>CM018697.1:6308277-7610060 GCA_009363875.1 Mikania micrantha | reverse complement strand
TGTATCCCTTGTGTAAGCATTTGTGAGCTTTCATGCACGAGATGATGTTCAGAGGAGTGTCACTCCTTTCACCGTTGATGTCTAGGGTTTCTCCCTAGGGAGAGGTATGCGCACAACCTTGTCGTGGCAAATGATTTCAGCTTGGTTTTCCGACAACCAATCCATTCCCAATACGACATCAAAACTGCCCAGTGTAACTGGCATGAGGTCAATCTTAAACTTATGGCTGCTAGCTCTAAAGTGCATTCTTTAAGAATGTGCTTGGTCACAATTAATTTACCATCTGCTAGCTCTACTGTGTATTCAACCTCTAAGGGGGTTGGGGTAATTACTTCGCTAAAATCCTTAGATATAAAGCTTTTCTCAGCTTCAGTATCAAACAATACAGAAGCATAATTATCGTTTAAGAGATATGTACCAGTTGCAAGGTTGGGATCTTTTCTGGCCTCCTTTGCCCCGATCACGAAGGCTCGTCCCTTCGACCGTTGTTGTTCCCGTTATTGTTGTTTTTCTTCAGATGTGGGAAGTCCCTCTTGAAGTGCCCTAGCTTTCCACATTCGAAGCAGCCCTTTGGTGCTTCAAGTTGTTGCTGTTGTGGTTGTGGGGTTTTTTTCAGTATCTCGCCCCTACAATCCTTGGCGAGATGTCCTCCTTTGCCACACCATTGGCATCGGATGGAGCCGCATTGTCCCAAGGCATGATGTAAGTTGCATTTGTTGCACTTGGGGTGTTTGCCTGCATAGGCTCTTGGATTTTGGTTGGTTGGGATGGGTGGTGCGTAAGCCTGAGATGACCCAAACTTACGTTGCTGTGGTGGTGGTTGGAGAAAGTTTGCTCCGGGTGCTATCCCATTTGCGTTTGTTGTCAGTGGTTGTGGTTACAGCACCAGGGTGGTAAGAGTCCTTGTGCGACAGCTGAATCAGTGTGTTGTGGGTTAGACGTGATGGGGTTAGAGAGAGTACCATTCCCTGGATTTGAGGTGGCAGTCCCTCAATGTATTTCACAATGTGTTTGTACAGGGTTCACCATTTCCGGGCACAGTGTGCCAGTCATACGATCGAGCAGCGTACCTCGACCTCAAAACCAACCATCTTATGGTTCCAGAACTCAGTTTCAAGTTTCTGCACCTCACCGTTAGCGCAGTATTCGCGGTTTAACATCCTGTTAAAGTCAACCCATGGTAGGGCGTTGGCTGCATCAAGCCCTAGGTTTTGATCATTTGCATTCCACCACGTGAGGGCAACTCCCTTAAGGGTTCCGGCAGCGAACTTGACCATGTCATCGTTCCTGCAGTTGCTCATGGCAAAGCCGACTCCGCCTTTTCCATCCAGCGTAATAACCCGACGGCTCCCTCAGTGCCGCTAAATGAGTGGGGTTTGCAATCCAGAATCATCTTGAATGTGCAGAGAGGTGGGTTGGGGTTTGCTCCTAAGATATGCAAATAATAGAGTTGGATTCAGTATTGGGCAAACACGTTGAATTGGAAACGAGTGATTGTGGTGCAAGGTGAATATGAAATAAGATTCATCACCTTGGTTCAGTGGGTTTTGATTACGGGTAGCTTCCCGTGCAGCAAGCGCCTCTTCAACTCGCTCGTTGATGAGTGCGTTCAATTCAGCTTGAGTGAGGTTGATGTTTCCGCGTCCACCCGCATTCCTGCGTCCTTCGAGTCTTCCAGCCATGATCTTCATAGCGAGAATAAGCGTTAGTGTTTGTCTAATGACTAATGTAGTGTGTGTGCGGTAGGTACTGAAAGGAAACATGTAGAGCTATCGGCTACTCCCCGTCATGTGCAATCACATGCGGTGACGATGATGACGCCATTTGCTATAGTGCGCGTAGTAAGTGTGTGTACAATCATGTATGCAAGTATCACAATACTAAGCACTAAGTGTCATGTGGAGACTATTGGTTATAGACTAAGTTCGCTAAATGCAAACCTAAATCGCAATAACCGGAGGCTCTGATACCAATCTGTCGCACCCCGGCCTTCCCGGCCTGAACGAGAGGGCGCGACTGGACTGATCTTGCAGGATCGCTGTCTCTGGTCACACTGTGTTGCGAGACCTACATGTCTGGTTACGTACGTACATCTAATAATATGGATAAAATAGTTTAGTAAAATCAGAGTTGTGAAGTAAGTATAAGTATCAAAAAAGATAATAGTTCATAAACTGCGGAAGCATAAGATTTAAAACTGTTTTCAAAATCAACATTAAGTAATGGTTTGCGGAAGCGGTTTAAGTCATAAACATTACATAACAAATCAAACGATTAAATATTCTCAAAGTATCCTAAGACACTAAAGCTGATGCATGGGACTCCATCCTAGCATACTATCCTCGAGTGCGTGCCTTAGCTACCTGAGAAAACATGCGATAAAAAGGGTCAACACAAAGGTTGGTGAGAGCACAGGTGTTTATTCATAAGCAATAAACATCCAATGTTTAAAGTAAGAGTTACGATTTACATATCATTACAATGCAGTATCAATTGATAGCTAGTCAATACAGTTATATTATATGCGGGGTCGTACCGAAGCTGACAGTTGTGCTTCCCGCCATGTCCATCACAAGACAATGGCAAAGTGTTGGTCAATATTGCACCCATTCCGACCTCCAGTCGGGTTGGCCTCCCAGGCGCGATGGGTGCGGCTTGTCAGGCCCAAATAGTGCTATTCAAGATTACCACGCTAGGCGCTACGCGCTACTAAAGGTCCGTCGAGTATCGCGAGGACTTTTAGTTGTGATGTGGTCCACACATATACATATAGTGATAAAGCATGTCCATACGTAAATAAAATGAGTTGTTGTTCAAAAACAGTTATAATACAGTGTTTTCTCCCCCAAAGGTTAGAAAAGTAAAAAGGGGCCGTGAACTCACCTGTTAAAGCAGTTCCGGTGTGTAAGTGTTCGCGTCTGCGAATGCTAGCACCTGCTAGTATGCACCTATAGTCATATAGGTGTGAGTATGTGTTTTGTGGTGCGTTGTATCCCATACAACTCCAAGTGTCGGTGTGCTCAACCGAGTGTGTGTGTTGACTTGTGAGACTCGAGGAATCATTGGTGACACGTTTGTTTTGTTATGTCTGCTTAATGCGTCATAAATACAAGTAGGACACCTACATGCATCCTATGACTCTAATCGTACGATGTTCACAAAAGCGACGTGTAAGAATCGTAAAAGTTACTACATTTGAAAAGTTTTCATTTTAGGAAAGTGTAGTTATGAAAACCCATTTCATAAAGCTAATACCTTTCGTATGTTTAAAAAAACACTTTTAAACACTTAAAACATGTCATTTGCGCATAAATCACCATTTATGGCGTTTGCCCCAAATAAAATTTCCCTATTTGGAAAGTATTCGTTTAAATGTCCGCTTTCAAAAATCGAAGTTTCCAATATGCTTAGAAATCATTTTTAAGCATATTCCAATACTCAAGGTTCACCAAAACATCTTAAAACATCAAAAGCCCTCTTTTGATTTTTAAAAGTTTCCATATTTTGTAAGTTTCTACAAAACCATGTTTTTGACAAAATCAAATACTCAAATGTGTTTCTAAACACTTCAATATGCATTTGACAACATCTAGACATGTCTAGCATGTCTAGATCATCACAAATCTACAACATGCATCATAAAAGTTTCCTTTTATGGCAAGTCTTACAAAATCATCATCAAATCAACAAAACCCAATCCTAGATGATTTCTATCATCAATCTACTTCAAAATATATCAATAACACTCTTGACCCCTTAAAAATTCGTGCATGTGAGTGGATCTTCATGCATGTGGGTTTTTACCCATTGCATGTATGATCTAACCATTAATAAACATGTAAAACTACCTTAGATGCTCTAGACCACTGAGATGAAGTTGGATCAAGGATTTGGCAGCTCCAAAAGTGGCTGGGAATAAGCTCTTAGTGGCTTCAAGTGGTGGTGTGTTGATGATGATGAGTTCCAAGCTTCTCTTCCAAGCTCCAATGACTTCCCAAGCTTCAAAAGCTTCAAAAATGGAGTTTTCCATGTAGATTGATGAAGAAACAGAGGTATTGGCTCGAGAATGGAGTGCTATGGCCGAAGAAAGAGGATAGGAATGACGAAGAATGAGATTGCTTGAGTGTAAATCTAGTTTTGCTATCTGTGTCTGTCAGGCGTACCGCCTAGCGAACAACACCGAGACCAGGCGTACCGCGTTGAAGGATGGCATCCGATGCTTCCCTTCCCTACCCGCGCGTACCGCCTAGGCTTGCTTGTTGGTCTCAGGCGTACCGCCTGGGCCTCCAAGCAAGCCCAAATAAGCCTAATTTCATCGTTTCGATTCGTTTTTCGATTTCGATGATTCGATTTCGCTCGTACTCGATTCCTAACGTTTATCCTAAACATTTAATGCATGTTTGGCACAAATACAATAATAACACATAATTTTGATCACCAACGTTCGTGAGACTCGTGTGTGTGTTTCGATAATTCCTCGAATCATCTTCGATAGTTTGTGTTCGTGTCTTACGAAGTGTTTGCACGCTTGATTATTCCTAATCAACGTGTAATGCACAATTCAATAATTCCCCGAATTATTGTTTTGCGTTAGTGTTGTGTTTGCCACACTTGGTTTCCCAAAACCAATGTGCAATGTACGACTCGATAGTTCCCCGAACTATCGTTTCGCAGTTGTTTGTGTTCAACTCATCTAATTAAACATAATTAAATGAAATGCAACAAGTATGAATGTGAAATACATAGAGTGTAAGAGTTGCAATTTTACCTGAAATTGTCGGGTGTCACATATATATATGTGGAAAAGTAAATATGAGGCTGTTAAGCACCTAACTTAGGTGTGAAACTAATCAAAACGACGTAGTTTTGAATAAATCCTAATAAAAAACTTTATGTCCACGTGCTTAAAAAATGTTAATTTTGTATTCTTCAATTTAATTTTTTTAACTGCAAAATTTTGCATCCATCATTCTCCATGATGTGAAGATGACAACTTCTAGAATTGTACATCAATCTTAGAAATCGATGATAATTCTCCTTGTTTAATATGTGAACTGTAAAGATGATAACACTAGGGTGAAGAGGCAATTGAATAAAGTGATGGGTATTTGCAAAATTAATGGAGTAAAAATAGGAACAAAAAAGAATAAAATTAGTTTTTTAATAGAATTTAATCAAAACTACGTCGTTTTGATGTGTTTCACACCTAAGTGGCTAAGTTAGGTGCTTAACAGCCCTATATTCACTTTTCCCTATATATATATATATATATATATATATATATATATATATATATATATATATATATCGTGCCCTCTACAAATATTGGACCCGAGACAAAGGTCGAACTCCCCTTCTTTGACCAGTCATGCGCCCTTTTAAACATTAATGTTATATATTTCTTTTATAACCGTGTCTTTTTTGAAAAACTCATAAGTAAGAAAATTATAAAATATGATTATGTTTATATGTAAACGTGCTTTTTGAAATAGATCTTTTTTACTCACTTAGGTATTATGTAACTTGCAACAAAGTATTTTACACAAATGTTCGAAAATCATTGCGGCAATGTTGGAAAAACTCATTATTTTTGTTGACCCTTAAGCAAATGCACTATATCCTTGACCATAGGCTTACCCACTAATTGCGATTCTTCCATTAAGCTTTTTCCTACTTTCTTGCTAATATTTGTTGTTCTTTGTCGATCTTGCTACAATTTTCGTTGTTTTATATGCTATTATTGCTTACCTTAATGTAATTGCCGCTATTTTCTTCTTTTCTAGGCGAACTTGCTTTTAAACTTTCTACTTGCTTACTATCTTACTTCTATTTATCTTCCTCTTAAAACATGTTTGAGATTTCATTTAAAATAAATTTATTAGTTTATTGACTTTATTAAAAGTCAATAAATCAAAAAAATGTTATCAAAACCAAAATACCCTTTTGTTTGGACTTTTTAAGCTAGGTCAAAAAATTATTTTTAAGAAGACATAATTCCTGACGTTTTCAAATCCTTTTGAACTTTTTGTTAAAGTAATCAAATACCTTTTCAAAAACTCATTTTAAAAAATTCATAACTAAATAAACACTTTTAACAAAAAAGTGCTTTTGAAATTAAATTAGCAATATCAAATATGCTCTTCATAAAATTCCATTGATTTTGATGCTATCTGTTAAACCTAAATCAAGAGCTTAGTTGTCTTTTTTTTTTTTTTTTGATAAAGAGCTTTTGCCCGGAAAATATATACCAACCGAAAATCAAATTACACAAATCTAGAGGGCATACCCTAGGTCGTGATACAAAATATTCCCAACGTCTTGTTTGGGAATCCAAAAAATGGACACGGGATAAACTTTAGCCCGTCATCCCACCTATACAAAAACGGGGCATAAACCGTAACACTAAAACAATAGATACTACAACTGAGAAACAGACAAATACAATAAAGACATCTATCTAAACCAATACTAATCAGAAGAATAGCTTGATGCCTAGAGTTCCATAAACTACGAGGAACCCAATGCATCAGGCCCAAAATATCCACTAAGAGCTTAGTTGTCTTTGATACCAATTAATGATCTAGATTTAATCAAAAAACTATAAAACACTACGAGTCCTTATAAAGGTTGAACAACATAATTGTATTGTGTGAATTCATTACCAAAGATATTACATATATAGTATATATAAACTACATAATCACGATTAGATCCCTCTACTATTAATCTATTATAAATCTAGATTAAACTATCTAATAGTCCCTCGTAGGCCAAGGCCGGGAAGCGACTTGGAGCTTGGATTGAAGAAAGAGAAAGCGCTGAGAAGATAATGGTTTTGTAAAAACATTAGCAATCTGGTCATTTGTAGAGATGAACTGAAATGAAAGCTTTCCTTGAGAATCTCTCTAACAAAATGGAAATCCATGTCTTTGCGCAAGACTCATAACAGCTGTTATTACACAACACATCAAAACATCACAGGCATTAATTTTAAGACTTCATATATTTGTCAAATCAACCAATGTTACTAGGCTCATGCAAGACTCATAATAGTTGTTATTACCCCTAGCATAGCATACCAAAACATCACATATCATTAAACACATCATATCTCATCATTTTACATTATTGTCCTCTTCATAAAAGTATTTTACAGATAAAATTTACTATGCACTATCATGTTAAACATTCTTATGTAACCTTTTATTGTCTAGGAACACTTGCATAATACATTAGTCAGAACATGTCCACTAGTCTAAAACTGTTAAAAGAAATAAGTATCCAAAGCTCACCATATATGGGCTATCAACTGCTAGAAAGATTTCCAAAATCATAATTCTTTAGGATTGCTTTAGCAGCCTAATAAGTATGCGTTGCAAAATCATAATTTACTATGACACTTAATTGCTTTAAATAATTTTGGATAGTTTGAAATTTCCCTAGGGAAGAAAGTTCAACTATGATCGAAACTTTGGGTAAATGTTTTGGATCACAAGTTATGTTTGAAGATCAATAGTTTTATTCTTTCGGAGAACTAACTGCAAAACACGACCCTAATAAATCTACACATATCTTTTGATCCTGACCTTAGGTTTCTAGCTTTTTACACCGAAAAAGTTTGTTATTGATCAATTATTGTTTCTAACCTACAAATCTTGGCTCATATATAAACGTCAAATAAATATACCAATTTTACTTTTCTTGAGAACTAAGGTCTGACAAGCAATTTTGCAAGTTTTATTTAGTTTTTTTTTTAAATATTCATGAAATTGTTTGTATATGTATATTTAATGGGATGTTCAACCAACATGGGTGCTAGCCTGGTGATTGTCGAGTAGTAGCACACGTTCCATTTTCGCTCCCTTTGTTTTTATAGTTTTTTCTTTTATTGTTTGGCGAGAGTTTAATACTTTTCAGCCTAGGTTTTTAAATATTAAATTTGTATACGTTGTGTTACGATTTCATATGATTTTATCTTTAAATGTTTTATTTACGTTGACCATGCTTTACTTAAAATCAACACACAATACTATAAAGCATGAGTATAAACTGCTAGTCTTGTATATATAAAAACTATTAGTCTCGTATAAAAATAGAATAGTATTTCTAGGTTATTGTCTTTGTGCAACCAAATTAACATCTCATTTCTAGCATCAACTTTATCGGTGTACGTTGAAGAAATGCTTTCCAAGATTTCTAGCTGATTAGCTGCAGATTTCCATGATGTTTACATGATGAAAGGAGTACAACTCTTGCTTCTTTTGCAAAACTTCAATCTCCTAAGGTTTATACCTAATCAATCTAAATCTTCATCCTCTTTCTTATAATTTTGATGAAATTAAAATATGAGTTTGGTTGTGTATGCATCCAACTTTTTTATTTTAATATTCCACTGACACCTTACAGCATATACTAGGTGTATAACCCCTTTTGACATCTACTGATTTGATAACGATTGATCTTGTGTACATCTTGTATAGGACCTACACAAGGCGTATAGGCGTATACTAGAAATATAGACATATATGAGACGTATAGGAGTCTAAACATTAACACTAAGAAATTCTGACAAATAACGATTGACCAACTATACACCTAGCATAGAGAATATGAAATGTGTGAGAATAAGAGGACCCTTAAATATTCATTTCTGATTCATGAGTTAAAACAGTTGGTCTATATGTTGTTTGTTTTGCCCGGTGGTCTTCGTGAGATCTGTTTGGATTTATGTTCATCTTCATCTTCAAACATTCAATATACAGATAGGAGAAAGATAGAGCGTTTCGATAGAGAATAAAATGAATTCATTACATTACAACAAATGATTTTACACGACTATATATGGCCTTCATTTAGATAGTTAATTAATGGTTTATACATCATTAACGGCTAATACCATTAACAATTCAATAACAGCGAGTGAGTCTTGACCCGCTAGAGTCTGACCCAACTATGTGACATGCATGAAACGTATTACTTGTTTAATACATAACCCATAACTAGATATATACACAAGTTATTTACACACAATACTAACTTAACTAAATACGTAAACTTTATATGTATTCAATCTAACATTCACCCCTTAACCCATATAGTTTGGGTATTGGAAATTTTAAGAGTTTGCAGTCTTGATTTTTCTTCCAAAGAGTGAAAGTCTTCAAGATCATCTTAATCCTCCATGTAAAAGTCCTCCTCTTCTAGATCTTCCACATCTGTGTTTAGATCTTGTTTTTCTAAGTTCCCTTATTGATTTCTACTTCCTTTTCAAGATCTTCCATTTCTTTTTTAGCAGCACCCTCACTTGTAGAGTTAAGTGAACAACTTGGTTCTCCCATATTAAATTTTCCTTCCTTCTCAACTTATACCTCTAAGACATTAAGTCAAGGTATCCTTGATATATTATCATTAGATATGCGCATTTGCCTTATCGAAACCAAATTGTAATGCTATCTCAGGCCATTTGCAAAACTTAGATGCCTTATCATGTCCTCCTACTTCTTTAATAAACATGTACGGATCTAGGAGTTCAATAACACTACCATTTGGCAGTTTAAAGGGGTATTCTTTGTTCTTTTAGTTAAAATGTTCTTCATAGAACCACTTAACAAACCTAACAAATTCCTCCATCAGATATTCCTTGGATCGTTCAACATAAATTCAAAGATGCAATGTGCCTAAAGGCCTCAAATGGTGTGTTGGTCTAGAAAAATCAAGACAAGCTTTATTTGGATAGATGGAATGTAAACAAGAGTATTATGTATATGTTGATTAGGGAGCAACGAGTCACCGCGCGAGTAACTGAAGACTCAAGATTATGAAGACACTTGATGACCAAGAGTCCCGAAGACTACAACAAATGATAGATCTTAATTTAATACTTTATATTTATTATCATTTTATTGTATTTATTGTTTTTAGGGTTTTAGGTCATGTGAAAATATAAATAGAGAATACTCTCTATTTTGTAAAAGGCACCAGACAAAAGAGCGGTGATGGTGTGGTTCAATGTAATCCTGAGAGCTCTTTTCCATGAACTCCATGGATTGTTTATCCATGGAGTTTGAGCATGAAAGGGGTATGTAATGTGCTCTTGTTGAATGATTGAAATATCATTGTTATACATCATATATTTGTTCATCAGTTTACATTACATCTCAGATTATTGTCTCTATTCTTCCCCATCTTCCCCATCTACAAGTGTTTCTTTGTTCTTGTTTTGTTTAATCTTCATAACTCGGGTAGATCATATTTCGTAACCGTTTTTACAATTGATATATATCATAGCCAAGTTCCCGAAATTATCATTTTAACCATTGATTCTATTAAACTTGTGCTCAATACCCTGATTTTGTGAATAATTATGAAAGTTCTTTGAAGATGCTTTTGTTACTAGATTCGTCAAATTTTTGTTCAATTGATAACAGTGGCTACTGTTAATAATTTTTTAGGGCTGGTTTGTTTAGAAAAACATGTTAGCGATAGTAGTGTATCAATAAGGGCTATTAGAAGGTTTTAGTTGATTGGTTTTCGAAAGCTTACCATTGATATTCTTTAAATATACAGGCTTCCGATAGCTATTGCTTCCGAATTTGGATTATGTAAGTTTTGGTTTTTGAAAGCTTCTAAAATTGAATTACTATTTCTTCCTAAAAGCTACTTTCTAAGAGCACTTTAGATCTTTTTGTTCGCTTCTAAAAGGTTATGTGAGCAGAACTTCCATTTTGAATGCTTCACTTCTGAAGGATCTTCTGAAACATTTTGTTTTCCAAAGCACATGGGTTATTTGCTTCCGATCAAAAACTCTTCCAATGGATTGTTGAGAATTAATCATTTTGTATTAGCTTTGTTGAAGCACATGTCAACAATTGTATAAAGGACAAGAAGGTAATTTTTCTTGGTATTGTTGGCAATTAATTGAAAAGTGAACATTATTTCGAAATGTGGAGGTTGGTGTGAACGTGGAAACTGGTCCATATTCCAAAAAATATTAAATAATGGTTATTTTGATTCTCTTTCGAATATCAGATAACATTTCAAAGAATGTGAATCTATCACTACTACGTAAATAGGTTAGCTTTTTAAGTGCTTATTTATGACGTTCAAGTTCTAAGGCATCGATAAATAAGTGCTTCTGAAGTTAACCAAATGTTTCTAAAGTGACGTATTCTATTGATATGTAATGTCTTCTTCCTAAGTGTTAGTTTGTGTGATGTCGAAGTTCTAATGCATCTTCAAAGCAACACTTATAGAAGAAGTCAACATATGATTTCACTTCTGAAACACATTTGCCTTTGGTTCACTCATTTGGTATGACAAGATGTTAACTTTCTAAGTGTACATTTATGATGTCCAATTTCTA
This sequence comes from Mikania micrantha, assembly GCA_009363875.1. Taxonomy (NCBI): domain Eukaryota; kingdom Viridiplantae; phylum Streptophyta; class Magnoliopsida; order Asterales; family Asteraceae; genus Mikania; species Mikania micrantha. The sequence continues at coordinate 7,598,698 of CM018697.1, read as the reverse complement.
ATTCATCTACAAATTAGCATTTTGAAATTAACAAAATGTTTCAGGAGCATTGTCGTCTCTTGATATGCAATGTCCACTTCCTAAGTGTTTATTTCTGTGATGTCTAAGTTCTAATGCATCCTCAAATAAACACATTAGAAGTTGATAACATTTGACATCACTTTTAAAACACATGAGCCTTTGATTTGCTCGTTTAGTCGCATTGTTAGAAGTACTATACACTTGGCATATTGAGTTGAAACTCACATATGATCAGAAAATTAAAATGAGTTAATGATGTCTATTATGTAAGTCCAAATTGGTGTTCTAGATTTGCTGCATGGAACATATTGCCGGTTAGCAATGATTGCTTCCAAAGAACACAACTTTCTTTTGAAGAATTGATGGGTTTTCATATGTTTGTTATCTATAGTATCAGTTTAGGGGGAGATTGATGAACTGAAACTGATGGCAAGTGTGTTATTAGTGTTTTATCAGTGAAGACTTCGGATTGCTTGATGTGAACATTTTTTGTTTCTACATTCTAAAGAATCAAATTGTTGGGAGATGGTTTACATTCATCTTTGAATCTTTATTTTTCACATGTTCATGACAAGGAAGGTTGAGATTCCTATACTTGGACTAGCACCCTATATTCTGAAATATTTTGGCTTGGGATTGATTGTGACACCCGTATTTTCCACATCAGCATTTACATAAGTTAAATAATAATTTAAGTTATTATTTCCTACATGGCACTAGTACTGGTCTAATTTAGTGTGACACGTGGCACAAAATCCAAACACAAACAACGGAACGATAATTCGAGGAATTATCGGAAAACGCACACAAGTGTCTTGAATTAAGGAACGTTGGTGAAACAATCGAACACCCCTTGAGGGTGTTCTAGCTGTTGTGGTTGTTGTTGGGGTTGTTTTTGTTGATTGGTGTGCTTTTACAGTCTTTGTCCATATGGTCGTGCCTTCCGCATTTCAGACAACGGTATCTCTCGCACTGACCATAGTGGTGGTATGAGCATCGGTTGCATAATGAATACTTTCCTTCTTAAGCACCCCTCCATTTGTTGTCGGGTTGGGTTGCAGTAAACGCTCTGGCTAGTGCAGATCGTTGGTGAGGCTGTGATGAGTTTGAGGATTGAGTCTAGTGGTGACTAGGCTCCCACTTACGTTTGTTGTTGTCTTGGGGCTTCAGATGTTCTGTAACACCCCGACCGACGGCGGAATCATCGGGATGCCACGAGGGATGTGTAGATTGTTCAAAAGCTCGTGGGCATCTAAATCAAATCATCATATATCATTTAATCAACCAAAATAATTACACAAAAATCATGTTCATCATGAATCAATTACATCAAATACACAAAAGATTTAGTTAAACTAACTAAACTCTAATCGCCAGAAATTTAGTTAATTAACTAAGTCCAAGAATCCTATATGATGATGATGTCCAAAATAGAAGAGATCATCCTCTTCATCCTACTTGTCTCCATCACCTGAAACATGTAAGAAAATCAACTGTCAACTACAAAAGTAGTTGGTGAGTAATCATAAGTTTTTATACTCAAAAATGTTTTTAAAAAAAATGAGTTTAAAAGTTGGTGTTTTAAAATAGTTTAATAAAATGCTTTGTTTAAAACGAGTGTAAGACTTATGATTTCCTTGAGAAAATCCATATGAATACCTGTATGAGATAATCCAACACACATCCATCCATTCAACAACCAAACACATACACAATCACATAATCACATAATCAATCAGTTATAATCAATCTCCAATAATCATAATCAAACATAGATAATCAATCCACAAACAAATCAACCAATCACATCATTTATATTCTCCAATAATGTTCGTGACTATACATGATCATTCTGTAATTAACATAAGTTAAATACATGATTCATGGAGTGGTCGCTAACCACGTGACAATACATGAAGCCAAAGCAAATAACCGAAGTCAAAGGCAATGCTTCACAGATGTGGAAACCATCCACGTGACAATACACGATGTCAAAGCAATTAACCGAAGTTAAGAGCAATGATTCTCGGGATTTGTGACAATACTTGTAATCTTTGTTATTGACCTAGGTCAATAACAATGTTTACATGGATATAAAATAATAAGAGATAATCCCATAATAATGATAATTTCAAATGTGAATATCATATTGATAAACAGGTATTAACCTTGTGTTATCAAAATAATATTTATTTTGGTATACATGTTTCACCTCCGGGTTTTAAAACCAAAAACAGTTTAAAGAAAGGGAGGTTATGAGAACTCACCTGAAGTCCTTAGTATAAATATTCTGTTATTATGCGCGCTCGCGTAAGCAACTCAAGTCAACTCAACAACACAATTAACCTGTAATTAATATAATATTTGTGTTTATAGTATTAGTATTCTCATCTCGTGATTAGTCCTTAGATGTTTACTTTTGATTATCCAACATCTTGTTAACATCATTTCCTATATTCTAAGTTAAGTTGTACACTTGAAACTTTGAAATGATTATCATAAGAAAATCATCCAAACTTGTTAGTTTAAGTGATAACCAACCATCCTTAATAAGTGATTAACACAAAATACATCTTAGACTCATAAGTTTTCAACTATAACTTAATAATGTTTAATTGAAAACTTGTGTGTATGATCCCCGCTTGTTAACCAAGGTTATTTTCTTTATTCATCCTTATCTTTAAAGATACACATGCATACCCTCAATAAATCAACCACCATGATTCATATCACTTAATTCAAATCCATATTTAAAACAGTTTATATTTAAGTTATTTCTTCCCAAGTTTACATTTCATAATGAGACTACATAATTATATATATGTATATATAGTCAAGTAAAAAGGTGGTGACTATTATCATTTATGCATGCATGGTTATCCTTAATCTCCCCTAGTTCTTAATCTTCCCCTTAACCCTAGCTTAGGTTCGTTTGGGTTTGAATAGCCTCTAGGGCAGCGAACCTGTTAATGTCATGGCATAGGGTTCGGCTCTTAGGTAGTGAGCTGCAAACCAAAGGTTCGGCCCATACAAGGGTTCGGCCAATGCCAAGGTTCGGCCAAGGGTTAGTGGCTAGGGAGAAAAAAAAAGAGTTCGGCTGCAGAAGATGAGCAGCAGGGTTCGGGGGTGTTGCTAGACCGGGGTTCGGCTCTATAATGGTTCGCCACCCACTGCAGGGTTCGTTCAACAATACCAAAGGTTCGGCTAATAGGGTTCGGCGGCCAACATCTGCACAAGAAGGTTCGGCCGACTCCTTGCTGTCACGAACCTGTTTGCATCATCATCATCTTCATAATCCGAAACTTATAGGGTCGCCTATGGCTTCTCTTAGATTAGTAATATCTCGTTCTAAACAATAAATCAACCCTAATCTCGTTTAAAGCTAACAACCATTCACACTTTTAGTTCCTAACAAAACCGAAAAGAAATGCTTAGATTTACCTCGATTCGTGGCTCAAACGTATGATTTCTTCGTATCAACTTGTTCTCCTTGATCACACGAACGCGTAGGCTCCGAGATCTCTTGATTTCGTCGAGAAACGAGCGAGAAAACTTAGAGAGAAGTTAGAGAGAGAAAGTGAGCTCGTTTTTGGAGCTTAGAGAGAGAAAGGAAGAATTAAGAAATGAGGAAGATGAAGCTATGCTTCTTCCTTATATCGCGATTCACTTCCCCGTGCTCGGTCTCGTTTTTTTAACGCGATAAAATAAAATAAATGGTCGGTTATGCTTGGTTTTTCTAACATAACATATTTAAATAATTAAATCATTTTAATTAAATTAATTTTGTTTAATTAAATAAGTTTTAAATAAATTATGTCGTAAATCGCTTTCGTTACATTATTGTTAAATAATTATTTGATAAATTAAATCATTCCAGTTTAATTTAGGTTGTGATTCCTAATAAATATTTTTAGTTTAACCCTATTAAATTAATATCGTTTGATATTATTTAATTATCTCGTCGAAACGCGTTACCCGCGTACGTATTCGTAAAGATCGTCACCTTTGCGAATCCGACGCTCGTATCGTATTTCGATTTGATTTATTATTTATGGAATATCGTTTTAGAACATTATTCTTAATAATTATATCCGTATGAATCGTCACCCACGCGAATACATTATTAAGTTAATGTTTCTGAATCAATACCCGCGTTTAACTAATGTTCGTACCCTCACTTCGCGTAATTAATTCCCATTATTTAATACATTAATATTATCATTTCCCCAAACCAAAACCCACTAAACTCTAGTCACTGACACATCCATAATAGACCGAAATATGCATATGTATAGGGCATATGCAGAGGTAGATCGCAACCTCCCCTACACCGTCCCACCGCTATTTCGATAAACCATGACCATGTGTCCTTAACTATGTTTAGTAACCAGACCATAACAAACTCCCAGTTCCATCCCAAAACCATTCTCAAACCAATAATCCATAATCATCAGTAATAACACTGCGATAAACTCTATGGGTCTGTTCAGTTAAATTTCAACTAAACTTCCCAAGGTTTACGCGTATAATATATTATAAAATCATGCATACCAGTAACAGTGACAATATCAGCAAGGTCAAACAATAATATCATAATCAATAATATTCATAAATCTCCGGTCGTACAGTACAATCGTACGGATGTACGGATGTACGGACAACCGAAAGTACAGTGATGTTACATGTTCTCCCCTTTTAGGTAGCTTCCCCTAGGCTACCGCCTGGTCAGTTAACTTGTGTGCAAGTCTTATGGTGGGTTGAATCAGGGTTGGGTTAGATGCGGTCACCATGCTCTGGATCTACTTTGGTAACCCACTGATGAACTGCTCTGTCTTCTTATATTCCGGGGTCACCATTCCCGGTCATAGTCGGCGCAACTCGTGGAAACGAATTACGTACAGTTCAATTTCCGATCCCACAATTTTGTGGACCATGAACTCCTCCTCGAGCTTCTTTATCTCGTTTCGTGGACAGTACTCCTCCTGGAGCATCCCGGTGAACTCTTCCCATGTAATGGAGTTAGCAGCTTCCAGACCCAGTTTCTGGACGTGTGAGTTCCACCAGGTGAGGGCATGGCCCTCGAGAGTTCCGGTGGCGAATTTGACATTGTTTTCTTCGGCACATTCACACATCGAGAAAACCGATCCGATCTAGCGGCATGGGCCGCGAAGGCCTGCTCAAGTGGATATCCAAGAGCTGGTAGTCTGGGATCGCTAGAGGTACTCCCCAAGGACATAGGCGCTCTCTCCTCGTTGATCCACGTATGGAACATATCTGGGTACCAGTCTCAGTCTCTGGTGTTGCTCGTCGAGCGAGCACGAGTGAACTCTCTCGGACAGATGTCGGCTAGCGGGACCATGCGAAGCATCTTGCGCCGGTCCTCCTTAGTCTCGTCGTCTGCCAGTCTCTTACCTAAGTTCCTCTCTCGGTTGTTGTCCATCATGTAACTTGGTTTAATAAGTAATCATATAACAATAATAAAACTATCATTGTGCAATGACTAAGTGTCATGTCTAGTGTAGAGCAATGGCTAGAGTCTAAGTTTACTACATGCAAACCTAGTTCTCTATAACCAAGGCTTTGATTGAAGCTATCAAAATCTGGGAAGCACCAGAGACTCCAACTGAGGTGCGAGAATTCCTAGGACTAGAAGGGTATTACAGAAGATTTATCGAAGGATTCTCAAGGATTGCGTAATCACTCACCTCCCTGACCCACAAGGACAAGAAGTTCTATTGGGGAGAGACACAAGAATCTGCATTCAAGCTAGTGAGGCAGAAATTGTGTAGTGCACCCATACTATCCTTACCTGAGGGATGTGACGACTTCATGGTTTACTGTGACACCTCGAAACAAGGACTCTGTTGCGTGTTGATGCAACGCGAGAAGGTCATCGCTTATGCGTCACTACAGTTGAAGATGCATGAGAAGAATCACACCACTCATGATCTAGAGTTGGGAGCTTTGTTTTCGCATTAAAGATCTGGCAACACTCTCTGTACGGCACGAAATGTACGATATTCACAGATCATAAAATCCTACAATACATCTATGATGAGAAAGAGCTAAACATAAGGCAGCGAAGATGGGTTGAACTCATGGGTTATTATGATTGTGCTATTAAGTATCACCCTGGGAAAGCCAACGTAGAGGCCCACGCATAGAGTCGAAAAGAAACAACTAAACGTGGACGGTCGCTACAGCTTAATATACACCCTGAGCTACCTAACCAGATCAAAATACGCAACAGGGTGCTCTAAAGGCCGAGAACCTCGCTCGCGAATCCTTGTGCGGCATGGATAAACAACTAGAGGTAAAGATCGATGAAGCATACTACTTTATGGACCGAATTTGGGTACCAAACTACGGAGGATTGAGAAGCGTAGTGATGGATGAAGCTCACAAGAGCCGATACTCAGTACATTCTGGTTCTAACAAGATGTACCATGATCTGAAGGTAACATACTGGTGGCCTAGTATGAAGTCAGACATTACGACATTACGACATACGTGAGCAAGTGCTTAACTTGTTCAAAGGTTAAGGTTAAGTATCATAAGCCATCACGATTACTTCAACAGCCCGAGATCCCAGTATGGAAATGAAAGCAGATCGTCATGGATTTTATCACTAAACTGCCCAAAATGGCAAGTGGTTGCGATACCATCTGGGTAATAATAGACCGACTCACTAAGTCTACACACTTCATTCCTATCAGGGAAACAGACAAATTAGATAAATTGACCTGAATTTATCTAAAGGAAATGATCACTCGACATGGACTGCCATTTTCGATAATCTCTGATCCTAACAGCTGATTCACGGCACATTTCTAGAAGTTCTGGCATAACGCTTTGGCACAAGACTGGATATGAGTACTGCCTATCACCCGCAGACAGATGGACAGAGTAAACGAACCATTCAGACAGTGGAGGACATGCTTCGGGCATGTGTCATTGTTTTCGGTAGTAGCTAGGAGACTCATTTATAGTTGGTTGAGTTCTCCTACAACAACAGTTACCACACTAGCATTAAGGCTACACCGTTTGAAGCGCTTTACGACACAAGACGACTGAGAAGATTGTGAAAATACGACACCGAATGGCAGTAGCTCAGGATCAACAGAAGAGCTATGTCGACAAAAGGGGCAAGCCTTTGGAATTCCAAATTGGAGACAGAGTACTACTAAAGGTGTCACCTTGGAAGGGAGTCATCCGATTCGGGAAACGAGGGAAGCTAAATTCTCGCTACATCGGACCATCCGAAATTGTCAAACGAATAGGCCCTGTAGCCTATGAGCTGAACTTACCACAAGAGTTGAGCACTGTGCATAATGTCTTCCATGTATCGAACCTCAAGAAGTGTTTATCTGATGAGACACTTGCAATTCCTTTGGAGGAAATTCAGATCGATGAGCAACTACACTTCGTCGAGGAACCGATCAAAATCATGGACAGTGAGATCAAGAAACTCAAACTCAGTCGCATTCCTATAGTCAAGGTGTGATGGAACTCAAGGCGTGGACCGGAATTCACGTTGAAGCGTGAAGATCAAATGAGAAAGAAATACCCACACCTGTTCGCTAACCCAATAAACGCTGACAACGCGAGCTGAATTTCGGGACAAATTTTTTTCTAACATGGGATGATGTGACACCCTGCATTTTCTAGGTTAGCATTTACATAAATTAAATAATAATTTAAGTTATTATTTCCAATGTGGCACTAGGTTTGGTCTAATTTAGTGTGACACATGACACAGTAGTACAAACACAAACAACTGAACGATAATTCAAGGAATTATCGGAAAACGCACACACATGTATTGAATTAATGAATGTTGATGAAACAATCAAACAATTATGAAGTTTAACAACAATTGAACACTATGTGAACCTATATCAACAAAAATTTCGACGAAAGTCAAGAATCGATAAACGATAACGAAAAACAAACGAAAAATGATTCGAAACAACAAAAATGGGCTATTGGCCCAATCGGAAACCCTTCACGGTACGCCAAGGACCCCAGCGAGATCCTTGGCGGTACGCGAAGGTGAGCGGAAGAATTTGAATTCTCCGAAAAACTTTAGGGTACGCGAAGACGGATAAAATTTCACATTGGCGATACTCGGCGTGTCTCGATGGAACACCCGTCTATTTTGTCCTTGGCGGTACGCCAAGACCCCCGGCGAACCTCTTGGCGGTATGCGAAGCTCTCCAGAGCTTTAAAAATTTATAAAAACCAACCCATTCATTTCTGTTCCACTTTCACCATTTTATCTCAACTGAACCCACATTACTCGACCCCAAAGCCTCTATTTAGCTCACATTCAATCTCCAGAAGGTAGCCAAGTGCTAGCGTTGATTCCTAGTGAAGCCTTGAAGCTTAGAAGGAGCTAAGAAGGAGTATCTACCATAACCAATGACTAGCAGCTGCTGGAGATCCACATAAGGAACATCCAAGAACTATTCTCATCAATCTCTAGCCCCATTTCTACATCCAAGACCTCTTGAGGTACTTTGGATACTCCTTTTGCACTAGAACTGTAACAGCAAGTGCCAGATCGTCCGGCAAGTCCGTACGGTATGTGTACTTTCACTGTATTCTATGTGTACATACGTAAGCTTAAACATCACTTGTATTAACAGAATCCTAAATACAAGAAATCGTTGTACGTATTTTCGTATAAACTTAAATACATTAAGTACAACGTACATTTGAAACATTAGTTGTGTTTATTAAGTGAAAACTTAATTACAGTTAACACAACAAATCATGAGAAACAACGGTATTCAAACAATATTCAGAAACATATCGGTTGCGATCTGATGTCCACAGATGACAGGAATCAGATGACCGACAAGTCAGTACAGAAACAATGTGAAATCATGATGTATAGTTGAGTCCGACAGTGAGGAAGCACAATTAAAACATAATGCAGTGTTATTTCAGAATGACGAACTGACAGTGTGTTTGCGTGAGTGACGACTCACACAAACATATCTGTGAGTTTAGAATTCTGAAATAATGACTGAAAAGTAGAAAACAAAAGTCAGAAAGCAAAACCATCTTCGTATTCGTTCGGGTGACGATTCGAACGAATTACGCGCGAAGGTTACGCGATCTGACGAAACGAAAACGAAATCACGTCACGATCGAAAATAATTTAATAAAATCAAATAAATAACATTTTACAATTTTGAAACTCATCAAAATAATTAAATTAGATTCTTTTATTTAAATCCATTTAAATTACGCGTAATTTTCCGGAAATGTAACGAAAACGCGAACCGAGCAACGAAAACGAACCCGAACACCCTCGGGGTATAAATACACTTAAATGAGTGAAATCCTTCACTTTTCACTTCATCTTCTCCATTTTAAAACCCTATTCCCGGTTTCAAGAAAATACCCCCATTCTCACCTTCTCTCCTCCATATCTCTCTCATTTCTCAACCAAATCACCCCATTCTTGAACCTACTTGAAGCTCTCATTCCCCTCTACACGAAAGTACAACAGATCGGAGCTCAAACCTTCTGAAAACGAGGTAAAACGAGCTGCAAAGCATCACGAAAATAGGGTTTTCGGCACCCTTGTTTGAACTCGAACCCTAGTCGGTCTTGTGGTCTTTTCTTTGAGTCCTACACCCGAAAGCACAGCATGGTCGATCCTCCTGGTTACTGGTCACGCCTGGGTCGAGATCCTTAGATCGACCTGTTACCATCGAATGAGAAATCTAGGTTGGCCGAATGGCCTGTGACTATGGCCGAAGGAACCTCATTCGTGATGCATCATTCGACCAGCCTCCTCCCTTCATTCGACATTCCCCATTCGTCCCACCTGAGACACCTGCCATTCGACCACCAAGATGCTCATTCGTCACCTCTCTGCCTTCATTCGACCAACACACCTCCATTCGCCCCTCTCCTCATTCGCTGAACACCCCATTCGACCATGCCTCAGTTGGTCAACAGAAGCATCATTCGGCCCAGTTGTCTGGCCCACATCGGTTTCCAGAAGCCCAACTATTGGCCAACTCTACTTGTCTCATATTGCCTAACAAGAGCCAAGGATGATCAGATTTGGCCCATACTTCACAAAGCTGGCCCAACAGCTTTTGCTTGACCCAAGTCCAGTACACATTCGGCCTATAGCCTCGGCCCAAATGCAACTCTCAGGCCCAGTCGTTATTGAGAAGCCCAGCAGTGACCTACACCCTTCTACAACCCATTTTGCTGCAGGCCCTTTCGGTTGGGTTGATTTGAATGAAGTGGCCACATAAAACCCTAGTCATAGTAATAGTCAAGATTACATCTAGTCCATTTAGTTGGGCCCAAACACCATATGCTAGGCCCACATCATTCCCCAGGCCCAATACCTAGAAAATTGATCCATTGACTCTTGGAAGGCCCAACAAGAAGTGAAGGACCCAAGGCCCACGGGTTAGGGCTCAAGGCCCACTGCCTTTGGCCCAAAGCCACAATTTTGGCCAAAAGTCCAAATTCAAGGCCCACTATTGTTTCATCCATTGTAAGCTAGGCCCAGCTTGGCCCATGAACCTTTTTTGCAAAGGCCCGAGACAAATCCCAAAGGGCCCATCAAAATCTACCCGAGGCCCACAGAAAACTGATTCAAGGCCCATTTTGAGGCCTTTGTCCTCACTTTTGGAGACACTTTGTCATTTACTTGGTCAACAACCCATTTCTGGCCCACTTTCAATTCCAACAGCCCTATATTACTCTAGGCCCAACAAATATTGCCTAGGCCCACCTTGGGCCCAATAAATTCCTTAGAGGCCCAAAACAAGGCCCACAAGGCCATTTGAACACTAGTTTGTGTAACTTTTGGCAAGGCCTTTATGATTCAACACCCAATATCATTGGCCCAACTTAATTTGTTGGCCCACATGACTAAAGAACTATTGTAACTCTTTAACTCAACACTAATAAGTATGATAACCAAGGGATTACGATCAAAACGGCAATTGTTGCAACAAAGTCTTGTAACTTATAACATGACTTCATGAAACTACAAATGGGCTCTAATACAAACTTGATGAAACAAGAATAAATCAAGGAAAGTCTATGGATTACAAGAACCAATAACAAATAATGATGGGCCAACAGAGACCGAAGACTTTGAGTGTTGGCCAAAGCTTATGGCTAACACATACATACACATAAAATCCCTATAACTCATACTAACAAGTTATAAACATCGTGAAATCAATACAGGATCGTGAAAACACACTCAAGCACAATCAAGAGCGCGTACATTCTTGTTAAGCTAAGTCAAACCCAAATACTACAAGGTGAGTTCATATGCCCCTTTTACTTTAAATCTTTACTGATTTTAACTCTCGGGGCTGAGAAACATGTTTACTTTTATTTATTTAAAAGTTTTACTTAACATGTTAGTTATACTCTGATTAAATGATATTAAATTGCTTATTATCATATATCATTGTATGCATGTTTGTATGATTATGAGATAACAGGGAAACTCATATGACTATGATAAGATAATTTCTTAATTATCAATACATTATAATAACTTAGTTATAAGATTGTAACTTATAACACTTAGTTATTTCCACATGATCAGATACTTAATTAATTTACACTTAATTACATAATGAGGCTTTGGGAACACATGGATTCAGTAAATGATGATCATGATAACGTAACTTCATGGGATTCTTATCATTTACAGTAAATGATGGTCATGATAACGTAACTTCATGGGATTCTTATCATTTACACCTATTTAACATAATGTAATAAGACAAGTTCTTATTCGACTTTGTTAAGTACACGAGAACAATCCCACACGGATACTTTGGGATCACATGGATTCAGTAAATGATGATCATGATAACGTAACTTCATGGGATTCTTATCATTTACAGTAAATGATGAACATGATAACGTAACTTCATGGGATTCTTATCATTTACACCTAATTAACATAATGTAATAAGACAAGTTCTTATTCGACTTTGTTAAGTACACGAGAACAATCCCACACGGATACTTTGGGATCACATGGATTCAGTAAATGATGATCATGATAACGTAACTTCATGGGATTCTTATCATTTACAGTAAATGATGATCATGATAACGTAACTTCATGGGATTCTTATCATTTACACCTGATTATCATAACGAAATAAGACAAGTTCTTATTCAACTTTGTTAACCACACGGAAACTTTGGGATCACATGGCGGGATAGGAGAGAATGGAATGCATTTTAATCTGATTACGTGAGGATTAAAATGGATTCCATTCGGATTCTATACGCTACATTTGGAGACATATGATGAACAGTTAACTAATACTTTTAATTAAATTAAAAGTGTAACATAAAAGTTAACCTCACAAGTAATAGAATAATACAAGGATCAGATTTAAATAATCTAAATTCCTTAATTCAACGAGGGTTATCAATACTTCGGTTTGATGACTAAACCCCTCTTACTATATTATTATTCTACATATGATTACACAGCGGACAATTCGGATAGTTGGGAAATGGATATCTTTAGTTGTATCGCAAGTGGTGTGGAACTTGGTTGAGTATGTGGTGGGATAGCGTCTGGGCTTGACCCTTTCGTGATTCCCTATATATAAGCATACTTAGTTAGGTGATATACTACTTGTACATATAACTAAGGAGAGGCCATTGGGTGGAACAGGTGAAACAAGTATACAAGCAACAATTATATCATTGTGAATGTGTGAATGATCAGTCAATGGTTTTCAATTTACTTACTTATGAACTCACCACCTAGTGTTGACTTTGTGTAAATTACATGTTTTCTGAGGTGACGAACAGGTGTAGATACTATATGCAAATGATAAGCTAGTGGACTCATAGAAGACCTAGCTTTCTTTTGATTGCATATTTTTGATATGACAGAACATTGAATCACTTTTGTATATCTTGTACAGATCAAGATATAAACTCATTGATTCTTTTGATTAGATTTACTTAGTTAAATTATGATGAACAATGTAATTTGACTTTGTAATTAATTTCATGTCATGATTAGCATTTCTCATTTATTTCTCATGTGCTATGTAAACAATCTGATCATTTGATTATCAACTCAATGATATCGCGCCCCGGGAACATTCCGCCCGACGGGAAAACACGATCCGTTCCCGCCGGCCCGGGGTGTGACAGATTGGTATCAGAGCCATGGTATAGAGAAATATAGGTCATATTACTAAAATGGTTTGGCCTAGACTATAACATAGGGACCTCATGTAGAGTTCTTATGATATAGGATTCTATTTGCATATGTCTTCTGCTTCTGATCACTGCACTAACCGATTTTCTTCGGTTATGATCAGAATGCCGCCACGAAGACAACCACCTCTACTACCGCTGACTCAAGGTTCAGCTCCGCACTCTTCGACACCGACACCGCCAGACTCTCCTACACAGCACCTCCACCTCCTCCTCCGACACCACAGCGTATCAGTGGACCCTGCTACTATGGCACTGGCTACTCTTCTTACAAGCCAACTGAGGGAAGTGATTCCAGAGATGATGAACCGGATCAACAACAACACAGTAACAACGTTGCTAACTCATCTGGAGAAGGGCAGCGGTAACACCAGACAGAGTCAGGACTATGCCTACAAGAACTTTGTAGGCTGCAAGCCACCCAGTTTCAGTGGAAGTGAGGGTGCAGTCGGACTGATCCAGTGGATCGAGAAGATGGAGGCTACCCTCGACATCAGTGGCTGTCCTGAACAGAACAGAGTAAAGTATGCTGCGGGATCATTTAGCAAGCGAGCGTTAACCTGGTGGAACGCTCAGGTTTCAATCAGAGGCCGGGATGAGGCCCAGGCCATGCCGTGGAACGAATTCAAGGCGATGTTGAGGGCAGAGTTTTGTCCAAGAAATGAACTGAAAAAGGTTGAGACTGAACTACTCAATCTGGAGATGATTGGTGCTGGGCATCTGGCCTACACCACACGATTTCGTGAGTTAGCCACTTTGGCACGGATGTGGTGCCAACACTTGAGAAGAGAATTGAGCGGTATGTTGGTGGATTACCGCCCAGTATCCGAGGTCATGTGATTTCTGCTCACCCTACCACCATGGAATTAGCTGTTACCACTGTCAGCATCCCTGACAGATATGATGGTTGCCTCTGGGGCATTCAGGAAGGAGGCTGAAACAGCCAAAGCTGGAACTTCCAAGAAGTCGGATAAACGTCCGGCTAAGAAACAGAAAGTGGTTAGAAACTTTGTTGCCACTACTCAAACTCCGATGCGCAATCAGCCACCCCCATTGGAGATCAGGAAGCCATACACTGGCACTGCACCTCTGTGCAACTCATGTCAGTTTCATCATCTACCAAATGTCCCGTGCAGACACTGCACCAACTGTGGGAGATTTGGTCATACAGCAAATTACTGCAAGAGTCCGAGGACTCAAAACAGAACAACAATGCAGCCACTACTGCTGCTACCGATCAGGTCTTGCTACAACTGTGGCGAACCTGGTCACTTCTCTCAGGATTGTCCCAAAGAGAAATCAACAAAGGGCTCAAGCACCAAGAGGCGAGCTTTTCAGATAGGAGCTGCTGCAGCTGACAGACCCGAACGTCATTACGGGTACATTTTTCTATCTGATTTCTATGCCTCTATATTATTTGATACTGGTGCGGATCAGAGTTTTATCTCGTCCGATTTTGCTAGCCATCTTAATCATGTTGAGGAATCATTAGACTCCCCTTACACTATTGAGATAGCTAATGGCAAACAGATTACAGTTGACACAGTACTTAGGAATTGCCCACTAACACTTGGTGATCATTACATTTTCCATCGACTTGATACCGATGGAGCTGGGCAGTTTCGAGTTATCATCGGAATGGATTGGCTATCTCTTAACCGAGTTGAGTTCATCTGTTCCGATAAACTATTACGCATTCCTATGGAGAACAATGAAGTCTTGGAGATTCGTGGAGACCAAGCGAAACGCAGTGTCAAGATAATTCGTGCATGAAAGCTCGCAAGTGTTTACGGAAACAATGTGTTGCATTTCTAGCCCATGTGATTCAGAAAGACAAGAAAGCAATCAAATTCAAGATGTGCCAGTTGTGAGAGATTTTGCAGAAGTATTTCGGATGACTTACCGGGACTGCCACCTGAGAGATCAGGTACAGTTCCGAATCGATTTGATTCCGGGAGCAACTCCTGTAGCCAAGTCTCCCTACAGACTCGCACCATCGGAGATGCAAGAGTTGTCTAACCAGTTGCAAGAACTTCTCGATAAAGGATTCATCCGACCGAGCTTTTCCCCGTGGGGAGCTCCGGTTCTTTTTGTCAAAAAGAAGGATGGAACCTTCAGAATGTGCATTGATTATCGAGAACTCAACAAACTCACCATCAAGAACGGTACCCGTTACGAGGATTGATGATTTATTTGATCAATTACAGGGAGCACAGTACTTTTCAAAGATAGACCTGAGATCAGGTTATCATCAGCTCCTGATACAAGAGGAAGACATACCCAAGACGGCTTTTCGTACCCGATATGGACACTACGAATTCATGGTGATGCCATTTGGATTAACGAACGCACCGGCTGTGTTCATGGATTAATGAACCGGGTGTTGCAAGCCGTATCTAGATCGGATTGTGATCGTCTTCATTGATGACATACTGATTTATTCAAAGAACGAGAAGGAACATGAACAACACCTCAGGACAGTTTTGGAGCTTCTAAAAGAAGAACAACTCTATGCCAAATTCTCTAAATGTGAATTTTGGTTAAGGAAGTTCAGTTTTTGGGTCACGTGATTAACAGTGATGGTATTCATGTGGATCCTGCCAAGATAGAAGCGATCAAGAACTGGGATGTGCCTACAACACGACAGAGATCCGATCATTTTTGGGATTGGCAGGTTATTACCGGAGATTCATTTCGAATTTCTCTAAGATAGCCTTGCCTCTCACCAAACTCACACAGAAGTCTGAACCTTTTGTGTGGACTCATAAACAAGAAGAGGCATTCCAGACACTGAAACAAAGATTGTGCAATGCTCCAATTCTAACACTCCCAGAAGGCAGTGATGACTTTGTAGTTTATTGTGATGCTTCCCATCAGGGACTCGGATGTGTTTTGATGCAACGAGACAAAGTCATTGCTTATGCCTCACGACAGCTGAAGATACACGAGAAGAATTAACGACGCATGATCTTGAACTGGGAGCTGTGGTTTTGCACTAAAGATTTGGAGACATACCTTTATGGTACCAAATGCACTATCTTCACAGATCACAAGAGTTTACAGCACATATTTGATCAGAAGGAGCTTAACATGAGACAGAGACGTTGGGTTGAACTCCTGAACGATTACGATTTGTGATCAAATACCATCCGGGCAAAGCAAATGTTGTTGCAGATGCTTTGAGTCGGAAGGAAAGAGTCAAACCCTTACGCGTTCGCGCTATGGGCATGACGGTGCAAACAAGTTGAGAGATCATATCTTACAGCAGCACAACAGGGAGGCAGTGGCAAGAGACAATCTGAAACGCGAGCTCGATTGTGGAGCGAGAGAAACATTCAAGACAAAGCAAGATGGAGTTATCTACTATCTGGGACCGTGTTTGGATTCCAGCATTAGATGAACTTCGAACACTCATACTTGACGAGGCACACAAGACACGTTATCAGTTCATCCTGGTGCTGATAAGATGTACCAAGATCTTAGGTCATTTTATTGGTGGCCAGGCATGAGAAAGACATTGCCACTTATGTTGGCAAATGTATCACTTGTGCCAAAGTCAAGCTGAACACCAGAAACCTTCGGGTTTGCTGGAGCAACCAGAGATACCACAATGGAAGTGGGAACAAATAGCTATGGATTTCATTATCAAGCTACCCCGCACTTCCAGCGGACACGATTCGATTTGGTTATCATTGATAGATTAACAAGTCCGCGCATTTCTTGCCAATCAGAGAAACATACAAGATGGAAAACTTGCAAGACTTATACATTGATGAAATAGTAGTGAGGCACGGTGTGCCATTGTCTATATCTCAGACCGGGACAGTCGATTCACTTCGCGGTTCTGGCAATCATTGCAACAATCATTAGGGACAAGTGTTAACTTGAGCACTGCTTATCATCCACAAACGGATGGACAAAGCGAGCGCACTATTCAAACCCTAGAGGATATGTTGAGACATGCATCCTAGATTCGGTGGAAGTTGGGACACACATTACCACTTATTGAGTTCTCCTACAATAAGCTACACACAGCAGCATTGGATGTGCTCCGTTTGAAGCACTCTGGTAGAAAATGTCGGTCTCCAATTTGTTGGCCGAAGTGGGAGACAACAGAATAACTGGGCCTGAACTTATTCAGGAAACTACTGATAAGATAGCCCAGATACAACAGAGACAAAGCAACACGTAGTCGCCAAAAGAGTTACGCAGACAAACGGCGCAGCTTTGGAATTCGATGTGGGTGACCGAGTCATGTTGAAAGTGTCCCCATGGAAGGCGTAGTTCGTTTTGGGGCTAAAGGCAAGCTAGCACCACGGTATGTCGGACCGTTTGAGATTACTCAACGCATAGGTCCTGTGGCATACAGACTCAGACTCCCTGATGAACTCAGTGGAGTACACGATGTGTTTCATGTATCAAATCTCAAGAGGTGTCTAGCAGATGAAACATGATCATACATTGGAAGAGATACAAATTGATGAAAACTACATTTCATTGAAGAACCTGTAGAGATTATGGAACGTGAAGTCAAGAGACTGAAACGAAGCGTATCCCTATTGTAAAGGTTCGATGGAACTCCAAGCGTGGACCAGAGTTTACCTGGGAACGGAGGACAACATGAAAGCAAAGTATCCCCATCTGGTCGAGAATTGAAACCGACTTTGATGCTTAATTTCGGGACGAAATTTCTTTAACAAGGGGAGACTGTAACAGCAAGTGCCAGATCGTCCGGCAAGTCCGTACGGTATGTGTACTTTCACTGTATTCTATGTGTACATACGTAAGCTTAAACAGTACTTGTATTAACAGAATCTAAATACAAGAAATCGTTGTACGTATTTTCGTATAAACTTAAATACATTAAGTACAACGTACATTTGAAACATTAGTTGTGTTTATTAAGTAAAAACTTAATTACAGTTAACACAACAAATCATGAGAAACAACGGTATTCAAACGATATTCAGAAACATATCGGTTGCAATCTGATGTCCACAGATGACAGGAATCAGATGACCGACAAGTCAGTACGAAAACAATGTGAAATCATGATGTATAGTTGAGTCCGACAGTGAGGAAACACAATTAAAACATTAATGTAGTGTTATTTCAGAATGACGAACTGACAGTGTGTTTGCGTGAGTGACGATTCACACAAACATATCTGTGAGTTTAGAATTCTGAAATAATGACTGAAAAGTAGAAAACAAAGTCAGAAAGCAAAACCATCGTCGTATTCGTTCGGGTGACGATTCGAACGAATTACGCGCGAAGGTTACGCGATCTGACGAAACGAAAACGAAATCACGTCACGATTGAAAATAATTTAATAAAATTAAATAAATAACATTTACAATTTTGAAACTCATCAAAATAATTAAATTAAATTCTTTTATTTAAATCCATTTAAATTACGCGTAATTTTCCGGAAACGTAACGAAAACGCGAACCGAGCAACGAAAACGAACCCGAACACCCTCGGGGTATAAATACACTTAAATGAGGTGATTCCCTCACATTTCACTTCATCTTCTTCATTTCAAAACCCTATTCCCGGTTTTGAAACCACCTCCATTATCAACCTTCTCTCATCCATATCTCCCTCGTTTCTTACCCGATTTGAGTGATTCTTTCGCCCACGCGTAGCCCTCGACGTCCTCTACATGATAGTACAACAGATCTAAAGCCAAACCCCCTGAAAAACGAGGTATGAGGCTGCAAAGAGTTACGAAATTAGGGTTTTCACCCTTTTTGTTCTATCTTTTAATCCAGCCGGCCTAAGGCCTTTCCCTTGTAAACCACGACCACCATAACACATCCTACCTTCGAAACCATCTCTGTAGACCATCATTTGTGCGTGAGAACCCACTTGGGCGGTGGCCGGTCGAAGCAAACCTTCAGGCCGAATGAGGCCACTGGTCGAATGGCAGCCTCCACCTCCATCGCCGCCCCCTTCAATCGGCTCACACACCTCATTCGACCCTCCACCATTCGAACAGACTCATTCGATCGGAAAGCTCTTCATTCGACCATGGTTACTTCATTCGACCATCAACTGTCAGTCGGCCATTTTCATTCGGCTACCACCACCGAATCACCACCATTCGCCAACTACACAACCACCTTCGGCCACCATCATACTCCACCAGTCAATCGCCATTCTCATTCGGAGCTTAACATTCGACTGAAACATGGGGCCACCTAACCATTTCCATTCGGTCACAACTTTCCTGTTCGACTTATGGTTCTTGCAGGACACTCTCATTCGGCCAAGATCTTTCTTGCTGGCCACCCTACCCTCGATTAACCAGCAGCCAACAGTGGCCCAATATGCAACTAAAAACCCAACAAATTTTGAGTAGCCATGTTGGGTATCCAGAACCTCACTAGGCCCAACAAGGTTATTTCAAGCCCAAAGCCAAAACCCAATAGCTTCACATAATTGTGGAATGGACCCAAGACTGTGAAATTTCAAATGGCCCAACTTCTATTTAAATGAGACTGCTAATCAGCATACACAAAATCTGATCAGGCCCAATAAGGAAGTAACCGGCCCAATTAATTTTCTGGCGGCCCAACTCCACTTCATAGGCCCAATTGGGTTTAGTGTAGGTCCACTGGATTGTTTGGCCATGTTCCTACCTCGACCCAACTCTAGTCACACATTTTGGCCCATACACTTAACATGTTCATTAAACGTTTGGCTCACACATAGAATGGATCAGGCCACCATTAGGCCCACATCACCCCTCGAGGCCCAATACCTTTACAACTGATCCATGGACTATGGGAAGGTCCAACAAGAAGTGAACAGCCCAAGGCCCATGGTTTAGGGCTCAAGGCCCACTGTCTTTGGCCAAGGCCACCAATTTGGCCAAAAGCCCAAATTCAAGGCCCACAATGTTTTCAGCCATTCTAATTCAGGCCCAACTTGGCCCATGAACCCTTTTAGCAAAGGCCCGAGACAAAACCCATGGGGCCCATCAAAATCTACCCGAGGCCCACAGAAAACTGATTCAGGGCCATTTGGAGGCCTTTGTCCTCACTTTTGGAGCCATTTTGTCATTCCCTTGGTCAACAACCCATTTCTGGCCCAATATCAATTCCGACAGTCTTGTATGACTCTAGGCCCAATAAATATAGCCAAGGCCCACCTTGGGCCCAATAGATTCCTTGGAGGCCCAAAACAAGGCCCAAAAGGCCACTTGAACATTAGTTTTTGTAACTTTTGGCAAGGCCTTCATGATTCAACACCTAATATCATTGGCCCAACCTAAATTGTTGGCCCACATGACTAAAGAACTATTGTAACTCTTTAACTCAACACTAACAAGTATGATAACTAAGGGATTACTACCAAAACGGCAATTTTTGCAACAAGCCTTGTAACTTATCACATGATTTCATGAAACTACAAATGGGCTTTGATACAATTTTGAAGGACAAGAATAAATCAAAGAAAGTCTATGGAATGTAATGCCATTTGGATTAAAAAATGCTCCTTCTGAGTTTCAAAACATTATGAATGGTATAATTATTCCTATAGGAAATTTCTCTATAGTATATATTGATGATGTTTTGATATATTCAAATTCTTTAGAACAACACTTTAAGCATTTAAATATTTTTATGATACAATTCATAAAAATGGATTAGTAGTATCTCCTACTAAGATAAATTTATTTAAAACAGAGATAAGATTTTTAGGTCATGATATTAGACAAGGAACTATTATACCAATAAATAGAAGTCTAGATTTTGCTAATAAGTTTCCAGACGAAATTAAAGATAAGAAACAATTGCAGAGATTTTTAGGATGTTTAAATTATATACATGATTTCTTTAAAGATTTAGAAATTATATGTAAACCTTTATATAAAAGATTGAAAAAGAATCCTGAACCATGGACTCAAGAACATACTATATAATAAAACATATCAAAAATAAAATAAAACAATTACCATGCTTAAATATTCCACATCCTAATGCTAAATTAATAGTAGAAACCGATGCTAATGATTTAGGTTTTGGAGGAATATTAAAACAATCTTCAGAAAATAATAAAGAACAATTAGTTCGATATTATTCTGGAGCATGGAATGATACTCAAAAGAATTATTCAACTATAAAAAAGGAAATTTTAAGTATTGTTTTATGTATTAAAAAATTTGAAGATGATTTATATATGAAACCTTTTTTATTAAGAATTGATTGTTTATCAGCAAAACATATTTTAGAAAAAGATATAAAAAATTTAATCTCTAAACAAATATTTGCAAGATGGCAAGCATTATTAAGCAATTTTGATTTTCAAATAGAATTCATTAAAGGAGAAAATAATTCTTTACCTGACTTTTTATCAAGAGAATTCTTACAGGGAATATGAGCAAGGACACTAAAAAGATTGTATTATCAAAGTCATCATTATCAGCCAGTTCTTCTTCAAATTCTCCATTACCTACTTACAATAGTTTTACTCCATTATCTCCATTTCCAAGATTAAGACCATCTTCTCCTGTTCCTATATCTTCCAGACCACCATATTCTTCTATTGTTCAAACAACTAGAATCTTACCTCAATCAATTATTCGTCCTAATACATCTTCTATTTCTTCTCCTCCAACAGATTCTAGCTCATATTTTATAAATCCTAATCATAAAATTATTAAAATCTTAGAATCTATTGAAGAAGAAAAAGTTTCTCAAAGCTTTTTAACCCTTATAGATTATCTATATCCAAGAAATTGTCATTTCTTTGATTCAGACCAAAAAATATAGATTATTATCAAGCTATATTAGTAGATACTGAATCTGTTGAAATTCAGCACATTCTCAATCCTCAAAACCCTTCAAAAATTGATTATTCTAAGATTAAAATTAAAAAAGTGATAACTCCTGATGAATGGAAATCTAAACCATTCGTTCAGAAGACTCTTTCAAATTTTAATTCTTATTCTCAATATAATTATTATGATTATCAAGAAGCATGGGAAAAGGCATTATTATTCAGAAATTTCAATCATTCTTGGTTTATATATTACGATGATCAATTTTCAAATAACTATCCAAGATGGTTTGTGAAATGGTTCAAGTATATGGGAATTGTTCCAAATGCTTTTCCTAAAACCATTTCTGACTCATATAAAAAGTTTATAGACTATTTCAAGCAAGATGGGATCCCTGATTTTGAATATACTCTTCAATTTATGACTGTGTTTCGAATTCCATGGATCTTCTCTTGGACTTACCATTATCAAGTTAAACAAGATATATCTCCTCCTCTTCTATTAAGATACTATAGAAGCAAATGGTGGAATAAATTCTCAATAGAAAAGGCAAATATTGCTGCTGTCCAAAATTATTATAAGTCTATAACAAATCAACAGGAGAGATCTTTAAAATCTCCTGTCAATCGATCTCTCAATACTTTTGAAGATCAAGATTATATTATAAGGTTACAGTCTTGTTCCTCACCAGAGGAAATGCAGAGAATTATAAGTGAAATTAAAAATTCTCCATCTTCATCAAAAAAGTCTACTGATGAAAAAATATTTCAAGATTCTCAAGATCCAAATGATGATCCATATGAAGATATCGGGTCCATATAAAATATCCATGGGTTGATCCAATGGGTTAATCTCAATTATTTTCAATTACTATTTTCAAGACGATAATTATCTGTCAAGACCAATTTTTCAAAGATGCTTTTCAACTTTATGTCAACTTTATTAAATCAAGATGCTCTATCAACTTTTTGTCAAGAAAGATCAATTATATAAAAAGAAGACAAACTACTTTCTCAAGATGGCCGACAGAGATCAATTATTTTAAAGACTCTGAAGACTCTCAATTATGAAGAAAGATCTATAAATAGAGGATTCTATAGCTCAGTTATGCATTCGAAAATTTACTCAGAACTAAATGTATGAAAAAACCTCTCCTCAAAAACTTGTATTATCAACCACTCAATGTTCAAAATCCTTAGATTTTCAAGTTATTATTGCTCCATCCGATTGTAAAGAAATTATTTGTAATTCTGATATTCAAGAAATAAATCAAGGTATTATTTAAATATGAGTTGTTTAATTTATGTTTCTGCCATATTGCTATATTATTTGTTGTTAAAATCTTCATGCTCTCGATCCTTTACCAAATGGTATCAGAGCCATGATTACTTAAGTGATATTACTCGATCCTTTACCAAATGGTGAAGTCTAGATTTTGCTAATAAGTTTCCAGACGAAATTAAAGATAAGAAACAATTGCAGAGATTTTTAGGATGTTTAAATTATATACATGATTTCTTTAAAGATTTAGGAATTATATGTAAACCTTTATATTTTATGATACAATTCATAAAAATGGATTAGTAGTATCTCCTACTAAGATAAATTTATTTAAAACAGAGATAAGATTTTTAGGTCATGATATTAGACAAGGAACTATTATACCAATAAATAGAAGTCTAGATTTTGCTAATAAGTTTCCAGACGAAATTAAAGATAAGAAACAATTGCAGAGATTTTTAGGATGTCTAAATTATATACATGATTTCTTTAAAGATTTAGAAATTATATGTAAACCTTTATATAAAAGATTGAAAAAGAATCCTGAACCATGGACTCAAGAACATACTAATATAATAAAACATATCAAAAATAAAATAAAACATTACCATGCTTAAATATTCCACATCCTAATGCTAAATTAATAGTAGAAACCGATGCTAGTGATTTAGGTTTTGGAGGAATATTAAAACAATCTTCAGAAAATAATAAAGAACAATTAGTTCGATATTATTCTGGAGCATGGAATGATACTCAAAAGAATTATTCAACTATAAAAAAGGAAATTTTAAGTATTGTTTTATGTATTAAAAAATTTGAAGATGATTTATATATGAAACCTTTTTTATTAAGAATTGATTGTTTATCAGCAAAACATATTTTAGAAAAAGATATAAAAAATTTAATCTCTAAACAAATATTTGCAAGATGGCAAGCATTATTAAGCAATTTTGATTTTCAAATAGAATTCATTAAAGGAGAAAATAATTCTTTACCTGACTTTTTATCAAGAGAATTCTTACAGGGAATATGAGCAAGGACACTAAAAAGATTGTATTATCAAAGTCATCATTATCAGCCAGTTCTTCTTCAAATTCTCCATTACCTACTTACAATAGTTTTACTCCATTATCTCCATTTCCAAGATTAAGACCATCTTCTCCTGTTCCTATATCTTCCAGACCACCATATTCTTCTATTGTTCAAACAACTAGAATCTTACCTCAATCAATTATTCGTCCTAATACATCTTCTATTTCTTCTCCTCCAACAGATTCTAGCTCATATTTTATAAATCCTAATCATAAAATTATTAAAATCTTAGAATCTATTGAAGAAGAAAAAGTTTCTCAAAGCTTTTTAACCCTTATAGATTATCTATATCCAAGAAATTGTCATTTCTTTGATTCAGACCAAAAGAATATAGATTATTATCAAGCTATATTAGTAGATACTGAATCTGTTGAAATTCAGCACATTCTCAATCCTCAAAACCCTTCAAAAATTGATTATTCTAAGATTAAAATTAAAAAAGTGATAACTCCTGATGAATGGAAATCTAAACCATTCGTTCAGAAGACTCTTTCAAATTTTAATTCTTATTCTCAATATAATTATTATGATTATCAAGAAGCATGGGAAAAGGCATTATTATTCAGAAATTTCAATCATTCTTGGTTTATATATTACGATGATCAATTTTCAAATAACTATCCAAGATGGTTTGTGAAATGGTTCAAGTATATGGGAATTGTTCCAAATGATTTTCCTAAAACCATTTCTGACTCATATAAAAAGTTTATAGACTATTTCAAGCAAGATGGGATCCCTGATTTTGAATATACTCTTCAATTTATGACTGTGTTTCGAATTCCATGGATCTTCTCTTGGACTTACCATTATCAAGTTAAACAAGATATATCTCCTCCTCTTCTATTAAGATACTATAGAAGCAAATGGTGGAATAAATTCTCAATAGAAAAGGCAAATATTGCTGCTGTCCAAAATTATTATAAGTCTATAACAAATCAACAGGAGAGATCTTTAAAATCTCCTGTCAATCGATCTCTCAATACTTTTGAAGATCAAGATTATATTATAAGGTTACAGTCTTGTTCCTCACCAGAGGAAATGCAGAGAATTATAAGTGAAATTAAAAATTCTCCATCTTCATCAAAAAAGTCTACTGATGAAAAAATATTTCAAGATTCTCAAGATCCAAATGATGATCCATATGAAGATATCGGGTCCATATAAAATATCCATGGGTTGATCCAATAGGTTAATCTCAATTATTTTCAATTACTATTTTCAAGACGATAATTATCTGTCAAGACCAATTTTTCAAAGATGCTTTTCAACTTTATGTCAACTTTATTAAATCAAGATGCTCTATCAACTTTTTGTCAAGAAAGATCAATTATATAAAAAGAAGACAAACTACTTTCTCAAAATGGCCGACAGAGATCAATTATTTTAAAGACTCTGAAGACTCTCAATTATGAAGAAAGATCTATAAATAGAGGATTCTATAGCTCAGTTATGCATTCGAAAATTTACTCAGAACTAAATGTATGAAAAAACCTTCTCCTCAAAAACTTGTATTATCAACCACTCAATGTTCAAAATCCTTAGATTTTCAAGTTATTATTGCTCCATCCGATTGTAAAGAAATTATTTGTAATTCTGATATTCAAGAAATAAATCAAGGTATTATTTAAATATGAGTTGTTTAATTTATGTTTCTGCCATATTGCTATATTATTTGTTGTTAAAATCTTCATGCTCTCGATCCTTCACCAAATGGTATCAGAGCCATGATTACTCAAGTGATATTATATCTAAATACTCTAATTAATTATTTGTAAATGTTATAATGGAAAAATTTATTGAAAAAACAAAATTATATTTTGAAAATTTAGTATTATGCTGTGTTGGCAAGTCATGTCGGCTAGACGGTTGGATTAGCGTAAGGCTCCAAGATAGAGAGCAGCCGGACCACGTCTTGGGCTTTGGGGATGTTCCCTCAGTATAATCTAAGAGTTCAAAATATTGATTAAGTTAATTCAAAAAATTTTTTATCATTAAAACAAATACAAATAATGAATCAGATATCTAGATTTTTATCACGAAGAGATCATAGCTCAAATACTTCAGCTAATGATCAAGAGGAAGATTTAAACAATAATATGAATTCTTTAGAAATAAGTATTTCTCAAATTGAAAACAATTTATCAAATTGGAATATACCTAAACAAGATATTAAAACTATATATAAAATAGGAACTTTTGATTTCTTTCAAGATTATTCAATTAAAATGAATGAACAAACTATACCTATAAATAAAGAACATCAAAATCTACAATTATTAACTAAAGAAGCTATATTAAAACATAGAAAGAATTATAAATTTTTACATATAGGATTAATTCAGGTAGCAATAAAACCTATGTTTAGATTAGGAATAGATGCTCCTGTATTAACTATATTAAGAGATGCTAGGCATACAAATTTCAATAATTCATTATTAGCTATGGCTGAATCTAACATAGCTAATGGTCCTATATATTTTAATTGTTATCCCAATTTCTCTATAGGATTGTTTGATCCAAATATATTAGATACCTTAACTTTAACAATTAAAACAAAAAATTTAGAATTTAAAGAAAAAACTAATGCTGCAGTTGTTATATATAGAGTTTATTATAAAACGATGACTACAACTATAGAACCAAAAACTAAGTTATCTTCTCCAAAAGATGAAACAATATTATTTGAAGCTAATACTATGCATGCTAAAGTTATTACTCCAAAAAGATTAAAATGGAATGAGATAACACAATCTTTAAATTGGAATTTACAAGATATAAATCCACCAAAACCAATAGATATAGAAAATCAAACATCTAGTATAATAGAAAAATCTGATGGTTCGATAGAAATATCTTTTAATAATAACAACTCTTTTAGACATTCTATTTCAAGTTTTAATACAAATGATTTACAAGAAAATAATTTGAGAAGAACACAATCAATGAAAATATCAGGAATAGATTGTTCTAATTCTATACCTAAAGCAGTTTATGAAGAAGAAACAGATAATAAGTCTGACAAATCATATAATCCTAGTAAATCTGATATGCAATTTTACGAAGATTTATAAAATATGAGCTAGAATCTGTTGGAGGAGAAGAAATAGAAGATGTATTAGGATGAATAATTGATTGAGGTAAGATTCTAGTTGTTTGAACAATAGAAGAATATGGTGGTCTGGAACATATAGGAACAGGAGAAGATGGTCTTAATCTTGGAAATGGAGATAATGGAGTAATAAAGGGTGTTCCTAATATAATTTGTGATGTTAAATTTTTTACCAATATTAGTTGAGTTTTATAACAATATCCATCTTTACAAATATGAACATTAGATAGCTTATAATTTATTGCTAATCTAGATACACTTGCTGTTGATAATCTATAAGAAGTTTTTTCAAAATATTGAGTAGGAATAATTCCTTCTTGAATACAATTCATATCAGCTCCACTATCAATTAGGGCTGTTAAAGTTATTCTAAATTCATTGTTAATAATTATATTTAATTTAGTATACCATTTCTGAAAATTTAATTCTTTTAAAATATTAATTTTATTAACTTTATTACTAGTATCTGTTTTATCTTTTTCTTTTTCAATATTTTTAATTTGTGCTTTAATAATAGTAATATCATTTTTTATATTTTTTAATTCTTCTTGTAATTCTTGCATAGTAATTGGTTTTTCAACCTTTTTAAATTTTTTATAAATTTCTTCTAAATTATATATTTCAGTATTTTCTTTGTTTTCTTCAGATTTTTTATTAAAATTTTCTTTTAATTTTTTTAAATATAATTGTTTTAAATTTAAATCTTCAGTTTCTTCTAATAGTTTTAATAATATTAAATTTTCTTCATCATTTATCATATTTATTGATCCAATATTACATATACATGGACCAATACATTCACATTCTTCATTACTACTAGTTTCAATATTAGAAATATAATTTAAATCATCACTATTATAATCTGAAAATTCTTCCTCACTAATTTGAGTATCTAAAATTTTATTTATTTGCTCTTTTATTTCATCAGAAATATTTAATTCATTTATTTTTCTTTTAGAATAACAATTTTTTGAAGTATGTCCTCTTTTTCCACAAGTATAACAAGTTATAATTCGTTTTTTATAAAAATTTTTCTTTTTAACTTTTTTATAATATTTTTGTTCTTCATTTTTAGATTTTCTATTTTTATAATTTTTTCTAAAATTCTTTCCTTTTGTATAACTAATTTTTCTTTTAGAATTTCTTGGCATATTTATTTTTTCAAAACCATATTGTTCACAAAAATTTCCTAATTCATTTCTACTGGTTATACCATCTCTTTTCATTTTTTGTTTTAATTTTAGATCATTACATAATTTTAAGCCTTCTTGATTTATATGATTTATTATTTGCCCATATGTTAAATCATCATATGGTATATGATTATTATTTTCTCTTTTAATTGTTTCTCTAACTCTTTCTGCAAATAATTTTGGTAATCCAGCAATAAATCTTTCTTTCCAATATGATTGTTTACAATCAATTCTATTCATAACTTTAGAGGATCGAGAGCATGAAGATTTTAACAACAAATAATATAGCAATATGGCAGAAACATAAATTAAACAACTCATATTTAAATAATACCTTGATTTATTTCTTGAATATCAGAATTACAAATAATTTCTTTACAATCGGATGGAGCAATAATAACTTGAAAATCTAAGGATTTTGAACATTGAGTGGTTGATAATACAAGTTTTTGAGGAGAGGGTTTTTTCATACATTTAGTTCTGAGTAAATTTTCGAATGCATAACTGAGCTATAGAATCCTCTATTTATAGATCTTTCTTCATAATTGAGAGTCTTCAGAGTCTTTAAAATAATTGATCTCTGTCGGCCATCTTGAGAAAGTAGTTTGTCTTCTTTTTATATAATTGATCTTTCTTGACAAAAAGTTGATAGAGCATCTTGATTTAATAAAGTTGACATAAAGTTGAAAAGCATCTTTGAAAAATTGGTCTTGACAGATAATTATCGTCTTGAAAATAGTAATTGAAAATAATTGAGATTAACCCATTGGATCAACCCATGGATATTTTATATGGACCCGATATCTTCATATGGATCATCATTTGGATCTTGAGAATCTTGAAATATTTTTCATCAGTAGACTTTTTTGATGAAGATGGAGAATTTTTAATTTCACTTATAATTCTCTGCATTTCCTCTGGTGAGGAACAAGACTGTAACCTTATAATATAATCTTGATCTTCAAAAGTATTGAGAGATCGATTGACAGGAGATTTTAAAGATCTCTCCTGTTGATTTGTTATAGACTTATAATAATTTTGGACAGCAGCAATATTTGCCTTTTCTATTGAGAATTTATTCCACCATTTGCTTCTATAGTATCTTAATAGAAGAGGAGGAGATATATCTTGTTTAACTTGATAATGGTAAGTCCAAGAGAAGATCCATGGAATTCGAAACACAGTCATAAATTGAAGAGTATATTCAAAATCAGGGATCCCATCTTGCTTGAAATAGTCTATAAACTTTTTATATGAGTCAGAAATGGTTTTAGGAAAAACATTTGGAACAATTCCCATATACTTGAACCATTTCACAAACCATCTTGGATAGTTATTTGAAAATTGATCATCGTAATATATAAACCAAGAATGATTGAAATTTCTGAATAATAATGCCTTTTTCCATGCTTCTTGATAATCATAATAATTATATTGAGAATAAGAATTAAAATTTGAAAGAGTCTTCTGAACGAATGGTTTAGATTTCCATTCATCAGGGGTTATCACTTTTTAATTTTAATCTTAGAATAATCAATTTTTGAAGGGTTTTGAGGATTGAGAATATATATATATATATATATATATATATATATATATATATATTATATATATTATATATATAAAAAATTGTTAACCCTTCCTTATTGCGATAACCGAATAACTATATCTTATTATTTTGAGACTCACATTAATGTAAATCTAAAGGTGTATGTGTTTTTTTATTTTTTTTAAATTAATGTAAATAAGGCCCACATTAACATAGTTATTAATACATAATAGCATTGTATCAATGTTTTCATAACCAGACCGGACGTCGAACCGGTCTCGTTACTGGTCAGAGGTCGGACCTGTCGAACCGGATGATTTTATAAATATATATATATAATAAAAAAAATAAAAAATCAAAAAACCGGTTCAACCACCGGTCCGACCACCGGTTTTCCGGTCATACCGCCGGTTTACCGGTCCGACCGGCCGGTTCACCCAAAAACGGTTCAAGACCCTTAACCGGACCGGTCCACCCACCGGTTCCCGGTCCGACGGGTCAGACCGGCCGGTCCGGTTTTCAAAACACTGCATTATATGGTAGCAGAAACATAGAATATCCAATAAAGTAAACATAACATCCAAAACCAAATCCTTGTTTTTTGTGTTTCTAAAACCCATTTAAGTTCGGCTTTTTCGTTTGAGGATTTTTTGTTTTTGGTTTCAATTTCAGGTTTTTCGGTTTTTTACATGGGGTCTTAATTTTTTTTTGTGTTATAAGCCTAGAAAAAAAATAAAAAGTCTGATAAAGATCACATATTTGGTTCCTAGTCATCACATGTTTGAAACTTAAACTCAACGTTTTCTTTTCATTACGTTAAATATCACATAATCTTAAAATTAAAAGTCTGATAAAGATGTTTTCATTGTGTTTATATAGAATTCACAACACCGTTTAAATCATGAATTTATTCACTTATTTGAATTCAAATAATCCTCTTGTATTTATTCCAATATTGCTAAAATTGGTTTTTAACTACACATATTTACCCAAGAATATTAGCATTAAACATTTCTCGTATCTTTGATCTTGTAGTCTAGTCGTAATATCCCTAATTATCTTTCAAAAAAGTGGTGTAAATTCTAAATGTTTTTTTTAAATCAGGATTTAGAGGTATTTAGAAGTAAAAATTTATTTGTAAAAATAGTTATTATATATATTTTTCATTAAACCGGAGTTGCATCATATGGGCCAAGCCGAGCCCTGTAGGCCTGTAACAATCGGAAAGCCTTCCCACGAGGCCCATGACAGTATCACACTGAAGTACTGAACTGAAATTTATGATTTAATGGGCCTAAATTCGAAAGACTCGACTCAATATATTTTCTTTTTATTGTTACTTTTTTTGAACAGCGAAAGAGTAGCAAGTAGCAACTCCTTTTTTTTTTTTTTTTTTTTATCATCCTATCAACTAAAATATAGTTGTACTTAAATTTAGTAGAATGTTATTAAAATGAGATGTAAAAATATATTTTGTTGTAGAGTAAAGGGAAATTGAATTTGGTTGAGATTCCAAATTTTGTTAGATGATTTTTCGAGTGGGAAGAAAATATTCGGATTCAGTTTTAATCGAGTTACAAATTTGCAAGCTTCAAACTAGGGATTAGCATTTGATACCAAGTACCAAAGCCTAACTGGTACCGTACCAAACCGATAGATTCGGTACCCGTTATTCCATAAATTCGTACCGATACCAGTACAGTACCAATACTGTTTTAAAATGATTATTTTGCAACAATTAATGATACCGTAGTGATCAATTCGGTACGGTATAGTACTGATCTCATCCGTGCTTCAAACTACACTGGATTTAAATGTATGAACTTTGATTACATGTGTATATATTAATTTATATATTTTACATAGCACGAACCAAGATATAAATTTACATACTTTTCTCATAATCTGGTTTGTTTAAATCAACCCTGGATTCGAATTAACTATGCTAAATAAAATCGAATTTTGTTAAATTCTAATCCAAATTGAAATAACCCAACTATCCTAAAAACTAATTTGATAACATTCCTAAATGGAAATCGTTCATTATTTGCTATACTCAAAATATTATCTAATATTTGAATAGTTAAATAAAATATCACGAATTACAAAACCATGCAATCTCAAAGAAATGAAATTTATTGCAATAGTCATATTTTTATATCTAAGGATTTTTTATTTTATCTCAAAATCCTCATTCTCTATATTTTTATTTATTAAATTATAGTAAAGTAATATTATTTTAAAGATTTTTGATGTTTTTAATTACTATAATAAATTATTAATTAATTAATTAATAATAATAAAAGTGTAGCAGCCATTGAAGTTGAAACGTGGAAAGAAGACAGCAAAAGAGTCAACATGATTCCACTTCCAAATAGCAAACAAACAAACTCCCCCTCTGAATCTGAATCCTTTTAACCTTTTCACCCAACATAATTAATTAATCCACTGAAATTTATTTATTTATTTATTTATCTATTTATTTATTTATTGATTATGTTGGCAGCATAAAACTACTGGCAGCAAACAAGAGTCGTCGTCCTACAACCCTAACAAACACTCCAAACACTAAAAGTTGCAAAACTATCATTTATCACTCCACTTTTTGTTCTTTTTATCAACTCCAAACTTTGTCTTTTATCCATAATTGTAGTTTTGTTATAAATTTAAAAACAAGTTTACACTTTGCTTGAATAATAAATATAAGATATGTGCCCATGTCAATGTTGTAAAAAAAAAAGAGTTTTACCAATTGAGGAATCAACAAAATTACTTCATTTGTCGAATTAAGTTAAAGATCGTTTTATTTTAATGCATTTTGTCATGTCATATATTTTGTTTCATACATTATATGGTCTGTTTACTCATTACCCGTTGAGTCATTCTGGGAGTGAATCACACAAAAGGATTTTATAAAAGTATTAAGTTTTCTCCTAAACTGGTAAGTTGGTGTTAGATATAGCGATCCAAATTAGTCGTTTAAAAAAAATGTGTGGGTATTGAGTATTCCCATTATCGTTATATTAAAACTCAATTCTAAAAACCCAAAAATCAGGCTTAATACAAATAACCAACTACACTCTAACAATTCCATATACATGAATAATAATATAACTAAAACTTGGAGAGTATTTATCATATTATCATTTATTTTCTATGTATATTGATTAGAGCATAAAACAACCACATATACATGACCAAAACCTATAAAAGATAGAGGATATAATTTAGGTGAAGGTTTTGGAGGTGATTAGAGAGGAGATTGAGGAAGCAACTAAGGGAAGAAATTGGTCAAATCCATTAACCCCTCAAGGTGTACCATGTATATATAGGTTATTGGAAGGTGGAAAGTGTGTACAAAATTAATTAGTAGAATTTCTATTTAAAAAAAGTAAAAAAATAAAATATTTTAATCAATTGTTTATTTAGATGTTATTTGAATAATTTCATTAATAACTAATTTTTGATGATTAAGTAACTTTTGATGATTAAGTTGAAAACATATGTTTAATTATTTTGTATCTCTTACTTAATAGTTTGCCAAACAACCCCTTAGATGTTTATAGTCCGCTTATTTGTAAACATGCAAATATATAGATGAGTATGATGGTGTTTGACATAATTAGACAAGTGTGTTAGTTTCTTTGTGCAATTTAAAGCAAGAGCATGGCCTCGGCCTTGGCAACATCAAGACATCAAATATAAAAGTGTTTCTAACACATAATATGTTAATTTGAGAAGACCAACTTCTTGTTTGTTGGTTAGGAGTCATCATGGAAAGGTGTCTAAGAGCTAAAAATCTCCATGGTTGGTGCTCAAATTTGGAGGAATCTTGTATTTTTCTCGCACATTTCATGTTGTCAATTCTTTCACGATACCCTGGTAAATTAGTTGTAAATTCTAACGTAAAACCTTATGTCATCAACAAGATGTATTGCAAATTCATTTAAGAACACTTAACCATCAAATCCAATAAATATAAGTTCTACTCAATTTTGTTAAATCCGAACCAAAATTGAAATAAGACGTCTAATTAATCTGTTGGTTGAACCGATCAAATTAGTTGCTTTAAATTGAAGAACATGATAATATTATAAAACTAAAATACAAATGTATAGAATTTAAAAAATATAAATAATAAAAATGAGTGGCTCATATGATATTTAGCTTGAAATATATGGGTATAGGGGGATGGTGGGAAGTTGAAGTCAAAAGTCAACCTCCTAAACCCGTTATTTTCAAACGTGTAAGACTAATTGGGCTAAATGGTATCCACTCGTGCCGATCTTAACTCATGTTTCATACCAAAAGTGTGGAAAAGGCTTTGGTTTAGCGTGAAGGAAACGGGTCTTGATTTAGCCAAAAAAAAAAAAAAAGGAAAATTCCAAAATTGCCCACAAACGCATATGACTCTTCTCAAGCCTCAGCCTTTACTTCTCAGGCCTCCGCCTATTCTAAACATACGTTCGCATGTATAATACATGCCCTCTATTAAATTTTTTAAGATTTGGATTATCCCGCAAGTTGTCCACCTGTACAGGCGTCCGACTATTCCGGTTTAAACTAGAAAAATTCAAAATTTTCTCGTCAAAATTTTCCCCAAATTTATTCTTGTTTGCTTGGTTTGGGCACCCGTAAAAAAAAAGCCTACACAAAAATACCCAATACAGGCGTACGCCTGTGACACGGTTGTCAGGGTGGGTACGGCACCCGGGTCCATTTTTCAAATTATACGGGCGCACATGTGCCACAACGAGCGTCGATGCCATCAAGAGACACGTGTGTTCATTTAAGTGGCGAATATGTGGACGTCTGACTATATGTATACAAGCGTCCCCTACTGTATAAGAGTTGTCAATTAACCTAGCTTTGGTCATTTTGGGAAATTCTAAGCACTTGTTTGTATTTTAGGAATTTTCCCAAAAATAACCTTTGGTCAGCAATAACTCCCCCCTCCCCCCCTCATCCCCACCCCACCCCACCCCCTACTTTAATAATAGTTTTCAATTTAGTTGTTTACATAACAGAACTTTTATAACACAAATACAAACTGTTCTTCTAAAAACTCTCACGCAAAAAGTACAGACTTTTCGTCTGTGTACTTAAGAAATTTCATTTTTGAGCTCGGATGATAATAGTTTGTTAGGTGTTGCAAACAAAGCTTTAGGATACACCCTAATAAAGCTTATTTCATGTAATCATTGTCGTATTTAAGCACCGTTAAATGAGGATTTAAGAGATCAAAAGATGCATCTTGAAAGCACGTCGAAGAGGCATTAGTGTCCGAAAAAGTCATTGGTGTATACTTCGAGCCTTAGAACGTTGCCAAGACGCCTTCCAAAACATTTGGGTAAATTCTGTGGAATGTATTTCTAAATTTCACATACGTATGCCCAAAAGATAGTTTGTATGTTTTTTTTTTTTTTTTAAATTTAGCATTTTATTGGGGTTTATTTATATAATATCTTTGTTTTAAGTTTATCATTTTCATTAAATGAAATTTACTTATTTAAAGAGGTTTATTAGAGGCAACTGGCAAGGCCTGATCGAGGTTTTTTCCGGACACTTACTTGGGTTGATAAAAGTGTCACATATTAGTCAGTAGGATTGATAAAAGTGTCTAATAAGTTTTAACTTGTTAAAAAAAAATAAAACTAATATTAATAGACCAAAAGAATCATTTGTAACTATAAGTTTTTCATTTTAAAATTAAATTACAAGTAATTACTTTTATGTGTGTTAAATTATATAGTTTTTAGTTCGTCAATTTATTGGTTCTTGTTTGAATTCACCAGGCTATTATATAAATATAATATTTCTAGAACAACTATATTTTAATAGTGGACACTGAAGGATGAAGGATGGAACCCAAAACATCCTAAATATTTTCCCAAATAATGCTTCATTTTTTTCTAAGCATGTCAATTCATATCATCATGTTAGGTAATACAACCAATAGTCCTTGTGATAGGTCTTTTTTGCCTCTCTTCTCAGACCGTTTAATTTATGTGTATTTTAATCTATTTTAAACTACTTCACATCTTAAATGGATTCTTAAATGTCCTGGAAACTATGTTTAATAGTTAGGGCTCCTAACTCTTATAGTGAAGGTTGGGGTTCAAATTAATATGTGGACAAGTTTGAAAGATATCAAGTGAAAGGTCAGCTTGAGATTTATCTTATGTTTGATTCAGATGGGGGCAATTGTTTACTCACTCCACATGGTTCCTGTGCATCGGGTGTTATCGTGGATTTTCACGAAGGTCATGTAGTGAACATTGCTGACAAGCCGCAAAAGTAAGGGATAAACGAGTGAAAAAAGTCGTTAAAAAATGGAGTATTAATCCAACTATCTCTTTTATGCCTCTTTGTTACCATGTTGTGGTTATTAATAGGCCTTTGATCAGAAGATTTTAGCACAAGATTTAGAGTTCATTTGCTTGGCTCATCATTTTACATGTATTTTTTAGAGTAAATTATGGTTTTGACCTATGTGGTTTAAGCATTTTAAATATTTCAACTCAAAATATAAGCTTCTATCAATCCAGCCCATGTGGTTTAAACAACTAACGTTTTTTTGGCCCCCAACCATTGTTAGGTTTGGTCCAAAACCGTTAAATAGTTAAGTTTGAAGGGCTAAAATCGTCAGTTTTTTAAACCACGGGAGCTGAATTGATAAAAGACTTTATTTTGGGCTGAAATAGTTAAAAGTTAAAACACTTAAAAAACATGAGCTAAAACCGGAATTTTACTCTTTTGTTTATTTTGATTTTCTTAAAAGCATGTGACATCTATCCAAACACTTGGATTTAATTATATAAGTTCTAGCATTTGGAATGAGTTTGATATTTGACAACCCGATGTATGGTCCATGGAGGGGATATATTATGAACAGAATAAAAATGTGGGCCTAACAATTTCCTAATTAAACATGCAAATAAATGTACACTTGAAATACAGTTGTATTACTCGCATCAACGATTTGATACATATTTTATTATAAATATAACTTTTTGATATATTAATTAAGTTTGAATATTTTAATTTCTTGTATAACAACCAACTTGCTAGCTTCTTTGTAGTTGCGTGCCTTGGTGGGGATTGAAATAATTCGTGTGACAATTTCACATTATTTTGAACTAGTACGTGTTAGCATAAATGTTAACACACACTTGTAGGTACTCATATGTTTATAAAACTAGTTGAATATGAAATTAGAATTCATTTTGTTCAGAGTTTATAAAATTCATTTTGAAATTAAAATTAATTTTCTTCAAATTGTGTTTGGTTTGTAACGTAGCGAGAATAATGTGGAGCACTTTTTTAAAATTTGTTGAGCACTTGGTGAAATTTGATAATATTCAATTAAATTTTTTTGAGCCGGTTGTCTATTTAGAAACAATAGTTTTATCTTCTGGGAATAGAAGTAAGATTTGCTTTTGTCTTATATTCTTAAATCTATTGATTAGTGGGATTTTAGTGTTTATGTTTGTTTAATTAAAAAAACTAGGTTAGCACCCCGTGTATTACACGGGATGAATAAAAAAAATATAATAAATAATAAAAATTTAAACAATATAAAACGTTTTTTTAATATAAAATAATTATATTATTTTTTAAACACTATAATTTTTTCAAATTTTGCTTCTTTAAATTTTTTGTTTTAATTTTCTTTTTGAAAATTCAATATTTTATAATAATTTGGTTTTTTTTTAAAAAATGTGTTTTTTATATTAGTATATTAAAAAATCTTTTTTTTTTCTTAATTCAAAATATGTATTTAATAGGAGAGAGAGGAGTCAAAACAAAATTAAGATGTTATAGAAACATGACAAGTATCCATAGAAAAACTTTATTTATTATAATAGATAGATTTAGGTTTATGGAAAATACCTGAAAAAACCTCAACTCTTTAAATTTTTTCTATTATTTTTTTGGTGTTCTAAAAAGCATAAGTTTTGCCGATCAAATCAAACAAACAAACAAACCTACACACACCTTCAAAAACAATGTTGATCATCCACCAGATTTAAAAAAAAAATTATAATATTTATAATAATAAACAAACATAAAGTACAACAAATATATGCTCGTGTAAATGACTACAGAAACAACTCTATACATATGGTAAAAATCACTTTTGTGATATCATAAGTTTATTTGTATGATAACATAGAAGGTAAAATGTATAATACCAATCCAGTTGAGTATTTTTGAATCATCAATAACGGTGGAAAATTTGAAATAAACTAGAGTTGGTTGGAATAATATAATTTTCTTTTTTCTATTCAAAATCTTATGTATTTGTTCAATAACTACTTTTGATTTCTTATAATATTTATTACAATACTTCAATTTTTTCATTAAAATTGTAAATTCCTATGAAATATAAAAATGTACTTTACCTTATTTTCTAGTTATTTATATATATAAGATTCAAAATTTCAAAATATGTATGATGTTGTCTAGTTTTTAAAATGAACCTATTTAAAATATTTGAGTAGTGTATCAAAAGAACTAGTAGTTTGATGTTTGGTGTAGTTACATGAATGTTTTTATATTTATACATCATCTTTGTTTTCTGCATATAATATGTTAGAGGTGAACAAAAAAACCGGTTTCACCTAAACCGGTCTCCAAACCAGTCCGAACCGTCGGTTTGTAATACGTTTGACATCCTTATCTCCCAAACCGGTTTCCAAACTGGTTTCAACCCCTCCGAACCGGTTTCAAACCGGTCCAAACCAGTTCTATAGTTTTACATCCCTCATCTCACAACCCGGTTTCCAAACGGAACCGGTTTTCATCCAAACAGGTTTTGACTATCCGTTGACCAAACCGGACCGGTTTGAAAACCCAATCGGTTTGAGAAAAAAACCGGTTTGAGCACCTCTATAATATGTTGTTCAAATGAAAAATATAAATCATATTATTTTCATTTACTAGTTTTTTGAAAATATATTTGAATATAAAAATGCAAAAAGATAGATGATGTTACAAATAATGTAACGTATAAAAACAGTGGATAGTATAATGATGTTAGGGGTGGGATATGTACCACATGACAGGACTGTGTGAAGAATAAATTAGGGGCATGGGTTAGGTTGAGGTGACCCGAACAACCCGGAAGAATGTGTTGAATTCTACTTTTTAAATATTAAATATAATGTACTTTTTAATTTTTTTTCAACAACTGACTATTTTCCTACGTTTTTTTCTCATCTTTTATTTCTCACTCTTTTCGTTTGTAAGTTGTAACCTAAAGTCAAATTGAAAATCATATCACATTATTTAATGAGGAAAAGAAAAAAAATATAACTAAAAATATATAATTTGTACGTTCTGAATAATAAATTAATTGAAACACTAAAATTTTACTTTATAATCTTAATCATTAATTTGGTCTTTTTCTCTCACCGAATTTCTCACATTATTTGCAAAAACACCAACTTAACAATGTTTCAAGTACAAAAAAGTAGGGGTGTCAAAAATACCCGAACCCGATTAACCTGACCTGCATCTAAACCCGAATAAGCTTAATAGGGTCGAGTTATTCGAGCCAAAAATGTTAGTCGGGTTATTCGGGTCGACCCGATTAACCCGAACTTTTAATAGGGTCGGGTTTCGGGTATATTTTTAAAAGTTAGTCAGGTTTCGGATCAACCCGAATAAGAATGATTTTTATTTTTTTATATATGTTAATTATTAAATGTAAAATATATTTAATTTTTTATCAAAATATAACAATAACAATTAATCAAATTATATATGAAAAATAAATTATTTACATATTTTTCATTGAATTATGTTTGCAAACTGAATTATTTGTAAAAATTTAAAATTAAGACAAGATAATAATAAATAAATACTAACATGTGACCCGACTAACCCGAACCGGACTAACCCGAACGTTATTAGGGTCGGGTTGCGGGTTAATAATTTTTTAGGGAAAACCAGACTAACCCGACCTGATTAACCCGAAACCTAATCGGGTTGACCCGATCAACACCCCTACTAAAGAGTGACAGAGGAATGACGGAAATTTACGAGACCTCCAATACATTTTAATTTTTAGTAACGAGGGGGCGAAACCAATGATTAAAACAAAAAATAACATTTTAGTAGAAAAATTAACATTACAGATGAAAAGAAAAGAGGGACCGGCCCTATTAACCTTTGTCATTGCTAACATATGAATATAGAATGTAAAGCTTCCGTTTATTTTTATAATATTGTTGAAAATTTTTAATAATTGTGAAAGATTGAATGAAATATATGAAATGGTCATATATTTTGTAAAATATATATTTGGGTAAAAGGATACATGTGTTGAAACTTATAGTACAAAAGTATCATGAGACAAGTTTGCCCCCTTTTCAAGGTATTGATCTAAAGTATCCCTATTTACACCTAAATGGCAATTATCTTTTACTGCAACTCCATCCTTGATGTATGCTAAATCTACAAATGGTGGTCAACAAAAGTCAAAATCAATATTTATTGGCACATCATTCATCATCACAATATTCAATTACCCACATAGAATGGTTACTAAAATTTGCATCATTATTAGGGTTAGAAAATGAGCAGAAGTCAGATGACTTCACATGGGGATGTTTTAGAAATCGGATTTAAAGATTTGAGGGTACAATAAAAGACAAATGAAAGTATCATTTTTGACCTTTTGGGGTAAAATAAAGGTGACCCTTTGCATCTGTCGGAAAAGAAACATCCCAAAACCTAAAATTACTTTTTCTACATCAAATCTTTGAAAATATTTATCCATTTTCTTATAAAATGACAATTCATATTCTTCTTCTTTTTACTTCGAACAATGCATATAAAGTAGGTAGTTTCAAGTCAACTTCAAGTCAAGTCAATATCAACTTGAGCTCGAGCCGCTAATAACACGAACCTGTAAACCAATCTCGGGTTTAATTTGACTTAACTCAAATAGTTCAAGCTAGCTCGTGACTCTAAGAGTGTCACTTGTGTTGTTTAGTTTTTGTTTTTGTTTTTAATTTTATGATTTTGTATGTTTTCTTTTTAAAAAACCCACAAAGTTAGAACGTAACCATTGTATAATTTATAAGAGTATCAATTGATAGGGTATCAATTGTAAGTTATAAAAATTGACTGGCCACTAACCGGTTGCTTGCTGTCGCGTTTTACCTGTTACTCCATATTAGTCGGATATCAAAGGACATGAGAGTTTACCACATAAGTGGATTCTATGGTAAAGAAATAAATAAAAAATACAAGGAAACAAATTTGTAAGTTGCAAATTACTCACACCAAAAGTACTAATATTCAAAAATTGTAAGTTGCAAGTTATTCAAATTAACAATGCTACTTTATAATTACTATATAATCGTCCGAAATGTTTTTAGAAACCCTATACATATTTTGTATAAAATAAAGATTAATTCTAAAAAAAATGATATGATATGTATTTCTAACAATTCACATTCCAGATTAATTATTTTTACCATACTTTTGAGCATTAAGATTTAGAAAAAGAGTTCATATTTGGTGAAATAATGTACTAATTAATTGGCATTTAATTTACAAATTATTGGTGTGAAGAAAACTTTTGCCTGTCATGTGACAAACCTCCAACACAAATCTGGCAATGATGGTGTTGCTCATCAAATAATCATGGAACATTTTGATCTGAAACCTTCAAAGGGGCAGGTGGGGACTGGTCTGGATGACAAATCTTGTCAAAATTAATTTTTCATGATTGAATATTATGAGGTGAGCTTTAGACAGTTTCAAGATTGAAGGTACCATATGCAAACAACAAATTAAAATATAATACATTAAAAATCAAAATAACACATTAAAAATTAAAAAAACTATATGAATTTCGAATCTCAAATGGTGTATATACATCATGATCATATTTCTCTTGATCTACTAACCAAAAATAAAAGCATTCTTTGCCATAGATAATACCAAAATACCCACGGTTTAGCCCTAATATTACATCAACATGTCAAAAATATAGTGGGAAAAACGTGGGTATTTTGGATAATTTACGAGCTAGTCAAAACATTTAAAAAATAATAATAAAACTTGAAAGTAAACTAAAGATTTAACAAAAAGATCCAAACTTTTTAGTTGTGCAAAGGATCTGGGCAACTTGGAACTCTTCTTTTGAAATCATCAAAGCTTTGATCTTTAGGTGGGTATCTGCCATTAAAGAACCTTTTGTAAAGCTCCGATGTTTTTAGGTCGTCGGAATCTTTTGCAGAGGGTGGTAATGGTGGTGGTGGCAGTGGTGGTGTTCTTGTAGCAGTAACAACACAACAATTGGTATTCAAAGCCCAGATTTGAAGTACCAAGAAGATGATCATCAAGACCACCATTGATGAGTACACCGCCGATCTACTCCTTTCGCCGGAAAATGACATGGTGGTTGAATGATGAGAACCAACATAAAGTAATTGAACAACTGATATTCCACTTCTTCTCCGGTGATCAATGTTTGTGTGTTTGATTGGCCGGCCGGCTGCTGGTTTTCTTATATCCTTCTTCTAAGCATCTCTCTCTCTCTGGAAATGTGTTTGTTTTCTCTCTCTAAAGCAGATATACAGAGAGTGTGTTGTGTTGGGTTGTGTTGTGTTTCTCTTTCTATATCGACGGTTAAATATGATGTGATCTCAAGAAAAGACTTGTGAGAGTTGAGAGGGAGATGGTAAAAGAAGTTAATTTTCATGCAACAATGGAGCCCACTTGTATACAAGAACAAAATCATGACACAATACACCAAATTTTTTAGCAATCTCCATTTTATAATGCCACTTCAAATTTTATAATTCATGTTTATCCGTACAAGAAATTTGATTAGATAATTTTTACATGATATTAACATTGGTACATCAATGTTGAGATGGGAAAAAAACCGGTACCGGTTCGTAACTGTTTAGAAACCAATTTTTAAACCGTTTATTCGTATCGGTTATAAATTTTTGGAAAACCGTCAGTT
Source organism: Mikania micrantha (assembly GCA_009363875.1). Lineage (NCBI taxonomy): Eukaryota > Viridiplantae > Streptophyta > Magnoliopsida > Asterales > Asteraceae > Mikania > Mikania micrantha. Next base: position 7,555,416 of record CM018697.1, on the reverse strand, counting down.
TAGGACCGGTTTTAATATTCTATGAACCAAACCGGTTAACCAGTCCATCTTACCAAAAAAATCGGTTATTTTGCGGTAAGCCGGTCGGTTAACCGGTTTCAATTATTATATCGGTTTAGGTTTTAGAGGTTGAAAAGCGGTTATTAATAAAAACTGGTTCCTAGAATTTTACCGGTTAACCGGTTCGGTTATTCCGCAACGTACCGTTTTTCGGCCGGTTAACCGGTTTGTGCACCTCAACACCAATGTATCATTAACATCATCTTTACTGAACTTTTTAATGTTAAAAAGTATGTATAAGGAATTATATAAGTATGATATGATTAATTTGACTAAAGTATGATGTATAAATGTTATGATCCTTCTTATACAACAATGAACAATGACTCAATGAGCGTTCAGGTTTTACAATAACAATGGTACACTGTGACATTTCGTTCTTTACTGCGAGGCAATTTCCTAAATTCATGAATTAATATTTTAATTAATTAAATCATGATGGAATATGTATATACATTTGAATCTGTGTATATATGTGAGGAAATTACAAGATTAGTTTAAATCACAAATGACGTGACGTAAAATTGCCGAATTATGCGAAATTTCTATAATAATAACCAAAAACCAAATTCATGGGTCCAAAACTAAATTAATGTCAATTATATGATGAATTGAAGTAAAATAAGTGATAACATAACTAAATCAAAGAATCCCTAAGCTTGATAAGTCAAATTGCGAAAATCTGCGAAAAAGCAATTCGGCATGCGTAATTAGCAAATTCATGACAATTTGAACTTCCTAATCACATTATAATCATAATGGGATGTAATTGGAAGCATGACAATGATAATTGATCATTATTAGAAATTCCTGAAATTATACGCGAAAAGCCGAACAAACGATTGCGAAAACGGCAAAATCAAGCAAACCCTTGATTTAATTCCATGTCTATCCTATTTCTCCATGTCTATCCCATCCTATCTGATTAAAATCAGATATTTATGAAGCAAATTGGTGGGCAAACTTAGAACACAAATCTAAAAGCCATATAAGGCCAAAACCTTGACTTCAAAACCTTGACTTTGGTCAACATTTTCTACACTTTTCTTCTTCCCCAACCCCTCAAATTCGACCAAGACATCTCAACACCTTTCTGGAACTTCAAACACATCTCAAACATCATTTCTAAACAGATCCAAGAGGTACTCAAGTCCAAGATCAAGTGGAACAAAGAATCAAGCTTTAAAAGTTGGGTTTTTGGTGATTTTTCAAGCAAATCCTTCACCAAGTAAGTTTGAGACTCAATTCTTGGTTATAATAACTTCAAATGACTTAAACAAACATGTTTGAATGATTGGTGAAGTTTGAAAATCATCAGATCTTGAAAACCCATGAAAAGGGCATTTTGGTCCAAAAAGTGGATTTTTCAAAGTTGTCAAAATTGAGATTTTTCTTCACAAAACACTAGATATATGTTAAAAACTAAGATCTGGAGATTTTGGCCCGGTAAAAGTACAACAAAATCGAATTTGGCTCACAAAAACTTTGAATGGCTCACAGCTGGCCACAGCGGCCCCAGAGCGGACCCAGCGCAGCCCATGTGTGGCTTTGTTCCCGGGCATTTGCAGATCGCGACCAAGGGGGCGCCGGCCATTCTCGGCCATCCTCGAGCCACACCGGCCTACGCCAATGCCTAGGCCAAGGACTCCGGCCAAGGCCCCCGGCGAGGCCATTGAGCCACCACCTCAGCCCCACCGAGCCACCACCGATGTAACAGCCGAAAATTTAGCAACCCAATAATAAACGTGCGAAATTTCGGTAACCGTTTATGTTCAAATTTTATATAAATGTTCGTAAAGTAATTACGATCAAAATGATATAAACGATAAAAATATCTGATAATATATGGACACGTTATAAAGCTTATTAATAACGTGTAAAAAAAAAATTTTTGTGACCGTTTGGGTTCGAAATTTTTATGAACAATCCTGAAATAATTACGATCACTTTAATATAAGCCAGACCGTTATACGATAAGGTATGAACAAGATATAAGCTCGTGAATATTAAAATATATTATTTTTGACCCTGCTCCGTTTTCAACGAAACTTGGGTAGAAATGTAGAGAATAATTAGTAGATTTCAATGGCATATTCGAAAGTTTTTAAAACATCAGATGCAAAAAGTTATAAGAGAAAAACAAGATTTAAGCTAAATTAATTATAATAATATAATAATAATAATAAAATAATAAAATAATAATAAAATAATCAATTAAACATATGTCAAAATGTAAATACGTTGAACTTAACCATATATATATATATATATATATATATATATATATATATATATTCTTTCTTACTGACGAAGGAAATTTACATCTATAAATAGATGTAGTTCGACGATCAAATATTCATTTATCTTAAGTAATAAAACTCTGTCAAAATACTCTCCTAAACCCTTGAGCGGGTACGGTAGTTACTATAATTTCGTTCAAAGATTGTCAAGCGAGCATTGGTACGAGCTACTTTGAGGTATCCACCTATTATACTCTTATTTTAAAATAATTATTTAATTAGTATGGTCGAGATATTGTTTGTTTAAAACCTCACTAATATTATGCGTGGAGGTTATTTTCAATATTTTTGTAAAACACGGAGTATGCAAAGATGCTGCCCAAATATTTTATAAAAATATATATTTATAAGACGAGGTTCTGTCCAATTTAAAACTCTAAAAATAAAGTTTTATAAGCCAAAATACTGCCCAAATATTTTTAAGAAAACCGAAAAGCATAAGCTGTTATGCTGTCCAATTAAAGACTCGAGTCAATACCGGAAAATATAAAGATACGTTAAGTAATCCCATTAGGATACTGATGTTATTAGGAAATTGGCGGTTACGTAAGATAAGAATTGAGGAGCTAAAATTGTACGATAGAAGCGTAGCTCAGGTGAGTTCTATGAGCCCTCTTTTACTGTTTTAACGTTTTAGGGCTGATGTGCATGCATGATAAATATCTTTGAAATGATTGTGAGTTCTTTGTAGCCCTATTTTAAATATTTTATCATTTTGGGCTGTTATGCATGCTATAAAGTTATTTTATGAAAATGATTGTTTTACCTGACTACGGTCTGATAAAAGAATATGTTAAAGTAAAGAATGTTTTAAGTCTCAACTGCGGTTGAGAAAGAAATGATTATTTTTTAAAAGTCTCAACCGAGGTCGAGTAGGAAATATGGTTTTGAAGTCCCGGCTGCGGTTGGGCAGAATTTGAGCACTGCAGTGCGGTAAAGTGTTTATGTTTATGATGGTTTAAATAAGTTAAACCATGTTATGTATGAATGAAGTATGTAACGAAGTCTTGTACCGGTATGAGCTACCAACTTCGGTTGGTAGTCATAGAGTCCTGTGAAAGAACAGGCCTGTCGACTGCGGGTCGTCAGTGTCATAGAGTCCTGTGAAAGAACAGGCCTGTCGACTGTGGGTCGTCAGTGTCATAGAGACTTGTGCTGCACAAGCAGGCTGACTTCAGTCAGCAGTTCAGGCTAAAGTTTTGCACAGTATGATTAATGTATGATGATGAGTAGGTTATGTATGGGATTATGTTATGATGATATGTATGTTAAAGGCTGTTGACTTCGGTTAACAGCAAAGGCTAAGGTTTTATGTATTGTATGAGTGATGTAACAAGAATATGTTATGTATATGAAATGTTTTATGTACGGTATGATTGAGACTGTTGACTTCGGTCAACAGTGAAGGCCAATGTTATATATGTGCAGTAAAGATTTTTATGGAAAATTAACTTAGAACTCACCAGCGAAAGCTGACTTGTTTTAGCATGCATGTCAGGTTGAGCAGGTTATGATAGAGATAGGATGGCTCGTGGCATGGCATGAGGACTACTTATTCAAGAACTGGCACTCCTGTTAAGATTAAATGTTATGTAACGAATTCCGCTGCTATAATATAATATTATTCTACGGTTTAAGAGCTATGCTTTTGATGTTTAACCAACCGAGAGACTCCCGGGAAACGGGGCCTCTCAAGTTGGTATCAGAGCCATAGTTTGAGAGATTCGGGCATAACCTGATGCCTGAACTTAAACTGAGAATGGGATCAAGGTTAAGGAAGCCAGTCAAGGGTAGTTCAATGCCACGAGCGTCTTGCTAAATTCAGGAATATATGTTATGATATACTTGAAATAGATTTAAGGTTTATGTGCCTTAAAGTTAATATGAAGTAGTTAAAGTAAAGATGCATGTTTATGTGCCTATATGTGTTAAGATGCATGAATATGTTGGATTGTTTAGACTATGAGTAATAATAATGTCTAGTAGGAAATGAACTAAGCATGTGGTAGAAGAAACCCTAGACACACGAGTACAGATAAATAGTGACCGCAATTAGCTACTGCGGTTACGGATTTATCTATATGACTAATGCTCGGGTTTCATCTGACTTGGACATAAAAGGAAGGATTCAATGACTGAACGAATTATAACTATTCGGTGTCAATGAAGGTAACGAACAAAATGTGATTAGAAAGGTTGAAAGAGTTATAGAAACAATTGGGAATGCTCACTTGGTTAGATGGATACTGGTTAAGGTCTTACTTTATTGGTTTGACAAAGATTCATGGATAAATGGGTATAAAGTATGAATGGGAATAATGGAAGCACGGTTGGAAAAGTAAATGATTAATTACATTCCGGACACTGTTATTAATGATTTACTATACAACTGAGTTTGTATTATTGTCTACCATACGAATACCTTATATATATCCTAAATTGCATTGTGGTCATGTTGCCTTCATCGTTGAAGTTATTGGGAAGCCAATGATGAATGACATACCCTAAGGAATTGTAAATGTGCTAATCCAAAGGTTGATCAGGAAGGAAACCATTAGAACTTGGAAACAGAGTTCGATCAATGGTAGAAATGTAGTTTAATTTGAAGACGATGACGGTCCGAGAAGTAAAGCAAGCATGGGAAGTGATGAGGAAAACAATGGTGGATGCAACACATTGTGTAACCATTCAGGAAATGATAATATGATGATGATATGAATGTACGTATATCAATATGCATGAAAGAAATCAATTATGGATGAACAGAATTAGTACGGGTGATTGAGTTTATGTGTAGGTGATTCAATTGACTGACGAATGATGAAACTGACTTACGAATGAGGGAAACGGCTTACAAACGAACAAGGAACTTCATTTATGGATAAATTATTCATCACTTGTGAATGAATAATATTATAAAGTAAGAATGAATACATCCGATTGAGGTAATGTAAGTTAAATTTTGAACTAGAGATTTGATGAGATTATTCTCTATGTCATGAATGATAATGCTTTGTTAGTATCCTAAATCCTGACAAGGTCTCACTAGGTTGAGGAATACATGCTGACATTAGGAATTAAGAATTGTACCTATGTTTACTAAACGTGAAAGTAAGATAGTAAAGTCGATTATACGAACATATGTGATAAAGGTGTGATTAGGAATTGATAAGCGAAAATAAATAAGTGCATGCCTAGCATTAGGTATAAGTGAATGTAAAGTCTAGAGTCAGTCTTATGTCAAATGCGAATGAAAAGAAATGTTAAACCATTAAGAAAGTTCGAAGTTTATGAAAGATTGAAATGATACGGCATGCTTTTGACAAGTAGTGACATGAAGATAGAGCAGACCAAGAACTGTTATGCTAAAGATGTTAGAGATGATTTTAATAACTCTAACTGGAAGCTATTTATGCTAGAAGATGATACATAAGTGTTGCAACATTGTTATCGTTTAATGAACTATATTGTCGGTACAAGATAATAGATGTTGAACATGCATAGAATATGTATAGAGCTTAAAGTATAGATTGTAAATGTGGGTTTAATACGGTTACACGTGTTAAGGGAGTCTTTCATCTGTTGCAAGAAACTACTTAGGGAACTATGTATTAGTACAAGCTTAACGATAAGGGATAATTGCCACTGTCCCATGTATAAGAAAATTCATGGTATTGTTATGTGATAGTGTGCATACGTATTTTATCAAAGGAAAGTTTTATGATAAGATTGTCATGCATAAAGTGGATCAAGTGATGAAGTCCTCTTAATGAGGCAAATGATGAGGTAAACGATGAAGCTTTCTTATTGAGAGAAACATGAAATCCTCATTATAAGGCGACTAATGAAATCTTGTAATAATACCAAGACTTGGTTTTGGTTTGTTTTATGTAATAAAAAAAAATTTGGTTGGCTTTATGCACTGACAACTTTATGTGTTAAGATATGTATGTAAGTTATGTTAAGATAATTTATTAATGATCAACTTCCAACGAGGGCTCTATAAATGGTTTAATGCCAAGAGAGATAACTGTTTGCAAAGACTAAATGGAAGAAGATATGAACTATATTCTCTCGTCAATATACAAATAATACGAGAAGCACAAGAGTACAGTAAAAAGGGGAAAAGGTAATAACATATGCTTCAGGATAATTAAGAGTTTGGAAGAACATGAGTCAGTGTTAAGATCTGATTTGATAGAGTGTAGGTTCCGCGAAATAGGGGCAACAGGTCAAGGATATTAGATAAAGAACATAGGTTACGTTACTCAATCCATCCTGGTGCAACGAAAACGTATCAAGGTCTTCGAAAGTTTACTGGTGGCCAGGTATAAAGTTAAATGTAATGTAGTACGTAAACAAATGATTGACATAAGCGCATGTGAAAGCGGAACATCAGAAACCCTATAGTCATGTGCAACTTTCAGAAGTCCCAGACGAGAAGTGGGAACACGTCACCATAGGTTTAATTATTAAGATGACTCTAAAGGCAAAAGGTCGCGATACTATTTGAGAAATTGCAGACCAATTAATGAAGAGTGCTCATTTCTTGTCTATGCGTGAGACTTATACGTTAGAGAAATTGTCTGAATTAATTGTGAAAGAAAAAGTTACAAGACATAGAGTTCCAGTTTTATAGTGTTAAATCGTGACACGCGATTCATTTCAAGAATCGATTGACACAATATTAAATAGCCGCACTGTGTATCATCCTTAAACAGATGAACAGTCCGGAAATAATTGTACAAATTTAGAAGATATGTTTGGAGCTTGTTTTATTGATTTTGGTAGTATCTGGAATGATCATTTACCATTAGTGGAATTCTCATACAACAACAGCTATCATGCTAATAGTAAGATTAGCTGAACAAGTTTCAACTAGTTAGAGTACGGATGAAAGCTGCACAGGATTGACAAAAGTCCTATGCTGATAAAAGGCGAAGACCAATAGAGTCAAGGAAGGCGATCAGGTATTGTTTAAAGATTTCACTATGAAGAGGAATTATTAGATTCAGTAAAAGAGGAAACGGAGTTTGAGTTTATTGGATCTTTTTGAATAATGGTACGAATCGATAGACTAGTTTATCAATTAAATCCTCCAGATAAGTTAAGTGAAATTCAACCGACATTACACGTTTCACACTTAAGAAAATGTCTAGCAGATGATGTAGGACATGTGACATTAAACGATGTTGAAGATGATGAAATGTTAGACTACATAGAAGAACTTGTGGCAATTGTTGACACGAAAGAAAAACAATTGCGTAACAAGACTATTAGACAAATTAAGGGTCAATGGAAATACCGAAAATGATATGAGGCTACATGGGAGACTGAAGACGAGATGAAACGATTCTACCCATATTGTTTGAGACGTAACAGGTTTCGAGGACGAAACCTCTTGTAAGGAGGGTAGATTTGTAACAGCCGAAAATTTAGCAACCCAATAATAAACGTGCGAAATTTCGGTAACCGTTTATGTTCAAATTTTATATAAATGTTCGTAAAGTAATTACGATCAAAATGATATAAACGATAAAAATATCTGATAATATATGGACACGTTATAAAGCTTATTAATAACGTGTAAAAAAAAAATTTTTGTGACCGTTTGGGTTCGAAATTTTTATGAACAATCCTGAAATAATTACGATCACTTTAATATAAGCCAGACCATTATACGATAAGGTATGAACAAGATATAAGCTCGTGAATATTAAAATATATTATTTTTGACCCTGCTCCGTTTTCAACGAAACTTGGGTAGAAATGTAGAGAATAATTAGTAGATTTCAATGGCATATTCGAAAGTTTTTAAAACATCAGATGCAAAAAGTTATAAGAGAAAAACAAGATTTAAGCTAAATTAATTATAATAATATAATAATAATAATAATAAAATAATAAAATAATAATAAAATAATCAATTAAACATATGTCAAAATGTAAATACGTTGAACTTAACCATATATATATATATATATATATATATATATATATTCTTTCTTACTGACGAAGGAAATTTACATCTATAAATAGATGTAGTTCGACGATCAAATATTCATTTATCTTAAGTAATAAAACTCTGTCAAAATACTCTCCTAAACCCTTGAGCGGGTACGGTAGTTACTATAATTTCGTTCAAAGATTGTTAAGTGAGCATTGGTACGAGCTACTTTGAGGTATCCACCTATTATACTCTTATTTTAAAATAATTATTTAATTAGTATGGTCGAGATATTGTTTGTTTAAAACCTCACTAATATTATGCGTGGAGGTTATTTTCAATATTTTTGTAAAACACGGAGTATGCAGAGATGCTGCCCAAATATTTTATAAAAATATATATTTATAAGACGAGGTTCTGTCCAATTTAAAACTCTAAAAATAAAGTTTTATAAGCCAAAATACTGCCCAAATATTTTTAAGAAAACCGAAAAGCATAAGCTGTTATGCTGTCCAATTAAAGACTCGAGTCAATACCGGAAAATATAAAGATACGTTAAGTAATCCCATTAGGATACTGATGTTATTAGGAAATTGGCGGTTACGTAAGATAAGAATTGAGGAGCTAAAATTGTACGATAGAAGCGTAGCTCAGGTGAGTTCTATGAGCCCTCTTTTACTGTTTTAACGTTTTAGGGCTGATGTGCATGCATGATAAATATCTTTGAAATGATTGTGAGTTCTTTGTAGCCCTATTTTAAATATTTTATCATTTTGGGCTGTTATGCATGCTATAAAGTTATTTTATGAAAATGATTGTTTTACCTGACTACGGTCTGATAAAAGAATATGTTAAAGTAAAGAATGTTTTAAGTCTCAACTGCGGTTGAGAAAGAAATGATTATTTTTTTAAAAGTCTCAACCGAGGTCGAGTAGGAAATATGGTTTTGAAGTCCCGGCTGCGGTTGGGCAGAATTTGAGCACTGCAGTGCGGTAAAGTGTTTATGTTTATGATGGTTTAAATAAGTTAAACCATGTTATGTATGAATGAAGTATGTAACGAAGTCTTGTACCGGTATGAGCTACCAACTTCGGTTGGTAGTCATAGAGTCCTGTGAAAGAACAGGCCTGTCGACTGCGGGTCGTCAGTGTCATAGAGTCCTGTGAAAGAACAGGCCTGTCGACTGTGGGTCGTCAGTGTCATAGAGACTTGTGCTGCACAAGCAGGCTGACTTCAGTCAGCAGTTCAGGCTAAAGTTTTGCACAGTATGATTAATGTATGATGATGAGTAGGTTATGTATGGGATTATGTTATGATGATATGTATGTTAAAGGCTGTTGACTTCGGTTAACAGCAAAGGCTAAGGTTTTATGTATTGTATGAGTGATGTAACAAGAATATGTTATGTATATGAAATGTTTTATGTACGGTATGATTGAGACTGTTGACTTCGGTCAACAGTGAAGGCCAATGTTATATATGTGCAGTAAAGATTTTTATGGAAAATTAACTTAGAACTCACCAGCGAAAGCTGACTTGTTTTAGCATGCATGTCAGGTTGAGCAGGTTATGATAGAGATAGGATGGCTCGTGGCATGGCATGAGGACTACTTATTCAAGAACTGGCACTCCTGTTAAGATTAAATGTTATGTAACGAATTCCGCTGCTATAATATAATATTATTCTACGGTTTAAGAGCTATGCTTTTGATGTTTAACCAACCGAGAGACTCCCGGGAAACGGGGCCTCTCAACCGAGCTACCGCCGCCAACCACCGTTTGCCGCCAAGCCGCGGCCGCCGGCCACCGCCGGTCTCCGGCCAACTTCCGGCCAAAATTCCGGCGAGAGTTGCCACCGGTGGAATATTCCTGCGAATATTCCGGCAGAACCCTAAATTTGTCCGTTTTGCGTTCTGAACTGCGTTCGGCGCTCCGGTTCGCAATCCGATGATCCGTTTTTAATAAAAATGACATATTTTGAATCGATTTCGCGAACCATTTTGCAATCCGATGACCCGATTTTTATCTGATTTCTGATTAACACTCTGGTTTCAATACAAGACTTAAGCATTGATTTTCAATACGAGAACATATTCTTAATCGATTTCGCGTTCCGGACTCGATTTCGTGAACCGTTTTGCAATCCGATGACCTAATTTTTATCTGATTTCTGATTAAAACTCCGGTTTCTATACAGAACTTAATTTAATCATTGAAATTCAATATGAAAACATATTCTCAATCGATTTCGCATTCCGAACTCGATTTTGCAATCAATTTCGTAACCCGGAAACCCGATTTTTGATCTGAAAATCGATTAAGATTATGGTTTTAACAACGGAATGCAATTAACATCACTTTACAATCAAATGAATATAAGAATTCATTCAAAATTCAATCATTAATCAAAATCAACGATTTTGACATTACAAGTTAACTAATAAGCATATCACGTGGATTCTGAACGAGCTAGTAATTCGGAATCAGCTCGATGATTCGATTTACATTATCCTTGACATCAAATATCAAGGAAAGATATGATAATCCAATTCAAATACAAAGAACTTATAGAACATTAATAAATTGCAGAATTCACTCCAGGTCTTGTGTGATATTTCCATTCACAGGATACAAGTACTCCAATAACACAGGTGAGTTTCATAGCTCCCCTTTTAATGTTTTGTTTTCCAAAACTCGGGGATGTCAATACAATTACAATGTGATTACATTACAATGACAATATGGTAACATATTTCAATTACAATGGTATACCTACATGATTTCATTACCACTTTTTAAATCTTCGGATTTCTAAAACTCGGGGTTTGCATTACAATAACAATATGGTTATGTATTTCAATTACAGTGGTATACTTACATGATTTCATTACCCCTTTTCAAATCTTCTGATTTCTAAAACTCGGGGTTCGCATTACAATTACATGATGGTTACATATTTCAATTACAATGATATGCTTGCATGTTGCAGGTGCATTTCAACTCTTGTCTGATGATTACATGAAAATTGTGCCATGCTATCGTAAAAGTCCTCACATAACAACTATAACCAATAAACTCATGGAGGAGCCGAATGATAACAATAATAGTACTATCGAGCTGACAACCCCATTCATGGGTAGATAGCGTCTACCCTTGTGTGAATGCATGTTACCGTTTGTTACATTACAAGATAACAGCTTAATGCAACGATAGGCATTAAGAGTGAGGCTAAGGTTTTACCTTCGGGTATTGCTGCCAATTACATCACAGTCACATAGGCTTTGGTTATGGGTTTTCATGGTGACTCATATTCATAAAGTTGTGTATGCCTGCATACTTATCATATCACTTTATGTTATATCAAATCATATCATATCAATTTTATTACATCTATGAACTCACCAGCATCCTTGCTGATCTTTTACATTACAAAAACCAATTTCAGGTGAACAGTGAATAACAAAAGAAACGAAAGTGAGGATGCACAACAAGATCACACATTAGGAAAATTTTGTCTATGGATGAACGTAACACAAATGTTGAAGTTTTAACATATCATGTAACATAACTTATGTTTAGAATGCCATGTATGTGTTTTGATACAACCACATCGAAAGTCACACCCATCTCGGAGACTTTACCACCAAGCTTCCGCGACACGTTATGTCAGTTACCAACTTCAAATATCATACAGTGATTACATCAGGTGATAGGAGAGATGGGGGTGTGACATACACTATTTGATTAATCAATGATAAGTATGTGTAAATTGTATTGATTGTAATTAAAAATACAATTTTGACTTAATATTTCGTTGCAAGCTAAGATTGAAAAATAATTTGTAAATTGGAGTGTAAAATGTAAAATTGTACTGACAATTTAAGAAATTTGTAATTTGATCGATCATATGTTTATTAGTTTATATAAGTTGTGTATGTTTTTGTGAGCAACTTTTTCCTTAAGACAAGAAACAACTTTGGCATGGTTTACGCAAACTCATAAAATAAGAAAATGTTTTGAATGTGTTTACAATGATGTTAAATCAAAGATTTGTCTTGATTTTGACGGGCGATTTCGGATTATTGCATATTTAGTGGGTTATATTTTATCCTTTCTCTCTCTCTCTCTCTATATATATATATATATATATGTTGTGTTGAAATCTTAATAAGAAAATTTATTCAAATATAAGTTAATTGGAAATTATTTTAATAAAAACAAATTTAATAAATTTTTTATAAGAAAAAATAAATTTATAAAAGATTTATAAAATTATTAAGTTTTTAATACTTAACTATAATTTATTGAATTTTTTTCCAAAATTAATTTACATAAAAATTATTAGTTTGAACCTTGGAGGGTCATTGTTGTAAATTTAGAAAGTTTATCTTTAGTTTTATAAATTTAGAAATGAAAACAAGAGAACATCAAAACCACGAGAACCGAATGTGTAAAATCCATATTCTAGGTTTGAAAATTCTCATACTCGCTTTTTACATTCTTTTGTAATTTTTGGAGTAAACTACCGAGATGGTACATGTGATTTGATAGTATTTCGCTCGTGGTTTCTAAGTTTCTTAATTACCCATAAGGTCTCAAACTTTAAACAGTTTTAACACATATTGTCATTATATGAGGGTAATTAGTCAAATATGTAAGGGTAATTTGTTGACTTAAGAATTATATGTGTTACAAATGTATAAAGATTGAGACCATATGGGTAATTTATGACACTTTGTGACAAAGAGTAAAATACTACTAAACCACAGTAGCCATAATGGTAATTTACTCTAGTTTTTGTGATGTTATACATTTCTATATCAAACATGTTAAATTCTAGAGTCAAACAAACTTAGATGCAAACTATTAGTTTTAAGTTAGTCTTTCATTTGAATTCTATATGTTTATACTTGTTTGGAAACTTTTGTGATTATTGCCATGCTATTTATAAGAGTATATTAGTAGCCTTGAAAATTGTTAGAAACTTTATTCACATGATGAAATTGTCAAGTTATTTTTATTAGTATATTTGTAGCACTAATAATAGTTAGATACATTTTTCGCATGACTTGTTTTACTGTATATAAAAGAGTGAAATTATTATATTATTCAAACTAGCAAACTTATAGAATACATACTTTTAGTTCAATGCTATTTAGTCTAATGCTTGCATTTTATACCTGTGTATACATATAAATTTGTTTGAGACTAATTAACTATACAAATAATTGACAAACTTTATTTTACATATACAACATGATAAGTAAATCCATAAAGAAAACTATAATAGGATAGGGGAATTTAGTTAAACTCAATTCAAACAATGTTATGTTTATTTTGTATGTCTGAGATGTAACGTATTTGTTATGTATATGGCTGAATGTTTGTTGGTTGAATGAGACTTTAACACTCATGCTTAAATTTTTAAACTTTAAATAGCATAATGAGTTTTGAAACAACTATAAATCACACCCTGACGTATAACACCGATAGTTGAAGTGTGACAAGAGCGACCAAAACATCTTATTTTAGACCGATTATCTCATGGGTTCTTGATACATACATGTTTGTTTGCGTAAATCATGACATAAACATTTTCTTTTTATATTAATTATGCTTTAATATCCAGTAATGTCTTGTTTATACCTTGGTAATAAATTATTCCAAAAATATAAAATAGAAACAAACATACCGAAAAGCACAACTAATCAATTTACGAACTTAGATGCATACTTGACACACAACTGGCTAAAGCTACCCCGAAAGATGCAAGATTAGTTATAAGACATTTTTATTATGATCCTAATTTCTTATACTCATATAACAGGATCGTCCCATTGAAATCTCTGGTTTCTACCTAGCTTTAACATTGCCTATGATCGAATTAAATTTGTCAAAGTAAACGTGGATGCCTAACACCTAAGATGTTATAGCCTAGTGATACAAAGATGCTGATATCCACTAATAACGTTGAGTGTTTTAAGGTTTATACATAAGCAATTTTTTGTAGAGGCATATAGTAGGTAAATCATTGTTTTTCAAAATTTGTATTAGTGTTACTAGTTGGACTTTTATAAGCCCCTCCGTATAGGCCTATATGGGGGCATATATGTCCTATACGAAACGTATACGAGACCAGTCATTGTCGAATCAATGGATGTCGAAGGGGAAAATTGTCTCGTATATACGAGACGTTTAGAGTCGGTGCAGTGTTGAAATAAAACAGTTGGGTGTGTAAATTGCCTATCCCTTGTGTATCAATGTGTATGTCAAAACCTTTATAATTTCTATCCACCCATCAATCACAATATTGAATAAAATCCACTTGTTTTGATAGCGAAAGCTTTTAATTTTTTCATAATTAGACAACTGGTGAAATGGATGTGTTTCTTTTTCTCACAGTTGTTTAAAAGTAAAATGTTATATTTAAAAATAATTCGCTTATCTTTAAATATCGGAGCCCATCTTACTTTATCGTGAAAATATTTATGACCGACCAATCGACCATAATTGATAAACGGCCAATAAGTTCGAAATAAAACAAGTAAATAGATATTATCTACACACACATTATAGAAATCATTACGAGTAAACACTACAATTACTTAAATATTCATTTCATTTTTAGCGGTTTTAATTTCGTTATTTTATTACTTTTTATTGGAACCGGTTCAAAAATGTTAACATAAACTATTGGAACCGTTTCAAAAACTTTTATTTTTATTTTGTAGAACTGCATATTTTTGAAGAAACAGCGCAAAAGGGTGGGATTTTTTATAACCGATTTTATTTTTTTTGGAAGAACAACTACAGAAAAGGTAGGATTTTTGACAACCGGTTCAAATGGTAGGCACTAATATTAATTTATAGGGGTAACTTTGTAAAATAACAACCAAGTTTATCAATTGTTTTATTAAAGTCACTCAAAGTATTTTTATTTTTTTAAAGCTGCTTAATTTTTACTATGTGTTTCAATTGTATGTATAATTTTCTTATACACAAACAGTTTACTAGAACATTTGATTCATTTTATAGACGCATGTATACATAAAAGTTATTAGATTTGACTCAACATCACCCAACCAAAGGATGCAACTTTTCAATGCGAGAGAATTATGCCTCTACTTTACGAGGTCAAACTTAGCCTACTACTTGACGTTTCACCTTGTGATCGATAGGTCATGGGTTCAAGTCATGCTAGAAACAATTTAAAAGACATCCAGTTGAAAGAAGAGATCTTGAGCTTAATCTTGGGTTCTTGACCAATGGAGGGGGCGAGGGTTTACCCATTACAGGGGGTTCCAGCACATCTAGTGTGGCCGCGTCTTACCTCTGACCAATAGGCCCTATTAAGACAACATACGTAGTATGTAGGATCGTCGCTGTTAAAAAAAAGTATTTGGTTTAATGATGATATTATGATTTATCTAGAAGACAAAAGTTAGCACTCATTCGTCCAATCACTAGCCATGATACAACCGATTCTAGGCGTCAAGCAAACTATGAGTTTTTTTGAGGACGTTTTTTCGAAAATAATATTATAAACCTTTATCTTTTATCTACTATTATCTTTTTTATTTTGTTCTTATGTTGACGTACAAGACAATTTAGAAAACATATTATGTTGATCACTTTAGGTTTACATTTTAAATTGAAGCCCATTACATATAAATTTTTTTAAAGAATTTAAGCGTCATAGTATTTTAGAGACTTTAATCCCTTGATTAAGCTGTTTGATCAATTGGGATGACTATCCATTACTAAATTTAAAACTTTCAACATAATAATAATTCATTAAACAAACACATTAATCTACTAGGTTGCATGTCATTGCTTGATGAATTTATTGATACATGGTGAAAAGAATATATGTGTGTAGAGAAGGGACCATATAATAAGTCACTTGTATTACGGAATCCAAAAAACATAAACAAAATTAACCCAAATCTTTGTGTTTTTTTCATTATCTTTATTGTACATGTAAAATACTATGTTATTTTATGTTTTGTGTAAATTCTTTTTCGTTTAAGATCTTGTATCAGTGTGAATTGTCATTACATTCACTTGTTGTAAATCCTAAACACTTATGAATTACCCAATACATGTAAAATAACATATTCTTATGTATGTATAATAAATTAGGTCATGAAAAAACCCAAATGTCTAGGTTGATTTTATCAGAGTTATTTGAATTTACATAATTAAAGTGGATTATTTTATGTTTTGCATTAGTATAAATGTTTTTACTTGAAACTCGGTTATCATATGAAACTAATCACGTATATTATTTTATTTTAATTAAACTTGAAAATTTTACCATTTTATAGATAGATTCTCTCGGAACCACTAACAGAGTATCTTTTAAAAAATTATATATCTATATTTATTTTATAAATATATTTATATGTGAGATTTTTTATTTGATAAGTTTTTATATGTTACTATTCATGAAGGATAAATTAATACGTGAACTTCAATTCTTTCGTCTTTTACAGCTATAATGATAAAAATATTTCTAACATAAATCATACAGTATAATAAGCATATATAAAATAGAAAGATCCTTGATTTTTTTTTTCTCAAAATTTCCTGTGCTTGAATTTAATAAATACCACATGGTAATTTATTAGACTTTAATAAACATATTATAAAATAAAAAGTAATTAGAATCCTAAAGTTTTCTTATACTCATGAAACTCATCAAAACGACAAGATTTCTCAATGTGCATAAAGCCAGAAGACAAAACACATACCGAGGTTGTAGTTATAGCATAAAATCTGGGTTCAAAGTTGAAACTAATCATCATACACTTATAAATTATATACAGATTAAAGTAGGGATGCCACTATAATTAATATTATCAAAAAGGCTTATTTTTTATTTTTTTGAACGGCGATGGTCTCAATCTTGTGAGTCCACTGTTTTCAGGCCATGTCACCAATGTCTCATTACCTGAACCTCTCATGAGCCTCCACAGCCACCCTAGGAGGAAACCCCACTGGGAAAACCCCCTGACCCCCCTCAGACCCTTTTTCGCTGCGGGAGGATTTCGAACAAGAGACCTACCATTTTGAAAAATCTCGGGGTACCGCTGAGGCACTGCCTTGTTGGTAAAAGACTTAGGGGCTGTTTGGTTGGGTCTGAATTATTAAGTGCTGAATGGTTAAGATGTCTGTATGATTAAGAGGGTCTGAATGGTTAAGAGGGTCTGAATGATTACTGTTTGGTTGCACATCTGAATGGAAAAAAAAAAGAAAAAAAAAACCTTTTTTACAAAACCCTAGTCGACTAGGCAATCTTATCCCATCGTCATCAACAACATCCGGCAGCCCCTCATCTCCTCCACAGCAAGTCAGCAGCCCACCTCCGATCTCCTCCCATCTTCATCACCATGTTTCGGCCACTGCATCTCCTCCATAGTAGCCCACCGCCACATCTCCTCCCATCGTCATCACCATCAGGCGGCCACCGCATCTCCTCCTCCGCAGCTCACAGCCGCATCTCCTCCGCAGCAGCAAACAGTGGTGGTGGCCATTCAGTCGGTGGTGGTGACCATTCAGTTGGCGATGACAGAAGGTGCGGCCTTTCAGGCGGTGGTGGTGGCCGATTGGAACCCATTCAACGGTGGTGGTGGGCATTCAGGCGGCGGTGGTGGCCGATTGGAACCCATTCAATGGTGATGGCGGTCATTCAGTCGGTGGTGGCCATTCAACGGTGGTGGTGGTGACCATTCAGAGGTTCCCAGCCTCCTCTCTTTCTCATTCAGACTCCATCTCAAGTCTGAACCATTCAGACCTTGGTTCAGACCTTGAGCCCCATTCAGATGTCATTTTTTCCCCCAAACAAACGGTCTGAATCTGAACCATTCAGATTCAGACCTATTCAGATCCAAACAAACAGCTCCTTACTTATTCAAACACCCAAATTTTTTATTTTAACATCTCACCAACCCTATACGTCTCATATAAACCTATACGAGACGTATAACCTATTTGACACCCAATGATTTGTCAATAATTAGTCACGTATACTTCGTGTATAGGACCTAGAAGACATGTAATAGACCTATATGAGGCGTATAGGAATCTAATTATTAACACTGATAAATTCTGACAAATAATAGACCCTTATAAAAAAACTCCAAAGGAGTAGAATTCAAAATATCTTCAGTCATGAGATACGTAAGCATGCTATTTAGTCTCATTTCTTTCAACTCCTATCAAACTATGTTGAAACTAAAACGCAAATTAACACTCATGTATTTGTTTTACACTCTCATGCAATCAACAAGCATAACTTCTGATGACAAAATTACATTTTTTTTAATCCTACACACATAAGATCACTTTTATAACTATATTACTCTTTCATTATTAAAACTAATAACATAGTGTTAACCAGAAAAACTCTCAAGCTCAATCTGAAAAACAATTTTATTTTAGATAGGACTCTAATTTATGAACTCCCAAAGCTAGACTATAAGGCTACCAATTGGTAATTGGTATTTGGCTAATGACAAAATAAGATAGGAACATGTCGCTATTATCCATATCTTCATGTATCCAAGAAAGTAATCACGACACAATACTTGAATTAGCTATTGTTTAGACTTTCAATTAGACCAATATCATTAATCGTAACTCACTATGTTAGAAACAGGGGTGTGCCCAATACATAGTTATGGGGTTCGATCGACCCTCATGAACTTTTAATTTTTAATGTTATATATATATGATCCGATCTCAACCGATCCTAAGAAATTTTGTCCCCGACCCCTATGAAAATTTGACGAATTAGATAAAGTCCAATTTCAAATTACTTTAAATCCAAAAATAATAAACTAATACTTAAATAACGCAATATGTATTACCTTTGTTGAAACTTAATTAATAATTAATAATTTAACTAAATACCTAATTAGTCATAACTCAATTAAAAAAATAATAATACTCAATTTGTATGTTGAGTAATTGAATTTGATGTTAGAATTCATGTTTGGTTAGGCAATTAAAAATAGTCTGCAGTAATAACTTATGAATATACATTGCTGTCTTCCACATCACAACAACCATAATTTATAAATTGATTGAATATTGCATAATTTCAAAAGTTGAAATTATTATCATGATGAGAAACTTAATTAATTTGGTGTGGTTTATTATGTATTTGTGATTTAATTTAGTTTTGTCATTTTTTAGATGATCCGAGCTGATCCCATTGGAGTTGGTCAAAAAATTAAACTATTTAATGACAAATAATTATCCAAATAAATTTCCTACCCCATAAAAGGTTTTCTAAGTCTGCCACTAATTAGAAACATATGCATTATACGGAACTATTATGACAATATAATTAATACTTTACTTTTTCTTATTACTTGAATGGAAGGTGGGTTAGAATCAAACAAGAAGGTGTAGTTACAGAATAATAGTCAGATACTATTATGCATGGTTGTAGAAGTCGTTAGCCGCTAGTCGGACGGCGAGGTACCGCCTAGGGATTAATCGACGCTAGGCGGATTGGAATTTTTATATGTAATTTTACAAATATATATTATATACACACATAAATATCAATAATTTAATATAATAATACTTCAAATAATTCAAAAATTAAACTTAAACATACTACGTCAAGTATTTCAAAGCAAACTTAAACACCAAGTTCAAAGTTTAGAGATGAATTTCGATGTTAAGTGGCTGGATTTGATGTTTCAGAGACATATTAAGGATTTTGGGTTAAGAAATGTCTAAATAATCATGAAGTTGGTCCCTTTTTACCATAAAAAAGTCGAAAAAATCGAAAAAATAAAAAATCCGACTAGGCCCTGATTGGGCCGCCTAGCCCCGATTGGGCCAAAATCAACATAGTAAATGGTCGCCTAGCGCCTAGGCGGCCGCATAGGCCGATTTTTACAACAGTGCTATTATGAATATAAGAAAACATATTAATTAAATATTATTATTGAAATGAAAACTATATTAAGGAGTAAAAATGGTTCATATTAAAAAAAACTAGATCCAACGGTGGCAGATGCGGAATCCGCTATTGAGTTAGCCATTTTCATTATTACTTTTTGGGTCTAACTATTGCTGTTTATTTACTATAATTATAAGATAAGATTATAACACATATTAATTAAAGGAAAACATAGTTTTCTATCAAAATCTCTTCTTGTATTAAGGGTTGTTGGTTATTACCATCTAAACATGAGGCAAATATGAAAAGTGTTTAGTTAAGTTTAAATATATTTGTTACCTGGAGAAAAATTTTACAAGGTTGGTTCACTGGTTTGTGGTTTCTACAAAGATATTTCTTCCTGGAAGTACAAGGTTCGATTCCCGTTACATGTGTTTTTTTTTTTAATTTACTTTTTCTTATTACTTTTATTTTTGTCTGTATTTATATTAGTTTCCGTTTATTTTATTAGTGTTTTTTATATTCTTCTGAGTTTATTTTGAATGTGAAACAAGAGTGTTAAATAAATGTGATAATACACAATTAGTTTTATTTTGGTTTATTATTCTTTTTTTCTCGACTGTGATAGGTTTGTTTTATGATAATGCACAAGTAGCTTATGTTGTTTTTATTAGTCTTTTTTCTCTACCCATAATAGGTTTGTCTTATAATCACGTCTTTCTATTTGTTTATGTTTCTTTTAGATTCGTTAGAAAAGTCGAAATGAGTGTATTAAATGTATGCATCAACGCGCATTATTTGTATGTAAAAATTGTGTAAGAATTTACAATTGATATTGATACCCCCTCTTAAATAGTATCCGAGTGATTCACTCAAAACGTGGAAGAAAAATAATTAAAAAGAAGACCAAATAGTTGCCAACCATGACAGACCAAACGAAAAACATGACAAGAATGAAGGTGAGGCTCTAACCCAAATTCTCCTTACTACATCCATTTCTTTCAATTATCCGAAACATGTTCAAGTAAATGACATCTTAATGGACAACTACAATGATTGGGCACAAGAAACGACCAACTTCTTGTTTGTTGTTTTCTAATTAAAGGTATTCAAACAGCGTCACACTAACACTGACGCTAAAATCTGGGTTGAATTGAAGCAGTTTTTTGGTGCAACTCGTCAAGACGAGGAATTCGTGATGGTTTACTACACTAAACTAAGAGGAATATGGATGAGGCTTTCCCACACATTGAACTTGTGGAGATTGCCTGTGTAAAATCATAAAGAAACTTGTGTAGTTTTGTATTCTTTTTTTTAAATAGGTTTATTTAGGTAAAATTTTCAAATTTAAGCTATTGTAGGTATTTTTAAATGAATGAAACATTTTTTCATATTTTAAATTTTATTTATTTGATTATAATTAATACAAGGTTTTTTTGTATGTGAAGTGTACGACGTTTGCGTAATTTTATCACGAAAGTGTTAATTGTTCTTGCGTGATAAAACCATGCAAACACCGCGTTAACACACATAATTCATCTGTATATAATTTAATTAACGTGTGATAACTTTGTGTCTGTATTATTTTATAATGCAAAAATAAATAACGTTTGTGTAATAAAACAAAACAAACTTTATACATTTCACATGAAAAAACACTTTGTATTCTAAACATTAACTATATATGTGTATGTAACAAAGTAAATAATGTATGACATACGTGGTAAAATTAAAGTCACGTTTTAAAGTAGTAACGAGTTAAAGTTCTAAGTTATAAGCATAAAGCTATAATCCAGTGAACTTCTTTAAGCATTTATTCATGTTATTGTATACCACTATTATTCACTATCTTGATGAAAGGAAAATCAACATTTGAAACACTAAACACTACATAATCAAAGACCTAAAGTACCCTAAACAAAACTAGAGATGTTTACGATTTGATTTAAAACTGTGAAATCGCTAAACTTTTTCCTTCTAAAATTTTCATTGGTCAGATTCAAAATTCTCAAACCATGAATAATGGTTCGATTTACTGTCTATACCCAAAATCAGTCGTATAAAACCAGATCAGACCATAAATAATAGAAAAAAATTACACAAAAAAATAATAGAAAAAAATCCACAAAAGTATGTTACAAAAATAATAGAAAAAAATTACACAAAAAATCATTCTCACAAGCAAACAATCAGTTGAATTAAAAAAAAACCTAAATCTCTAAGCAAATATCTCAAATTTAATGCACGCATCTTTTGTGTATTACTTCTCAAAGTTAAAAAACTTCTGGTGATGATCCAAGATATTTACTATTTAATTTTACGAACAAAAAAAAATGTTGTCACTGTTCATTTTTCGTGGCTTTCTAATTCGTAGGTGAATAAAAAAACGACTGCACTGTTCATTTTTCATGGCTATTAATATATATATACACACACACATGCTTTCTTCATTATATATAATATTTTCATATAATACACATTCATTATGTATTTTAACTATTCAATTTAATATACATAATTATACTATTTAATTTCATGTGTTTTAATATATAGTATAATAATTAAGTTAAAAAAAAAATACTCTGGGTGATTTAAGGCTAAATTATCAAAATATCACTATTTCTTTCTTTATCCATAAAAAACCAAAACTACTATTCATATTCACTATTTATTTTCATGGTTTTTAATATATATAATAATAATAACTACATGTTTCCTCCTCCAATAGGGAATATATAATTGATTTTAAGGACGGATAAATATGTATTAAAGGTCTTATTATGACATCTATGTAAAAATTCCTAAATTTTAAGCCCCCATTTTAAGATTTTGATGCTCTCTTTTTAAATTATTTGACTTGTTTGATAATGCTTGTCGAGTTATAAAGAAATAAAGTGTTGTCAAATGAAATGAAACAGAAGCTGCTCATAGTTCATATTTTCTAGTTTCATTATTCAAAGTTGTTGATAAAAGTGAATATTGAAGCTGTAATTCTAGAAGCATTTACATAGTGTTTGAATTTCATTGACCTCATTCTTCATCTCAACTTTCATATTATTCAGTTACAGAGATTAAATATTTTGAAAGAAACGGTGGAAATTTAGAGACGGACAATATATGATAATTTTTGAAACAAGCGTGAAGAAACCAATATTTAAAACCAAAAATAACATTTCAAACGTTCACCCCTGACATTATTATACCTGCTAGCAAACAAATCGTAGACAACTAAGGCTTATAAATTTAAAAGGGGAGGTTATTTGGACACCCCCTATGGATAAGTTGACACCTCCTAGGCTTATACGGGTCGTATGACCCTTTACGGGTCGTATGTGTGTCAGATTTTGTCAGACTTTGTCAGGCTACTGTCTGGCGGTTAAAAGAACATACGACCCGTATTGCCCTTTACGGTTCGTATAGGGTCAAAATCAGAACCAAAATCAAAACAAAACAATTTTACTCTCTCTCTTCATTTAATACATAATTTCTCTCTCCATTCATTATAGTTTTACTCTCTCTCTTCATTTAATACACAATTTTACTCTCTCTCTCTCTTCACTTTTCTGTACAGTAACTCTGTCATTTTTTCCTTGAGTCTTGTGCTGATTGTCAAGACACTTGTCAATTGTCATCAGACCCGCTAAGAACCCTATTCCCACATAGCTTATTAGCTAGCTATATCAAAGGAAAGATACCCTACTCACTAGTATTACTCCAGTAGTGTATCTTTTTTTTGAACGAAAAAAAAAAAAAATCACATGTATACGGGTCGTATTGTGACATACGGGCCGTATGGGGTGTGTCAGACCTGCGTCAGACCTATGATTTGACGTGTCAGCTTTTGTCAGAATATTCTTTTCAATACGACCCGTAAAGCCCAATACGGGCCGTATTGACGGGTGTCCAGTTATCCACCTGGGCGTCTCCCTAACAGGCCCCATTTAAAAAGTTAATCAATTTAGTAGAAAGAAAACAAAGTCAAACCAAACCATTAGTAAAAGTAAGGGTTGGTTTTAATTTTTAGTGATTCCGTTTTTGTTTTTCCATAATAAAAAACCATTACCAATGATTTTGTTCATGATTCAACCTAAAAATCATTAAAACTACACCATAAACTCTCTTAAACAAAATTACAAGCTTTTGAAGCATGTTTTATAAAAAAAATTAAATAAATTACAAAAGTTAAAAATTGATTTAGAAAAGTGAGTATTTATAAAAGTTTGAGCTTGAAGGACGGTAAGACTGGCGTTGTACATCGGACAACTGTACAAAGGAAAAGTTGAAGTGTCAGGTGGCTTTTCTAACCAAAATCACATACAAAAAGTTGGATTTGTTTTGTTTGGAATTAAAAAAACAAAAAATGCCCAAATTTAGATCCTTTTTATGTAATTTTTAAGTATTTATTTATATAACACGAAAAGGGGAACAGCTTTTTGAGCTTCACCTATTAAATCTTGGCATCTTTTACTTTCTCTTTTGGCCATTCTTTCGTTTGTTACGATTTCTCAAAACCATTTTTCTTGTTATGTCTTTAACTTTTAAGACAAACAAAACCCATTTCAAATAAAATTATTTTCATGCATGTACTTGTTCAAACTTTTATCTAATCTTAATTTTTAAAAAATTAATTATTTGATCATAGTTATCTACTCACTCATCTCACCTTTAGCCATTAAAATTGATAAACAATTATACTCTTTTAAAATTTAAATTGCAATTGAGACATAAATGATTAGTTATGTTCAATGTTTTGAAAACCGGACCGGACCGGGAACCAGTGGTCGGGCCGGTCCGGTTAGGGGTTCTGGGGCGTTTTGAGTGAACCGGCCGGTCGAACCGGTGGTTGAACCTTTTTTTTAATTTTTTAATTTTTTTTATTTTATATATATATATATATAATGTTTATAAAATCATCATGTTCTTAAATCCGGTCCGACCAGTCGGACCTCTGACCAGTAAGGAGACTTGTTCAATGTCCGGTCCGGTTATGAAAACATTGATTATGTTACTCTTTAAATTAATATATAAGAAAGTTCTGAACCAGCAACTCCTAGAAGCAAATTTCGCTTACGGTTCACGTTCAATGCAAAGAAAATAAAGGATTGAATGTAAGATTCTTGAATTCTTAGGTTTTAATCTTGACTCTAAGAGTTTATCATGATGGTGAGTTTTTCATGTTCTGATGAAATAGAAGTTATGTGGCTGATGCACAAGTTTTCCTTCAGAAACGTGTCAGCTAATCGATTGTTGTCATTCAATAAAAAAGATAACAGTTGCGTAAAAGTAAATAATATTTTCAATAGTAAATTTTGAACTTAAGAGTTATTACAAGGCAATGCATTTA
The DNA here is from genome assembly GCA_009363875.1 of Mikania micrantha. Taxonomy (NCBI): domain Eukaryota; kingdom Viridiplantae; phylum Streptophyta; class Magnoliopsida; order Asterales; family Asteraceae; genus Mikania; species Mikania micrantha. Next base: position 7,529,845 of record CM018697.1, on the reverse strand, counting down.
ATTTGATTAGTTTTTTACAAACATCAAAAGAGTTAAAAAAAACATTTCAAAAAGTCATGAATTATACCTTTTTAAAAACAGCTTTTTAACCTTACAAGAAAGTGAAAATAAAAATGTCTCTTGTGATCCTAAACATTTTTTTAACTTATTAATTTTTTAATAAAACCAAGAAGTTGATAAACTATTTTTAAATCAAATCTCAAACATGCTCGAAATATGTACAAGTGAAGTTTTTTTAGGAGCATTTTGAATCTTAAATACCTCTTATTTCAGCTAGAATTTAAACCGATATAGAAGGTTACAAAAGTCGCTAGACGCTCTCAAGTCAGAAAAGCTACTTAGGGCGAGTAATCAGGGAGTACTCGGCCAAAGCATGGAGTACTTGGGAAATACTCGGGAGTACTTAGGAAATACTCGGGAGTACTTGGGAAATCATCTACTTCAGAACAACTCGGAGCGAGTACTCGGTCTTGAATGCCGACTTTTGGAACCATACCCATGTCAAATTGCAAACAATGATGAATGCTATTATGCTCCAACTGCAGTAACGTTCTACTGAATCTTTTAGTACATGTTTGAAGTTATGAGTTATCAATGTTTATACTATATAAGTATGTAACAAAACTAGTTATAGTTGCAGCTAAAATTTATAAACTATCACAGAAGTACATAATCCTAAACAGAAATTATTTTAATAATATAATTACTTGAATTTATCTGTAAAAACTAAAAAGCTCCAACTTCCAAGCCGGGTATTTCAAATATAAGATACGGATTACGGGCAATCGGGCATTCGTCGCTCCACAAATCCTTTGCGGTGGATTAGCCCAACTATATGACCCAAATTATATGTATATGGGCCTTAAAATTGGAATACCTTGTAAAAATTTCAATCTGTTTGCATCGTTTTTATTTTACTTTACTTTATTTTATTTTCTTGGACTGGCAAATGCATTTATTTATGATGTAAATGGTTATTTAATCTTCTCAATACAGATTTGAAGGAAATTGTTAATGAATAATAGTAAATAGATTTTGATTATTCTTATTAAATAAGTTTGTATTAAACATGGTGGTATTTATGAACTTGAGATTATGTTTAAGTTGTTGGGCCCCTGCTTCACTGCATCAGGCAGAATAATTTCTAATAAATTATGATTGTAAATTTATTTACTTGCGACCTGTGGCGAACCCAGAAATTTTTTTCATGGGGGCGAAATTTTTTTATAGTAATTTAAGGATCGCTATATAATAATTTTATTTTCTCTTTATTCAGATCGGGTTAGGTTGAATCGGGTCGGACCATGTTAAAAAAACAAACAAACTTAATTTTATGTATAAAAACATAATAAAAATACACTATATTTAAAGTTGCTCTTATGCCTGGTAAAGTATGAGGCTTTGGTTGTGTTAGGTAGCGGGTCAGAACGGATGCGGGCCATGATGGGTGCAGGTTATGATGAGTTTTAAGAAAAATTAGTTTGGGTTTAAAAGGATCATTTTAAAAAACTTCAATTTTGTTCAAGTTAAAGTGAACTGTAACTAAACAAATTGTTTAATTGAATAATTTTTAGTGATTTTCTAATCAAATATAATACTGATCATTCTTATCCGTTTAAATCATGTATATTCACATAATTTTAAAGTTATCCATCTTATCATGCGTTGTGTTAAGATGTTAGTCATATCAACCATTTGAAATTATGATTTATGTTATATGTTTACCCATTTCAACCCAATATACAATAATTGTTTACAAAATGTTCGTATTTATCTTGTTATGAGTTAAGATTGTTAGACATAGTTGTTCCTATTGAGTTTTATTTTTAAAAGTATATCCAAAAAACATCTATGGAGACTTTTTTAAGTATCTCTTTATGAAAAAAAGAAGTATACCTATCACTTAAATTCTCAACATAAGTCCAATTATTGGGCAATTGCAAAATATTAAGGGGGTCGATCAGGATTTTAATATATATATACTACTAGAAAAAAAAAATTCAGGGAGGGCGGCTGCCCACCCATGCAAATCTTTTAACATTTAAAAGTCTAATCTTATAGCAAATGCTAAATAACAAGCAAAATACTTTTAAAAAGCACCCAACAATAAAGATGGCCAACGTACCCGAAACCGGAACCGAGGAACCAAACCGGAACCGGAACCGGTCGTACCTGAACCGGTGGGTACGGGGCGGTTCCAGGTTTTCAGAGAAATTGGAAACGGAACCGGTTCCACCCTAGACCGGTCAAACCCGAACCGGCCAAAACCGGAACCGGTTCTTGACTTTGTTGACCGGAACCGTTTGGAACCAAAAAAAACCCGTTTGGCTCCCTCTACCAAACAAAATGCAACTGGTTATGATGTAATCAGGAGCCCACCATATCATATATAACCATTAGCTACCCAACTAAAAAAATTTAAAAAGTGGCTCTAGAGAATATGGAGATTAAATATATGTACAAATAAAAAACTAAAAATTTTATATATGTGTAATTATAATATACGAAATATATGCATATGTATATGTATGAATTCATTCTATTAAGAAACAACAAGTTGTAAAAAACTAAAATAATCTTATTTATAGCCATATGATTTAACGGGTATAAAAATAATTTTTCTTTAAAATAGAGGAAGTTACTATTATACCCTATAAACTTGTGTCTAGAAATGGTTACTTTATTTCTCAAGTAACAATGGTTATCAATTTAACACAATGTTTTAAAAACCGGTTCGAACCGGCCGGTTTAACCGGTTCAACCGGTTGCCGGTTACTAAACCGGTACGAAACACTCCGGTATTATGCAGGTTCCTTCGATTGGTTGTGCCGCCGGTTTAATCCGGTTTTACCGGTAAAACCGGTATTTCCGGTTTAAAAAAACACAAAATTTCGGCTTTTAAGCGAACGTGAACTTGATGCGTTTAACAGGTCAATGTCATAATCCTATTATGCACTTTCATTTAAAAAATATTATTAGAATTTGAGTACTTTTAGGTAGTTTTGGATAAATTTGTGTACGTTTTGAATTGTTTTTAGATGAATTTATATACTTTTTGGAAACTTATTTAAGTATAAGTTGTATTTCTATGGAATTTTATGGTTAATTAGTGTGTCCGGTTGAACCATTTTTTAGCAAAATCCGGTACACCTAAAATACCGGTTTTTAAAACATTGATTTAACATTTCCCAGTATATGTATATGTATGTTGATTGATCTTGATAGCTTTTCACATATTACATTTTAAGAGAGTTTTTTCCATAGGATAAAAATTACACACATATGTGAAATAAGTATTTATAATTTTTTTATGTTTTTATAATAACATATTACATACCTAAGGACAAAAAATAAATTTTTTTTTAAAGTAACACCAGGTTTTTACAGGTTTTTCAACTCAAGTGGATTTTCAATTTATTCTTCTCATGTGTGTGTCTATTACCTTTTGTTTATCACTTTTGTTTATAATTTTAGAACATTTAAAAGGAATAATTAAATTAAAGAAACTTAAAAGTACTATATCACTAGTTGTGAGGAGACAATATCATGTGAAATTGTGAATTGCTGCATAGCAACCTAAGGGCACACGGAGTCGTCCCGTGCTTCCCCACTTTTCCCCGTTGCCACATCAGCGCCACATCAACTTTTCTCACTTTTCCCCACTTTTCCCCATTTTGCACGGTGTCGTCCCACTTTTCCCCATTTTCAAATCTTATTTTTAATTAATTATTTTAACAATAAATAATAATAATAATAATAATAAAATAAAAAAAGATTTATTAAATTTAAAATAAAAAAAAAGAATACAACAAAAAAAAAGGAGAAAACAACCTAAAAAATTAAATTAAAAAACCTAGAAAGGCATTTGTGGACGATACCCATAGTAGAAGTTTAGTTGATTTGGAGATGGCATTTGTGGACGATACATGGGTGTGTTGAACGGGTTCATTTGAGCCGTTTGAACATTTTTTGGTCATGGTTTTCTAAATTTCTTGCTTGACGACCCACTAAGGGATGAACCTCCTTCCATTTTACTTGAAAAATTTTATAAATTTAGTGTATAGATTGTAGAAAATGAGAAAAAAGTGTAAGATTTGTGGTTGTTTAGAGTTGTTTAAATAAGAAAAAAAATGGTTTTTTTTTTTGTTTAAACCCATGGAAATCCCCTCCCCACGCTCGGCTTGAAACGGTGCCATCTCCCCGATTCACCCCACCCCACTTCCGGGGGGGTGGTGTTCCCACTTCTTCCCAATCCGGGGAAGCCCTCCCCCGCCTCCTTCCCGAAGCCACTCCGTGTGGCCTAAGATAAGCAAAATAGGTGAGATGGGTTGGTTAGATAATAAGTCAAATGAGTTTAGATCAGAATAGGTGTAACCCATAATAAGTTTTAAACAAAATCATTTTGATTCTAAATGAGTCATTTTAAAAAGCATTCATTTAGTTCAAATTAGAATTAGTTGTAAGTAAAGAAAGAGTTTATTTACATAACCTTTAGTAATTTTTATCATCAAATATATTATTGATAATAAATATATGTTTGAAAATATAATATTCTCATAGTTTTTAGTTTACTTATCTTAAACCATATTGTGTTAAGTTGTTACCCGTCTTAACTTGTTATATATAATGATATTTCACATATTAACTCAAAATATAATAATTGATCACACAAATCAATCCATTTATCTTGTTTTGGTCAAAACTATCAATTATAATAGCAATAAGTATAACTCGTACGTATTTCTTGGAATAATTAGGACGTTCAGATAACACTCTATAAGTAATACCATATTTAACATGATTATCGTTAATAATGAATTAATTATTAATTAGAATCATAATATCAGTATTCAAAATCAATATTTGTGTGAATAAAGAAATGAAAATTTGTCATACCGGAATTAGATATGCACTAAAAACGTTTAAAAAAACACGTTTTTGAAATAAGTCAGTAACATGATTTACACATACACCTAATCTGATATGACGACCAACAATAATTGTTCAAGTTGCATCAAGCCAAAATAATTGAGAGGAGTGAATTACGGTTTTGACCCTTGTGTTTTAAATTTTTAACTATTTCAACACAAAGTAAAATCTTCTATCAATGCAGCCCATTTGGTTTAAACAACTAACGGTTTAGGCCCCCAAACATAATTATTTTGATGGTTAAAACACTTAAACCACTGAGGCCAAAACCATTAGAATAGTTATGGAAGGAGGTCAAAACCGTTAAATTGTTTAAACTTTAAATCACATGGGCAACATTGACAAAAGATTATATTTTATGTTGAAATACTTAAAACGTTTAAACAAAATATGTTAAAATTCTAATTTACTCAATTGAGAATATTACTTTGATTCTGCGTGTGATTATTTCATACATTGTTTCTCTCAGTCGTGTACAACTATGAATTCTGAAATTTATTTTAATATTAATTTAATGGCTTGATTAATATTTGACCAAATTGAAAATTAATGTTGGAAGGTTGAAGCCAACAATAACCAAAAAAGGGAAAATTATATATCATGCACATGAAATTAAACACAACATACATAATTGTTAATAGGATAACATAAATATAACATGTTTAACTTAAAAAGAATCTATGGTTTTTTTTTAAAAAAAAATAGAGATGTGTATGCTTAGAGTATATAAGTTGGTGATGATTTCTCTTTAAACATGAAATCTTTGACATAAAGTATGCCACCTCTATAATGATATAAAACACATTTAAAAAAAATTATTACATAATGTATTCAAAAGTCAACTCGTATAACTAGTCAATATTAATCGAGCCTAACAAGGTTACTTAATAACCGGTTAACCGCAAAATATTCGATTTTTTAGTTAATGGAATGGTTAACCGATCTGAAAACCGGTTGATGATTAGTTTTGTCACTTAAAACCACAAATTCAGACTAAACCACTGATTTTTTTCAAAGATCTAGAACCAAAACTAAAAAACCTGTTAGGTTAACCTTTTTTTAGCATGTCTAGTAACAAGACGGCTGGTTAATAAATACAAAAAGTTTAATATAAGAATGACGATAGAGTGATAATAATTTAAGGAAATAGGTTATGACAATTACTCTTTTCAATTGAAACCTTGGTATATAATACCCATCCTAAGTAGATGGTGATACGAATGTGCTAAACGACCAACACTCATACCAGCCTTATTTAGTCGAACCTAATGTGTTTAGCTAAATGTGTTTATGAGTTCAATTTGAACCTAATTAACCTAAATTCAAGCGCTCGATTTTATATTAGATTCATGTAACATTAATATACATAAAAGAGCTCATATAAAATCATTATGAGTGTGATAATAATGTGGGCAAATTGGTGGTGGATGTGGTGACATATAATGCATAATCCATAAGTACTGAATTGGTAATAGACGACACGGAGAGTGGGGAATGGATTTGAAAAAGTAAACTTATAGAATTTGCAAGTAAGAGAAGCATACAAATGTGGTGGGTCTACAAGTGTACGTTGAAGACTATGAAGTTTTTTGAAATGTGATTGATATACAAAATCAATCTTGTTGCTACAAAAAGAGACGTATCAAGCTTGATGTCAGGTCAGACCGTATCAAGCCAATCTAATATTGGATCCTAGTTCTAATAACAAAGATGATAACTAACATGTAGTGAAGAATACGTATACATATATGTATACATGGCAATGTTCAAATATTAACACACTGTTAAAGAGATCATTCATATAATTTCGTTAAAATCAATCCAAAATTTTAAGGTTTTTTTTTATCCCGAACATCATTGTTACACATGTAGAACATTTTCTTACTTTATGAGAATGTGTAGTTCATCGCCATTTAAGAGTAGATAACATTATAAGGTTCGAATTTACGTCAGTGTAAGTTTTGATTAAAAATTTTTTTACAGCACTATAAACTTTTAAACGTTGATGAATTTACACATGCATATGAAAGAAATAATTGTTGTACACGTATAACAATGATGTTCGAAAAAAATCTCAAAGTTTTGAATTGATTTTGTTGAAGATATATGTTTATAACTATAACGATGTGTTATTATTTGATCGTGATCGTACATACATACGTTAATACATATTTTGTACTAAATTTTTATTTTTTTTTACTAGATTCATGTTTTATACTGTATTTGGAAATACAAATTTGTTTTTATGTTTTAGAAAAATTGTGTTCCCTTATATTTAGAAAAGAAATATCAAAGAAAAAGAGATTTTTGTTTAAGAAAAGTATAAACCAATTTAAGTTTGACATGTTTTATGTTAAAAGAGTGAAGGAAGGATGATGAGATATATCATCTTATTTTTTGTACTAATTTTTATTTTTTCTATGTTACATTCTTTTTTTATTTTGTATTTGTTTTACTATATTTTTATGTACTGAAATTTGGTTTTTTTATACTATATTTTTGTTTATATGCTGTATTTTTATTTTTTTTTGTACTAAATTTTTTATTTTTTAAATTAGATTTTTGATTTTTATGCTGTATTTTTTGGTTTTTTTGTACTATTTTTTTTTGTTTTTTTTTTGTAATAGATTTTATTTACTAGATTTTGTTTTTTATACTAGATATCTATTTTTTTACATTATACATTTCACATATCAAAATTTTATTAGTTCATACTCTTTTTTAGTCCAAAATTTCATCTTATTGGATCTCCCCCCCGGGTTGTGTGTGTATTAAAGTTGTTCACGAGCCGAGCTGAACCAAACTGAGTGAATGTGTACTTGTGCTCGGCTCGTTTACAAACTGAGGGGCTCAGCTTGGTTCGGATTTGCAAAATCGAGCCAAATGTTGTGATCGTTGCTCAGCTCGTTTTAAAACTGAGCAGCTCGGCTTCGTTCTTTCGGTTTGGCTCGATTTCAAAATAAAATTTAGTGTAATTTTTTTCAAAATATTTATACCAATCTCAAACTCTATAATTAAAAAAATTTAAGTTTAACCACATAAAAATTCAAAAAAAATAAAGTTCATAAATTAGAAATTGCATAATACGAAAGAATAAAAAAATTAAAATGTTGAATAATTTATCAACATTATTGTTTCTTACTTCGAATACACCGACAACATCATTAATATTTAAAAGCTTGTAACATATTAGTGTTAATAAAAAAATTAATAGTATTTTATATACAAAATTTAATTATATTTAAACGAGCCAAATGAGCGACTATCCGAGCGAGCGACGAGTGAACTTACCTTGGCTCATGCTCGACTCGTTTAGAAACCAAACCGAGCGTGCTCCGATTGTTTAAAACCGAACGAAATTCAAACAAGCTTTTTTTGAGCTTTTTCCGAGCAAGTATCGAGCGAGCAATGTCACACCCCGAGCCGGCGGGTTGGATCGACTTCCCCGTAGGGCGGAAGGTTCCCGGGGCGTGATATCGTGAGTGATAATCGGAATGATCAGATTGTTTACATTACACACGATATATATGTGCGAAACTGCGAAATGAAAATAGAATTACGAAGTTAAATTACATCAGTTTAGTTCATAATTTAACAATGTAAATCTACTATCAACATCATATTCTTCTATCTTGTATCTACACAAGATATACAAAATAAATTTGTAAATTGATGCTTCAAAAATATGCAGGTCCAAAAAGCTAGGTCCTCTAACTGGGATCCTAGTCCAAAAGTAATAACTTCTTAGTTGACCTGTTCGTCACCTGAAAAGTCATGCAAAAAGATCAAGCCTCCTGAGAAGTCATGCAAAAAGATCAAGTCATCGATAAAGACAATGACAAACTGATCCAAATACGGCTTGCACACTCGGTTCATGAGCCCCATGAAAACCGCTGGTGCATTCGTCAATCCGAAAGGCATCACCATGAATTCGTAATGCTCGTATCTGGTTCGGAATGCCGTCTTTGGTATGTCTTCGTCTTGAACTCTAAGTTGATGATATCCGGACCGCAGATCAATCTTCGAAAAATACTGGGCTCCTTGCAGCTGATCAAACAAGTCATCAATCCTCTGTAATGGATACCAATTCTTGATACTCAGCTTGTTCAACTCTCGGTAGTCGATGCACATCCGAAACGATCCATGTTTCTTCTTCACAAACAAGACCGGAGCTTCCCAAGGTGAGTAGCTCGGTCTGATGAATCCTTTATCAAGTAGCTCCTGCAGTTGGTTCGATAATTCCTGCATCTTTGAAGGTGCCAACCTGTAAGGATATTTAGCAACAGGGGTTGCTCCAGGAACTAAGTCAATTCGGAATTCTACCGGTCGCGCAGGTGGCAAACCTGGTAGGTCTTCAGAAAATACTTCCGGATATTCTTTCACTACCGGTACGTTTTGAATCTTTTTCTTGTCCTTCTCCTTTTCCACCACATAAGCCAGGAAAGCTACACACTGCTTCTGTAAACACTTACGCGCCTTTATGCAAGAAATGATTTTAACACTTCGTTTTGCTTGATCCCCTCTGACTTCCAATACACGATCATCCGACCATGGAACTCGAAGCAGCTTTTCCGAACAGATGACTTCCACTCGATTAGAAGAAAGTCAATCCATTCCAACAATGATGTCGAAACTACCCAACTCCATCGGTATCAAGTCGATGGCGAATGTATGACCATTAAGTGTCAATGGGCAATTCCTGTATACTGTGCTAACTGTAACTTGTTTCCCGTTAGCTACTTCTATGATATAAGGGAAGTCTAACTGTTCCTCTATAGAATCTAGTTGACATGCAAAATCGGCAGAGATAAAACTTTGATCCGCACCAGTGTCAAATAGAACAGATACATAAAAGTCATGTAAGAGAAATGCACCAGTGACCACATTCGGGTCTTGGCGTGCAGCTGGAGCTCCTATAACAAAAGCTCTTCCACGGGGTGTTGGAACTGCCTGTTGTGCCTTCTTCGGGCAGTTCTTTGCAAAGTGGCCCTGTTCGCCACAGTTATAGTATCCGGTGGAGGGAGAGCTAAAGCAGCATTGTTGACTGCTTGATTTTGAGTCATCCTGCAATTCTGGACCCAGTGTCCTTTTCTTCCGCTTCCTGTGTAGTGACTGCAGGGATTGCTTGCAGCATGATGATACTAACACTTTGTACATAGAGGGTGTGGGCCAGTATATTGTTTCTTGTGCACATCCTGCGATGCCATGGCTACCTAGTGGAGTGGAGTAGCCATAGTGTAGTTCTTTAGAACCTTCTGTTTCTTCTTCTGGTGCTGGTGATGATGAGGTTTCTTGGAAGACTCTTCCTTTAGCTTGCCAGTGTCAGCCTCTTTCTTCAGAGTTCCAGAGGCAACCATCAAGTCAGTGAGTTTCCCAGACAAACTCACAGCAAACTCCAAGGTAACAGGGTTTGCTGCAACTACTAAACCCTGAATGCAGACGGGGAGTCCACCTACATATTTGTCTATTCTCTTCTCCAGGGTTGGTACCATATCTGGCACCAAAGCTACCAACTCATGATAGCGGGTAGTGTACCCCAGATGATCAGCTCCTTTCATTACATGATTGGACAGTTCAACTTCCAACCTTTGTAGCTCATTCTTAGGACAGAATTCGTTCCTCAGTAGTGTCTTGAATTCTTCCCATGGCATCATCATTGCTTCTTCTCTTCCTCTAGCTTTGATCTGTGAGTTCCACCAAGTTAAAGTCCGCTTGTTGAATGATCCAGCAGAGTAGCGAACTTTGTGGTGTTCTGGACAACTGCTAATGTCCAGAGTAGTCTCCATCTTTTCAATCCATTGGATTAATCCAACGGCTCCTTCAGTACCGCTAAAGCTTGACGGCTTACACCCCACAAAAGACTTGTAGGAGTAGTGTGATGCAGTACTAGTGTTTCCACTGGCTTCCCCTGATGAGTGCCCAGTGTTGTTGCTGTCGTTCCGGATACGGTTGAGCATATCCGGTATAACTTCCTTCAGCTGGTTATTCAGCTGACTGCTCAGTAAAGTTGCCAAAGCAATAGTAGCAGGATCCAGTATCTGAGTCGCGATCGGGTTTGGAGGTGGAGAATGTGGGGGAGGAGGAGGTGGATGAGGTGGTGGTGAATCAGCTGGTGATGGCGTTGACGAATGTGGAGCTAAACTCTGTGGGGGTGGTATGATAGAAGGAGGTCTTCTCGGCGGCATTCTGATCATAATCAACAGATCATTGGTTAGTGCAGTGATCGAATGCAGAAGACACAATGCAAGTATATAAATCCTATGTTCTCTACATGAAGGGTCCCTAGGTTATAGTCTAGGCCAAACCGTTTAATTAAGTGACCTATATTTCTCTATAACCATGGCTCTGATACCAATTTGTCACACCCCGAGCCGGCGGGTTGGATCGACTTCCCCGTCGGGCGGAAAAATCCCGGGGCGTGATATCGTGAGTGATAATCGGAATGATCAAATTGTTTACATTGCACATGATATATATATGAGAAACTGCGAAATGAAAATATAATTACAAAGTTAAATTACATCAGTTTAGTTCATAATTTAACAATGTAAATCTACTATCAACATCATATTCTTCTATCTTGTATCTATACAAGATATACAAAATAAATTTGTAAATTGATGCTTCAAAAATATGCAGGTCCAAAAAGCTAGGTCCTCTAACTGGGATCCTAGTCCAAAAGTAATAACTCCTTAGTTGACCTGTTCGTCACCTGAAAAGTCATGCAAAAAGATCAAGCCTCCTGAGAAGTCAAGCAAAAAGATCAAGTCATCGATAAAGACAATGACAAACTAATCCAAATACGGCTTGCACACTCGGTTCATGAGCCCCATGAAAACCGCTGGTGCATTCGTCAATCCGAAAGGCATCACCATGAATTCATAATGCCCGTATCTGGTTCGGAATGCCGTCTTCGGTATGTCTTCGTCTTGAACTCTAAGTTGATGATATCCGGACCGTAGATCAATTTTCGAAAAATACTGGGCTCCTTGCTGCTGATCAAAGTTAAATTACATCAGTTTAGTTCATAATTTAACAATGTAAATCTACTATCAACATCATATTCTTCTATCTTGTATCTGCACAAGATATACAAAATAAATTTGTAAATTGATGCTTCAAAAATATGCAGGTCCAAAACGCTAGGTCCTCTAACTGGTATCCTAGTCCAAAAGTAATAACTCCTTAGTTGACATGTTCGTCACCTGAAAAGTCATGCAAAAAGATCAAGTCAACACATGGTTGGTGAGTTCATGTAGTTTTTATAAAAATGAGTTTGAATAACCTGTATGACAAACTTAACCTCACCATTAACCACATATACCATCCAGTTCAGTATGCTTATATATAGGGCATATGTAGGGTCGAACTTACCGCCCGCCCAGCCACCGTCCCACCACATACTAAACCACATGATATATTGTTCCTGGTGATAATTAAGCATTTCATTCCATACTTTCAATTTCATAACCATTGATTCATAGTATTTGATTACCCTGAAAGTGTTTACATTGATTCCCCGAAATGACACCCTTAACCTCATCAACGACCACCTATAATATCCAATCAAGTATGCTTATATATAGGGCATATGTAGGGTCGAATTTACCGCCCGCCCAACCATCGTCCCACCACATACCGGACTGCTTAGCATATTGTCATTAATGATAATTAAGCGTTTCACTCCCTTCACTTTCATTTTAGATTTTTGATTTCCACAAATTGAAATACCTCTGATTTCTTGGGTTCGAATGTATCCATGATTACCTCAAAAACACTTGTAGAAATATAATATTAAATGTTTAATTAAATTAATAATTAAGCATTTAAATACAACTAAGACATGATGATTTGTGATCGGTGTCGAAGTACCTACCAAAAATAAGAGTTTTCACTCAAGTCCTACAACCCAATTAGATAGGGAAGTCGGGTATCGATCCACAAGAAGTCTGGTGGAAATCACTTTCAACACAACTAATTAAATACTTGCAATTGAAAATTAAACTTGAAAAGGTTGATTTTAAGGTTTAGAATAAAGACAGTGAACTTTAACTAAAACAAACGAATGAAAATAAGAATTTGTAAACAATTAATGGAAAAGGTGATCACTCCGGGTTTCGAATTAGTAAGACAATTAGGTTTTCATTAATTTGTCAATTGGGAATCACATAGACATGATTCATGCTTTGATTGCTAAATGTATATGGTTTTGAAAACAAAGCAATGATCTTGCTGACAACCGATGACTAGACCGATGTTGTTGACTTGATTGATTAGGAGTTCTACAAAAACAAAGATTTCTAAATCACTTTAAAACCCTAATTCCGTTAATTACTAATTCAATCATACACTGAATGAAAATAAAGTAATGAACTTGAATTAGAAATTGCAAAAGAAACAAGAAATCATAATCATTTAACAATCAAAACACTATTGAATCCATAAATCTACGAAGAACGAATTCAATACCAATACCCAACAAATCAAAGAATAAAACTAATCATCAAACCTAATTCTCCACCCAGAGATGATCACAATCGAACTAGCCGGACATCCTCAAACTTGAATCTTCACAATCGTTGATCATAGGCATGATTTGATCTTTGCTTCTACGAATCCGGATGATCTTGGATTGATTTGGATGAGTTGGAATGCCCAAAAACGTCTCTTTTTCGCCCAGAAATCGTCCCAAAAAGTGTTATAAACGAAACCCTAAGTTTAGGCCTTAAATATGGGAAAGATTAGGTAAAAATCTGACTTTTCTGGCCGTCACCGTATGATACGCCGGGCTCGGGCGTATCATACGCCCAGACTGATACACTACGCCCGTAAAGTGCTTCAAAAGGTGCAGCTCCAATGCTGGTGTGATAACTGTTATTATATGAGAACTCAACCAAAGGTAAGTGAGTCTCCCAACTGTTACCGAAGTCGATCACACACGCTCGAAGCATGTCTTCCAGGGTCTGGATGGTTCTTTCACTCTGACCATCCGTCTGTGGGAGATAGGCAGTGCTCATATCCAACCTTGTTCCCAGTGCATTATGTAAGGACTTCCAAAAATGCGCCGTAAAACGGCTGTCTCGGTCGGATATTATGGAGATTGGGACTCCGTGTCTGGAAACGATTTCTGTCAAATAAATACGAGTTAGTTTCTCCAGCTTATCAGTTTCCTTAGTCGGTAGGAAATGTGCTGATTTCGTGAGTCGATCTACGATAACCCAAATGGTATCGCATCCGCTTGCCGTCTTCGGCAGCTTGGTGATAAAATCCATGGAAATCTGTTCCCATTTCCAAACTGGAATTTCCGGTTGTTGAAGGAGACCTGACGGTTTCTGATATTCGACCTTCACCTTCGAGCAAGTCAGACACTTACTCACATAAGTCGCGATTTCCGACTTCATGTTAGGCCACCAGTAAGTGGTCTTCAGGTCGTGATACATTTTGTCAAAGCCTGGATGTACTGAGTACCGGCTCTTGTGAGCTTCATCCATCACTACGTCTCTCAATCCCCCGTAGCATGGAATCCAGATTCGGTCCATCAGATAGTAAGCTACGTCGTCTTTTTTTTTCATTTGTTTATCCATTCCTCACATGGCTTCGAGGGTTAGGTTTTCAGTTTTTAGAGCTTCTTGTTGTGCGATCCGGATTTGATTGGGTAGCTCAGAGTGGATGGTAAGTTGTAGTGCTCATACGCGTTTGGTTGTTTCCTTCCGGCTCAGCGCGTCGGCTACTACGTTAGCTTTCCCGGGATGGTACTTGATTGCATAGTCATAATCGCCTATTAGCTCGACCTATCGGCGTTGTCTCATGTTTAGCTCCTTTTGGTTGAATATGTGTTGTAGGCTCTTATGGTAGGTGAATATAGTGCACTTGGTGCCGTATAGATAGTGTCGCCAGATCTTCAATGCGAACACCACGGCTCCTAATTCCAAGTCATGGGTTGTGTAGTTCTTTTCGTGCACTTTCAGCTGTCGTGACGCATAAGCTATGACTTTCTCGCGTTGCATTAACACACAACCGAGTCCTTGTTTCGATGCGTCACAATAAACCACAAAATCTTCGCATCCGTCCGGTAGTGATAGGATTGGTGCACTGCACAATTTCTGTTTCAATAAGTCGAAGCAACTTCTTGTTTTTCTCCCCAATCAAACTTTTTGTCTTTGTGTGTAAGGGATGTCAATGATTGTGCGATCTTTGAGAACCCCTCGATAAATCGCCTGTAGTACCCGGCCAATCCCAGGAACTGTCGCACCTCAGTCGGAGTCTTGGGTGCTGCCCAGTTCTTCATTGCTTCAATCTTGGCTGGGTCTACGTGTATCCCTTTCTCGTTCACCACGTTTCCAAGAAATTGGACTTCGCGAATCCAAAAATCACATTTGGAAAATTTTGCGTATAGTTGTTCCGTCTTAAGTAGTTCCAAGACCAGTCTCAAGTGGTCGGCATGTTTTTCCCGAGTCTTGGAGTAGATCAGGATATCGTCTATAAATACGATTACAAATTTATCCAGGTAAGGTTTGCACACCCGATTCATGAGGTCCATGAATACTGCTGGTGCGTTAGTCAATCCGAAAGGCATGACTAGAAACTCGTAATGTCCGTACCGTGTTCTGAAGGCTGTCTTTGGTATGTCTTCCTCTTGTATTCTAAGTTGGTGGTAACCGGATCTTAAATCGATCTTCGAATAGTAGCTCGACTGTAACATCTGTGCCGGAATCGTTACCGGAACAGTAATCTGTACAGTAACTGACACAGTAACTTAGGCACAAACCACGTGAAACTATGTTCATGCTATTTACACTTGATGCTTAACACTAGATTATTATGCGCTTGTCTGCAATCTGACTTAAACCTCATGGTTTAAACAGTCAGAAACACATCAGACAACAATGAACAGGTACATACATGCTTGAATTGATGTTATTATGTATAAACGTATGCGAGGATGAACAGAACAAAACCATAACAGTTGTTGTTATAGAATGTTAAACCAACGAACTATTCGTATAGGTGACGATCTGTACGAATAAATTTGAAGGTTTAACGATCTGAAATGATGACTGAAAAGTAGAAAACAAATTAGAAAGTGAAATGTACGATCGTGTTCGTACAGTTAGCGCTCTGTACGAAAACGCGCGTAAGTGTCGCGTTCTGACGAAACGAAAACGACCCGGTCGATAATAAATTAAAGAAAAATAATAAAATACGTTTTACAATTTTGAAACTCATCAAAAATGAATTTAAAAGAACTTTTAAATTAAAACACGTATAACACGCGTGTTACATTCCGGAAATGCAACGAAGACGCGAACCGAACAAAAAAAACGAACCCGAACACGCTCGGGGTATAAATACCCTAAATAAGGCTTCTTCCTCATTCAACACCTCCACTTTCTCTCTCTAGCAACCATTTCCGGCCACCCACTCTCTCTCTAACTTCTCTCTACCATAACTCACTCAAAACTCAACCAAATCACTCAATTCTTGAGCCAAATCGAAGCTCTTATCATTCTCTACGTGAAAGTACAAAGGATCGGAGCTTTAAACCATTGGAAACGAGGTAAATCTGAGATAAAAGTGTGCGATTTTAGGGTTTTATCCCCTATGTTCGAACCCAACCTTAACCGGTCCTTAAACCCATTCCTATCGACTTCTACACACTTAAAATCAGTTCTGGTACACACCATCATATGAAACCACCATAGACCTTGATTGGGAACTCGGTTGGAACACCATGGCCGACCTAAAAGCTTCAGCTCGCCGAAGGAGCCCTATTCGCCGAATGGCCTGGCCGTATGGCCATTAGCCGGCCGACCGAACCAGCCAACTCCTTCGGCATTCATTCTGTCGCCACCCCACACCCATTCGCCAACCCTCATTCGGTGGTGAGCCTTTCGGTTCACCTCAGTCGCCAGCAACCTTCATTCGGCCACATGAACCCCCTTCGGCCTGCCATTCGCTGCAACCACATTCGGCCAACACCCACGGCCACCCTTTTTCTTTTCAGCCCCGCTAGGCCCATGGCCACTAGTTGGCCCAAAAAGTTCTGCATCCAGGCCCACATCATTAGGTCAGGGTGGATAAGTCGACATTCAGGCCCATTAACAAATAACCGGCCCAATATCAATTATTCGATCCATGATTTGTTCCGGCCCATGTGATCCAGCCCAGCACACTATTTCGGCCCATGGTTATCAAATCGGCCCACATAACTTGAACAATCCAAGTATTAAGAATCACACTTTGAACCAACTTTATAAGACAACATTTCATGGTTGTGGGATTTTTAGGAGGATTACTACAAAGGTGGTGAATCGGGTTTTAATGAACATCACTAACCTATCAAGTTGTAACAATGAGTTGTTGCCTAATTATCTATTAATTATGTAACAATTGTTCCAAGTGTAACAAGAACAACATGTGGAGTCTTAAACCATAAACCTAAGCTTGTTCTTGGGTTTATATTGTTAAGTCTCCTGTCAATACAGTTAACTAACATTTTATGACACAGTCTTGGATTATCAAGAAGGGGTTTAAGGCAAACAAGGGGGCAAGACAATGTTGAACCTAAAACACATAACGAAATATACCACACTCAATCTAAATTGATTAGGTAATAGCAGGACTCACAACCATAGAACCGGGCCGAATGAAGACCATGACCGAGACTTGCGAGTGTTAGCCAACTTTAGGGCTAACACATACCCACACTCAATTACATACAACTTATACTTATAAGTTACAATAACATAAAATCAATACAGGACCGTGAATACAACAACAAGTACAATCAAGAGCACGTACATACTTGTTTAAGCTAAGTCAACCACAACAACTACAAGGTGAGTTCATTTGTCCCTTTTCTTAACTATTTTGATTTTACCTCGAGACTGAGAAGCATGATATACATTTTAAACAAATGATTTATAAATTGCTTTCACACTTATTCTTGATGATTAAGCTGTAAACTATATGCTTGAACCACAGCTACAATGCTAATGCTAAATGCTAATACTACAATGCTAATGCTAAATGCTAATACTACGATGCTAATGCTAAATGCTAATACTACGATGCTAATGCTACAATGCTAATGCTAAATGCTAACATTAAATGCTAATGCTAAATGCTAATGCTAAATGCTAATACTAAACGCTAATGCTATATGCTAATATTAAACGCTAATGCTACGAGCTAATACTATACGCTAATGCTAATGCCAAATGCTAACACTAAATGCTAATGCTAAATGCTAATACTATACGCTAAATGCTAATGCTAAATGCTAATACTAAACACTAATGTTAATGCTAAATGCTAATACTAAACGCTAATGCTATATGCTAATGTTAAATGCTAATGTTAAATGCTAATACCAAACGCTAAATGCTAATGGTAAATGCTAATACTAAACACTAATGCTAATGCTAAATGCTAATACTAAACGCTAATGCTATATGCTAATATTAAATGCTAATGCTAAATGCTAATACCAAACGCTAAATGCTAATGCTAAATGCTAAATGCTAATACTAAACACTAATGCTAATGCTAAATGCTAATACTAAACGCTAATGCTATATGCTAATATTAAATGCTAATACTAAACGCTAATGCTATATGCTAATATTAAATGCTAACGCTACAAGCTAATACTATAAGCTAATGCTATATGCGAATGCCAAGTGCTTATGCTATAATGTTGATACTACAATGCTAATGCTAAATGCTAATGAAAATTGCTAAATGTTAATGCTATATGCTAATACTAAATGTTAAAGCTAACACTATATGCTAAAGCTACGAATGCTATGAACACTTGTATGCTTATATGCTTGCCATGCTAAAACAACGGTTTGGCCTCTCAGTGCTTGCCTTACCGGTTGTGAAACTATTTGAATGCTAAAACTATCAACTATGGTAGAACATACCAAATTGGTCTCTCAGTGCTTGCCATGGGGTGTTCTTCATAGTTGGGACTTGAAGGAACAGACCGTCGGCCTCTCAATGCTTGCCATAGGGTGACCTTCATAGTCATGACTTGAGGAGTAGACTGATGGCCTCTCAGTGCTTGCCATACAGTGATTCCTCAATGTTCACTCATGCTATAAACTTAAACTTAATGCTAAAGCTATTGGCTATTCAGAATGGATCAACTGGCCTCTCAGTGCTTGCCAGGGGGTGTTCTGGTAGCTATGACTATTGTAGATCAAGTCGTTTGGCCTCTCAGTGCTTGCCAAAAGGGTGTTCTACATAGTAGGGATTCTGAGGAGTAGACTGATGGCCTCTCAGTGCTTGCCATACAGTGATTCCTCATTTCCCACTCATGTTGTAAACTTAACAAAATGCTAAAGCTATAAACGAAATGAATGGTAGGTAAGATGCTTAATTATCATTAACAGCAATGTCCTATGCGACTTAGTATGTGGTGGGACGGCGTCTGGGCGGGCGGGTCGTAGGCTTGACTCAGGGGCATGCCTATATATAAGCATACCGAGTTGGATGATACATGTGGTGTTAATGAGGTTAAGGTTTTACCGAAGAGAGTTGCAAAAGCTATTTTACAAATACTAAAACTACATGAACTCACCAACCATTGTGTTGATTTTGTTTTCTTACATGCTTTCTCAGGTGATGTACAGGTATAGGCTCAGACTTCAGGAATGCATACTAGGATACTCAGATAGAGGACCTAGTAGACTTTTGGAAAGCACCGATTTTGTTACAGAAGCAAATCACTTTTGATATCTTGTATAGATACAAGATAGATACATTTGAATCTGTTGATAGGTTTATTTAGTTAAATTACTGAACATTGTCAAATGTAATTTAACTTTGTAAATCCTAGTTTGATGCTATTGTGCTTTGGTTATTCTTAACATTGATGCTATGTAAAACAATCTGATCATCACGATTATCACTCACGATATCGCGCCCCGAGAACCTTCTGCCCAACGGGGAATCCGATCCAACCCCGCCGGCTCGGGGTGTGACATCGACCCTTGCAGTTGGTCAAACAGATCATCTATCCGAGGTAAAGGGTATCGATTCTTGATCGTTACCTTGTTCAGTTCCCGGTAGTCTATGCACATACGAAAGGAACCGTCCTTTTTCTTCACAAATAAGACCGGTGCTCCCCAGGGTGAGAAGCTCGGTCGGATAAATCCTTAATCTAATAACTCTTGCAGTTGATTAGACAGTTCTTGCATTTCAGTAGGAGCCAATTGGTATGGTGCCTTGGCTATCAGTGCTGCTCCTGGGGTTAAATCTATCTGAAACTCCACTTGTCGCTTGGGTGGTAGTCCAGGCAGATCGTCAGGAAAGACTTCTGGAAAATTGCGAACGACAGCGATGTCCTAGATCTTTCGTTCCTTCCTTGGTTGTTCAGTGATGAGATCCAGGATAGCCGTGTATCCATTCTTCAGATATTTGCTTGCCTTCATGCAGGACATGATGTTTAATGGTACCTCGCGTCGCTCTCCCTGGATTGAGATCTGCTCTCCACTCGGCAACGTAACTGGTACAATCTTCTCGTTGCATACGATTTCAGCATGGTTAGCAGATAACCAATCCATTCCAATCACCACGTCGAAGCTCTTGAGAGTTACCGGCATTAGATCAATCGCTAGTTGGTGGTCTGCTAACCTCAGAACACACCCTTTGATGATATGTTGTGTTTCGATCAGCTTTCCGTCCGCTAACTCTACGGTGTACTTATAGTCTAGTGGTGTTGGTGTCATATTAAGCAGTTTACTAAAGTCACTAGAGATAAAACTTCTATCGGCACCGGTATCAAATAATATACTAGCATAGACATTATTTAAAAGAAACGTACCAGTGACGACGTTTGGATCATCCTTAGCTTCTCCCGATCCTATCACGAATGCCCGACCCCTAGCTGGGTTGCCCCCTGTGTTCTTGTTCTTTGGGCAATCTCGGCGCATGTGCCCCGGCTTCCCGCATGTGAAGCATCCCTTTAAGGTGTCATTCTTGTTGAGATTGAGGTTGGGGTTTGATCGGCATTCTTTGGCCAGGTGTCCGTTCCTGCCACAGTTTGTACACTTGACCCTCTTGCTGGGCCAAAGTGATGGCAGTTGCAGATGTTGCATTTATGGATGTTGCCCTGATATCCTCCCTTGCCTTGAGTGTTTGGCTGGGTGGCAGTAAAGACCTTTGCAGTTGCTAATCAGTGCTGGGTTGGTTGCTGCGGTGAGAAAGTTCGGTTGTTACTGGGCTCCCACTTTCTCTTGGGCTCTTGGGGTTTCAGATGTTCTCCCCTTTTCGGTAGTTTGCCCTGAGCTACTGCTTGATCGGTTAATTTGTGGGCTAACCGAATCAGTGGTTGGATGGTAGTGAGGTCGAAAGCGGTCACCATGCTTTGTATCTGCTCCGGCAACCCACTGATGAATTGCTCGATCTTTTTGTACTCCGACGTCACCATTGCCGGGCACAGCTTGCACAGTTCGTGGAATCGAGTGCAATATTTCTCGATTTCAGATCCCACCATTTTGTGCACCCAAAACTCTTCCTCAAGCTTCCTGATCTCGTCGCGTGGGCAGTATTCATCGTGATGCATTCTGGTGAATTCCTCCCACGGGATAGTGTTTGCAGTCTCAAGTCCGAGAGTCTGGACATGCGTATTCCACCAGGTGAGGGCTGGTCCCTCAAGAGTCCCGGTAGTGTACTTTACTCGATTCTCCTCCACGCATTCAGCCATGGCGAAGACCGACTCCAGTTTCTCAATCCAGCGAAGCAGTCCTACTGCTCCCTCTGTTCCTTGGAATTTGTGAGGGTGGCAACTCAGGAAGGCTTTAAACGAGCATCCCTTTATTGCGTTTCCATGAGATCCTGTGCATTGAATTCCAAGGTTACGTGTTAGTGGCAGTGTTGTCTAGACTAAGTTAGTTATGTTAGACAAGGGTTAGTACCGTTGTTCACACTGGTCTCACTATGTATACGACTTGCTTCGTACTCGGCAAGCACCTTGTTGACTTGTTGGTCAACCAGCATTTTGATCTTTGCCGCTTCGGCCTTGCGCTTGGGGTTACGGACATAGGGTCCTTTTCCAGACATGGTTCTATATGGAAAGGATAGAGTGTTAGTCATCATGTGTTAGAGTGTTAGTCAGATGTCATGTTAGTAAGCAACCGTAGTCAGAATGTAATAAGGAAGATAAAACATCATTCTCGTTAATAATAGATTTGAAGTACAATGATTTTCAAAAGATAGTAACAATACGAGTTGTATGAGCACATCCCGCTCGTCTAGGCAAATGCAAAAGAAATACAAAATAAAATAACCTAGCTAATCAGAGTCTATGGTGACATGCGAGATGTCACTATCGGCTCCATCATCATCATCCTCCTCGGGATCCACATTGGGATCCTCATCAAAATCCCCCTCCTCGAGGTCCTCGACCTCGAACTGTGGTCCGTCCTCCGGTGGTGGCTCGATAATGAACTGATCGACCCATGCGTTAAGCATGGCGTCACTAGCTAGAATCATCGCGTGATTCACCTCAATGGCGGCCCCGTTCGCAGTAATGCGCCCGTCATGCTCCTGCATGACATCAACTATCTGCCCGTGCTGACTCATCAACTGGGCCACCTGGAGACGCAGCGTCTCCACCTGCTCCTGTAAGCTATCATTACGCCTCTCAAAGCGGTCGTTCTTCTCCCAAAGAACTCGGACCTCGTCCGATAACTCGGCGTTCCTCCTAGTCTCGCGTCGTGTGTAGGCCACGTGAGCTGCGAAGGTGTGACACCTCGTAAATTCCAGGTCAGCACTAGCTTTACTTTAATAATAATTTATATTATTATTTCATACGTGGCACTAGAATAATTATTATTTAGTGTGACACGTAGCACAACAGACCAAACACACTGATAATTCATGGAATTATCGCAAAACACAACGCACGTGTCTTGAATAACGAACGTTGGTGAAACCACAGTACACTTTCACTGCACCTAGGTTCTAGGGAACCTAAAATATTGGGAACAATGTTTATATATCGAGAAACGATAAGCGTAATCGAGAAATACGCGAAAATCGGTTCGAAACAACAAAACTAGGTTTATTGGGCTCTCCAGGGGCCCATCGCGGTACGCGATGGCCCAACAGGAGGTCCTGTAGCGGTACGCGACATGCGACGCGGGGGTTTGAACCCCGAATTCCTCCGCGTATCGCGAGGAATCTTTTCTGACTTTTCCGCGGTACGCGATGGGTGCCAGTCGACAATATCTTTATTTAACCAAGGCAAATCCTATCCTACTCTACTCTTAATCATTTCTTCGGCCAAGCACGCTACATCTCGATCATATCTCTCTGAAACACCCTGAATTGACCTCTTGGAAGCCATTGGAGGTCCTTGAAGCTCAAGATTGAAGAGGATTGAAGCTTGGAGTCCATATTTGGAGCTTGAAACCACCACCAACCTCTTGGGCCTGCATCATTCGAAGTTCCAGAAGCATCGGGGGCTGATCTTGTCACCATCTCGACCATCTTGAGGCTTTGGAAGGTAGTTCTATGACTAAAATGCTCTCTACACCTCAAAACACACACATGCAATGGGTAGAACCCACATGCAAGCACTCATCCACCACATGCACGAATTTTCACCCATTTAAATCTGGGTTTGTCGATGAATCCACTGTAATTGATGATCTATAATGCTATTGTAAGGATTTAGGACAATCCATGATGATGTGTTTGTATGAAATGCGTATTTTGGTCACGAAATGATGAAATCTTGACATGCATGTATGATCTAAGGCGTTTTAGATGATTTTGAATGATGTTATATGATTATAAATGTTAGTAGGGATGATCTACATGGTTGGATGTTGTTAATATGGTTAAAACTATGATTTTTGATGAACTTTCTATTAATAGTAACTTTTTAGTTAGAAAATGGTGAAATGGATAGTATTGTGAACATGCATGTATATGGATTTGATATTAGAACGATTTTAGAGTAATATTGATGCTTAGAATGTGAGTTTGAAGTTGATTATGGTCATATCTAGCCAAGTTACTATATTTAGTAACTTTTTGGGCCTAAATATTGGTAAATGGTGATTTTGACTATATGAGCATGATTAGATAATGTTAAAAGGCATACTATGATGTTATGTGTTATAAAATGGTCTAGGATTGATTAGAATGGCCATTTGTATGATAATAATCATAGTTACTATTTTTAGTAACTTTTATAGTCAAAATGTTGATAGATAGTGATTGGATCTAGATCAACATGTTTAAATGATGTTACGTGCTCTATTATGATGGCTTGTTATATGAAAATAGATTAGAAGTGTTTAGGATGAACATTTGATGCATTTAGGACAAAGTTACTATTTTTAGTAACTTTATTCTTAGAAATGACGACTTATGAATGTTTTGTATGTTTTGAATATGCTAAATGGTTTAACCTGATATAATATGATGATTGAATGCTAAGTTATACGGATTCCGATACCGCATATGCTAGAAATGGAAACTTTCCATTTTAGGAAACTTTTATGTGCTAACATGTTATCAACGACTTATGTGAATTCATATGATGATGTGCTATGTGTTAACATGATCACATAGGACAAATGAGCATGCTAGAACTATAAAATCAATATGCTTTGTGAACTTCCCATAAATGGAAACTTACTATAAATAGTAAGTTGTCCATAGACGAGACTTGCATGTTTTGCACCCGACGAGCACTTACACGAATGTTACACGATACACAACCGACACACGATTCACCAACGGGTCGTTAGGTCAAACACGATCAACACGACCAACACGGTCAACCACGGTCAACGCGACCCACATAACAACCAGGAGTTGTTTAGACATGAATACGGTCCTGTGAGACCCACACAAATATGATCACAAACTTATAACACCTATGTGATATAGGTAACTACTAGCCAGCGAGCTACTCCGTTCTCGTAAGAACGCACTCAAGCAGACTCAGGTGAGTTTACAGCCCCACTTATACTCTTAACTGTTTTACTAATCTTTTGGGGTGAGAATGCTATGCAACTGCTTTAGATATATGACTGGTATGTCGAAAAACTATTTCGAGTGTACTATTATCGCAACAAGTCCTCTCCACCCTTACCGTTAGTTGTGTACAAACGAGTCGTTATTACGTAGTACTACTGGGTTTGACTAGCCCCACTCGGCAACAACGTTGACTGCGGTCATAACGAGTGTAATATCGATGTTGATGTCGGGTTCCGCGATGACCCGCAGAGGCAAATGGAAACAGTCGAGTTTCGGTAAGATGACATGACACACTCTACGGATCGTAGATCCAACAAAACTATTTAGCATACCCAGTATATATAACTGTTTTACTGCTTTCCAATACTTAAACCTGTGAACTCACCAACTTTATGTTGACACACTTTAGCATGTATTCTCAGGTAACTAATGGAGCACACGCTAGGATGCGCACAAGGAAGCCTTAAGGAGTCTGGCTTGCATATAGACTCGTGTCCTAGGCATTGTGTGCATTGGAAATGTTTTAAAACAATTTAAACTTTTGTAGTGCTGGTTAAACAATTCACTATTCCGCTGCAACATTGTTTAATTATGAATCCGCTGCTTTTGATGTTAAACACATTTTCCGCTGTATGTTAAATGAAAACTTGTATTGTTTTACAATCTGTGTGGATGTGTATCTCATATAGAGTCGTTCTATATGACCATAAGCTGTGATCCTGGCCACGTCACACCCACGTGGACTGACACCACAAGTGGGAATTTGGGGGTGTGACAGACTGGTATCAGAGCCTTGGTTATAGGGAACTAGGTTTGCATGTAGTGAACTTAGACTATAGCCACTGCTCTACATTAGACACTACACTAGTTTCACACAACACATTATGTGCTTAACTTAACAATATGCTTCGTGACCTGATCTGACTCTTACGATCACGCCTCTGGCACCCTTATTGGGCGTTAACACTCAACTACACATACGGCCTGTGCAAGGGAATTAGCGAAAAGGCGAACTCAAGACCGAAGGGAAACTCTTCTATGCTATGAAGAAGACTCCTATAGCACGATCCAACTCGAATCGAACGCTTTTTCCAAACCTCCTTCCTTGAGTGTGAACCCAGTCAAATGACGCATGTTTATGGATGGTAACCTTAGTATCGACACTCAGGAAGCAAAACTTCGAACCCGAGATTTGTTAGGTAGCTTGAGATTGAATGAACTAGAATGACTGTGTAAGATAAATTGACGATTATGGTGGCCAACGTAATCGTGAATTTATAGGTACATACAAATTCTGGCAAGTTCAATTGATAAGCTATAACCATCAGGGAAACTGTATAGTACACCTCTGAAAGTGGAGATTCGAGCTCCACTATTTCCACCGAGTAGTTTATTTCCTTATTATATATAGTATGGTACTATTTTTAGAACCGATATGAGCAAGTTGTGCTCATACAAATCATTTTGGTAGCAGTAACCATGTCAAATCTATGATTTTACTTTTGAAATGATATCTCAAGCTTATGATGTATTTCCTCCCTACACGTGCTAATACGCAATAACTCTAACAGTGAGTAATACAATATCTATTGTATATAGATACCAACAAATGGATGGTCAAGGAACGTATGTGCGCACTGACAACCTGTCAATCGATTATGCGACTGTCGAGGCTATGGTAGAACAACTGGTTAACAAAGCCATTACGGATTACGAGGCTGCATGCTTAAACAATGAGACAGGAAGTGAGATTCACAACAACAGCTCAAGAGGATGCACCTTCAAAACTTTCCTCAGCTACCATCCTCAACCATACACGGGATCAGAAGGAGCGGTAGGACTGCTCCAATGGGTTAAGAGGGTCGAATCAATCTTCCACATGTGCCAGTGTTCCGAAGAAGACAAAGTGAAATTTGCTACCGGGACTCTAGAAGGACAAGCCCTCACTTGGTGGAATTCGCATGTCCAGACACTGAGTCTGGGGACTGCTAACTCAATTCCCTGGGAAAACTTCGTCAAAATGTTGAAGGAAGAATACCATCCACAGAACGAAATCAAGGAACTAGAGCGGTTTTGGAATCACAAAATGGAAGGATCTGAAATCGAACAATACACCACTCGATTTCACGAATGGTGTAAACAATACCCAGAAATGGTGACTCCGGACTACAGAAAGATCGATCCATACGTTAGTGGATTACCTAAACAAATCCGAAGCCTGATTACCGCGACAGACCCCACACTCATTCAACCCACTATTTGTTTGGCTTATCATCTGACTAACCAAGCGGTAGCACAGGGAAAGCTACCCAAGAAGGGTGAACACCTGAAGCCTCAGGATCGCAAGCGCAAGTGGGAGCCTAGTCACAATCAAACTCCCTCTTCCTAACAAATGCAACTCCATAACCAGTCAGCAACAACTAGCGACTGTACTGCTACGCCATCCAGTACCAAGGGCAAGAATGCCTACCAAGGGAAATACCCTAAGTGCAAAAGATGCCCATATCATCACAACGGCCAGTGTGAACGCTATCGATGTCGGAAATGCGGAAGAAACGGTCACATGGCCAAGGAGTGTAGAAGCAAGCCAGTTGGTAGCAAAGACAACCAGAAAGTCGTTAAAGGATGTTATAAGTGTGGCAAGCCTGGGCATTGGCGCAGGGATTGCCCACAGCTGAAGGAAAAAGAAAGCGTGACAATGACCCCTGCAATTGTAAATGACTCCAAAGAAGCAAAAGATGATCCTATCATTGTGACTGGTACGTTCCTTTTACATAATGCCTATGCTAGTATGTAATGTGATATTGGTGCTAAGAGTA
This sequence comes from Mikania micrantha, assembly GCA_009363875.1. NCBI lineage: Eukaryota > Viridiplantae > Streptophyta > Magnoliopsida > Asterales > Asteraceae > Mikania > Mikania micrantha. Next base: position 7,502,093 of record CM018697.1, on the reverse strand, counting down.
GCCTGATGCTTAGCGAATTTAGTAAAATGCTTAACACTACCCCAACATCCTTAGACTGTAAGAGTTAGCCGACTGTAAGCTGATTGAGACACAACCCATTTTCAAAGGATACGCCTTGGTGTTGACGGGTCACGAATTTGAGGTCGACCAAATTTCAGTAAGTCCCGAAAACTTTGATGCAGTGGTGGGGACAGACTAGTAACTACAGACCAAGCAGAGAGTGTGTGCAATAAGAAGATAGATCAATGTTACGTTGTCAAATGGAAATCAGATCCCTATTCAGAGAGAACGACGGAGAATAACGCAAAACACCATGTCATAGGCTGGAAAGTACCTATAGAAAGAATACTCAACGATATTAGTTGTATCACGAAACAATCGTAGAAGGAAAGGAAGATGGAGGATATTGAAGTTGTTTGTAATTTTCCCAAAGATTCACCTGGACTACCCCAAAGCGACAAGTCGAATTTCGGATAGACCTCACACCGTGAGCCGCACTAACCGTCAAAGCACCATACCGATTGGTCCAACTAAGATGCAAGAAACGTTCTGATTAACTACAAGAGTTGTTAGACAAAGAATTAACCAGACCAAGATTATCAACACGAGGAGCACCAGTCCTGCTTGTGAGAAAGAAAGACAGGTCTTCCCGAATGTGTATCGACTACCGAGAGTTAAGCAAGGTGACAAACAGGAATTGATACTATTACCTCGAATGGACGATTTGTTAGACTAGTTGTAAGGGTCAAGCTATACCCGAAGATCGTTTTGAGTACCGATTACCATCAAACGAAGATACAAGAAAAGGACATTCCTAAGACGATCCTTAGGACGCAAGATTGACATTACGAATGTTTGGTCATAACCTTCGGACTGACCAACGCACCAGCAGTATTCATGGATCTCATGAATCGGGTGTGTAAGCCGTATCTGGACAAATTCGTAATCATGTTCCTAGATGATACCCTAATGTACTCCAAGACCCAAGAAGAAACATGCCGACCACTTAAAAGCGTGTCTTGGAACTACTGAAGAGGGAACAACAATACGCGAAGTTTCCAAATGCGATATTTGAATTCGCGAAGTCCAGTTTCTTGGACACGTAGTAAACACAAAAGGAATACACGTAGATCCAGCCAAGGTCGAGGCCATTAAGAACTGGACAGCACCAAAGACTTCGACTGAGGTGCGACAGTTTCTGGGATTGGCCGGGAACTACAGGCGATCTATTGAGGGATCCTCGAAGATCGCACCATCATTGACTTCCCTTACACACAAGGACAAGAAATTCGAATGGGGAGAGAAACAAGAAGCTGCTTTCGACTTGTTGAAGCAGAAATTGTGCAGTGCACCTATTCTATCACTACCGGACGGGTGCGAAGACTTTGTAGTTTATTGCGACGCGTCAAAACAAGGACTCGGTTGTGTATTGAAGCAACGCGAGAAGGTGATAGCTTATGCGTCACGACAATTGAAAGTGCACGAAAAGAACTACACGTCCCATGACTTGGAATTGGGAGCCGTAGTGTTCGCACGGAAGATCTAGTGACACTACCTATCCGACACGAAATGCACGATATTCATCAATCATAAGAGACTGCAACACACCTTCGACCAGAAGGGACTGAACATGAGACAACTCAGATGGGACTAGCTGATAGGCAATTGTGATTGTGCTATCAAGTACCACACTGGAAAAAACTAACGTAGTAGCCGACGCGATGAGCCGGAAAGAAACAACTAGGGCGTACGTGCACTACAACTTACGATTCACTCAAGGCTACCCAATCAGAATCTAAACCGCACAACAGGAAGCTCTGAAGGTCGAAGACCTCACTCATTTATCCCTACGTGGCACGGATAAACAGATGAAGGTGAAGGCCGATGTAACCTACTATCTTATGGAGCGGAACTGGATTCCACACTACGGAGGACTGAGAGGCGTAGTGATGGATGAAGCTCGAAGGAGCCAACATTCTTTACACCCGGTCCCTGACACAATATACCGTGACCTAAAGACGACCCATCGGCGGCCGAGGGTGAAGGCAAAATTAACAACTTACGTGGGTGAGTGCTTACGTGCCCAAAGGTCAAGATTGACTACCAAAAGCCATCAGGGCTATTTCAACAACCCAAGATACCAATATGGAAATAGGAGTAGATTCCTATGGACTTAATAACTAAACTGCCAAGGACGGCAAGTGGTTGCGATACTGTTTGAATAATCGTTGAACGGCTAACGAAGCCTGCACACTTACTACCCATCAGGGAGACCGACTAACTAGAAGAACAGGATTGAATTTACCTGAAGGAAGTGGCCACTCGACGTGAAGTGCCAACCTTGATCATCTCTAACCGCGACAACGGATTTACATCACATTTCTGGAAATCCTATCATCAGACATTGGGCACAAGATTTGGGTATGAGAACCGTTAACATCCGCAAACTGATGGGCAGAGCAAACGAACTATACAGACATTGGAAAACGCACTTCGAGCATGTGTCAATGACTTCGACGACAGCGGGGAGACTCGCTTATCGTTAGTTAAGTTCCCGTACAACAAGTATACAAGCTGCAACATCCGAAGCACCCTAGGGACGTAAGTGTCGATCATTCATCTGTTGGACGGAAGTTGTGGAAGTCAACTAACAAGTCCCGAACTTGTGCACAAAAGGACCAAGAAAATCGTGCAAATACGTAAACGAATGGCAACAGCTCGGGACAGACAGAAAAGCTACGCCGACAAGAGGCATGAAACCTTGGGATTTCAGGTGTAAGACAGAATGTTACTCAAGGTCTTGCCCTAGAGAGGAGTTATACAATTTGGCAAACAAGGGGAGCTGAATCCTCGTTACATCACACCTTTTGAGAACAACAAACGGATGGGCCTAGTGACCTACAAACTGAACCTACCACATGAAAACACTTGCTATTCCCCTAGAGGGAACCCGAGTTAATGAGCAACCGCACTTCGTTGAGGAATCAATTGGGGTCATGGAGCGAAAAGTCAAGAAGCTCAAATTTAGTCTTATACCGATAGACAAGGTACGATGGAACTCGAGGCGTAGACCGAAATCTTACATGGAAACGATAGGACCAAATGATGAGAAATATCTTCACCTGATCACGAACTGGCCAAACACCGACAACACGAACTGAATTTCGGGACGAAATTCCTATTAACTAGGGGATGATGTGACACCTCGTAAATTCCAGGTCAGCACTAGCTTTACTTTAATAATAATTTATATTATTATTTCATACGTGGCACTAGAATAATTATTATTTAGTGTGACACGTAGCACAACAGACCAAACACACTGATAATTCATGGAATTATCGCAAAACACAACGCACGTGTCTTGAATAACGAACGTTGGTGAAACCACAGTACACTTTCACTGCACCTAGGTTCTAGGGAACCTAAAATATTGGGAACAATGTTTATATATCGAGAAACGATAAGCGTAATCGAGAAATACGCGAAAATCGGTTCGAAACAACAAAACTAGGTTTATTGGGCTCTCCAGGGGCCCATCGCGGTACGCGATGGCCCAACAGGAGGTCCTGTAGCGGTACGCGACATGCGACGCGGGGGTTTGAACCCCAAATTCCTCCGCGTATCGCGAGGAATCTTTTCTGACTTTTCCGCGGTACGCGATGGGTGCCAGTCGACAATATCTTTATTTAACCAAGGCAAATCCTATCCTACTCTACTCTTAATCATTTCTTCGGCCAAGCACGCTACATCTCGATCATATCTCTCTGAAACACCCTGAATTGACCTCTTGGAAGCCATTGGAGGTCCTTGAAGCTCAAGATTGAAGAGGATTGAAGCTTGGAGTCCATATTTGGAGCTTGAAACCACCACCAACCTCTTGGGCCTGCATCATTCGAAGTTCCAGAAGCATCGGGGGCTGATCTTGTCACCATCTCGACCATCTTGAGGCTTTGGAAGGTAGTTCTATGACTAAAATGCTCTCTACACCTCAAAACACACACATGCAATGGGTAGAACCCACATGCAAGCACTCATCCACCACATGCACGAATTTTCACCCATTTAAATCTGGGTTTGTCGATGAATCCACTGTAATTGATGATCTATAATGCTATTGTAAGGATTTAGGACAATCCATGATGATGTGTTTGTATGAAATGCGTATTTTGGTCACGAAATGATGAAATCTTGACATGCATGTATGATCTAAGGCGTTTTAGATGATTTTGAATGATGTTATATGATTATAAATGTTAGTAGGGATGATCTACATGGTTGGATGTTGTTAATATGGTTAAAACTATGATTTTTGATGAACTTTCTATTAATAGTAACTTTTTAGTTAGAAAATGGTGAAATGGATAGTATTGTGAACATGCATGTATATGGATTTGATATTAGAACGATTTTAGAGTAATATTGATGCTTAGAATGTGAGTTTGAAGTTGATTATGGTCATATCTAGCCAAGTTACTATATTTAGTAACTTTTTGGGCCTAAATATTGGTAAATGGTGATTTTGACTATATGAGCATGATTAGATAATGTTAAAAGGCATACTATGATGTTATGTGTTATAAAATGGTCTAGGATTGATTAGAATGGCCATTTGTATGATAATAATCATAGTTACTATTTTTAGTAACTTTTATAGTCAAAATGTTGATAGATAGTGATTGGATCTAGATCAACATGTTTAAATGATGTTACGTGCTCTATTATGATGACTTGTTATATGAAAATAGATTAGAAGTGTTTAGGATGAACATTTGATGCATTTAGGACAAAGTTACTATTTTTAGTAACTTTATTCTTAGAAATGACGACTTATGAATGTTTTGTATGTTTTGAATATGCTAAATGGTTTAACCTGATATAATATGATGATTGAATGCTAAGTTATACGGATTCCGATACCGCATATGCTAGAAATGGAAACTTTCCATTTTAGGAAACTTTTATGTGCTAACATGTTATCAACGACTTATGTGAATTCATATGATGATGTGCTATGTGTTAACATGATCACATAGGACAAATGAGCATGCTAGAACTATAAAATCAATATGCTTTGTGAACTTCCCATAAATGGAAACTTACTATAAATAGTAAGTTGTCCATAGACGAGACTTGCATGTTTTGCACCCGACGAGCACTTACACGAATGTTACACGATACACAACCGACACACGATTCACCAACGGGTCGTTAGGTCAAACACGATCAACACGACCAACACGGTCAACCACGGTCAACGCGACCCACATAACAACCAGGAGTTGTTTAGACATGAATACGGTCCTGTGAGACCCACACAAATATGATCACAAACTTATAACACCTATGTGATATAGGTAACTACTAGCCAGCGAGCTACTCCGTTCTCGTAAGAACGCACTCAAGCAGACTCAGGCGAGTTTACAGCCCCACTTATACTCTTAACTGTTTTACTAATCTTTTGGGGTGAGAATGCTATGCAACTGCTTTAGATATATGACTGGTATGTCGAAAAACTATTTCGAGTGTACTATTATCGCAACAAGTCCTCTCCACCCTTACCGTTAGTTGTGTACAAACGAGTCGTTATTACGTAGTACTACTGGGTTTGACTAGCCCCACTCGGCAACAACGTTGACTGCGGTCATAACGAGTGTAATATCGATGTTGATGTCGGGTTCCGCGATGACCCGCAGAGGCAAATGGAAACAGTCGAGTTTCGGTAAGATGACATGACACACTCTACGGATCGTAGATCCAACAAAACTATTTAGCATACCCAGTATATATAACTGTTTTACTGCTTTCCAATACTTAAACCTGTGAACTCACCAACTTTATGTTGACACACTTTAGCATGTATTCTCAGGTAACTAATGGAGCACACGCTAGGATGCGCACAAGGAAGCCTTAAGGAGTCTGGCTTGCATATAGACTCGTGTCCTAGGCATTGTGTGCATTGGAAATGTTTTAAAACAATTTAAACTTTTGTAGTGCTGGTTAAACAATTCACTATTCCGCTGCAACATTGTTTAATTATGAATCCGCTGCTTTTGATGTTAAACACATTTTCCGCTGTATGTTAAATGAAAACTTGTATTGTTTTACAATCTGTGTGGATGTGTATCTCATATAGAGTCGTTCTATATGACCATAAGCTGTGATCCTGGCCACGTCACACCCACGTGGACTGACACCACAAGTGGGAATTTGGGGGTGTGACAGAAGGCCTGCTCCAGTGGTACCCCAAGTGATGGCAGTCGATGGCCTGCCGACGTGTCGCCGGGATACCGTGGCGGAGGTACTCGCTCCCCCGCTATCCACAACTGTATAACCTTGGGGAACCAACCCCAATACCGACCTCGCATCGTCTGTCGGGCTCGCCTATCCATCTCGACGTCCACCTGTGCCACTATGTCGTCGACTCTCCATCGACTCTCCTCTGTCAGATCGTCAATTACCGGGCGCTTACCCGGGTTCCTCCTGGCGTCGTTGTTGTTACCTGTCATGTCACACCCCGACCGACGGCGGAATACATCGGGACGTGATGACGACTGTTCATTAGCTCATGGTGCTATGTTATAAGTTTCATTATTTACTGAATCATTATTACAACATTCATTAAATAATAAACATACATTACATGAATTGAATATTCAAAGTATTACAGTTGAAACTCTAAACATTTTTTTACAATTTAACTAGGTCTACTAACATGAAACATATCCTATGTCTTCGCCAAAGCATCCACTTAACATGTTACATATGCAAAATAAAGATTTTGTCAACTATTTGTATAGTTGGTGAGTAACCAATACAGTTTATATAGTATACGTATGAAAACTGATGCAATTCAATTAGACTACAAAGTTTAAACTCTAGCATGCATATCCTACTAGTTTGCAATTAAGTTTATAGAATATCTCGTCTCCAAACTCGTATCAATACTTAGCTAAAAAGCTTAGTATATCTACAAGTCTCCAATAGTTTATATCGTCCCCAAACTCGTTCAATACAAAGCACAAAGCTAAGTATAATCACAAGTCTACCCATGATTCTACTTTTCGCCCTTTTGTCACATTTGACCTAAGTCAAAGCGAAGGTGGTATCTAACACACCTTAGGCTACTCGGTATCGAATAACATAGAATATCATAGAGTAACATAGAATAACATAGAATCACAAAGCAAGTAGTATCACATAGCAAAGAATCAAACCAAATAGACTAAAGGCATTGCATCTATAGAATTTGAATTTAGAATAACTTGGATTTTGAATACTAGCATATGTAACATCCCAAAAGTACAAAATGTAAAAGAGGGAGTATAGAATTACTCACATTATGTCCTAGCTTTGTCACTTGAGTCGTTGCCTAGGATTTAAGAAGTTGTGCTTGCACACCTTAACCTAAAGGCAATAGAATTTCCTTAGTCTATGTACTTAGAGTTAAAGTTTTGGCATTTTAGTTTCTATGGCATACTATGGAAGTCCTAATTGATATGTCTAAGTTTGAATGGTTCTCTTTTAGGATTATTCATTTATATATTAAATAAATAAATATCCTATGTGATTTTGAATGATTATTTATTTATTTGACTTTGAATAAAAGAAATAAATATCCTATTTTGAATAATCATTTATTTATTTGATTTTGAATAATCAAATAAATAAATATCTTAATTGATTTAGAGTAATCATTTATTTATTTGATCCAAATAAATAAATATCCTAAGGTGTTGAATAATTATTTACTTGATTTCAAATAAATAAATATCCTAATTGATTTTGATTAATCATTTGACTATCATATGATATTTGAACAAACCTAATTTCCATCCTTTTGTTGTTTTTTTATTGTTTAATGTTTAAATTAAATAGGAAATTGTATGTTTATAAAAGATTTATGTTTAGTTTAAAAGCAAAAGCCTTTTTATTTATTTTTGAAATATTTCTTTGTTTATAATAATGTTTTACTTTGTTTAATAGTTTTAAAAATAAATTCATAGTTTTTATAAAACAAACATTTAAAGTTATAAAATTTGTTTTGAACAAAAATTGGTTTCTAATTAAAAGGATTCATTTAAAATCATTTTATTATTTAAGAACAATAAAAGTATACATATATGTATCTTATAAATAATTTTGTTGAAAATAAACAAATAAATAATAAAGGCTAATTATAAACTAATTAAGTGTATACATATATGTATTATTTTAGTATTAATTTTTAAAAGAAATATAAATGATTAATTAAAGTTTTCTTAGCTTAATTATTTAAGTTTAAAATAAGTGTAATTAACTAGTTTTATTAATAAAAATAATTTTAACAATTTTCTGAAATTAAATTTTTGTTACAGATTATCAGAAAAACTATTTTAAGATTTTTAGTATTTTTTTTTTGTATAAAAATAGGATAGAAATAGGCTTGAAAAGGATCAAAAACCCAAAAACCGGTTTAAACCCACGCCGGCCGAGTTTTGAGCCCGGGTCCCCTCGCCCGCATGGTTTGAACGTTACCACCACGCTAGCAGGGGATTCACTGCACATCCATGAATCAAATTAAACATAAACAGAAGCTTTAATCGGCCCCTTCCTCGCATAACCCCTAGAACGGTTTTCCCTCAAATTCGATCAATATCGAAATCATGAGAGCTGGGAAGCATGGGGCTTTCGATCTACACAGAAAACCGAGTAAGATGGTGTATTACTTACCTGATGAGGTGTTCGATTTGATAGGGTTCAAGTAGATGAAGCTTTCGGTTGTGATTCACTTTGATTCCGACTTTAGAATGCTTGTGGATCGAATTGTGGTTTGCAGAGAGTTTCGTGAAGACTAGGGATGGATTTAGAGTGTATTTGTTTCGACTTTTATAGTGTTTTCAATCGAGTTCTATTTTTGTTGTTGGTTCGGCATTTAGAAGACCGAATCCTTCTGTTTTCGTTTTGATTTCGTTTATTTTCTTGTATGATACGAATCAGGCACTCAATCCCTTCCCAAATCCCTTCCTAATTTGATCTCTAACCGCGTGTAGAGGCTGTTAAGCCTTGCGGGTCGCTAAACAGGTCGTGAAAAGAATCTGGGTCGGGTATATGGGGCTGGGTCGGCTGATGGGTGAAGAAGGAAAGAAAAAAAAGGGGGAAAGAATTCAATAATTTCAGTTCTGGCCCTTGTACTTTCTAACCTTTATGTATTGGCTTATAATTTCCTTCCCTCACATAACTAATTTATTTAAGTTACAATTTCAGCCCCTTTAAACTATTTAAAAGCTTAAACATTAAATTATATATTTAGAAGTTTATAAAACCATCTTTAAAGGTTATAAAACCTTTTATTTACATTCACAGTTTTATTTTATAAAAAGTTTATGTATTTGTTTATTAGTTTAGAATTTATTATTATGATTATTATTATGATTATTATTTATTATTATTATTATTATTATTATTATTATTATTATTATTATTATTATTATTATTATTATTATTATTATACTTGTATGCCTATGTATAATAAATTCACTTATATAGAATTTTTTTTGTATGTATATATATATATATATATAAATGTATTTTATAATGATTTCTTTTGAATTGTTTTAATATTATACAAGTATATACTAAAATTTGTTAAATAAACGTGTCAAATGTTTCATAGAAAGCCCGTGACTTTATTTTATTAAAATTCGATCACGATTAAAAAAAATAGACGCTGAAAACCCTAGGGATTACACGTCATCCTGTAATCTCAAGTTAGTAAATAACAGTTTGATATCAATAGTAACAACATCAGTGTGCAAGTTCTAAGTGTAGTGTTTAAAGTTGAGCAATGGCTATAGTATAAGTTTACTACATGCAAATCTAGTTCCCTATAACCAAGGCTCTGATACCAGTCTGTCACACCCCCAAATTCCCATGTGTGGTGTCAGACCGCATGGGTGTGACGTGGCCAGGATCACAGCTCAAGGTCATATAGAACGACTCTATATGAGTTACACAATCACACAGATTTGTAAAATAATGCAAGTTTCAATAATACGCAGCGGAAAATGTTTAATGTTAAAAGCAGCGGAAATAAAAAGTAATACAGCGGAAAATAAATTGTTTAAGACACTACATGATTAATGTTGTTTTAAAAGACATAATTCAAACATAAGCCTAGGACACAAGTCCATATGCTAGCCAGACTCCTTAGTGCTTCCTTGTGCGCATCCTAGCTTGGGTTCCATCAGTTACCTGAGAATACATGCGAAAAGTGTCAACTAAAAAGTTGGTGAGTTCACAGGTTTAGACAGACTGAAATAGTAAACAGACATATACTGGGTATGTTAAGTTTAGTGGTTGGATACTACGATCCGTGGAGTGTGTCAGTTCATCTTACCGAAACTCGACAGTTTCCGTTTGCCTCCGCGAGTCATCGCTGAACCCAACATCAACATCGAAATTACACTCGTTATGACCTCCAGTCAACATTGGTGCCGAGTGGGGTTAGTCAAACCCAGTAGTACTACGTAATAACGACTCGTTTGTTACAACTAACGGTAAGGATAAGTGAGGACTTTAAGCGATAATAGTTACACTCGAAAATGGTTTACAACATACCAGTCATATATCTAAAACAGTTGCATTGTAATTCTCACCCCATAAGTTTAGTAAAAGCATTGAAGAGTAAAAGTGGGGCTGTAAACTCACCTGAGTTGTGTAGAGCGTTCTTAACAAGAATCGTGTAGCTCGCCGGCTAGTAGTTACCTATATCACATAGGTCCTATAAGTTTGTGATCACATACATGTGGGTCTCACAGGACCGTGTTCGTGTTTAACAACTCCAAGTTGTTATGTGGGTCGAGTTGACCGTGTTTGACCTAACGACCCGTTGGTGACGGTTTTTGATCAAGTGCTCGTGTAACGTGCGTTTTAATGTCGTGTGATGTGTGCGGATACCAAAGTCACTTTGTATAATAAAATTACTATTTATAGTAACTTGTGACATAATACATATTTCAACTATTTTAGAACATAGAAATTATTAGTTATTCATAACTAAACATGTTAGACATAACACAATTATCAAGTTCATCATTTCAAGCAACATCATATCAAAAAGTTTCTATTTATAGCAATAATCATGAATATCCTACTTCTAGCAATTTTTAACCATTCCAATGTGTCAATAGCATCATAAAACATCCTTTCTAGCATAAATCATAGATTTAATCACATGCATGTGGTTACAAACTCATCTATTTACATACTTGCAAGAATAAAGTTTCTAAAATTAGCAAGATGTGCAAATAATCATTTCTTGACATTAGCAACTATCCTTTATCATGTAAGACATCTTAAACACCATTTATAATAGCATTGTACCATCAAAAATCATGTGAATATACTTAGATCATGCATGCATGTTGGTATTTCACCCATTCATGACCAAATTAAACATTTTACATATTGACATCATCATGGATCGTCACAGAACCTTATTTAATCAATCTAAATCATCATTAATCATAGAAACATCATCAAACCCATATTCGAATCACCAAAAATTCGTGCATGTGTGGGTTGTGTGTGTGCATGTGGCCTTAGAGGCTTGCATGTGTGTGTACAAGTGGTGCTATACTACATGGACTCAAGATCTACCTTCTATGGCTCCAAGATGCACCATGATGAGGACAAATCAATCTCTAATGCTCCTGGACAGCAGAAATCAAGAAGGAGGTGTGATAGAACTAACTCCCCAAGTCTTCCTCTTTACTCCTCCTATGATCTCCAAGCTCCTAAGCTCCAATTATGGCTTCCAATGGCTTCAAATGGATGTAATGTGAGTGTAGCAGAGGTTTGAGGAGGTAAATGGCTGGAGGTTTGAGTGTGGGTTTGATTATAATGAATGCTAATAGACTAGGTATCATTGTTGTGGTGTTCAAGAAGATTTTTCCCGATTTTAACCTGTCAGGCGTACCGCCTAACCGCAGATGGGGACCCCAGGCGTACCGTGTGGATGAGGCGGTATCCAAGGCATCTTCCTGCCTCGCGTGTATCGCCAAGAAAGAAAGGCTGGGTCTAGGCGTACCGCATAGCCCGCCGGATGAGCCTAGTTGGCCCATTTTCAAGGTCCGGTCCATTCTTCGCGTATTTCTCGATTACGGACATCGTTTCGAGACATATGAACATCATTTCTCATATTTTAGATTCCCTAGAACCTAAGTGCGGTGTAATTGATCTATGGTTTGTGTAAATCACCAACGTTCATTATTCAAGACACGTGCGAGCGTTTTGTGATAATTCCTCGAATTATCGATGTGTTCAAACTGTTGTGCCACGTGTCACACTAAATACTAATTATTCTAGTGCCACGTATGAAATAATAATACACATTATTATAAAAATAGAATTAATGTTGACCTGGAAATTGCAAGGTGTCACAACTCGCGACGTGTTTTGATAGAGAAATCCTCAAGATGACACAAAGTCAGCTAGAAGAAACCAAAATCATTCTAGTCACTCGTCATACCCATAGAGGAATCAAGAAGGACACTGAATGACTAGTATGGCTTTACCACCGTCAAGACGCGTCGGCCAATCAGTCTGCCTTACATGATCCTGACAACGAAGAGCACTGATGACTAGTATGGCCTGACCAATGTCAAGACGCGATGGCCAACAGTCGGTCTTACGATGTCCGACAACGAAGAACACTGATGACTAGTATGGCTTGACCAATATCAAGACGCAATGGCCAACAGTCTGTCTTACGATGTCCGATAGCTTAAGCATACAAGTTTAGAGCATTCCCATAGTTTAACTGATGACTAGTAGGACTTGACCAATGTCAAGACGCGATGGTCAATCAGCCTGTTGTCTGAGCATTTCAAGTTTATCAAGCATTCAAGTGTTCAAGTATTCCAAGCATATCAAGTATTCAAGTCTTTATAGCTTTTTGAGCAAGTGAGCCTTTCTGAGTTTAAGTTTTCAAGCTTACATACATATAGTTTTCAAAAGCATTCCTAGTTTTAGAATTTGTCTTTCTTATGCAATCAAAAGTTTCGAGAGTTTCAAGAAATTAAGTTTACGAGTAAACAAAATTAGCATTTATATTAAGAGTGTAAAATATTAACTTTTAAGAATAAGGGTATAAAGTATTAGTATTTAGAGTATGTATATATAGTATTAGCTTCCAGAACGAGTGTATCAAGTGTTAGCATTTAGTGTAAGTGTTTCAAAACCTTATCATCGAGCATGTAGTTTAAACATATAGTTTATAGCATAAGCATCGAGCATAAAGTTTAAGCATTTAGTTTAAAGCATAAGCATCGAGTTTTGTAGCATAAGAATTAAGCACATAGTTTAAGCATCGAGTTTATAACTTCCAAAATAAAAGTTTCAAGCTTAAGTATTAGTATAAGCATCAAGTGTATGTGTAAAATCATTTAATAAACATTTCAATAATTTTCTAAAAATGTATAACATGCTTCTTAGTCCTGAGGTAAAAACAAAATATGTTTGAAAAGGGACAAATGAACTCACCTTGTGTTTGAAGTGGTTGACTAAGTAAAATCAAGAATGCGCGCGCTCGTGATTGTACTTGTTGTAATGTTCACGATACTGTATTGATTCATGTTGTTGTATCTTGTAAGTATAGGTTATAGACCTTCGTGTGTGTGTGTAGGTGTTAGCCCTAAAGTTGGCTAACGCTTATGAGTCTCGGTACTCATTCGGCCCTATTTACTTGTTATAATTTATGTTAATCCTCTATTCATTCAGATTGAGTTTAGCATATTCCATCGTGTGTTATTGTTTGACTTGATATGAATTTTTCATAGTGTATAGTCTTGAACTTTCATAGTTCATAACTATAAAACTTAAGTTTTAGTTTAAAGATTATAAACCTTTACACTTTATAAGATCTTGAATAGATGGTTTCATAGTTTGTAAATAATCATAACATTATTCTTGTAAAACTTAATGTTTTAGGCGTTATGAATGTATTAGGTTGTACACTTAGCCAAGTGGGCCGAATGTAAATGGGTCGTGTATTAAGTAAGTGGGCTTAGACCAAGGGTCATGGACCATAAACAAATGACATGGACTAGAGCAAAGGCTTGGTCTACTCAATTGAGCCGAGAATGATTTATTGGGCCTACAAGGAATGGGCCTAAGTAATCTCTTGGGCCTATTGTGTGTTCTTCGGGTAGGTTTAAGTTGTGTGTAGGTTGGGCTAATCCTGTAGGCCAAATATTTGGGCCGAAGGAATCATTTGGGCTTCATCACTATGGTCTTCTAACATGTGCTGAATAAATAGATTTGGTCAACAAAGAATGGACCAAGATAGTCACACGGTCCATGGTGTTTTCTTAGGCCGATTCATGGCTCTAACCGATTGGGTTGAATCATCTATGTTATAGGTCCACCTATTAGGCTAGCAACTAAGTATTGGGTCGAATGTTATGTTCGTGAGTCCACTAAGCAGGGTGTTCGAATTAGTCTCCTGGCCTCATGAACTACTTGGGCCTTATAGGTTATAGGCCGGGTATCAAAAGTTTGGGCCGAAACAACCCTAATGGGCCTGACCAGCTTCTGGGTCAAGTAACTGGTATCGTGCATGGGACTCACCCCGGTGAAGTTATCAGTGAACCTTTTACCCCTAACCATGAGGTTCGGTGGTGATAAAATCCAGCAAGGCTTTAGGTTCGCTACCGTTCAGGTGAGGCGAACCTCCCTGTTCGGCCAAGGGGTGGGTTCGGGGCTCTTAGGGTTTTCCATGCACAGGTTCGTTTGTAAGAGGTTGGCCGCATAGGTTCGTGAAGAGAAGGTTCGTAACTCGGACATGGGTTCGGCTGAGTAGATTAGTTGTAGTAGGGTTCGCCCATGTGTGCTTAGGTTCGGCTAGGTTACAAGGTTCGGCCATGGTTCGCTTACAAAGGCCGAAGGTTCGCTCCAAAACGGTTTGTCACTTCTTTGTCCAGTTAGGCCGCAGGTTCGGCGGTTGTTAGGGAAGGTTCGTGGCTTTTGATGATGTTTCGGATAGCAAAAAAAAAGTTTGGCCAAGAACCATAGGTTCGGCCCTTAGCTGTTTCGGTCGAGCACCAATCCCACGAACCTGTTAGCATCACTCTTAGGTCTAAGTTGCTAAACACATCTCCATGGATTCCCCTCTCCTATCCTGGTTCGTCCTAAACTATGTGAAGGTTGAATGAAAACCTTGGGCTTAGGTTAAAGCCGGTTGTGGTTATGTAAAACAAATAGGGTCACGAAAACCCTAATATTCGTGAAGTTTGATTCTTCATACCTCGTTTTTGGCTGGTTAAACCCTCGGATCTGCTGTACTTCTTGATAAAGGATGTTGAGAGCTTCGTGTGGACACCGAAAACAAGCGATTTCATCAAAGATTGAAGGAGTTATGGTGATTTGAAGGTGATGAACTTTAGAGAGAGAGATGGACGGCTTGGAGCTTGTAGAGAGAGAGTGATGATAGGAAAATGAGGAAAAGCCTCATTTAGGCTTTAAATACCCCGAGGGTATTCGGGTTCGTTTCGGTTGCTCGGTTTTCATCTTCGTTGCGTTTCCGAATCGTAACGCGCGCGTTTTTGTAAATTTAATAAAATGAATTTATTTTAAATAAGAAGACTTTATTTAATTTATATTTAGATGAGTTTCAAAATTGTAAAACGTTAAAATATTATATTTTCTTAATTTATTATCGTTCGTTTCGTTTTCGTTTCGTCAGAAAACGCTACTTACGCGCATTTTCGTACAGAGCGCTAACTGTACGAACACGATCGTACGTTTCACTTTCTGATTTTGTTTTCTACTTTTCAGTCATCATTTCAGATCGTTAAACTTTCAGATTTATTCTTACAGATCGTCACCTATTCGAATAATTCGTCAGTGTCGCATTCTGTAACAACATCTGTTATGGTTTTGTTCTGTTTATCCTCACATACGTTTATACCTAGTAGTATCAAATCAAGCATGTGTGTACATGTTCAGTGTTGTCTGATGTGTTTCTGACTGTTAAACCATAAGGTTTAATTCAGATTTCAGACAAACGCAAAATAGTTTAGTGTTAAGCATCATGTGTCAATAGTATCTACCTAATTCACATAGTTTGTACTTGAGTTACTGTGCACTTTACTATGCAAATTACTGTTCCGGTAACGATTCCGGCACAGATGTTACAGTTTAGGTAAACCATCTAAATTAGTTAAATATCTTACGGATTTTCCTAGGTTTTTAGTGTTAATGGTTAAATCAACACTCAAATCTTAGGTTATTGTCTTTCTCAAAATGAGCTCATGTATCTTTGAACAAATTTTCATTCCACGTACGACTTATAGTTTAAGACCTTTGTACTGTATTAACCATGAAGTCTAGGATTATCTTAGTTATTTCAAACGAAATTCCTTAACCCTTGTTATCATTAAGATGGTTATTAGTATGCATTCCATGCACACACATCCATTTTCCCATGCATACCCACTACTTCCCATGCGACATGATGAATCGATCGGGTACACCCTTAGACTGACCGACTGGATGTTGCTCGGGCAACAATGATCTCGGCCGAATAGCTGGGCCGTATGGGCCTGGCCGAATAGGACTTGGCTGCTCGAGTATAGCATGGCCGAAAGGAGGCCGGTCGATTGAGAGGGTTCCCGATCGAATGACTGCTGAAGGTGGCCTGAGCCGACTGAGCTGACCGAATGGGTGTTGGGCGACAGGGTGAGGGCCGAAAGAGTTGGGCCGACAGAATGGGTCCCCTTCGGTGATGGCCTTTCGGCCGAATGAGGGTTGGAGGCTCATTCGTTGAGCTGTTGAATCCCATTCGGCGAAGTGGGTTCCAACAAGTGCAGCCATGGGTTTCATGCTAGTTGGCCAAGTGGGGGATTAGGACTCGTTCCTACAACATGCTAAGATGTTTTTGTGAATACCCTATGGTGTGAGATGGTTTAAAACCGGTTTCTAAGGTGACCGATTGGGTGGGTTCCAAAACCCTAAAAAAACGAACAAAGAATCCACATCTACCTCAAATCTGCTGGATAGAACTTTTGATCGGTTGTAATTTTTCAATCTACGAGGTGTAGTGGTTGTTTTGACACCAAAAACACTAAATTTCGTGAAGGATTGAAGGATTTAGAGCTAGGGTTTTTAGAGAGAGAAAGAAGAGAGAGAGAGAGAGAGATGAACGATGGTGATGATAGGTCTGGTTGGTGGGGAGTGTTAAATGGCCATAAATGCCATTTAATGTTTCCCAAAGCATTCGGGTATATTCGGGTCCGTTCGGTTTCGCTCGGTTTCGCGTAAAATGTCGTTTTCGCTTCATTTTTTAAATGAAACGGCTCGGTTTTAAAACAAGAATTCATAAAATTATTTTAGCTGGTTATTCCTAGTAAATTAACTAAATATCTTTCGTTTATTTTAAATTTTCAGAAATATTTAATTTACTGTTTAAATCGAATCGTACAGTCATCACGCGTATTCATTCGAATCGTCACCCGTACGAACACGACGATAACTATACTTATTCATTCGAATCGTCACCCGTACGAACACGACGATAACTATACTTTTCAATATTGTTTTCTAATTATCGGATATCATTCGGAACGTTAAACTTTCAGATATATTCGTACAGATCGTCACCTATACGAATAATCCGTCGATTTAGCATTCCCGTAACAACATCCGTGTTGTTTTGTTCTGTAAAGCCTCACATACGTCTATACGTAATAAAATCCTAACACATAATCACATGATGGTTCTGTAACGCCAGATAATTATCTAACTGATAAACCATGTTTCTGAGTTTCGTTTCTCTGAAATGATTCTGAATTTGCTGTTTGATAACACCAAATGATAATAACACATATGACATACACTGAAATACGTATAGTTTGTACCTGATTACTGTTCATGTTACTGTTGAGATCACTGTTCCGGTGACGTTTCCGTCACTGATGTTACAAGCAGCAAGCATTTTGTACAACTTTAGTTTATATATACATATATATAAATAAAAGAGAGAATAAAACATGCACATAGATAATAAAGAAAATAACAACCAACAAGAAGAAGGTGAGCGGGAAAAATCACGAGGTTTTGTGACTTTCGTCAGCACGGGGTTGCACCGTCAGCAACAGCTGCGTGTACAAATGTCTTTATTGATGGGCCAATGGGCCTATCCATATTTTATATTTGGGCTGTATTAAATGAGGTTTGGACCACCGTCCTAGAGGTGGGCAAAAAAGGGGAACCGGTGGGTGTAAACGGGTCCGGTTTTTCAAACAAATTAGAACCGGAACTAGTTTCAGCTATACCCGGCCAAAACCCGAACCGGAACCGGTCGAAACCCGGAACTTGAACCGGAACCGGGTCTTGACTTTGTTGACCGGAACTGGAACCGATTGAACCGGTTAAAAAAAAACCCGATTTGCACACCTATAATCCCGCACCATAAAATCTTGATGCAGAAAGTTTGAAAATGACTCGATTGCCCGGTCAAAACTAGTGTCTTTTAAATACTCATAAAAAAATAAAGTTTAATTCTTACTACCAACAGTGCCACCACTGTTACCTTCTTTGGTGTGTATCACCATCAACGAACAGAGTTTCTATTGCCATCAATCAAGACCATGGTGGGTTTAACTATATAAATTAACAAATTCTCCAGAATATTTTAATTTTTATTTATTTATTACTTTGTAAATGATTTTTTTAAATAATATAACTTAAATATAAGTAAAAGTTTAAAAATAAAAATAACATAAAAGAGGTATAATGGTTTTAGTTGATGCTAATGAATATATGTTAGATCGCTACTCTATCTTTAGTATAAAGATTTCATTTACATACTATTAACATATATCAATTATCATGTTTTGAGTTTTAACTCACCAATGTTTAACATGTGACTATAATCTTCAAACACCTTGAGTATGAACATCTTTACCATATATTTTGATAATGATATACTATAAGCCGACAATTAAGGGACGGTCATGATAATTTAAGTGTCCTTAACGAGCCTAGAAAAAATAAAGCCCGTAGCGAATTGTAAATTCATCATTTTTTGGTTTTATATGTTTAAATATAAATAAATATATATAATACAAAAAAGATTTTAAAAATTTTGTGCCATTAAAAAATGGTCCTGGACGAAGCTCATGTTTGCCTCTCGGCGAGGCCTCCCATGAGCCAAACAGTGGTCACATCTTCGTGTCTTGTTAATTATGATAATAATACTCACTGGTCTCACTAATATTAATTTGATAGCAACAAATAATCATCATTAGTGTGGTAAATAATTCATTAGTTGATTAATAATTGTTTATGTTGAAGCTTAATATTTCATCTCGAGTTTTTAATTTAGAAGAGGAAAATATTACGCTTAGAATATAGATTTATATGATAGAAAATCGAGGTCTAATTAATGTGAACGTTGGTCCAAATTAATTAAGGCTCTCAATTTCGAATACGGACACGTTAACACGACACGACATGACTTTAACATGTCTCATGTTACCTTTAACATGTTTCGTGTTTAAAACTGGTCAACATGTTAAGACCTATTTATTTTCGTGTCTAAACAGGTTAAAACTACTTAACATGTTAAGAAATGTTTACAATTTAATTTAAAGTATAGAAGAAATAATACAATAAAGTAGGTGGGTAGCCGATTACCTTTTAAAATTTATAATTGTCTAACCGTAGTTTCTGAACGGGTTCCTTAACAGGTTTTTTAATCGATCATTCATAGTGTTAAACAGTTAACATGTTCAACGGGTCATTTCGTACTTACTTGTTTTAATGTGTCTTGAAAAACAAACACAATAATTTTTCGTGTCATGTTCATGTATACCCATATCATGTTTCGTGTCTAAACATGTCGTTAGGGATGTCTAAAAAGCTCGTTGCTCGGATTCGTCTCTAAGCTCGCTTAGAAAAAGTTCTGATAAAGCTCGGATCGGATAAAGCTCGTTTGTAACCAAGCCTAAATAAGCTGAATCATTTTGTAACCGAGCCAAGGCTGGCTCGACTCTTAGCTTGATCGTAGGCTTGGATCGTGGCTCGGCTTGTATGCACAACATAGTACACCAAAATATATAATTATAGGGTTAATTGTAATAATAACTATATTTTAAGTGTCATATTTGTAATTTGCAGAAAAAATTAAATAAAAAAACACATGAAATTATTTTAAGTTGTAACCCTAATTCCCTAAATCACTTCTTGTCATCACGAGCAAACATCGTCGGAGGCCATCGACTCCATCTCTTCCAATTTTCCGTCTCCTATTTTCCATCACATCGTCGCTTCTTTATCATTATGCTCTATCATCAATCCTTATATCGTCAAAGGTACGTTCAAACAGTCCAGAAAGTCCTTGAATGCGTTTATGTGGCTTGATTGATATACATGCAAAGGTAAGTTCAATTTATGTGGCCTAATTGATTGGTTGTTTTTCCTGCGATTTTGATATGTTTATGGTGTTAGATTGTTTCATTTTGTATTCAGTGATTTTGATTTACCTATAGAGATTAAAATCGAGCCAAAAACGAACTGAGTCCGAGCCAATAATTTAGGCTCGATTACAATCCAAGCCGAGCCAAGTCCACGCTAGCCCTACCTCAGCTCGTGAACAACCCTAATTGTCGTGTCTAACCCAGCTATGCCTTCAAAAAACAAGGTTATCCTCTCTTAGATCAATATCTCAATGTCTTCACACGACCTTAGCCACATCACCAACTATGATGCGCATGACCCCCTTGATGTTATTAAGGATAACACTGTCTAGAATGTTTAACGGTACGCTATCTGAAATTTTTAGCTAAAAGTCTAGAGAATTCAAAGTTTTTAAATGTGTCACGTAACCTACTTTAGCTATCTTTATATTAGTGGCTTCATGTATGTATTATACAACATACCATGCACAAGTGAACATTAAAGTATCATAACTTTTTATCGTAAATGTGACGTGTCATAATCGCGATATGTCATAACAAGTAACAATATTGTTTCGTCATCATAGTCGTGGCAAATTAAAATCATGTCACGAATAAGATACAAGTGGCACTCTAAAAATAATGCACCTTGTTTGCGTGTAACTAGTTTCAAAAACATACATTAAATTCACCTAGAATCTGCATTATTCAATGTGATGAAAAACTATGTATAACACACATATAAGTATATAACCTATCATGTAATATAGGTATATAGTGATGAGTCTCATGTATATTTTAGTGTAGCTTAATGCTAAGGGATCTTAAAGAGTTGGAAGTGTTGAGTGAATACTCGTTTTAGATTTCTGAACTTTTGACTAAGCAGGAATCAAGAGGGATGCGCACTTTTGCAGAGCCCCTATTTGTGGTCCCGCTAAACAAAATTACTCATTTTTTATGATCGGAATTGCCTTGACCCGGGATTTTGTCACGCAAAGTCACCGCCATTATTCAGTTTGTTGGTGTACATGTTAAACACAGAAAATGTATGCGCAAAAGGATTCATTCGAAATTCATATCATAAACAACATCTATTTGATTATCGCATTATCAAATTTCTTGAACTCAAAAGGGTAGAAATATTGATATCGGATAGTAATTTCATACAAGACCCGATAAATTTCCAGGTGTTTATTACCGAATTTCTACAACATAATCATTATGCGTAAAGCTCAATCTTAGACATCTATCACTGACAACAAACACTCACAACCGTGAATGACCTTAAGTTGTGTAAAATTAAACTTGTGCCTGTTTAAGTTTTAACGAAACATGATGTTATCAGAATTCAAAAAAAAATTGGAACCGATAACCAAAATTCTGAATTAGAATAGGTTAGAAACCGAAGCAAAAACTGAATTCAGAATTTTGTTCGGTTTTCGGTTACGAATACGGTTGGGTTTCAGAATTTTTGTTTGGTTTTCGGTTATGAAATTTTGTTCGGTTACGAATACGGTTGGGTTTCCGGTTTTAAACGACGGTTGGTTTTTTTAAACATAACTACTTTCAAATGCTATTCATTCTGATGTCTAAACCACAAGCACCATCGGAAATCGGAATAGATGCATTTATCTTTTATACTAATTTCGATAGCTTTGTGTTACAAATTTTTGGATGGGTAAGCGTTTTCTGAACTTTAAAAAGTTAAAATTATATAAATAAAGTTATCAATTCTTCCTTTATTAAGAGGCATATTTTTCTTCATATAAATAATTTAGAATTGGATTCACTCGTTGACATTCCTAAATGATAATTTTTCCACTCATTTTTTTTAGTTCAAGGTTTTATTTTTTTTTAGTTTCTTCATTCTTTTTCTTTCTAATTATGTTTTTATTCTAATATTCATAATTGATTTTTCACTTCGTATATCATTTTATGACATGCTTAATTTAAGTCTACGTGTTAGTATAAATTCAATTCGGCCCGCATTTGACAGAAATATTCATGCTCTAACGTTCTGTTTCCGAGTTCATTTAAAAAAAGTAGAGAAAGAAAATGGAAGAAAAGGAGAAACATTTTTATGTTCCTGAGTTTTATTTAACGAGATAAGGAAAAGAAAAATAGCACATGTTATTTTCTCAAGTTTCATTTAAAGAGGGAAGTAGAGAAAGCTAGAAGGAAAATTAGGCAAAATTACTTAGTTTTCTTTTACTTCCAATTTGGAAGTAAATAGAAGTAAAGAAGTCATTCTTTTCTTTTGATTTTCTCTCTTTTCTTCTTTTTTCTTTTCTTTTCTTTTCTCTAATTTAATAAACCCTGAAACATAGCGTAAAGTAATCTTATTCACAAAAGAGTTTAGTCAAATATAATATATTTTGGTTTATTACATCATCACAACACATATGCCTTAATACTTCAAGGTTTCGTTTCTTTACACTTGAAAATGTTTTTAACTTTATCCTTTTCATATTGATTCTTTTTTATATAAAGTAACACAATCGTATGGTTTAATGAGTGGTAACATATTTAGACTTTCCCTTTTTCATACTTTGTTTAAAGCTTCGTAAAGTGTGACGGTTGCAACCCATCTTAATTTACTAGATTTGATTGTTACTGAGCTTTTTTACCATGCATGTTTCGGAGGGTCATATGATCATACTAATCTGGAAAAGGGTGTGGTTCCATACTCCTTAACCAACCTCAAAAAAATGTATGATAGAACTCAACTGGTTAAGCACCTAAAAGAATCATAAGCTACATTGTTATATAAAGGATCGTTACAAACTCGAATTTGATACTTACACGTATGAGGTGTGAGTAATTATAAATTATTTTCAACTGAACTTGTTTCTCAACAAAATTAAAATTATATTGTTGAATCAAAACATATTATATTATTAGACAAGACTTGTTTTTAAACAAAATTTATGTCATTTTGTATAACAACTCAAAACATATGTAAACACAAGCATTAAAAAAAATATTATTTGACTTAACTTGATCTCATATTACTTAAGTCGAAACGTAAAGCGACTCAAATTTATAACGACACCGTACATGAAAATTAGAGCATAGCAAGCTTTTTTAAGTTAACGAATGAAGGTTATTAATGAAAAATAGGATTAAATATATTATAGATACGGTAAACGCCATACTTTAGACCATGGTTGTAGAAGTCGCTAGGCGCTAGTCGGGCGGCGAGGTACCGCCTAGGGATTAATCGGGATTAATCGGCGCTAGGCGGATTAGAATTTTTATATGTAATTTTACAAATATATATTATATACACACATCAATATCAATAATTTAATATAATACTTCAAATAATTTTAAAAAAATATACTTAAATATAATAAAAAAAGTACTTTAAAGTGCAAACTTAAACACTGAGTTTAAAGTTTAGAGATAAATTTCGATGTTAACTACCTAGATTCGATGTTTCAGAGACATATTAAAGATTTTTAGTTGAGAAATGTCTATAATAATCATGAAATTAATCCCTTTTAACCTTAAAAAAGTCAAAAAAGGTCAAAAAAGTGAAAAAAAATAAAAATCTGATTGGGCCGCCTAGGCCCCGCCTAGCGCCTAGGCACCGCCTAGGCCAAAAATTAGACAGTAGATGGGCGCCTAGCGCCTAAGCGGCCGCCTAGGACGATTTTTACAACATTGCTTTAGACACTTAAAAGTAAGTTAAAATGTCACCCACCCAAATTAGTAAATGATACACGATACAATGTTTGAAATATGGCCTTTTTTTTTTTTTAAATATTTGACGGGATAAAAATGTCTGGAATACATAGAAGTAAAACAAATATATGCTTTTGCGACGTGAGAGCAATTAATTTAATAAAACCACATCAATAAAAAAGATTTAGATCAAATCAGATATAATTATTTCTAAATTATATTACTATCAAATTGTTAGGGATGTCATCTTTCTTAAAGCAATTGAAGGGGCCTCATGAGTCATGACTAGAATGATCTCATCGGCCTTATCCCCCTCAACCTCTTCTTTTATAATATGGACTACTTGTATTTTGTGAATATGTTTGACGAAATCAATTAAATATATACCACTTAAATAATTTAATTAAGCAGCAAACTAGTATAAAGGGCCCCAGACGCAGGAGCCGCCAGGCCGGTATATGGTTGAAAAGGTCGTTATGTTCTGTTAGGTTGGTTGACTGAGAGTTGCGAATACTCGGCATATGCAAGTAGTGCCTGGAATTGGTTTATAAAAATAAATTTTAAAAAATTATATATATGTCAAATATTATAGTTTAGTAGTATTTATAACAAATAAATTGAATATCAATACAAATAAATTGTATACAATGAATATCAATCAATAATTTATTAAAAACAATAAAAACAAGTGAAAAACATCGAAAATAAGTCAAAAACAGCGAAAATCTAAGTTTGTTGAGTTGGACCTAGAGGTGCGCAAATCAGGTTTTTTTTAATCGGTTCCAATTCCTGTCAACAAATTCAATGCCCGGGCCAGGTTCCGGTTTTGGCCGGTTTTGGTTCGCGTTTTGGCAGGGTACAGGTAGAACCATTTCCGGTTTTCTCGTTTCCGGTTTTAATTTGTTTAAAAAACCGGATCCGTTTGTACCCATCGGTTCGGATTGCCGGTTCCGGGTCCCTTTTTTTGCCTACCTCTAGTTGGGCCGAGTTTCTTGCCCAAGTTGACCAATTCCATGTAGGTTTGTCCAAGTTAAAAAAAATCGGCTTGTACAAATATCGAGTGCTCAGTCACATAGGCCGAATTTTACAAGTGAGAGGTTCAAAATGATCAAAGATTAAGAATTGAAAAGGTACTTTTACTTATTTTCTAATTATAAAAATCAAAAATAAAAAAATGTATCGCAATCACGTGAAATGTTGACTCCCACCTTATGTGGACGGAACCAAGATGACTTGTACGTTGTTGCAGATGAATTGTACAGTGGACCAGTCCATTGTGATGACTAAAAGAACGATTAAGAAGCCAGCTAGGCGTAAAATAAGAATAATAATTCCTTTTGGCGTGATAAAAAAGCATGCGTCATCAATCTAGTCAAACGGCCTTTTGACTATCCGAATTAAAATTTGAAATTTTGTGTCAATGTGGGACTAGCCCACTTGGTAGAGACTTGCCTCTTAGAAAGGGATATCATGGGTTCAATCCCATGCAAAGGTGTAATATTGGTGTAATTTATGTGAAGAGAAATGTTAGCCGTTAAAAAAAATGTGAAGCTTTATCCTTTTTAAAAAAAAAAATTGAAATTTTGTAATAATAAGAAAAGTAAACTTCGTTTTTTCTCCACGTGGTTTAAACCAAATAACGTTTTTCATACAAAGGTTTCAAAATGTTCATTATACTTCGTAACTTTGACAATTTGTTTATATTATACTCTCTGGTTTTGTCAACATGTCTATTATACTCCTTGATATTTTGAAAAGTTTAAAACGAAAGGGTTATAACTTTGAAAAGTTTGGAGTAAAAGTGTTATAATTGTCAAACACATAGAGTATAATAGATATTTTTGAAACCTTTGGATAAAAAACGTTATTAGATCCAAAACATATGGAGCCAAAACGAAATTTATTCTAATAATAATAATTATAATTTAGCGAGAAAATATTTTGTTTTGGTAGTATATTTCATTCTTTTTTCCTAAGTTTAAAATTAATCATACGGTTCAAAACTTTAAATGTATACAAGACGTATATTACTTATGTTAGAGTAATTCAGTTGATTATATAAGTGTAATTTATTAACTTAAAGATTATATATGTTAAAAATATCTAAAGTATATCATTTTATTTTGGAAAAATTACACATTTGAACCTTTATGTTTGTAACAAATAACAAATATGAACATTTAACTATCTTAATTACGCTAAACAACCTTTAAGTATTTAAGTTGTTTCAACTTTCAACCTTTACATTAACCCCGGTTAGATTTACCAGTTAAATCTAGTCATGTGCAAAAAATGTGATGGGTATTATAGGTATTTTGATCTTTTGTTATATTTAAATATAAAACCCACTATTCACGTATTATCGTATCTTATTCAATAATTTACTCCAAATTGGGATGTTCGAAAATTAGTGCTAAAACCCACCCAGAAGTTCACGTGGTTCCTCCCTCTTCAGTTAGTGTTCACCCAGAAGTTCACGTGGTTCCTCCCTCTTCAGTTAGTGTTCACCCAGAAGTTCACGTGGTTCCTCCATCTTCAGTTAGTGTTCGAAACTTAGTGTTGTAGTTGGATAGGATTTATCATTGTTACTAGTGCCATTGTTACATAATGATAAAAAGAAAAATGATAAATCTTATTCAATTACAACCTTAGGTTTCGAACACTAAGTGAAGATGGATGAACCACGTGAACTTCTGGGTGAACACTAACCAAAGAGGGAGGAACCACATGAACTTCTGGGTGAGTTTTAGCCCTAATTTTCAAACACCCCAATTTGGAGTAAATTATTAAATAAGATACAATAATACGTGAATAGTGGATTTTATATTTAAAAATAACAAAAGATTAAAATACCTAAAATACCCATCACATGACTAGATTTAACTGGTAAATCTAACCGAGGTTAATGTAAAAGTTGAAAGTTGAAACAAATTAAATATTTAAAAGTTGTTTAGCGTAATTAAGATAGTTAAATGTTCATATTTGTTATTTCTTACAAACATAAAGGTTCAAATGTGTAATTTTGTCTTTTATTTTTTGTAATAAATTTATTTTTTTATTTAATTTTTTTTTTGTTATGAGTTTTTTTTACTAGATTCTTTTATGTTGATTTTTATTTTTTTTCATTGATTTTTATTTTTTGTTATGAGTTTTATTTTTTTTATCAAATTTATGATTTCATGTACTTATTTATTATTGGACTTTTAGTTTTTCTAAATTTGTGTTTTTATTTTTTAAAGAGAATTGTAAATGTAATTTCAATTGATTGTTAGTGTTGTTGGCAAATCGCAAATGACTGGGTGTGTTATGTTAATAAAATCTAATTTATTTAAAAATAAAAACATCATCATATATAACAATAACAAAATGGATTATCATAATGGAATATCACATATACACATATATCTATATACAAAATACTAATTTGTTCATCTTTTTTACAAATTTTTCCTTTGAAAATCGTCTTACTTTGATTGTTTATACTTACAAATCATCACAAGAAGGGTAATATCTTAATACCATCTTCAAGCCCTAATCTTTATTATTATATTTTTTTTGTTAATTAACTCTCTAAATACAAACAAACACCTCTTTCTTCTTAAACTTATTTACATTCATGGATGCATCTTCTTCAAGATCTGCAAAATTCCTCTTCAATAACCCTAAAATTAACCCCCAAATTCTTCTCCGATCAAAAGTTCCGTTCAAGCCAGAGCAGGGATGCTGCAGTTCCGACGGTTACCCCCATCAAGGCAGTTGAACCCTTCAATCCTCACCATCGGCCGGAGATACCCCCCCGTGGCCGGAGATGAAGAGGGTATGCCGGAATCTCGGTTTGGAATCATCGAGCGTGGTGAAATCGGAGAAATTTTGCAGCTGTCATCCCCGAATCGAGCGTCTTGAATTAGCGGGTTAGAAACTCTACTCGGCGGCGACCCGCAGAAAAAAGGGGACGACGTTTGCTCCGGTGTACCGGAAACATCATAACCACCACCCTGTTGAAACAACACACATCATGATCATGAATAACCGATTTGTAAAACAAAAAAAATTATAAATTAATAAATTTAGGACAAATCAACGATACCTTTGCAAGGATGAGGTCAAAGAGTTCAGGGCCTGCGTTGGATTCATATGCTTCCTGCTGATAGCTGCAAAATTGAAGACAAAAAATCAAAAATTATGCATCATTTCATGATCAGAAACTATTTTTTAACATCAAATTGAAGAACACGTACCACATCTGCCATCTTAAAGCTCTTGCAGGTTCGTTTATGGCGTTGTTGAAGAGGTTGAGTCGCCTCGGCTTCGGACAAACCACCGGCTCTCCATTACCAAAAGACGAAAAGTTACCCGATTGTTGGATACCACAGTGATTCATTTTCGTTCTTCTGATTTGTGATTGAAATAACCCTGTTTGTGTAAAAATTATTAGAACGACACCAAAAATTGTAAAGATTGAAGAAAAATATAAACCCTAGATCTGAGCAAAAGATCAACTTTAAACAATTCAAATCAAATTGGGTTTCTTTATTGACAAGATCTGAAATCGACAGGGGTAGATCGAAATCTGGTCAAAGTAATTAAAAAATCAGAGAAATAATTTTAAATTAAAGGAACAGGGGCAAAATAAAAAACAACGAAGATCCGTTGTAAAAATCGAAAATATACACAAGATCTACAGCAGATCGAAAATTCTCAAAACCAAATTAAGGGATAGATTGTTACAGATGCATGGTAAGAACCCATAAACATGAATCTAAAATTTTTGCAAAAATTTGGCAAATTAGAACACTTGAGCAGAAGAAACAAGAAACTAATGCTGATGAAAACAGTTTTTTTGGAAAGAAATTGAACAGAAAAAGGGTAGAAACAAGAACAGAAGGAATCAAAAGCATGTAATCTTCATAAAATCGATGGAAACTGGAATCAGATTCTCACCTGGAGAGCCAGAAAGGAAGATCCGAGGTCGAACCTCCTCTGGATTTGAAAGAATAAAACAGATGAAATGAAAATATTAGAAGGGAATTAGGTCAAGAAATTAGGCGTGGACGAAGAAGAAGGATGCGAAGCAGCCGGGTTGGTTCATATATACAAGCTAAAAAAGACTAAATAAATATATTTTTTTATTCATAATAAATTAAAAAATTAATAAAAAAAACAGTAAGCATATAATATACTTGCACATGACAACCGATCTATCTTTGCTCAAGTGGTAAGAAAGTGTGATGAAACAATGTTTCTTAAGGGTTTTAATCTCTTGAATATATTATGTAGAATATACATATGTATATTTAAATAACGCATGTTTTTATCATTTTGTTAAAAAAGGGGAAAAAAAAAAGAAAATAAAAATTATTCTTAAGACAAGCAAGATGATCTATCTATTAAGAGAGAAAGTGTCACGATTATTAAATTGTAAACTTTATATTATCTCAAATTAAATTACAATTTTGCTCAAGCTAAAAACGCAACTTTCTTTAAGACAAATTATATCAAATAAACTAGTTTTGTATTAACAAATGTGACAATTACTAAATCCTAGCACAAAATCAATGTTATTACGGAGTTTTTTAGAGTTCATAAAATTTAATATTTAAATCACTTACAAATTCTTTTGTTAGGCTCCCTCCAATGTGCATTTGGGGAGGGTGCATTTGGCCCACGTGGATATTGCACTTCAGAAGGATGCACTGGAGTGTGCTAACTAGGCAGTTGCATTTCAATGAATGCACTTGACCAAATGCAATGCACTTGGAGTTAATGTGGGCCTCATTTTCCAAAATCATCATAAATATATATTAAATAAAATTGTGATGTGAAAGAGAGAATGCATGTGTGAAATATGTGTTGGGGTTAAAAAAATGAGAGAGACTGCATGTAGGAATTATGAGCAAAAAGCTGATGTGACAGTAATGACTAAGATGCATATAGTAAATGCATGCTTATGCATTGCGGGTAGTCTTAGATAATCAATTATTTAATATATACGTTTAGAGGTGATTTTAAAAAGTTTAAGTATTTTCATTATTAGAGTAAATGTCAATTTAGTCCTCATGGTTTGACAATTTTGTCATTTTAGTCCAATAGTTTAAATTTTGTCATTTTAGTCATTATGGTTTCGTTTTATTGTGATTTTCGTCCCTTTGATTTGGTCATTTTTGTCATTTTAGTCCAAAACTTTATATTTAATTGAACTAAAATGATAATTATAATGACCAAAATGATAATAAAATGAAAAAATATTAACCAAAATTGCAAAATTTAAACTATTATACTAAAATAAAAAAAGGTTGTCAAACCACATTCACTAAAATGACATTTTACTCTAATAATTATTATTAGTTTTAATATAATGTATAAAAATTATGTAGACTATAAAATAAACGAGTGTGGAAAAGCTGTCTATGACTATAAAAGAGGGACAATGACATTTTGTTTAATATTATTTATTTATTTTTATTAGAAAAATGATAGTCACGTTGGCGGTTCCTACGGCGAAAATTCTCATCGGTTCTCACACCTGGTTACAACTCGATTACATATTTACTAAACTACGATTCTGATAACTGGACATCACCCCTGGCTGTCATTTTCTGTATAAATTTGGTTAAAACTAACAAAAATTATGACCAAACACTTTAATTTTATGTAGCTTATATAGAATCATATTGTCTGTCACATACCAATAAAAACATAAATTTTCGAGATAATTTATGTGTATTGTTATTATTTCACTTTTTGTTTTTAAGTTTCGTAAATTATTCATGTATTTTCAAACTTTAAACATTTGTAACATATATACTTCTTATGTGAAGGTAATTTGGTCAATTACGTGAGATTAATTTGGCGACCGAATGATCTTATGTGTTACAAATGTTTAAAGTTTTGGATCATATGAGTTATTTATGAAACCTAAATACTAATACTAAAATAGTAGCAAACCACATTGACCATATCAGTATTTTACTCTAAAAATATTCATGTAACTTGTAAATTTTTATTTAATGGAATTGTAATATCTTTTCGTCGACTTTTATAAAAAAAAACACAAAACAAAAACGGCCAAGCAAACTTTTTTTTTAATTATTTTGTAACAATATGTAGTGTACAAATTACATGGTTTTTTTCATTATTTTTATGATTTTCATAATTCAATGTGGTTTTTAAAATATCTTTACCCTGACCTATAATAACGGGGTCATATAGCTTATATAAACATTATAATAATATGTATGCATTATTATTAACATGGGCAACATACAGTTAACAATAGCTCTAAATTAAGATAAGGGTGTGCAAATCGTGGTTCTGTTCGGTTTTCACTCTTAACCACAACCATAACCGCTAACTTTGGTTATGAGTTGTCCTTAACCATAACCATAACCGAACTTCGGTTTCGGTTAATCGGTTATGAGGTCTGTTTTGGATCGGTTTTGGTTAATTTCGGTTATTTAACCAAGACTAAATTCTAGTTAAAATTTGAACTAAATGAACATGGTTAATTGGTAATAAGGTGTCACACCCTTAAATTCCCACACGTGGTGTCAGTCCACGTGGGTGTGACGTAGCCAGAATCACAGCTCAAGGTCATATAGAAAATCTCTATATGCGTTTACAATCACAATGTTTAACATACGTTTAGTAAATAATTTGCAGCGGAATAAGTAATCATAGCAGCGGAAAATAAATATGTTTGATACATGCAGCGGAAAAATACTGAGTTGTCAGACACTACGATGTTTGATAAAAATACATATCCAAAATAAATAGTGTTTGAATGAAAATATAAATAAATGCATGCGGGTCCTATGCTCGATCCCCTTCGTGCATTCCTGGCTTCCATAGCCTGCTAGTTACCTAAGAATACAAGTTTGAAAAAAGTGTCAACGCAATGGTTGGTGAGTTCACAGGTTTTGATATACATATAGTAATAAAAGTGTGTCATGCTGTTTATCAAATGTTAGTACCGAGCCCAAGGCTCCAAGTGTCAGTGCGTCACTACCGAACTAGACTTGTTTGTCCTTGCCTCCGCTGTGTCTCGTATACATAGCAAGTTAGGTCAAAGTTTGCATGGGTTATGACATCCAGTCAACATGGTGTCCCGTGGGGTTAGTCATTCCCTAATGGATCCATTCAAACCTACGACGTTGTTCGTACATTAACGGTAAGACTTTGTGAGGGCTTGTTACGAGTTCAACACTTAATGTTTGTCTAATAAACCAGCATACACCAAAAATGTTTGTAATAGCATAATTGTTTGACTCGATGCAACTAGTATTCTCCCCCTATTTAAAAGCGTTTGAAAAGAGTAAAGAGGGGCCGTAAACTCACCTTAGTGATGCAAGTGTAAATCAAGCGTAAGCTCCTGCGTAGATCGCGTGTCGGTCACCGGCAACCTATATCGTACACCGTACGTGAGTTTGTGTAAGTGACAGTGCTAATGTTCGTGTTAGTGCGCGTGTTTATGCCCAACAACCTTCGGTTGTTCATGTTTGTCCGTGTCGGTCCATAATGACCGTGTTTGCTCGTGTTGGTCCACATTGACCGTGTTTGACCTAGGTTGACCGTGTCAAGTCAACGACCCGTTGGTGAACTGTGTGACGGTTGTGAATTGTGTAGCAATCGTGTAAGTGCTCGTCGTGTGCAAAACGCGCAAGTCGCGTGTATGGACGACTTACTATTTATAGTAAGTTTCCATTTATAGAAAGTTCACAAAGCATTACGGTTTTATAGTTCTAGCATGCTCATTAGTCCTACGTGGTTATGTTAACACATAGCACATCATCATAAGAATTCACATAAGTCGTTTTCATCATGTTAGCACACAAAAGTTTCCTAAAATGGAAAGTTTCCATTTCTAGCATACGCGATATCGGAAACCATCTAACTTAGCATCTAGTCATCATATTACAATATAATAAGCCATTTAGCATACTCGAATCATCCAAGATATTCCTAAGTCGGTTTTTGTAAAAATAAAGTTACTATAAATAGTAACCTTGTGGTTTTTTATAAAAACAACCATTCTAACATTTCTAATCCTATTTTCATGTCACCAATCATCATAATAATTCATCTAACAACATTTAACCACACCAACATGGTCCAAATCACCATCTAGCGATATTTCAATTTTTAAAAGTTACTAAATATAGTAACTATGACTATTATCAAACATATAACCATCCCCATCAATCCTAGATCATTTTTATAGCACACAACATCATATTATCACCCAAACAACCAATCCATATGCATGCATGTTATCAATATCAACTATTTCACCATTTTGTGAGATAAAAGTTACTATTAATAGCAAGGTTCATGAAAATCACATTTTCAATCATCAACACAAGATCTATTCATGCTATCATCTCCCAATATCATCAAGAAACATCTACATTCATTCAAAGTCATCACAATACTCATGGATCATACATGCATGGCAATATTTCAATATTTTGTATACAAATCATGAGTTTTAACAACACCCAACCTTATAGATCATCACAATATGTTGCTAAATCACTTTAGATCATCAAGAAGCATGTTAAAATCATCAAACCCAGAACATAATTTCGAGTATGAGCATCATAGATGCTTGCATGTGACTTTTACACATGCATGTGGGTGTAAGAGGTGTGAAAGTGAGTTTCAAGTCTAGGAACTACCTTTGAGTGCTCCTAAATGACTGAGATGATGATGGAATCGAGCTAGAAGGCTCCTAAGTGCTTCTGGACAGCAAGGATCTTCAGCTATCGCGAGGTGGTGGTGGTTCTTCGAGTTTCAAGTTGGTTAGCAAGCTTTAATCTCCCAACTTAGAGCTTCCTAGTGGTCTTCAATGGTGGAAAAATGGTTGTAACAGGTGTAGAAGACGAGTTCAGTCGCAGTGAGGCGTGGATAAACGGTTAAAATGATTAAAAGGAGTAGACTAGCCATAATGTTCTTGGATTTATAAGATTCTGTCGACGGGGCGGCGTCGCGTACCGCGATGGAGGTTCAAAAAGTGCTTCGCGTAGCGCGAAGAAATCTGGGTGTCAACTCCCCGCGATGCCTGTCGCGCACCGCGACAGCGCCTCCTGTTGGGCCATCGCGTACCGCGATGGGCCCCTGGAGAGCCCAATAAACCTAGTTTAATGGGTTTGATCCGTTCGTTGCCGTTTTCACGTCTACGAACTATCGTTTGGCCTCGTTTGAACTTCTAAGTTCGATGTGTGAGTGTTTCGTGAGGTTTCGAGTGTTGTTCTACACAATGTGCTTGACGTTCACCAACGTTCGTGTGTTTTGACACGTGTGTGCTGTTTGCCGATAATTCCTCGAATTATCTAGTCATGTGCCAGTGTTCGTACTGTCGTGCCACGTGTCACACTAAATTAAACTAATTCTAGTGTCACGTGTACATAAAACATTTAAATAATCATTTAAATAAATAGTAAGCTGACCTGAAAATTACGGGGTGTCACATAGGGCCAGTTTTTTATCAGTTTTAGTTAATTTTTGGTTAATTAACCAAGTCTACATGTAATGCAATAACACGAACAAGTAGTATATGACCAAATTCTTGTACCTAACAATTTGGAGACTTGTTCACTAGAATTTAGAGAAGGAATTATGGGAGAAACACACAAGCTACAAGGGATAAAAACTTGTAACGGTTCGGTTCGGTTATGGGACACATTTAACCATAACCATAACCGATTTATCGGCTAATCAAAAAACCTTAACCATAACCGTCGGTTAATTTCGGTTATCGGTTAATTCAATTTGATGACGGTTCAGTTATCGGTTAATTTCGGTTAACGGTTAAGCTCACCCCTAAATTAAGGTACGTTTGGTTCTCAATGGATTTTAAAATTGTATACACAATTTATTCTTATTATTTTTACCCACAAATTTTACAAATCTCATTCTTCTAAAATTATTAAAAATAATTATTAATAAATCATAAATACTTACAACCAACCACCAAATTTTTCGTCTCTTTGATTCGAACATGTGTTATTGTCCCAATCCCTAACCAACGCAACAAATGCAATCAATATTAACTTTGTTCAATTATTAACAACAACTAATATTTTATCGTCTATCAACCTCACAAATGACATAGAAAATTTTATTTACTCAAAACACAACCGTCATCTCAATCGCCTAAAAAAGAAGATGCAAAAAAAGAAAGTGGTTCAAAATAAAGGCGAAAAAATAGATAGGCATAAGTGGTTTTTGAACGAAGAAATTAAGTTTTAATTTTTTTAAAAGAGTTGATGAGTATTTTCAAGCAACAACAAGTAAAGATTACTTTAAAAAAAACGAACATGATATTTTCAAATGGAGACACACATGGGCATATTTATACAGAAGACACCAGGTTCATCAGAACCCATCACGTTCCGAAGAATTAGTATGATTTTTTTTGAAGGGAAAACTTTATATAAATATAAAAAACTTTTCATTTTGTTCCAATTAAGTCACTCAAACTTTTTTTGTCTCAATTAAGTCATTCAAATTATTTTTGTTTTCGAATCATATGATTTAACTTGAATAGCATGTAATACATGTTAGTATAAGTTTGAGTGAACAATTTTTTTTTTAAATGACAGATTTCAATCTATAATTGTTAATTTTAATTAATATATCACAAAGAACAAAAAATTAATAATTAATAATTACTTATTCAAGTCAGTCATTTTAAAAAAAATTATTCACTCAAATTTATATCAACATATATTATCTAATATTCATGTTAAAAACATTAGATTTGAACACAAAAATAACTTGAATGACTTAATTGAGGCAAAAAAAAAAGTTTGAGTGACTTAATAAAAACAAAATAAAAAATTGGTTACATTTCTATAAATTTATCCTTTTTTTTGAAAGGCTTAAAAGGTAAAGTAAACTTATTAATATTTTTAAAGTAAACCTGTAATGTAATTTTCCCTGCAAGATCTTGTTAAAATCATTTTCCAAAATATACAACATAACGCACATAACGCAGTCCATCACTGACCACTTTACCGATCACAATGTTATTATATTGTGAACCTTACAAGACCCGAACCGTTAAACCGACTCAGAAAATTTTATATCTGGTTCTATCTAATTGAACCGCCTGAATATAGTAAACAAATGAAAAAATCTCCAGGATCCATCATTGGAGAGACATGTGCCTAAAAGTGAGTAAGTTTTGGGTTATTTATTCAAGAAGATTAAAGAATATCACTATTATTAATCATTTCACATATTTATTAAAATAACTAGCTTGACTACGAGGTTGTTTGTTTGCATCTGAATGGTATTAAGAGGTTACCTCTGAATGGTTCATAACCTCTTAGTCATTCAGACTTAAGGTAACCTCTTAACCATTCAGAGGTTATGAACCATTACCAACCTCTTAACCATTCAGAATTAATGATACTTTTTAACCATTCACATGTTATGAACCGTTAAGAGGTAGCCTCTGAATGAGATTAAGAGGCTACCAAACATGGCCTACATGTAGCTAGAGTTGAGCAAACCGGTTAGCCAATTAACGTTTTTGAAACAGTTTTAGCGTTATAACCAACCTGGCTACTAACGTGTTTTAGAACTGAAACATGTTAATCACAAAATAACTGATTTTTACTTATATGGACCTGCCACTTAGTGTGATGAACCAGTTGATAACCGATTTTGTCACTTGAAACGTCAAACCGGTTTTATACCACAGTTTCTAAAAAAAACTAAACCGATACAAAAAAACTGCTTTAAAACAAGTATTGATTTGGTAAACCGTTATTTTGTGCATGTCTAGATGTCGCATACGTGACAATGTTTTTTCTGCCACAACTACTATACATTGGTCTTTTAAGTTGTTTATATAACATTACTGGGATACTTATAGAAATAATATTATTGCCTAATGAGTAATCCTCCTTATTTCATGTTGGGCTGTGAAAAAACCGAAACAAAAAGAAGCCAAAAACTAAATTGTATCTCTAACTTAAATGATATATACAAACAATTGTGAATTTGATTTTGGTTTAATTACTAAGCATATATGAATGATTTGGAATTTAGTTTTCATTTTGGTTCAAGGATATGCATTTTTTGAATCCAGTTTAATCACATAATCAAAAAAGTGATAACAATAGATGAATTCGGTTTTACACAACTACAAGTTTAACCGATGACAAAGGCGTATGTGTTCATTTAAGAGGTGTTTGATTCTAGTCATATTTATTTTTTTAAACGACAAATAAATCTTAGTACTCATATTAAACTACTATAAATAAAACTTTCATTGTCTGGATTTGAACCTATGACTTTCTTTTAAGAGACAGTGTCTCTATCAAGTGTGTTAGTCTCAAACTAGTGTAATCTTCTTTTAAGACAAAAAATATATAGATTTAAGATGAAACGATATATGATTTTAGTTAAACCGTTCATTACAATAAACCAAACTTTTATTAGAGATCACATGCTTATGTTGATACCTATAATCACCCAATAGTTATATGATAGGCCGGCTATCTAACTTATTAGAGTAAATGACAAACATATAATCTTAACTCCCCTATGAAAATATATACCACGTGATATTAAAAAAAAGGTTTGGCCTAACAATTCAAATAAAAGTTTTTGGGGTTCTTAAAAGAATAAACCTACTTAATTATTAACTTACTTTTTTTTTAACAGCAAATTTTTCCACCTTCGTCCACTATGAGACTGGAACCCTCAACCTATTTTAGAGATGACACCTTTAACACACCTTGGTACCATTGGGATAAATGCTCTTTGGTTCCTAGCTTACTAAACCAAACTTTTATTGCCATTTTATTTTTAGTTACTAGCTTCGGCCACATTAATGAAAGTACACATCAACGAATGGAACAACGAACGAGAATAGAGAAATCAAAGAAGGTGGGCTTAAAATGCTCCAACCCATGCTCAAGTTACTGTCTTACTCGATGGTCGGGTTGTTCATGAACCGAATTAAGCAAGGATATGCTTGTGTTCGGCTCGTTTTCAAACCGAGCGGCTCGGCTTAAATCGGATTTGCAAAACCAGACCAAATGCTGTGGTCGTACTCAGCTCCTTTACAAACCGAGTGGCTCATTTTAAAATAAAATTTAACACAAATTCAAAATGTCTACGTCAATTTCATATTCAACAATTATAAAAAGAACAATAAGTTCAACCAAATATATATACAAAACAAAAATTACAAATTGTCAAAATACGTAAACATTATAGAAAAATTGTTTCAAATGTTTGAATAGTTCATCATAATCATCATTAAAAAAATGTTTAAGACGTGCAAATGTACCGACTATCATTGAGAGACGAGGGTTATATCAGTTTAAAAATATATAAT
Source organism: Mikania micrantha (assembly GCA_009363875.1). Taxonomy (NCBI): domain Eukaryota; kingdom Viridiplantae; phylum Streptophyta; class Magnoliopsida; order Asterales; family Asteraceae; genus Mikania; species Mikania micrantha. Next base: position 7,463,615 of record CM018697.1, on the reverse strand, counting down.
TGAGTTATATTTAAATGAGACAAAACGAGCGAGCTTATCTTGGCTAATGCTTGGTTTGTTTACAACCGAATAAAATTCGAACGAGCTTTTTTTGAGTAAGCATCGTCCGAGTTTAAAGTGATGAGTTTTTTGGACATAGCTACTCGATGGATGAGTATGCGTTGACCGCTGGTTACTTGTTGTTTATACCTATAGATACTTGACTTGTATGCATGCATATATTGTAAGAATTTACTATATTTAAATGAATGATATGCAATCCTAAAGGTATGAAAGTAAATTATAAGATTGACATAAGTTCTTCTTTAACATTTTATAAAAAATAAATTTTATGCTAAAATAAGCAAATTTTTAAATCTGATTACATTCTCATATACATTCGTTTTCCTATTTCAAATATTTATTCTATTTATATCTTATAAAACACGATTATAAAGAGATGAGATCATAAAATCATAATAATCATCATCATCGTACTCAGTATATCCCACCATTAGTAAGCTAAGGTAGGGTCTGAGGAGGGTAAGATGTAGACAACCTTACTTTTACCCCGTAGGAATATAGAGACTGCTTTCAATGAGACCCCCGGCTCATGATGCCTAACTTACCGACTAACCCAATGGTTTTAACGTTATTTTCTCAAAAACAAAGTAAAATAACGTTAAAATACCAAGTGCAACTTTACTTTTGCTACTTAAGAGCCGACACATATATATATACACTATATGTGCGCACCGTAAATAGGGCCTAGATCATAAAATCATAATGTCATACTTGTTTTGAGGCTCCAAGTTCAAACAAAAATTTAGGCTCTTGTGACAAAATGGCAAATTTGAAGGCCTTGATGCCTCAAAACTCACATATTTTAACATTTTGGCATATTACTGCGTGACTTGTAAGAATATATATACTTTTTTTCTTTTTGTTTTATCAGTTGTTAACTTACCTTAATTGTGATAACTAAACAACCTCTAATAAAATCAATACAAATCTTTATTTATTTTTATTACCTTTATTATATATGTATAAAATTATTTTCTTTTATGTGTATGTACTAATTCACAAACGTTTATGATTTAAAACAAATATAATTTTGTGTTATAATGTATATATTTATTTAATATGATGACAACTTACAATAGTAAAATCTTAAATGTAAATAAATTGGCACAAACACATAAAAAAAAGATAGTTTTGTATATATGTAATAAATATCATGAAAAAAAACTAAAGTTTTAAGTTTATCTCGATGAAATTAGTTTACTATACACAGTTATTATTTGATCTAATCATAACTAAACTTTATTGGGAAAAAATTTAAGTATGTATATATAAAAGTGATCATAAGAAATCTCGATTTGGTCTTGTTATGTGGATTATATGATTTGATATGTTTTAGGAGTGTGTAGTGTGAGTCGGTTTGGGTCAGTTTTTGACCCAAACCCAATCTAATATCGAAAATTTGATTTATATATTCTTATAACACGTTTGGGATTGGTTCAATCTCAGCTTTTCTAGATATTCACCTTTCTTATTTAAATGGAAATAAAATTTTGAATTTTTCATTATAAATTCATCAAAAATATTGTGAAATCCTATTAATATTATTATTTTTTTTAAATATACTATCTTATATTTTATTTCAAATTGTAATTATTCGTGAAATATTTATTCTATTACCAATTGATTACACAATTTATCAATTGATAACACATTTTCTAACTTTTGAAATTAATAATATTAGCTTAAACATATTAACGAATTCCTTTAACTTAAAAAAATAACAAATATGATGCACCAAAAAGTGGTTAGAGATCTCTAAATTGTACTCCACTTTTACTTTATAATATTTTATGTAATAATTTTTTTAGTTATGTAAATACATGAAAACATTATAAAATATATAATTTTTATTCGTAAACTCGTGTAATAAAGGAGTCTATAACATACTATATTAATAATACTATATTAATAAAGAGTGATGTATAAAGCATACAACTCATTGAAAAGTTTAGGCACATGTCATCATGGTTATTGTATAAGAATTGAAAGAGTTGGTTATGATCAACCAAATAAATAAAAATAAGTTTAGGTACAGCAACATTGCAAAAGATCCTATGTAGCACATGGCAAGTACCTAAAGAGTAACATGATTGTGTTTGCCAATTTTCTTGAAATGTAGCATAGAGATTGCAACTAAAACACATTTGTAGAAAGGAAACAAAGATTGAAACCTATCCATCACCAATCACTTCTAATCCCATGTGTTATGTGGACCTAAAAAACACAAATTTTAAAAGAATTGATGTTATTCAAGGTGTATAAAAAATAAAAATATTCAAAATCTTTCTCGTAACTGTGTATTTTATTTATGTTCACACATTATACCCTACACGAGGAGCGATTCTACAGTGGGTTCCATGGACCTCATTAAAAAAGGTACAAGAAAGCATTATTAACACTTTGTGTTGAAGTCTATCCATAATTTAGTTATGCAAAAACGGGTTTTTTTTTAATGTGGAACCGGTTTCAATTAAGTTACTATTTTGGTAAACAAAGTCAAAAGTTGAATAAAGATGAACCGATTCTTGTTAGGTTCGGCTTTTTGGCCGGTTCGTTTATGGTTTTTGGTAGGGTGAAGGTGGAATCGGTTTCGATTACTGTTTTTTAAACTGAGAAACAAGACATTTTTTAAACATAAAATATGATTAAATTTCATATAATTTAATAATTTAAGTATTAAAATATTAATATTATTTTTTTATTTAATAACTTTTTTAAAGTTTGTTTTTAAGCATTTCATTTGAAAAACTTTTTTCTATGATTTATATTTTATAATATTAAGGTTTTTATATTAAGTTTTTATTTTAATAATAATAAAGTTTTAAGTGTATTAAAAAGTCTTTATTTATTTTAAAAACTAGGTTAGTACCCCGTGTATTACACGAGTTGAATAAAAACTAATAAACATTTAATAATAAAAATTTAAAAACTATGAATGATTTTTTGATTCAAAATATGATTAACATTACGTATAATTTAATATTTTAAGTAAAATAATAATAATAATATGTTTTAATCAATTTTAAGTAATATTATCTTTTAAGTAAGACAATAATAATGATTTATAAAGATTTTATTTTACAAAAAATTATTTTTAAAAATGACTTTTTTTACAAAAGTCTAGGATGTTATCTATTATTACACAAGTTCGTAAAAAATAAATAGTTAATAATAATGACTTATAAATTATAAAATATATAGTGAGTTAAATAGTATTGAAAATTTTTTATATTTTATATAATTTGATTTTTTTTAAAAAGTGTGCTTTTAAATATTAAACTATTTTTTATTATATCAAGATCGAAGTCTTTTTTAATTATATATTAAGAATTTTTTTTTTATTTAAAAAGAAGTAAATATAATAATATTTAATAAAGAAATATGTATTTAATAGAAGAGATAAGCGATAAATTAATTAATTGATACTCTAGATTTGTGACAAGTGTACCCAAAAATTTTTATTTATTAACATTAATAGACGTATTATATATATATATATATATATATATATATATATATAATGAAACGTGTTTAATACAAGAGAGCTGCGAAAAATCAAAGTTGTTGTGTTATATAAACATAACATATGTACATATGTAGAAATAACATATGTACATATACATATGTAGAAATATGTTTATTTATTAAATTAGATAAGGATTTATTATTATGGTTTTTTTTATCAACCTGCTGGTAATTTTACAATTAATAGTTCAAGAGGGTTTTTTGTTGGGAACAAGGGTGAAGGGTCACTATTAGAACGTGTGTCATATGTTATACACATGCAATGTGGGAGGTGACGTAATGATAATGTGGTGGTGTGTAGGTGATGGACGTTAAAGGCTAGCAATTTCAGGCACGAACACGTTAACGTGACACGACACAAGTTTAACATATTTCGTGTTTACCCTTAACATGTTTTGTGTCTAAAACAGCTCGATACGTTAAGACATGTTTATTTTCCGTGTCTAAACAGGTAAAACCCGTTAAGTCTCGTTAAGATATGTTAAAATCTGTTAAGACATGTTTAAAATTTAAAATAAGTGATATAATAAAATAGGTGGGTAACCGATTAGCTTCAAAAAATTTATAATTGATTAACTAGGGCTCGAACTCGAGCTCGGCTCGTTAGAAAATTTTTAAGCTTAAGCTCGACTTGGTTCGTTTATTTTTTATTATTCAGCATATTTATTTAAACCTAATTTAAAACATATTTTTATTTATAGTTTCCAAATTTTAACATAAAATAAGAGGTATAATTATATTTCATAATTTCGTAATTAATTGTATAAATATAAAGTTAATAAAATAAACAAAATTATATAAATAAAATACGTATTTAGGCTCGCGAACTGCCTTGAGAGCTACGAAAAATCAAAGTTGTGTTATATACACATAACATATGTATGAAAAGTCTAGGGATCCTTTCGAGCTTTTTACGGATCCGATCTCAAGAATTTTATGAGCCGGTTTGATTTGTTTAAGAAGAAAAATGTGTTGATGAAGCACTGCCACTGATGGAGGAAAAGGGAAAAAATAAAATAAAAAATGGGAGGGTGATGCAATGATGTGGCACCGTGGGAATGCTAAATGATATATTCGGTTTAAACGACCAATTAGGTATTCGCACGCATTTGTTTCACAATAGTCATGATGAGTGAGTTATTATGTTTGTTTGGTTTAAATTGTTTAATAAAACCTCTAATAGAATTATCAATTTAGTAATTTTTGTATTCACATGCAATTCTAATTGTTTACATAATTTGCGTGTTACGACGGTAATCTTGCATTAAGCAAGATAAAAATCAAATATCAAACCACAAGGTTAATAAAAGTCTTAACTTTATTATAAAACCATACTTTTTTAAAAATAAAAGTAAAAATGGCATGTCACGATAACATTGTCACCGTTGGTAAAAAACAATAGTTTTAAGAAAATAAAAGTAAAAAAAATAAAAATGACCTAATACCATGTCTCACAAAAAAAGTTGGATCATACCGCAATGTTGTTATCACGGAATCAACAATATTAAAGCACAAATCAAAAACTAGTCACAATGACCGTCTATCTATCCTAAATCTATAAACCAAATTGTCGTAAAAGTTTACATCACTCTTAAGAAACACTAACCAAAAAATAAGCTAATAATATGTATGTTAACATAATTAAAGATGTGTCCTACAAAAAAAAAAAGTTGAACCATATTGTCCTTCCTTCATAACATCATCGCAAATTTCAAAATACAAACAAATAAACAGTCGCAGTGACCGTTAATTCATTGGAAAAAATAAATAGAATTCTCAAAAAAGTAAGCGTCACTCTCAAATAATACAAACCCAAATATAAATAAATAAATAGATGTTAACATAATGAAAGATAAATGACTAAAATATCTACAATGTTCTCCGGTTTTTTTTGTATTGTCTGTAACTTTTTTTGCTCAAAGTTACATTATATATTATTTAACTATTATTAATATTTAATAAATATTAGTATTATATGATTATTATTGTTTAACTGCCGCTTTTTTAGTTGACGCTCGCTTTTTTTTACTAGAAATTGCATTATATATTATTTAATTATAATCATTAATATTAATTATTATTAATCCTATATAATTGTTATAATCTAATTATTATTAGTATTCATAAGTAATGATTACTTTTATAATGTATTACATACGAGTAAGCTGTAACTTAGTCATTTACATCTTCTACGTTATAAACGTATAATGGTGTCCACAAAAAATAAGTAATTGTTATGCAAGTTCGTCATTTATACTTAACTGGGCTTATGACGCGTCGAGGCCTAACTGGGCTTGACCCGATCGAAACTAGGCATTGGACTATGATTCTACAAAATACACAACATTAAACTTCAAGCAGGATTTGTCTCTGGACCGGCCTTAACATTTTATCCGTTTGTACAAACCGATTATGATTTTGGACAACAAAATGAAGAGCCCATACGGCCGTACTGTTTAGGTTCGGGTTTTTGACCGGTTCTGATTACTTTTTCTCTAAGAAATTGGAATCAGTTGTACCCGTTGGTTCGGGCTGGACCAATTCTGGTTCGGGTTGTCGGTTCCGGTTTCAAGGTTTTTTGCGATATGTGAAGATGAAAATATAAATGAATACAACAAAAAGCCGGTTTAGGAATCAGAATTGGTTTGTAAAAAGGTTGAAACCGGTTTGAAACCGACCTGGACCCCCAAACCTGATAAAAACCAATTTTAGAACAAACCTGAACCAAGATCGAAAAACCCTTACTAGCTCAAAAATTGGTTCAAACCCAACATGTGTCCTCTAAAACCGATTGTGATCATCTTTGACACAAATTAAAATAAGTTCCAACCTAAACCTTTTGAGTAAAGAACCAAGTTTCTCTACTAAATCTCTAATGATGTCTTGAATCTTGATCCTAAACCTAACTTTATTATCAAAAATAACATCACCTTGGTCCTAGAGGTACGTAAACCCTTTCAATGTTAGTGGAACCACTTCTGGTTTTAGTCAACAAAGTTAAATATAGGCTCTGTTTAGGTTTAGGTTTTAACTAGTTGTTGGCCGCTTTCGGTTTTGTTTGGTTATGGTTTTGGCTGGGTAAAGTTGTAACTGCTTCTGATACTTCTGTTTCTGGTTATGATTTTTCTGAGAAACTAAAACCTTCTGTACCTGGTTCCGGAATCCTTTTTTTTCTTCTACTTGATCCAACGGTTAGCATGTTAATCTAACGAGTAACTAGCCCATCATTTTTAGTTTTTAGAACCTCAAAGTCTGTCATAGTATATACTATGGCAAACTAATCTATAACATGACGTGTTGATATGACGACTGAATTGAAATGTTTCGTATTTAATATAAGCAAGTTCAGGTCATAAGTGTATAGTATATCACAGAAAACGAAAACATACGTGAATATTGTACCGAATGAATTGAAAGCCGTGGATAACACTTTCAGATCAAGTATTTGTGCTTAACTCAAATATTTGATTGGATAAAATTCAATTCAATTAGAACTTGTATGAAATTCGTCAATGATCTTTCTCTTGAAACTTTTGATCGAATGAATGTTTCTAGAGATACGCAGGAGACTTGAAAAAATTGCCTCTTGGTAGTTTTCAATTTTTATTTTTTCAAATTTTGTCACTAAATTAATAAAACGAAGTTTATGTCAAAATTCGTAACATTAATTTTTATATTGATTTTTCAATATAGCAACTTATCGATCCCAGCCGGGGGCTCTGCTATTGAAACCCGTCGAGGGATATTTCCCCGTGGACCCTGCTCCATCTGGAGGCACTACCCCCGGACCCCTCGCCAAGGGGGCCTTGTCCCCTTGAACCCGAATTGAATCATATAACCTTAAACAACCGTGCACCTTACACCCAACTTGTTTAATGAATTTCATGATTCACATTAATCAAAAATTAATCCAATTATATAAAAATATCTAACAATAAGTGTATGGACACGTAAAGGACATGGTTCCTTGTGTTATTTTAAATCCACTTAATAATTTAAGTAATAACGTTAAACATGCTAACATGTAGAATGACAAGTTTATGACCTATTTATCAACATTACATAGCTTTGTTATTTCTTATTTAATTAAATGTATTGATGTATAATATTGAGTTCAAACATATCTGATAGTATTTGCTTTTGGTTGAGTAGAAAGTCTTACTGAAAACCAGGGTTGTAAAAATCGGTCTAGGCGGCCGCCTAGGCGCTAGGCGCCCGGATTCCTTCTCGATTTTGCTCTAGTCGGTGCCTAGTCGGCCTGTTTTTTGTTTTTTTTTGTTTTTTTTTGTTTTTTTTTGTTTTTTTTTGTTTTTTTTGGCTTTTTTGGTTTTTTTGGCTTTTTTCGAGTAAAAATGACCCAGATAAGTGATTATTCGAGACATTTCTCCACCCTAAATACTTAATATGTCTCTAAAACATCAAATCCAACATCTGAAACATTGAACCATGCCACTAAATATCGAAATCCATCTATAAACTCAGAATTTTGTGTTTAAGTTTGTAATTTGAAGTACTTGACTTAGTATGTTTAAGTTTATTTTTTAATATATTTGAAGTATTATATTAAATTATTGATATTAATGTGTGTATATAATAAATATTTATAAAATTACATATAAAAATTCCAATCCGCCTAGCGCCAATTAATCCCAATTAATCACGATTAATCCCTAGGCGGTACCTCGCCGCCCGACTAGCGCCTAGCGACTTCTACAATCATGTTGAAAACATAGCATAAGATGTGAATTTTTTCATAAACACTAGACCGAAGACTATGATGTCTTTGAGAGACTAGATACGTTCAATAAAAATTGATAGTGTCAAGAGAAACTCAGACCCTCATGTTTCATTGCTCCAAAAAATAATAAATATATGATAACCATGTACCCTAATTGCACATATTTTAATAAATATATATTTATAATTTTATTTACATCACATAGTATCTATTTTATTTGTTAAGTTTATGACAATTATATTATATATAATATTTATATTGTAATATTATTAAATGCATTAAATAATATTACTATATCTATATACATAATAGGCTCATCAAGATAAATATATATAAAACCAAGATTTTTTTTTCTGAAAGGTGCTTTAATTTAAACTTGTTTGATCTTATTTAAGCTACACTTAATTGATTTAAACTTTTAGGAAGCAAATTTAAGGTATATAACGAGTGGCCCAAATTACTTTGGTATCTGTTTTAAGATCTATAAAGAAAGACATAAAAGTTTAATTGCTTTGTGTGAAAAACAAAATTATACGCCACGCAATTCTATTTTAATAATTTTACCTTTTTAGCCTTAGACACTCCTTTTTTTTAAACAAAAAAAACTAAAATTTAATTGATTCTGTTATTACAAAATTATTAAATAAATGACTATTTACTACATATAAATTTTCTTAAATTTATTTTGTATCACTAGTTTGGACTTAATTGGTCGTCCGGTCTCAAACATATCACTTCATAAGAATCAATCAACAACATACTAATACGCAACTCCAATAACTTTATCAATTAGGTCATGTGTAGTCATCAAGCCCTATCACTCTACGTAGGCGTTATATAATCAGCCAACATCATCACCCACTTATCACTCCACATCATCATTACATTTGTTATCATCACTCTGTCATCATGCCTCTATCACCCCTCCTTTTTTCCCATTCTCCTTTCTTCCACTTTCTATTTTTTTTCCTTCACGTCGTGACCTGCATCACGTATAAGCCCACTACGCCATCGGTCACACCCCTATGTAGTGGTGGAGGGCGCTACAGAGACGTGATCCTGCCCTCACGTCTTCTTCACCCTTGATAACACATGGCCTTAGAATCAACCTCCACTCCAAGTATTAATTTATTAATTCTATGTATATAAATTTGTATAAAAATATGCAAAAATAAGAGTAAAAAACAAAATCCTATTGGGACAAACATAATGGTTCCAAATAGCTAGGTCTTCATAGGCCTATGAGTCAATACAATCATAGGCTTCATCAAGATGACCGATCTTGTGTATTGTTTGTCTCCATTGCCTTACTTTGTCAAGTCCCCATCGTCCATGCTTGTGGCATTGCTTTCAATCTGCATATACCAAAGAAGACCATTTTTAAATACTGCTTTTCATCATCAACTCTAATATATAAAATTGAAACCAAAAAGTTGAAAAAAAACCCAAATATATCACATGCCATTTGCCCATGAAAACAATGTAATTTACCATATTAATTAAAGATCTTTACTTTCTATATGTTTTGAGATACAAAAAAAGTTTTAGAGTGTGTCAAGCTACAAAAGATTGTGAAGAAAGTAAGATCTATTTTACGATTTCTATCTAAAAGTGAATCATCAACGAAAACATTGTCTTGTCTGTTCTAAAAAATTGAAGATTTTACTTAATTTTATTCTTGTTGTATATAATATAAAGCAGGATTACATAATACTAATATATTCACAAACTAGATTAGAAGCTTGTGTATTACAAATGTTCACTAATAAAAATTATATAATTTATAAATCTTTAAATATTTTTTTATCATTGACATTACGCATAACCTGTAAATGAAAAATGAAAAGATGATATAAATTCATTTGCTATGAGATAATGAAAGAAATGAACAAGGAAAAGAAATTGCAAATCTACAAACTTAGCACAATATTTTGAGGAATACAAAATTAGAAATATATAGGTGTTTGAAATTTAATAAAGATTCACACATATACACAATTACAATACTTTTGTCAAAAAAGAGCTACAAACCGGAACATATAGCATCAACTAATTACTTCATTAATGTTCCTTAAATATACTCCCTAGTCCCCAACATACGTTTCTTGTGATTCACAGATGACAATAAATTAAATAACATAGGTTCACAATGGTTACCTAGGTGCACATTCATAATTAAACTAAGGATGTGTTTGATATTATTTTAATGATTTTGTTAAAAGACTACCTTTAAATGATTAGAGACTGGAACAGTTTGTTCGACAAAAAAAAACTTCTGAATTGAATGGGTTAAGCAACCCCTTAACCATTAAGTTTTAAACAAAGTATAAATAATTCATACATCTTATTGGTACAATAGTTATTGATTCAACATTTAATGAACCAAATAATTCTTAAATCCCAAAAAGAATGAACAAATCTGGATCATCAGGCTTCTCAATCCCAAAGCATTTAAGCTATCATACAAAAGTGAAATCAAAATCAACTTTTAAAATAAATAGTCTGTTCTACTTCCTAACTAAAGTGGCGTCTAAAGAAGCGTTTAAGACGCCGATAGAAAAGGGGTCTTAAGACACCCATTTAGACCTCGACAAAGCCACTGACATGTGGGTCCGTATGTTTACAAAAATACAGAAAAATGGCGTCTAAAGGGACGTCTAAAGTGGCGTCTAAAGAGACGTCTAAAGAGATCTAAGGGGCCGGAATTTGAGTGATTAGTTTGATAAAAAACTGGTTAATTATGGCTGATTTGGTAATTTTCCCTACATATAATTATGTGCATCTAAAGTCGGTGCATGAATAACTTGTTTTTCACTAATGTTTCCAACATCTACTCCCCCTCTTTTGTCAAGGTGAGCAAGGATGAAACTAATGTTTCTAACACTAATGATTTTATAACTTAAATATACATATAATTTAGAAGTAAGAGATATCAAGAGTTGGAGACACAAATGACTGTTGGAGAGAGATCGAGTAAAAGACATAAATTTCCACTCAAACAAGTGTCATCAAATGGTGCATTGGTCTAAGAACCTAAAGACCGTACGTACATACATACAAAACAAAGTAATTAAAAGGTGAGTGTGTCTTCACATGTTTGAAGATGAAACTAATAGTCGAATAGAAATGGAGGATGCCAACAAACCTCATCTCATTTAGCCCCCCACGTCCAACCACAACTAAACCACAACAGTCCCACAAACTTCATCTCATTTCTCTTGAATATATAATCTGCACCGTCCTGTTTAAGTCACGAGAACCACTGTCCCTTTTTTCCATTTCTAGAGCTCAGAAAGATGTCACAGATTGAACCACTGATAGCTAGACTCACTTTTAAATGTACACTCTAAAGATCTCACTCACTTTTAAACTGAAGTGATCGATCTTTTATAAATCTTGATCCGGTCATAAATATGGATTCAGTTTGCTCATCTAAACATCATTCCATCTAGTCTTGTAGTTTGATATATATATATATATATATATATATATATATATATATATATAGACTATATAGTTCTCTCAGAGCTAGTTATACAAATTACTTCTTTCTTCCTTTCTTTCTTTCAATCTGTGTGATCGGTGGTACCAATTAACATGTATGTTTTATATCATATCACCATTTTATTTTATTTTTATTTTTATTTTTTTTTCGGTTTCATGACTTGGTATTTTTTGTCATGTTTTCAGGGGGAACCCATTAGACCTCAACAATTTCCCGGATGATTTCACGAGAGATCACGGCAAACAACCACTTGATGATCATGATGATTCATCTTCTTCTTCTTCTGCATCACGTATGTAACAAATTACTTATTTGATAGCTAGATAAGATATATTGTACGTGTGGTGGTATCTCAACTTAAAAAAAAAGTGAATATTTTATATAAAAGATCCCAACAATAAGCTAGAAACAATTAGTTCCATACTTACGCTTGTAAAGATAAGTCGTCTTTGATCTCCTCACAAGTTGTATGTAAATAATCATAAATACCACGTATAATGATTTTTTTTTTATTTTGTAAGGTTGAAACTTTCAATTATAACTGACAAAACAAATACATTATAAGACAGACATGTTTGATAAAAAAAATACACTATTTTTAATTATACATTTTTTAAAATAATAAATCTAGAAACTAGGCTAGACTATATCATTTTTCGTTTTTGCTACATGAAACTGTTATGCTTAAATTAACAAATCAAGTATTAAGCAAGTCGTTATCATGTTTTATATTTACATTAATCGCATCGTTTCTGGCTTGTTAAACACAATAAAATATGTTTTAAGAGCCCTACTTTCAATTGTATGGTATGTAACTAAGCAATGTGATATCATAATATGAGTCTACGAACTTTTAAAAGTATGTATATATGGTTGGTATACTTGGAGATCGATTAGCATATATAGGGTGAGTGTAGGTTTTGGAAATTTGGATGGAGGGTTAGGATTGGTGTTTGGATTTCAGTGTAGATCAAGTAGGAGTAACAGTAAAGGATGATCGATCGAACACATGCATGAGAAGTCCCATCAATTAATGTTGGTTTAGATTTGAATGAAGTTGTTGTTTATGATATCTAGGAATCATCGGGAAAAACAAAAACGGCGCAAAGGACGAAAGCGAAAAGGTCTACAAGTGTAGGTTTTGCTCCCTCAAGTTCTGCAAGTCTCAAGCCCTTGGTGGACACATGAACCGCCATCGCCAAGGTCTCTCTCTATCTTAATTTCTTTGTTTTTTTTAAACGACTGATTTTTAGATCACTTACGGATCACTGAATAATCATTGTGTCACCATCAGTATCACTCAATCATATCCATCACCGGCCAAGTCACTAGTCATAAAGCAAACTCAATATTTTGAAAAAATGGTGAACGCGCACCATTATGCGCCTCTCACCGACAAGTTTCACGACCAACATGAGGGAGGTAAATCACGTGATCAAGGAAAAATTGGGTGGTGCCAGGCTTTGAACCTCAGACCTCCATTATAGATTACCACCCTGGCCTTACCACTAGGCCACCATCGCATGGATGAAACTCAATACTTTGAAAAAACTCCTTGTGAGATTTGAACCCAGAATCATTTGGTTCTTGAACCTTATCCCACTACCAAAGTACCGCTAGATTATAATGTCATTGCACTATTAAACAAATTAACACATACAAAGTGTGTGAAAAAGTTTGCAAAATGATATCTGCCATACATGAAGCGTAATCTAGCCTCTCTTTCTAACCTTTGAGATTCATCTAGTACTTATGAAGTTAGGACCCCCAAGATCTACTTCAACGGGTTAGCTAGGTGGGTGTATCAATATCATGACTTTATACAGTAGCGGAGGTTAAACGTTTTGAAAGAGGAGACGAAAATTTATGGGACCGAGAATACTTGTTACTTGTTTGAAACAAGGGGTGAAACCAATATTTATAACAATAGGATAGTCGCCCCAGTCCTATAAAAGTTTCGCCTATGACTTTATATATATGTATAAAGTTTTTAGTTTTGATATTCCAAAGCTACTAAATTGAAAAGTTATTAACCGCAAACACTTATAATTTTAATATTTTATCATGTTAAACATATTTATCGAAGACAATTAACCTAATGTTTTATTTTTTTTGCATTGAATGCAGAAAGGGAGACAGAAGCACTAAACCATGCTCGTCAGCTGGTTTTTAGCAATGACAACCTTATCTCCCCACTCCGTCACCAACTAGGGTATGTTATTTTGTCATTTGTTGTGAACGTGGACAGAATTATCAAACACACATACATACACACACTCGGATATATTTTATAGTTAAATACAAAGGCCGTTTTGTGTACAAGATTGCATGATTTTATTGCGCAAGTATTAAATGTTCTTCCATGATAAAATCTAAATGTTCTTCCATGATAAAATCACGCAAACGTAAAATTATCACACATGAACCATTTGCGTGTTAGTTCTATATGTGTGTCATAACTTCACTTTTTCGTGATTTTATCACAACAGAACAATTAAGCATTTACGTGATAGAATAACAAACTCTTCATACTTTTCACATGCATATAACTCTTTATATATATAGATACATATAAATATAAGTATATGACTCAAATTAACCCTAAAGATCAAAAACATTATGCTCCGCTTATGTAACTTCAGTTACATATCATAAACTGAGTTAAACATCTTAAAGATTTTCTCAAACGATATAATGTCTAATTAATTACTTTTGTGTAAATAAATATTGAGTGGTCATAGACATTGTTGATATGATATTGTAGTGGGCAGCCAGTGGTACATGGAGGGTTTCAACATCATCAACTAGTTTGCAACATGGGTAGCACAGTTTACCCCACAAAACCCTTTCCCGACCCTTCCACCACCATGTCGCCGCCACCGCCACCGCCGGCTCCACGCATGTACACTTCTCCGACATCACGCCTCAACAACCACCCGTATTCGTCACAACATCCACCAATACCATCGCATTGGCCAATCCACGATTGCTTTATCGGGCATGTGAGCTCCGGCAATCCACCACCATTCAGCCTCCACAATTCAAACCCCGCCACTGCGCCACCACCGGAGGGTACAAGTAACTACACATGCATTGGTGCACCCGTTGGGCAAAGCTTCACACTTGCCGGAGAAAGATATCAACAAGATGGATTCAAATAGTTGAAGCTTTTAATTTGGGACGATGCTAGCTATATCTTCCCAAAATAATCTATTAATTATATATATCCTCCTAATTACAAAGACAAAAATGGAAAAAAAATGTTTCTATTTTTCTACTATTTTTAGTTTTTTTTATCATTTATGTCGTAGTATGATTGTGCAAATGTTGATGTAGCTTTTGATAGTGCAACTAAATGCAGAGTTTTGTTGGATTTCAACTAAATATAAGTTGAAGGTGTGATGGAAATTGTAAGTGTGAAGTGTTTGGTTGGAATTTAACATGTTGGACAAAACTTCAAACTTCTGTAATTTATAAAGGGGGCTGTTAGGGAGACACCCGACTGGATCCTCGGACACCCTCAATACGGCCCGTAAAACCCTTTACGGGTCGTATTGAAACGAATATTTCTGACAAAATCTGACACGTCAAATCATAGGGCTGACGCAGACTGACACGCAGTACATACGGCCCGTAAAGCCCTTTACGGCCCGTATTGAACGCCAATAATTTGAGCAGCGCAAATTATTTGACTTAACGTAATAGATGTATGCGTAAATTAATCGTTTGATGTATATCTTCATGGCATACGTTATAATGCAATACTTGAATCAAAAAAGAAAACGCAGACAGGAACAATTTGATTTTCTAAACAATTAGGTTTTGGGGTTCTTTAACAAATTCAAACTCGTAAAGGTTTAACAATGTCGATGGGAGGCAACAACTTCGGTGATGAATATATGTGTGTCTATGAAACTGATCAGGTAACAAACTTATTCGTTTAACGGTTGTTAGTTTATAAAATCTTATACATTTTTTTCAGGTTTTTGCCGGTGTTGATGAAATTTAATGTATAATCATAATTATTATTTTTTCAGGTTTTTGCCGGTTTTTGCCATGTGCTTGTCGTCTATTGAATAGTATGAATTAATTAAATTTAATTATATATTTACCTATTATTTATGTATAATCATAATTATTATTTTTATTCTTTTAAAACAGATGCTAAAGTTACACTGGATGAGGTAGACTTGTTTTGGCGTAAGCTTGATTTAAACCCGTCGTTAGTTAACGAGGATGAAGGTGCTGATATTGATGCGCAATTGGATCGGGTCATACAACATATCAAGCTTCAACCAAATCCAGTTAAAAAGAGTATGATGTCAAAGGTTTTTAGTGCGGTTTTCTCATTTAAATCAATGAAAAAAGAACTCGTCGTGCAAACTAACACTTGAGGGCGACCAAGTTTAAAGACACAACAAAAAAAACAAGAGCCTGCCCGACATAGTTCATTCACAAAGCCAAAGAAAAACAAGCAGGATGATTCAACGGTCACTCACGATAGTCAATTGCAGCGTGCTAATTCGTATTCTTCAACGACAAGAATGCACGATTTTTCCGGGTTTTCTCAACCACAAGACGGGTTTTCGCAACCAACTGTTGGGTTATCGCAACCAGCATTTGACATCCCGGTACATTTAACTGATAACAAACTTTACAATTTTAACCGGTTTAAGGATCACATTCCTGACATCTTCCACCCATACATATCAAGAATACAAGACGTTGTTCCAGACGGAAACTGTGGCTTTCGATCTCTGGCTGTTGCATTAGGACTTCCGGAAACAGAATGGTTAACTATTCGTCATGCACTCCTGACTGAGAGTATCCAAAATGCAAACGTGTACATTAACGTCCTCCTTGGTGTTTTTGACGAAATTCAAGAATCCTTGAAATGGTCAAAACCTGAATTTGCTCCAAGGCGTTATTGGATGCAAATGCCAGAGACCGGACTTTTGATTGCAAATGCGTTTGGTGTGATTGTGGTTTTTATAAGCTTAGGCGCTTCTGTAACGATTTTCCCGCTATGGACGTCGCCTGAATTTCTCCAACCACATCGTATTGTGTCATTCGTATTTGTTAACGATAACCACTTTGTAATGGTTGAACTTACCGGAGATTATCCAATGCCGAACAATTAAACGATATTATAAGTTACTTAAACACGTACCGTACGTGTTGCATTTAACAAATACCGGATTTCAAAACAAAGTACGATTATACGCTATTATAAACAAATATTATTTATAACTTAAAAATTAAATAACTAGACGATATGATATAACAATTAACGTTAAACGCGTACGTATACCGGAATTCAAACAACGTGCGGATTTTATAACACGTATATATAATAATATATATATCATATGTTTAATATATAACGTTAAAAACGTACGTATAGCGATTAAATATAATTACGTTAAAATATATGTTTTAACCATTTAAAACAGTTAGACAATTACAATGTTTCAAATAAGTTAAACACGTACGTATATCGGGTGGAAAAACAAAACTTATTTTCTTTTCAGGTTTAAAAACGAGTCGTATAGGCCTTTACGGCTCGTATTCCGTTTTCAGCCGCCAGACATCTCACTGACATTTTCTGACACTCTCTGACGGCTTTACGGCTCGTATAGATAGGGTAGGTGTTGACTGATCCGTAGGGGGTGTCCAAATAACGCGCCCCTTTATAAATCTAGTTGCATTGGGATTGAGAATAATTCCATTTTTGAATTTAATTATCATAGGTATGGTTGATATTACTTTTTTTTTGAACGGCCAACTAATCAACTGCCGGGTACTTCGTTCGCGGCCCTTAATGGCTAAAGGATACCCAAGCTGGCCACTAGTCTAGACGGACAAAGCCCCTAGCGCACCAGCCACCAATTCCCGGGGAAAACTCGACCCAATCACCCGTCAAAGGCACGACGATGAAAGGCAGTAAAACCGGGTGGGATCAAGAATCGAACCCATGGCCTGGTTCTTTTATCACTTCCCCTATAATTATATCTTACCACTAAAACAAGACATCATTGATATGGTTGATATTACTATTTACATTACTTGATGAGACATCATTATCTGATGAAACCTATTATAGTTTTAACATTGAATTAAATAATCTAAAGCATGCATTCATGTTTGGCACACCCTATAGAATATAGCACTAGGGATGTGCTTGAAACCAAAAAAAGTTGACCCAACAAAAACCGAAAAATCCAAAATTAAATAAATGAACCCCAAATATAATCAAACATGTTTGGCATAAGTTTTCCATAAACTAAAAGTTTGGGTTTTGGTTTAGTTTTACGTAAAATAAAAATCGGTAAAATCAAATACATGCGTACGTGTATATATATATATATATATTACTTTTCAAGAATTTTAATAATTTATAAAACTTTTTTTTTATTTTCTCGTTTTTTGGTAACAAAAGTCATAAAAATCATTTTTTTTCTTATTTTTTAGTCTTATGATAACAAAAACACATGATTTTTACTAAATTTAAATATAATATTTTAATTTGTTTTTATAAGCATAATTTTAGATATAAGTATAATTGAAAAACTGAAAAAATAAAAACCCAAACCGAATCCAAATGGGTTCTAAAAGATAAAAACAAAATAAAAAACCGAACCCAAACAAGTTTAAAAACCGAAATTTCGGTTGAGTTTAGACTAAGGAAAAAACCGACCTAAACCGGCTCATGCATACCCTTAGAATATACATCACTTAAATAAACTTTACTATAATGCATACACATAAACAAACTAAAAATTAAGTTCATCTTGTGCTTATGAAACAAAAAAAATATTTTTTTAATTTTATGTTAGGCATATGGTGACAACATGTCCCTGAAAACGTTGTTGTTTGCCTATATGTTTCATTTTATTAATTAGTATAAAAAAGTTCTATTTAATTTTATCTATGACATGTTGCATGTTGTTGCTACAAGTTTAGAAAAAAAAAATCAACCTTGTGGTTAATAATAATAAAAATAATAATAATTATAAATTTAACCTATGTCAACAGCATATTGTCCATATAAAGGGGAAAAAATATAATTTCAGGATCTCATTTTGTTTTTCTTATATTCTATCATTCCTATAGCAATCACATATATTGTTTAACTGATCAAAACTCTATCAAATCCTATAGTAAGAATATGTTATCGATATAGGTTAATATATGCCAACCACTACTGTTGGCTATGTGTCATGGGTATATGATCAGATTATTTTAGTAACAAAATCTATATATATATTTGTATGATGTATAGAGCTGAGCAAGTGAACCTTGAATTGAAATCCTTGTTTCCTTACATAATGAGCTTGAAACCACTAAACAAAGCAACCAAAATCAATCTCCCTCTAGCTATAATAACAAGCGTCCACTCTAGAGGTGGTAATTTTCACACAAATCAAAAGAAATTGGTTAAGATGGGTAACACTTTAACACAATATGAGTCAAGATGGGTAACCTAAAAACTATGTGAATACAATGGATACAAATATTAAAAAATGATTAATAACGTATTTGTTTAGAAAATCACTAAAAATTTTCTTAATGCATTATTCTTTTTTAGTTATAACACATTATAACTTAAAGCAAATTAATGTTTTTAAGAACAATGCATTTAAACTCAGACTGATTTTACCAAACATAGTCCCCTTCCCACCCACCCACTGCACCCGCTCCCGCTCCCGGGCCATCCTCTAGGGCCGTGGGTATCTTGGATCTGTGTCTCTGACTATATTGGATCAAACATAGTATGCGTCTACATATGCGTTAATAGGAATAATGTGCCGCACACGTTCATGCGAAATTTGATACACAAATGTAAGTGGAATCATTGATGGCTATATGTGTGTGATTTTTACAGGAATTATTTGTGTAGATGAGTATGTATATATAATCAGGGCTAACTCAAGCTTTTTAGATCAAGATAAGTATGTATAATCAGGGCTAACTCAAGCTTTTTAGAGATGAGTATGTATAATTCGGTCCAACTCAAGTTTTTTAGGGGCCTAAAGCGAAGTTCTTAATTGGGGTTCTTTCGTAGTTTTTTAACTCTCTTTTTACTTCAAATACAAAAGAATTTAATGAAAAAAAAAACATATCTGATATGTTGTTTTATCCAATATTTTGATCTTTAAAGATATTTTAGGTTGTAAGTAAAGTCATTAACATAGAAAAATAAAAGTGACGCGTACAATCAAACAAGAGCTTCACCGTATAGAAAACATTTTGGTTTGTTCATTGAAAACTCAGAAATACTACATACAAGGCTCAACTTGTTTGAAAAAAATTGAAGGTCGTAAAGAAGTGATCGAGGGCTCAAAGACCTTGCTTTGGTTATTGAATTGGCCCTGTGTGTAATGAATATTTCATATGGTTTCTCTTTTTCACGTCTTTATTATACCACCAGAGGCAGTGGCGGATCCAAGAATTTTTTTCAGTGGGTTCACCATTTTCCGACGTTTTAATTAAATATAACAGAACATAAAAATTTTCGAGCCGGGTTGACGGTTTGGGTCTTGTAATGTTCTTCACGTAATAACAGTGCGATATATCAAGTCAATGATTAAAATTAAAAAAACGTCGTCATTAAAGAGTTCAAAGATACAAAGTGTATTTTCATTTAAGATTTCTAAGCTCCAGACCAATTAGGAGTCAAGGGGGTCACGCGTCCTTGCGGAGTCCAAGGTGGCGGTCCTGCTAGCCATTCAGCAGACATGGGTCAAGGGGGCAACGTCCCGAAACCTAAACGAAATATGCTAAGTTTGTATGACTAAACGTAACTTGATCCGAGAGTTTAACCACTAATAACTACCATTTTGCTTCCTAAGTTTACAAGACATTAAAGTGATTTTAACACGATTATTTAGAAATCTAATAATTGATTATCGATATTTCTCAAACAAAGATCACTTGTCTTTATCAAGTTGACAAATTGCTGTGAAAATTCCATTAAGAATTCACTTTTAAAAATCTTAATGAGTTTATTTCAGGATTCACCCCTAAAATATTAATGGGTTCAGCCTATTGTTTAACTCTTTCGAAAAAAGTTTTCCTACTAACGAGTCGAAGCACGTTGAGTTCCTATGAACCCACCCCCTTAACCTACCTCCGCCACTGCCAGCAGGGGATACATTACCGATGGTCTAATCGATGGCTCGATCTCTCATGCCACAGTCTATCAGAATACGTACAGTGGTAGTAATACTTTATATTAATTTACTTGTATTAATTATAGCATTAGGCTGGAGGGACTGTTGTGTGGTGCCAAAACGTACGGCTAGATTCGTGTGTTTTCTGAAGTTTCATGTAACGATTAGTGTGTGTCCTTTTGAAACCGACGGGACTTTGAGTTTAAGCGGAGTGATGTTGAGATGCCTGTTTTTTAAGTACATCCTTTTACAACCTTTTTTGAATGGCAATGGTTATTCACACACCCACGTTTTTTAATTCAACGACTCTACTGACCTTATATGTCTCGTATAGGTCCCCAATCATTGGAACTGACACCCAATGATTGGTGACGTATAGAGCCGCGTACAGGACATATACGACGCGTATAGGTTTATACGCCTCGTATAAGTCCTCAATTATTGGCACTGACAAATTCTGACACCTAATGATTGCCCCCTATATGCCTAGTATATAGGGGTGAGGTGGGTGTGTGAATAACACAACCCTTTTGAATTAACAACGTACTTTTTAGTTTTATAAACGAATTAATAATTGTTATCATTTAATTCATTTCATATGTTACATATGATGTATCAAGATTAATGGTGAAATATAAAAATAATTAAAGGACAACGTTAATTAAGTATACAACTTAATTAATTAATTTGGCCTCCAATCATAACCTAATTTTTGCTGCAAACTTCAGTCGTTGATTTGAATTTTTAAGAGGTAGAGCGCTAGAGTTGTTTCTCACATAAATCATATAATTTGAGATGGTTATGTTTAAATTACAATAAATGTAGAAAAAGCTATATATAAAATCTTGATTATGACCATTGTTATCAAATTTTAAGAAATTAAAAATGGGATTTTTTTTTTATAACCATAGGAGCCTATTTACATGGTAATTAAACTTTCTGGTCTCTCTAATACAAACTAACACTTTAACACGTTATGATCGTATCCAATGTTTTAAAAACCGGTATTTTAGGTGTACCGGATTTGGCTAAAAAATGGTTCAACGGTTCAACCGGGTTGTACCGGATGGTTCAACCGGACACACTAACCATAGAATTTTATAGAAATACAACTTATACTCAAATAAGTTTCTAAAAAGTATACAAATTTATCCAAAATCAATTCAAAAAGTACTCAAATTCATTCAAAATCAATTCAAAAAGTACTCAAATTCATTCAAAACAATATAAAAGTATTCAAATTATAAAAAAAATTAAAATAAAAGTACATAACAAGATTATGACATTGACGTGTTAAACATATCAAGTTCACGATCGCTTAAAAGCCGAAAATAGCTTAAAAGCCGAAATTTTGTGATTTTTTTGAAACCGGAAATACCGAAAAAACCGGTAAAACCGGAAAAACCGGATTAAACCGCCGGCACGATTGATCGAAAGAACCTGCATAATACCGGAGGGTTTCGTACCGGATTACTAACCAGCAAGCGGTCGAACCGGCCGATTCGAACCGGTTTTTAAAACATTGATCGTATCTATGTTGTATAATGTGTATACATAGAGGGTATTTTTTTAGATTGATGATTGAAAGCTAGTGTGTAGGAAGTTTATATGTATTAATGATTTAAATCAATTTTTTTATAAAAGTGAGTAAAATAGCCGTTGTTAACAGCAATATTTTAATAAAGGAAACTCATGAAGGGATGACAAAATGGGTTATATATAACGGCCAAATATAAAAATATGTTTAATGGGACGTAAGGTATTCAAAAATTGAAAACTATCCTAACTTATAAAAATCATGAAAACCATTAGAAAACTATGTAAAAAAAGTTCTTTTAATTTTTTTTACATATTTTTAACATTATTTGGATCATATTTATAAGGGTTATTGGATTAAAATACTCTCAACTTTAACCTTTTGGCCGGCGATACTCCCTACTCAGGAAATGTTTCACAATACTCCCTACTTTAAACTTAGTTTTTTCTGGCATTCCCATCCTAACGGAACTGTAACTCCGTTAACTTAAATCGCAAAATTTAACGTAACGATCACCATACCTTCTTTCAATCAAAAATTGAACTCACAAAAACTTAGTTGACACTCATTCAGTCCTAATCGTGGCCTCAATTTCATCAAACGTCATCCTTCCTATCGATTTTGAATCCAAGATACAGCTGTGCTTACTATATACACGAACTCAAGCAATTAGAATCCGATCCAAGTAATCTTGAAACCATTAGCCTTGTTTTTAGGTCTAGAATGAAAGCCCTATGGTTAATTTGATCAAACATCATCCTTCCTATCGATTTTGAATCCAAGAAACAATCGCGGCTACAGTTATAAACGAACTCAAGCAATTCGAATCCAATCCAGGTAATTCTTGAAACCATTAGCCTCGTTTTTAGGTCTAGAACGAAAGCCATGTGGTTAATTTCATCATCAGATGGTCGTTTAATCGATTTGGATCGGGATTCAAAACTAGGGTTTGTGTAGAATTGGGGATAATCATCAAAAGTGTTAACGGAGTTACAGTTCCGTTATGACGGGAGTGCCAGCAAAAACTAAGTTTAAAGTAGGGAGTGTTGTGTAACATTTCCTGAGTAGGGAGTATTGCCGGCAAAATTGTTAAAATTGGAAGTATTTTAATTCAATAACCCTATTTATAAAAGAAAACATCAAAAAAACGTCAAGCCAATATTTTAAAAAAAGTATATTAATACCATGTAGCACATACGTAACATCTGAGCGTAACGATAAAAATATTCAGAGTGTTACATATGTGCTACATAATTTTTACAACTTAATGTGATTTTCAAAACATATATGCCCTAGGACGTAATTACGTTATATTATATATTGCATATTAGCTTATGATACTCATGCACCTGGTTTTAGAGGTGTTCATCTGGTCAGATTACGAGTTTATTAAGGTTATTTGGATTTGAAAACTTTAAGATCATATCTGAAACCCAACCCGACCCGAATTCAAAATTTGGTAATCCGATCCGAATCTATCTGAATAACCCGAATAAACATATTTTTTCATCCGAATAATCTGAACAACCCGAATAAACAATTTTTTGTGTATCTGATATCCGGTCCGATCCAAATTCAGAAAACAGATATCCGATCCGAATCTATCTGAATATCCGAATCTTTAATTCGGGTTTCAGATACTATTCGGTTTTCGGATTTTTTCGGATTTACTTGAACACCCCTGTCTAGTTTATGATGAACCCATTTTTTATTTTAAATTGCAGAAAAAATGCTTAGATGTTTCAGACATAGAAAGTATAGGGCTAGATTCTCCAATTTTGGAACAGTGTAGTAATATGCACATGTTGAACTATATATATTGAAATAAAGCAACGTACCATGCAATTTGGTTCTTACAGGCCTTCCTTATTTAATGTATATCTTGTTGCTAAAGTTTTAAGTCCCTTCGGTTTAGTTTCTCTTATTTAGTAGTCCAATAACCAATCATCATTTTATTTTACCATCACCAACCTTCCAATTAAAATCAGGGAAATTACCCAAATACTTATTTAACTAATCAAGAAAAAACCAAATATCATTGAGTTAGTGATATAATATGTCATAATATCGCTGACGTGTAATTGAAAAAAAAAAATCGTATTTTGCTGATGTAAGCAAGATTAAATAATGAGTAAGCGAGATAATGCTGATAATTTGTGGTTTTCATCTCGGACGGTTCAACTGGACATACTAATTAACCATAAAATTCTATAGATATATAACTTATACTCAAATAAGTTTCCAAAAAGTATACAAATTCATCCAAAAACAATTCAAAAGGTACTCAAATTCATCCAAAACAATCTAAAAGTACTCAAATTCTAATAAAAAATTTTTAAATAAAAGTGCATAATAGGGTTATGACATTGGCGTGTTAAATGCATCAATTAAGTTCACGATCGCTTAAAAGCCTAAATTTTGTGTTTTTTTGAAACTGGAAATATTGGTTTTACCAGTGAAACCGGATTAAACCGCCGGCACAATCGATCGAAAGAACATGCATAATACCAGAGTGTTTCGTACCGGATTAGTTGACGGCATCCGTTTGAACCGGCCGGTTCAAACCGGTTTTTAAAACATTGGTTTTCATCACTGGCGTGTCATTAATTATATAATTGTTTATTGTATTGATGATAAGTCAGTGATATATTTTATGTAAATATATCCACGCCAATGATAAAAAAAAATCATATTTAAATAACAAAAATGACTTTCTAATATTTTATTTTAGAAAAAAAATATTTTTAAAATTTTGAATAATTAAAAATGACATTTTATAAAAAAAATTAATGCTTAAAAATTAGATTTAGTAAAACATAATAGTCGTAGACATATTTACAAGAAAAAACATACTTGCCGATGTGTGACTAATTCACTTGTTAAAGGCATTGTCTCTTAGAAAAAAAAGTCTTGGATTCAAATTCAAGCGAAAGAAGAATATTGTGGTCTAGTTTAGAAGTAGTAGTAAGATAGTACGACTGTTAAAAAAAAGGAAAAAAAATGCACTTATTATTCAAAACGTATATATTATTTTCAAAAAAGTAAATTACCGATATGGTACTTGTGGTTTGTTAGAATTTCACTCTTGGTTCCTAAGTTTCATAAATTACCCATATAGTCCCTAACTTTTGACATTAATAGCACATATAGTCCTTAGGTCACCAAATTACCCTCACCTAATTGACCGAATTACCCTCACATAAGGACTATATGCGTTACAAATGTCAAAAATTAGGGATCATATGAGTAATTTATGAAACCTAGAGATCAAAAGTGAAATATTAGCAAACCACAGATACCATATCGATAATTTACTCTTTTCAAAATTGTTTAAATTATATTTCTAATAATTCATTTAAACAAATAAAAAACTATTTTTTAAAGTTTGAATACTAAAAAATGACGTATTTTATAAAAGAATTAATGGTTAAAAAGTGTAACTTTGCGTTACACTGTAAATATTTATTTAATGTGATAAAACTTAATTTGTATAAACACATTAAAATAGTGTTGTACATGTATAATAAATATAATAAAAAAACAGAAGATTTAAGTTATATTGACGGAGTTAGTAAGATTAACACATTTAAGGTAAGTTATAATTGATCAAAGTCTTATATATACGTATGTATATACACACACAATAACACAATATCAAACTAACACTGACATTATAACTATGGGGGATATGATGTTACTTAATGTTGATAATAACATATGTAATAACTTTCATTATTAATATTTTTTTCTTTAGACATATTATTATTCATTATACACTTTAATAATATATTTCAGAATAATGTTAAATCTATAAGTTCGCTACCTAAGATATATTGAAACTATAGAAATCATGTAAACATAATTATATTACCTTTCATTAATTCATTTGAGAACAGAATCTAAGTATGTTGCGTTGTAATAGTTTTTCTAATAAAATCTCAAAACTAATTTTATTTCTCTTGGTTAATCTCTAATAAGATACATCGTCACTTTCTAAAAGTTATCTAAGGTGACGAACTTACTTACCTTACCTATAGCCGTAGGTGGTCAAATCTCAATGCTTATATTTTTTTTATTACCATATGGCGATTCAATCAATAAACCATGTAAATCTCACTCATAACGTAAAAATCTGTTAGTTTTGAGAAGTGTAGAATGTAGCTAGACCTTACCTTCATTATGGAGAAAAGAGGTTATTTTTGAAAAGACCCTCAGGCCTCGGCTCGTGAACAAACAGTCGTAAACACGCAAAAATACGAAAATATGAAATTAAAGAGAGAGTAATATAGGCGAAATGATGGAATGATAATTGTCTAACTATTGAATATTGATCAAGAAGTCAAGGGGTTTCAAATCCAAGGAAAAGAATGCAATGGTACAATAATTGTGGTTTGATTAATTTTTTAATAATAAACAAGTTAGTTTACACATTAATTATAGCAAATACACTTTAACATTCACTCCACACCAACAAATTAATAGAAAATGGACAGAGAGTTGACAGTTTGATTATAAACTTAATTAAGTAGTATTATCTATTCCTTTATCATTAAAACTAAGACTAGCCAATTGAGCAGCTGCACGAGCAGCAGCCGATGCCCGGTCAGCAGCAGCAATAGCAGCTCGAGCTTTCTCCAAAACATCAATCGACTCTGATGAAACCGGTCTTCTCTCAGCTGATAACTCTTTGGATTTTGTGGGAGCCAATGACACCATGGTTGCACCAGTCTTAAGAGGTTGAACCGGATGAACCGAGCCTCTTTGGCTGCTGGTTAATGCCTCATGATGTGTAGCTTTAGGGGGTTCTTTATGGCTCTGGGGGATTTGAGTTACTATTGATATTTGCTTTGGTCCATTCTACAAGTTACCAAAGCAACCATTATATATGGAACAAATTTGACAGCCACATTTTTTTAATTGTAGCATTCCTTATTAGGTTTGATATATTTTTCTACATTTTCCTGCAATTTTTTCTTTTTTGTTGGTTTTTATTGTAGTTCTAATTTCTAGCTAAAAACTGGTATTTCTTGCCTTTGTTGCTGTTTTTGGGTATTAGCACAACATTAATTGACCCAGATACACATGTATTATTTTTAATATTTGCTAATAAAAGTATAATATAATGACCAAATAAATAATGTTGGTACTGACCAAAAGTGATTATAATTGACATTATAGATGTAAAACAAAAAACATCCTAAATTCCTAACTTCTCTAGCTAATATTAATATAGGAGATAGAAAAGTAGTATGTTCGACCTCAAAAGTTTAATTGTATTTCTTTTTAGGGGCAATTTCATATATCCTCATCAAAACTTTCATGATTACATATTTCCTCAAATCATGCATGAAAAGTATCATGCATTATGCACTAAAACTTGTACTTTGGGGAAATATGTGAGTTTTCAAGTTTAGAAGGGATATATGTAATTCCCCTTCTTTTTATCTATTACTTATGTAGATGATTTTAACCAATTAACTGTATTGTTTTATCAGTGGCAAACATTGTTGTAAAATTCCATGAGTACTTCGTGTCCAGGCCGAGTCCTCGCCTAGTAATTTCTAAGTGTTTGTCGACTAGGCCGAGTACTCACTGCCTTTCATTCGACCAGCCTAACAGCGTTTATCGACTTCTACAACCATGGTGGCAAGTCAAACGGGCACAAAGAGAAAGAGAGTTAAGTAAAAAAGGAAACATGTTAGATGGATAGACAGATTGAAAGTCAACCAAAATTATACTTAAGCACATAGAACCTCCTATAAATCATTCTACTCTGAAAAAAAAAAGATTTATATACAAAAAAGGTTGCAACTTTTAAACAAAAAATGTTTTGGTCCTCCCTAAACCACTTGTTTCATCCGGCACATAAAGGTACCTCCTTTGACCCATTACCCAACTCATCTGACCTACCCATTTTCTCAAGTAAACCCATGACTGAAAGCATTATGTATTGAAAAAAAAAACTGGAATTAGTCAATTACCAAAAGATCCTCAGGTGTTTTTTTGAATTCAGCTTCAGTTTTAGAAGAATCCCAAAACACATTGTACTCTTGGGCGATATCTTTCAAGACATTGAGCTTCACCTCACCAGAGGGAGTATATACTGAAAGTTTCTCAATTATCTGAAAAAAAAACAATAATACAAGTTATATGCAATGCAGACATAACTCAGATGCATAAATAAATCTAAAATAAACAAAATTTAACTGTACGGTTGACACTAGTATCAGGGCGAAGCTCAGAAGCAGCTGATATGAACTCCTTCCCATATTTTGTACCAAATAAGTTTCTAACGGTTAATAAATCAGGTAAATCCGAGCATCTGGGAGCTGCAAAGATTATACTTGCAATTGCCTCCTTCAACTCCAATGGACATTCCCTGCATTTTTAAAACACAATACATAACCATTGCTTACTATACATGCATGCATGCATGCATGCATGCATACATACATCCATACATACATACATACATGCTTATCTACAACTATATGTACATGCATACATGTAATGAGTAATTATAACTGCAAAGAATTTTTTTCAAAAGGGTTTACCGCTGGCTTTCAATAATAGGAACCCGTGCAAGAACAAACTCACAGAACATCTCCAAGATCTCATATGCAGCCCATATATTCTGTTCTCTAATAATATGCTCCACCTGAAACAAATTAGAAAACCATCTTTCCTATGATAAAAATCAAAATGCAAAAGACTTGAACAAGAAACACACAAGAACCAAATGACTTACACGTATTCGAGCAATCGGTTCTTGACCAGATTGAAGGAACTGAGCTATTTCTTTGCGCATTAGCTTCAGCTGCGTGTCTCTCTTATTTTGAAGCAATTTAATTCGTGAGATTGCCAATGTTAGGCATGTTTTACTGCAATAACACCCAAAAATAAGTAATTTTTAAACCAAAATGGAATGATTTATATAATTCCAAACTTTATCTGGTCAGCAGGCATTAATCAGTTAATCTGTTGCAAATTGACAGATGCATTTGACTTTTTTCAGTCAAAATGGACATTTTTACAATCCAAGAGTATCTTGATTACTCTCTTGCTATGAAGATTACACCCATTTTTATGATGAACCGTTTAAGATTTGCCAAGGTGTTCTTGTTTATCTCTAGATTCGAATAAATATGCATCGATATTGAATTCGGAAGTCAAATTGTTGACCTTAAAAGTTAAAAGTTGTGCCTTGTTCTAAATATCATGATTGTAACATGTAACTTCACAGTATCATCGCTGGACATTATTTAGATCAGATACTAAATATTGCTTCATGAGTTCAAATTTTCAAAAGAAAACTGAAGGCCGTTTCGTTGAATTGGGGATGCATATATTTAGATCGCAATATATTAATTCGAAAATCGAAACAAATATGAACCGGTATGTAACAAGAAATATGCACTGATAAGGAATTGGGGATTCATAAAATTAGTATCAGTTTACAAGAATCTATAAAACTTGGCAATTGGGGAAGCTGGTGAACTAATTACTAACCATTTTGCGCCGATAAGACCCCTATTGAAGATTTGATTTAGCAGCGACATCGGCACCGGAGAAATCAGTCAAACACTGCTGCCGGAGACGGAGGCGGCGGCGGCGGAGGGCGTCATGAGTTTGTAAATTTAAGCAGACGACGCTCGATCAGCTCCGTCTGTTGATCATCGATGATTTGGTTATTTTGTTTACAGATTTAATTTCTAGTACATTTCATTTTTTTTTTTTTATTTTGCCTGTTGATCGTCAAGAATTTGTCTGTTTTTAATTTTTTAAGGTGAAATTCTAATTTACTTGGCTTTGAGCCTTTGACTAAGTGTGTGCGCTAGAGGTGTAAAAAAACCGGACCCGGAACTGGAACCGACAACCCGAACCGGAACCGGAACCGGTCATACCCGAACAGGTGGGTACGAACGGGTACGGTTTTTCAGACAAATTAAAACCGGAACCGGAAAACCGGAACTGGTTCAACCTGAACCTGGCCAAAACCCGAACCGGAACTGGTCAAAAACCGGTTGGAGCCGGTTAAAACCCGGAACTGGAACCGGAACCGGAACCGGGTATTGACTTTGTTGACTGGAACTGGAACCGATTGGAACCGGAACCGGTTCTGGAACCGGAACCGGTTCTGGAACCGGAACCGAGTCCAAAAAAAACCCGATTTGTACACCTCTAGTGTGCGCCTTTAGTCAAAGTAGAGGGCCGACCCTAGAATCAAAAAAATTCTGGGCCTAGGGCAAGAAAAAAAATAGGTCCCTCTTAGAAAAACTAAATTAGTAATTTATATATAAAAAGTTAATAATATGAATATATTAGTTATAAAAATTAACAAAACCAAAGTATTGTAGCATAATAATATATTTTAAATACCTAAGCAAACCGTGAGGTTCTCCGAGCATTTTTTGAAGCAAAAGTTTCGATCATCTTTTCGGTATCCATTAGGGGTGTAAACGAACCAAGGCAGCTCGTAAAATACTCGGGATTGGATCGTTAAAAAGCTCGAAAGAGCCGAGCCTTAACGAGCCCCAGCCTGAACTCGAGCCCAAAAATGTGGCTCGTTTAGTTATCGAGCCCGAGCTCGAGCTTTACATATCGAGCTCGAACCGGCTCGCGAGCCTTAACGAGCTTTTTCATTATATAACTTTTATTTATTATATTAAGTATTTATTATAAAATTAATTATTTTTTATATATAAAATTATGATAAATATATTTAAATAAAATATTTTATGTTAAATTTGGAAAATATAATTATAAATCTAATTAAATTAGTAATTAAAGTAAATAAATTAAATAATTAAAATCTAAACGAACTGAGCCGAGCTAGCCGAGCTCGAGCTCGAGCCTCGTAAATAAAACCCTTAATGAGCCGAGCTCAAGCCCGAGCCCTATTTAGTCTTACGAGGCGAGCTCGAGCCTTAACAAGCTCAGGATCAGATCGGCTCATTTACACCCCTAGTATCCATATTGTCTAAGATGACGTTCTCAATAAAATCATTGTCAATCCGTTAAGTCGGTCTTGTCAGTGGCCGAGCTTGAAAAACATGTTCAAGGGGGCCAAAAGTAATGGGACAAATTTTTTTTCTCTTATCGCTATCTTTTGGGCTAAAAATTTGGGCCGACAAATGGTAATTTGGGTCAGATCAAACAATTTAAAATATCAAATATTTGTTCCACTCAAAAAAATAAATATGTTTGTATCAAACAAGACATAAAATGTTTAAGACGAAAAGGTGTGTACCAAGAAGAAGAATTACAATTCAGCACGACGACCTTTAAGCTCTTTGAACTCATTGATTATACACTCTGAATCAATAGGTAAATCGGTAATGTTCAATAGTTAATGCATATTTTAATTTTGAAGACCCAAAACAAGCTTTAGACTCAAGAAAGGCTAAAGAATGAGAAAATAACCGACACTGTGAATCCTTAAAGTTAATGTTAAAACTTACAATATTAATTCAACTTTATTATTTTTTAAAATCCAAGGGGGTCCAAGGAATTTTAGAAAGAAAAACCAAAGGGGCCGGGTTCAATACCTATAAAATTTTCTTACCGAAAACTACCATATCGAGGCTTCTGATCAGAAAAACGGCAGGGGCCGGGCACCCCCGGGCCCCTTAAAACATCCACCCGTGGGTCTTGTGACATTGACGATTATGAGAATTGGAATACCGCAGACAAAACCAGTTTGGGGAAAGTAAATAAAAAGCTAACATATTTTTAATTATGTGGGCTTTTTTTAGGAATAATCATTTAACAATTTTCATTCTGTCAAAATTTATTGGGCCCAATGTTTTATAAATTTTTTTTATAATATATAAAGTTTTTTTTTTAAATTTCGGGCACCTAAAAATCCCGGGCCTGGGGCGGTCGCCCACCTTGCCCTCCCCTAAGGCCGGCCCTGCCCTGCCCAAGTATATACTATATACTATATATGTGTCAGTAACAAAAGGTAAAATTGTATTAATTTTAACGTTATTTTAATTATGTTTTGTGAAAATAACGTAAAAAGTGTTTGGTTGATCGGTTAATCATGCATTATAAGACGTGGGTTTCTTTGGAAGCAACATATATATTTTAACAAAAAAAGATCATCCTCGTACCCTACCTTAACTTGCTAATAATGTGATATATTTAGTACGATGATAATGATATATATATTGCTGGATTTAAACAAATAATTTATTGGACAAAAATGTTGAATCAGGTTTAATCATCTATATTAAAGTTCGTTTAATCGGCTTTAAGGTATTTGTGGTTCATGGTTTACACATGGGCTTGTTTTTGGAATATAAGCATCCATGGATACTATTTAATTACATTGTTTATCATTTTTAAACTAGTTCAAACCATTAATTTTAGTTTTTTTGGCCTGAATGGTCGCCTAAACTAACCCCGTGAGCTTGGTTTGGCATTCTTGTAATTGTATTTAGCAGCTCGACTTAAAATTTTCGTCAAAGCTAGTCAAAACGCACCATGAACACCCTTAGAATCAATAATCAACCATAACAATCGATTTACCAATCTTAATGGGAAGGGAAAATATGGTCACATACTCACATAGAATAACTAGGTTTAGTTATGACAATAAAAATCCCATCCAATGTATTTGGTTGTTTATAAAGTTTAACACTGATTGTGTATAAAATTATAAACTATTAATTTTATTTATATTTATATTTTATGACTAATTTATAACCCGAGTATTGCACGAGTTTACGAATACAAATAATACAATTGAAAGAATTTTATTAAATAAAATAATATAAAATTAAAGTATAATTACAATTTATAAATCTGTATACATTTTTTTGTACGACAAGTTTGAAATTAAGAAGTTTGTTAATGCATTTAAGCTTATTTTAATTTATAAATTTTATAGTCAATTGTTAATAGAAGTAATATTTCATAATTTCAAAAAAAAAAAATTTGATATAAAATGTTATACACGGTTGTATATTTAATAACAGGATTTAACACTATAAGATAAATAAATAGATTTTTTTTTAAATTAAGATTTCCTTAAATTTGGTTGATAATTTTATAAATAAAAAGAAGTAAAAGTTTGTTTTTTATTAAAAGTTTGAATGGTTTTTGACCTTTTGTTATCATGAATTAAAATATAGCAAAGAGCAAGAATTAAAGCTTAATTTTCAAATACAAATGAACAAAACAAAAAAAAAAAACAATATTACAAACAAACATTAAAAGTAAAACAACTTACATGTTACATCTAATGATTATGGTAACAAAATGAATAAAGAATTTGATCTATATATTGTGTCAAATGCATTTATCTAACTGCACAATGAGAATCAAGCCATGCAGTAATATCATCAATTACTTCAAGTATTCTCTCATCAGATTCACCTTCAAGAATGCAATGATAACTTCCAACATAAATCTTTAAAGTTTTGTCATTGCTGGTTGCCTTTTCATATAAGAACTTGCTGATGTTAGGATCTGTTACCTTGTCTACACCTCCATGAAGAATCAACAACGGAGACGAAACCTGCAATTTTTTTTATAAGATCGAATCATTTCGGTCTAAAAATACAACACAAAATAAGACCTTTTCAACTTGTGATTCGAGTTCGTTTGTGGCATTTAGAAGTTCAACAGCAGTCTTTAATCTTGTCTGATCTGAATAGCTTATGACATTGTAATCTGCCTGAAAATATGAAAAAACAAGATAAAAAAAGAAACAGATCCTTTTTTTTAGGTTCTACATCCAAATCTACCTATACTAATAAATAAAGATTTTTAATACCAAATGGCATGATTATAGTGCATCTCAACCTTTATTTCCCGCTTCTCTCTCTTATTAAATACATATAATATTAGGAAAAGGATCAGCTAAATAGGGGATTAAACCTAAGAAGTCTAAGAAGCAATGGATGGCTGCCATGTGGCAGATTAAATGTTGTTAATTAAGGGTAGTTTAGGGATTTTGCAGATAAAAGAAAATAGGGTTAGTTATGGAGACCTGATGTTCGTTTTTTTGATTTCACGCATGCGGCTTCAATCAATCGACCAATTTCTTCCATGAATTGATCAATTACTCGATTTCTTCTTCGATTGATATCGTGAAATCTGTAATTTCGTTGCAATCTGTTGTTCACATTATACATTGTCTCATCAATTTGGCGCTAAAACAGGATTTCATCTATTTATGTTTAAATGAGTACGAATTCTTTATTTTTCATGTTATTATTGGTTTTTTTTGATTGATTTTTTGTTTTCAATGATTATATGCGTGATTTAGTTTCATTATACGTGTAATCTTATTTTTTAGGAGCATCGTTATGTGTATTTTGTATATTATACATGATTTTGTCAATTGTGTCAATTATGTATGTTGTATTTGTGTTATAATGTGTATTACTTTGTACATATATGTAGTATGTGATGTAAATAACAGTATTTTGTGTTATTATACATGATTGTGTATAGTTTCAATTCAAATTGTGTCTTTTACATAATTGTGTCTTTTATAATTGTGTCTTTATATTATTTTACTGTGATTGTTGATTGTCTATTATTAATTGTATTGTTTTCAATTAGTATATGTGTTATCTAGTTTCATTATATGTGTACTTCTTGTTTTTTGATATCATTGTTATGTGTATTGTGTTTATTATATATGGTTTTGTTTATTGTGTCAATTGTATATGTTGTATTTTGTGTTTTAATGTGTATTACATTTTATAGATCAGTAGTATAAGATATTAAGATTATTATTGTCTATCAAACATGATTGTGTTTAATGTCTCAAATACTACTGTTTGTTTTTATGTAATTGTGTCTTATATAATTGTGTATTTTATATAATTGTGTCTTACATAATTTTGTTTGTTAATGTGTGAAATGTTAACTGGTTTTGTTTAATTTATGTAGATTTTCAAACATACAAAGAAGTTGGTCAACAAGATGTATCACCAGGTGGTAGATCTTATTATAGGCCTGACTGTAACCAGTCACTAAAACCTTCTGTAGGCATGTTATTTGATTCCATTGATCATGCGTTTTCTTTTTATCAAAAGTATGCTATTGCTAGTGGTTTCTCAGTTAGGAAAAACATGGAATACAAACATTGTGGTATTATCAAGTTGAAGTATTTTGTTTGTACTAAGGAGGGTTTTAGAGAAGATAAACTAGTTAATAGTTCAACTGATGAAAATAAGATTCGATCAAAGCGTAGGAGAGCATCTAGAAGATGTGGATGCAATGCACACATTAAGTTGCAGTTGAATAATGAAAATAAGTACAGGATATATCATTTTGAGGAATTGCATAATCATGCTTTTGTTGGAAAAGAAGATATCCAATTTTTAACTGCTGCAAGAAGGGTTGATCATGTAAAAGAGAATGCAATTCAATCTTTGACTTCTATAAATATCGGTCCTGTAAGAGCTTTTAATATTTTGAAAAGTTTATATGGTGGTTATGCAGAAGTTGGGGCAACGAAGGCTGACTTTAAGAATTATAAAAGGGATTTTAATGAATATATTGGTTAATATGATGCAGAAATGATCATTCAACGTTTGAGCAGGAAAAAAGAGTATCTTCCTAATTTTTCATTTGAGTATAGTATCAGAGAAGATAGATCAATAGCATCGTTGTTTTGGGCTGATGAGGATTCGAAGAATAATTACTCTGTATTTGGTGATGTAGTAGCATTTGATGCAACGTATAGAACAAACAAGTATGCTAAATAACATCATTGTGTTATTATTTTCTTTAGTTTGTTGTGTTATTTTTGTTGATTGTGTTATGTTTACCATTGTGTTTTTTAGGTATGATATGGTTTTTGTTCCTTTTACTGGCATTGATAATCACAATAGGAATGTTACATTTGGTGCTGCTCTTCTTGGATCTGAAACTGCTGATTCATATAGATGGTTATTGGAAAAATTTATTGAGGCATTTGGTTTTGCACCTAGAGTTTTTGTTACTGATCAAGATGCTGCAATGAGGCGTGCTATTTTAGATGTTTGCCCTAATAGTCGTCATAGATTGTGTATGTGGCATATATGGGAGAAATTGACTACAAAGGTAACATAACATATTTATTGTGTCTTTTGTTAATTGTGTCTTTTGTTAATTGTGTATTTTTAATATTTGTGTCTTCTATCAATGTGTTTTTATTAACTGACTCAAATTTTGTGTCTTTATTAATTGTGTCTTTATTAATTGTGTTTTTGTAGGTTGGAGCATCTATGTGTAATTTAACGGATTTCAAAAAGAAATTATCTAATATTGTATGGACAGATTGCATTACAGTTGAGGAATTTGAAATGGAATGGCATATGATCCTTTCTGAATTTGGGTTAAGTGATCATCCTTGGTTGGGTGATATTTATAACATTAGAAGAGATTGGATACCTGCATATTACAAGGATGAAGAGTTGTCTGGTCTTATGCGTACCACCTCAAGAGCAGAGAGTGAAAATCATTTCTTTAATCAATTTTGTAACCGGAATGCAACTTTTATGGAATTTTATACCCACTTTGAGTCAGCAATGGAACGTCAAAGGCATGAACATAGGAAGAATGATCATGACACAAGATTTACTGATGCTGAGATTTGGAGCACATTTTGCCTTGAGAAACAAGCTTCAAATATTTTTACACATACAATATTTTTGGACCAGCAGCTGGAAATAGATGATGCAATAAACAGTTGTGGGTCAGCAATGATTGAAAAAGTTGATGATTTTCAGATTTTTTCTATTAAAGATTTGTTGCATCCTGCTGATTCATATTTTAAGGTATTACATTTCTTTATTTTTGTGTACTTATTGTGTCTTTATAACCAGTTGTGTTTTATTGTTAGTTATGCTGTATTGTGTTTTGTGTTATATGTAGGTTTCGTTTCGAATAGAGGATCTTACAATCTTCTGCAGTTGTGAGAGGTTTAAACAATTTGGATTGCTATGTAGACATATATATTATGTTCTTAGATTTTGTGAAATCACTGATTTTCCAAAAAAATACGTGGTTAGGCGTTGGACAAGGGAAGCCGTTCCAAATAGTTCCCTTCAATCGGTTATCATTCCTGGTAAAGATAATGCTGTTGACATCGAAGCTACTGTTCGTGAGATTATGTCTTCAAACGAGTACGTTATAAATCGATTGGTTATGAACAAAGATGAATTGTTACTTTATAGAGATCATGTAAAGAGTTACATGTCCAAGGCTGATGAGGTAGAAATTGACAATCCTCGACCTAGCAGAAGGGGTAAATTTGCATCAATAACCGGAATGAGTGAACCACGTTATGCAAATGTTCGTGTACCTGTAAGAACAAGGACTAAAGGATGTGGTACAAACAAGCGTTTTAAGTCTGCTCGTGAGATAGCAATTAACATTTCAGAAGCAAAGAAGAAACTTAGAGGATGTGGATTTTGCAAATCTGTTGGTCACAACCAGCGAACATGTCAATTGTATATTAAAAGTATTGAAGAGAAGAAAGGATCAAATATTTCAGGATTTAATTAGAAAGTTTTTTTAAATATGAATTTTGTATTTCATATTAGAATTTATATAAATTGGATTTAGAATGAAATTGAACATGTTTTATATTTGAAATATAATGTTTAATGTGTAATGTGTAATGTGTAATGTGTAATGTGTAATGTGTAAGGTGTAAGGTGTAACGTTTAATGTGTAATGTGTAATGTGTAATGTGTAATGTGTAATTAATAATGTATGATGTGTAATGTTTCATGTGTATTGTTTTTTTACAATACACATTACACAATTGACATATTACATTTCAAATTTTACAAACCAAACAATACACATTACACATGCAATGTACACTACACAAACACCATCATATGTGACAAAAATTATGACAATTGTGACTTTTTATTATATTGTGTCCTTTTACAATGTGTCTTTTTTATATTGTGTTTAACCTTTAATATATTTACCATCAAACAGAGTTAATCAAAATATATAATAAAAGATGCATAGAGATTTCAACCAAAAGACAATTACAAGTAACATGTTTTAAAGGGTGCTAAAAAGTATCATCAAACAACCATTGTCTAAAAACAACCAGCCTGCTTTAAAATAAACCTAACACATTCAATCGTTCAATGATTCGAGCTTGAGCTGTTTTATGAAGTCCTTTTTTCTCATGAGCACTTAGCTCCAAATAATCCTTCACTTCACTTAAGACAACACTTTTCACTTCATTAACATCATGAAGAAGAATCTTGGCAGCATACTTTCTTCTTAAGTCAACGAGCTGTCTTTTCTGGAGTTTATTTTCCTCCAATGCAAACCCGGCATCATACTCTTTTTCATCACTACCATGGAATGTTTCCATATGCCTCATCAGAAACACCCCACAGTCCACATGATTGTGTGACGTTCTTCATGGCATTTTATATCTTACAATGTTTGACATTTTTACATTTTTTGCTTCTTTGTGTGCTATGGACTCCAAGTAGATTGCAAATGCATTTTTCTGAAAAGTAGAACATTATTATTATTAAATTAGTCATATTTTATGACATAAATATCATCAAACTTACCAAATGTTCGGGTCGACCAAGATATTTTGCTTTATAATCATCAAATGCACTATTGTCTATCAAAATAACCTTTGGAAGGTTTTGCAACTTGAGGTTGAAGCATAAAAGATAATAGTGCGCTGATTCAATAACTGGGAACAAGACTAAACCAAATTGCTTCACATCTTCCAAACGTTCTTTCTCCAAAAATTCCTTAAAAAATCTAGTAAACTGCTGAAGCACAGCTTCATTCCCCTTTGCATACGTGTCCCTATACTGTGGGTAATAAAAAAATGTAAAATTTAATGCATTATTTTAAATAACATATGTATTTTTTTTGTAATTTGTAATGTGTAATGTGTAATATGTAATGTGTCATTAGTAATGTATGATGTGTAATGTGTCATGTGTTTCTGTGTGTTCTATAATGTTGTGTTTTATGTGTAATATGTGATGTGTAATGTGTATTTTGTGTATTATGTGTTGTATGCATTTATGTTTTGTGTTTGTTCATTGTGTACTGTATAATGTGTTTGTGTAATATGTAATGTGTAATGTGTAATGTGTAATGTGTAATGTGTAATTTAGTATAACTTACAATCATCGGAGAAGTGCAGAACAAACGATAAACTGATTCTCTTGACTTCCTTTTCTCTTCTATATTCAGAATATGAGACCATGTGTTTATAACATCGATATGAACATCAACATCGGGTCTTAATGTTTCCATGATTACCTTTGGTGTTGTTATGATATCACCAAGGATAAAGATTTCTTTGCTGCAAAATAATTAATATAATTTTGTTATAACACATTCAAAGAAAATAAATTTTAATAAATTTAAAGGATTGTGTACAATGATTCTCCAGTTGCAGCAAATAGATAATCTGCAATGTTGTTTTCAGCAGTTGTTCTTCGCTGTCCCATCACAACCTGTCTTTCAATGTAAGGGGAACATAAAAGTTCTCCAACATTCTTCTTTCTCTCTGGTCTTTTTTGGTTTTTTCCTGGTTTAACACTTGAAATTGGATCAACAACACAAACAATTTCCTTTTGCGGTGTTTGGAAATCTGTTACTTCTGTTTGCAAGATTGGTAGTTCAGTTATAATTTTGTTTAAATCAAAGTCTTTGTCCTTTTCTTGCTTTTCTTTTGCTGCCTCTTCATTTGCAGTTTCCTTTCCAGCCTTCACCTTCTCACCTTCATCAACATTCACCTTCTCACCCTCCTTTTCAACATTCACCTCCTCAACCTTCTCAGCCTCCTCAACATTCACCTCCTCAACATTGACATCATCAACTTTCTCAGCCTCTTCAACATTCACCTCCTCAACATTCATCTCCTCAACCTTCTCAGCCTCCTCCTCTTCATTTCCCATAGTTTCCTCCACCTTCTCACTTCCCACAGTATCTTTCACAGTTGTTTCTTCCACAGATGTGTCTTTAGCAATTGTGTCTTGAACAAGCTCCTCACTTCTCACAGTATCTTTGACAGTTTTTTCATCTTGAGTTTTCTTCTCAACACTTTCCTTTTGAACACTTTCCTTCTCAGTTGTTTCTTCTTGAATTGTGTCTTTGCTCATTGTGTTTTTTACAGTTGTGTTTTCGACAATTGTGCCATCCACAATTGTGTTATCAAACTTTGTTTCTTTTCCAGTTTCTTCAACACTGGGTTTTTCTTTTTGAACATCACTCTCTTTTCTTGCTTCCTCTTTTGATAGTTTATCATTTTGTCCACAAAACAGATGCAAAAAAAAACAAAAGTAATTCATAAATGAAATGTGTAATATGCAATGTGTAATCTGTAATATTTTTATTATTATTGTGTAATGTGTAATGTGTCAACATGTGCGGTGTAACACATTTATAAAATAATTTTTTATAAAAGAAAGATAATAAAACTTACGAGTTGTCGGTGGTGTAAATTCAATATCACCTAACTTAAAGCTAGGTGCATCTGACAAATTCTTCATCTTTTGGATTTCATTTTCTTTTAATGATGTTTTTTCCATCTGTGAATACTCCATCATTAATGATGAGGTTACTTCAATTGGTGTGCCTAATCCCAACTTATATGCATCTTCCTGACAGGGCAGTTCTTTACTTATGTGTAATGTGCTTAAAAACACATCTCCATCAGAAGCCATTGAATCTTGTTTGGATGTGTATTTTTGAATCAGGGATGCCCATTTTTTCTTCATTTCTACAATTAATGAGCCTTCTGGAAAATTCTTTTCTGCCTCTTCAAGCATCAAGACTATTTGTTTTGCTTGACCATCGAAAGAATCTAACTTTTTGCGTATCCGCTCCGCCCTCACCTGTCATTATTTTTAATTGTTTATCAATATAAAAATATATGTATGAAATAAATAAATTAAGAAATAAATTTTTCATACCTCTTGTGAATCTGTTTTTGAAACTGTTACAACACCATCACCCGCAACATCCTCATCAAGTTTCTCAGCTTCATTAACCTCCAAATTCTCACCCAAATTTTCAGATTCCTCAACCATTTCTTCATCTTTATCAGTTTCTGTAGTGCATACATCCTTTTTCTTTGGTAATTTCAACCTAAGTTTGAGGCTTTGTTTTGATGTTGTTTGTGACAATCTTGCCTTTTTCTGAACAGGAGCCACTTCTACTTCGTCTTCCTCATCAACACCCTCTTTTTGACCAGAAATTGCAAGCCTCTCCTCGTACTCTTGCAACTTGTTAAAATCAATTTCCTGAAGCTTTTTAGGCTGTTTACACCATTTTGCTTTGTTTTTCTCTTTTTGATATATGTAGAGAACCTGTTTTCCACATAACAGATGAAAAAAAAACAATAACACAAATTAAAATGTGTAATGTGTAATATGTTATGTGTAATATGTAATATGTAATGTGAAATGTAGTGTGTACTGTGTAGTGTGTAGTGTGTAGTGTGTAGTGTGTAATGTGTAATGTGTAATGTGTAATGTGTAATATGTAATGTGTAATGTGTAATGTGTAACTGACCAAATATCAAGTATAAAAACTTACCACAAGTAGCAAAATGGGGCCATTGTAAAGATCATCCTGTTTACTATTCCACGCCTCTCTGGTTGTTTTTAAACAAGACATCATATAATCACACCAGTTTAACTTCCTTACATCTGTTGTTGTCTTTACAGATGTAAGGAATCTTTGATTAACTGTGTTGCTCATCATTGTTTCCCCCATTAAAGAGAAAAAACAACCAAAAAGTTTAGCTTGAACATCCTACCTGCTTCCTTCTTATCTTTTATGTATGCAACAAGATCCTTGACAAAAATTTTCTTTGGTAAGTCCTATCCAAACTGACTCCTCCATTCTTTGACAACCGGGTCATTTGTGTTCGGTCGTGTTTTTATAGTGACCTTTGTCCCTCTATTTGGTAATTTGAATACTTCCTCTATCAAACTGGATGACAATTGGATTTCTCTTTCTCCATCATTAATTGTGTCCGTTTCTGGATTGTAGTTCCTCAGCAGCCAGTACGCAAAAGCACTTGGTATTGCATGCAGTTGAAGGTACAGAATTTCTTCAAATCCCATCTCAGCCACTGCTTTTTTCTGACTCGAAGAGAGACTTTCAATAAACTTTTTTAAGTTAGAAATTGCACATCTCACGATCAACCTCTTCTCATCAAACGGAAAATGAACACTCTTTGGTTTCTTTTTCTTCTTTCTTTTTTTAGGTTGCACTTGTGTTGTATTCACAGACTCTTCTACAGATTGTGTTATCTTTTGTTGTTCTTCTTTGATTGAGTCTTCGTTATAAAAGTATTTAAAGGTTCAAGCATTTCATTATCTTGGTCAGCTGTAACACAAAAGAAATAACAGTTAAAATACACATTACACAATAAGTAAACACATTACACATTAAAGATTACACATTAAATTTTACACACCAAAACATGACACATTACAGATACAATGTTCACTACACAAACTGCATTCTATGTGACGAAAATTGTAACAAAATAAGGCCATTTAAATACACTAAACATTACAGAGGACACATCGATGATGACACAATTGATAAATCATTTACAAAGGCATGAGAACTCAGCATCATAAAAGACACAATACACATTACACAATTGACATAGTACATTTCAAACTCCATAATATCTCAGAGGCAACACTAGATCAACATCATATTTTACAAACCAGACAATACACATTACACATGCAATGAAAACTACACAAACAACATCCTATTTGACAAAAATTATGACAAAACAGGGCCATTCAAATGCCCTAAACATTACAGAAGACACATACATTTATTACACAATTGATAAATCATTTACAAAGGCAGGAGAACTCAGCATCATAAAAGACACAATACACATTACACAATTGACATAGTACATTTCAAACTCCATAATATCTCAGAGGCAACAACACAAGATCAACATCAAATTTTACAAACCAAAGAATACACATTAGACATGTAATGTACACTACACAAACAACATCTTATGTGACAAAAATTATGACAAAACAGGGCCATTCAAATGCCCTAAACATTACAGAAGACACATACATTTATTACACAATTGATAAATCATTTACAAAGGGAGGAGAACTCAGCATCATATAAAACACAATACACATTAGACAATTGACATAGTACATTTCAAACTCCATAATATCTCAGATGCAACAACACAAGATCAACATCAAATTTTACAAACCAAAGAATACACATTAGACATGGAATGTACACTACACAAACAACATCTTATGTGACAAAAATTATGACAAAACAGGGCCATTCAAATGCCCTAAACATTACAGAAGACACATACATTTATTACACAATTGATAAATCATTTACAGAGGGAGGAGAACTCAGCATCATATAAAACACAATACACATTAGACAATTGACATAGTACATTTCAAACTCCATAATATCTCAGATGCAACAACACAAGATCAACATCAAATTTTTCAAACCAAAGAATACACATTAGACATGCAATGTACACTACACAAACAACATCTTATGTGACAAAAATTATGACAAAACAGGGCCATTCAAATGCCCTAAACATTACAGAAGACACATACATTTATTACACAATTGATAAATCATTTACAAAGAGAGGAGAACTCAGCATCATATAAAACACAATACACATTACACAATTGACATAGTACATTTCAAACTCCATAATATCTCAGACGCAACAACACAAGATCAACATCAAATTTTACAAACCAAACAATACACATTACACATGCAATGTACACTACACAAACACATCGATTATGACACAATTGATAAATCATTTACAAAGGGAGGACAACTCAGCATCATATAAAACACAATACATATTACACAATAGATATTTACATCAATTATTACACAACGGAATACATATTACACATTACATATTTACATATTTTAAATATTACACAATACAACTGAAATTTTGATGATTACATACATTATTACACAATCCAACTACTTTAACATTACACAATATCTGACTTTTTACATATTGAAGATAATATC
Organism: Mikania micrantha; assembly: GCA_009363875.1. NCBI lineage: Eukaryota > Viridiplantae > Streptophyta > Magnoliopsida > Asterales > Asteraceae > Mikania > Mikania micrantha. Next base: position 7,419,009 of record CM018697.1, on the reverse strand, counting down.
TGACTTAAACATGCGAAGATGCTGGAAAACACAATCGTTACGATTAATGTTGATAATGTACCATTATATGGAGCTTCGTTCGTCATTTCAAAGTCCTTCAGTGATTCTTCTGCGGTTTTCTGTTCCTCCATCGCTGAAACGTGTATAGACTGCTGTAAATCACTAGTATCATTGACAATGATCTGTGAGACGAACAAATTAGGGTCAATTTCGCGTTTTGATGAAGACATCGCGACGGTTTTTGACGTATTTTGGAAGAATTGTGTGTTTTTGGGAGGGAGATCGCTGGTGTGTAGAAGACGAAAGAACGAAACGGTTTGACGGTTTTACCCTTTTCTGCGATTAAAACTATGTGATATTTACGATTGTGCCACCGCGTGGATCTGGGCCTTAGATCTAAACAATCTGACGGTTTCAATGGCTTCTTAGCCTTTTTAGGTTAAATGCCCTAACCCAACCCTATAATATTAAATAATAGTATTAAATATTAATTATACTTTTTATATATTAAAAAAATATTTTTAAATATATTAAAATATAATAATAATAAAAAAATTATAAAATTTTCAAAACCAATTATTTGAAACATAATGTTTAAAGAAAAACAAACTATAAAAAACTTAGTGCTAACAGAAATAATAATATTATTTAATACATAAAATACTAAATCATTCGAAATTGCAATCAAATTTTATACAAAAAATCATCTTCTATTTTCTGAATTTTCATTGATAATTTGATAGTTATTTGTTATATTTCTTTATTTAATCCGTGTAATACACGGGGTACTAACCTAGTAAAGAATATAATAAAATATGCAACACAAACTAAAGGGTAAATTTCACTTTTGGTCCTTTATGTTTACACAAAAATTTAGAGATGGTCCTTCATGTTTCGAAATGTCAAAATCAGTCCTTTAAGTTTCCAAATGCTGTAAACTCAGTCCTCTCTCCGTTAACTTTGCTAACTTTTAACAGAATAAATGACCATATCCGAAAATTTATGTAGACATAAAGGACCAAAAGTGAAATTTACTCAATTACTAATATGATTTTTTTTTTTACATTTATGCCCCATATTCTGTTAATACTTAACAAAGTTAACGTTGAAAGGACCGAGTTTGCAACATTTGGAAACTTAAAGGACTGTTTTTGACATTTTAAAACATAAAGGACCATCTCTCAAATTTTGGACATAAATGACCAAAAATGAAATTTACCTCAAACTAAATTAAACTTGCCATCTTTCTTTTCTGTGGGTCCCTAAAAGCCAGCTTAGCTAGATCTTTCGTGGGTACAAGCTTTGCCTTTGGCATGAGTCTTGACAAAAAGATTAGAACTTTCTGCAGTGGTTCTGGTGGCTTCATTTCAGCTGAAATCTTGAATCAAATTGCGGGTCAAAATGTTTGAATACAAAGCTTTTGGTCAAACTTTTAGTCAAACTAATTTACATCATTAAGATAAAAAATCAGCCTTTACTTTACACATTGGAGCCACAAGAACTACACCATCCCATTCTTGTTGTTCTTTAAGATGAACTTTAAGTGCAACCGCACCACCCATTGACTGACCCAGTAGAAAACGAGGCATCCCTCTAACTTCGGGTCTTCCTGTAAAAAAGGTCAAACCTACTACTTTTCAAATTCAAAATTCAATAGAAATCATTACATTTAATATGGTAACAAATTAATGCATTGAAAACGAGTAGGTTTGGATCAGTTTTGAAGTTGAAAATGAATAGAATGGCTGTTGAAAGTTAAATATGGAGATTTAGATAAGATCATACCTTTGACTTTTGTGTATTGTTCAATTATATTGTCAACATTGAAGTTGGAAACATAGCCATGTAGTCCTTCAGAGAGACCAAAACCAGGATGATCAATTGCATAAACACCATAACCAGAAGCAGCAATTCTCTTTGCAATGCCTGAAATTAAGTATTTATTTTATAAAATATATAATAATTTGATAAATACATATATTACAGCACATAGATCATAGATGATAAGGTATGACCCACAAACCTTCAAAGAAAAAGGTGCAAGTATCATCATATCCATGAACAAAGCACACAGCTGCCTTAATTCGGACTCCAGGCTTAGGCAACCAACTTTTACAGAATATTTCCTGGCCTTTCGAGTTTGTTTCAAACCACTAAAAAGTACATAATATGTTTAGTTGGTTTAAAACACAAATCACTTGTTGCTTTGATGTATTTCCTACATCTTATAAATAAAGTACTTGGTCTTAAATCAAAACAGTTATTTTTATAGGGCTTGGTTAATTTACACACCCAACATTTTTATTTTTATCACTTAGCGACTCTATATGTCTCGTAAAGGCCTATACGAGACGTATAGCCCTCTTAACACCTGCTGATTCGACAATAGTCATATAGGACTTATACGTCCCATATAAGCGTATGGAAATCCAATCATTGACTATGAGAAATTCGGACAAACAACGATTTCCCCATACCTTTTATAAGGATCTATGAGACGTATAGAGGGTATGAAAAGTGTGGGTGGATGTGAAAAAAACATTCTACAACCAGTGATAATAAGAAGTCTGCCAAGAAATTAAGTGCACAAGCTCAGAACTACAATACTGCTAAAAGGGTCACTTCGTTATTGACATAAAACAAAATAAATTGGAACCCACAAAGGGAATAAGGTACAATTGACCAAAAATATAGATTTTGTTGTCAATTTTGCTATATAATTTTCACACCAAAACAAAAGATATGATATGAAATTATGAACTTTATTGTTTACAATTGGAAGAAATTTACCTCTTCGGTTCTGATTCCTGAAGGAGCCATCTGCTCATCAATCAGAGCAAGAAACAAACTTTAATTATTAGTAATATATAACCCACAAAAGAATCAAACTAACAGGTAATAATAGATGAAACTTGAACCTTAAACATCACATGGTCAAGCTGTTGTTGAACTTGGGTGAAAGCCAATCGAACTCTCCGGCGAGCGGGTGCATGATCAAGGTTTTGAAACGCGATCGCATTCATCTCATCACTCACCCCGTCAATTGCTTTCTTCTTAGCCATGATCTTTAAATCCGGGATCTGTTGGAATTTTTTTTTGTGAAAAGAAAAAGAAAAAAGAAAACAAACATTTCATCTACCAATTCATTTGTTATGCATATGGTGCTTCTTAGCGGGCAATTGACCATTAATATGCTAGTTAGTGGGCATAATGACAACCTTTGAAATGCCAAGACTACAAGTATAAATAGAAGCATTTGGCCTCTTGTTGAAGTTGCTAATTTTAAGATCTTTACACTACTTGAGATATACACACACAAGCTTCAAAGGTTCCAAACACAATCATATACTTTGTTGAGTTCTCAACAACCTACAACGATCGGTTCCTCGTGTGCAACACTCTTGTTTCAGGTGAAGTTTCAGGTTTTCGGTTAACTCCGGCAGTACATACTGCTTCGGCTGTTGTATCCTTAGAAACAGTCGGGTTCACTTGGGTGGCCCGAAATCTGTTTTAAGGGACCTCTGTTGAACAGAAATCCTCAGCCACCGAACTCGCTTTAATTTGTTTCTTCTATTGTTATACTTCTTGTTTTAATTTAACTTTTAGAACTTCTTTCATCTTGTACTACATTTCTTTCTTTTAATTTGAATTTTAGTACTTTTATGTTTATTGTAATAATGAATTTTCATTGTGTATTTTCTGAATTGTAATTCGAGTAATTCAATAATAAAAGTATTTATTTATTTTGTGAACGGTGTTCCTACAAGCTTAAAACATATTTTAAAAACCACTGTTCATAAGTTTGTGTTTTTAAAATTATCGGATTACAAAACAAAAATATAAACTATTTAGTTTCGTAGAAATGTTTGTTTATCAAGAAATTTAAAATGTGTTTTTAAATTTTGTTTTTGATAAACAAGTATTGTTTTTTTATTAATATGGAAATTCAAACATTTTGTTTTAGTTTTTGTAAACCATTACTAGTTATTTTTGTTTTGATAATTGTTAATATAGTTTGGTATTATTAAATTTGTTTTTGTGTAAACAAAAAAGTTTTATAAACCATTTTGTTAACGTTTATTTCTTGAACATAATCGAATCAAATTTTTTTTACTACGAGTTTTATAAACGATAGTTATAATCGTTTATTTCTAACGAGCGTGTTAGAAAAAAGGTTCTTGTGATATAAAAAACTGAAAATTATAAAACGTTTGATGATTTTTAAAAAAAATCGATTTTGGGGTCGGTTTTGTGTAAACCATAATTCCTCAAATAAGTGTCAAATTTTAGTAAAATTTGATTTTGGTTTTGTGTAAACCATACGGTTTTTTGTAAACCACAATATTTTGATAAATTAAGCTCATCAAAGTTTAAGTTGTAAGTGACGAACTTGTAGTAACTGGAAGGATGTGCATCGTTATCTGATTTTCCTGTCTAGGAAAGCAATTCGCATATATCCCAATCAGCCGAGGGACCTGTCTTGCTTTTCTGGGTGTTCTTGGAGAGAGTGTCTTAACCTATTAGGCCAAAACAAGTCATGCAAACGTCACATGAACTCAAATAACTTTGTTTGAGTTAAAAAGTTAATTTTAAATTTGGTTTTGTGTAAACCTTATTTCTGAAAATCTGACTTGCATCGTTTATATTTCCACTCTTTTTTCAGTAATGGCAACTGTACCTCCTCAAACTTCAACACCTATGGGACCATTAGTTGGTACCCAAGCTGCCCAGACTGTGGCAAATCATGCTGAAAGACACGAAAAGTTTTCGGGTTTGAACTTTAAGAGGTGGCAACAAAAGATGTTGTTTTACTTGACCACTTTGAACCTTGCGAGGTTCCTGATGAGGATGTCCAATCCATAAGCGCTTTGGAAGCGTGGAAACACTCGGAATATCTATGTCAAAACTATGTGTTGAACGGTTTAGTGGATGCATTGTATAATGTTCACTGCAAGATAACAACTGCCAAAGAATTATGGGAGTCGTTAGACAAAAAGTATAGAATAGAGGATGCTGGCACAAAGAAGTTTGTGGTAGCCCGTTTCTTGAACTATAAAAAGGTTGATAATAAAACAGTTTTGAACCAAGTTTAAGAGTTGCAAATTATACTAAGCGACATACATTCTGAGGGAATGACTCTTAGCGAGACATTTCAAGTTGCAGCCATGATTGAAAAATTGCCTCCAAGTTGGGTGGATTTCAAGAACTACCTAAAGCATAAGCGAAAGGAAATGACGGTGGAGGACCTTGTGGTGCGTCTTCGAATTGAGGAAGACAACTGGTTGGCTTTGAAAATAACACAACAACAATTTGCTCCAAAAGCCAATATGGTGGAGCATGGTCAATCTTCCCGTGGGTACAAAAAGAAAATTGACAACTACAAGGGCAAAAACAAAGGCAAGGTTGTGGACCTTGGACCGAAAAAAGGTGGTGTGAAGAAGCAGGTTTTCCCATTTAAGGGGAAATGCTACAATTGCGGTGAACATGGTCACCGTGCTGATAAGTGCAAGGCTCCTAAACAGGACTGAGCACATATGATGGAGGATGATATGCCTTTTGTTGCTATGGTCTCTGACATCACTACTATGATGGAGGAGATCAACTTGGTGTCAAATGACCCTAAGGGGTGGTGGGTTGACACTAGTGCTACCCGCCATGTGTGTCCTGATCGGGCCCTCTTTAATACGTTTAAAGAGGTGGTGGGTGACTCTAAGCTGTACTTGGAGAATGCAGCAACTGCCGATGTCAAGGGTGAAGGTAGTGTGATCTTAAAGTGGACTTCGGGAAAGGAGCTCACTTTGAGCAACTGCTCTATGTTCCTGACATACGCAAGAGCCTCGTGTCAGGATGGTTTCTTAACAAACATGGTTTTCGTTTAGTTTTTGAATCTGATAAATTTGTTTTAACTAAGCGTGGAATGTTTGTTGGTAAGGGTTATGCCCAAAATGGAATGTTTAAACTCAATGTAATAGCTAAGGTTGAGAACATGAATGAAAATGCTTCTACTTCTGCTTATTTGATTGAGTCATCTAATGTTTGGCATGGTCGTTTAGGTCATGTTAATTTCAATTCGATGCGTCGTTTGATTAAATTAGATTGCATTCCAAAGTTTGCCATTGATTCAAAATACAAATGTACAACATGTGTTGAAGCAAAACAAACAAGATCATCTTTTAAGTCTGTTGAAAGAATAACCGAACCCCTTGACATAATTCATACTGATGTGTGTGATTTAAAATTGATTCCCACAAGAGGTGGAAATAAGTATTTCATCACATTTATTGATGATAGTACACGATATTGCTATGTCTACTTACTTAAGAGTAAGGATGAAGCAATTGACAAGTTTGTCTTGTATAAAACTGAGGTTGAGAATCAACTCAACAAAAAGATAAAAGTTCTAAGGAGTTATAGAGGCGGAGAATATGTTTCACCATTTTCCGATATTTGTGCACAAAATGGAATTATCCATGAGTGTACCGCTCCTTATTCCCCACAACAAAATGGTATTGCGGAACGAAAGAATCGTACATTGAAAGAGATGATGAATGCTATGTTAATTAGTTCTGGAATGAGCCAGGACATGTGGGGGGAAGCCATTTTGTCGGCTACTTATCTTTTAAACAAAATACCTTTCAAGAAAAAGGATGTAACTCCTTATGAGTTGTGGATGGGGAGAAAGCCATCTTACAAATACTTGAAAGTGTGGGGGTGCCTAGCAAAAGTGGTGGTTCCACCACCAAATGTTCAAAGAATAGGATCCAAAACCGTGGATTGTGTATTCATTGGTTTTGCCCATCATATTAGTGCATATCGGTTTCTTGTTTATGATTCAAAGAATCCTGAAATACACAACGATACTATAATGGAGTTAAGGAATGCATCATTCTTTGAAGAAGTGTTTTCTTGTTTGAAAAAGGAACTCCCAAGTTCATCAAAACCAGTTGATGAGATTGTTCATGATAAAGATCAAGAACAATTAGAGGCTGAAGAGGTTGAGCCAAGAAGAAGTAAGAGGCAAAGGATTGAAAAATCTTTTGGACCTGATTTTCTTACTTATATGGTTGAGGGAGAGCCCCAAACCTATCGTGATGCAGTCACCTTTTCTGAAGGACCTCAATGGAAAGAGGCAATAAAGAATGAAATTGATTCGATCTTACAAAACCATACTTAGGACCTTGTTGTGACAACCAGTACCAGATCGTCCAGCAAGTCCGTACGTGTGACATCCGGTATTTTACGAACGATGACTCGTAAAAGGTTAGTGTACTAAACTTAATTTATTTGATGCTATAATAATTTAATATTAATTATTAAATTAAAGTTGTGATTACCTGTCTAGCACAGAGTGTGTTTAAATGCATGGAATTGCATTTGGTCAATTTTTGAAATTTCAGTACAGTTCGACGGTGTTTAAACGAACGTTGGTGATTACTCGGTTAACGAATTTAGTGTAATGCTTGGTTTAACATAAAATAATAAATCATAAATCAATAAATTAGATTTACGATGAAAAACCGTGAAGACTTTGAAAACATTAACTTATGATTTATGATAAAAGACTAAATTCGAGTCACCAACGTGTCGTTTGTGTGAAATATGGTTCCCTTAGTGGAATGTGTTTAAGTCTAGTTAAGTTGGGTGAACAACTTACATAATGGACATTTATTTAGACTGTTAATGTGTCCTTTGGGTTTTAGGGCAATAGTGAGAACAGTCGGGTTATTTGGGAATCTCTGTTGCTAGCAGGAACACATTGAGGTGAGTTTCACGGCCCCTTTTTAACTGTTTTGTTTTTAAAATCGGGGGAGAAACTGCCTATGTTTTGGAAAAGGATATTTGTAATATTTATGCTTGTGTGGTATGTGATGGTTGATAGCTCTTGAGTAAGTGCAGTTGGGCCTGGTTCTCGTGGATTGTTCCCGAGTGGTTTTGCGCATTGATAAATTTTGTGCCCGCAGTTGTAATCATTAGTCTCGCGAGGGACCGCAGGATATATTGGTAGATCTATCGGGCTTGACAACCCACTCCCCGGCCAGGTGTCATGGTCCTTGAGTAACGGGAGAATATATGTTGCAGGGAGTCTGCTCCTTGGTTTCGGTTTGATTATGAGCTCATGGTGTCTATCGGTTCGTAGGACCTAGCTAGTCTACGAGATGTTCACTAGCACAACATTGAAATATTACCTTCTTTTCCATGATAAACTGTTGATATGTTTTATTATAAAACCTGTGAACTCACCAACCCGTTTGGTTGGCACTTGTTTTAAATTGGTATGTTTCTCAGGTAAGTAGCATTGCTGTTTGGGGAAAGGAAAAACCGGTTCTTGAAAGCGAGCGTACTTGGGATATTTATCTGGGACCAGTTATCGAATTGATGGAACTGATGTTTTTTTATAAACTGGATGTTGAACTTGTAATGTTTAAATAAATTTATCGATGACTTTTATAAATAAATATCCATGTTTTATTTAAATCGTTCGCTTAGCTTATGCTTATGTTATTTACTGTTGACACCAAGACTCTGCTAAGACTTCCGCTGCGGGTCGGGGTGTGACAGTAAAAGTGGCATCAGAGCCTAGGTTATAGCGAACTAGTAATATATTTTTACGAAACTAGACTATAACCGTTAAAATATTATTTTTAAGAACGGTTTCTTTCCCAATATGGTGTTGCTTGCGTACTTGCCTGAGAAAATGATAAACATTAATGTGTCTTTAATAGTACATGACTAACCTAGTTATTTTTATGGATGTACTTCTTTCTCTAGATGGTTGATCATTACTTGACCGGTTTTGCACAAGGATTGGACCCCCACATGCCGGAGGGTTGTGGGTGGTTATATGAGTATTTTGTCCCTGTTACTACCTTGGTTGCCCCGACACAGGTTGGGAGCAGGCTACAGTCCCCACCTATAAGGGTGGTATACACTCGCCGGAGACGACGTAACCTCGGTAAGAGGCCAATCGTCGAGGATGACGAGACTAATACCATTACTAGGGGAGACCTAGACTTGGGACCGGAGCACGGGACATGAATTCCAAGGGTATGATCCCTGGTATGGAGCTAGGGGGACCCTCCACTATTCCAACAGAACAGACGACTCAAAAGGAGTCATTGCAGGTAGCAGTCATTGCATTGACTGCGAAGTGTGCTCAGTATGAGAGCACCATACGAGAATTGCAGGATAAGATACAGGTTCTAGAGGAGATGGCCACAGTGCAGGATGGACGTCTGATGTCCATGGAGGAGGAGCACCTCCTTGACAATAATGCACTGCATCAATTACATTCTAGAGTGATTGGCCAGGAGACGGCTAGAGTCTCTCTGGATGAGCGTGTGGGCACTCTAGAAACCCAATTTGGACTACTAGGAGGGTGGCAAGCAGCCACTGAACAGAGAGTAGAAATGCTGACTGAGGAACTAAACTCAGTTCAGACTTACTCCAATCTCTGTGGAGCACTAATATTGTCTATTTTATTTAGCGGCCCTCCCACTGGACCTATGTAGTTTGTCCATGGAGTAGGTCTAGATCTTTAGGTTTATGGTTTATTTATGTTGAACTTGATGTTCTTGAATGTGTTGTTTGATGAACAAGATATTTCAATGATGGATGTTTAGTTGTTTTGAATTATGATATTATTTGGTTGTACTATGGATTTATAGAGTTAATGATTGGCATTAACTAACCATTATTACTAAAATTTTACAAGATAATAATTCATGGCAACTGGAGGAAGCACTAACTCAACACCACTCCCCACTACTACTGAGGAATTATCACAGATGATTTCACAGCACGTTACTGCAGCACTGGCGCAAAGAGACGCGGAGGATGTAGGAAAGAGGCTAAAACAAGGGTGTACTTACAAAACGTTTCAGACTTGCGGACCGCGACCGTTTACGGGTGCGGAAGGCCCATTGGGGATTATACGTTGGATTGAAGGGATTAAATCTGTGATGAATACTAGTGGATGTACTCCAGAACAGAGAGTGAAATATGCAGTTTGTTCGTTTCACGATGAAGCCCTAACCTGGTGGAACACCCAACTGCAAGCTAGAGGAGAGGTTGCTGCATACAGTCTTTCTTGGGATGAGCTTAAAGAACTATTGTTGCGTGAATACTGTCCCAGAACAGAAGTACAGAAGTTGGAAGAGGAATTTTGGAATCATGTCATGATAGGCGCGGATATCCGAGGTTATACCACTAGGTTCCATGAACTTGCCAGGTTGGTACCTAGATTGGTCACTCCAGAGCATGTGCGAATAAAACGTTATATTTGGGGTTTAGCACCACAAATCAGGGGCATGGTGGCAGCATCCAACCCCACCACTATTCAGAGTGCAATCACTCTTGCTCATGCACTAACGAATGATGCGGTGAGGATGGGAACCTTGTCAGCAGTTGGCAATCAGGGCAAAAAGGTAGTAGAAGCAAACAAAAGTCTTGTTAGCGTAGAGAAGAAGCCTTATGACGGAAAAAGGAAGAATTTTGAAAATCGTTTTGGAAATCAGAAGAGGAGAAATCAAGGTTCAGGAAAATTCTACACTGCAAACACTTCGGGATCAGCAGGTGGTAGATTGGAATGCGAGCGATGTGGCAAAATAGGGCACCAAATTCAGACTTGTAAAGTCAAGCTGCCCGCTAAATTTAATGCAAACAACAAGACTTGTTTTGAATGTGGTGTAGAGGGTCATTTCAGAAAATATTGTCCAAAGTTGAAGACTACCAATGCAAGAGGACGAGCATTTGAAATGAATGCAGGAGCTGCTCGTGAAGTCCCATCTGTGGTCACCGGTACGTTTCTTGTTAATAACCAGTTTGCATCTATATTGTTTGATACTGGAGCCGATCTAAGTTTTGTGTCAAAAGAATTTGAACCATTGCTTGACCATAAATCAAGTAAATTAGATAGGCGCTATCGTATAGAGTTGGCAAATGGTAAGGTTATTGAGTCTGGAGACATTATTAAAGGATGTATGTTGCAGCTAGAAAATCATTCATTTAAAATCGACCTCATACCTGTAGAACTTGGTAGCTTTGATATTGTAGTCGGTATGGATTGGTTGTCTAAGAATCAGGCGGAAGTTGTTTGCTTTGAAAAAGTGATTCGTCTTCCCCTTTCAAACGGTGAAGTTCTGGTTATTCGTGGTGAATTGAAGAAACCTCCCTTGAAGATGATCAATGTTATGAAGGCACAAAAGTTTCTACGAAAAGGATACTCTGCATTCTTAGCTAGTATTGTTGACACAAAAGCTGAGAAATCAAAGATCGAGGAGATACCTATTGTTCGAGAATATTCGGAAGTTTTTCCAGAAGACTTGCCAGGATTGCCTCCGGTAAGACAGATAGAATTTCGAATCGACGTTGTGCCAGGAGCGGCACCTATTGCGAAGGCCCCATATCGACTAGCACCTTCTGAAATGCAAGAGTTGTCCAATCAGTTACAAGAGTTATTGGACAAAGGATTCATTAGACCAAGTTTTTCTCCTTGGGGAGCACCGGTCTTATTCGTCAAAAAGAAAGATGGGTCAATGAGAATGTGTATTGACTATAGAGAATTGAATAATCTCACCATCAAGAATCGGTATCCAGTATCGAGGATTGATGATTTGTTTGATCAGTTGTGTGGTTCAAGTTTCTATTCAAAGATTGATTTACGCTCAGGATACCACCAATTGAAGGTTGTGGAAGAAGATATTCCAAAGACCGCTTTCAGGAAACGCTATGGGCATTATGAGTTCTTGGTCATGCCTTTCGGGTTAACAAATGCACCTGCGGCATTTATGGACTTAATGAACAGGGTTTGTAGACCTTATTTGGATAAGTTTGTAATTGTCTTTATCGACGATATACTTATCTATTCGAAGAGCAAGGAAGATCATGAACGTCATCTGAGGCTGGTTTTGGAGTTATTAAAGAATAAAAAGCTTTATGCCAAGTTCTCCAAATGTCAGTTCTGGATTCAAGAAGTTCAATTTCTGGGTCATGTCATAAATGAGAAAGGTATCCAAGTGGATCCCATGAAAATTGAAGCAATCAAGAATTGGAGTACGCCTACATCTCCAACTGAAATACGTCAGTTTTTGGGATTGGCTGGTTATTATAGAATGTTAATTGAGAATTTTTCTAAGATTGCACAATCGTTAACTTTATTGACTCAGAAGGATCAGAAGTTTGACTGGGGCACCAAGCAGGAAGAAGCTTTTCAACTTTTGAAGCATAAACTATGTACCGCGCCTATTTTATCACTTCCTGATGGAAATGATGGGTTTGTGGTGTATTGCGATGCATCACGACAAGGTCTTGGATGTGTTTTAATGCACGGGATAAGGTGATAGCATACGCTTCGCGACAACTTAAAATCCATGAGAAAAATTACACCACCCATGATTTAGAATTGGGGGCGGTTGTTTTTGCGCTCAAGATATGGAGGCATTATCTCTATGGGACGAAGTGTACTATTTTCACCGATCACAAAAGTCTCAAACACATCTTCGATCAAAAAGATCTAAATATGAGATTACGTAGGTGGGTTGAACTGCTCAATGATTACGATTGTGAAATTTGTTATCATCCTGGAAAGGCGAACGTGGTGGCAGATGCGTTGAGCAGAAAAGTTAGTGATAGAACTTTACGAGTGCGTGCATTGGGTTTAACTATCCAAAATAGCCTTACCGCTCAAATTCGTGAGGCACAAATTGAGGCACTTAAGGTTGAAAATGTCAAAGCCGAAGGCCTACACCGAATGGTTAAGGAATTAATTCCAAAGTCCGATGAAATTTTATATTTCATGAATCGTATATGGGTACCTTGTTTTGGTAACTTTCGTGAGTTAGTATTGGATGAAGCTCACAAGTCACGTTATTCAATTCACCCTGGGTCGGATAAGATGTATAAAGATTTGAAAGAGTTTTATTGGTGGCCTAATATGAAAAGAGAAATTGCCGAATATGTTAGTAAATGTCTAACTTGCTCCAGGGTGAAGGCTGAACATCAAAAGCCGTCTGGACTTTTGCAACAACCTGAGATCCCAGAATGGAAGTGGGAATGTATTGCAATGGATTTTATAACGAAATTACCTAGAACATCTAGTGGCTATGATACTATTTGGGTAATTGTCGATCGTTTAACTAAGTCAGCACACTTCCTTCCAATTAAAGAGACTGATAAAACGGAGAAGTTAGCGAAATTATACTTGAAAGAAATTGTTTCTAGGCATGGCGTTCCTGTGTCAATCATATCTGACAGGGACAGTCGGTTTACATCAAGGTTTTGGCAATCTTTGCAAACAGCCTTGGGTACTCGTTTAGATATGAGTACTGCTTATCATCCACAGACAGACGGTCAGAGCGAAAGAACTATTCAGACACTGGAAGATATGCTTCATGCATGCGTGCTTGATTTCGGTGGTAGCTGGGATGTTCATTTACCGTTAGCAGAATTTTCTTATAACAATAGTTACCACTCGAGTATAAAAGTTGCGCCATTTGAAGCCCTTTATGGTAGAAAGTGTCGCTCGCCGTTGTGTTGGGCAGAAGTTGGTGAAAAACAACTTACTGGAACTGAAATTATTCAAGAGACCACTGATAAGGTCTTTCGAATAAAGGATAGGTTGAAAGCTGCCATGGATAGGCAGAAAAGTTATGCTGATAACCGACGAAAACCGCTGGAATTCCAAGTTGGAGATCGTGTTATGTTAAAAGTCTCACCTTGGAAAGGAGTTGTTAGATTTGGTAATCAGGGAAAGCTTAGTCCCCGTTATATTGGACCATTTGAGATTTTGGATAAAATTGGTCCGGTGGCATATCGGCTCAAGTTACCGTCGCAACTCAGCGGTGTGCATGATGTATTTCATGTATCTAACTTGAAAAAGTGTCTTTCTGATGAAAAGACTGTTGTACCAATTGAAGATATTCATGTTGATGAAAGTCTTCATTTTGTCGAGGAGCCTATTGAGATTTCGGATTGGGAAGTCCATAAGCTCAGACGTAGTCGAATCAAGTTAGTCAAAGTAAAATGGAATTCGAGGCGTGGCCCAGAATTTACTTGGGAGTGCGAGGATCAGATGAGAAAGAAGTATCCCCACCTGTTTCTTTATAATGTGAAAAGGTCGTAGTGGTTTATAATTTCGGAACGAAATTTCCTAAACCAGGGGAGACTGTGACATCCGGTATTTTACGAACGATGACTCGTAAAAGGTTAGTGTACTAAACTTTATTTATTTGATGCTATAATAATTTAATATTAATTATGAAATTAAAGTTGTGATTACCTGTCTAGCACAGAGTGTGTTTAAATGCATGGAATTGCATTTGGTCAATTTTGAAATTTCAGTACAACGAACGTTGGTGATTACTCGGTTAACGAATTTAGTGTAATGCTTGGTTTAACATAAAATAATAAATCATAAATCAATAAATTAGATTTACGATGAAAAACCGTGAATTTTGATGTTTACTGTTAATTTTACTGACAACCGACTTTAGCTGTGTTTTTGCCGAATAGATGGATTAAATTATCCGAATAATATTTAAGGTCATTATTTTTGACTAAAATTTGATCGTTTTAGTACGATTAAATATTCTATTAATTTTAGAATAAAAATCGAATTTTTATTTAATTTTCGGTACGAGGTTTATACACTGTAGGAATCAGAATATACCTGTGTTATACCTATTTTTATCTGAATTAAACAATAACATGACATGTGTTAGACACATGTCAATACAAGAATCAATGAAAATGCTTTAAATCTTCCAAAATCATGAGTACCAAAACAATCATTATTTCTCATACTACACACTACCTTTTCCTTTCTTTCTCCCACCTCCAAGCCGTCGACCACCCTTCTCCATATCCACTTCATATTTTTTTTTTTACCTTTCAAGCTTCTTCATCTTCAATTCTTTGAGTTTTTGGATGGTTCTTGAAGTTTTGACAATATTTTGATCAAGAAACCTTCATTTGGTGACAAATATTAAGGTAAACTCTTAACTATTTTTTTATGAGTTTTATTCAAGTTGTTCACCCAAAATAATGTATTTAAATCAAGTGGGTTTTAGTGTAAAAGATGATAATATGTAAGTGTGTGTGTGAAACGTGTGTGTATGTGTGTGAGTTATAAAAATATATATACATATGTATGTAAAGTGACGTGAATGTATATATATTTGGATGTTATTGTCTTTCAAAATACACATACATACATACATGATGAATGTTTTCATTTTGGATGGTAATTCTAATCACATGCATGTATATATATATGTGTGTGTATATGTATGTGATATAAGTACATGCATGAACATATATGTATATGTATGTGTTCATATATATATATATATACATACATACATACATACATATGTATGTACATGTGAGATGGTTACATGCATGTGTATATATGTAAGGGTGAAAATGAGATCTTGCATGCATGAATATGTGTATATGTAATTTCTAGATACATGCATGTATACATGTATGAATATATATGGATATGTATGATTTTGTCATACATGCATATATGTTTATGTACATGGTATATTTATATATGAAAGCATGTATGTTTTGATGTCATGAATGCATGTGTATGTATTATACTCATGAATACATACATATAATATATACACATAAATATATGTGTAAAAACTATGATGTACATGCATGATGGTTATATAAGTATGTATGTATGGGTATGCATATAACTATTTATATAGTTATTGAATTTTAGTAATAATACTTGTTATTATTGATATTTTATGAAATATATCAAATATGATTTTAAGTCATAAAATACACAAAAATATAAATATTTTTGTTATAAAATGAATAAAGAATAATTTTATTACTTTAAAGTGGATGTTTTGATAAGATAAAAACTATAAAAATAGAGTTTTTCTATAAAATAAATTTTAACAGATTTTTATCAGTAAATTATGGGAATTTATGAAATATTTTAAGTATAAAATAAGTGGATTTAAAAATATATTTAAAGGATGATCGTTGCTAACCGAAAACACGCATTTTCGACTATTTTTAACATATAAAAAGAGACTTTTTATGAATCTGATTTTGATCATAATATTTATAAGTTTATGATAAAAATTTGTAATTTATAATGTATAAGTTTTGTAAGAAAAATATAAAATGAAATATTTGAAAACTATGTCAAAAAATGGCGGAAAAACGTCGTTTTAACGTATAATTTTAACATAATTTTGTGGCTGATTTTAATCAGCAAATTTAATACAAAAATATGTATAAAATACTTATTTAGAGGTATCAAAAGTCATTTAGGCCATAATGCATGTTGACGTGCTTGTGTGTTACATTGTCGGTTTTGTCGGTAAAATATGGTGAAATTGTCATTTTTGACAAAATGTTAAATATAATTAGGTTTGGAGTTAAAATGAATTTTTAACAAAGATAACTTAATTATTTGAAGATAATATGACTTTGAAAACATTAACTTATGATTTATGATAAAACACTAAATTCGAGTCACCAACGTGTCGTTTGTGTGAAATATGGTTCCCTTAGTGGAATGTGTTTAAGTCTAGTTAAGTTGGGTGAACAATTTACATAATGGACTTTTATTTAGACTGTTAATGTGTCCTTTGGGTTTTAGGGCAATAGTGAGAACAGTCGGGTTATTTGGGAATCTCTGTTGCTAGCAGGAACACATTGAGGTGAGTTTCACGGTCCCTTTTTAACTGTTTTGTTTTTAAAATCGGGGGAGAAACTGCCTATGTTTTGGAAAAGGATATTTGTAATATTTATGCTTGTGTGGTATGTGATGGTTGATAGCTCTTGAATAAGTGCAGTTGGGCCTGGTTCTCGTGGATTGTTCCCGAGTGGTTTTGCGCATTGATAAATTTTGTGCCCGCAGTTGTAATCATTAGTCTCGCGAGGGACCGCAGGATATATTGGTAGATCTATCGGGCTTGACAACCCACTCCCCGGCCAGGTGTCATGGTCCTTGAGTAACGGGAGAATATATGTTGCAGGGAGTCTGCTCCTTGGTTTCGGTTTGATTATGAGCTCATGGTGTCTATCGGTTCGTAGGACCTAGCTAGTCTACGAGATGTTCACTAGCACAACATTGAAATATTACCTTCTTTTCCATGATAAACTGTTGATATGTTTTATTATAAAACCTGTGAACTCACCAACCCGTTTGGTTGGCACTTGTTTTAAATTGGTATGTTTCTCAGGTAAGTAGCATTGCTGTTTGGGGAAAGGAAAAACCGGTTCTTGAAAGCGAGCGTACTTGGGATATTTATCTGGGACCAGTTATCGAATTGATGGAACTGATGTTTTTTTATAAACTGGATGTTGAACTTGTAATGTTTAAATAAATTTATCGATGACTTTTATAAATAAATATCCATGTTTTATTTAAATCGTTCGCTTAGCTTATGCTTATGTTATTTACTGTTGACACCAAGACTCTGCTAAGACTTCCGCTGCGGGTCGGGGTGTGACAGTAAAAGTGGCATCAGAGCCTAGGTTATAGCGAACTAGTAATATATTTTTACGAAACTAGACTATAACCGTTAAAATATTATTTTTAAGAACGGTTTCTTTCCCAATATGGTGTTGCTTGCGTACTTGCCTGAGAAAATTGATAAACATTAATGTGTCTTTAATAGTACATGACTAACCTAGTTATTTTTATGGATGTACTTCTTTCTCTAGATGGTTGATCATTACTTGACCGGTTTTGCACAAGGATTGGACCCCCACATGCCGGAGGGTTGTGGGTGGTTATATGAGTATTTTGTCCCTGTTACTACCTTGGTTGCCCCGACACAGGTTGGGAGCAGGCTACAGTCCCCACCTATAAGGGTGGTATACACTCGCCGGAGACGACGTAACCTCGGTAAGAGGCCAATCGTCGAGGATGACGAGACTAATACCATTACTAGGGGGAGACCTAGACTTGGGACCGGAGCACGGGACATGAATTCCAAGGGTATGATCCCTGGTATGGAGCTAGGGGGACCCTCCACTATTCCAACAGAACAGACGACTCAAAAGGAGTCATTGCAGGTAGCAGTCATTGCATTGACTGCGAAGTGTGCTCAGTATGAGAGCACCATACGAGAATTGCAGGATAAGATACAGGTTCTAGAGGAGATGGCCACAGTGCAGGATGGACGTCTGATGTCCATGGAGGAGGAGCACCTCCTTGACAATAATGCACTGCATCAATTACATTCTAGAGTGATTGGCCAGGAGACGGCTAGAGTCTCTCTGGATGAGCGTGTGGGCACTCTAGAAACCCAATTTGGACTACTAGGAGGGTGGCAAGCAGCCACTGAACAGAGAGTAGAAATGCTGACTGAGGAACTAAACTCAGTTCAGACTTACTCCAATCTCTGTGGAGCACTAATATTGTCTATTTTATTTAGCGGCCCTCCCACTGGACCTATGTAGTTTGTCCATGGAGTAGGTCTAGATCTTTAGGTTTATGGTTTATTTATGTTGAACTTGATGTTCTTGAATGTGTTGTTTGATGAACAAGATATTTCAATGATGGATGTTTAGTTGTTTTGAATTATGATATTATTTGGTTGTACTATGGATTTATAGAGTTAATGATTGGCATTAACTAACCATTATTACTAAAATTTTACAAGATAATAATTCATGGCAACTGGAGGAAGCACTAACTCAACACCACTCCCCACTACTACTGAGGAATTATCACAGATGATTTCACAGCACGTTACTGCAGCACTGGCGCAAAGAGACGCGGAGGATGTAGGAAAGAGGCTAAAACAAGGGTGTACTTACAAAACGTTTCAGACTTGCGGACCGCGACCGTTTACGGGTGCGGAAGGCCCATTGGGGATTATACGTTGGATTGAAGGGATTAAATCTGTGATGAATACTAGTGGATGTACTCCAGAACAGAGAGTGAAATATGCAGTTTGTTCGTTTCACGATGAAGCCCTAACCTGGTGGAACACCCAACTGCAAGCTAGAGGAGAGGTTGCTGCATACAGTCTTTCTTGGGATGAGCTTAAAGAACTATTGTTGCGTGAATACTGTCCCAGAACAGAAGTACAGAAGTTGGAAGAGGAATTTTGGAATCATGTCATGATAGGCGCGGATATCCGAGGTTATACCACTAGGTTCCATGAACTTGCCAGGTTGGTACCTAGATTGGTCACTCCAGAGCATGTGCGAATAAAACGTTATATTTGGGGTTTAGCACCACAAATCAGGGGCATGGTGGCAGCATCCAACCCCACCACTATTCAGAGTGCAATCACTCTTGCTCATGCACTAACGAATGATGCGGTG
This sequence comes from Mikania micrantha, assembly GCA_009363875.1. Taxonomy (NCBI): domain Eukaryota; kingdom Viridiplantae; phylum Streptophyta; class Magnoliopsida; order Asterales; family Asteraceae; genus Mikania; species Mikania micrantha. The sequence continues at coordinate 7,399,695 of CM018697.1, read as the reverse complement.
AGGATGGGAACCTTGTCAGCAGTTGGCAATCAGGGCAAAAAGGTAGTAGAAGCAAACAAAAGTCTTGTTAGCGTAGAGAAGAAGCCTTATGACGGAAAAAGGAAGAATTTTGAAAATCGTTTTGGAAATCAGAAGAGGAGAAATCAAGGTTCAGGAAAATTCTACACTGCAAACACTTCGGGATCAGCAGGTGGTAGATTGGAATGCGAGCGATGTGGCAAAATAGGGCACCAAATTCAGACTTGTAAAGTCAAGCTGCCCGCTAAATTTAATGCAAACAACAAGACTTGTTTTGAATGTGGTGTAGAGGGTCATTTCAGAAAATATTGTCCAAAGTTGAAGACTACCAATGCAAGAGGACGAGCATTTGAAATGAATGCAGGAGCTGCTCGTGAAGTCCCATCTGTGGTCACCGGTACGTTTCTTGTTAATAACCAGTTTGCATCTATATTGTTTGATACTGGAGCCGATCTAAGTTTTGTGTCAAAAGAATTTGAACCATTGCTTGACCATAAATCAAGTAAATTAGATAGGCGCTATCGTATAGAGTTGGCAAATGGTAAGGTTATTGAGTCTGGAGACATTATTAAAGGATGTATGTTGCAGCTAGAAAATCATTCATTTAAAATCGACCTCATACCTGTAGAACTTGGTAGCTTTGATATTGTAGTCGGTATGGATTGGTTGTCTAAGAATCAGGCGGAAGTTGTTTGCTTTGAAAAAGTGATTCGTCTTCCCCTTTCAAACGGTGAAGTTCTGGTTATTCGTGGTGAATTGAAGAAACCTCCCTTGAAGATGATCAATGTTATGAAGGCACAAAAGTTTCTACGAAAAGGATACTCTGCATTCTTAGCTAGTATTGTTGACACAAAAGCTGAGAAATCAAAGATCGAGGAGATACCTATTGTTCGAGAATATTCGGAAGTTTTTCCAGAAGACTTGCCAGGATTGCCTCCGGTAAGACAGATAGAATTTCGAATCGACGTTGTGCCAGGAGCGGCACCTATTGCGAAGGCCCCATATCGACTAGCACCTTCTGAAATGCAAGAGTTGTCCAATCAGTTACAAGAGTTATTGGACAAAGGATTCATTAGACCAAGTTTTTCTCCTTGGGGAGCACCGGTCTTATTCGTCAAAAAGAAAGATGGGTCAATGAGAATGTGTATTGACTATAGAGAATTGAATAATCTCACCATCAAGAATCGGTATCCAGTATCGAGGATTGATGATTTGTTTGATCAGTTGTGTGGTTCAAGTTTCTATTCAAAGATTGATTTACGCTCAGGATACCACCAATTGAAGGTTGTGGAAGAAGATATTCCAAAGACCGCTTTCAGGAAACGCTATGGGCATTATGAGTTCTTGATCATGCCTTTCGGGTTAACAAATGCACCTGCGGCATTTATGGACTTAATGAACAGGGTTTGTAGACCTTATTTGGATAAGTTTGTAATTGTCTTTATCGACGATATACTTATCTATTCGAAGAGCAAGGAAGATCATGAACGTCATCTGAGGCTGGTTTTGGAGTTATTAAAGAATAAAAAGCTTTATGCCAAGTTCTCCAAATGTCAGTTCTGGATTCAAGAAGTTCAATTTCTGGGTCATGTCATAAATGAGAAAGGTATCCAAGTGGATCCCATGAAAATTGAAGCAATCAAGAATTGGAGTACGCCTACATCTCCAACTGAAATACGTCAGTTTTTGGGATTGGCTGGTTATTATAGAATGTTAATTGAGAATTTTTCTAAGATTGCACAATCGTTAACTTTATTGACTCAGAAGGATCAGAAGTTTGACTGGGGCACCAAGCAGGAAGAAGCTTTTCAACTTTTGAAGCATAAACTATGTACCGCGCCTATTTTATCACTTCCTGATGGAAATGATGGGTTTGTGGTGTATTGCGATGCATCACGACAAGGTCTTGGATGTGTTTTAATGCACGGGATAAGGTGATAGCATACGCTTCGCGACAACTTAAAATCCATGAGAAAAATTACACCACCCATGATTTAGAATTGGGGCGGTTGTTTTTGCGCTCAAGATATGGAGGCATTATCTCTATGGGACGAAGTGTACTATTTTCACCGATCACAAAAGTCTCAAACACATCTTCGATCAAAAAGATCTAAATATGAGATTACGTAGGTGGGTTGAACTGCTCAATGATTACGATTGTGAAATTTGTTATCATCCTGGAAAGGCGAACGTGGTGGCAGATGCGTTGAGCAGAAAAGTTAGTGATAGAACTTTACGAGTGCGTGCATTGGGTTTAACTATCCAAAATAGCCTTACCGCTCAAATTCGTGAGGCACAAATTGAGGCACTTAAGGTTGAAAATGTCAAAGCCGAAGGCCTACACCGAATGGTTAAGGAATTAATTCCAAAGTCCGATGAAATTTTATATTTCATGAATCGTATATGGGTACCTTGTTTTGGTAACTTTCGTGAGTTAGTATTGGATGAAGCTCACAAGTCACGTTATTCAATTCACCCTGGGTCGGATAAGATGTATAAAGATTTGAAAGAGTTTTATTGGTGGCCTAATATGAAAAGAGAAATTGCCGAATATGTTAGTAAATGTCTAACTTGCTCCAGGGTGAAGGCTGAACATCAAAAGCCGTCTGGACTTTTGCAACAACCTGAGATCCCAGAATGGAAGTGGGAATGTATTGCAATGGATTTTATAACGAAATTACCTAGAACATCTAGTGGCTATGATACTATTTGGGTAATTGTCGATCGTTTAACTAAGTCAGCACACTTCCTTCCAATTAAAGAGACTGATAAAACGGAGAAGTTAGCGAAATTATACTTGAAAGAAATTGTTTCTAGGCATGGCGTTCCTGTGTCAATCATATCTGACAGGGACAGTCGGTTTACATCAAGGTTTTGGCAATCTTTGCAAACAGCCTTGGGTACTCGTTTAGATATGAGTACTGCTTATCATCCACAGACAGACGGTCAGAGCGAAAGAACTATTCAGACACTGGAAGATATGCTTCATGCATGCGTGCTTGATTTCGGTGGTAGCTGGGATGTTCATTTACCGTTAGCAGAATTTTCTTATAACAATAGTTACCACTCGAGTATAAAAGTTGCGCCATTTGAAGCCCTTTATGGTAGAAAGTGTCGCTCGCCGTTATGTTGGGCAGAAGTTGGTGAAAAACAACTTACTGGAACTGAAATTATTCAAGAGACCACTGATAAGGTCTTTCGAATAAAGGATAGGTTGAAAGCTGCCATGGATAGGCAGAAAAGTTATGCTGATAACCGACGAAAACCGCTGGAATTCCAAGTTGGAGATCGTGTTATGTTAAAAGTCTCACCTTGGAAAGGAGTTGTTAGATTTGGTAATCAGGGAAAGCTTAGTCCCCGTTATATTGGACCATTTGAGATTTTGGATAAAATTGGTCCGGTGGCATATCGGCTCAAGTTACCGTCGCAACTCAGCGGTGTGCATGATGTATTTCATGTATCTAACTTGAAAAAGTGTCTTTCTGATGAAAAGACTGTTGTACCAATTGAAGATATTCATGTTGATGAAAGTCTTCATTTTGTCGAGGAGCCTATTGAGATTTCGGATTGGGAAGTCCATAAGCTCAGACGTAGTCGAATCAAGTTAGTCAAAGTAAAATGGAATTCGAGGCGTGGCCCAGAATTTACTTGGGAGTGCGAGGATCAGATGAGAAAGAAGTATCCCCACCTGTTTCTTTATAATGTGAAAAGGTCGTAGTGGTTTATAATTTCGGAACGAAATTTCCTAAACCAGGGGAGACTGTGACATCCGGTATTTTACGAACGATGACTCGTAAAAGGTTAGTGTACTAAACTTTATTTATTTGATGCTATAATAATTTAATATTAATTATGAAATTAAAGTTGTGATTACCTGTCTAGCACAGAGTGTGTTTAAATGCATGGAATTGCATTTGGTCAATTTTTGAAATTTCAGTACAACGAACGTTGGTGATTACTCGGTTAACGAATTTAGTGTAATGCTTGGTTTAACATAAAATAATAAATCATAAATCAATAAATTAGATTTACGATGAAAAACCGTGAATTTTGATGTTTACTGTTAATTTTACTGACAACCGACTTTAGCTGTGTTTTTGCCGAATAGATGGATTAAATTATCCGAATAATATTTAAGGTCATTATTTTTGACTAAAATTTGATCGTTTTAGTACGATTAAATATTCTATTAATTTTAGAATAAAAATCGAATTTTTATTTAATTTTCGGTACGAGGTTTATACACTGTAGGAATCAGAATATACCTGTGTTATACCTATTTTTATCTGAATTAAACAATAACATGACATGTGTTAGACACATGTCAATACAAGAATCAATGAAAATGCTTTAAATCTTCCAAAATCATGAGTACCAAAACAATCATTATTTCTCATACTACACACTACCTTTTCCTTTCTTTCTCCCACCTCCAAGCCGTCGACCACCCTTCTCCATATCCACTTCATATTTTTTTTTTTTACCTTTCAAGCTTCTTCATCTTCAATTCTTTGAGTTTTTGGATGGTTCTTGAAGTTTTGACAATATTTTGATCAAGAAACCTTCATTTGGTGACAAATATTAAGGTAAACTCTTAACTATTTTTTTATGAGTTTTATTCAAGTTGTTCACCCAAAATAATGTATTTAAATCAAGTGGGTTTTAGTGTAAAAGATGATAATATGTAAGTGTGTGTGTGAAACGTGTGTGTATGTGTGTGAGTTATAAAAATATATATACATATGTATGTAAAGTGACGTGAATGTATATATATATTTGGATGTTATTGTCTTTCAAAATACACATACATACATACATGATGAATGTTTTCATTTTGGATGGTAATTCTAATCACATGCATGTATATATATATGTGTGTGTATATGTATGTGATATAAGTACATGCATGAACATATATGTATATGTATGTGTTCATATATATATATATATATACATACATACATACATATGTATGTACATGTGAGATGGTTACATGCATGTGTATATATGTAAGGGTGAAAATGAGATCTTGCATGCATGAATATGTGTATATGTAATTTCTAGATACATGCATGTATACATGTATGAATATATATGGATATGTATGATTTTGTCATACATGCATATATGTTTATGTACATGGTATATTTATATATGAAAGCATGTATGTTTTGATGTCATGAATGCATGTGTATGTATTATACTCATGAATACATACATATAATATATACACATAAATATATGTGTAAAAACTATGATGTACATGCATGATGGTTATATAAGTATGTATGTATGGGTATGCATATAACTATTTATATAGTTATTGAATTTTAGTAATAATACTTGTTATTATTGATATTTTATGAAATATATCAAATATGATTTTAAGTCATAAAATACACAAAAATATAAATATTTTTGTTATAAAATGAATAAAGAATAATTTTATTACTTTAAAGTGGATGTTTTGATAAGATAAAAACTATAAAAATAGAGTTTTTCTATAAAATAAATTTTAACAGATTTTTATCAGTAAATTATGGGAATTTATGAAATATTTTAAGTATAAAATAAGTGGATTTAAAAATATATTTAAAGGATGATCGTTGCTAACCGAAAACACGCATTTTCGACTATTTTTAACATATAAAAAGAGACTTTTTATGAATCTGATTTTGATCATAATATTTATAAGTTTATGATAAAAATTTGTAATTTATAATGTATAAGTTTTGTAAGAAAAATATAAAATGAAATATTTGAAAACTATGTCAAAAAATGGCGGAAAAAACGTCGTTTTAACGTATAATTTTGACATAATTTTGTGGCTGATTTTAATCAGCAAATTTAATACAAAAATATGTATAAAATACTTATTTAGAGGTATCAAAAGTCATTTAGGCCATAATGCATGTTGACGTGCTTGTGTGTTACATTGTCGGTTTTGTCGGTAAAATATGGTGAAATTGTCATTTTTGACAAAATGTTAAATATAATTAGGTTTGGAGTTAAAATGAATTTTTAACAAAGATAACTTAATTATTTGAAGATAATATGACTTTGAAAACATTAACTTATGATTTATGATAAAACACTAAATTCGAGTCACCAACGTGTCGTTTGTGTGAAATATGGTTCCCTTAGTGGAATGTGTTTAAGTCTAGTTAAGTTGGGTGAACAATTTACATAATGGACTTTTATTTAGACTGTTAATGTGTCCTTTGGGTTTTAGGGCAATAGTGAGAACAGTCGGGTTATTTGGGAATCTCTGTTGCTAGCAGGAACACATTGAGGTGAGTTTCACGGTCCCTTTTTAACTGTTTTGTTTTTAAAATCGGGGGAGAAACTGCCTATGTTTTGGAAAAGGATATTTGTAATATTTATGCTTGTGTGGTATGTGATGGTTGATAGCTCTTGAATAAGTGCAGTTGGGCCTGGTTCTCGTGGATTGTTCCCGAGTGGTTTTGCGCATTGATAAATTTTGTGCCCGCAATTGTAATCATTAGTCTCGCGAGGGACCGCAGGATATATTGGTAGATCTATCGGGCTTGACAACCCACTCCCCGGCCAGTCCTTGAGTAACGGGGGAATATATGTTGCAGGGAGTCTGCTCCTTGGTTTCGGTTTGATTATGAGCTCATGGTGTCTATCGCATTTCCTATTACACCTACGGGGAACCAGGACATTATGCGAAGGACTGCCCAAAAAGGGTGCTACCGAGAGGGCCAGCACCGAGGGGACGTGCATTCCAAATTGGAGCAGCAGTGGCTCGCCAGGACACTGACACCAACACTGGTACGCTTTTCATTCCAATCTTTGCAACGTATTGTTTTTATACTAGCATAGATTATCATTAACCTCATTAGAGTTAGTTCATAACTTACTCGCATTGGGGTAACTTTAGAATACCTCTACACTACTTTAGTAGTAGGAGGTAAACAATTATTAATGACATGAAAACACTGTTCACTTACATCTAGTGAGCAAACACATACCATGGAATTCAAGTAAAGGGAGACGAGTAGTGTCAACATCACCATCAGGACGGATGTTTTACCTTTAATAAGTGTGAAGTCATCTGATCCAACAGAACTTGATTCATGTCATTACAGTGAACAACAGAAATGTGTTCATAAATCTCATCACTGGGGAACGAAAACTCAAGATTAGATTCATCAATGTTGTTCTACCGGACAATATATGGATCTATTTCCACAAGGGGAGGAATGAGAGGTTCCTTGTAACAAGAAATAACAAGTAAACATGAAAATCATAGCAAACGTTAGGGATCATGCAATTGTTCTAACAACTCGAGATACCACCATGGGAGTGTATACAAACAGCTATGAAATGCGATGCCAAGCTACCTTACACTCTTAGTAGACTTGATGTTCTGGAATTGACAGGAACAATGAAATCTAGTTTACTCATTACATAACCATACACAAAATCCTAGGCCCCTAAGGAGGACTAGGTTACATACGAACAATGTTCTTTCAAGAAACATAAACATTTCGGATCGTACGGTCGAGAGACTGAAAACGAATCCGTATCACATCGAACAGACTCGGGGAAACTCTAAATACAACTTCGCATAAACATGAGAACATGAGAAACACATGATATCAAAACATCTTCACCTATACAAAGAAAAAGTAGTACCCGAAAATAATGTTTAAATTTCGGGACGAAATTTCTTTAACAAGGGGAGACTGTGACAACCAGTACCAGATCGTCCAGCAAGTCCGTACAGTGTGTGTACTTTCACCATTTACTGTGTGTAAATACAGTGCGTAAACAGTTGTGTGACAACAGAACTCGGAAAACAAATCACAGTTGTATGTGTTTAAGTGAAAACTTAAATACAGTAAATACAACAACTCAAGAGAAACAACAGTGTTCAAATGAATAACAATAACAAATCGGTTACGATCTGATAACCATAGATGACAGGAATCAGAAGACCGACAATTCAATGTGAAAACAATGTGATAACAGGATGTGTAGTTGAGTCCGACAGCGAGGAAACACAATTCAAACCATATTGCAATGTCGTTTCAGAATAATAAACTGACAGCGTGTTTGCGTGGGTGACGATTCACACAAACATATCTGTGAGTTTAATGTTCTGAACGATAACTGATAAGTAGAAAACCAAATCAGAAAGTGAAACGTACGAACGTGTTCGTACAGTCAGCGCTCTGTACGAAGACGCGCGTAAGTGACGCAATCTGACGAAACGAAAACGAAACACGACACGAACGATAATAAATTTAATAAAATAGAATAAATAACATTTTACAATTTTGAAACTCATCAAATAATTAAAATAAACTTTCTTTTATTTATTACAAATAAACTACGCGTAAAGTTCCGGATACGCGACGAAGACGCGAACCGAGCAACCGAAACAAACCCGAACACCACACGTGATATAAAAACCCAAAAATGAGAGTTTCTCTCATTTTCATCACCTACAATCTCTCTCTATTTCCCATTTCCGGCCACCACCATTAACCACCACTTTCCACCTTCAAAACCCCATAACTCACTCATTCCTTGATGAAATTGAGTGATTCTTCAACCTACACGAAGGTATTGATCTACTTTACATGAAAGTACAACGGATCTAAGGAGTTACCCACTAAAAATCAAGGTAAGAGGCTGCAAAGAGTCTGAAATTTAGGGTTTTCGACCCTTTTGTTCTACCTACTACCCTAACCAGTCTCACCACCTTGAAAACCCATCACCTACACTTGAAAAAATAATGGAATAGGACAAGAGCAGGTGTTGTTCCATGATGGGGATGCGTAGTTCGAAAGGAAGTGGCCAGCACCTGTTCCGGCTGAGCCACCGAATGAGGCACCCAGTTGGTCGAAAGGCCAAGAGCCGAAAGGCCAAGGGCTGACAGAACCAACCCCTGACCGAAGAAGCATTCTCGCGAATGAATGAGACTGGGGCCGACCGAAGAGGGATGGGTCCGAATAGCTTGGTTCACTGGTCCCTTGGGCCGAATGACTTCTTCATTCGTGGAGTCTCATACGCCCCTTCACACATTCGGTGGACTGGACTCACAATACCTTCATTTAACCGAAGTAGAGGGCCATTCTCCCATGGCAACACCCCCCCATTCGACCACCATTCGGCAGCCATGTGATTAAGCCACCCCAACTCATTCGGCTGGACCCAGATCTCGATCCAAGGTCTACTGGTTCAGGCCCAACTCACACAACCCACTGGTTTTGGCCCAATAGACTGATGTGTAACATCACTGTACTTTCAGCTGTCCGTACGTCCGTACATCCGTACGATTGTACTGTTACGACTGGAGATTTATTTATTATGAATGATTATGAAATTATTGATTGATATTACTGATATTATCACTGTTACTGGTATACATGATTATAATTTATTATACGCGTAAACCAAGGGAAGTTTAGTTGTAATTCAATTAAACAGACCCGTAGAGTTTATCGCGGTTACTTATCGCTGATAATGATGGATTATTGGTTTGAGAATGGATTGTGATGGAATTGGAAGTTTGGTTGAGTCTGGTTACTAAACGTAGTCAAGGACCCATGGTCATGGTTTATCGAAATAGCGGTGGGACGGTGGCTAGGGCAGTTGCGACTGACCCTTACATATGCCCTATATATATGCATAATTCGGTCTATCATGGATGTGTCAGTGACTAGGGTTTAGTGGGTTTTGGTTTGGGAAATGATAATAATTAATGATGTTAAATAATGGAAGTTAATTACGCGAAGTGAGGTTACGAACAACATTTATGACTAATTAATTGGAAATACTACTCATATACTTATGAACACGAGACACGCTCTAATTACAGATAATTGAGTGGATCTTGAGATTTAATTACGCGAGCGCGCATACTTCTAAAACATTGGATCTCAGGACTACAGGTGAGTTCTCATAACCTCCTTTTTCTTTAAACTGTTTTAGTTTTAAAACTCGGAGGTGAAACATGTATACCAGTTTAAATATTATTTTGATAACACAAGGTTAATACCTGTTTATCAATATGATATTCACATTTGAAAATATTATTATTAATGGATTATCTATTATTCCTTTATATCCGTGTAAACATTGTTATTGACTTAGGTCAATAACAAAGATTACATGTATTGTCACGTGGATGATTTCCACATCCGTGAATCATTACTCTTAACTTCGGTTAATTGTTTTGACTTCATGTATTGTCACGTGGAGGGTTTCCACATCCGTGAAGTATTGCTTTTGACTTCGGTTAATTGCTTTGACTTCATGTATTGTCACGTGGTTAGCGACCACTCCATGATTCATGTATCTAACTTATGTTAAATACATAAGGAATCATGTATAGTCACGAACATTGATTGAGAATATGATTGATTGAGTTTGGTTGATTTGTTGTGGATTGATTGCTTATATGTGATTATGATTATTTGTGATTGGCTGTGATTGATTTGGTTATGTGGTTATGTGATTGTGTATGTGTTTGGCTGTTGAATTGATGGATGTGTGTTGAATTATCTCATACAGATATTCATATGGATTTTCTCAAGAAGATCATAAGTTTCATACTCGTTTTTAATAAAACATTTTACAAAACCATTTTAAGTATAAACTTTCAAACTCATTTTACTAAATCGTTTTTTTAAAAATGAAAACTTATGATTACTCACCAACTACTTTTGTAGTTGACACTTGTTTTCTTACATGTTTCAGGTGATGGAGACAAGTAGGAATGAAGAGAGGATCTCTTCTATTTTGGACATCATCATCATATAGGATCTTGGACTTAGTTAATTAACTAAATTTCTGGCGATTAGAGTTTAGTTAGTTTAACTAAATATTTTGTGTAATTTGATGTATTCGATTCATGATGAACATGATCTTTGTGTAATTATTGTGGTTGATTAAATGATATATGATGATATGATTTAGATGCCCATGAGCTTTTGAACAATCTACACATCCCTCGTGGCATCCCGATGATTCCGCCGTCGGTCGGGGTGTTACAGATTGGTATCAGAGCCTGGGTTATAGGGAATTAGGTTACTAGAAATGGTTGACCTAGTCTATAACCATAGGATACCCTAGTATGAATTAAATTCATACACTAGTTAGTATATTCAGGATTTCATGCTTATGTGTTTATTACATGTTAATTGAAACCCTGTTATACATCTGATATAAATATGCTGATTATAAATTTCTTGCTTACGTGTGCCCTAATGATTCGATAAGGACATGCACGTGGTGTATCGTAAAGGTGGTGGGACGTTGGCTAGGGCAGTTGCGACTGACCCTTACATATGCCCTATATATATACCATTTACGGTACATTAGGTGGATGTCAGTATTGAAGAATGTGGGAACTACCCGTTTGGGAAATTATTTGCTTAGGAACTTAATTGTTTATGAATTGCTTGCCTTAGGAAATATTTGTTTGAGCTATAAACCCCAGACAAGGACACACTCGTAGTATACTACAAAGGTGGTGGGACGGTGGCTGGGGCAGTTGCGACTGACCCCTACATATGCCCTATACATATACCATTTGTAGTATATCGGGGGTCTGTCAGTGTCAGGAACTTAGGATATTACTAGGAATTATTGTGAGATGGATGTTGATGGTCTGTTGGTTAAGGTTGGTTTGGAATGACACTTTGGATGATCACACTTGATAAACACTTATAAATTCACTTATGAAAACATACGGATTGGACACGTAGGGTGCATAGGATTAATGAACGATAATGAGCGATTAGTGATGTGATATGGACTTGGGTGATGGTATAGACACTTGATGATAATATAAACGCATAGTGATGATACTAACACTTAGTGATGGTATGGACACTTGATGAGAATAAACTATAGGGAGGATATGAACGCTTAGTGACAATAAGAGCACTTCGTGATGATATGAACCCTTAATGATGATTATTGACATTGGAATTGATATGGATTTTAGTGAACTTAGACAATTGGGGGAAACTTAATGTCAGGTGAACTTAGACATTAGGTGAACTTAGAAATAGGCAAGCCTACATGTCAGGTGAACTTAGACATTAGGTAAACCTAATTGTCCAAGGGAACTAGAGATCACTTCACTCAAAATTATCCTACTAAGGATAAGGTGTGTGAAGTGAGATTTGTGGTGAAGTACATGACACACTCTACACACTAGCAAGGGCATAATCGTGGTGCAATGGAACGGTGGTGGGACGGTGTAGGGGAGATTGCGATCTACCTCTGCATATGCCCTATATATAAGCTTGTTGCATTGCATTGGGAGGTTGTCAGTGTTAGTATAGAGTGAAGAACGTATAGGATCTAGGGAATAGTTAGCTAACACTAGTTATGACCAACTAGGACACTTAGAATGATAATAGGCAAATTTATAGACATTATGAGTTTAAATAACAGATAGGAAATAAATATAGTTCCTATATGTAATCCTAACTGTTTAAAATAAACTCAATTGACCATTGTTTGTATGACTTACGTTGTAAACGGTAGTAACATGTTTCTATTTCCTTCAGAAACATGCCGCCTCGCCGTCACAACGAAGATGACTCGAACAATGGGGAAGCTAACAACAGTAATGCCAACTCCGGCATACAAGAGTTAGCTACACTTATTTCTGGATTGGTGAGCCAACTGACTCAGGCTAACCAGAACATTAACCAGAATCGAGGTGGTGCAAACCAGACAACTTGCACATTCAAACACTTCAATTCCTGCAATCCCCTGAAATTTACGGGTGCTGAATCAGCCACTGGTCTGCTGCAGTGGTTCGAGAGTATGGAGAACACCTTCATCAACAGCGAATGCCCTGAAAATCTGAAAGTTCGCTATGCCACCAGTGTTTTCCAAAAGAGAGCACTGACTTGGTGGAACGGGGAAAAGCGAACTAGGGGAGTGGATGCTGCCTTAGCTTTGACATGGACAAAGGTCAAGAATCTGATGACCACTGAATTCTGTCCTCGAAGCGAGATGAGGAAACTGGAGACTGAGTTCTGGGAGCTCAAGCAGGATAGTGGGGAGAACGTTATCTATAATACTCAGTTCCATGAGTATAGTTTGCTAGTGCCTCATATGGTGACACCCTTGGAGAGGGCGATAGAGAAGTATATCGGCGGGCTGCCGGTGCAGATTCAGGATACGGTCTATGGGAGCAATCCCAAAACACTGGAGGCTGCAATCCGATTATCTGCAACTCTTACTGACAATCATGTGAGGAATGGAACACTTACTAGGAAAGGTTACAAGAAGACTGACACCAAGACTACTGCAAAGGAAGTCAAAGCTGAAGTCAAGTCTGAAGCTGCTAGTTCATCCAAAAGCAGCAACAAGAAGAGAAAGACCAGAAACTTCATGGTCACTGCTCCTGCTGCCAAATCTGCGCAGCAATCCTCAAACAATTCAACTGCCAGGAATTTCACTGGGAACACTCCTCAGTGTCATACCTGCAGATATCATCACGTACCAAATTTGCCATGTCGCGTCTGCAACAACTGCGGCAAGTTTGGTCACTTTGCTAATGTTTGTCGGAGTGCACCGCAAGCACAAAGGTTGCAACATGCACCGCTTGCACTGCCAGCTCCTCCTGCACAACCTATTCCAGCTGTACCTGTTCGCCAGGTACCTCAGGCGCAGGCAAGAGCCTGTTATGAGTGTGGTGAGGTGGGTCATTTCAGGAATCAATGCCCAAAGTTGATCGGGAACAATCAGAGAGTGGCAAGAGGCCGGGCTTTCCAACTGAATGCTCCAGCTGCTCAAGCCAACCAGGACGTGGTCAACGGTACATTTCTGATCAACAACTCTTATGCATCTGTCTTGTTTGATTCTGGTGCCGATAGGAGTTTCGTTTCATATGATTTTGAATGCTTGCTTGGTAGAACACGTACATACTTAGATAAACCGTTCAATGTGGAGGTGGCTGACGGAAACACTATTGATATTGACACTATTATCGTTGGATGTACGGTGAACTTAAATGATCACGTTTTCCCAATTGATCTTATACCTATGCATCTTGGTAGCTTTGATGTTATCATAGGCATGGACTGGTTAGCCACCCACAGAGCGGAGATTGTTTGTCATGAGAAATATATTCGTATTCCTTTAGCTTCGGGTGAAACTTTGAGAATAATTGGAGAAACTGCTAGTAAAGGTCTTAAGCTGATGTCTTGCACTAAAGCACATAAGTACCTTAGGAAGAAATGTATAGCCTTCTTAGCACACATTGTGGAGAAGAAAGAGAAAGAAAAGAGAATTGAAGATGTTCCAGTGATACGAGATTTCCCAGAAGTATTTCCAGATGATTTGCCGGGTCTTCCACCAGAACGTCAAGTTGAGTTCCGAATCGACTTAGTACCTGGTGCGAACCCAGTCGCCAAAGCTCCCTACAGACTTGCGCCTTCGGAGTTGCAAGAATTGGCGAGCCAGCTACAAGAGCTGACTGACAAAGGATTCATTCGCCCGAGCCATTCACCATGGGGTGCACCGGTCCTATTTGTCAAGAAAAAGGACGGGTCATTCCGGATGTGCATCGACTATCGCGAATTGAACAAGTTGACTATCAAGAATCGATATCCACTGCCGCGCATCGATGACCTCTTCGATCAGCTTCAAGGCTCGGCATGGTTTTCAAAGATCGATCTGAGGTCTGGGTATCATCAGCTTCGTGTACATGATGATGATATTCCCAAGACTGCTTTCAGAACAAGATATGGCCATTATGAATTTCTGGTAATGCCTTTCGGCCTTACCAATGCACCTGCGGTTTTCATGGACCTCATGAACCGTGTTTGCAGGCCATACTTGGATAAATTTGTGATTGTATTCATTGATGATATTCTGATCTACTCAAAGACTAAGGAAGAACACGAGAAACACCTTAAGTTGGTTTTGGAGATCCTAAGAGAGGAGCGGCTGTATGCCAAATTCTCTAAATGTGAATTTTGGCTTAAAGAAGTTCAATTCTTGGGACACATAGTCAACGAATACGGTGTTCACGTGGATCCTGCAAAGATTGATGCTGTGAAGAATTGGAGTACACCGAAGACACCGACGGAGATTCGATCGTTTCTTGGACTTGCTGGATACTATCGGCGGTTCATATCGAACTTCTCCAGGATTGCTGTCCCTCTCACTGCTTTGACTCAGAAGAATAGACCGTATGAGTGGGGACCAAAGCAAGAAGAGGCATTTCAGACTCTGAAGCAGAAACTTTGTGATGCTCCTGTTTTGACATTGCCTGATGGAAATGATGATTTTGTGGTTTATTGTGATGCATCCAACCTAGGTCTCGGTTGTGTCCTCATGCAACGGGGAAAGGTTGTGGCTTATGCATCAAGACAATTGAAAATTCATGAGAAGAACTACACTACACACGACTTGGAACTTGGTGCAGTTGTGTTTGCTTTGAAGATATGGAGACATTATCTTTATGGCACGAAGTGTGTAGTCTTCACTGATCATAAAAGTTTGCAACATATTTTGAATCAGAAAGAGCTCAATATGAGACAACGGAGATGGGTTGAACTGTTGAATGATTATGACTGTGAAATTCGCTACCACCCTGGTAAAGCGAATGTAGTAGCAGATGCGCTTAGCCGCAAAAGTCAAGTTCAGATTCATAGTGTCCGAGTGCACACTAATCTCCGTAATGATGTTCTCACAGCCCAACAACACTCATTAGCTCAAGATAACTTGAAAAATGAAATGTCTTGTGGGGCTGAGATCTTATTGGAAGCTAAGGATGACGGTTTGATGTATTATTTGAATCGGTTGTGGATACCGAACGGGGGTGATCTAAGGACGTTGATTATGGATGAAGCTCATAAGTCTCGTTATTCAATCCATCCAGGCTCTGATAAGATGTATCAAGACCTTAGAGGCTTGTACTGGTGGCCTGGAATGAAGAAGGATATTGCTGAGTATGTGTCTAAGTGCCTTAACTGCGCCAAAGTCAAGGCCGAACATCAGCGACCTTCAGGATTGTTGTTACAACCAGAGATACCGATGTGGAAGTGGGAGAATATCTCCATGGATTTCATTACTAAACTCCCACGTACCACGAACGGTAAAGATAGTATCTGGGTGATTGTTGATAGATTGACCAAGTCGGCTCATTTCTTACCAATACGCGAAACTTACCCTGTGCGGAAGCTAGCTCGTATCTACATTGATGAGATCATTAGCCGACATGGTATTCCCTTAAGTATAATATCGGACCGTGATGCTCGTTTCACGGCACGATTTTGGGAATCACTTCATGAAGCCTTTGGAACAAGACTGGATCTTAGCACTGCTTATCATCCTCAAACGGATGGTCAAACGGAGCGAACGATTCAGACATTGGAAGACATGTTGAGAGCTTGTGTCATCGATTTCGGTGGCAATTGGGATAGCCATCTACCATTGGTTGAGTTCTCGTATAACAACAGTTATCACGCGAGCATTGGTATGGCACCGTTTGAAGCTCTTTATGGCAGGAAATGTCGGTCACCTATTTGTTGGACCGAAGTCGGCGATTCGCAGATTACTGGTCCTGAGATTATTCAGGAAACGACTGACAAGATCCGCCAGATCCGTGACAATCTGTTAGCTGCTCGCAGTCGACAGAAGAGCTACGCGGATAAAAGAAGAAAACCTTTGGAATTTGAATTGGGAGATATGGTATTACTTAAAGTATCGCCTTGGAAGGGCGTAGTTCGATTCGGAAAGAAGGGGAAGCTTGCTCCACGTTATGTTGGCCCTTTTAAGATCCTTGAACGGATCGGGAAGGTTGCCTACAAGTTAGAACTTCCTCCTGAACTTAGTAATGTGCACCCGACGTTTCACGTGTCTAATCTAAGAAAGTGCTTAGCTGATCAGGATCTTCAGGTACCACTCGATGACATCCGCATCGATGATACCATGCACTTTGTTGAAAAACCAGTGGAGATAATGGATCGTGAGATTAAACAGCTCAAACGCAGTAGAATTCCAATTGTCAAGGTACGTTGGGAATCGAAGCGGGGTCCAGAATTCACATGGGAGCGGGAAGATCAGATGAAGCTCAAGTACCCACATTTATTTACTACGGTCACTCCAAGTTGAATTTCGGGACGAAATTCCTTTAACTAGGGGAGACTGTAACATCACTGTACTTTCAGCTGTCCGTACGTCCGTACATCCGTACGATTGTACTGTTACGACTGGAGATTTATTTATTATGAATGATTATGAAATTATTGATTGATATTACTGATATTATCACTGTTACTGGTATACATGATTATAATTTATTATACGCGTAAACCAAGGGAAGTTTAGTTGTAATTCAATTAAACAGACCCGTAGAGTTTATCGCGGTTACTTATCGCTGATAATGATGGATTATTGGTTTGAGAATGGATTGTGATGGAATTGGAAGTTTGGTTGAGTCTGGTTACTAAACGTAGTCAAGGACCCATGGTCATGGTTTATCGAAATAGCGGTGGGACGGTGGCTAGGGCAGTTGCGACTGACCCTTACATATGCCCTATATATATGCATAATTCGGTCTATCATGGATGTGTCAGTGACTAGGGTTTAGTGGGTTTTGGTTTGGGAAATGATAATAATTAATGATGTTAAATAATGGAAGTTAATTACGCGAAGTGAGGTTACGAACAACATTTATGACTAATTAATTGGAAATACTACTCATATACTTATGAACACGAGACACGCTCTAATTACAGATAATTGAGTGGATCTTGAGATTTAATTACGCGAGCGCGCATACTTCTAAAACATTGGATCTCAGGACTACAGGTGAGTTCTCATAACCTCCTTTTTCTTTAAACTGTTTTAGTTTTAAAACTCGGAGGTGAAACATGTATACCAGTTTAAATATTATTTTGATAACACAAGGTTAATACCTGTTTATCAATATGATATTCACATTTGAAAATATTATTATTAATGGATTATCTATTATTCCTTTATATCCGTGTAAACATTGTTATTGACTTAGGTCAATAACAAAGATTACATGTATTGTCACGTGGATGATTTCCACATCCGTGAATCATTACTCTTAACTTCGGTTAATTGTTTTGACTTCATGTATTGTCACGTGGAGGGTTTCCACATCCGTGAAGTATTGCTTTTGACTTCGGTTAATTGCTTTGACTTCATGTATTGTCACGTGGTTAGCGACCACTCCATGATTCATGTATCTAACTTATGTTAAATACATAAGGAATCATGTATAGTCACGAACATTGATTGAGAATATGATTGATTGAGTTTGGTTGATTTGTTGTGGATTGATTGCTTATATGTGATTATGATTATTTGTGATTGGCTGTGATTGATTTGGTTATGTGGTTATGTGATTGTGTATGTGTTTGGCTGTTGAATTGATGGATGTGTGTTGAATTATCTCATACAGATATTCATATGGATTTTCTCAAGAAGATCATAAGTTTCATACTCGTTTTTAATAAAACATTTTACAAAACCATTTTAAGTATAAACTTTCAAACTCATTTTACTAAATCGTTTTTTAAAAATGAAAACTTATGATTACTCACCAACTACTTTTGTAGTTGACACTTGTTTTCTTACATGTTTCAGGTGATGGAGACAAGTAGGAATGAAGAGAGGATCTCTTCTATTTTGGACATCATCATCATATAGGATCTTGGACTTAGTTAATTAACTAAATTTCTGGCGATTAGAGTTTAGTTAGTTTAACTAAATATTTTGTGTAATTTGATGTATTCGATTCATGATGAACATGATCTTTGTGTAATTATTGTGGTTGATTAAATGATATATGATGATATGATTTAGATGCCCATGAGCTTTTGAACAATCTACACATCCCTCGTGGCATCCCGATGATTCCGCCGTCGGTCGGGGTGTTACAGATTGGTATCAGAGCCTGGGTTATAGGGAATTAGGTTACTAGAAATGGTTGACCTAGTCTATAACCATAGGATACCCTAGTATGAATTAAATTCATACACTAGTTAGTATATTCAGGATTTCATGCTTATGTGTTTATTACATGTTAATTGAAACCCTGTTATACATCTGATATAAATATGCTGATTATAAATTTCTTGCTTACGTGTGCCCTAATGATTCGATAAGGACATGCACGTGGTGTATCGTAAAGGTGGTGGGACGTTGGCTAGGGCAGTTGCGACTGACCCTTACATATGCCCTATATATATACCATTTACGGTACATTAGGTGGATGTCAGTATTGAAGAATGTGGGAACTACCCGTTTGGGAAATTATTTGCTTAGGAACTTAATTGTTTATGAATTGCTTGCCTTAGGAAATATTTGTTTGAGCTATAAACCCCAGACAAGGACACACTCGTAGTATACTACAAAGGTGGTGGGACGGTGGCTGGGGCAGTTGCGACTGACCCCTACATATGCCCTATACATATACCATTTGTAGTATATCGGGGGTCTGTCAGTGTCAGGAACTTAGGATATTACTAGGAATTATTGTGAGATGGATGTTGATGGTCTGTTGGTTAAGGTTGGTTTGGAATGACACTTTGGATGATCACACTTGATAAACACTTATAAATTCACTTATGAAAACATACGGATTGGACACGTAGGGTGCATAGGATTAATGAACGATAATGAGCGATTAGTGATGTGATATGGACTTGGGTGATGGTATAGACACTTGATGATAATATAAACGCATAGTGATGATACTAACACTTAGTGATGGTATGGACACTTGATGAGAATAAACTATAGGGAGGATATGAACGCTTAGTGACAATAAGAGCACTTCGTGATGATATGAACCCTTAATGATGATTATTGACATTGGAATTGATATGGATTTTAGTGAACTTAGACAATTGGGGGAAACTTAATGTCAGGTGAACTTAGACATTAGGTGAACTTAGAAATAGGCAAGCCTACATGTCAGGTGAACTTAGACATTAGGTAAACCTAATTGTCCAAGGGAACTAGAGATCACTTCACTCAAAATTATCCTACTAAGGATAAGGTGTGTGAAGTGAGATTTGTGGTGAAGTACATGACACACTCTACACACTAGCAAGGGCATAATCGTGGTGCAATGGAACGGTGGTGGGACGGTGTAGGGGAGATTGCGATCTACCTCTGCATATGCCCTATATATAAGCTTGTTGCATTGCATTGGGAGGTTGTCAGTGTTAGTATAGAGTGAAGAACGTATAGGATCTAGGGAATAGTTAGCTAACACTAGTTATGACCAACTAGGACACTTAGAATGATAATAGGCAAATTTATAGACATTATGAGTTTAAATAACAGATAGGAAATAAATATAGTTCCTATATGTAATCCTAACTGTTTAAAATAAACTCAATTGACCATTGTTTGTATGACTTACGTTGTAAACGGTAGTAACATGTTTCTATTTCCTTCAGAAACATGCCGCCTCGCCGTCACAACGAAGATGACTCGAACAATGGGGAAGCTAACAACAGTAATGCCAACTCCGGCATACAAGAGTTAGCTACACTTATTTCTGGATTGGTGAGCCAACTGACTCAGGCTAACCAGAACATTAACCAGAATCGAGGTGGTGCAAACCAGACAACTTGCACATTCAAACACTTCAATTCCTGCAATCCCCTGAAATTTACGGGTGCTGAATCAGCCACTGGTCTGCTGCAGTGGTTCGAGAGTATGGAGAACACCTTCATCAACAGCGAATGCCCTGAAAATCTGAAAGTTCGCTATGCCACCAGTGTTTTCCAAAAGAGAGCACTGACTTGGTGGAACGGGGAAAAGCGAACTAGGGGAGTGGATGCTGCCTTAGCTTTGACATGGACAAAGGTCAAGAATCTGATGACCACTGAATTCTGTCCTCGAAGCGAGATGAGGAAACTGGAGACTGAGTTCTGGGAGCTCAAGCAGGATAGTGGGGAGAACGTTATCTATAATACTCAGTTCCATGAGTATAGTTTGCTAGTGCCTCATATGGTGACACCCTTGGAGAGGGCGATAGAGAAGTATATCGGCGGGCTGCCGGTGCAGATTCAGGATACGGTCTATGGGAGCAATCCCAAAACACTGGAGGCTGCAATCCGATTATCTGCAACTCTTACTGACAATCATGTGAGGAATGGAACACTTACTAGGAAAGGTTACAAGAAGACTGACACCAAGACTACTGCAAAGGAAGTCAAAGCTGAAGTCAAGTCTGAAGCTGCTAGTTCATCCAAAAGCAGCAACAAGAAGAGAAAGACCAGAAACTTCATGGTCACTGCTCCTGCTGCCAAATCTGCGCAGCAATCCTCAAACAATTCAACTGCCAGGAATTTCACTGGGAACACTCCTCAGTGTCATACCTGCAGATATCATCACGTACCAAATTTGCCATGTCGCGTCTGCAACAACTGCGGCAAGTTTGGTCACTTTGCTAATGTTTGTCGGAGTGCACCGCAAGCACAAAGGTTGCAACATGCACCGCTTGCACTGCCAGCTCCTCCTGCACAACCTATTCCAGCTGTACCTGTTCGCCAGGTACCTCAGGCGCAGGCAAGAGCCTGTTATGAGTGTGGTGAGGTGGGTCATTTCAGGAATCAATGCCCAAAGTTGATCGGGAACAATCAGAGAGTGGCAAGAGGCCGGGCTTTCCAACTGAATGCTCCAGCTGCTCAAGCCAACCAGGACGTGGTCAACGGTACATTTCTGATCAACAACTCTTATGCATCTGTCTTGTTTGATTCTGGTGCCGATAGGAGTTTCGTTTCATATGATTTTGAATGCTTGCTTGGTAGAACACGTACATACTTAGATAAACCGTTCAATGTGGAGGTGGCTGACGGAAACACTATTGATATTGACACTATTATCGTTGGATGTACGGTGAACTTAAATGATCACGTTTTCCCAATTGATCTTATACCTATGCATCTTGGTAGCTTTGATGTTATCATAGGCATGGACTGGTTAGCCACCCACAGAGCGGAGATTGTTTGTCATGAGAAATATATTCGTATTCCTTTAGCTTCGGGTGAAACTTTGAGAATAATTGGAGAAACTGCTAGTAAAGGTCTTAAGCTGATGTCTTGCACTAAAGCACATAAGTACCTTAGGAAGAAATGTATAGCCTTCTTAGCACACATTGTGGAGAAGAAAGAGAAAGAAAAGAGAATTGAAGATGTTCCAGTGATACGAGATTTCCCAGAAGTATTTCCAGATGATTTGCCGGGTCTTCCACCAGAACGTCAAGTTGAGTTCCGAATCAACTTAGTACCTGGTGCGAACCCAGTCGCCAAAGCTCCCTACAGACTTGCGCCTTCGGAGTTGCAAGAATTGGCGAGCCAGCTACAAGAGCTGACTGACAAAGGATTCATTCGCCCGAGCCATTCACCATGGGGTGCACCGGTCCTATTTGTCAAGAAAAAGGACGGGTCATTCCGGATGTGCATCGACTATCGCGAATTGAACAAGTTGACTATCAAGAATCGATATCCACTGCCGCGCATCGATGACCTCTTCGATCAGCTTCAAGGCTCGGCATGGTTTTCAAAGATCGATCTGAGGTCTGGGTATCATCAGCTTCGTGTACATGATGATGATATTCCCAAGACTGCTTTCAGAACAAGATATGGCCATTATGAATTTCTGGTAATGCCTTTCGGCCTTACCAATGCACCTGCGGTTTTCATGGACCTCATGAACCGTGTTTGCAGGCCATACTTGGATAAATTTGTGATTGTATTCATTGATGATATTCTGATCTACTCAAAGACTAAGGAAGAACACGAGAAACACCTTAAGTTGGTTTTGGAGATCCTAAGAGAGGAGCGGCTGTATGCCAAATTCTCTAAATGTGAATTTTGGCTTAAAGAAGTTCAATTCTTGGGACACATAGTCAACGAATACGGTGTTCACGTGGATCCTGCAAAGATTGATGCTGTGAAGAATTGGAGTACACCGAAGACACCGACGGAGATTCGATCGTTTCTTGGACTTGCTGGATACTATCGGCGGTTCATATCGAACTTCTCCAGGATTGCTGTCCCTCTCACTGCTTTGACTCAGAAGAATAGACCGTATGAGTGGGGACCAAAGCAAGAAGAGGCATTTCAGACTCTGAAGCAGAAACTTTGTGATGCTCCTGTTTTGACATTGCCTGATGGAAATGATGATTTTGTGGTTTATTGTGATGCATCCAACCTAGGTCTCGGTTGTGTCCTCATGCAACGGGGAAAGGTTGTGGCTTATGCATCAAGACAATTGAAAATTCATGAGAAGAACTACACTACACACGACTTGGAACTTGGTGCAGTTGTGTTTGCTTTGAAGATATGGAGACATTATCTTTATGGCACGAAGTGTGTAGTCTTCACTGATCATAAAAGTTTGCAACATATTTTGAATCAGAAAGAGCTCAATATGAGACAACGGAGATGGGTTGAACTGTTGAATGATTATGACTGTGAAATTCGCTACCACCCTGGTAAAGCGAATGTAGTAGCAGATGCGCTTAGCCGCAAAAGTCAAGTTCAGATTCATAGTGTCCGAGTGCACACTAATCTCCGTAATGATGTTCTCACAGCCCAACAACACTCATTAGCTCAAGATAACTTGAAAAATGAAATGTCTTGTGGGGCTGAGATCTTATTGGAAGCTAAGGATGACGGTTTGATGTATTATTTGAATCGGTTGTGGATACCGAACGGGGGTGATCTAAGGACGTTGATTATGGATGAAGCTCATAAGTCTCGTTATTCAATCCATCCAGGCTCTGATAAGATGTATCAAGACCTTAGAGGCTTGTACTGGTGGCCTGGAATGAAGAAGGATATTGCTGAGTATGTGTCTAAGTGCCTTAACTGCGCCAAAGTCAAGGCCGAACATCAGCGACCTTCAGGATTGTTGTTACAACCAGAGATACCGATGTGGAAGTGGGAGAATATCTCCATGGATTTCATTACTAAACTCCCACGTACCACGAACGGTAAAGATAGTATCTGGGTGATTGTTGATAGATTGACCAAGTCGGCTCATTTCTTACCAATACGCGAAACTTACCCTGTGCGGAAGCTAGCTCGTATCTACATTGATGAGATCATTAGCCGACATGGTATTCCCTTAAGTATAATATCGGACCGTGATGCTCGTTTCACGGCACGATTTTGGGAATCACTTCATGAAGCCTTTGGAACAAGACTGGATCTTAGCACTGCTTATCATCCTCAAACGGATGGTCAAACGGAGCGAACGATTCAGACATTGGAAGACATGTTGAGAGCTTGTGTCATCGATTTCGGTGGCAATTGGGATAGCCATCTACCATTGGTTGAGTTCTCGTATAACAACAGTTATCACGCGAGCATTGGTATGGCACCGTTTGAAGCTCTTTATGGCAGGAAATGTCGGTCACCTATTTGTTGGACCGAAGTCGGCGATTCGCAGATTACTGGTCCTGAGATTATTCAGGAAACGACTGACAAGATCCGCCAGATCCGTGACAATCTGTTAGCTGCTCGCAGTCGACAGAAGAGCTACGCGGATAAAAGAAGAAAACCTTTGGAATTTGAATTGGGAGATATGGTATTACTTAAAGTATCGCCTTGGAAGGGCGTAGTTCGATTCGGAAAGAAGGGGAAGCTTGCTCCACGTTATGTTGGCCTTTTAAGATCCTTGAACGGATCGGGAAGGTTGCCTACAAGTTAGAACTTCCTCCTGAACTTAGTAATGTGCACCCGACGTTTCACGTGTCTAATCTAAGAAAGTGCTTAGCTGATCAGGATCTTCAGGTACCACTCGATGACATCCGCATCGATGATACCATGCACTTTGTTGAAAAACCAGTGGAGATAATGGATCGTGAGATTAAACAGCTCAAACGCAGTAGAATTCCAATTGTCAAGGTACGTTGGGAATCGAAGCGGGGTCCAGAATTCACATGGGAGCGGGAAGATCAGATGAAGCTCAAGTACCCACATTTATTTACTACGGTCACTCCAAGTTGAATTTCGGGACGAAATTCCTTTAACTAGGGGAGACTGTAACATCACTGTACTTTCAGCTGTCCGTACGTCCGTACATCCGTACGATTGTACTGTTACGACTGGAGATTTATTTATTATGAATGATTATGAAATTATTGATTGATATTACTGATATTATCACTGTTACTGGTATACATGATTATAATTTATTATACGCGTAAACCAAGGGAAGTTTAGTTGTAATTCAATTAAACAGACCCGTAGAGTTTATCGCGGTTACTTATCGCTGATAATGATGGATTATTGGTTTGAGAATGGATTGTGATGGAATTGGAAGTTTGGTTGAGTCTGGTTACTAAACGTAGTCAAGGACCCATGGTCATGGTTTATCGAAATAGCGGTGGGACGGTGGCTAGGGCAGTTGCGACTGACCCTTACATATGCCCTATATATATGCATAATTCGGTCTATCATGGATGTGTCAGTGACTAGGGTTTAGTGGGTTTTGGTTTGGGAAATGATAATAATTAATGATGTTAAATAATGGAAGTTAATTACGCGAAGTGAGGTTACGAACAACATTTATGACTAATTAATTGGAAATACTACTCATATACTTATGAACACGAGACACGCTCTAATTACAGATAATTGAGTGGATCTTGAGATTTAATTACGCGAGCGCGCATACTTCTAAAACATTGGATCTCAGGACTACAGGTGAGTTCTCATAACCTCCTTTTTCTTTAAACTGTTTTAGTTTTAAAACTCGGAGGTGAAACATGTATACCAGTTTAAATATTATTTTGATAACACAAGGTTAATACCTGTTTATCAATATGATATTCACATTTGAAAATATTATTATTAATGGATTATCTATTATTCCTTTATATCCGTGTAAACATTGTTATTGACTTAGGTCAATAACAAAGATTACATGTATTGTCACGTGGATGATTTCCACATCCGTGAATCATTACTCTTAACTTCGGTTAATTGTTTTGACTTCATGTATTGTCACGTGGAGGGTTTCCACATCCGTGAAGTATTGCTTTTGACTTCAGTTAATTGCTTTGACTTCATGTATTGTCACGTGGTTAGCGACCACTCCATGATTCATGTATCTAACTTATGTTAAATACATAAGGAATCATGTATAGTCACGAACATTGATTGAGAATATGATTGATTGAGTTTGGTTGATTTGTTGTGGATTGATTGCTTATATGTGATTATGATTATTTGTGATTGGCTGTGATTGATTTGGTTATGTGGTTATGTGATTGTGTATGTGTTTGGCTGTTGAATTGATGGATGTGTGTTGAATTATCTCATACAGATATTCATATGGATTTTCTCAAGAAGATCATAAGTTTCATACTCGTTTTTAATAAAACATTTTACAAAACCATTTTAAGTATAAACTTTCAAACTCATTTTACTAAATCGTTTTTTTAAAAATGAAAACTTATGATTACTCACCAACTACTTTTGTAGTTGACACTTGTTTTCTTACATGTTTCAGGTGATGGAGACAAGTAGGAATGAAGAGAGGATCTCTTCTATTTTGGACATCATCATCATATAGGATCTTGGACTTAGTTAATTAACTAAATTTCTGGCGATTAGAGTTTAGTTAGTTTAACTAAATCTTTTGTGTAATTTGATGTATTCGATTCATGATGAACATGATCTTTGTGTAATTATTGTGGTTGATTAAATGATATATGATGATATGATTTAGATGCCCATGAGCTTTTGAACAATCTACACATCCCTCGTGGCATCCCGATGATTCCGCCGTCGGTCGGGGTGTTACATGATGCAACCCATACAACTTATTCGGCCCGATTGGATTGATTTAGCCTAGTTGATTTAGCTGGCCCATAATGGTTTAAATCATTGATGCAGCCCAACTCTAGGCCCAATACCGACTCATTCGGCCCAAGTGATGGGATTAGGCCCATATGACAAAGATAAAAACATATTTAAAAGAAAAAAAAGGATTAAGGAGTACACAAGACATATAATTATGTATATTAATTTTATTTTACTACAAAGGTGGTAAAAGGCTAGATTAGTACATCCACAAAATCTAAAACATTAAGTTTACAAAGATAGTTGCACGGTTAGCTACTAACTATGTAATAAACTATTGTAACTTCATAAGAACAATATGAGGAAGTCTTAAACCTTAAATCTAAGTTGAACACGTAGGGTGGTTTGTAAAGATCCAAATAATACAAGTAACTAATCTACCACGTAAAGGTGTTGAAATTTCAAGAATGGGCCAAGACAGGTGAAACATAAAAAACAAGACACCACATACTAAACTTGACTCAAAGCAGTTAAGTGTTAGTAAAATTTATGACAAGTGAAACAAGGGCCGAATGACGACCGAGACTTACGTGTGTTAGCCAACTTTAGGGCTAACACAAACACACACACAAACATATACTCAAAGACTTATACTTATAAGTTACAACAATATGAATTCAATACAGGACCGTGAACATAACAAGCACTAACAAGAGCGCGTGCATTCTCGTTTAAGCTAAGTCGACCCCAACTACTACAAGGTGAGTTCATATGCCCCTTTTCTAATCTTTACTAATTTCAAAGCTCGGGGTTGAGAAACATGCTAAACTTTTATTTACTTAAAAGTTTCTATTTACATATTGCTTATATTATGATTTAGATAATAATTGTTTATCGTTATTATCGTTTATCATTACATACATGCTTGCTTGAATTGATCATACCTGAAATAGCTAGGATGCTACATGCTAATCTAGAATCATGATACATAAACACAATGGAATAATGTACGTTGCTAAGAATATATCTTACAACCGTACATTATTCTTACACGATAGGACACCGGGGAAACCAAGGGATAACATGCCAATAGCAATTACAGATAACAAGAATGACAATCATGATAATGTAACTTCATGATAACAATATCATTCACACATTACTAACATTGTGTATAAGACGAGTTCTTATAACACTCTGTTCAAGTTAGTAATAGCACTCAACAACGAGATAACAGTTGAGACAGTTACTTGTGATATCGAGGAGGATATCGCATGCGCACACTTTTGGGATGGCTTTCTCACACATACTATCACTACCTATTAAGACTCTATTTAGAGTACATCCCATAACCGTCATAGGATGCCGGTTACACAACCATAGATTAGTTGGGTAAAACCACAAACACTAATCACCAGGGATTGGGGTAATCAAATGAAATCACTCCGGGCACGAGAGGTGCTATCATTCTAATTGACAACATTCATCAAACCTAGGGAACGTATTCATTCCAAAAGATATTGTGGGAGGATATCTTACACGCCGGGCTGGTCATTAATGACAGCTACTGAGATTATCACGTCTCAAACTAGGAATCATGAGTAGAACACTTTACACGCCGGGCTGGACAGGGGTGACAGCTACTGGGACTATTATGTCCCTACCTAGGTATCGAGTATGATATCTTACACACCGGACTGGTTAGTACTGACAGTCACAGAGACTACTAGGTCTCGCTCTAGATATCGAGTATGATACCTTACACGCCGGGCTAATTCGAAAGGAATAGCTAACAAAGACAATTATGTCTCTTTATTCAATTGTTTGGGTATTCTACACGACGGGTTAATCGATAATGATTAGCTACAGAATCTATTAAGTTTCGTTCTAGATATCGAGTATGATATCTTACACGCCGGGCTAATCCGTAAGGAATAGCTAACAAAGACGATTTCGTCTCTTACTTTTTGCTTTGGGTTATTTTACATGCCGGGCTAATCCGTAAGGAATAGCTAATAGAGATAATTACGTCTCTTCCTTTTCATTGTTTGGATAAACATACCGGGAAATCATGGGTGAAAGGAAATGGGTATCCATCGTTGTATTACAGGTAGTGTTGAGTGCAGTTAAGCATGTGGTGGGATGGCGTCTGGGCGGGTCGTAGGCTCGACCCTTTCGTATGCCCTATATATAAGCATGCTTGATTGGATGAGACATTATCTATGCATACAACCATGGAGAGGACATTGTGTGAAACATGGGATTCAATTATCAATACAACTTGTGTGAAACATTGTGAACATGACTAACATAAATTCAATTGTTTTCAGTTACTAAACTTATGAACTCACCAACCTAGTGTTGACTTTGTTTAAATGAATGTTTTCTCAGGTGACGAACAGGTTTAGTCACCAACATTCAAGGATTAAGCTAGTGGACTCTAGAAGATCTAGTTTCATGTTGTGTCGAACATACTTTTGAATGATAAATAATGAATCATCTTTTGTAAATCTTGTGCAGATACAAGATAGTAACTCAATGATTCTTTTTGGATAGATTTACTTAGTTAAATTATGAACATAACTTTGTAATTTAACTTTGTAATTCTATATCATATGTCATGTTAGCATTTCTCATTATACATCATGTGCCATGCAAACAATCTGATCATTTCGATTATCATTCAAGATATCGCGCCCTGGGAATCTTCCGCCCGACGGGAAAACCCGATCTGTTCCCGCCGGCCCGGGGTGTGACAGATTGGTATCATAGCCATGGTTATAGAGAAATATAGGTCATAATACTTAAATGGTTTGGCCTAGACTATAACCTAGGGACCCTCATGTAGTGAACATACAACATAGGATTCTATTTGCATATGTCTTCTGCTTCTGATCACTGCACTAACCGATTTTCTTTTCGGTTATGATCAGAATGCCGCCGAGAAGACAACCGCCTGCTTTATTGCCACTACCACCACAGGACTCTGCACCTCACTCTTCCACACCGACACCACCTGATTCTCCTCCACATCTACCACCTCCACCTCCTCCTCCTCCTCCACCGCCACCACTTCATTAGTTGGACCCTGCTACTATGGCACTGGCCACCCTCTTGACTAGCCAACTGAGGGATGTGATCCCAGAGATGATGAACATAATCAACACTAACAACAGCAACAATGTTGCCAACTCATCTAGAGAAGGCAGCGGGAACAACCGACAACAACAGGACTACTCCTACAAGAATTTTGTAGGATGCACTGGTCTTGTGTTGAGTCAATCTCACTATGTGGACAAAATCCTTGAAAAGTTCAATGAGAGGGATACGAGTATGGCTCAAACTCCAGTAGATACCACCCAACATTTATCAAAAAATAGAGGTGAGGGTGTTGCTCAATTAGAGTATTCAAGGATTATTGGCAGTCTGATGTATCTGATGACATGTACACGGCCAGACTTAGCATATGTTGTGAGCAGGCTAAGTAGATATACTAGTAATCCGAGCTCTGAACATTGGAAGAGCATGACAAGATTACTAAGGTACTTAAGATACACAAGAAACTACGGGTTGCATTATGGCCGAGATCCAGTTGTTATAGAAGGATATAGTGATGCGAACTGGATATCCGTTATGAAAGATTCCAAATCCACAAGTGGTTATGTGTTCACCCTTGGTGGAGCAGCTATAGCCTGGAAATCGTCCAAGCAAACTCTTATAGCTAGATCTACGATGGAATCTGAGTTTATCGCGTTAGATAAAGCTAGAGAAGAAGCAGAAGACGTTCCAGGATGTCCAAAGCCTATGTCGGCTATTTGCATACATTGGGATTGCCAATCGGCTATTGGTAGAGCTTAAAGTGCAATGTATAATGGAAAATCACGGCACATTAGATGTAGACACAATACGATACGACAACTACTATCAATGGGAGTTATCTCAATTGACTATGTGAGGTCAAAAGATAACATAGCGGATCCGTTTACAAAAGGCTTAAGCAGAGAGTTAGTGCACAAGTCGTCAAAAGGAATGGGACTAAAGCCCTTCAAACAAGTTTGTATAAAGGAACACCTATCCTAGAAGATTGGAGATCCTATGATCTAGGCTCAATAGGACAACCTAATTGTATGAATAAAGGTCACTATGGGGGAGTACCTCAAATATAAAAGGGAGTTGAATACTTCCTAGTTCATTCCTTTATCAAATCAATGATAGCAATGGAGGATAAGCATATGGCTTTTAAATCTGGGATCTGTTGGAATTTTTTTTTTGTGAAAAGAAAAAGAAAAAGAAAAAAGAAAACAAACATTTCATCTACCAATTCATTTGTTATGAATATGGTGCT
Organism: Mikania micrantha; assembly: GCA_009363875.1. Classification (NCBI taxonomy): domain Eukaryota; kingdom Viridiplantae; phylum Streptophyta; class Magnoliopsida; order Asterales; family Asteraceae; genus Mikania; species Mikania micrantha. The sequence goes on along the minus strand of CM018697.1, from coordinate 7,368,513 downwards.
TGTAAGCGGGCAATTGGCCTTGAATATGCTAGTTAGTGGGCATAATGGCAACCTTTGAAATGCCAAGACTACAAGTATAAATAGAAGCATTTGGCCTCTTGTTGAAGTTGCTGATTTTAAGATCTTTACACCACTTGAGATATACACACACAAGCTTCAAAGGTTCCAAACACAATCATATACTTTGTTGAGTTCTCAACAACCTACAGCAATCGGTTCCTCGTGTGCAACACTCTTGTTTCAGGTGAAGTTTCGGATTTTCGGTTAACTCCAGCAGTATATACTGCTTCGGCTGTGGTATCCTGGGAAACAGTCGGGTTCACCTGGGTGGCCCGAAATCTGTTTAAAGGGACCTCTGTTGAACAGAAATCCTCAGCCACCGAACTCGTTTTAATTTGTTTCTTCTATTGTTATACTTCTTATTTTTATTTAACTTTTAGAACTTGTTTCATCTTGTACTACATTTCTTTCTTGCAATTTGAATTTTAGTACTTTTATGTTTATTGTAATAATGAATTTTCATTGTGTATTTTCTGAATTGTAATTCGAGTAATTGAATAATAAAAGTATTTATTTATTTTGTGAACGGTGTTCCTACAGGAACCCTGTCGATAGGATCAAGAAAGTTGAATGTTTAGGGAAGGGATTTAGCCGGAGGATGGTTGAACCGGATTTGCAGGATCTTTGCTCGGGGTGGAGGGTTATGTGCACCGGTTGTCGGAAAGTGGAGATCAGAGAATGGGGCATCATCAATGATGCTAGCTGAAAAAAACTGAAATAAAATTTGGCCATTGGGGGGAAATATGTATTAATTCATCAAAAATAAAAATAACAAATCTACATAAATAGGGAACTCTCTTCAGGTTTACGTAGTCTTGGCGAAAAATATATTTATTTATCAAAAATAAAAATTCAAGGCATGTTTGAAAAATGCCTTGTTAGTAGGTCAAAACGACTCGTCTATGTAGCGGATGTAGATGAAATGGCTAACACTTATTACGATTTAACCCACATTCACTACTTGGCGGAACCTACATGTGTAGTAATTCCCCAAGCTTCCACCATGTATGTTGCTCGTCATGTCAGCCACTTCTGCTATTCTAAACAGCAGAACCCTTAGAAATCAAACCAATTTTCAAAAGCATTCATTTTCTATGCATGCATATGGTAAATCATGCCAAAGCTAAAGTAAACTTTGCTCATTAGCTGGTTTGTTGGTTTGTTAATTTGATTCATTTAAAGGTTTAAATTATAGCATAATAAGTTACTTATTATCTTTAGATTTATTTTTTTTAGTTTTCATTGATTTTGATGTTTACATTAATTTTTTTAACTACAACTATACATCAAATTTGGGTTATTGGATTTTAGTTTCACCCATTTAATATAGAAACTTATCTTAATAACATGATGTTTTAATCTATTTATTTATTTAATTTTTTTTATTTTGTAATTGTATATATTATGTGTAAACAAAGTATCAAACCTGCCTTGTGTCAAAGTTGGTTTGACAAGTCATGAGTTAAGTTAATTAAGCTTTTCACAAATTAAGCGGTGAGCCAAGTTGATCTCAATGTTTGTGCTAATTAATATAACCGAGTTGAGGTTGCTCGTTTAACTTCAAACATGAGTCTAACCTAACTTATTTAACTTCAAGCCCAACCTGTCTCATTTTGTCTATGTTGTTTATAGCTTTGTTATTGTTTGCAAGTATATTTCTCTAAACATTAAACTCCTTTTCAATTGAGTGTTATACGAATTATCAAAAAAAAAAAAAAGAAAAAAAGAAAAATGTTCACTTCTCCCTTTCATACGCTGTGTATGACTAATTGTGGAGTTTATCATTTTTTATGCGAGTCATCACTCAGTCATGTGCAGAAGTCGAAACAACATTAAATTGAATTTTATTACGAACAAGAAACATGGGAGTACGCAACTACTGGTCGGCTTGATGTAATTATTGATATTTCATTTTATGTTTTTAACTCACGGTAACTCATATGTTTTATTGTACACGCAGATAAGATGTATAAATACAACTATGAGACCCACATGTTTATAACATATGTTGCATGAAATAGCCTAGACTTTGAGTGTTATTTAACAATTTGAGTCTTATTCCTCAATTTGCTTGTTAAATATAAAAAATTGGGACAATTCTATATATTTCTTTATAAACTTCATAAATTACATATATACTAAGGCAGTGTTTGTTTTTTTTTTTTTTTGAACGGCGACTTTCTTTTTGGTAGGTATCGCACCCCTGCCCAACGGAGAGGTCCACACCCAACTCCGGCCAATGTGTTGTCTTAACCGGGCCCACTAGGCATCAAAGTTTGGCATGACGTTCAACCGGGAAAACCCCACAGGACCGACCCACAATTAGGTTTGCGGCACACAGCCTTAGTCCATGGGTAAAACCGGGGCGGACTCGCTTTGCCAACACAAAGGTCATTGCCCTATGTCCTTTGAAAGCCATGCCATGGATGGGATTCGAACTTGCGACCTCTCAGTCAACAAGCCCAATCCCAGCCAGTGGGACGTTTTTTAAGAGGTAAAATGTCTGCAGTCTGCGGACCACATCTGCAAACATCTGTAGGAGAAGAGGTGGACCAAATGTCTGCAGTCTACAAGAAGAAGAGTGTTTGTTTTTTAACGTCTGTTGACTCTTAAAATAAATTGGTGGTGGTGTACGGTGGGGGAGATGGGGGTGGCCGACGGTGGTGGCCGGCGGCAGGGGTGGCCAGTTGGGGTGGCCTGCTGTGGTAGGCGGTGGCGTTGGTGGGTGGCGGGGGTGGCCGGTGGCGGTGGCCGGCGGGGGTGGGTGGTGGTGGCCGGCGATGATGGGTGGTGGTGGTGGTGGTGGTGGGTAGTCTCTGCAGATCTTAGAAGACCCTAGAAGTGGTTGGTCCATATTTTCAGCAAGAAGACTTCGCACATACGTTTTTTAATGAAACGTCTTCGGTCTGCGACGTCAACGTCTGCGTGTGGTCTGCGCGGCGCAGACAAAAGAGGTTTCGCAGACAATTTGTATAAAAACAAACAATGCCTAACTAAAAAAATTAAATTATATATGAAACTTTACCAGTTAAAAATATCAAATATACCCGTTTTAATTTGTTTTTTTTTAATAAATAAAGATTTATATTTTACCCTTATTCACTAAAACTTAAAATTTTCTAATCAACGACCAAGTATGAAGCAATGGAGGTCGACGGCAGTGAGGAAGTTCCTAGCAAGAAGTCGATTAAAGCAGTAGGTGATTGATGAGTGCGATTGGAGAAGATGGAAGCCTCATTTCGTTTCATTTGGATTTTTGATTTGGAATTTTTAGAACAAGAGAAGCATATTTGTTGATTGTAATTATGAGAACATACATTAAAGAAGCAATATATGTAAATACACTTTTTGAGTTGAAAATATATGTAATTAAGGTTGTAAAAAGGATGATATATGTAATTCTTTCTAGATTATAAGTAAATAAATAGAAAATTTAAGAGTTAATTACACTGACGTTTGTTCAAAGTGGCTAGCAAAAAGTAATAAGGTTTGGTACTAGAGGTTTAAACTTGCATGTTTGGATACTTATGGCTTTTAATTGTGTCGAGTTTAGAAGTTAAAGCTAACATCTGTTAATTTTTAAAAAATAGCCAAAATACTCTTAAAAAATAAAGGGACATTTATGTAATTAATTAACCCGTTTATAAGCCACACACTAAAAGGACGTTATTAACCTTCTTTAAAGCGTGTCATGTTTTATTTTAACGTGGATAAGAATGGGATTTGATCGTTTGAATTGCAAATAAATATATTTTAAATGCTCAAATTAAGATATACTATGATCTTGAAGGTAGAAATTCTGATAACGTACTATGGTATTTACACAAGTCTGTTAATCAATTTAAGTATCATTTACACCTTAATCGTTTATTAATAATTAATTTAACAAAATTTTACAGTATGTTCGTGTTTGATCCAAATAACAAAGTTATTGGAGTTAGTGTTTTATTCACGTAAAAGATTCGAGCTATACTAAAGATAAAATGTTGTAGAATATTGTTGTTAACAAAACTAAAAAATAAGCTAAAGATTAGTTTATAATTGTTAAAACAAAAGCAAGAATTTTAAAAACTAATATCAATATATTTTTAAATTTCTATTAAGTTAACTTACACACACGTGTGTGTGAATAATATTCTATAAAGTAAGGAATTCTTAAAAGATATAGCTAAGAACACAGTAGATCACGGCACGTATCAAATGAGAGAAAGATATACATATCCAAAAAAACAATTTATTATACATTCAAGTCTAATGCAATTTATTACATGGTGTGTATATTGAAAATTAATGCCCAAGTTGAAAATTGACGTTCGGATAGAAAAGGTAAAACGTCATGTTGAAATTGTCATCAAGGTGTAAAACACTAAGACATAAAATTAAGGAAGAGGTTATCTACACATCCCAAAAATATATTTTAACACCCCCTGTCAAGTATATGCCTCGTATTGGTCACTACGGGGCGTATAAGGGTCCAATCATTGACATTGACACCCAAATCATTGGTACTGACACCTAATGATTACCCTCAATACTCCCCGTATTGGCCAATACTGGACGTATTAAGGTGTGAGATTTGACATTGGGGTGTGTGAATAACACCACCCAAAATTAAATCTCCATGTTAAAATTGGCGTCTAAGTGTAAAACAACATAACCATAAAGTTAAAAATCATTTAAAAATTAGAGGCCAAATGTAAAATAATCATGCCAAACTAAAACGTCATGTTGAAAATTAACTGTCTAGATGTAAACACCATGTCTAAACTAAAAGGTCATGTTGAAATTGATGTCCAGTTGTAAAACACCAAGACCAAAAAGCTAAAACGTCATTTTGAAAATTGACGGTAATTAAGACCTAAACATGTTGAAAAACATGTATTCAAGAAATAAACTTGCAACTAGTAATGTTTCCGATAAATATGATGAATATTTAACTATGTATTCAAGAACCTCATATGAATGGTTTGAATATTTATACAATGTTATTATTATATTATACAATAGAGAATTTTACATGCACCAACTAGCAATGATATTAATCTTTTGTACGACATGAACGTAGGCATGGTATTCCGGGGGTTCTCTGTAGTATCAACTATACACATTCAGTTTGGAGCAATTGTCTAGAGTATTTGCATGGTAAATAACACCTAGGTTATCGTCAATACCTAATGATCATATTCGAAGTTAGTGTTTGTTCAAACCCTTTATTTCACAAATTGTATCACAAAATATGACGAACAATTATATGATTTATTTGCTATTCTTTGGAATTTGCTACTGGAAACTCTCGAGAGAAAAATTCATATATTAAAAATGACTTCCAAACTCACATATCTATTATACTAAATTACTAACTATAATCTGGAAACATGCAAACGTGGGAACCATCATGCAAACGTGATAAAATGGGAGAAACCTTCCTTTTTGACCCACTAACTAAGAAAACTTAACATAATAAAACATATTAAAAAAACAAATTAACTACTAATGATAATAATCTTCTTTGACCCATTCAAGTTGACCCTCCAACATTAAGCTTACCCAACAGTAGCGTCGCATGATTTGTGTTGTTTTTTAATCATAAGTACTTTAGTGTTGTCGGTTTAAACGACGACATCAATGTTTTTAATCAATCTTCATTGTTTACAAATGAGATGCACTGAACACTCTACTGAACATGTTAAGTTAGCGATCGTCAATCCAAACGTGTTTATTACCTTACCAAGAAGATATACCCTTTTTTAACTTTTGTGAAATCTTATTCTTGTCGAAAACGACCCCAATACTAAAAATTGAAAAAGGTGCTAGAGGCCTAGAGTCAACAATAAAACACGCCAAATGAGTTTAGTGATTTAAAAGTTAAATGGGCCATAATAACTAATCGACTGACAAAAACGATGGAACGCGATAAATATAATTAAGAAACAAGATATACACATGTATTATATTTCACCCTATAATCTTAAAATATGATAAGAATACAATATCGTTAAGTTGTTGTAAATTCAGAATTCTTCGACCAATGCAATTGTTGATGATAATCTCATTTCGAATTTCATGACCAAAACACGTAATTTAGGCTTAAATTTGATCTTATAAAACATGTGGTAACAAACTTACACATCACGATTTTAGACAATGAGTATTTAAGTATTTTAACTTTTTTGTAATTTTATATGTTATGTTTTATTATTTTAGTTAATCTTAATTTTAAATCTATATTTTTAAGTTTTAGAAATTGTGTTTTTAAATTTTACTTAAAAAAATTAGGGTAGTTTATAGTAAAACAAATATAGCATGCTATAATTAGCTTGAGGTTAAAAAAAGGGAGTGGTTATTTGCACACCCAATTTTTTTAATTCAACACCCCACAGAGGTTCTATACGTGATGTAAAGTGCTGTATGTGGCGTACAACACCCAATCATTGTCCAGAATGTCAGTGTTGCATGTTATTGTACGTGACGTAAGGTACTGTAAGACACGTATAAAGGGTGTGAAAATATAGAATTGAGTGTGAGATTAATACAAACCCTAAAAAGACTTAAGATTGAAGAGGGCTCTACCACTCTCAAATTAATCTGAAGAAAAACTTGTCAAAGTCTTACCGGGTACCTTCAAAAAGTATTGCAATAATAAATTGCTTTTGTAGAATTATTTATTTTAAAATAATATTGATATTTTATGTTATTTTCTTTTGGGTTGTGTTATTCTTACACTCCAAAATTTAAAAATACACCCTATTTACGGGTCGTACTGACAAGTACGATCTGTCTCATTCCTCGGACATTCCTCTGACATTCTACGACAATGATTGGGAGCAAGATGGCCTGTACGGCCCGTCTTGCTTTCTCCCCCTGACAATGTTGACATTCTAGGATAATGATTGGATCAAGATGACCAGTACCGACCTGTACGGGCCGTATAGGGGAGACGGTCTGGTTTGGCCTGGTTTTGGCATGGTTTGGGTGAGACAGGCCGTCTTGGGCAGTATGGCCCGTATAGTGAGACGGCATGGTTTGGGTGATAGACGACCTTGTTTCTCTAAGACGGGGCGGTTTTGGGTGAGACAGCCAAGGGCAGTACGGGCCGTACTGGTCTTTACGACCTGTATTTAAATTTTTTTATAACGTTCTTTGCTCGATTTTTCTTTTTGCAGCGATTACTTATGGATATCGACGATGAGATGTTGGCTGCTCAGCAGGACGACGATATAGTCCTTGACGATGAGGCTGTGGAATTCGCGTATCACGAGTGGCTGCAGTTGGCACCGCTGCCGCTATTACGTGTCGTCGTTTGCTGCGTATGGCCGTCGGTGTCACACCCCGACCGGTAGCGGAATATGCCGGGGCATGATTTGTGAAAGATTGTTTCAAAAGCTCATGATATAAAATTTAAAGTTCCATAGTCTAAGGTACTAAATTTCAAAGTCCAAACACAGCATTATAATACAATTTGAAAGTCAAATACATATTCAAGGATTTAAAACTAAAATTCTTGAAAGTCTATCTAGGTTCATTCTTCCTAGACTTGTCATAAAATTCCTTCACTTAACATGTCACACATGTAAAGTAAATGTCAACTAATTGAATAGTTGGTGAGTAGTCACATGGTTATAATAGTATAAGTTTCAAAGTATGCAAACCTTAATAGCAATGTATATGAATATTATATCATGTATGTCACAAGCAAGTGTAAATGGAGTACCGGTCCTTTTTAACACTAACGCTAAGAGAGCGCGGCTCTCTTATGAACCAAGTAATAAGTATATGTGCAGAAAAACATAAGAATAAGTATGAATACACTACAAGATCAACACATAATAAACATTCAAGTACAAAGCATTCATAGTTTGCATATGTTTCAAGAATAGCATAAAGTTTAAGCATTTGAATAATGACATGTGTGACAACCCAAAATAATATAAAACTAAAAAGGAATGTGAAACTCACTTGTTTGTTAAGCAATTCCAAAAATACAACTTAAGCTAGTTGTGTAATAGCAAAAACTTGTCAAACTGCTTTGTATGTATATGAATAGATCTATAAGCTTCTAAATATCTTAAAATACTAGAACATATATCAATTTTAACCTTTTATATAAAGGAGTGTTTTATAAGTTCAATAAAATAATTTTAGAACTAAGTATTCTAAATTTATAAACTTAACGTTTAAGTTTTTGACTTACGATTTTATTTAAAATATATAACATAAATTTTATAAAAAATCTTTAAAATATACATACAAAGTTATACCTAGTTTATTTAAGTAAAACTTTTAATATTTTAGTATATGATTTTATGAAATTGTAATAAGTTAAATAAAACAAAACAAGAAAATGACCTAAATTTTATAAGAAGGTATATTTTAGAAAGTTACAAATGCTTTTCAGATCCTCACACACTAAAATGTTTTGTATATTATTTTTATAAGTTAGAAATAGTGATTTTTTAAAATGTTTATTAATATTTAAATACTTAATAAAAGATTAAATAAATAAATAAATAAATAAAATAAAATTCTGAATATATTCAAAAATATTAAATCTGTTAAAATAAATTTTTATAATTTTCTATATATTTTACATAGTTTAATATATATTAAAGTAATTATTTTTGTATTTATAGTATAACTTAATTAATGAAATAATAGTAAATAAAAATATTCTGGATATTATTTAAATTAACAGAATCTTTAAAATGTTGAAAAATATTTTATAGAATTTTTTTTATAATTTTCTTAGAATTTTTAAATGTGTTAAAAGTGAAAAAATGGATTAAAAGGAAAAAAACGATTTAGAAGCTTGGCGCCGGATTCGAACTCGTGACCCGCCCCACCCAGCCCAAGCGCCCTAACAGCTGGGCTGGGTGTGGGTTTCTCTGATAGGCTTGAAACTACATTGTACTTATCATTCTCTTGATGTTCTTCCCCATTCTTAAAATTAAAAACCCTAGTTTCTTCCCTTCACGAATTCGATCCAACAAGCAACCGATAGCCTCTAAATTCATAGGGCTATCAACCTACACTCAAAGACGAGTCTAATGTATATAAGATTCACCTGCAATTGTTTTCGTTCAGATATTGTCTGTACATGTTAAATTGTATTGATAAAGCCTGATTTGATAATTGATAATTTCTATGACTTATTTGATGATATTATCACTTGTATACATATTGAGTTAACATATAATTATGAGCATAAATCATGGGAAAGCTAGTTTGGAATATAACTAGACAGAACCATAGAGTTTATTGCAGATTAAATTAATAGGATATGGGTTATTGATTTGGGAATGGTAGTGGTATGGGATTCTATAGCCAAAGATAGGCAACGATATAATCATGGTCTATTTGCGACTGACTTCTACATATGCCCTATATATAAGCTATCTTCGGTTTATCATGATTATATCAGTGTTGAGGATTTGGTGAGGAGAATCTGAGGTTTTGTTTTGGAATGACAAAGGTTTATGAGTTGGTTATTGGTTGGTTACTAAACATAGTCAAGGATACATGGTCATGGTTTATCGAAATGGTGGTGGGACGGTGGCTGGATAGGTTGCGACCTACTCCTACATATGCCCTATACATAAACTTATTTCGGTCTATCATGGATGTGTCAGTGATATGGTTTAGTGGGATTTGGATTGGGAAATTCTAATATACAAAATAATAAAATAATGAAGGAGTTATTAAAAATAAATACGCGTTGGTAAGGTTACGAATATAAGTTAAACGCGAATGTTATTTCAGAAATATTAACTTAATAATGTATTCGCGTGGGTGACGATTCACACGAATATAATTATTAGGAATAATATACTAAAACGATATTCCATAATCGTAAATCGAATCGAAATACGATACGAGCGTCGGATTCGAAAAGGTGACGATCTTTACGAATACGTACGTGAGTAACGCGTTTCGACGAGATAACTGAAATAATATCTAACGATATTAAATTAAGAAAAGGAATTTAAAAACGTTTATTAGGAATTACAACCTAAGACGGATCCGAACAAATCATTTTATTAAATAAATAATGTAACGAAAATAAACGAAATCATTTTATAAGATGACTGTAATTAAAATTATTTTATTAAAAACGAAACTTAATTATTTAAACATTTCATGTTGTAAATATGTTTTACAAGAAAAACCGAACATTTAGTAATTTTTATCGTGAAATAAACGAGACTGAGCACGCAGGGACGAAACGCGGTTGTTGAAGTGTCTTGATTTCATACACGTGAGCGTGCATTTTACAAGAACACTGAATCTAAGGAATTCATGTGAGTTATCATAACCTCCTTTTTAAATCATTTTGCTTTAAAACTCGAAGGTGGAACATGTATACCAGATTTAAATATTATTTTGATAACACATGGGTGACACCTGGTTTATCATTATGATATTCATATTATTGGATTATCATTGATTATGGATTGACACGGATTATCACAATTCCATGAGTCATTGTTGAGTTGACTTCGGTCCTCCGCAATGATTGAGTCAATGTTGTTGAGTTGACTTCGGTCCTCCTCGGTGATTCCATTGTTGGTTGAATTGACTGCGGTCCTCCGTAGTGCATGTATTGACACTTATACATATTAGGAATATCGTGATTGAGTTGACTTCGGTCCTCCGTTATGATTCCACCTACCGTTGGTTGAGTCGACTAAGGTCCTTCGCGGTATATTTACTTGAGATAATTATAATGATTGATGATTATTGACTGATTGTGTTTGGATGAGTTGATTGACTATATTTGACTGATTATTTATGATTACTTGAATTACTTGATTGTTGTGTTTGTTGTGTGTTGACAGAGTTGGATTATCTCACAGGTTCACATGTGTATTTTCTTAAAAGCTATAAACTTTTATGAACACTTGTAAACTATTTCTGAAAAATAAAAACTTATGATTACTCACCAACTACCTCGTAGTTGACATTTGATTTTCTACAGGTTTCAGGGAACGAAAAGAAGTAGGTAGAGCAGGGTAGCTCTACGTCTTTTGGACATTATCACTTAGGATCTTGGACTTAGCTAAATTAACTGGATTTCTGAATACTAGAATTTAGTCAATTTAGCTAAATCTTTTGTGTAATTGATTGTAATTAAATCATGACGAACATGATTTTTGTGTAAATACTTTATTTGATTTGATTGATATGTGATGATATATTTAGATGCCCACGAGCTTATAAACAATCTACACATCTCTCATGGCATCCCGACGTTTCCGCCATCAGTCGGGGTGTTACAAGTTAACCATAGAATTCTATAGAAATACAACTTATACTCAAATAAGTTTGCAAAAAGTATACAAATTCATCTAAAAACAATTCAAAACGTACTCAAATTCATCCAAAACAATCAAAAAGTACTCAAATTCTAATAATTTTTTTAAATAGAAGTGCATAATAGGATTATGACATTGGCGTGTTAAACGTATCAAGTTCACAATCGCTTAAAAGCCAAAAATCACTTAAAAACCGAAATTTTGTGTTTTTTTTAAACCGGAAATACCGGTTTTACCGGTAAAACCGGGTTAAACCGGATTAAACCGGCGGCACAATTGATCAAAGGAACATGCATAATACCGGAGTGTTTCGTACCGGTTTAGTAACCGGCACGGTTCGAACCGGCCGGTTTTTAAAAAAATTGGTTTTTATTACTTATTGTGTCATAGTTAAAAGCTTTTATAAGGTTTATAAAATAAGTTTTATAAAGTATTAAAAATGTTTATAAAACATATTAGCCAATAAGGTTTATTAGTTAAATGAAGTTTATAAAGCCTCATTATTAACTTTTATAAATTTGTTTTGTTTATAATAATAAAAATAATACTTATAAATATTTGTTATGTTGTTATTATTATTATTATTATTATTATTATTATTATTATTATTATTATGTTTATTGTTATTATTAGTAATAACATTATTATATAAAAAGTTTATTATCTTTAATGAGTTAAATTTTAAGTTTTATACACTTAAATAAATGATTTTATAACACACTTAATTAAGTTTATATATATTTATATATGTAAAATGAAACGGTTTAAAAAGAAACGCCTCCCATAACGATGCATTTAAGATATTACAAAATTTCAAAATAAAAAAAAAATTGCAAATGTTACAGTCTGAGCCCATCTCAGCATAGACTAGGCGGTGCTGGCTGAGGCAGGTCAGGCTGAGCGATCCAGGGCCATATTAGACGAGGACACACCCTGGACCTGCTTGTTAGATACAACGGATTTGCCTACTTACAGACTCATTACTGTAGAGTTTTTATCGACATTCGCTATCGAGCTCATCAGGCGCCCGTGGCTGAGTAGGAGGACGAGGAGTTGCAGCCGGACATAGAGTTCTCGATTTGCGGTCAGCATTTTGAGATGGAGATCGAGCGGTTTGCCGTGCTGCTCGACATCTAATACGAGCCGGAGACGATACGGATGCCTTCACACATATGTCAGAGCCAGGTGTCTACCCACGATCGATTATGCTATATCGCCTACACGAATGACGAACCAGTGAAGCGGCTTAAAGCCTTCAACGTATGTCGGGATTTTAGGGTTTCATGATTTCAATTTTCAGATAGTAATGTAATCGATGAATTGAGCAATGGACATTGGATACTGGGTTCCTAATCATATTTGTTATTTGGATTTATGTAATGGACTAATGAGCTTTTAACTTGGGCTATGCATGTTCAAAGAATATGTATTCGGTTTATTCGGATATCCGAACAACCCGATCTTTTTAAAAATTGCTATCCGTATCCGATCCAATTATCCGAATTACCAATTCGGATTAGGATATATCCGACCCAAAAATTCGGGAAAAAAAATCGGATCGGTTTTTTCGGTTTCGGTTTCGGTTTCGGATACGATTCGAATTTTGGTTTTTTTTGGATTTAGGGTTTTTTAAACACCCCTAGTGGTGACGTTAGAATAGTTCATCAAAGTAGAAATAATTAGCTAAGTTGTCATTGATGCCGGTGACGAGGTAATTGGAATTGAGCATGGACTGAACTAGACACAAATTGGTTATCCCTTGACTTCTTTATGGAAAATCATGGGTTCGAATCTGAGTCGAGTCTTATTTGTTGAGGCAGTGTCAGGGGTTTATCCTATTGTGAGATTCGTCTAGGGGTGGGCTCGGGTGTCCGCCTCAGAGCGTCAAATTCGAGGGACCGTTGAATTCTCGTCTTTGATGTCATCATTCCAAGCCCGCTAAAAAAATAAAGAAACATACAAAAAGAAATTGATATAATACGGGTTTAATTTCGGAATTAAAATTTCATATAATTCGGGTTTAATTTCGATTCATATATTTTTAACACGCCCCTAACGAAAGCCAATTGACGGTGATTAGGCAAAGAAATTGATAGAAAGAAGATGTTGATTGATTTAGAAATAAAAAACAATCTATTATAATTTCTTTTTAAGTATTTTAAACATTTTGAAAAACATAAATTCAAAATCAATGTTTTAAAAACCGGACTGGCTCCCAGAGGGGGCCGACCCAAATAAGTCACGCGAACTACCCTTGAATAAACCGACATGTTAACTGGTTGGATCGAATTTAGTTTTTTTTTATGAGAGTTCAAAGAATGAAATATTATAACCAAACTCTTAATTTTTTTAGCATGATTATGTTTGTTTAAATTTATTTATAATTATTTTTTTTAAAATTTTTTATATATTTATTATGCTATCTAATTTTTGAATCCGGTTCAACCGGTTATCGGTATACATCCAATTATGTTTATCACAAAACTTAGTGACTAACAGTCTCAATTCTCAATAACCACCAGTGTTACACAAAACATGAATTAATATAGTAGGGATCAAAACTATAATTTTAAAAAAACAAAGAGCAAAAATGTAATTAGCTCATTTCTATTTTCAATTGTCACAAAGCCGTTGGAATCTTGAGACTATTGACTTGCCGTTGACGAATGACGACGATAAAGTCCCCATTAATCTCTGTTTACAAAGCACAAGTTGTTCGTCAAATCATCATCACTGATCTTCATCGTTTCCTATCGATCGTCTCCGGTGTCTGGTAAATCACTCTCTCACATTGCATTTTAATATTTAAACATAATTTCTGTTTTGGTTATGGAAATAGTCATAACCGCACAATGCACACCCCTACTTCAGATCTAGCCGGATCGTGGGCCCTGTGAGCAGCGACAGGAACTTGAAAGTTTCGAAAGAAGACGGAAATTTATGTGACCCATAATACATGTTAATTTTTTGAATCGATGGTGTGAAATCGATGCTTAAAACAAAAGGTAACATTTCGGTCGAAAAATTAACACTACGGAAAGAAAAAAGAGTAGGGGACGGTCAACCCCAGCCCATATTATCCTTCGTCACTGCCTGTGAGATGTTTTTTGAACCTATTAGCCAGTAGGAGATACTTTCTCATAGCAGTTATATTTTTGCACCTGATCAATGTAATACACTTTTGATAGGTTGTAATCAACTGGGCCAGTTGCTATTAAAGTTTGAGTAAATTATGGTTTTGATCTATTTGGTTTTAGTGTTTTAACTATTTTAACCATAAATAGATTCTTTTGTCAATGCAGCACTTGTGGTTTAAACAACTAACATGGTAGAACCGTTAGTTATTTAAATCGCATGGGTTGCATTGATAGAAGATTATAATTTAGGTTAAAATAATTAAAACATAGGGGTTAAAACCGTAATTTACTCTTAAAATTTTTATCAAAATATATACACAAATTTATATGCAAAATTGGGAAATAGCTAAATGAGGGAGGTGGCATGTTTTATATAATGTTAGGTAGCTAGGAAACAAACCAGTTTTATTCTGAGTTGTTATAAGTGCTTCAAGTTTATTGCTAATATTTACTTTGATTTATATCCAATATTGGGAAAAATACATAAATGAAGAAGGTTACATGTGTTACGACTTTATCTATTGTTAGGTTCCCACGAAAACAAGCTATTTCAAGTTTATTGCTAATATTTGCACGTCATGTGTGGAACTTTTCATATATCACGGATGCAATGGAGCGCCGTGTATTTCTCTTTCCTTACACTTCTAGAAGTGCACCTAAGTGGAGAAAGAGAGTGTGTCCACTTTTTAAAAATCAATTTTTTTAAAAAAAAAAAAAAAAAAACATCATTTATTTTTGAAAAAAACGTAATATTTTTTTTAAACCCTATCAGCTATATTATAAAAGAACAGCTAATTTTTTTTCCCTATAAATAGGTATCTCATTTTTTCGTTTTTTCTTTTTTCTTTTTTTAATTATTTAATTATATTTTATCTTTATTTATTAAATATGTTTTTACATTAAAAAATCATTTGTTTAAAAGAAAAATAGAAAATAAAATGATGATGAGCATAATATAACCATAACCGAAAAATAACCGATAACCGCCCCGAACCATAACCGATTTAACCGAAACCGACTTTAACCGACGGTTATGGTTAAGCGAAACCATTAACCGAACCATGCGGTTATGGTTATGGTTAAGGCTAGTCATTAACCGAATTTAACCGAACCGAATAATGCATATTTGTTTTTTTAATATTTATATGTTTGTATTTTTTTTAAAAAGCAATGGTGCAACTCAAGTATAAAAGTAGTGGCGGATCTAGGAATTTTTTTTATGGGGGTCGGAAATTTTGTCAAGATAATTATTTGTCGTTAAATTTTTTTAATTGGACCTATTCGAACGAGGTCGGGTCGGATCACCCCAAAAATGATGAAACTAAATTAAATCACAAATCCATAATAAAAGTACGCTTAATAATTCGGTTAATTAGAATGACTGACGATATGATAAAATTGGTTTTCTTTCGACAGAATTCGAATTAATACTATTCAAATCAACAAATTCAAAATTCAACTAAGCTTTATTTTGAAAAATTGTTCCATATTACCTAAATATATACAAATTATACACAAATCAACTAAGTTTCTAATCATGCTAACAAGTTTCAACTTTTGAAATTGTACAATAATCACTTAATCTATAAATTGCGGTGTATACAAGTAAGTTACTGTTCTAGTTTATTTTTTGGGAAGAACCGAACACAAATTATGATAGTTAAATTCAATCACTCGATATACAAATTGGGTCTTTTTTTAAGTTGGGCTATGAGTGATTAGGTATTGAGTTGAATTTAAATTGCCAATTGGGTTTAATCCTAGGTAATGCATATTGCGTTATTTGGGTTCCATTTTATAAGTTTTGGTTTTAAAATGATTTTAGAATGAGCTTTATTAGGACTATCAAATTTTTATGAGGGTCGGGAGAAAATTTTCTTAGAGGTCGGTCGAGATCGGATCATATATATATATATATATATATAACGTTAAAAATAGAAAGTTTATGGGGGTCGGTCAACCCCCATCCCTACAAGGTAGGTACGCCCTTGTATAAAAGGTAAGTCTTCACTTTTTACTATATGAAAATATTATGGATCATATATGAGACTAAATATATTAGAAAATGAACACGTGGTTTTACTTTTTGTTCACACATCTCAGTCACTACAAAGTTTTACAAGCTAAACTATGATTTTTATCATTGATATATCTATAATTCACAAACATATTTACAAGTTTTTCTTAGTTTTTCAACAATTTCATTATTAACCGAATTTAACCGTAATCGGTGGTTAACCAATTAGTGGTTAACCGATCAATTGGTTATGGTTAAGTATTTTGAATCAACCAAAGTTGCGATTTTGGTTATGGAAATGACCATAACCGCATCGAACCGAACCATGCACCCCCTAATGATATGTAAGAGAGAATATGCATGTGAAAATGATGTGTTGGATACTTGGAGTTAAAAAATGGAGAGAGAATGCATGTAAGAAAGATATGTAAAAAGATGATATATCAATAATGACTAGAATGCATGTAGTAAATGCAGTTTTTAACATTACGGACAGTCTTAGTATAATAATTATCTATTATATTAAAACACATGGACGGGAATATGAGAGAGACTTCCGATTTTTGCCCCTAACGTTTGTTATATTTTATGTACTTTTCCAATCATTATGTATACCTTAATTTCAAGTGTCGGTGGCCAGTAAGATTTTTTTACTTTTTCTCAACAATCATATTCTTTGGATAAAGTGAGGTTTTTTTCATATTAAAACATGGAGATTTTAAATTGTTGGTCATGGGTTCGACCATGCGTAATTCTTTTTTTGTTTTATTTTTTTTTTCGTTTTTTTTTTCCTTTGGATTTTCATATTCAGTTATTTTTCTTAATCTCATACTCCATCATATATGATTGAAGTTTAAGTTTTTTTAGCGTTTTCTTTTTTCTCTTTGATTTTTCTTATATTTTAAATATTAAATAAATTTTATTATAATTTGTGTGTCATAACATACGATGTATTTTATTTGTGTTTACGTATGTTTACATCTAAGTTTTATCACGCTTTGTCCTCCATTCCTCTCACTTTTTATTTCTTCTGAATTTTTTTAACTTTATATTAAATAAATTTTATTATATTTTTATGTCGTAACTTACAACATATTTTATTAGCCTTTAACTATGTTTACACTTGAGTTATAACCATGCTCCGTCCTACAATCCTTCCACCCTCTTTTAATCCTCATATTACGTGGTCAAATGCTAGAAAATACAATTTTTTTTTTGCCTTTTATCGCTTTGTTTTTTCAAGGTTGTTTTTAAATAGTTTACTTTGAGGTATCAGCATTAGGACATGTTTATGTCGTGACATGTAAGCATGATAGTACTGAGCTAATGTAATATTATACTCTTTTTTCTGTACTTATCCATGTTTATATCAATGCTTACTTCGTTTAGATTTGTTACTAACTTTTTTCACAAGTTTGTGGTTTCAATGTTAGGTTATGTTTACGTCGCAGCGTGTGTCATATATAAAGAACCGAGCCATTGCAATTTGCATGCCTTTTTTGTGCTTAGAATGTTTATATAAACTCTGCTTCCGCTTAAATAGTTCATCACTCGCCGCGAAGCGCGGGACCATGTTGCTTGTACAACTCTTGATTTCGAATGTCGGTGGTGTTGTCGGCGCAGACACGGGTCTTCAACTATATTCGTCGCTTTCGTTGGGTTTTTTTTCCTTTTTTGTTGTTTTTTTTGGATAATTCTTTGGTGATCAAATATGTTTATTTCCGGAATTATACAATTATGTCTGGTAGTCAAGCTGGTAACAAGTGCTTTTGCAATTTGAGGCATCCCTGTTCAATTCCTGCCCTTGCCTCATTTATTTTTTTACTTTTGCAATATCCGGATTTCTTTTTTCTTTTTTACTTTAACATAATCTTTTACTCGATTGCGCAGTTGGTAGTCAAAAAACCACCAACTATAATTTTCATTAGGTTGATTTCTAATCAAAGTCTTTGTAGGTGGAATGGTTAGGTTCCTTTGCGTGTTAGGCACTTCACGCTATATCTCTTAAAAGTTAAAACTGAATGTTGGTGTCTTCTTATGTCTTCTCCTAAACTATTTATTATATATATTTCATACATAACATGTTGCTCTCATTACGTGTATATAGAGGTGCGTAAATCGGGTTTTTATTGGAACTGGTTCCAGTTTCGACCAACAATGTCAAGACCTGGTTCTGGGTTTCGACCGGTTCCGGTTTTTTCATCGCTGGAAATCTTGCTAAAAGTCGACCTGTCCCGCCGTGAAGCGCGGGTCGTAACCCTCGTTTATATTATTTTTTAATTAATACACAGGTTTGCATCTCTATAACTCGAGTGTGTTTGTTTGGCGCCACGTGTGGTTTCTATTATTTTATGTTAGAATTTTAATAATAAATAGAATTTATTATTAATCTTGGACTTCCCTTATGTTACAAATTCGGTTATTGTAGAATACGTTTAAGTTTTATTATGTGTGAGGATCATAACGAACTAAACGGGGTCCAAAACAGAGCTAAGAATCCATGGTTGTAGAAGTCGCTAGGCGATAGTCAGGCGTCGAGATACCGCTTAGGGATTAATCGGTGCTAGACGGATTGTAATTTTTATATGTACTTTTACAAATATATATTATATACAAACATCAATATCAATAATTTAATATAATGCATCAAATAATTTAAAAATTAAACTTAAACATACTAAGTCAAGTACTTTAAAGTTCAAATTTAAACACCAAGTTTAAAGTCTAGACGGATTAATCGGCACTGACTAGGACCCGACTAGGCCTCCTAGGCACCGCCTATGCCAAAATCGACATAGTAAATGGCCGCCTAGAGCCTAGGCGCCGCCTAGGCCGATTTTTACAACCGTGGCTAAGATTATTGAGATATTGATGCTAAAAGTTATGCGGTTTTACATTAATTTTATAATAAATGTTGGAATGTATTCCCACGTAGAATTAAAGATAAATCAGTTGTTGGCTTATAAGTAAGAGTTGTTATATGATGGTATTCCAATATAACAAGACACACCTAGTGACAGTCAGGAGGATGCGGGTCTGTGGCCGAGGGCGATGGACGTAATGTGGCGTTTTGATGGCGTCCTTTGCACTTTGCACGCTCGCATCGCCGCGAGCCGCTTCAGAGCCGGTTTTACTATTTTGACCTGATTCAGGTTGGTGGTTTGGGTTTGACTGGTCTGCGGGTGTTTCAACTCAATAGTCAATAACGTTCGGTATTTAATATATTAAATCGGATGTTTCAAACGATTTAAATTCCAGAGTTTTAAAATTCATATCCACGACTATTTTGAGATGTAAACCACAATATAAATACAAGATTTGGGTTGTCTTGTATAAATTAAAAAGAAAGTAGGGGAATATAATTTTTAGACCTCTTTTAGTTTTGCCCCAAATCTTTATTAAGAATGCTAAACTTTTATTTTTTTATTTTAGTAACATGAATAGGAGAAATTTGATTATTTTAAAAGGAATTAAACTTTAGAATATTTTATTTTAACCACAAACTCAAGTTTAAGCGTTTGTTTTGGTTTTTTTATTTTGGCGATTATATATGATTGTAAACAAATAATAACCCACTCTTAAAGATTAACCCGAAATAACCCGTCAAGATAAAGTCAAATCTTGGCTTTTATTAACATCATTGTAAGACATTTACAACACTTTCTTATTTTATTAGTTTGCGAAAATTCATCACCGTTTGAGACGTAACATCGTTGTAAGTTTTTGGCCTAAAACGGTTACAGTGTTTCAAGTGAAAAACTTACAACGATGTTACGTCTCAAACGATGATAAATTTTCACAAACTTATAAAAGAAGAAAGTGTTGTAAGTGAAAAACTTATAATTATTCTACAAGAAGATTTGTTTATTTATTTATTTATTATTATTATTATTTTTAAGTAAACTAAACTTTTTAATATATACATAGGGTCGGATCTTAACCCTAACCATATAAGTTAATATTGTTTTTAAATTTACGAGTATAACTAAAAATTCAAATAATATACCTAAACGAACCAACTCATTAATCTTGACTTTTATACTGATGAGCATCCAAAGCTTCTAATTTTCTTCTCAAATGTATGTGTGTGTGTATATATTGTGAATTGTAATTGAGACGAATTCGTGAGCTTAAATAGGGGAATTAAACGTGATGGCGAAGGAAATTATAGATATAGGTGTTCTACGTCTATTCATTATTTGCTTCGTAATATTTTCATCTTGCTGTGAATCTCCACGTAGCATATTAAGTAATTTATATTATTTAATTATTATAATTAATTTAACTAAAATTTTGTTTTTTCTTATAACTTTTAAAATATAATGTTTTATAAATTCTAAAAATACTGTTTGGATCAGCTTATTTTTCTCTACGTTTTAACCTAAGTTTCGTTAAAAACGTTGAAAGTTTAATTATAATATATTTTATTAATTTTAGGCGGTCTGCTATAACAGTAACTAATCGTTCAAACAATGATTATTTCTAATAATTGTTTATCCTTCCTATTCATTTAAACGAACACTAAAAAATTTGAGCGTTTATTTTCTACTTTTATAGCCTTGAATAATCATATTTATGAAATAAACTATTTTATATTATTAGACGAAGCCTTACATTTTAAATGATCGTTTTTATTATTATATATATATTTTTTAATAATATTTTAATTATAAATGAGAGTTTTTATTTATGTCCGTAAAACATGATGTTACACCAACAACATTAAAATCATATGATACATGCATGTTTTACATCTTTTCAAAACATGTATATATATCGCATCGATAGACAAGAGGTGGTCAGCCCAAATAGCCAATACCATTCATTTTAGATTTCTCTTAATTTGTCAGTTATTTTTTTTAACGGCATTTGATCTCAACATGTGAACCACTGATTTTCAGGCTATGTCACCAAGGTCTGGTTATCATGACCTCCATTGAGTCCCTACCACCACCCCAGGAGGAAACCACACGAGAAAACACCGACCTCTCAAGAACCCCTATTTCACCATGGAAGGAACTTCAACCCATAACTTTCCATTTGTCGATTATTAATACCCTTTCCAAATCCAATTGTAATTGGGTTTCTCTTTACCACAAGATTTGGTCCTTACTGCAGGTGCAGGCAGAACACATTTTTAATAGAAACTTGTGTATATTATGTATAGCCTCTAATCTCTTACAATTATCAATTATGAATAATAGGTTTTTTTTGTCTTGCAACATCTAAGGGTGTTCAGTTTTCAAATATGACTCGAAAAAATCGAAATTCGGTTCGATTTCAGTTCGAAAAACACAAAGTCGAAATTTGATTCGAATTTTCATTTTCGAATTCTATTTGATTAGTGGTATAACATCGAATTTCGAATTTCATATTTTTAATTCGATTCGGTTCGAAATTTGAATTTAAATTATTTATATATTTTTATTTTATATATACAATTACTTACTATATTTAAAGATTAGGTTTTTTAGTGAGGTGATTTAGTTTATAAAAACTGAAAGCCTATTACACAAATGTCAATTTAATTATAAAATACCCATAATTTTTACACTTTTAAATACGGTAAACCGTAACATTCATAACAAAAGCGTCAATCGTGAATCTCGAAAAATTGATCATTTTGGTTGTTAATTTATAGTATTTTGATTACTTGTCACTTATGTTTTTTTTTTATCATTGACATTATATATTGAACTTTTATCATTTTATTAATTTAAATGATATCTCTAATAAATAAAAACCTCCGGACTGTGGAGGCTCCTCTGCTTCTGATAAAAGGATATCCGGGCTAAAATCCCCACCCTCTCCTGCATGATTCTTCAACCCTTTTTTTCCTTTTTCTTTTCTTTTCTTAATAATTATCCATTGACCATTGGTTTTCTTTCTTGTAACTAGGGTTGTTCACGAGCCGAGCAGAACCGAGCGAGGGTATGCTCGTGCTCTGCTCGTTATATCAACGTATAAAATATTCTATGGCATGACCTTTAAATCAAAATGTCTTAACCTCTATTGTAACTTTCTACAATTTGATAGATATGTAGACGTTTTTGCTTAGAATGCATAATCATTTAACTTTTTTTCTGTATTATGTGATTTCATGCTTATAATGCTTAACATTTAACCTTTTTTTTCCTCTGTATTATGTGATTTAATGCTTGCTGCTTATCTGTTGCATAATGTGAAATTGCAGTTGAAAACAACTTTATTCGATGGGTAAGACAGTTGAAATTTCTGGGTTCCCCACTTTAGAATCTGCAGATGTAATTAAGACAGCTCTAGAAATATATACTGGTATAGGGAGCATTGAGGCTGTAGAGGTCAAACAAAAAAATGCAGGGGCAAGAGCGTATGCTAGAGTCCAATTTACAACAAGAAGTAAAGTAGAACGTGTAATAAAGCTGGCAAAAAATAAGAAACTACGGTATGGTAGATTGTATTTGAAGGCTTGGGAAAAGGATATTGATCTTGTACAGAAACCAAGGCAATTTGAATTTGAAATGGAAGGGGTAACTCTTCATTTTGGTTGCCAGGTGTCAAATGAGCGTCTGCGAGTTCTTTGCGAAATGAAAAGGACAATAGTGAAATTTGGATTTGAATTAAGAACGCTATACTTTGGTGTTCCATGGTTTGGAACGACTTACAAGCTGCAACTCTCGTATGACAATTTTCGGCAAGTTCAGCTACGTTGCCCACTTGGTGATTCTGCAAATTTCCTTGTTATTCAGGTTAGTTTGCTATAGCTAATATGTAGTTGAGAGTATTATGTAATGTGAGAGTATCATCAATTTTGTATCCTTTAGTATTTAGCCCCTATTTTCTTGTTTCTTATCATATCAATCAAACTATTTTCTTGATCAATTGGAATATGGGATAAGGCACATATAAATACAAAGTTTTCTTTATATATATTCTGTTTTATAAAACTGAGCATCTTTTGTTTTGCAGCTCTATGGTGCCCCTCGAATTTATCAGAAAGTTGAAGACAACCCTTATAACTTTTATAAGGAACTTCCTGATGATCAATGGGTCAGGGTAACAGACTTCACTCCATCTTTTGCCATTGGACAATCATCTCATTTATGTGTAGAAATTCCACATAGTATTGAACCCCTTGATGTTGGTCGCTATTTTCCATATTGTGAAGAAAGTAAGTGCCCCTTCAAGTTGGAGACTGGTGATAGTTTTTCTCAACAGTCGGTTCTAGTCCCGATTGTGGGTCCCACACGAGGTTGTTCTCTGCCGTTTAATATAGTTTTTAAGATTTGTGCCTTGGTTCAACATGGTTGCATCCCAGGACCCATCCTTGATGCTAAATTCTTTGCGTTGTTGGATCCTCAAAGACATCACATTGATTCAATTGAGTATGTCTTGGAGAAACTTTATTTTCTAAAAGATTGTTGTTATGATCCAGTTAGGTTGATAACCGAAGAATATCAAAAAAACAAAAGGTTAAGGTCTCCTGCTATCTCATTGGATAGTGGTCTTGTATATGCGAGGAGAGTTCAAATAACACCAACAAAAGTGTTCTTCTGTGGGCCAGAAGTCATTGTGTCCAATCGAGTTCTACGTCACTATGCAGATTATATCGATAATTTTCTTCGTGTATCGTTTCTTGATGAAGATTTGGAGAAACTTTATTCAACAGAGTTATCCCCAAAAGTTGGTCTGAATAGGGAAAGTAAAACTGACATTTATAGGAGAATTTTATCAATTCTTAGAGATGGGATAGTAATTGGTGATAAAAAATTTGAATTTCTTGCTTTCTCATCGAGTCAATTAAAAGATAATTCAACATGGATGTTTGCATCTACAGGAAAACTAAATGCTGCTGCAATAAGAAATTGGATGGGTGATTTTAGTAGCATTAAAAATGTTGCAAAATATGCTGCTAGACTTGGTCAATCTTTTGGTTCATCCAAAGAAAGTTTAAGTGTTCCACGACATGAAGTTGAACAAATTTCTGACATAGAAATTATAAGAGATGGTACTAAATATGTTTTTTCTGATGGCATTGGAAAAATATCTGCTGACTTTGCTAAAATGGTTTCAAGTAAATGTGGCTATGATTTCATTCCATCTGCTTTTCAATTTCGATATGGTGGGTACAAAGGTGTAGTGGCTATGGATCCCACCTCATTTTGGAAATTATCATTGAGAAACAGCATGAACAAATTTGAATCCAACAACACAAAGTTGGATATTCTGGCAGTTAGCAAATATCAGCCATGTTATCTGAACCGTCAGCTCATCACCCTTCTCTCTACCCTCGGGATTGAAGATCGCATCTTCGAAACGAAGCAAAAGCAAGCAGTTTGCTTACTAGATGCTATTTTAAAGGATCCAATGAAGGCAGAAGAGGCATTAGAGTTAATGTCAGCAGGAGAAAACACCAGCATTATGAAGGGAATGCTTTCATGTGGATACAAGCCGGATGCCGAACCATTTCTCTCAATGATGCTGCAAGTTTTCCGTGCAACAAAACTGCTAGAATTGAGAACTAAAACAAGGATTTTTGTTCCTGAAGGAAGATTAATGATGGGATGCTTGGATGAAACCCGAACGCTTAAATATGGTCAAGTTTTTGTGCAATATTCTAGTGCAGGAAGAGGGCCATTGGATGATGATTATAGCGGAACCGGTTCGTATAAGTCCCTGACTGTTAGGGGGGATGTGGTGGTTTCGAGAAACCCGTGTTTGCATCCTGGTGATGTACGGGTTTTGAAGGCTGTTGATGTTCCAGCATTACACCATATGGTGGATTGTGTTGTTTTTCCACAAAAAGGAAAAAGGTAAGATATATTGCTGCTTTTTTTATTCATTTTTACTATAGAACTAGGTTACAATCTCATGTGTTACACGAGTGAAATAAATGAAGCATTACATACTTATTAGTTGAATAAACCCGAGTACTACACAGATTTAGCAAAATATAATATAACATGTAGTTAACACATATACTCTAGAAATATGCCTTAATGTTTTGATAACATATATATTTACTGCACTATAGGCCTCATCCAAACGAGTGCTCAGGAGGTGATTTGGATGGAGATATGTACTTTGTTTGTTGGGACCCTGATCTTATTCCACCTCAGCAATTTGAACCGATGGACTATACCCCAGCTCCAAGCATGCAAGTGGATCATGATGTTACTATTGAGGTATAGATACTTCAGTGAATATGTCACATTTTTATGAACAGGTTGATTGGTTTATGTATTGTACATAAAAAAATTAGCTAAATATAAGACTAGTCAAAAGGGTCAAATATCTCACAAAGTATTTTTTATGCAACTCCACCCCAAACAAATTGTGCATGACACTAATTATAAATAACAAATGTCGCTTTTGACATGTTTATCCATCCTACCCATTTAAGTGGGAGTAGCAATCATGTTGGTTATTGGGTTAATGAATTGATGGGTTGAAATTAACAAATTGTCCATGACACTAATTATAAATAACGAATGTCGTTTATTTTTGGTACAATCTAAACACGATTGATTTATTAAAAAGGTTAGACATGTCACCTAAAGGTCCCCATTTGTGGTGCAAACATATAATGTATATATGTGTGGACCCTTAAGGTTATTTTAATTATTTTGTGAAAATAACGTTAAAATCGTCGGGATGATCAACTTCAAACGATAACTTTGAGCCGGGGACTCTTTCGGAGCAGTTTCTCTATCCCAATTGGGATAGGGGTAAGGTTTGTATCTATCCTTCCCCCAGACACTACTGAAAAATGAAAATATATTAGGTAAGGTTGTTGTTGTATGTCACCTAAAGCACATTTTGTTTAGTAAAACCTCCAACATGGTTATTTTATTTCCGAATTCGTGTCATTGTCATCTGAAGAGAAGTTCATAAAAGCAAAATAATAATAGATATATATAAATAAATAATCAAGTCCAAAAAAAATGCATTTTTAAAGAAATTGGTTATGATTGATGAGGACCACAAATAAATCCTCACTAATTATGTAAAAGAAAAATTAGTTATAGTAGAACCAGAAATAATGAGATGCTCACTAAGACTATCCGCAATGCATCAGGTTGCATTACTACATGCATCCTAGTCATTAGTGACACATCAACTTTTTACACATCCTTTACCACATGCATTCTCTCTCATATTTTTAACTCCAATACATCCTTACTACATGCATCATCTCTCTTTCACATCACTATTTATTTTTCTATTTTTATTTTAAACGGTTACATATTTTTTGATTAAAATATTAGTATGTGACCCACTTTAAATGCATTTGAATACCTACATTCATTTTTCTTTTATTCCACTCCAATGCTCCACCTCATCAATTTGTTCTCACGTGTACCTTCCCAATTATAGCATTGGAGGCCGTCTAATGACAAAACAAAACACTCTAGTGTAGGGTTCGTGAAACCCCTAAAAAGTATCTTATAAAAGAAAACAGAAAACAAGTAAAAGTACCCATTTTCCTCAAAGAGAAATACTACTAAACACACACACACACAAAAGAGAACATCTTTTCTGAAACACTAGTGATAATGTTGGATTGCTACACTCGCTCAGAATGGTGACATAAAAATCTGACAAATCAGATCTGAATTGCCAAAAAGTTCCGGTTATTACATCTTCATTGTTTTTAATCTCTTTTGTTTTTTTTTGTGATCTAATTCAGGAAGTGGAGGAATGTTTTGCAAACTACATAGTAAACGACAGTTTAGGACAAATTTCAAATGCCCACACGGTCTTAGCAGATCAGTCCCCCTTAAAAGCAATGGCTGAATCTTGTGTAAAGCTTGCAAATCTCTTCTCAACTGCTGTCGACTTTCCAAAAACCGGTGTACCGGCAGAATTACCCGCGAACCTGCGGCCCAAAAAGTATCCAGATTTCATGGAAAAACCCAACAAAACAACATACGAATCACAAAACGTGATCGGGAAACTCTTTCGAGAAGTAAAAGACATTGTACCACAAGACAGCCCAGTCACTCCCTTCACAAAAGAAGTGGCTACACAGACTTATGATGCTGACATGGAAGTACCGGGCTTCGAGTGCTATATCGATGAAGCAATTGATTTTAAAACTGAATACGATTATAAATTGGGTAATTATATGGATTATTATGGGATCAAGAACGAAGCAGAATTTTTAACTGGTAGTATAATGAAAATGTCAAGATCTTTTGACCGAAGGGATGCTGCTGAAGTGGTTAGTTTAGCTGTGAAGTCGTTGAGGAAGGAAGCTAGAAACTGGTTCAATAACGGTCGAGGGGGTAGGGATACCGGAGATGATAATGTTTTGGCGAAAGCATCAGCTTGGTATCATGTCACATATCATCCAAATTACTGGGGTACTTACAATGTGGATATGAGACGTCAGCATTTCGTGAGTTTTCCGTGGTGTGTTCATGACAAACTGATTGAAATCAAGAAACACAAAGCGAGTGTTACCACAAGGTACTTTTGGACCGTCTGTGTGTGCTTAATTTGCATGGCTGGTTTTATTTGGTTCTGTTTTATTTAATTTGGTACTGGATTGTGTTGATTGAGTAAGGCTTTATTATAAATATTGTCATTATTGATTGTTGTTTGTATCAAATGTAATTTTGGATTTGGTTTAATCTATGTTTTACATATATAGGGTTTGATGCAACGTTAACTAGGTTTATTGGTTCAATTTTAACGAAACAAACAAATTAATATGAACACTTAAATGAATACATATTATTTTCGTGTTTGTTGTATGATTCGAGTTTGTTTGTGTTCTTTCATTAACATTGTAAAAAAACCTAAAAAATAATAATAATCATCAAACACAAATAACATAAAGAAAAAGATTAGAGATTAAGCGGATGATCTAAAATTTGAAACTCGGTGATAGGGTTGAAATTCAAATTGAAGAATTGTTAACTAAGGGGCGTTTGGTTGAGTCTGAATTATTAAGTACTGAATGGTTAAGATGTATGAATAGTTAAGAGGGTTTGAACCTGTTGAACTGATTAAGACTATTTGGTTGCACGTCTGAATGAAATAAAAAATAAAAACTAAAAAATAAAATCTTTTTTTTTTCTTGTTAAAAACCCTAGCAGGTAGAGTTCCACCAAGCCCCCACCCGTTCGAGGTTCAACCCCACCGCAGCCCCGACTTCGACCGCCCGCCGCCATCGAAGGTAAGCAAAACCCTCGATCGAACCATCGCCACTCCATGTCGTGCAAACCATCGAGCATGCCCGTCACCATTAAAGGTAAGCAAAACCCTCGATCGTTCGTCTTCGTCAAACAAGTTGTGTCTTCGTCGATCGTCTTGGTCGAGCAAGCTGTGCGGCGGAGAAAGGCGGCGATGGGTGCGGCTGAGAAAGGTGAGTAGTGGTGCGGCGGAGATAGGCGGGCGGTGGGTGCGGTTAAGCAAGAGGGAAAGGGGGCCAAGGGGTTGCAGCTGGTTTTTTTGCATTTAGACCCCATTGATATGTGTTTTCTTTTTTTTTTTTTGCACCAAACAAACGGTCTGAATCTTAACCATTTAGATTCAGACTTATTCAAATGCTAACAAATAGCCCCTAAATAAACAAAAATACACATGTTTATTTAATTCACTTATTATTAAATAAATAAACAGACAATTAAATAAATAAACATACAAACATTTTGTGTACCGACGTCGTATTGGGTTTCCGACCACCGGTGCTCTTTGTTTTTGCTTCCGTTTTATCCCTATTGGTTCTATTCCTTAGTTTTTATGCCATTGTCGATTAGCTTTGATTGTTTAAGGACGTATTTGAATCTAAATCAGGTTTCGAACTTAATTTTGCACCAGTATATGTTAATTTGATTGTTGGAAGCTAAACCTATAACTCTGTATATTCAAAACCCTCGCTATATTATAACCGTACCCCTTTTGGACCTCTAATGGGGTTCTTGGTATATCCTCTTTTCTACGTCACTAGTGATATTTGTTTACAGATGGATATACGTTTATTTCTATTTGTGCTTTCTTTGTTCTTCGTAAATGAATAATCATGAATGATTAAAACCAGGGCAAGCCCAATGATCAAGCAGTATAATATAGGGCTTAGGACCCTCAAAACATATAAGACCTCATATTTTTCATGTTTTTGGGTATACGTCAAAAGAATTTAGATTTTGGGCTACAAAACGCGTTGGGCCGATTGGTTTTGGGCTTCTATACACGGGTGAAAATTAAAAAGAGCTGATTAAACTACCCACATTAGTGACCGAATCCAACCTAATCTTTAATTAAAAAAATAATCTCTCTCTTCTACTTACACAACCCAATCTAACTTAATTTTTCACACACATTAACAACCCAACCTAACTCAAGTTTTATTGATATATTTATTATATAAATATGACTTATAATTGTTTTTAAAATATTAAAAAATTAATTTATCTAAAAATTTTTTTATTATTTTTCTAAATGGTTATAAACCGGCAAGTTGTATTTTTTAAGAAAAAACGTTTTTTTTTTAAAAAAACTCTTTTTTTGAAAATAACTATGTTTTTAATAAAATTTATACCAGGATGTTCACAAAAGAATAAATAAACAAGATTATGTGATTATTTTTTTAAAAATAGTTAAATTATATAAGTTAAAAATTAAATTGGATTTAAAATTAATTGGAAAAGGTAGGTTGTGACTTGAGTTGGTGGAGTGACTTGGGTTAAGAAGTTGGGTCGTAGAAAATTGATTTTTTCTTTTTTTTTTTTTTAAATGGCAACCAACCCATGATTTAGAATTTTAGATCACCAATGCACAGTCTTAAGTTTGGAAAAGGCAGGCGTGCGTTCGGACGCGGGGGGGGTGGACTGAAGAAAATCGATAGGCTCACACGATATCAGGCTCTCAAAAGTTTAATCTTTGTTCACAACTCATCCTCACGAGTCACGGCTTTTCGGGAAGAAGTATATCTGGAATTCTGGATAACTTTCTCTTCGTCACTGCTGACTATCTCAACTTGAAGTTAGCAATTTGATGATTAATCGATAGTCACCCTTACTCTTCATGGTAACGCATTTCTTGCTTTGTTGGGTTTTTAATTTGATGATTAATCGATGCTCGCCCTTACACCATATCAGAGTGTTACTTTGAAGTTCATGGTATTGATTAAATTTGATTGGCGATTTCACCCAAGATGTTTGTTTGTAATTTATTGAATTAAGTTTGTTTATGTTGGTATTTGAAGGACTTTGTGCTGTAAATATTAACTGCGGACTGAAATGGATAGAACTAATGAGCTACTTTTTTTGTTACAATCCTGCAATTTAATTAGGTAACTTGTGGAGTTCATGTTATTTGTGCAATTGTGTTTAGAATCAAGTTCAACCTACTTAAATTACAACAAAATATGTATACCTGTGATTAGTTTACATTTCTGCCCCAATTGCTATCTGTTCATGATTTTACCTTGAATTAACTATCAAGTGTTCAAGTTTATAACCATCATCATGGATTAACTATTAATTGCTATACGTCAAGATTGTTAGGTGTGTTGCTTCAGCTTTAACATGCAATGAAAAATGTTTGATTCAGTAGTTTAGTAAGATAGAGTGCTGGTAAATGCTTAGGAGCTTTAATATTTAGTATAAGATATGTGAAAAAACTCTCTGGGTTAAGGTGTCTTAGCAGCAGGCATTTTACTAATTGAGAGTCTTTATTAGTGCAATGTTCTCTTTTGAATGATCTCTTTAACAATGAAAAAAAATAAGAAATATTTACTCCTACATGTAAATATAGTTAAACATCCCAATGACATTAGAAATATAAATGTAGGTACATCCGTGACATTTTGCAACAAGAATGCATTAAAGCGTACATTTTGCAACAGTTGAAACTAGAATGAACATATGCAACCTCTGTGCAACTTTGAATTACCTATAATCCCATCTGTATAACTGGCACAACGCGCGGGTCGTAATTCCTAGTTTCTACTAATCTGCAAATCTCTTGGTCTTTTCAAAATTGCAAAAGCTCTTCAAAATCTTCCCCCAAAACTCATTCTTGAAGAAAGATTCATCTCACTTTTAAAGTCATGTAATACCCTAAATCACGTCCTGCAAGTTCAATCTCAGATAACCACACATGGGTTTCAGTACAACCAGTTTATCACGCCACGACTTGTGTCTGCATGCTCTGAGATCAAGAACATGGCTCATGCACGCCAACTGTTCGACCAAATTCCCAACCCAAATATGGCTCCATGGAATTCCATGTTCAAAGGGTACATCGGAAACGAAATGTACATGGATGTATTGCTTTTGTTTGGGTACATGATAAGCATTAATGTGAAACCTAATTGCTTCACATTCCCTATGGTTTTGAAATCTTGTATGAAGCTATTAGCTTTGCAAGATTTGGACCCATCCTTCACGTCACCTCGTTTACGGTAGACGAGCCTTCACACCTCATGACCTTTGTCAATATGATCAGATTGTACAAGATATATGACCTTTTAGCGTAAAGTATGAGTTATGCTATACACTCTTTAATCAAACGAAAATAATCCTTTAGGGTATAATCTCACCGGCCCTATATGCCTCGTATAGGCCTATACGAGGCGTATAGCCCCTTGACACCTACTGATTCAACAATGATGGTATAGGACTTATACTTCCCATATAGGCGTATATAAGTCCAATCATTGACACTAAGAAATTCTGACAAACAATGATTGCCTCTATATGCCTTGTATAATACGAGACGTATAGAGGTTGTAAAGGATGTGACATGGATGTGAGAATAACATAACTATTTTTATAACCTACAACAGGTGATAATAAGAAGTCTATCAAAAAATTAAGTGCACAAGCTCAGAACTATAAGACTGCCACACTTTGTTATTGACAAAAATACAAAATAAATTTGAACCCACAAAGGGAATAAGGTACAATTGACCAAAAATTATAGATTTTGTTGTCAATTTAGCTATATAATTTTCACACCAAAACAAAAGATATGATATGAAATTATGAACTTTATTGTTTACAATTGGAAGAAATTTACCTCTTCGGTTCTGATTCCTGAAGGAGCCATCTGCTCATCAATCAGAGCAAGAAGCAAACTTTAATTATTAGTAAAATATAACCCACAAAAAGAATCAAACTAACAGGTAAAAAAAGATGAAACTTGAACCTTAAACAACACATGGTCAAGCTGTTGTTGAACTTGAGTGAAAGCCAATCGAACTCTCCGGCCAGCGCGTGCGTGATCAAGGTTCTGAAACGCGATCGCATTCATCTGATCACTCACCCCGTCAATTGCTTTCTTCTTAGCCATGATCTTTAAATCTGGGAATCCTGTCGATTGGATCAAGAAAGTTGAATGTTTAAGGAAGGGGTTTAACCGGAGGATGGTTGAACCGGAATTGCAGGATCTAGCTCGGGGTGGAGGATTAGTTGCACCGGTTGTCGGAAAGTGGAGATCGGAGAATGGGGCATCATCATTCATCAATGAGCCTAGTTGAATAAAGCTGAATTAAACCAATGGCTTCTAGCCGGTTACCCCTTGACTTCCTACGGGAGTTCTTGTTTTCAAATTTGACTGAGATATATTTGCCGAATCAAGATCAGGGGTTTTAAAGTTTAGGGTTTAAAGCAAAATATTGAAATTAATTAAACTTTGGTTTTCTATATGCATTTCTGCAATGGCTATTTTTTTCAGCGGTCCTGTAGAATTATTTGCAGCGGTTTGTTTTTTTTTTTTGAGTTTTTTTAGCTTTTTGAAGCGGTTCAAATATAAAAACTTTTTGAAATGTTTTGCTTTTTGGACCGGTTCTTAAATCTTTTGATGCGGTTCAAATATTAAAACGAAATACTATTTTGAGCGGTTCCTACTTTTAACTGCTTCTAAAACTCAATATTTAACTATTATCACTGTTCACTCGTAATGATTGCAGTTCATAAATGTATATATAGTAATGGTCGAGCCATTTAGAGGTGTTCAAAAGTCACTTTTAAAATTAAGGCATGTTTGAAAGAAGGTCTTTATTCGAAGGTTAAAACTGACTCATTTGTAATTGAGTCGAGAGTAAGTTTTGCTCTTTAACTGGTTTGTCGATTTGTTTTGATTCGCTTAAAGGTTTAAATTATAGCATAATAAGTTACTTATTATATGTAGATTTTTTAATGTTTTCATTGATGTTGATGTTTACATTATTTATTTTACTACAAGTTTTTGTATTAACTATACATCAAATTTCCGTTATATTTTTTGGACGACTAATTTGGATCATTAAAGTATTATAATGTCATCAGCGGTACAGTCTGATCATATCCACCACCATGGCAACAGTTCAGGAGAAAACTTAATACTTTGAGAAAATTCTCTTCTAAGATTTGAACACAAAACCTTATGATTCTTGAGTATTATCTCACCACCAAAATCAATGACTTTATTCTATCGATCCACAACCCTCGGAAACAAACTATAATTGGTTATGTTGATATAATTTGGGTTAATGGATCTAAGTTTCACCCATTTAGTATAGAAACTTATCTTAATAATACATGAAGTTTTTTTTTTTTTTTTAAGTTGTGTTTTTATATACACAAATTGGATTTAAATAATCCAAACTTTTATTAGTTGGTTGCTGTCAGTTTCAACTATATAATGGTCACTTTTTCAACATATTTACCTTTGATGGACCCCTATTAAAAAAATTAACGTCATTAACTTTTTTTCAAATATCAAACCGATCTTTCAAGGTTTTTGATCAAAATGATAATACGAGTCGAATACTATATAACTTATTTCGAAACTTTGTTTAAAGTATTGCAATAATAAATTGTTTTTGTAGAATTATTTATTTTAATATAATATTAATATTTTATATTCTTTTCTTTATTGTGTAATCTTTAGTACGGATAAAGTTCTTGGAGGGGACCCAACTCCCAAGTCCGTCAATCATAATGCTAGCCTTCCCCATTAAGGTTTCGGATTTACTTTGAAAAAAGAAATAAAGTGTACTTAAAATATTTAAAAACAAAATAATCTAATATAAAAAAATTATTTGGAGTGAATTACAAATATAGTCTACATGGTAAATCTATTTACATGTTTAGTCCTTATTGTTTACTTAATACATGATTGAACCACTCTAGTAGTGGTCTTCGACGGTGGTGTGTAGATATGTTGTTTAAGATTATAGATGGTGACTCAAGTTGAAATGGCAATGTAAGACGCCTTTTATCTTCATCAGTGATGGTAGAATACTAGAATTGTTAATCAAAGTATGTAAGAACTTGTAATTAAAGGATGGCCGACCCAAATAATCATGATTTTATGGATATTCAAATTTTCAGATATTTCGGAATTAAAATTTCAAATAATTCGGGTTAACTGGTTAAGTTTCGATTCAGATATTTTTTACACACCCCTAACAAAAGCCAATTGACGGTGATTGGGTAAAGAAACTGATAGAAAGAAGATATTGATTGATTTTGAAATAAAAAACAATCGATTATAATTTCTACTTAAGTATTTTGAAAATAATAAATTCAAAATCAATCTTTTAAAAACCGAACTGGACCAGGAACCAGAGAGGGCAGACCCAAATAAGTCATGCGAAGTACCCTCAAACAAACCGACCAGTTTACCGGTAGGATTGAATATAGGTTTTTTTTTTTTCATGAGAATCCAAATAATAAAACATTAAAACAAAACTCTAGATTTTTTAGTATGATTATGTTTGCTTAATTGTATTTATAATTCTATATTTTTTTGAATTTTTTTTATATATTTATTATATTATCCAATTTTTAAATCCGGTTCAACTTGTGTTACGCAAAGCACAAGCACGAGCTAAAATAGTAGGGATCAAAACTATAATTTTAAAAAAACAAAGAGCAGAACTGTAATAAGCTCATTTCTATTTTCAACAAATTATCACAAAGCCGTTGGAATCTTATGGCCGTTGACTTGCCATTGACGAATGACGACGATATAGTCCCCATTAACCTCGGTTTGCAAAGCACAAGTTGTTCATCAATTCATCATCACTGATCGTCATCGTTTCCTCTCGATCGTCTCCGGTGTCTGGTAAATCACTCTCTCGCATTGCATATTAATATCTAAACGTAGTTTCTGTGCATTATCTTCATGCTAGCATTCACGTTTTCATTCTGATTCTAACGCATTTGCTATCATCACTGAAATTAGGACAAAATTATGGAGGTTTTTTTGGTTACTTGTAGAGGTGATGCGAACTTAGTGGATATGAGGTCAAAATTTCGTTGATAAAATGCGCGATCGACGTCGGAATTGTTTAATTCCTGTATAACAACGGTTAATTAGAAAATTATGTGGTTTCGTTGTCTGATATGAACTTGGATTGTTTAATTCCTTCAGATCTAGAACGGTGAAAATTTGAAAGTTTTGAAAGGGGTGAAAATTTGTGTGACTTACGATACATGTTAATTTTTGAAGTGGAGGAATGAAATCGATGCTTAAAACAAAAATTAAAATTTCGGTCGAAAAATTAACGTCACGAACGGTCCGCAGTCGCCCTGGCCCATATTATCCTTCGTCACTACCTGTGAGATTTTTTTGAACCTATTTACCAATAGGAGATACTTTCTCATGGCAGTTGTATTTTTGCCCCTGATCAATGTAATACACCTTTGATAGGTTGTAATCAACTGGGCTAGTTGCTATTAAAGTTTGAGTAGATAAATGTAAGTTATGGTTTTGGCCTCTATAATTTTAGTATTTTAACTATTTTAACCTTAAATAGAATCATCCATCAATGCAACCCTTATGGTTTAAACAACTAACGAGCAGAACTGTTAGTTATTTAAATCATAGGGCTACATTGATAGAAGATTGTATTTTAGGTTAAAAAACTTAAAACACAGGGACCAAAACCGTAATTTATTACTTTTTATCAAAATATGTGCACAAATTTATATGCAAAATTGGGAAATAGCTAAATGAGGAGGTAGCATGTTTTATATAGGGCTGTTTTATTTGAACACCCCACTTTTATATTTTTACACCCCTGCGGGCCAATACGGGCCGTACTGGCCATTACGGCCCGGTATTGAGTAAAGACAAACATTCCAGAGAATTCCTTGGAATCAGTGAAACATTCTGTGGGACGGGCCGTACTGGCCAGTACGGCCCGTCTTGGCCCCAAGCTTATTTTTCCAAGCCATTTTGGGTGTCAACCAGTTTTGTATGTTGGTACGGCCCGTACTGGCCATTACGGGCCGTCTTGAGTTAATTTATTTTATTTAAACATAATTAACGTATTTAAATATTTTTTAACAATATACGTTTAATACGTGAATTATTTGAACGATATGTGTTATTTATTTTATTTAATCATAATTTACGTATTTAAATATTTTTTAACGATATACGTTTAATACGTGAATTATTTGAACGATATGTGTTATTTATTTTATTTAAACTTAATTTACGTATTTAAATTTAATTTTTAACGATATACGTTTATTATGTAAGTTATTTAAAAGATACACAGCTATTACGTTAATTAAACGTCATAATGTCGTTTTAACTAAATATTTCATTTTCTAATCAGTTTGTTTACGTTAATTAAAATAATTTAAACAATATAAAGTTTTTCGCGCAAATATTAAACAACACAAACAGATTCAATACAAATGCAGAAAGAAACATACGTATATACACTGTACGGTTTTATATACAAGGAAACAAAATACAAAAATACAAAATGAACTACCATCCGGATGGTCCAACGTCTGATTCGTCGTCTGCGTAGACGCGTGGCTCCGGGAACGGTGGAAGCTGTGTCCCGTCCCGTCGCGCATGCTCTGACGCGACTGTCCACTGGACCAAATCCTCGTACCGATCGAGCCGTCGCTCGATGCGTGCCATCCGCTGGGCCGTCTCGTCGCACCGGGCGGCTATCTGGTGCAACAACGCCTCGAGTGGCTCAGTCAGGCGCACCGCACGGTAAACGTGCGGTGGATGCTGCGGAGGCTCCTCATCGCGCGACGGTGACAGAACCGGCTCCTCCCGAATCGGCTCGGGCTCCGGTATCGGGCCACCGTCCTGCTGCTGCTGCTGCTGTTGGTCTGGCAATACAATGACCTGGGCCGGCTGAAACGGGCGGCCGTCCAGCCCAATAAACCGCAATCCCAGACCCGGGATGTCGGCGGCAAGTTTCATGCTGAGGACCGTCCGCCGATCGAGCTTACGAGGCTCGATCGCCGGCAGATCCTCAAGCATGTCAACCATGCCTCTGCTGCGGGCGATGTGGGTGACAAAAGCGCCACCCCACAATGTACCGCGCTCCTGTCGGTGGTAGAAGGAGGCGTAGTACAACGCAAAACACCGTGCCAGGTTGCACGGCCTGCCAGCAATGAGTGAGTGCAGATAAAACAGATATGTCGTCGTCACCCACTCCTGGCTCTGACCGCGACCTGAGATGGTCGTCACGATGCAGCGGTGGATGTAACGGATCAGTGGATCTCTGATCGTCGAGGCCCGTACCCGGGGGCCGGTGAAGGGCGTATCTGATACCTGGGACCACCAGGCCCTCATAACCCCCTCCTCCCCCTGCGTCAAGCCCTGTGCGAAGTCGTCACGAACGGTCTCCGGCTCGTAATAGATGCCTAAGTGCACAGCGAACCGCTCGATCGACATCTCGTGGGCCAAAACTAGGCTGGTATGGCCAAGACGGCCCGTAATGGTCATGACGGCCCGTCTTGGCCATACCAGGCCAAAACTAGGCTGGTATGGCCAAGACGGCCCGTAATGGTCATGACGGCCCGTCTTGGCCATACCACGCCAAAACTAGGCTGGTATGACCATAGTCACCTGGATCGCGGTTCGCTTCGGATCGGGAACGAGGAACGGGTTCGCGATTCGCTAGTGGCCACGAATTCGGTTCGCGGGGGGTAGGTTCATTTCGGTTCGCTCCGGTTCGATGAACCAATAATTCCGGTTCGCTTTACATATATATTAATGGAGTAGTCTTCCAAAATAACATAATTGTATTTCTCTAATCATATTATCCAATTCAAATACATTTTTTTCAAGTGAATCAAACAAGAAATTCAAAAATAAAAATTACATTCGAAAAATGGCAAATTAGAATGATCTAATCAACTCGTTGTCTTTTCCCTTTCCCGTTGTCAACTCCTTCTTCTTCTTCGAGATCCTCCCAAGCCATTTCTTCAAGCCGTGCACTAGAACATTCTATGTATGGACTTTCGGGATTCATGTCCCATTTTTTGTTTGGCCCAGACTTGTAAGATTCTGAAAATCTTGATTGGAGTCGAATGTTAGAGTGAATGAAAACCAATTTATCCGCTCTCTTAGCATTTAAACGGTTTCTTTTAACATTGTGAATGTATGAGTATGTGCTCCAATTTCTCTCGGCAGAAGAGCTACTAATTGGTTGAGATAGCACTTTTTTGGCTACATCAGCCAATTCTGGTGTCTCTGCTCCATACGTTCCCCACCAATCTATCGCATCCATTGTGACAGCATCAGCTTGTGTTGCAGTTCGTGAGTAAATTCCTTTCCTCATATGGAAAGTAGCAAACTGCTCTCGCAACATCTTAAACTCATCATCATTTTCTGAAATCCTTTTGAAAGCTTCCATCACGCCATTAACAATTTCTATATCTTTATTTGGTGCTTTTCTTTGCATTCCACCCGGAGCCAAATTTTCAAGATAATTTCTATCATAAAATCTTGGACTTAAAGCAAATCCCAAACAATGTAGTGGGATAGTCATTTTTTCCCACCTATCAACGACAATTCTTTCTACTTGATGGCCATAGCTAGAGAACTTATTTTGTTTCATAACATCTTTGATGTCTCCTAGCATGTTATCCATTTTTTCATATATCTCTCCCATTTTTGGACCCTCACCATCACAAAACTTAACAAG
The DNA here is from genome assembly GCA_009363875.1 of Mikania micrantha. NCBI lineage: Eukaryota > Viridiplantae > Streptophyta > Magnoliopsida > Asterales > Asteraceae > Mikania > Mikania micrantha. The sequence goes on along the minus strand of CM018697.1, from coordinate 7,329,099 downwards.
TAAGAAAATAGGTTTTGTAAAAGCTAAGATATTTCAACATCATCCCAAAAGTCATCATCTTTTATTGTATCAGCCACTATTCCTCCATTTATTCTCGTGTTCTCGTCCCCATTTTTCACCCATTCCCGCCAAGAATTGAGAACAATAGTCATGGCAAGTGCCTCTCTACAATCTAATAACCTTCTTAATAGTATGTAGTGTGATGCAAATCGAGTTTTTGCAACTTTTAACAACTCCAACTTCGAGTTTTCCCTAAAAATTGATAACGCATGCGTGTGGTTAAGAAAATACTTGACAATGGTTTTCCCTTTCTTGTATGTGTTGAATAGCCAATAAAATTCTTTTGCAAAATCTTTAAAAATCAAATTCAACGTGTGGACACAACAAGGGGACCAAAAGATGTGTTTGTATACCTTCTCGATCTCTTTCCCAGCCGCTTTGCAATTAGCCGCGTTATCCGTTACCACTTGCAAAACATTGGAAGGTCCAATTTGCTCAATAGCTCCAATAAGAAACTGAGAAATCACCAATCCTGTTTTTTCCACTCCTAAAAAATCATCCGCGAACATAAACGTTGCACCACGGGAATTAACGGCAAGGACATTGATAAGTGGGTCATGCTTAACATTAGACCACCCATCCGACACAATAGATACTCCTTGTGTATACCAAGTGTCTTTAATAGGCGTAAGGTCTTTTTCAACGTCTCGTACACATTCATCTAGGAGGACAGTCCTTGCTTTTTCAGATGAGGGAGGTTTGTATCCTTCAGGTGCATGTTTGATGGCACTAATCATTTCAATAAATTGTGGGTTGCGCAATACATTGAAAGGAATGCCATTGGCACACAATCCTCTTATAATTTTCAAGTCCACTGCATTTCTCTCTAAGATGCCAAATGATTCTTGAATGCCTCTTTTTGATGATGATTTATTAGACAAAACAGAGTTTTTTAAACACTTAGAAACACCTGCATGTTCTGCTTCTTTTACTTTGTTTGAAATTCTATTAAATAGTGATTTATCTTTAAGTACTACTGGACATCTTTTTATATCAGCCTTCTTCCCCAAAGCAGCCCCAAAAAAATGTACATGAATTCTTGTGTAACTGCTACTAAACTTACCTTTACAGTGTTTGCAAACCCACTGCTTTGAGCCTCCTGGATTCTTACTGTTTGTAGCACCAACAAAAGTTACTTCATCAAGAAGTGGCTTACTTTCATCCTTCCCTTCACCTGTTGAAGTTTGTGTATTGCTCCCACTTGTTTCAGCTGCTGATTTTTGGCTCCCTGTTGGTGTTGTTGTAGGCTGCTCCACCTCATCATCAAGATCAACGAAGCCTGGAGTCCCACTGATATGAGTTTCACTTGTGGAATCATGTTGTGTGGAGTTTACTTTTTTGCCAAAAGCCATTACAAGAATAGAAGAAGAAGAAGACAGAATGTAAAAGGTGATTAGGTGATGGAAATATGATTACCCAGTATCCTATTTATACTGTTAGAATCTTAGAGTCTTAGAAAATTGGATTAAATGTGTTCTATTTAATTCAAGCAGTGTGAATTGAAAGTTGGAACATCCTAGCCTCACATTCTTTCAAAATTCCAACATTAATCGCCTGCTTCCAGCAATCCAGCCGTTATAATCTAGTGTCGATCAAAATTCCATTTCAAATCAAAGTCAAAATTACAACATTTAATATTGAAATAGATGGAATTACGTATCTATCGCATCACAATCTCATTTTAGAGTTTCTGTTGAAGCACGAATTCGTGAAGAAAATCGCGAATTAGAAGTATAAAACGCGAATTAGGTCATCGTTTGGTTCGATTTTAATTTGATAGAAGATCGAGTTGAGTACCGTACCGATTCGCGTTCCAGATTGATTCCGATCGGCGATCCTCAGACGACTGGTTCGCTAGCGATTTCGAATTGGACCGAAACGATCCAGATCGAAATTCGTGGCTTCTCCAGCGAATTATGTGACTATGGGTATGACCAAGACGGCCCGTAATGGTCAAGACGGTCTTGGCCATACCAGGCCAAAGGTCACATTCTTCATTTGTTGAACAAGACGGCCCGTAATGGTCATGACGGCCCGTCTTGTTGTTAACTGATTCAAATTTTGAATGAGCAAGACGGGCCCGTAATGGGCATGACGGCCCGTCTTGGCCATACCAGCCTAGTTTTGGCCTGGTATGGCCAAGACGGCCCGTAATGGGCATGACGGCCCGTAATGGGCATGACGGCCCGTCTTGGCCATACCAGGCGAAAACTAGGCTGGTATGGCCAAGACGGCCCGTAATGGGCATGACGGCCCGTCTTGGCCATACCAGGCCAAAACTAGGCTGGTATGGCCAAGACGGCCCATAATGGGCATGACGGCCCGTCTTGGCCATACCAGGCCAAAACTAGCCTGGTATGGCCAAGACGGCCCGTAATGGTGGCCACACGTCATATTTTGATATATTACAAGCGCACGGCAACCCACAACTCGTCCAAAGCTGGTGGCCACACGTCATATTTTTGTCACACATGACTCTTATTTTGTCTTTTTCCTTGACCAACAAATCAAGAGCTTTATGGGACACCTTTCCTCGAAGGTTATCAAATATTGGTAGTTTATGATGACCCATAGTTTTAATCAAGCTCGTTTCAAAATCGTGTTTCATTTTTACCTCCTGTGCTTGCACGATTTCATTTACGAAACCTACAAGCGAGGCAAGCGTGCTGTTTGGTGATCTGAGGAATCGTTTTAGGTTCGAGTGCTGACTTTCCACCCGGTTTGTTGTACGTTGACCAAAGTTGCGCGTTCTATTGGTCCATGCTGTTACAAACATATCTCTGTAACTGTTTAACCATGTGTGCGTCAGATACTCTAGAACCCCTGAAATGAAACAAAAAACCAATGATGATATGATGATAATAATTATGGTATATGATGCTTACTTTTTTTGTTGTCTTTGATAAGTCTTTCGTACAGACGGTTGTAGTTGTAGTGGTATAACTCTGTTGTCGGAGAGTTACACAAATTCGCTCATCGATCTTTGAATTTCTTCCAGTCTGCGTCAGAAAAGCTTGCCTTGTAGTGTTTGGCAATATTTTCGTCTATGTGCCATCTGCAGAGATATTTTGAAGCTTCTGGAAACACTTTACGGCACGCATTCATAACAGCAAGGTCTCGATCTGTTATGATCACACGTGGCTCCATACACTTATTCAACATACTCTTAGCCATTTCCAAGACCCAAACGTGGTTCTCCTCACGCTCTTTGCTTACGAACGCGTGAGCAATACTAAACGTCTGGTGCGTGGAAGTCACGCCAACAATTTGAATAAATGGAAGCCTGTACTGGTTCGTTTTGTACGTCGCGTCCATCATCACTACGTGCGGAAATGCACGCCACCAGCAATACGATTTTGGATGACAGAAGAAAATGTCTTCCACGACGTTTGTTTCAGGATCCTCCCGGGTATAGTAAACGTACCGCTGACTGTGAAGCACGTTTTCCAGAACCTGCATCGGAGTATCATCGAATTTCTTCTTGTTTTTTAGCTTCTGCTGTAAATTGTATACATCCCTAGGGATGGATACATTTGCAGGGTTATGTTTCTTTATGCTCGAAAGTATGTTACGAGGATCCATGTGTCGCTCGGTCAGATTCTCAACCAGATCTTCTTCCTCCTGCGTGAATCTTCTAACATATGGATGACCCTCTAGATTCTGAGCAGGTTCGTGATTGTGATTGTCGTTAATCACCTGTAATTTCCAGGATTCACAAACTTCGTTGTATAACCCTACCAGTTGAAACGGACAACCGATTTTCTTGCTGCCTGACCGTCTAAGGATTGCGATGCTATTGTGCTCGCCACCACGGTCACACATGAGCCAAACTTTGATTACACTGCCTGTTGTCTTTGATTTCTTCGTTCTTCTTTTGACTACAATGTAACCATTGTCTACAACTCTACTTTTCACCCACCGTACCAGCGTTTCCTCAGTCATAAACTCCTGACACATAAAAACAATAATAAATACCTTAAATGGATAGCGATAATATACAATTATTAACATTTATGTTTCATTTAAGTTACCTCTTTGGTTTCCCAGTTAACGTTTGAAGCCCCCGGCTTTTCTTCATAACCCTCCTCCGTGTAACTTTGTTTACTGTCGTCATACACGAACCCATACGATGCTTGACTGTCAAAACCGACATCAGCGTTAGGTTCAACATTCAGATCTATCGTGCCGTATGAATACTCGACATGAGGTTCCTCGTTCAAATCTGGCACGGAATAGTTGAAAAAACTCCCGTCCCAAAACGACATCGTTACAGATATGAATTATCGTGAAATATATTTGAATTCGAAAGTTACGCGTTCGTTTGAAACGATTCATGCTTATATACCAATTTGAAAATGTTCAGGACGGCCCGTAATGGCCTTTACGGCCCGTACTGGGTCAAATCAGTGTCCTTTTGTCAGAATTGAAAAAGCAAGACGGGCCGTAGTGGCCAGTACGGGCCGTCTTGCTGTCAAATCATAGTACTAGGTTGCAGGGAATGTCTGTACGATGAATGAGACGGGCCGTCCTGGCCATTACGGCCCGTCTTGCTCCCAATCATTGGCACAGGTTGTCAGGAGCGAATGTTTGACCAAGGCCTGAGACGGGCCGTAATGGCCATTACGGGCTGTCTCAGGGGTGTATTTTTAAAAAAAGTGGGTGTGAGAATAACAACACCCTTTATATAATGTTAGGTAGCTAGGAAACACACCACTTCTATTTTGAGTTGTGATAATTGCTTCAAGTTTATTGCTAATATTTACTTGGATTTGAATCCAATCTTGGGAAAAAAATACATAAATGAAGAAGTTTACAGGTTTTATGACTTTATCTACTGTTAGATTCCTACATGGCCGTCTCTGAAAGATTAGGTGCTCTGTGAAAATGCTAAAAATGGGCCCTATGTGTGCGTGTGTGATAATTAGTTTGTATCTAAATATGAAATGAGTTAATTTGTTTTTTTACCTAAATTTTAAATTTAAATAAGTTATTGGGTCAAATGTTTATGAAACTAGTTTTTCTTTTAGCTTTTATAAAATTCGTAACTAGGTTAAATATATTTTAAAAATTGGAATGCAAATTATATGTGTCTGTTGTAAAAAATAAATTAATATATATATATATATATATAATATACAGTTTTTAAAAAAAAGTAGGGCCCTCTAAAAAAAATGGGTCATGTGCGATCGCACCTCTCGCACTTGCTCTAAGACCCCTGGATTTCTATGGAAACAACCTATTTTGTCTGTCGTTGACTTACAATGATTTAGTTTTTATCTTCACAGGATAAAGACATTAGTATTCTAATTATATCAACGTATAAAATATTCTATTGCATGACCTTTAAACCAAAATGTTGCCTATATTGAGAAGTAGATTTCCACAAGTCTTTAGATAATTGAAATGTCTTAACTTCTATTGTAACTTTATAACAATTTGATAGATATGTAGACATTTTTTCTTATAATGTATTAATGTTTAACATTAAACTATTTTTTTTCATTATTATGTGATTTCTTGCTTATAATGCTTAACATTTTTGCTTATAATGCTTAATATTTAGCCCTTTTTTTCCTATGATTTCATGCTTTCTGATTATATGTTGTATGATGTGAAATTGCAGTTGAAAACAACTTTATTCGATGGGTAAGACAGTTGAAATTTATGGGTTCCCCACATTAGAATCCGCAGATGTAGTTAAGACAACTCTTGAAATATATACTGGTATAGGGAGCATTGAGGCTGTAGAGGTCAAACAAAAAAATCCAGGGGATAGAGCATCTGCTAGAGTCCAATTTACAACCAGAAGTAAAGTAGAACATGTAATAAACCTCGCGAACAACAATGAACTATGGTATGGTAGATCTTATCTGTTGGCTCGGGAAAATGCAAATGATCTTGTACAGAAGCCTAGGCAATTTGCATTTGAAATGGAAGGGGTAACTCTTCATTTTGGTTGCCAGGTGTCAAATGAGAGTCTGCGAGTGCTTTGCGAAATGAAAAGGACAATAGTGAAATTTGTGAAATTTGAATTTGAATTGAGAACGCTATACTTTGGTGTTCCATGGTTTGGAACGACTTACAAGCTGCAACTCTCGAATGACAATATTTGGCAAGTTCAGCTACGTTGCCCACGTGGTGATTCTGCAAGTTTCCTTGTTATTCAGGTTAGTTTGCTGTATGCCTGGCAAAATGGGCGGGTTGGGTCAGGTTAGGTAACGGGTCAGAACGGTTCGGGTCAAGATGAGTGTGGGTCAGAACGAGTTTTAAGCAAAATCCATTCGGGTCTAAATGGATTGTTTTGAAAAAACATCAATTTATTTAACTTAAGATATGTTATAAGTAAACAAATAATCCATTTGAATAATTTTTAGCGATCTTCTTAACAAATATGTTATTAATCATTCTTAAATGTTTGAATTCATTGTATTTATATAGTTTTTTGGTTACCTATCTTGACCCGCATTGTGTTTAAGTGCTCCCCATTTCAACCCATTCAATATTATGATATTACCCATTTCAACCCATTAACTACAATTGTTTACCCAAATCAACCCATTTCTTTTGATTTGGGTAAAAATTGCCACCTCTAGTTTGCTATATCTAATATGTAGTTGAGAGTATTATGTAATGTGAGAGAAGCATATACAAGCTATTGCTACCCTTCAAGGTGTTAACACACAGAATCATCAGTTTTGTATCCTTTAGTATTTAGCCCCCATTTTCTTGTTTCTTATACGTCCCATTTGCGGTGCATAGTGCATACATATAATGTATATATGTGTTGGACCCTCAAGGGGCCAAAGTAAAATTACATTAATTTTAACGTTATTATACTTGTTTTGTGAAAATAACGTTAAAAATGTTGGGATGATCAACTTCAAACGATAACTTTGAGCCGGAGACTCATTCGGAGCAGCCTCTCTATCACAACTGAGATAGGGGTAAGGTTTGTGTTCATCCTTCCCCCCAGACCCTACTAAAAAGTGGGAATATACTGGGTAAGTTTGCTTGTTTTCTTGTTTCTTATCATATGAATCAGACTATTTTCTTGATCAATTGGAATATGGGATAAGGCACATCTAAACACAAAGTTTTCTTTATATTCTGTTTTATAAAACTAAGCATTTTTCGTTTTGCAGCTCTATGGTGCCCCTCGAATTTATCAGAAAGTTGAAGACAACCCTTATTGCTTTTATAAGGAACTTCCTGATGATCAATGGGTCAGGGTAACAGACTTCACTCCATCTTTTGCCATTGGACAATCATCTCATTTATGTATAGAAATTCCACATAGCATTGAACCCCTGGATGTTGGTCGCTATTTTCCATATTGTGCAGAAAGCAAGTGCCCATTCAAGTTGGTGACTGGTCATAGTTTTTCTCAACAGTCGGTTCTAGTCCCGATTGTGGGTCCCACACGAGGTTGTTATCTGCCGTTTAATATAGTTTTTAAGATTAATGCCTTGGTTCAACATGGTTGCATCCCAGGACCCGTCCTTGATGCTAATTTCTTTGCCTTGTTGGATCCTCAAAGACATCACATTGATTCAATTGAGTATGTCTTGGAGAAACTTTATTTTCTAAAAGATTGTTGTTATGATCCAGTTAGGTTGATAACTGAAGAATATCAAAATAACAAAAGGTTAAGGTCTCCTGCTATCTCATTGGATAGTGGTCTTGTATATGTGAGGAGAGTTCAAATAACACCAACAAAAGTGTTCTTCTGTGGCCCAGAGGTCAATGTGTCCAATCGAGTTCTGCGTCACTATGCAGATTATATCGATAATTTTCTTCGTGTATCGTTTCTTGATGAAGAATTGGTGAAACTTTATTCAACAGAGTTATCCCCAAGAGTTGGTCTGAATGGCGAAAGTAAAACTGGCATTTATAGGAGAATTTTATCAATTCTTAGAGATGGGATAGTAATTGGTGATAAAAAATTTGAATTTCTTGCTTTCTCGTCGAGTCAATTAAAAGATAGTTCCACATGGATGTTTGCATCTACCGGAGAACTAAATGCTGCTGCAATAAGAAATTGGATGGGTGATTTTAGTAGCATCAAAAATGTTGCAAAATATGCTGCTAGACTTGGTCAATCTTTTGGCTCGTCAAAAGAAAGTTTAAGTGTTCCACTACATGAAGTTGAACAAATTTCTGACATAGATATTATAAGAGATGGTACTAAATATGTTTTTTCTGATGGAATTGGAAAAATATCTGCTGACTTTGCTAAAATGGTTTCAAGCAAATGTGGCTATGATTTCATTCCATCTGCTTTTCAAATTCGATATGGTGGGTACAAAGGTGTAGTGGCTATGGATCCCACCTCATTTTGGAAATTATCATTGAGAAACAGCATGAAAAAATTTGAATCCAACAACACAAAGTTGGATATTCTGGCAGTTAGCAAATATCAGCCATGTTATCTGAACCGTCAGCTCATCACCCTTCTCTCTACCCTCGGGATTGAAGATCGCATCTTCGAAACGAAGCAAAAGCAAGCAGTTTGCTTACTAGATGCTATTTTAAAGGATCCAATGAAGGCAGAAGAGGCATTAGAGTTAATGTCAGCAGGAGAAAACACCAACATTATGAAGGGAATGCTTTCATGTGGATACAAGCCGGATGCCGAACCATTTCTCTCAATGATGCTGCAAGTTTTCCGTGCAACAAAACTGCTAGAATTGAGAACTAAAACAAGGATTTTTGTTCCTCAAGGAAGAATAATGATGGGATGCTTGGATGAAACCCGAACACTTGAATATGGTCAAGTTTTTGTGCAATTTTCAAGTGCAGGAAGAGGGCCATTGGGTGATGATTATAGTGGAACCGGTTCGTGTAAGTCCCAGATTGTTAGGGGGGATGTGGTGGTTTCGAGAAACCCTTGTTTGCATCCTGGTGATGTACGGGTCTTGAAGGCTGTTAATGTTCCAGCATTACACCATATGGTGGATTGTGTTGTTTTTCCACAAAAAGGAAAAAGGTAAGATATATTGCTGATTTTTTTTTATTCATTTTTATTATGAAACTAGGTTACAATCGTGTGTTACACAAGTGAAATAAATGAAACATTACATACGTATTAGTTGAATAAACCCGAGTACTACATAGATTTAACAAAATATAATATAACATGCTAACACATACCCTTGATATATATGTTTTTAAGGAAATGAATTTTGATGTGACATTTATAAATTATATTAAAAAACATTTTTTTCAACTAAGTATTAATTTTTTTTATATAATTGATAAATATTAATTCAATTCAAGTATATTAAGTTATTTAAAGATACTTTTAGTACGATTAAATTAACTTAAATTGCAATTTATTTTATACATGTTAACAATTAAGAATTAAAGCTTGGATTCTTTTAATACCACATATCTTTTTCATTGTTTTACTTATTGTGTTTTTACCATTTAATTCATCCAATCACATTAAATATTTGAAATTTTTTTGAAATCACTCGTAAAAACAACTAATATCAATAGTCTTCTTGTTTTTTTTTAATAGTTTAACGAACATAATTTAAACTTTGTGATATTTAAAGATTTAATAGAAGTTTTTTTTTTTAAAAAAGAAACTTTATTTTGAAACTTTATAATTAATTTCACATTAAATTTATTGAGCCATTACATATATCACTTGTAAACTTCATAAATTACATATGTTTTCGATTCAAAAAATAAATTACTTAAATCCCCTTAACTAAAACATTAAAACATATAACATCTTATATCCAACAAAGATAGCCTGGTGTTTAAGGCTTGCCCATTTCTTCTTGGAGATCAGGGTTCAAGTCTCAATGGTGACAATTTAATGGATAGAAGGTGAGGGAAGGAATCTTGAACTTAATCTCAGATTCTGAACCAATGGGGGGACGATGGCCTATTCCACGGGGTTCCTACACATTGAGGGTATGGTCTCACGTCGGTGACCGAGGAATCAATCTTAATTACCAACCGTCAGGATAACTGAAGATAGCACGAGAGGACCCTCTGCCGCTAAAAAAAACATATAACCTCTTATATAAAGCTTTAAATTACATATATCATATTACATAAAGAAGAGAATTTTAAAAGACGGAAAATTATATAATTTAACTTTTGAGTTGTGTATATCAGTTTATGTATAGTTATAGTTGTAAGTAGGAGAATATATGTAATTCTTCAAATTTGGTTAATAATATATTAATTATTATCAATATCTCTAGTCCATAATCTATGATATATACACATAATAAATATAATATATAATAATTAGATAGGAAAGAGAAGAGGAAACAAAGTTAGATGCAATAAAATGATGATAACTGTCAAAAATTATTTTTATATATTAGTATTATTATTATTATTATTATTATTATTATTATTATTATTATTATTATTACTACTACTACTAAGTTAGTATCACGTGTATTAGACGTATTGAATAAAAATAATAATAAATAGTCACTAATGAAAATTTAGATAATATAAGATGATTTTTTAATATGAAACATGATTAAAATTTAGTATAATTTAATTTTTTAACAATAAAATAATAATAATATATTTTAAACACTAATTTTTTTAATTTTTGTTTGTTTAAACATTTCATTTTAAAAACTTTTTGGAAATTTTATACTTTATAGTAATCTGGTCTTTGTAAATTATATTTTTTAATATTAATATATTTTTAGCATATTAATTTTTTTTTAAAATAAAAAAATGTAAAAAATATATATTTAATACTTAATATCATCATTTAATATTTAATATGAGATCCATTTAATAGGAGAGAGACCGAAAATCAAAATTAAGATGCTTTAGAAACATGTTGTATACTTGTATATCCTCAATCTTTATTTATTAGAATAAATAGATAAGATATGATGATCAGATTTAATGTAGAGATTTTGTATAATGATGTTTAGGTTCTCTTGTGATAACATTATATATTCAATGCACTATAGGCCTCATCCATACGAGTGTTCAGGAGGTGATTTGGATGGAGATATTTACTTTGTCTGTTGGGACCCTGATCTTATTCCACCTCAGCAATTTGAACCCATGGATTATACCCCAGCTCCATGCATGCAAGTGGATCATGATGTTACTGTTGAGGTATAGATTTTTGAACAGGTTGATTGGCTTATGTATTGTCATAATAAGCGACATAAGTAAATAATAAAACAATAGCTAAAAGCAAGGTTGCAAAAGTCGTTAGACGTTCTTATATTGGAATAGCTCATTAGAATGAGTAATCGGGCAGTACTCTACCCTAGGCGGGGAGTACTCGGGTAATACTAAGGAAGTAATCGACATCGGTAGTGAGTACTCGGTCTTAGAGGCCGACTTTTGCAATAATAGCTAAAATTAAGACAGGTCAAACAGGCCAAATGCCTCTCAAAGTATTTTTAAGTAAAAAAAAAACCCCATAAATTGTGCATGACACTAATTATAAATAACAAATGCCCATTTTGACATGTTTACCCATCCTACATTCGTACCCATTTAAGTGGGAGTAGCAATCGTGTTGGTTATTGGGTTATTATATTGATGGGTTGAAAGTTGATAAACTCGAACTTGACCCATGCTTCATTTATCCAAACGGTCAAACGAGTTGACAAGCCAAAACAGTTGATAGGTTATAGTTGTGATAAAGTTTTCATTTTTTTTTAATTCTAATTTCAACAGATCGATAGCAGTGGCAGACCTAGAATTTTTTTATGGGGGTCGGGAATTTTTTTGCATAGTATTTGTTGTTAATTATTTTTCTTTTACCAATTCGAATGAGATCGGGTCGGATCACCATAAAAATGATAAAACTAAATTAAATCAAAATACATAATAAAATCACGCCAAATTATCATCTCATTGATTAGAATGCTATGATAAAATTTGTTTTCTTTCAACATGATTCGAAATAGTATTATTTAAATTAATAAATAAAAGAATAAAAAAAGGTGAAGGTTTGAATTTTCTTTTAAAAAATTGGTTCATATTACATAAATATACAAAATGTACACAAATTAATTAAGTTTCTCATCATGCTAATGAGTTTCAACTTTTGAAATTATACAATAATCACTCAATCTATAATTTGCAGTTGTTGTGATGTGGAGGACAACAAAGTATATTAATAAGTTGTTGCTCTATTTTATTTTTATGAGCGGGCTGAACATTAATTCTGAACATCAAATTCAATTACTTTATATACAAACTACGTATTATTACTTTTTAAGGGACTATGACAGATTAGGTTTTTAGTTAAATTATTAATTACCAATTGAGTTTCATCACAAGTAATGCATATTACGTTATTTCAGTATTATTTTATTTTTTTGACTTTAAAATAATTTTGAATTGAGTTTTATCTATAACATTAAAAATCAAAAGTTAACAGGGGTAGTCGAACCCCATACACACTTAATAGGTACGCCCCTGGTCGATAGGTCATTATGTTTATTTACAGTACAACCTAAATACGATTGATTTATTAAACGGGTCAGACATGTCACCTAAAGCACATTTTGTTTAGACCGTGGGGTGTGCCGGGTGGGAGGGGGCGTGAAAGGGTGTGAACGGGCGTGGAACACCGGGCCCCTGGGCGTTGGTGGCTTGGGCGTGGCCATAGCCACAGCCACGCCTTTCCTTCCTTTTTGACCGTTGCAAGCCTTTCCTTCCTTCCTTACCTTCCTCATTGTTGGACCAAGGGGCATTTCCACCACTTTTGGTGGAATGGGTAGTTGTGGTGGGTGCCTACGTGGCGCATATGTGGAGTGGTTGGACCAAGAGGCATACCCTATGGTCTTAGTAAAACCTCCCTCGTGATTAGTTTCTTTTCAGATTCGTGTCATTGCCATCCCTAGGAATTATACTTGGCAAAATGGGCAGGTTAGGTTGGGTAACGGGTTAGAACGGGTATGGGTTAGGATGGGTGTGGGTCAAGACGGGTTTTAAGCCAAATCCGTTTGGGTTTAAACGGCTCGTTTTAGAAAAAAAGCCAATTTCTCTTAAGTTAAAAAGAGTTGTAACAAAACAAATAGTTTATTTAAATAATTTTTAATGATTTGTCATTAAATATATTATTAATCATCCTTACCCATTGAAATCCATTATGTTCACATGGTTTTTAAGTTGCCCATCTTGACTTGCTTTGTGTTGAGGTGTTATCCATCTCAACCCATACTGTGTCATAATGTTACCCATTTCAGCCTAAAATGCAATAATTTTTTACCCATTTATATTGTTATGGGTCAAGAATGCTAGGTATATTAGGAATATATGATTGTTCTTTAATCTCTTTTGATTTATTTTTTTTTGTGGTCTAATTCAGGAAGTGGAGGAGTATTTCGCAAACTACATAGTCAACGACAATTTAGGAAAAATTTCAAGTGCCCACACGGTCTTAGCAGACAGGGAACCCTTAAAAGCAATGGCTGAACCTTGCCTAAATCTTGCAAACCTCTTCTCAATTGCTGTCGATTTTTCAAAAACCGGTGTTCCGGCAGAATTACCCGGGAACCTGCGACCCAAAGAGTATCCAGATTTCATGGAAAAACCCGACAAAACAACATACGAATCACAAAACGTGATCGGGAAACTCTTTCGGGAAGTAAAAGACATTGCACCACAAGACAGCCCAGTCACCCCCTTTACAAAACAAGTGGCTACACAGACTTATGATGCTGACATGGAAGTACCTGGCTTCGAGTACTATATCGATGAAGCGATTGATTTTAAAACTGAATACGATTATAAAATGGGTAATTATATGGATTATTATGGGATCAAGACTGAAGCAGAGTTTTTAACTGGTAGTTTTATGAAAATGTCAAGATCTTTTGACCGAAGGGATGATGCTGAAGTGGTTAGTTTAGCTGTGAAGTCGTTGAGGAAGGAAGCTAGAAACTGGTTCAATAACGGTCGAGGGGGTAGGGATACCGGAGATGATAATGTTTTCGCGAAAGCATCAGCTTGGTATCATGTCACATATCATCCAAATTACTGGGGTACTTACAATGTGGATATGAGACGTCTGCATTTCGTGAGTTTTCCGTGGTGTGTTCATGACAAACTTATTGAAATCAAGAAACACAAAACGAGCACAAGGCATGTTGATCATGATTCGCTACAACAGCAGTTCAACGCTGCATTAAATCTGGTATGAGTATAGTTTGTGGTTGGCATGAGGTACTTTAGGACCGTCTATGTGTACACAATTTGCATGTTTGGTTTGATTTGGTTCTTTTTAATTTAATTTGGTACTGGATTGTGTTGATTGAGTAAGGCTTTATTGTAAATATTGTCATTGTTGATTGTTGTTTGTATCAAATGTAATTTTGGATTTGGTTTAATCTATGTGTACACATAGGGTTTGATGCAACCAACATTTTTAAAACCGGACCGGACCAGGATTCGACAACTCAGGCGATACGGTTATGTGCTTTCCAGCTGTTATTCGCCTTTTGGATTAATTTGAAGTGATAAGAGATGTGAACAATACTGTTTTGGTTAAGACCAAAATACAAGTCATTAACATAATTAGCCAACAAATGACTATGATATGATAAGATCAGCACAAAACAATGTTAAAAAGTAATTGTTAAATAACTTAATATAACTATGCAAGAACGCTGGTAAAATGAAATTGTCATTTAACTTTTATGCATTGTAGAGAACTATTTGTTGTATTGATATAATTTTTAGAAAAACTTTTAAATAAAATTGTTAAGTCTGCATATGTTTGTTGAGATAAATAGAAATCCTTTTATTTTTTATGTCTATTTAACCTATGTTCAAATTTTTAGTATAGATTTGACTACGTGGTGTACTTTATGTTCCCTTTTCTTTTTTTTTTTTTAACGGCGAATGTTTCAATCGTATAAATCCACTGTTTTCAGGCCATGTTACCAATGTCTATTTACCTGGACCTCCTATGAGCCACCACAACCACCCCAGAAGGAAACCTCACTGGGAAAACCCTCTGACCCTCCACAGACCACTTTTTCGCTACGAAGAGATTTGAACCCAAGACCTCCCATTTGGAAGAATCTCGGGGTACCATTGAGGTAATGCCTCTTTGGTTTCCCTTTGCCCTTTTCTTAGGATCATAATATTTATACACCACCCCATCATCTATACATCATATTTAGGTCAAATCAATCATATCATACTCACATAACTTTTACTCATACACAACTTTTAATTATTTTTTAATATTAAAAAAATACAAAAAGTATTGTTATTCGTATACCGGTGTATCAATATCCCAACCCTTTTCTAATTTTATATTTTTAGTTAAAGTATTCTGTAAGTATATTGTTCTTAACTCTATGTTGTTAATTTTAATCAGTATCTATATATCTCATGAGTTGATTGGTTTCAGTAAACCATAGATAAATAAATAACTATATAAATCTTCAGTAAACCATACAAAAAGTATTGTTATTCGTAAAACGAAACGTATTCCTAACTGAAAAAATCGAGCGAATTCTGAATTTGGTTTTCGTTTTGGTTCTAGTTGTATTTTAATTCCGAATTCGGTTTTTGGTTTGGTACCTAACCATATCCGAATTTCGGTTTTTAGTTCCAATTTTTTTATAAATTTGGTTTGTTTGGTTAACCGATTAAACCGAATTCAAATTTAAATTTATTATCTTATTAATAATAAATAAGATTGAATTCGATTTACTCGGTTGGATTCAGTTTATTCAGATCGGTTGATTCGGTTTTTAATCGGTCTATTTGGCTTTAATCGGTTTATTCTATTGAATTCGGTTTATTTGGATCGGTTTATTCGACGTTTAAGCGGTTTATTTGGCTTTCAGTCTGTTTATTTGGTTTTAACCGAAATTAGAACCGAACCACTTCTCGAATTCGGTTTGATTTTTATAGGGAAAACATTGAAAGCCGATTAAACCAGACCGAATAAACTGTTAACCGAATCAATGAACATATTTAGTTTAAAGGACATGTTTTATACTTTAAAAATATAACTTTTTTCACCCATTAAATAATGTGTTTATAAATGATTCTTTTTAGTTCGATTCGTTTTATGAATTCTCATTCGAATGAATTTCTATATATACGTATATATAGAAATTTTTGTGCCCCTCTAAAAAATGGGCCATGGACGGGGGTCGGGTTTGCCCCTCCCCGGGCTGCCCATGGGTTTATATAACCCTAACTATACTTAAGGATTGTTTCTTGACACATAATATCCTTAAACATATTACATATTACACAACAGATATAAAAACGTATTTATATAATTCGTAGGCAACTAATATAGTAAACATTATAAAACCAAATAACAATTCTTACACAAATAGTTCGTCTTCCATTAGCTCACCATTTAAAAGCCTATTTTTATTTGTCGCAAATAACTTTTGATTAATTAGTCATAATATCAACTAATTATAATAAACCAACAAAACAACCAGTTTAGCCTCATCTATAATTATTATATAACTATATGTACGGTTGTAAGCAAACTGAACAAGCTCTTGTTAGTATTTGTTAGTTTAATATATCTATGTAGTTTATATGTAGTTTGTAATCAAATTCTAACAAAATCAAGCCCCTAAGATATAGCCAATATTAGATCATTGTTGAAAACCCGCAGCGAAGCACGACACTATCGACTAGGTATGAGTTTAGGTATTTACTGAATAAATTATGTTTGAGAGAAGTACATACATTTCCACTTAACTTTCAAAAAAAGCACATATTTAATTTCGGGTTTTAACACATAATATATCTCTCTTAAGGCCACACGGAGTAGTCCCGTGCTTCCCCACTTTTCCCCGTTGCCACATCAACGTCACATCAGCTTTTCTCACTTTTCCCCACTTTTCTCCATTTTGCACGGTGTCGTCTCACTTTTCCCCATTTTCAAATCTTATTTTTAATTAATTATTTAAACAATAAATAATAATAATAATAATAAAATAAAAAAAGATTCATTAAATTTAAAATAAAAAAAAAAAGAATACAACAAAAAAAAACAGAGAATACAACCTAAAAAATTAAATTAAAAAACCTAGAAAGGCATTTGTGGACGATACCCGTAGCAGAAGTTTGGTTGATTCGGAGATGACATTTGTGGACGATACTTGGGTGTGTTGAACGGGTTCATTTGAGCCGTTTGAACATTTTTTGGTCGTAGTTTTCTAAATTTCTTGTTTGACGACCCACCACGGGATGAACCTCCTTCCATTTTACTTGAAAATTTTATAAATTTAGTGTATAGATTGTAGAAAATGAGAGAAAAATGTGAGATTTGTGGTTGTTTAGAGTTATTTAAATAGGAAAAAAATTGGATTTTTTTTTTTTAAAAACCCCCAACGGTCACCCCTTCTTCCCACATTGGCTTCAATCGGTGAGTGGTTCCCGATTCATCCCACCCCACTTCCGGGGGATGGTGTTCCCACTTTTCCCCAATCCGGCAAAACCCTCCCCGGATCCTTCCCGATGCCCACTCCGTGTGGCCTAATAGGTGATTTGATGGGTCAGGTCTTGTTTATAGTTTTATTAGCGCCTGTTAATAAATTAGCGAATTACAATAGGGATGTGCAAACTGTTTAGTTTTTATTCTCCCACGAAACCGATGGTTCGGTTATTGGGTCAGGTCTTGTTTATAGAGTTATTAACGTCTGTTAATAAATTAGCAGATTACAGTAGGAATGTTAAAACAGTTAATAATTCCTAAATTTAACATGAGAAGGACCTATTTTGATTCTATAATTTCACTTATTATCAATTAAATTGTTCATTCGTTTAATAATTTCTAAATTATCATTAATAACTACTTTTTATTTTTTTCCTTATTAGTTTCTAAGTTAGTACATGAATATATAGTACTAGATTATTACCCCGTGTAATACACGGATTTGATATAAAATATTAAATAATTAGAAATAAAAATTTAAAAATTGTAAAAGGATATTTTAAGATAAAATGATTAATTTACGTGTTACTAAATGCTTTAACTAATAAAACAATAATTAAAAACTTTAATAACTATATAAACAATATGTAATCTTTTGATTTTTAACAGTTATATATTTCAACTAACTGATAATAAACTTCATCATGTGTTCAATCAAAGGTTCACTTTTATAAATAAATAAGTTATAATATAATTTATGTAATTATTAAAATTTAAACGACTAAATTAAAAAATAGCGTTAAACATAAGGACAAAAAGAGTAACTTTGTCTATCACTTTTTTACTTTGTTTTTTTAAATAAATTAAAAAATGACATTGGATTATAAATATCTTTTTGTTTAAAACTCTGCGTTATAGTTTATTTTATTTTTTATACAAAAAAAATCATTTTTATAGAAAAACTGTTTCTTATATAACTTTGATATTCTAAAAATAATTTTTTTCTTATCTCAAAAAAAAATTAATATTAAAAAATTTCATATCTTATAGCATTTTTTAAATGTTTTTAAATAAAAAATAAATAATATTATTAGTTAGTAGTATTATAATTATTTAATTAGAAAGAGAATATAATTAGTAGTATTATAATTATTTAATTAGAAAGATAATATAATTATTTAATAGGAGATAATTAAATAAATTTAATAGGAAATTGACATTTGATATTAGTGTTCTAATATTATGACAAGTGACAAAATTTATTTTATTTTATTAGTATAGTGATAAAATTGGTTTAGTTTTAGTTATTGGTTATAAAAGAGGAGCAAACGGTAAACGAATGTATTGGTTTTGGGCCTATCTTAACCGTAGTTGTCCAGTTAATTTCAACTCGATTTTGTTTCTCTTATTGGTTTTGTAAGCTCACGGTTAACTTATTAGGAGACGAGGACTGGACACCGTTCGTCGGAGGATGCAGAGTTTTTTTACTTGGATACGAAGAAAATAAAATCGAATCAATAAAGCTGAGGCCAAGGGATGAAGCCGTGAGGCGGTGCTGAACTGCTGATCACTCAAGATTTGGTATATAAGTTTCTATTAATCAGCAAATCTCTTGGTCTTTTCAAAATTGCGAAAGTTTTTCAAAATCTTTCCCCAAAACTCATTCTTGAAGAAAGATTCGTCTCACTTTTAAAGTCATGTAACGCCCTAAATCACGTCCTGCAAGTTCAATCTCAGATAACCACACATGGGTTTCAGCACAACCAGTTTATCATGCCACGATTTGTGTCTGCATGCTCTGAGATCAAGAACATGGCTCATGCACGCCAACTGTTCGACCAAATTCCCAACCCAAATATGGCTCCATGGAATTCCATGTTCAAAGGGTACATCGGAAACGAAATGTACATGGATGTATTGCTTTTGTTTGGGTACATGATAAGCATTAATGTGAAACCTAATTGCTTCACATTCCCTATGGTTTTGAAATCTTGTGTGAAGCTATCAGCTTTGCAAGACGGTGAAAAAGTACACTGTTTTGTGGTAAAGGTTGGGTTTATATCAAATTCATATGTTGGGACAGCATTGATTGATATGTATTCTTGTGGAGGTACGGTTGGTCATGCATATAAAATATTTAGTGAAATCACATTGAGGAATGTGGTCACATGGACATTGATGATTCGTGCGTGCATTTCATGTGGGGACATAAGTTCTGCACGCCAACTGTTTGATTTATCACCTGAACGAGATGTTGTAATGTGGAACATCATGGTTACTGGCTACATAGAATGTGGTGATATGGGTGCAGCTAGAAAGCTTTTTGATGTAATGCCTAATCAAGATTTGATGTCATGGAATACTTTACTGAATGGGTATGCAAATAACGGGGATATGGAAGGATGCAAGAAACTATTTAATGAGATGCCTGAGAAGAATTTCTTTTCTTGGAATGCATTGATTAATGGGTATGCCCATAACAATCGGTTCATGGAAGTTCTTGATGCATTTAAACTGATGCTAAATGAGTCAAATGTGCAACCTAACGATGCGACACTGGTAAGTGTGTTATCTGCTTGCTCAAAGCTAGGAGCTCTTGAATTGGGTAAATGGGTGCATTTGTATGCAGCAAACAATGGGTATAAAGATAATAAATATGTAGGGAACAGTTTAATTGACATGTATGCAAAATGTGGTGTGGTCACAAGTGCAGTTGATGTGTTCATGGCTATGGATAAAAAAGATTTGATTTCATGGAACACTGTTATAAATGGATTGGCAATGCATGGTCATGGACCGGACGCGTTGAAGATTTTCCATGAGATGAAAATTTCTAACAAAAAACCAGATGGTATTACGTTTATAGGTGTCATATGTGCTTGCTCTCATATGGGCTTAGTTAAAGATGGATTTAGTTACTTTAATTCAATGGTAGATGAATACTCAATCATCCCTCAAATTGAGCATTATGGTTGTATGGTTGATTTACTCTCTCGAGCTGGTTTGATAGAAGAAGCAGTTGACTTTGTTGATAAAATGCCAATAAAACCAGATAATGTTATTTGGACTAACTTGTTAGGGGCATCAAGAATATACAAAAACATAAAAGTAGCTGAATTGTGCCTTCAACAGCTAATTGATCTTGAACCCGAGAACCCATCTAACTATGTGATGCTGTCAAATATATACGGAGATGCTAAACAATGGGCAGATTTGGCTCGATCAAAAGTCGCAATGAGGAACACCGGGGCTAAAAAGTTACCAGGCTGCAGCTTGATTGAGGTTGATGATGGTGTGGTTGAGTTTTATGCCTTTGATGAGAGACATTTGAAGACTGAAGATATATATTCTGCTTTAAAAAGATTGATAAAACTGTCAAAAGATGATTATGGGTATGTGCAAGAACTTTTGTAACATCAGTAGACAGTAGGTAAGAAAATTGAAAAAAGAAAAGATGAAAAACATTAGAATTATTTGATTTTCCCACCTATAAATATGGTGATTCGGTGATTTTCACTTATTTAATTTTTATTTTCGTCTTTACTCATTACTTGTCTAATTTTTGTGTTACCATGCTGAATTCACACTATCCAAAAAGAAGATCAAGCTCACCACAAAACGGACTTGAAATATTTAATCCTCTAAATGTGTTTTTAGCAATCTGCATTTTTAATAATTTCAAATTCAAGTTTATATATGCTATTTTTAATATCATATAATATTTTTGTATATTTGGGTAATCATACATAAATATTTCACTCAATATACTAGCCGTCCCGAAGCTAGAGGTGGCCAACGTACCCAGAACCGAGGAACCGAACCGGAACCGGTCGTACCCGAACCGGAACCGGTCGTACCTGAACCGGTGGTTACGGGGCGGTTCCGGGTTTTCAGAGAAATTGAAACCGGAACCGGCAAAAAACTGGTTGGAACTTGTCAAAAACCGAACGAGTCAAAAACCGGTTCGGTTTGACTTGACTGAAACCGGAACCGGAACCGTTTGGAACCGGTTCTGGTTTAGAAAAAACCTGATTTGGCCACCTCTACCCGAAGCTACAAGCGTTTCTATTGTAAATCAAACTTGATACCGTATTGGGCCCGAACTTGCGAAAGTTTTCATTTTCATTTTTTTTTTTTCATAATTAATCCATTGGTTCATTAGACGAATACTATTCTAAATTTTGGGTTTCAAGTTTTTTGGTTGGGATCAAGAGCTTCCCTTCACTTTATGCTAAGGGTGTCGTTCTGCTTGGTTTCTCGGGTTTTGAGTTGCTCAGGTCGGGTTATTCGGGTTTAATCGGACTGGGTTAAGTGGTTCTCGGGTAACACTTGAAAAATTAATATTCTATTTTTCAAACTAATAAAATAAAAATATGATTAACCAAAACTTACATTTCCTCCAAAATTTCAAATGTTTAACCATAAAATAACCAAAACATGTTTAACCAAAACATACATTTCTTCAACAATCTCAAAAATACGAATGCTTTGAAAATCAAAGAATAGAACTATCCCTTGTATCACTAGTTCGAGTTTTTCGGGTTTACCCGAACATGCATCGTGAGTACTCATAGACCAAACCATTCTAAGTTTTGGACCCATCCTTCACGTCACCTCGTTTACAGTAGACGAGCCTTCACACCTCATGACCTTTGTCAATATGAGCAGATTGTACAAGATATATGACCTTTTAGCGTAAAGTATGAGTTATGCTATACACTCTTTAATCACTAAAATAATACTTTAGTGTATAATCTCATAAGAATGAGATTATATTGTTTATAAAAGCATAACCTTTTATAACCTCTATAACAACTAATTTGATGTTGATATTTCGTTCTTTATTGGTGTATTTCTTTCATGTTTTTTTATATCAATATTGTTGATATAGGAT
Organism: Mikania micrantha; assembly: GCA_009363875.1. Classification (NCBI taxonomy): domain Eukaryota; kingdom Viridiplantae; phylum Streptophyta; class Magnoliopsida; order Asterales; family Asteraceae; genus Mikania; species Mikania micrantha. The sequence continues at coordinate 7,306,762 of CM018697.1, read as the reverse complement.
ACCTAACCAGGATGACCTTGCCAATCTTAGCATGGCTTGCCTAAACCAACTTTGCTTATCAATCTTTGTATAATTAAACATAACCTGGCCAACCTTAGCAAGGATTAAGAGAGCTGGTTTAGGCAAAGCTCATTCCCCTCTATAAATAGAGGAGAATCCTACACATTTGATCCATCTCGTTTGCAAGTGAAAACCCACACTTAGCATTGTCACACCCTCACCTCTCGTCACCCGAGATGATGTCACTGAAACGGTCGCGGAAGCATAGTGGTGATGTCTCAGAGATAAGGGGGTGACTTACTTGAACCGATATCACAGCACACAGATTAACTTAGAATAAATATATCACAAGGGTTTCGTAGTTACATCAACAATACAGCTAAATTTATTACACAATCTGGTTTATTTAATTACAAATGTGAAAAGTGCATCCTCACCCTGTCCTCACTGTTGCCCTGCAAAAATGTTAAGTTTAAAACGTCAGCACAAAGCTGGTGAGTTCGACAGTTCAGTTAAACAATATGATATGATATGTAAATTCTCAAAAAGTTCAGTTCCAGATAACCATGGGACCCATATCTAGTTCCTTTTGGACAATTTGTGTTTTGATAAAGACACTACCCGTCGGTGAGTATCTTGATGCCTCATTATCTTAATGTCTATCACTAACATTAAGAATATATTACAGAAACAGGTACCAAACATTCACACAAGGGGAGGAGCAACCCTCCCAGCGAATGAATTGTCAGCCAATAGTACTATCAATGATTCCTGTTCGGCCCCACATGGGTTCACTAGATACAGTTCACGAGATGAGGACTTTTGATACTGTGATAGAGATACTAACGGCAAAATCCCATGAAATCACACAAAAGTCACATGAAATCACACAGATAACAGTGATACATATCATATGTTCAGAAATCGATTTACAGAAATTCCCCGATATTTGTAAAACACTAAAATGAAAAGGGGTTGTACGAAACTAACCTGATAATATAGAGGTAGCATAATATCTCAAAACTGATAATAGGGAGGTGATTCTGCATTTATTTATGTTTAATGAGTTATCTATGGTTTTAACTTATTGATTAGATCTTTTTGAATGTTCAATGTCAAAGACATTACTTTGAAAGTCACCAAACCGATATTAAGTATTTAATTAGTTATTTTGTTATCATATCATACAATGTATGATAATGTAGGAACCTACATTGCATTAGATTCCCAATACCTGGTTGATGACGCTCTTGATTAATCAGAATAGTGTCGGATTAACCAAATAGTCAATGTTGTTGATTATGATACTATAACAGTTTCTAGATAATTTAATAGCTTAGGAATGATCAATCCTTGTTATTGATTACCCAAATATCATGAAACATCACAATGTAGCATTCAAATAGGTGTAATACCCAGGTTTAACATACTAATCTGACTGTAATCATAAACATCAGATAATCGTTCCAACAAGTATGTTAATGATTGTGATTAGTTTGAAATACTTGGATTTAACCTTGCATTTCAAGGATTAATCCAACTAATCACCTACATTGTCATAATCAAATGGTTTAAACCATTATAATCATGGGTATGATTTCATGCAAACCGGGCATTACAACGGATCAAAACAAGGATTTAACCGTTAAAACTTCGTGTTCTTTGTTTATAATCAATGCTAGCCATCATCTAGGCAATAATCAACAATCCTAACTATGTCATTACGTTCAAAATCAAGATCTAATCAATCATTATCAAACTAGAAAGTTAAAACGAATCATTACCAAAACAGACGGATTTCTGGCTGCACAACAACGATCAGGACTTGTAAACATGTTCCCTGGCTTCAAATATGCGATCTGATGGCTTCAAGATAGGATTTGATGGTGGTTTTTGTGTGTTTTTCGTCTGTGAGTCAAGTATGTGCGAAAGGTTTGAAAACTTTGAAATTTTTCATGCAATATGATGAAGAAGATCAACTTTCTCCACCACCTCACCCGTCGCGTACCGTGACCAGAAGCCAAAAATGGCTTCACGTACCGCGAAGAAATCCGGAGGAATCTAAGATATTTTCATGCATCGCGTACCGCGGAGGACCCTCAACCCCACCTTAGCGTACCGCGACGAGTCCAATTGTTCAATACTTAGAAATTTTTCTTCGTTTTTTCGATTCCGGGCAATCCAGGACTCCGTTTTGCACACGGTTTTCGCCCACGTTCATCATTTCTCGCATACTATCGATCTGTAATAATTACAATCATTAATTCAACGTGGATTTCTAGAACGATCAAATGTGCTCACATCATCAATGACGTGATTTCTCAACTACAATTGTCACAGTCTCCTCCTGTTAGAGAAATTTCGTCCCGAAATTTAGTGATGACTTACATAATGACAATCGTTTATGAGAATAGATGTGGGTATTTTGTTTTCATTCGATCTTCACGTTCCCACGTATATTCGGGTCCACATTGCGAGTTCCATCGTACTTTAACGATTGGTATGCGACTACGTTTCAGCACTTTCATTTCTCGATCCATTACCTCTACTGGTTCTTCACTGAACTGAAGTTTTTCATCAATATGAATCTCTTCTAGAGGTACGATTAATGATTCATCAGTTAGGCACTTCTTCAGATTGGACACATGAAAGACATCGTGAATGTTACTAAGTTCAAGAGGTAATTCAAGTCTGTAGGCTACTGATCCAATTCGTTCAAGAATTTTGAATGGTCCTACAAATCTTGGTGAAAGCTTACCTCTCTTTCCAAATCTGAAAATGCCTTTTCAAGGTGACACTTTCAACATTACTCGATCACATATTTGGAATTCTAATGGTCTACGACGATTATCAGCATAAGTCTTTTGACGATCGCGAGCAGCTTTAATTTGTTCCTGAATGAGTGCGATCTTATCAGTTGTTTCCTGAATAAGTTCTGGGCCTATGATTTGATTCTCACCTACCTCTGACCAACAGTTCTGGGCCCACGTTCATCATTTCTCGCATACTATCGATCTGTAATAATTACAATCATTAATTCAACGTGGATTTTAGAATGATCAAATGTGCTCACATCATCAATGACGTGATTTCTCAACTACAATTGTCACAAGCATCCACCATCTCTATCTTCATTTGTCTAGATAACATGTTTATTTATAATCTCCTTATCCTTGCTCATCTCTAGCAAGGCTTGGAGATCATTGACCACTTAATGATTTGTTCTCCTTTCGTGTTGGGAATATATTTCTTATGGCTCCTCTCTTACGATTAACTTTGGTAAGCATCATACACATATTCCCTCTATAGACTCGCATGGGTCTCATTGTTCTTCTTAATATACTTCTTTACATGTTCATATGATATACATGTCACTATTTTGTATTGATTAGTTGATTACTGACATGAGCGTCGGAGTGTCATCGGCGATAACCCTCTCTTGGGCCCTCTAACGTAGATCTTCTATGTTGTTGCAGCTATGATCTATGCTCTTGATAACAAGGCACAACTTAGCCCGACTCAAACTCAACTCAAGCCCAACCCATATTTGGTAGTAACTATCTTTGGTATTTTTTTTTTTAAAAAAGGTTGCAAGAAAAGCTAGCTTAAGAAACACATATTTACATTTCTGACAATATACAACATGTGTTTTACCATAGTTATGACATGTCATTTTAGCATGGATATCATTGAAATGCATTTCAGCATGTAACATAAGTCTTTTTTTGACTTGTCATTTGAAGCCTAGCAATTAAGCAGGGATGCCAGAAAACATTATCAGAGCTTAGCTTACCAGAACCACTTCAAATCTCAATATACAATGTAAAAAAAAAGAAACTAAAAAAATAAAAATAAAAATTGAATAGTCAAATATATCCTCTCTATTCTTACTTCCCAAAAACGTTAACCTTATCATGCATATAAAGTCAACAAGGAAAACTACGCCTTTTCAAATAAAAAAAAAAGAACGGAAAACTACTTTTACGGACAAGCTATAAAATAATCTGACAACACAAGTATTGTCATGGCTATGCGTAGCCATTTAGACTAGTATTATGCTTTTTACATTTATTGACAATGTGCAACATATATATGTTTCAAATGTTATGACTTGTCATTTCAACAAGGATATTAACTGACTTTTCATTTAAGGCAGATATACTCAGCATCACCATTAACCTTACCAGGGCTTAGCTTATTAGATTCACTGTAAAACTGTAACATCACTGTACTTTCAGTTGTCCGTACGTCCGTACATCCGTACGATTGTACTGTTACGACTGGAGATTTATTTATTATGAATGATTATGAAATTATTGATTGACATTACTGATATTATCACTGTACTGGTATGCATGTTCATAATTTATTATACGCGCAAACCACGGGAAGTTTAGTTGTAATTCAACTAAACAGACCCGTAGTGTTTATCGCAGTTACTTATTATTGATAATGATGAATTATTGGTCTGAGATTGATTTGTGATGGAACTGGGAGTTTGTTGGAGTCTGGTTACTAAACGTAGTTAAGGACCCATGGTCATGATTTATCGAAATAGCGGTGGGACGGTGGCTAGGGCAGTTGCGACTGACCCTTACATATGCCCTATATATATGCATATTTCGGTCTATCATGGATGTGTCGGTGACTAGGGTTTAGTGGGTTTTGGTTTGGGAAATGATAATATTAAAGATGATTAATAATGAGAATTGATTACGCGATGGTGAGGTTACGGATATCATTTAAACGAGAATATTAATTCAGAAATATTAACTTAATAATGTATTCGCGTGGGTGACGATTCACACGAATATAATTATTAAGAATAATATACTGAAACGATATTCCATAAATAATAAATCAAATCGAAATACGTTACGAGCATCGGATTCGCAAAGGTGACGATCTTTACGAATACGTACGCGAGTAACGCGTTTCGACGAGATAATTAAATAATATCTCACGATATAAAATTAATAAATAAAACTTAAAACGTTATTAGGAATCACAACCTAAAACAAAATTTAATAAATAATCTTTAATTTAAATAAATACTTCCTGTAAACGAAACGGAATCGTTTTTACGAAACTGACTAAATTAGTCGTAGATAATTAATTTATCGAAAACAAACAAAAAAAAAATTTATTTGAGCAAATTCGTTTAAATCGTTTTATTTAACAAAACTCAAATTATTTAAACCTCTTATGTTTAAATATATTTTACGATAAAATCCGAGCATTTTATCTATTTTATCGCGATAAAATCGAGATCGAACACACGGGGGAATTATGTGGTGAAATAAGGTGGAAGACTTCATCTTCTACCTCATAATTCACAAGTCCTCTCTCTCTCTAACCCACCCATTTTCGTCACCTTCACAAGACCCAAACTTCTCTCTAGCTTTTCTTCTTCATTTCTCAACGAAACTTCAAGATCTTGGAGCCTAAACGACCGGGGAGTCAAGGGGAACGAGGAAGTACAAGAAAATATCACATTCATTCACGGGATCGAGGTAAATCTGGGAGGATGTTTTCGGTTTTGTAGGGGATTTTGAATACTTGTTTATTTGATGTTATAACCGAGTTAGTAACTTGTAAAACATTAATATGAGATGGTATAAACCTAAAGGAAGCCATGGCCGGCCATAAACCCGTAGATGGGATGGATTAGATGCTGAAAGAATTCACAGGTTCGTGACAGTGGGTTTTGCCGAACCCTGCGCAGCCTCTAACCCTACGGGCGAACCCCTTCTTCCCGCCCATGGACCAACGAACCTGTGCTTCACACGAACCCTTGCTGGCAGCCTCGCGAACCAAGCAGAACCCTTGCAGGTTCGACGAACCTTAGGCCAAACCTGGGAGTCACGAACCCTCTCTTTTGGGCTGCGAACCCTAAGGGACCGAACCCTCCTATGCTGTTAACCCTAGCTGAACTCTTAGACACCACCGAACCCTTTTAGTTTCCAGCGAACCTTGGTCTTGCAGGGTTGCATGGGCCGCGAACCCTGGCCAATCCTTAGCCCAACGAACCATGGACCACGAAACCTTTTCTTCACTTGGCCGAACCTAGGTTTATAGAGTTAGAAGGTTCGCTGCTATATTAAGGGAAACGAACTGGAAATCGTTTAACTAAATAGAGTAGGAACAATTGGGAGACATGGTTCTTATATATGGACATGTATATACTTGTGCATGCATGGGGGACCTAAAATTATCATGTTATAATTAAGAATAAGGTTCTAATAAAATAAATTGCAATATAGTGTGAAAGTTATAAAAAGGAAACTAAGTGATTTTATAATATTACATATATTGTTTTACAACAAAGTTAAATGGAGAAACCAATGAAGGTACCATGCATGCATGAGAAACTACAATAATTACCATCTTTTTACTTTAAAAATTTTAAAACTCAATATTATAGAATTTATGCATAAAGGAATGGATGATTAAGAATTGTTTATGATGTACCTAGGTAATCTCTTAGCAGGGTTATCAATTCAAACATAGTTGAAGCTTAACAAGCCTAAATTATATGACAATGGGAGTCATTATAAAGTGCTAAGTATACCATTTTAACTTAGAGTAAACCAAATAGGTTAAAGAATACTTAGGAGTTAAAATGATTATGAATGAGCACTTACTATTATTGAAATACATAAACTTAAGATTATGAACACATATCAAATTACAGATCTTTGAGTTGATTTTGAGTTTATATACACGAGCGCGCATTTTAAGAGAACACTGATTCTAAGGACTGCAGGTGAGTTCTCATAACCTCCCTTTCTTTAAACTGTTTTAGTTTTAAAACTCGGAGGTGAAACATGTATACCGGTTTAAATATTATTTTGATAACACAAGGATAATACCTGTTTATCATTATGATATTCACTATTATGAATTATCATTATTATGGATTGTCACTGATTATTATAAATCCGTGTAAACATTGTTATTGACTTCGGTGAATAACAAAGATTACATGTATTGTCTCATACTCCGTGAAATCATTACTTTTAACTTCGGTTATTTGTTTTGACTTCATGTATTGTCACGTGGAGGGTTTCCACATCCGTGAAGTATTGCTCTTGACTTCGGTTAATTGCTTTGACTTCATGTATTGTCACGTGGTTAGCGACCACTCCATGATTCATGTATCTAACTTATGTTAAATACATAAGGAATCATGTATAGTCACGAACATTGATTGAGAATATGATTGATTGAGTTTGGTTGATTTGTTGTGGATTGATTGCCTATATTTGATTATGATTATTTGTGATTGGCTATGACTGATTTGGTTATGTGGTTATGTGATTGTGTATGTGTTTGGCTGTTGAATTGATGGATGTGTGTTGGATTATCTCATACAGGTATTCATATGGATTTTCTCAAGAAGATCATAAGTTTTATACCCGTTTTAAACAAAGCATTTTATAAAACCATTTTAAGCATAAACTTTCAAACGCATTTTACTAAAACATTTTTAAATATAAAAACTTATGATTACTCACCAACTACTTTTGTAGTTGACACTTGATTTTCTTACATGTTTCAGGTGATGGAGACAAGTAGGATGAAGAGGATGATCTCTTCTATTTTGGACATCATCATCATATAGGATTCTTGGACTTAGTTAATTAACTAAATTTCTGGCGATTAGAGTTTAGTTAGTTTAACTAAATCTTTTGTGTATTTGATGTAATTGATTCATGATGAACATGATTTTTGTGTAATTATTGTGGTTGATTAAATGATATATGATGATATGATTTAGATGCCCATGAGCTTTTGAACAATCTACACATCCCTCGTGGCATCCCGATGATTCCGCCGTCGGTCGGGGTGTTACAGATTGGTATCAGAGCCTGGGTTATAGGGAATTAGGTTACTAGAAATGGTTGACCTAGTCTATAACCATAGGATACCCTAGTATGAATTAAATTCATACACTAGTTAGTATATTCAGGATTTCATGCTTATGTGTTTATTACATGTTAATTGAAACCCTGTTATACATCTGATATAAATATGCTGATTATAAATTTCTTGCTTACGTGTGCCCTAATGATTCGATAAGGACATGCACGTGGTGTATCGTAAAGGTGGTGGGACGTTGGCTAGGGCAGTTGCGACTGACCCTTACATATGCCCTATATATATACCATTTACGGTACATTAGGTGGATGTCAGTATTGAAGAATGTGGGAACTACCCGTTTGGGAAATTATTTGCTTAGGAAATAAATTGTTTATGAATTACTTGCTTTAGGAATTATCTGTTTATATTGTAAACACCAGACAAGGACATACTCGTGGTATACTACAAAGGTGGTGGGACGGTAGCTGGGGCAGTTGCGACTGACCCCTACATATGCCCTATACATATACCATTTGTAGTATATCAGGGGTCTGTCAGTGTCAGGAACATAGGATACTACTAGGACCTTACTAGGAATGGTTGAGAGGATATGATTGTGGACTGTTGATGATATATTTGATGGATTGACTGGGATTGGTTCATGGATGATCATATTTGATAAACACTTATAAATTCACTTATGAAACACACGGATTGGACACGTAGGGTGCATAGGATCGACTAACAATACGAACACTTAGTGATGGAATATGGACTTGGGTGATAATATGGACACTTGATGATAATATAAACGCATAGTGATGATACTAACACTTAGTGATGGTATGGACACTTGATGAGAATAAACTATAGGGAGGATATGAACACTTAGTGACAATAAGAGCACTTCGTGATGATATGAACCCTTAAGGATGATTATCTACACTGGGATTGATATGGGTTTTAGTGAATTTATACAATTGGGGGAAACTTAATGTCAGGTGAACTTAGACATTAGGTGAACTTAGAAATAGGCGAGCCTACATGTCAGGTGAACTTAGACATTAGGCAAACCTAATTGTTCAAGGACACTAGTGATCACTTCACTCAAAATTATCCTATTTAGGATAAGGTTTGTGAAGTGAGATTATGGTGAAGTACATGACACACTCTACACACTAGCAAGGGCATAATCGTGGTGCAATGGAACGGTGGTGGGACGGTGTAGGGGAGATTGCGATCTACCTCTGCATATGCCCTATATATAAGCTTGTTGCATTGCATTGGGAGGTTGTCAGTGTTAGTATAGAGTGAAGAATGTATAGGATCTAGGAAATAGTTAGCTAACACTAGTTATGACCAACTAGGACACTTAGAATAATAATAGGAAATTATAAACCTTTTTGAGTTTAATGACTGATGGGAGAGAAATATAGTTCTTATATGTAATCCCAATTGTCTAATGGACTCATTTAAACATTGTTTGTATGATGTACGTTGTAAACGGTAATAACATGTTTCTATTTCCTTCAGAAACATGCCGCCTCGCCGTCACAACGGAGATGATACGAACGCTGAGGATGCTAACGGTAATGCCAACCCTGGCATGCAAGAGTTAGCTAACCTCATCACTGGGTTGGTGAATCAGTTGACTCAGGCCAACCAAAACATCAACCAGAATCGAGGTGGTGCAAATCAGACAACTTGCACATTCAAACACTTCAATTCCTGCAATCCCCTGAAATTTACGGGTGCTGAATCAGCCACTGGTCTGCTGCAGTGGTTTGAGAGTATGGAGAACACCTTCATCAACAGTGAATGCCCTGAGAATCTGAAAGTTCGCTATGCCACCAGTGTTTTCCAAAAGAGAGCACTGACTTGGTGGAATGGGGAAAAGCGAACTAGGGGAGTAGATGCTGCCTTAGCACTGACATGGACAGAGGTCAAGACTCTGATGACCACTGAATTCTGTCCTAGAAGCGAAATGAGGAAGCTTGAGACTGAGTTCTGGGAACTCAAACAAGACAGTGGAGAAAACATCATCTACAATACTCAGTTTCATGAGTATAGCTTACTGGTACCTCATATGGTGACACCCTTGGAGAGGGCGATTGAGAAGTATATCGGCGGGATGCCGGTGCAGATTCAGGATACAGTCTATGGGAGCAATCCCAAAACACTTGAGGCTGCAATCCGATTATCTGCAACTCTTACTGATAATCACGTGAGGAATGGAACGCTTACTCGGAAGGGATATAAAAAGACTGACACCAAGACGACTGCAAAAGAAGTCAAAACTGAAGTCAAGTCTGAAGCTGCTAGCTCGTCCAAAAGCAGCAACAAGAAGAGAAAGAATCGGAACTTCATGGTCACTGCTCCTGCCGCCAAATCTGCGCAGCAATCCTCAAACAACTCAACTGCCAGGAATTTTACTGGGAACACTCCTCAGTGTAATACCTGCCGATATCATCACGCACCGAACTTGCCTTGTCGCGTCTGCAATAACTGCGGCAAGTTCGGTCATTTTGCTAACGTCTGTCGGAGTGCACTGCAAGCACAAAGGATGCAACATGCACCGCTTGCACTGCCAGCTCCTCCTGCACAACCTATACCAGCTGTACCCGTTCGCCAGGTACCTCAAGCACAGGCAAGAGCCTGTTATGAATGTGGTGAAGTGGGTCACTTCAGAAATCAATGCCCAAAGTTGACTGGAAATAATCAAAGGGTGGCAAGAGGCCGGGCTTTTCAGTTGAATGCTCCAGCTGCTCAAGCCAACCAGGATGTGGTCAACGGTACATTTCTGATCAACAACTCTTATGCATCTGTCTTATTTGATTCTGGTGCTGATAGGAGTTTTGTTTCATATGATTTCGAATGCTTGCTTGGTAGAACACGTACATATTTAGATAAACCGTTTAACGTGGAAGTGGCTGACGGAAACACTATTGATATTGACACTATTATCATTGGATGTACTGTGAACTTAAATGATCACGTTTTCCCAATTGATCTTATACCTATGCATCTTGGTAGCTTTGATGTTATCATAGGCATGGATTGGTTAGCCACTCACAGAGCGGAGATTGTTTGTCATGAGAAATATATTCGTATTCCTTTAGCTTCGGGTGAAACTTTGAGAATATTTGGAGAAACTGCTAGTAGAGGTCTTAAGCTGATGTCTTGCACAAAAGCACCTAAGTACCTTAGGAAGAAATGTATAGCCTTCTTAGCACACATTGTGGAGAAGAAAGAGAAAGAAAAGAGAATTGAAGATGTTCCGGTGATACGAGATTTTCCAGAAGTCTTTCCAGACGATTTACCGGGTCTTCCACCAGAACGTCAAGTTGAGTTTCGAATCGACTTAGTACCTGGTGCGAACCCAGTCGCCAAAGCGCCCTACAGACTTGCGCCTTCGGAGTTGCAAGAATTGGCGAGCCAGCTACAAGAGCTGACTGACAAAGGATTCATTCGCCCGAGCCATTCGCCATGGGGTGCACCGGTCCTATTTGTCAAGAAAAAGGACGGGTCATTCCGGATGTGCATCGACTATCGCGAATTGAACAAGTTGACTATCAAGAATCGATATCCACTGCCGCGCATCGATGATCTCTACGATCAGCTTCAAGGCTCGGCATGGTTTTCAAAGATCGATCTGAGGTCTGGGTATCATCAGCTTCGCGTACATGATGATGATATTCCCAAGACTGCTTTCAGAACCAGATATGGCCACTATGAGTTTTTGGTAATGCCTTTCGGCCTTACCAATGCACCTGCGGTTTTCATGGATCTCATGAACCGTGTTTGCAGGCCATACTTGGATAAATTCGTGATTGTATTTATTGATGATATTTTGATCTACTCAAAGACCAAGGAAGAACACGAGAAACACCTTAAGTTGGTTTTGGAGATCCTAAGAGAGGAGCGACTGTATGCCAAATTCTCCAAATGTGAATTTTGGCTTAAGGAAGTTCAATTCTTGGGGCACATAGTCAACGAATACGGTGTTCACGTGGATCCTGCGAAGATTGATGCTGTGAAGAATTGGAGTACACCGAAGACACCGACGGAGATTCGATCGTTTCTCGGACTTGCCGGTTACTATCGGCGGTTCATATCGAATTTCTCCAGGATTGCTGTCCCTCTCACTGCTTTGACTCAGAAGAATAGGCTATACGAGTGGGGACCAAAGCAAGAAGAGGCATTTCAGACCTTGAAGCAGAAACTTTGTGATGCTCCTGTCTTGACATTGCCTGATGGAAATGATGATTTTGTGGTTTACTGTGATGCATCCAACTTAGGTCTCGGTTGTGTTCTCATGCAACGGGGAAAGGTTGTGGCTTATGCATCAAGACAATTGAAGATTCACGAAAAGAACTACACCACACACGACTTGGAACTTGGTGCAGTCGTGTTTGCCTTGAAGATATGGAGACACTATCTTTATGGCACTAAGTGTGTAGTGTTCACTGATCATAAAAGCTTGCAACATATTCTCAATCAGAAAGAACTCAATATGAGACAACGGAGATGGGTTGAACTGTTGAATGATTATGACTGCGAAATTCGCTACCATCCTGGTAAAGCGAATGTAGTAGCAGATGCGCTTAGTCGCAAGAGTCAAGTTCAGATCCATAGTGTCCGAGTGCACAATAATCTCCGTAATGATGTTCTCACAGCCCAACAACACTCATTAGCTCAAGACAACTTGAAAAATGAGATGTCTTGTAGGGCTGAAATCTTATTGGAAACTAAGGATGACGGTTTGATGTATTATTTGAATCGGTTGTGGATACCGAACAGGGGTGATCTGAGGATGCAGATTATGGATGAAGCTCATAAATCTCGTTACTCAATCCATCCAGGCTCTGATAAGATGTATCAAGACCTTAGGGGCTTGTACTGGTGGCCTGGAATGAAGAAGGATATTGCTGAATATGTGTCTAAGTGCCTTAACTGTGCTAAAGTCAAGGCAGAACATCAGCGACCTTCAGGATTGTTATTACAACCAGAGATACCGATGTGGAAGTGGGAGAATATCTCTATGGATTTCATTACTAAACTCCCACGGACCGCGAACGGTAAAGATAGTATCTGGGTAATTGTTGATAGACTGACCAAGTCGGCTCATTTCTTACCGATACGCGAAACTTACCCTGTGAGGAAGTTAGCTCGTATCTACATTGATGAGATTATTAGCCGGCATGGTATTCCCTTAAGCATAATATCGGACCGTGATGCTCGTTTCACGGCACGATTTTGGGAATCACTTCATGAAGCATTTGGAACAAGACTGGATCTTAGCACTGCTTATCATCCTCAAACGGATGGTCAAACGGAGCGAACGATTCAGACATTGGAAGATATGTTAAGAGCTTGTGTCATCGATTTTGGTGGCAATTGGGATAGCCATCTACCATTGGTTGAGTTCTCGTATAACAACAGTTATCACGCGAGCATTGGTATGGCGCCGTTCGAAGCTCTTTATGGCAGGAAATGTCGATCACCTATTTGTTGGACCGAAGTCGGCGATTCGCAGATTACTGGTCCTGAGATTATTCAGGAAACGACTGACAAGATCCGCCAGATCCGTGACAATCTGTTAGCTGCTCGCAGTCGACAGAAGAGCTACGCGGATAAAAGAAGAAAACCTTTGGAGTTTGAAGTGGGAAATATGGTATTACTTAAAGTGTCGCCTTGGAAGGGCGTTGTTCGATTCGGAAAGAAGGGGAAGCTTGCTCCACGTTATGTTGGCCCTTTTAAGATCCTTGAACGGATCGGGAAGGTTGCCTACAAGTTAGAACTTCCTCCTGAACTTAGTAATGTGCAACCAACGTTTCACGTGTCCAATCTAAGGAAGTGCTTAGCTGATCAGGATCTTCAGGTACCACTCGATGATATTCGCATCGATGATACCATGCACTTTTTTGAAAAACCAGTGGAGATAATGGATCGTGAGATTAAACAGCTCAAACGCAGTAGAATTCCAATTGTCAAAGTACGTTGGGAATCGAAGCGGGGTCCGGAATTCACATGGGAGCGGGAAGATCAGATGAAGCTTAAGTACCCACATTTATTTACTACGGTCACTCCAAGTTGAATTTCGGGACGAAATTCCTTTAACTAGGGGAGACTGTAACATCACTGTACTTTCAGTTGTCCGTACGTCCGTACATCCGTACGATTGTACTGTTACGACTGGAGATTTATTTATTATGAATGATTATGAAATTATTGATTGACATTACTGATATTATCACTGTACTGGTATGCATGTTCATAATTTATTATACGCGCAAACCACGGGAAGTTTAGTTGTAATTCAACTAAACAGACCCGTAGTGTTTATCGCAGTTACTTATTATTGATAATGATGAATTATTGGTCTGAGATTGATTTGTGATGGAACTGGGAGTTTGTTGGAGTCTGGTTACTAAACGTAGTTAAGGACCCATGGTCATGATTTATCGAAATAGCGGTGGGACGGTGGCTAGGGCAGTTGCGACTGACCCTTACATATGCCCTATATATATGCATATTTCGGTCTATCATGGATGTGTCGGTGACTAGGGTTTAGTGGGTTTTGGTTTGGGAAATGATAATATTAAAGATGATTAATAATGAGAATTGATTACGCGATGGTGAGGTTACGGATATCATTTAAACGAGAATATTAATTCAGAAATATTAACTTAATAATGTATTCGCGTGGGTGACGATTCACACGAATATAATTATTAAGAATAATATACTGAAACGATATTCCATAAATAATAAATCAAATCGAAATACGTTACGAGCATCGGATTCGCAAAGGTGACGATCTTTACGAATACGTACGCGAGTAACGCGTTTCGACGAGATAATTAAATAATATCTCACGATATAAAATTAATAAATAAAACTTAAAACGTTTATTAGGAATCACAACCTAAAACAAAATTTAATAAATAATCTTTAATTTAAATAAATACTTCCTGTAAACGAAACGGAATCGTTTTTACGAAACTGACTAAATTAGTCGTAGATAATTAATTTATCGAAAACAAACAAAAAAAAAATTTATTTGAGCAAATTCGTTTAAATCGTTTTATTTAACAAAACTCAAATTATTTAAACCTCTTATGTTTAAATATATTTTACGATAAAATCCGAGCATTTTATCTATTTTATCGCGATAAAATCGAGATCGAACACACGGGGGAATTATGTGGTGAAATAAGGTGGAAGACTTCATCTTCTACCTCATAATTCACAAGTCCTCTCTCTCTCTAACCCACCCATTTTCGTCACCTTCACAAGACCCAAACTTCTCTCTAGCTTTTCTTCTTCATTTCTCAACGAAACTTCAAGATCTTGGAGCCTAAACGACCGGGGAGTCAAGGGGAACGAGGAAGTACAAGAAAATATCACATTCATTCACGGGATCGAGGTAAATCTGGGAGGATGTTTTCGGTTTTGTAGGGGATTTTGAATACTTGTTTATTTGATGTTATAACCGAGTTAGTAACTTGTAAAACATTAATATGAGATGGTATAAACCTAAAGGAAGCCATGGCCGGCCATAAACCCGTAGATGGGATGGATTAGATGCTGAAAGAATTCACAGGTTCGTGACAGTGGGTTTTGCCGAACCCTGCGCAGCCTCTAACCCTACGGGCGAACCCCTTCTTCCCGCCCATGGACCAACGAACCTGTGCTTCACACGAACCCTTGCTGGCAGCCTCGCGAACCAAGCAGAACCCTTGCAGGTTCGACGAACCTTAGGCCAAACCTGGGAGTCACGAACCCTCTCTTTTGGGCTGCGAACCCTAAGGGACCGAACCCTCCTATGCTGTTAACCCTAGCTGAACTCTTAGACACCACCGAACCCTTTTAGTTTCCAGCGAACCTTGGTCTTGCAGGGTTGCATGGGCCGCGAACCCTGGCCAATCCTTAGCCCAACGAACCATGGACCACGAAACCTTTTCTTCACTTGGCCGAACCTAGGTTTATAGAGTTAGAAGGTTCGCTGCTATATTAAGGGAAACGAACTGGAAATCGTTTAACTAAATAGAGTAGGAACAATTGGGAGACATGGTTCTTATATATGGACATGTATATACTTGTGCATGCATGGGGGACCTAAAATTATCATGTTATAATTAAGAATAAGGTTCTAATAAAATAAATTGCAATATAGTGTGAAAGTTATAAAAAGGAAACTAAGTGATTTTATAATATTACATATATTGTTTTACAACAAAGTTAAATGGAGAAACCAATGAAGGTACCATGCATGCATGAGAAACTACAATAATTACCATCTTTTTACTTTAAAAATTTTAAAACTCAATATTATAGAATTTATGCATAAAGGAATGGATGATTAAGAATTGTTTATGATGTACCTAGGTAATCTCTTAGCAGGGTTATCAATTCAAACATAGTTGAAGCTTAACAAGCCTAAATTATATGACAATGGGAGTCATTATAAAGTGCTAAGTATACCATTTTAACTTAGAGTAAACCAAATAGGTTAAAGAATACTTAGGAGTTAAAATGATTATGAATGAGCACTTACTATTATTGAAATACATAAACTTAAGATTATGAACACATATCAAATTACAGATCTTTGAGTTGATTTTGAGTTTATATACACGAGCGCGCATTTTAAGAGAACACTGATTCTAAGGACTGCAGGTGAGTTCTCATAACCTCCCTTTCTTTAAACTGTTTTAGTTTTAAAACTCGGAGGTGAAACATGTATACCGGTTTAAATATTATTTTGATAACACAAGGATAATACCTGTTTATCATTATGATATTCACTATTATGAATTATCATTATTATGGATTGTCACTGATTATTATAAATCCGTGTAAACATTGTTATTGACTTCGGTGAATAACAAAGATTACATGTATTGTCTCATACTCCGTGAAATCATTACTTTTAACTTCGGTTATTTGTTTTGACTTCATGTATTGTCACGTGGAGGGTTTCCACATCCGTGAAGTATTGCTCTTGACTTCGGTTAATTGCTTTGACTTCATGTATTGTCACGTGGTTAGCGACCACTCCATGATTCATGTATCTAACTTATGTTAAATACATAAGGAATCATGTATAGTCACGAACATTGATTGAGAATATGATTGATTGAGTTTGGTTGATTTGTTGTGGATTGATTGCCTATATTTGATTATGATTATTTGTGATTGGCTATGACTGATTTGGTTATGTGGTTATGTGATTGTGTATGTGTTTGGCTGTTGAATTGATGGATGTGTGTTGGATTATCTCATACAGGTATTCATATGGATTTTCTCAAGAAGATCATAAGTTTTATACCCGTTTTAAACAAAGCATTTTATAAAACCATTTTAAGCATAAACTTTCAAACGCATTTTACTAAAACATTTTTAAATATAAAAACTTATGATTACTCACCAACTACTTTTGTAGTTGACACTTGATTTTCTTACATGTTTCAGGTGATGGAGACAAGTAGGATGAAGAGGATGATCTCTTCTATTTTGGACATCATCATCATATAGGATTCTTGGACTTAGTTAATTAACTAAATTTCTGGCGATTAGAGTTTAGTTAGTTTAACTAAATCTTTTGTGTATTTGATGTAATTGATTCATGATGAACATGATTTTTGTGTAATTATTGTGGTTGATTAAATGATATATGATGATATGATTTAGATGCCCATGAGCTTTTGAACAATCTACACATCCCTCGTGGCATCCCGATGATTCCGCCGTCGGTCGGGGTGTTACAAAAACTATATTCAAGATAAAAAAAAGAAGTCATTGCTACTATTACAGACATGCAAAAAAATCTCTGACATTAAGCAACATATGTATTGTCATGTAGAGTTGGGCAAAAATAGGGAACCCACAACCCTAACCGGAACTGGTCATATCCGAACCGGTGGGTACAAACAGGTCAGATTTTTCAGACAAATTAGAACCGGAACAGGTTCCATCTATACCCTGCCAAAACCCGAACCGGAACCGGTCAAAACCGGTTGGAACCTGTCGAAACCTGGAACCAGAACCGGGTCTTGACTCTATTGACCGGAACTGGTTCAAAAAAAAAACCCGATTTGCACACATCTATTTTCATGGATATGAATAGCCATTCAACAAGAATATGGATATATTTTTTACCTTTACTGACAATATGCAACATATATATTTATTTTTTTTAAAAAAATTAATAAAGGCAAATGAAACATATATGAATATTTATAAATATTTAATTATTAATTTTTCTCAATTTGGATTAAATTTAACAATTTTGAACTTTGTTATTAATTCATGAATTTGTTGTCTTTACGATTACATCTTATTTCATGTTAATTAGAAAAAAATCACTTATTTTATTATTCTAATAAAACAATAGCAACACTTGACACATGTTACCCCACCTTATGAGCTCTAGAAAATTTTTTTCTGTCTATCTCTCATATTAAATACTAATTAATTATTTTTTATATTAAATAAATTAAATCTTAATGATTTTGAATAATTAAATTATACTACTAAATATCAAATATATAATTGTTCCTATAAGAATTTTCAATTATATAATATCATAAAATGTAAGTTTATATTTCCTAAATTTTTATTATTTGTAATTTATTATTTTAAGTATTCATCCTTTATTATTTATCAATAATTAATGATATTAAAGATACAAATCTTTATAAAAAAATGTTGTTTATAACAAATTTGATTTATTCAACCCATGTAATACATGAGTTTCTAATCTAATTATTAATAAAGATTCATATATGTTTCATTTGTCTCAATTAATTTAAAAAAATTAAACAATTTAAAATATACGTATGGTTAAAATACGTATTAAAAGTTGAGTGTTGTTAATAAAACACTAAAAAATTTTATTACTATTATATGAAATATTCACTTATTTTTATGTGTATCTTTTACATCAGGCATTCTTTTTCAAAGGAAAACCCACACTAGTTGACTTATGCTCCAATTAAATTACACTAAATATTACCCTTTTTTCTCCAACAACTCACAGAACATCTTGCTATCATACATGACTTGATCTATACCGTAGTTAAATTATATTATAAACTAGTAATGTTACTGCTGCGCGTTGCGGCGGTGTCTCAAATTTATATTGTCGAATAAAAACATATTACATTTGACTAAATTGTTTTAAAAATTAAACAAACTGAAAATGTACATAAACTAAACATGAAAACATATTTTATTTGGCATGAGTTGTTTAAAAAAAATATTTGCATCGAAATGTAAATCAAGTCAAATTTATAATGACACGTAAGGGGCAAGCTCAAAACTTTAGAAACTCGCGGAGGTCCAATTGACATTTTTGAAAGTTAATGGGTGAAATTGTTTACTTCGAATGAGAAACATAACTCGAATTTATATTGAAACATACATAAACTAAGCATGAAAAAAAATAGTTTTTTAAGTTAAAGAACAAAATGATTAAATTCAAAACTTTATAAACTCAATATAACGTTGTGTTATAGAAATAAAAGAAAAGTATGTATGATTCGTTACGATATAAACATAACCATATTTTGAAACGACTAAATGGTCAAATAAAAAAGAGAATACACCAAAAAAAAAAGTAACAATAAGTAAGGCAAGAAAGCTTATTTGACCGGTAAGATTTGAACCCGTATTTGGAAAGAATAGATTAAAAGAAGAGTTAGTTGATGCCTTTTAAAATTACCAAGAGTTAAAAATAGAAAACAAAAATGGGCCTGCTAAGATTAGAACCTACGCCTCCATGTCTACATACTCAAGATTTAAACACTGCACCAGATGACTACTTTATTGTCTTGTGGATGTCCTTATTTTTATTTAACATGAAAGTTGTTACTGGCAAAATAAGAGACAAAACAGTTACTGCCGAGAATCGAACTCGCGCGCCCAGGATTCTTTGAGAACGTTCTAACCATTGCACCAGATGAACCCTTATTGCTTTGAAACCGAAAACAATGTATTAATCATAGAAGCTGTCGGTGGTAAAACCCACCGACATTGCTTTTTATTATATAGGTAATATGGCTTCACATAAAATATAAACATACATTTGAATATTTGATTAAACCTAAGATGCAACTCCTCCTTATTGTGATATTAATTAGAGAATATCTCAATTGTCAGACCCAGTTTGGTTCGTAGAATCATACGGAAATGGAATGAAAATTGGAAAACAAACAAAAAACATGTTTGGTTCACCCAATTAAAGACGAAATTAAATCCATCAAGTTCCTATAACCACAGGAATTCAACTTTTCTTTTTTGTTTGGTGAATGCTTTCATTTTTCAAGCAGAATGTTTAGACTATGTGTTATGGGGTGACTAGAGCGTGAAAGCGCTTGGTCACGCCCCCATCACGCCATTGCACCATTTCAGCTGGGCGTAACCGGGCTTGAGGGGCTTCAGCGTGATGCTAGTCATGAGGTTGTCAAAGAAATTGAGCCGTTGGACAATTTAATATAAGGCTTTAATAAAAAAATCAAATACCAAAATATAACCACAGGAATTCAACTTTTCTTTTTTGTTTGGTGAATGCTTTCATTTTTCAAGCAGAATGTTTAGACTATGTGTTATGGGGTGACTAGAGCGTGAAAGCGCTTGGTCACGCCCCCATCACGCCATTGTACCATTTCAGCTGGGCGTAACCGGGCTTGAGGGGCTTCAGCGTGATGCTAGTCATGAGGTTGTCAAAGAAATTGAGCCGTTGGACAATTTAATATAAGGCTTTAATAAAAAAATCAAATACCAAAATATAACCACAGGAATTCAACTTTTCTTTTTTGTTTGGTGAATGCTTTCATTTTTCAAGCAGAATGTTTAGACTATGTGTTATGGGGTGACTAGAGCGTGAAAGCGCTTGGTCACGCCCCCATCACGCCATTGCACCATTTCAGCTGGGCGTAACCGGGCTTGAGGGGCTTCAGCGTGATGCTAGTCATGAGGTTGTCAAAGAAATTGAGCCGTTGGACAATTTAATATAAGGCTTTAATAAAAAAATCAAATACCAAAATATTAAATAAAAGTAATGATTACATTGAAGTGATGAAAGGATGATGATTACACATATGTATGTAAAGAGGAGTGATGAATTTAGTTGTTTTTATGATGGCTACGTGAAATGAGAAGGGTATGATGACTACACATGATCTTATAAATTACCTAAAACCACTTGTTCTCCTACAAAATTCATATTTAAAGTTATGATCATAACTTAATTTTTCATTTCAATTTAAAATCTAATTCCAGCTTTTTTTTTAAAAATTACGTGAACCAAACTACCCCTTAAATTTCATGCCACATTAAAGTCATAACAAAGATAGTTTTTTTCTTCCTAAAAAAGGGAATAATAGTCTAGAAATGACTCCTCACGTTTTTCATTAGTTGGGACTTTATTGAAATTATTAGATCAACTCTATATATCTAATTAAATCATTAACTAAATGATTTTACATATGCTATATTTGATAATAAACCAACCATTGACCTAAATCTAATTTTAGAATAGGCGATTGAGGTGTGTTAATTACCCATTTACCCTTACTAAGAATCCCGTTTAAACAAACCATGTTTAAGGTTCACCAAATTCAATTGGACAATTACATGGTTGGCTCTCTTCATGGATAGCTACTCCTGTATCTGTATTCTATATTACACAATAAAATAATAACAAATTAAATTTATCATTTGTTACTCTTATATTTATTTATTTTAAAATTTTGTCAATTCTTACTTTCATAATTTATTTATCATTAATTTTTGTTAATTGTTACTCTCGTATTTAACTCTCTTTCAATTGCAGTTAACTAACTCACTCTCTCCTAATTATTGTTAATAATTTTAAGTAATTGAATTGTATACTAAAATGTAAAAATGCAGATCATTTTATTCTAATATTTTGTTATAACTTAATAATAGTACGCCATGCTAATGTGCATTGGATGATCCACATCTCAGGATCAGGCGCCGATGAGCACATTGAACCATCCATGTGGCTGAGAGCCCTCACAGCCCAGCACAACGACACAATTATCAGGGGCACACTCTACCACTGAGCTAATAGCCCGTCGTGCAAGCCCCCTATCAGGGGCCCACTATGCCAAAAGTGAGAGAAACCCCATCCCTCTCTTTCCTTTTTTCGGCCCCATGTCACCACACAGGCGGCATGGTGACGTAAAAAGGGGATCCTATCAACTTGTTCCGACCTGAGATAATAAACTCATGAGCTTGGTATAAGTAGATTTTAATTATATCATATTTAAAATATAATTTTATAAATTTTAAACCTTAATTATTTTCTTATTTCACTAATGATTGATATGATATTCAACATACAAATTTCATTAAACTATTAGCTTATAACATGCTAAATTTATTTAATTCACACAAAACTGTTTTTATGCGTTTGTTGGTCGTTCAATAAAACTTTACTAATTATACAAATGGTACCTTACCTATCAAACACTAATTTTGTAGTTATTAAACTTTTTTTTAGTTATTAAACTTTTTGCTACTTAAAGTATTTATTAATACGTAGCTTAATCATTTTATATCAAAATATCGTTTAACTTTTAAATTATTAGTTTTAGCTATTTAAGATTGTAAATCTTTGAAAATGTTTTTAGTTGACTTAGTTTGATTCTTTTAAAAATTGAAAGAAAAAAGATTGCTTTATTCAATTAAGTCTAGTTGCAATCTTTTAAAGCGGATGGTCCTTAATTTAAGTAACATTGTTTTACTAATATTTCACTTTTAATTCTTAGATTTTATAAATTACTTGTATGGTCCTAAACATTTCAACCTCTTTTAAATATATATAGCTTAGGTCACAATATGTCAAGCATGTGAGGAACTAATTGTGTTACAAATGTTTAAAGTTTGGAACAAAATGAGTAATTTATGAAACATATGAACAAAAAATGAAATGCTAACAAACCACATAGATCGGGTTGGTAATTTACTCTAAAAAATTTTTTCTTTAAATTTTGCATTTTATCAAATTCTGACCACCCTAAACGAAGAATGCGACATTCGCATTTCGCAAGTTGCAACTATTAATAAAGTAATTAAATAATGGGTTTATCTAACAACTCACTTGGACCATTCCTTTGTTAACGTTTTCAAGTTAAATTCCTAATTTCGTCTAGGATTGTGATTATTCAAGAATCAACAAACGTGTTCAAAAGAAACAAATTTCATATCATTGTTATATATATATGAATTAGTAAATTATTTTTATGTTTTTTATATGCATAATCACATTGGTGAAGCTACCCGTAGAAGTAGTGTCAAATCCAATATGATATTTACGAATAGAAATAGTGTTGGTTAAAAAACAACCGTAGTTTTGAAAAGAAACTAGTAATCATTGTTTAAAAGAGCTCACATGTAGCTAGGGTTAGTGTTGAAGTATTGTATAGCTTTAGTGTTTTTTTGTTTAGAAAGTTAGACTACGTCTGTTAGTATATATGGTTACTTTTCTGTTATTTTTCTGTTGATTAGTTTTAACGGTGATTTGTATTCAATGGTATATGTACTGATTTGGTGAAAGGAGATGAAGTAATGAGAAGACAATAAAATTTCTCTTTTCTTTGTAACTCTATACACATTTGATTTCTCTTTCAAATTGTAACAAGTGGTATCAGAGCCTAGGTCAAAATTGGGCTCAAATTTGGAAGAGGTAACGAAGGTTCGAAAATCAATCGGTGAGAAGAAAGGAGCAGGATGGTTTCTACGAAATTTGAGTTGGAGAAATTTGCCGGGAAGAACGATTTTAGTTTATGGAGACTCAAGATGAGAGCCTTACTGGTACACAATGGTGTCGTAGATGCATTAAAGGGAGAAGATAAACTTCCTGAAGAGCTAAGCGACAAACAGAAGAAGGAGATGATGGAAAAGGCACACAGTGCTATCATTCTAAGTCTCGGTGATCGTGTGTTGCGAGAAGTCTCGAAGGAATCTACAGCAGCCGGAGTTTGGGCGAAATTGGAGTCACTGTATATGACTAAATCGTTAGCAAATCGATTATATCTCAAGAAACGATTGTATACCTTTCAGATGTGTTCTGGGAAGTCAATCGAAGACCATACGGATGAATTTAACAAATTGGTGCTGGATCTTGAGAATATCGAAGTACAACTTGATGATAAAGACCAATCGATAATTTTCTTGGCATCTCTGCCAATTTCCTATGAACATTTTGTCGATACTTTAATGTATGGAAGGGATACTTTGTCCATGGATGAATTTCTTGTAACATCACTGTACTTCCAGTTGTCCGTACATCCGTACGATTGTACTGTTACGACCTGAGATTTTGTAATTATTAATATTGACACATTATTTGATGATTATCACTGTTACTGGTATACATGTTTATAACATATTATACGTGTAAACCATGGGAAGTTTAGTTGTAACTCAACTAAACAGGACCAGAGAGTTTATTGCAGTCATATTGTTGATGATTATGGAATTGGTTTGGAAATGGAAAAAGGGATTTAAGTTGGTTGTTGTTTGGTTACTAAACATAGTCAAGGACACATGGTCATGGTTTATCGAAATAGCGGTGGGACGATGGCTAGGGCAGTTGCGACTGACCCTTACATATGCCCTATACATATGCATATTTCGGTCTATCATGGATGCGTCAGTGACTTGGGTTTAGTTGGGTTTTGGATTGGGAATTATAATATTCAAGATAATTAAATAATGGAAGTCGTAATAAAAACAATTACGCGATGGTGAGGTTACGGACATTATTTAAACGCGAATATTAATTCAGAAATATTAACTTAATAATGTATTCGCGTGGGTGACGATCCGCACGAATATAATTATTGAGAATGATATTCTGAAACGATATTCCATAAATAATAAATCTAATCGAAATACGATACGAGCGTTGGATTCGCAAAGGTGACGATCTTTACGAATACGTACGCGAGTAACGTGTCTCGACGAGATAACAAAATAATAATTTACGTTGATAAAATAAGAAAAATAAATTAAAAACGTTTATTAGGAATCACAACTTAAAACAAAATTTAATAAGTCGTTTTATTAAATAAATTAATGTAACGAAAATAAACGGAAACCGTTTTGCGAAACAACTTTATTCGAGATTGTTTTATGAAACAATATTAATTAAAAATCAGTTTATTCGAAATGAAATAGAAGTATTTAAACGATTTATGTTTTAAATCTCCTTTACGAAAGGAAATAATTAAAACTCTTATTTAAAATCGGAGTCATTTTAAGGAATAACATTTAATCAAAATTATGTTTATTAAAACAAAACCTAATTAATTTAAAGGTTTTGTGTTGTAAATACGATTAGGATAAAAACCGAGCATTTATTAATTATTAATCGCGATAAAAACGAGACCGACCACGATGTGTTCATACGCGATAAAAGAGAGGGAAACCTTCCTTCTTTCTTCATTTTCACCACCACATTCCTCTCTCTAAAAGCACACACACACTTCTTCTCTACCTTCTCTCTAGCTTTCCTCACTCATTACTCGACGGATTCACGAGATCTCGGCGCCTACACGACCGCGTGATCGAGGAGAACAAGAATCCACAAAGAAATCTCGAGTTTGGCCAACGAATCCAGGTAAATCTAAGTTTTACTTTCGGTTTTAGTTGCAAATCCCGAATCTTATAAATGTATGTGTTATAATCGGTACTAACCCATAGAAAACCCTAAAGATGCATGCGTTTGAGGGTATAGTAGCCATGGATGATCTTGAAACATCATATATATGACGAGGATGGTGATAAGCAGCCATGAGAGAACAGGTTCGTGACCGACTAACCCACATGCAGGTCGGCGAACCTCATGTGGGCCGAACCTTCTAGCCGCCATTCCCGAACCCATCAATATAAACCCTAGTTGGCCGACGAACCCTCGCCATGCCACGAACCTTTCTGTTGGGATTTGCATGGTCGAGCCGAACCTTAGGATAACAGCGAACCCTCATGGGCGGGATAAGGGCCGAACCCTATAGGGTGGCCGAACCTAAAGGACCGGCGAACCTGTTGCAGCCCAACCCTTCGCGAACCTTACTTCCTAGCCGAACCTTGGTCGAGCTTTGTTGGGGCGAACCTTGGATCAATCTAGCCGAACCCTACCCGTGGGATTAGCCGAACCCTAGAGATAGCGAACCTAATGGTTGGGACACGAACCTTGGGGCTTTGCCGAACCCTAAGGGCCACGAACCTTAAGGTTCGCTGGTCCTAGGGCTGATAAATCTAAGTTTCGTTAAGCTACGGGAAGGAATACACGAACATTAAAGAAACATGGAACATGGGTTCATCTAAAAACCATGCATGCATAACCAAACAAAGCCACCACCTTTTCTCTTTCTAACTTGAATGTTTAAAGAAACTAGGAAATATATATATATCGAATTCGGGATGCAATTAACTTAATGTATGAGTTTTACTAAATTGGAATTTAAGGGTTACTAAACTAAATTATGGTGGCTAGTATAATTGATCATGCATGTGAGGATATATCTAGATATCACAACAATCGTATCATTATAAAGTAGTTAACAACTAGCAAGTTTAACTATCTTTAATGATGGACATTTATAAGAGATTGGGTAATCAGTTTCAACTTAGATTAATCAAACTAAGTGGGTGAAGCACCTAATGATTTAAAAGTGATCATGTGAGGATAATTAAAATAAAACACGTATGCTTATGAATACCGACACACGATAATCACAGGTTGACTGAGTTATTGTTGATTTTGATTTCTCTTACGCGAGCGCGCATTTCGCAAGAACACTGATTTCAAGGAATTCAGGTGAGTTCTCATAACCTCCCTTTCTTTAAACTGTTTTGTTTTAAAACTCGAAGGTGAAGCATGTATACCAAATTCAAATATTATTTTGATAAAACAAGGATAATACCTGTTTATCAATATGATATTCATATTATAGAATTATCATTATTCATGGATTATCTCTTACATTTATATATCTGTGTAAACATTGTTATTGACTTCGGTCACTAACAAAGATTACATGTATTGTCACAAACTCCGTGAGTCATCGCCTTTAACTTCGGTTAATTGCTTTGACATCATGTATTGTCACGTGGATTGTTTCCACTCCGTGACTCATCGCCTTTAACTTCGGTTAATTGCTTTGACTTCATGTATAGTCACGTGGTTAGCTACCACTCCATGGATCATGTTTTTAACTTATGTTAATTACATAATGTCCATGTATAGTCACATATATTATTTGAGATTACTGATGATGAGATTGGTTGAATGGTTATGTGAATGATTATCTATAATTGACTATGACTTAATTGATATGTGGTTATGTGTTGATTGAATGTTTGATTGTTGAATTGATGGATGTGTGTTGGATTATCTCATACAGGTATTCTTTTGGATTTCCTCAGAAAAATCATAAGCATTTATACTCATTTTAATCTAAACCTTTTATAAAACCATTTTTAAACTTAAACTTTTAAATTCATTTTACAAAATCTTTAAGTATAAAAAACTTATGATTACTCACCAACTACTTCGTAGTTGACACTTGATTTTCTTACATGTTTCAGGTGATGAAGCTAAGTAGGTTGAAGAAGATGAATTCATACTTTTGGACATCATTATATAGGATCTCGGACTTAGCTAATTAACTAAAATTCTAGCGACTTGAATTTAGTTAAATAGTTAATTCTCTTTTGTATTTGATGTAAACATTATCATGAAGAACATGATTTTTGTGTAAATAATTTGGTTGATTGAATGATATATGATGATTTGATTTAGATGCCCACGAGCTTTTGAACAATCTACACATCCCTCGTGGCATCCCGACGTTTCCGCCATCGGTCGGGGTGTT
Source organism: Mikania micrantha (assembly GCA_009363875.1). Classification (NCBI taxonomy): domain Eukaryota; kingdom Viridiplantae; phylum Streptophyta; class Magnoliopsida; order Asterales; family Asteraceae; genus Mikania; species Mikania micrantha. The sequence goes on along the minus strand of CM018697.1, from coordinate 7,278,986 downwards.
ACAGATTGGTATCAGAGCCTGGGTTATAGGGAATTAGGTTACTAGAAATGGTTGACCTAGTCTATAACCGTAGGATACCCTAGTATGAATTAATTCATACACTAGTTAGTATATTCAGGATTTCATGCTTATGTGTTTATTACATGTTAACTGAGCTCCTGTTATACATCTGAATTATATATACTGTTTACTTGCTTGCGTGTGCCCTAATGATTCGATAAGGACATGCACGTGGTGTATCGTAAAGGTGGTGGGATGTTGGCTAGGGCAGTTGCGACTGACCCTTACATATGCCCTATATATATATATATACCATTTATGGTACATTAGGTGGATGTCAGTATTGGAGAATGTGGGAACTACCCGTTTGGGAAATTAACTGCTTAGGAATTATATGCTTTAGGAATTATTTGTTTGATCTATAAACTCCAGGCAAGGACACACTCGTGGTATACTACAAAGGTGGTGGGACGGTGGCTAGGGCAGTTGCGACTGACCCTTACATATGCCCTATACATATACCATTTGTAGTATATTGGGGGTCTGTCAGTGTCAGGAACTTTGGATATTATTAGGAATTGCTGTAAGGTTATGATTGATGGATTGTTGATGGTATACTGGTTGAGAATGGCTTGGATTGACTCATGGATGATCACATTTGATAAACACTTATAAAACCACTTATGAACACACTTATTGGACACGTAGGGTGCATAGAAGCAATGAACGATACGAACGCTTAGTGATAGATTTGTGATTTGGAGGATGATATAGACACTTGATGATAATATAAACGCATAGTGATGATACTAACACTTAGTGATGGTATGGACACTTGATGAGAATAAATTATAGGGAGGATATGAACACTCAGTGACAATAATAGCACTCAGTGATGATATGAACCCTTATTAATGATTATGGACATTGAGATTTGGTATAAAATTTAGTGAACTTAGACATTAGGGGAACTTTAATGTCAGGTGAACTTAGACATTAGGTGAACTTAGAAATAGGCAAACCTACATGTCAGGTGAACTTAGACATTTGGCGAACCTAATGGTCCAAGGGAACTAGAGACCACTTCACTCAAAATTATCCTACCTAGGATAAGGTTTGTGAAGTGAGACTATGGTAAGATACATGATACACCCTAAATGCTAACAAGGGCATAATCGTGGTGCAATGGAACGGTGGTGGGACGGTGTAGGGGAGATTGCGATCTACCTCTGCATATGCCCTCCCTATATATAAGCTTGTTGCATTGCATCGGGAGGTTGTCAGTGTTGGTATAGGGTGGGGAATGTATGGAACTTAGGAATAGTTAGCTAATATTAGTTATGACCAACTAGGACACTTAGTATACTATTAGGGAAATTATAAATGTTATGAGTTTAATGACAGATAGGAGAAAAATATAGTTCCTATATGTAATCCTAACTGTGTAAATGAATTCATTTGACCATTGTTGGTATGACTTACGTTGTAAACGGTAGTAACATGTTTCTAATTCCTCAGAAACATGCCGCCTCGCCGTCACAACGAAGATGACTCGAACAATGGGGATGCTAACAACAGTAATGCCAACTCCGGCATACAAGAGTTAGCAACACTTATTTTCGGATTGGTGAATCAACTGACACAAGCCAATCAATCTCTCGCTCAGAACAGAGGTGGTGCAAACCCACCAATTTGCACATTCAAACACTTTAACTCCTGTAATCCACAGAAGTTTACGGGTGCTGAGTCTGCCACTGGTCTGTTGCAGTGGTTTGAGAGTATGGAGAACACCTTCATTAATAGCGACTGCCCTGATAACCTGAAAGTTCGTTATGCCACAAGTGTTTTCCAAAAAAGAGCACTAACATGGTGGAATGGGGAGAAACGAACTAAGGGAGTTGATGCTGCCTTAGCGCTAACATGGAAAGAGGTTAAGGACCTGATGACCACTGAATTTTGTCCTCGCAGTGAGATGAGGAAGCTTGAGACTGAGTTCTAGGAACTCAAGCAGGACAACGGGGAGAATGTAATCTACAATACTCAATTCCATGAGTATAGCCTGCTGGTGCCTCATCTGGTGACACCATTGGAGAGAGCGATCGAGAAATCTATCGGCGGGCTGCCGATGCAGATTCAGGATACTGTCTAAGTACACTGGGAATACTCCCCAATGTAATACTTGCAGATATCATCATATGCCAAACTTGCCTTGTCGCGTCTGCAACAACTGTGGCAAGTACGGCCATTTTGCTAATGTTTGCCGGAGTGCACCGCAAGCACAAAGGATGCAACATGCACCGCTTGCACTGCCAGCTCCACAAGCTCAACCTATTCCAGCTGTATCCATTTGCCAGGTACCTCAAGCACAGGCAAGAGCCTGTTATGAGTGTGGTGAAGTGGGTCACTTCAGGAATCAATGCCCAAAGTTGACCGGGAATAATCAGAGGGTGGCAAGAGGCCGGGCGTTTCAACTGAATACTCCAGCTGCTCAAGCCAACCAGGATGTGGTCAACGGTACATTTCTAATCAACAACTCTTATGCATCTGTTTTGTTTGATTCTGGTGCCGATAGGAGTTTCGTTTCATATGATTTCAAATGCTTACTTGGTAGAACACGTACATATTTAGATAAACCGTTTAATGTGGAGGTGGCTGACGGAAACACTATTAATATTGACACTGTTATTATCGGATGTACTGTGAACTTAAATGATCACGTTTTCCCGATTGATCTTATACCTATGCATCTTGGTAGCTTTGATGTTATCATAGGCATGGATTGGTTAGCCACCCACAAAGCGGAGATAGTTTGCCATGAGAAATACATACGTATACCATTGCCTTCGGGTGAAACTTTAAGAGTCTTTGGAGAAACTTCTAGTAAAGGTCTTAAGCTTATGTCATGCACTAAAGCACACAAGTACCTTAGGAAGAAATGTATAGCATTTTTAGCTCACATTGTGGAGAAGAAAGAGAAATGAAAGAAAATTGAAGATGTTCCAGTGATACGAGATTTTCCAAAAGTATTTCCAGATGATTTGTCGGGTCTTCCACCAGAATGTCAAGTAGAGTTTCGAATTGACTTAGTACCTGGTGCGAACCCAGTTGCTAAAGCTCCCTACAGACTTGCGCCTTCGGAGTTGCAAGAATTGGCGAGCCAGCTACAAGAGTTTACTGATAAAGGATTCATTCGCCCGAGCCATTCGCCATGGGGTGCACCGGTTCTTTTTGTTAAGAAGAAGGACGGGTCATTCCGAATGTGCATCGACTACCGCGAATTGAATAAGCTTACAATTAAGAATCGATATCCACTGCCGTGCATCGATGATCTTTTCGATCAGCTTCAAGGCTCGGCATGGTTTTCAAAGATCGATCTTAGGTCTGGGTATCATCAGCTTCGTGTACATGATGATGATATTCCCAAGACTGCTTTTAGAACAAGATATGGCCACTACGAATTTCTGGTAATGCCTTTCGGGCTTACTAATGCACCTGCGGTTTTCATGGACCTCATGAACCGTGTTTGCAGGCCATACTTGGATAAGTTTGTGATTGTATTCATTGATGATATTTTGATCTACTCAAAGACCAAGGAAGAACACGAGAAACACCTTAAGTTGGTTTTGGAGATCCTGAGAGAAGAGCGACTGTATGCCAAATTCTCTAAATGTGAATTTTGGCTTAAGGAAGTTCAATTCTTGGGACACGTAATTAATGAAAATGGTGTTCATGTAGATCCTGCAAAGATTGATGCGTTGAAGAACTGGAGTACGCCAAAGACACCGACGGAGATTCGATCATTTCTCGGACTTGTCGGTTACTATCGGCGGTTCATCTCGAATTTCTCCAGGATTGCGGTCCCTCTTACTTCTTTGACTCAGAAGAATATGCCTTATGAGTGGGGACCGAAGCAAGAAGAGGCGTTTCAGACTTTGAAGCAGAAACTTTGTGATGCTCCTGTCTTGACACTGCCTGACGGAAATGATGATTTTGTGGTCTATTGTGATGCATCCAACCTAGGTCTCGGTTGTGTTCTCATGCAACGGGGAAAGGTTGTGGCTTATGCATCAAGGCAATTAAAGATTCACGAGAAGAACTACACCACACACGACTTGGAACTTGGTGCAGTTGTGTTTGCCTTGAAGATATGGAGACACTATCTTTATGGCACTAAGTGTATAGTGTTCACTGATCATAAAAGCTTACAACACATACTCAACCAGAAAGAACTTAACATGAGACAACGGAGATGGGTTGAACTGTTGAACGATTATGACTGTGAAGTTCGCTACCATCCTGGCAAAGCGAATGTAGTAGCAGATGCGCTTAGTCGCAAAAGTCAAGTTCAGATCCATAGTGTCCGAGTGCACACTAGTCTCCGTAATGATGTTCTCACAACCCAACAACACTCATTAACTCAAGATGACTTGAAAAATGAGATGTCTTGCGGGGCTGAGATATTATTGGAAACTAAGGAAGACGGTTTGATGTATTATTTGAATCGGTTGTGGATACCGAATAGGGGTGATCTTAGGATGGTGATTATGGATGAAGCTCATAAGTCACGATACTCAATCCACCCGGGGTCTGACAAGATGTATCAAGACCTTAGGGGCTTGTACTGGTGGCCTGGAATGAAGAAGGATATTGCTGAGTATGTGTTTAAGTGCCTTAACTGTGCTAAAGTCAAGGCAGAACATCAGCGACCTTCGGGATTGTTGTTACAACCAGAGATACCGATGTGGAAGTGGGAGAATATCTCCATGGATTTTATTACTAAACTCCCACGAACCACTAACGGTAAAGATAGCATTTGGGTAATTGTCGATAGATTGACTAAGTCGGCTTACTTCTTACCGATACGCGAAACGTACCCTGTGCGGAAGTTAGCGCGTATCTACATTGATGAGATCATTAGCCGACATGGTATTCCCTTGAGCATAATATCGGATCGTGATGCTCGTTTCACGGCATGATTTTGGGAATCACTTCATGAAGCCTTTGGAACAAGATTGGATCTTAACACCGCTTATCATCCTCAAACGAAGCGGACGATTCAGACACTTGAAGACATGTTGAGAGCTTGTGTCATCGATTTCGGTGGCAATTGGGATAGCCATTTACCATTGGTTGAGTTCTCGTATAACAACAGTTATCACACGAGCATTGGTATGGCGCCGTTTGAAGCTCTTTATGGCAGGAAATGTCGGTCACCTATTCGTTGGACCGAAGTCGGCGATTCGCAGATTACTGGTCCTGAGATTATTCAGGAAACGACTGACAAGATACGCCAGATCCGCGACAATCTGTTAGCTGCTCGCAGTCGACAGAAGAGCTACGTGGATAAACGAAGAAAACCTTTAGAGTTTGAAGTGGGAGATATGGTATTACTTAAGGTATCGCCTTGGAAGGGCGTTGTACGATTCGGGAAGAAAGGTAAGCTTGCTCCACGTTATGTTGGCCCTTTTAAGATCCTTGAACGCATCGGGAAGGTTGCCTACAAGTTGGAACTTCCTCCTGAACTTAGTAACGTGCACCCGACATTCCACGTGTCCAATCTGATAAAGTGCTTAGCTGATCAGGATCTTCAGGTACCACTCGATGACATTCGCATCGATGATACCATGCATTTTGTTGAAAGACTAGTGGAGATAATGGATCGTGAGGTTAAAAAGCTCAAACGCAGTAGAATTCCAATTGTCAAAGTACGTTGGGAATCGAAGCGGGGTCCAGAATTCACTTGGGAGCGGGAAGATCAGATGAAGCTTAAGTACCCATACTTATTTACTACGGTCACTCCAAGTTGAATTTCGGGACGAAATTCCTTTAACTAGGGGAGACTGTAACATCACTGTACTTCCGGTTGTCCGTACATCCGTACATCCGTACGATTGTACTGTTACGACCTGAGATTTTGTAATTATTAATATTGACACATTATTTGATGATTATCACTGTTACTGGTATACATGTTTATAACATATTATACGCGTAAACCATGGGAAGTTTAGTTGTAACTCAACTAAACAGGACCAGAGAGTTTATCGCAGTCATATTGTTGATGATTATGGAATTGGTTTGGAAATGGAAAAAGGGATTTAAGTTGGTTGTTGTTTGGTTACTAAACATAGTCAAGGACACATGGTCATGGTTTATCAAAATAGCGGTGGGACGGTGGCTAGGGCAGTTGCGACTGACCCTTACATATGCCCTATACATATGCATATTTCGGTCTATCATGGATGTGTCAGTGACTTGGGTTTAGTTGGGTTTTGGATTGGGAATTATAATATTCAAGATAATTAAATAACGGGAGTCGTAATAAAAACAATTACGCGATGGTGAGGTTACGGACATTATTTAAACGCGAATATTAATTCAGAAATATTAACTTAATAATGTATTCGCGTGGGTGACGATCTGCACGAATATAATTATTGAGAATAATATTCTGAAACGATATTCCATAACCTCCCTTTCTTTAAACTGTTTTGTTTTAAAACTCAGAAGTGAAGCATGTATACCAAATTCAAATATTATTTTGATAAAACAAGGATAATACCTGTTTATCAATATGATATTCGTATTATAGAATTATCATTATTCATGGATTATCTCTTACATTTATATATCCGTGTAAACATTGTTATTGACTTCGGTCACTAACAAAGATTACATGTATTGTCACAAACTCCGTGAGTCATCGCCTTTAACTTCGGTTAATTGCTTTGACATCATGTATTGTCACGTGGATTGTTTCCACTCCGTGAATCACCGCCTTTAACTTCGGTTAATTGCTTTGACTTCATGTATAGTCACGTGGTTAGCTACCACTCCATGGATCATGTTTTTAACTTATGTTAATTACATAATTCCCATGTATAGTCACAGATATTATTTGAGATTACTGATGATGAGATTGGTTGAATGGTTATGTGAATGATTATCTATAATTGACTATGACTTAATTGATATGTGGTTATGTGTTGATTGACTGTTTGATTGTTGAATTGATGGATGTGTGTTGGATTATCTCATACAGGTATTCTTTTGGATTTCCTCAGAAAAATCATAAGCATTTATACTCATTTTAATCTAAACCTTTTATAAAACCATTTTTAAACTTAAACTTTTAAATTCATTTTATAAAACCTTTAAGTATAAAAAACTTATGATTACTCACCAACTACTTCGTAGTTGACACTTGATTTTCTTACATGTTTCAGGTGATTAAGCTAAGTAGGTTGAAGAAGATGAATTCATACTTTTGGACATATATATGATCTCGGACTTAGCTAATTAACTGAAATTCTAGCGACTTGAATTTAGTTAAATAGTTAATTCTCTTTTGTATTTGATGTAAACATTATCATGACGAACATGATTTTTGTGTAAATAATTTGGTTGATTGAATGATATATGATGATTTGATTTAGATGCCCACGAGCTTTTGAATAATCTACACATCCCTCGTGGCATCCCGACGTTTCTGCCATCGGTCGGGGTGTTACAGTTCTTGCTGCGTTAAACTCAAAAGAATTGAAGAGGAGGTCTGAATCAAAAGAAGAAGGTGGAGAAGGACTGGTTGTTCGTGGTAGATCTGAGCAACGAAATTTTAAGCCAAGAAGTTCTTCTGGATCGAGGTCCAAGTCAAAGTTCAAACGAAGATGTTATGTGTGCAACTCAGAGAAGCATTTCAAAAGAGACTGTCCAGAGCGGAAGAAAAGAAGAGGAGAAAGTAGCAAAGGTCAAACTCAGTCGAAGGTTCAAGATGATATTTCAGAGGGTTATGAAAGTGCTGATGTGCTGAATGTCTCAACTGATGGTGTACAAGATCAGTGGGTGATGGACTCAGGTTGCTCATTTCATATGACTCCGGTTCGTGAGTATTTTAAGGAGTTTAGATCTGAAAGAATGGGAACTGTCAAGCTGGGTGATAATCGGCCTTGTGAGATTGTTGGAACTGGTACAGTGACTTTCAAGATGATGAATGGAATGAAGATAGACTTGAAAGAAGTAAGATTCATTCCAAGTTTGAAACGAAATTTTCTTTCATTAGGAGCTTTTGAAAGGGATGGTTACACTATTAGTTTAAAGGATGGTAGAGCAAAAGTTGTAAAAGGATCTATGGTGGTGTTTTCTGGCACTCGAAGAAACAACATTTATTTGCTGGATGGAAATGTTGAATGTGGATGTGTTGACGTTGCAGAATCAAGTTCTTGAAAGGATGTCGCATGGCTTTGGCATAAGAGGCTGGGACATATTAGCCAACAAGGTATGATTGAACTTGATAAGAAGCAGGTTTTTGGAAAAATTGATGATTGTAATTTTGGTTTTTGTGAGACTTGTGTAATGTCAAAGTTCAAAAGGGTTAAGTTTAGTAAGGGTAGACATAGTTCATCTGGAGTGTTGGATTATATACACTCTGATCTATGGGGTCCGGCTAGTGTAAACTCATTAGGGGGGGCAAGATATTTTCTGTCATTGATTGACGACTTTTCTCGAAGAGTATGGGTGTTTGTTTTAAAACATAAGAGTGACACTTTTGGGAAATTTAAAGAGTGGAAAGTCTTGGTTGAAACCATGGTTGTAAAAGTCGCTAGGCGCTAGTCGGGCGGTGAGGTACCGCCTAGGGATTAATCGGGATTAATCGGGATTAATCGGCGCTAGGCGGATTGGAATTTTTATATGTAATTTTACAAATATATATTATATACACACATCAATATCAATAATTTAATATAATACTTCAAATAATTTTAAAAAATATACTTAAATATTTTAAAAAAAGTACTTTAAAGTGCAAACTTAAACACTGAGTTCAAAGTTTAGAGATAATTTTCGATGTTAACTGCTTGGATTCGATGTTTCAGAGACATATTAAAGATTTTTGATTGAGAAATATCTAAATAATCATGAAATTGGTCCCTTTTTACCATAAAAAAGTCAAAAAAAGCCAAAAAAAGTCAAAAAAATGAAAAAAAAATAAAAATCTGATCGGGCCGCCTAGACCCCGCCTAGGCCGCCTAGCACCGCCTAGCGCCTAGGCACCGCCTAGCGCCTAGGCACCGCCTAGGCCAAAAATTACACAGCAGATGGGCGCCTAGCGCCTAGGCGCCGCCTAGGCGGCCGCCTAGGCCGATTTTTACAACACTGGTTGAAACTCAAACAGGTAGAAAGGTCAAGAAATTACGTACAGACAATGGGTTGGAATTCTGTAATAGTGAGTTTGATCATTATTGTAAACATAATGGAATAGCTAGGCATGTAACTATTCCGGGAACCCCTCAACAGAATGGGTTGGCAGAGAGAATGAATCGGACGTTGCTTGAACGAGTAAGGTGTATGTTGGAAAGTTCTGGTTTGCCAAAATCTTTTTGGGGAGAAGCTGTATCTACGGCAACTTATTTGATAAATAGAACTCCATCCACAGTTTTGCAATTTAAGACGCCAATGGAGATGTGGTCAGGTAAACGACCAGATTATAGTTGCCTAAGGGTATTTGGGTCATTAGCTTATGCACATGTTAGTAAGGGAAAGCTAGAATCTAGAGCTGATAAATGTGTTTTTCTGGGTTACACTGATGGTGTCAAGGGCTATCGTTTATGGAGAATGGAGAATGTTAGTCCTAGGGTGATTACCAGTCGAAGTGTGGTGTTTAAGGAAGATGTCATGTATAAACATCTTGTTAATTCTAAAGGGAAGGATAAGATTGAAAGTCCTTTAAGTCAGGAAGGTGTTCACATTGAGGTGGAGTCAGAAGTTCAATTGGAAGGAGCTGATCAGGAAATTGAAGATGTTCAAGTAGAGGCTGATGTTAATAATAACTATAGTTTGGCAAGGAATCGGACTAGAAGACATGTGGTTCCTCCTTTGAGATATCAAGATGGGGCAAATATTTCTGCTATAGCTTTTCTGGCTGCTGAGCTTGAAAGTACATGTGAGCCATTAACCTACAGTGAGGCAGTGAATTCGGTTGATAAAGAAAAATGGTGTGTTGCTATGAAGGAAGAGATGGATTCACTTGAGAAGAATGAGACTTGGGATCTTGTAAATAAACCCAAAGATAAGAAACTGGTTTCATGTAAATGGATTTTTAAGATTAAAGAGGGAGCATTTAAGGATGAAGGTCCTAGATATAAGGCTCGGTTGGTAGCTAAAGGATTTACTCAATTAGCCGGTATTGATTATGATGAAATTTACTCACCAGTAGTTAAGCACTCTTCTATAAGAGTTATTTTGTCTTTAACAGCATCTCAAGATTATGATTTGGAGCAGTTAGATGTTAAGACAGCTTTTCTTCATGGTTATTTGGATGAACAGATTTATATGCAGCAGCCTTTGGGGTTTGAGGTAAAGGGTAAGGAGGATAAAGTTTGTTTGCTTAAAAGATCTCTATATGGTTTGAAGCAGTCCCCTCGACAATGGTACAAGAGATTCGATGAGTATGTGATGACTCATGATTTTTCTAGAAGCTCTTATGATAATTGTGTTTATTTCAAAGAATTCAGATCTGGTGAGTTTGTTTATTTGCTTCTATATGTTGATGATATGTTGTTGGCATGTAAAGATAAGTTTGAAATTGAAGCAACTAAGAAGATGTTGATGTCTGAATTTGAAATGAAAGAGCTTGGTGATGCAAGGAAGATAATTGGTATGGAGATTGTAAGAAATAGAGATCTGAAACAGATATGGTTAACTCAATCTGCTTATTTGCAAAAGGTGTTGAATAACTATGGCATGATTAATTGTAAAGTTGTTCAAACTCCAATTGCTGGTCATTTTAAGGTTTCTTGGATGGATTGTCCTAAAGATTCTAATGAGATTAGTTATATGGAAAAAGTACCATATGCTAATGTTGTTAGAAGTCTCATGTATTTGATGGTTTGTACACGGCCTGATATTGGATATGCTATTAGTGTTGTGAGCAGGTATTTGGCAAATCCAGGTAAAGCACATTGGGAAATTGTCAAGTGGATCTTGAGGTATTTGAGTGGTACTAGATCATATGGTTTGATTTATGGTGATCATAGTACAAGTAATAATGAAGTGGTTGGATATGTTGATGCGGATTATGCTAAGGATCCGGATAAGGGGAGATCAATCACTGGTTATGCATTCCTTGTATTAGGCAATCTTGTGAGTTGGAAAGCCCAGTTGTAACATGTAGTGGCTTTGTCCTCGACAGAATCAGAGAACATAGCTCTCATGGAAGCAATTAAGGAGGCTATGTGGTTAAAAGGATTCATTTCTGAATTGGGTGTTAATTTGGATAGAACAGCAGTGTTTTGTGATAATCAGAGTGATGTGAAGTTGTCAAAGAATGGTGTTTTTCATGAGAGAACTAAACACATTAATGTAAAATTGCATTTTATTAGAGATATTGTAAATGCTAAGGAGGTTCTGGTTGAAAACATTGGCACTGATGAGAATGCAGCGGATATGTTCACAAAATCATTAGTTGGACCTAAATTCAAGTTTTGTTTGAACTGCTTGAATATTAGTTAAAGCTATCCAAAGGTGGAGATTGTTGAAGTATTGTATAGCTTTAGTGTTTTTTTGTTTAGAAAGTTAGACTAACGTCTGTTAGTATGGTTACTTTTCTGTTATTTTTCTTTTGATTAGTTTTAACGGTGATTTGTATTCAATGGTATATGTACTGATTTGGTGAAAGGAGATGAAGTAATGAGAAGACAATAAAATTTCTCTTTTCTTTGTAATTCTATACACATTTGATTTCTCTTTCAAATTGTAACAGTTAGATCTTAACATCTAGTAGCCATGGACGAACCTTTTGAACGGCCCAGGGTGCCTTGCCCCCCTGCTTTTCCTGTTAGAATGGCCGATTTAGTAGTATTTAGTCAGGAAATTTTTGTTTTTCAACTCAGAAGGATCGATTTAGTAGTATACCGTTAGTAAATTTTATAGGTGTTGAGTCCAGCCTCCTCCGTTTTCTTCTCAAAATCCTCAACCCACCTCGGAGATTTTTTCAAGCTTTATCAATATTAGTAGCGTTGCGAGAGGGTTTATCGTTTAAACCTTATATTGGGGTGTAACAATAACAACTTCAATAGAAAAAGATTACAAGGAGCGATTACTCATAACATTTGTTACATGAGGTATTTTTCAAAATATGTCAATTCTTAACGTACATGGGTAAAACTTAACCTCTATATGTGGTGACATGGTATTAATTAATTGGTTTAGAGCCATCTTCATGATGTGCACTTCATTTTATTCTGTTTTGTGGTTACAAACAATGTTACATCTCGACATTTTCTTTCCCAAATCATGACACTTGAAGTTGAATTGATGAGTGGTATATATCTGCACGCTCCTATTTCAGGAGCAATGAAAATGTGTTGTAACATAGTCTCAAAATGTCATTGTGTGAGTGATGAGTACAACACTCTTTAATACCCCGTTCAAGATCTAGCTAAAGCCACATCTTTTTGGGACTGTATATGGTAGTGGACCTTGAACGTTTTCACCTTTCATTTTGTGTAGAAAGATCAGATTGTTTTATGGTTATGAAAATTAAGATGTATTTGTAAGTTTTTGTCAGAAAAGTAAGTATGCAGTTGTGCATTTATGGGTAAAAAAATAACTTAATTTCCAAAATTAATATTTGAAGGGGTGATACATTTTTTTAATAGCTTGAAACACATACATTCAAGACAGAATGCAACCGTATTTTGGATTTGATGCTCTAGCCTATAGGGCATACACCCGAGCCCAATCCAAAAGAAACCGTATAACTAGATAAACCCTGTGATCTTACTTCAACAAATGTGTCTTGACCTCACTGTTGTAAAAGTAGGTCTCCAAGGCCGATTACTCTCCGAGTACTCGCTCCAAGGAGTTGTTCCGAGTCCGAGTACTTCCTGAGTATTACCCGAGTACTCCCGCCTAGGACCGCGTACTCTCCGATTACTCGCTCCAAGGACCTGTTCCGACCTAGGAGCGCCTAGCGATTTTTGCAACCATGCTTGACCTGAATTCAAACACTAAAGGTAAATTTTACCTAGCTTTAAAAAGGTATCATCAACGTAATAAAATTGACACATTCTTCCCTAAACCGAAACCAAGGCCAACTCAGCCACCTTTATCCAATTTAGCTACCATTCCCATCACACTAATAATAATAGGATTTGAATAAGAAAAACAATAACTTTTTTTTAATATAGTTTTTCTTTGAAAACTTTAAACTACAAATTTTTTATGTTTTTCGGTTTTTTGTAAATTTTAATGTGTTATTGTGTCTTTTTACTCGTTATTATGTCGTATTGTTTCTAAATGAGTTTTAAAAAACATGCTGGAAAAAACAACTGTGTAGTATATTAAACATAATAAATTACAATGTAAAACACAACAATAAATACGCATTATATGGTTTTTATTAAATTATGATTTTTGAAAAACTCAATGATTAAATAACACACTTGTATACTTATAATATATTAAACATAAATATTAAATAACAACATATTTATTTAATATATAAAATAATAACAAAATAACACAATTAATAACAAAATAACAATATATGCAACCAAGACAATTAATATAAAGCAAGTAATCACATCAATAATTAATATAAAAAGATACTCATGAAGCACTATACTATAAAATGTGTGTGTTTGTTAAGGTGTTAAGACTCAACATTAACTTACTAATACAATACAATAGATACTAAAACACCGTTTAGCACTTTGTGTTTTAAAAGATTATTCGGATGACATATTTTCTATACTTTTCTTAAATAATTCTTGATAAAAATATTTTGAGCATGTTAACGAATTTTTCTTTATTTCTAGTGGAATTTTCTTACTTCTTATTTGGTTGTCTCACGCCTCCCTTTCTATCGCGGTACTAAGAGCGAGCTTACGATGTCTCATACTTTTGCTTGTTTAGAAACATAATTGAACATGCTCGGCTTGATTACAATCCAGTGAAATTTCAACAAGCTTTTATGTGAAGTGTCAAGGGATAAGTTTTTGGACAACAAACGAAATACACATGTTTAATTAGTATATAAAGGAAATGTTATATACTAAATAATTAAATAAGAAATAAATGTACGATTAAATAAAGAAAATATTAGATATTATATGATAAGAATATTAAATTATAACACATGACGTTGAAATTACTTATTTATTGGGTTCTAAATCATTTGATTTAAAGATTACTTGTCTAACTTTTATATTTAAAGACTACTTTCTAATATATGATTTATAAATTAACAACTAATCATTACATTATTTGCTTAAAATTTGTTTTTCCTCTCCTTTTTTTTAACACTTGGTATTTTATTTTTCTACACAAGTTGCAAATTAATCTTGCGTTTATTGCCATTACTATTTTTATTACACATCTATATCTATATTATATAATAAATAAAAGTTTTGATATGCCACTTGTCAACATTCTAGGCTACTTAAAGATTTTTTTCCCTCTCTCTCATCATAAATATTTCTATGCCATTTTTATTAAATTTTGATTTTTTTTATCTTCTCTCTCCTATTAAATATTAATGATTTTAATTAACTTACTAAATAATATGATTAAATTATGAATTAATTCTATAATTTTTTATAAAACATCTTTGTAAAATATGTATTATGTTATTTTAAACAAATAATTTAAAAATTCAAATATTTAACATGTGTAAATGTTTAATACATATATGTTTAATATATATGTTTTAAGAACATATGTAAATGTTTAATACATATATTTGTGTGTGTGTGTATATATATATATGTTTTAAAAACAATTTTTTATAAATTTTTACCTTTAAAGTTTTTCTATATAAAAAAGGTATAATTAATATTATTAGTACTAATATAATCATTTAAATTTAAAAAGATATAATAAAATTATTTTAATTATGTTAATTTATGAAAACATAATTATAAAATCACATTATTTTTTATGCGCAAACTCGTGTACTACACGGGTTTATAACCTAGTACTATATAAATCATAATAATATTTAACTGATTTATTATTTATAAAATAAATTACGCAAACAGTATCATGTCTCTTTCTCAGAAACTCAAATGGGCAAACCGGCGATAAATTGTGTTTTTGTCAAGATCGCCCTCCCATTGCCGCAGTTGACTTTTCTCAAACATTACATTTGACGGTCACCAACACGTCGGTTTTAACGTGGTCAACCATCCAAGAGTTTATTTTTATTTTCTAGAAAAAAAAAACTAATCATAAGATTTAAAAGCAAGACTCTTCAAACCGGGATAAGGGAAAACCGGCTTCAATGCTTGTCCGATTAACCCCTTTTGAAATCTTAAATTTAGCCGGCCGATCGGGAGGTTTGATCACTAGCTATATTTTCAAAAATAGAAAACAAAAAATATAATTCTTTTAAGATTTTTCTCACTAATTTAATTACTTTGTTTAAACATATTTTGTTTATAATAGATTTCATATTTTATATGTCTGGCAAAATAAACGGGTTGGGTTGAGTTAGGTAACAGATCAGAACAGATGCCTGTCAAGATAAGTGCAGATCATGATAAGTTTTAAAAAAATCATTTTGGGTCTAACTGAGTTGTTTTTAAAAAACATCAATTTATTTCAAGTTAAAATAAATTGTAATGAAATAAATAGTTTATTTAAACAAATTTTAATGATTTTATCATTAAATATATTATTAATTATTATTACTTGATTGAATACATTATATTTATATAGTTTTTAAGTTACCATTTTGACCTGTATTGTATTAAAGTGTTAAATATATGATATTTCAACATATTCAATATCATTATGTTACTCATTTAATTTCAACCCGAATTAAAACAAATCTTACCAAAATCTACCTATTTATTTTGGGGAAAACTTTGTAGAAATATAACCAACTTTTCATTTTGTTTCAATCAAGTCACTCAAACTTTTTTTTGTCACAATTAAGTCATTTAAGTTATTTTTGTGTTTGAATTCTATGTTTTTAACCTAAATTGCAGGTAATACATGTTGATATAAATTTAAGTGAATAGTTTTTTAAAAAAATGACTGACTTGAATAAGTAATTATTAATTATTAATTTTTTTGTCAAATATTAGTTAAAATTAATAATTATTGATTCAAATCAGTCATTTTAAAAAAAATATATTAACTCAAACTTATATCAATATGTATTACCTAAAAACATAGAATTCAAACACAAAAATAACTTGAATGACTTAATTAGGACAAAAAAAAGTTTGAATGACTTGATTAAAACAAAATAAAAAGTTGGTTACATTTGAACAAAGTTATCTCATTTATTTTGTAATGCGTTAATATTGTGAGGTATAATATTTTACTAGCTTACAAAACCATATTAGAAAGATATTTATTAATTAAATAAAAAATATTAGACGTATAGAAGTCGGTTTATTCCCCTTGAAACCTTCATATGTATACGTACGACATACGACCATAACCTCGATCTATATATTCATAATACCCATTGATCTCTCTTCAAACCCTCTAACAATTAATCTCTTTGATTTCCACAGATCAAAACATGAGCCCTCGAAGGTTTCTTGATGATGATCACAACCGTCAGTTGATCAAAACCGGAACCATGATCAACGGTCCACGACCGGCACCATTAAAGCTCAAACAAGAATCACACACAGCACACAAACACCATAACCAGCAGATGAGAAAAGGGCCGATCATAATCTATCTTCGTTCTCCAGAAGTCATCCACACCAAGCCTCACGAGTTCATGGCTCTTGTCCAGAAGCTCACCGGTCTTCATTCTGGCTCCAATGATCAAGACCAGCAACAGATCAAAACCCTAAAGCAAGAACGCCAAGATCTAATTAATTACAACGGGTTTTCAATTGATTCTGGTCATGTCACACATGAAAGAAGCAAGAGTATGACGTCGAAGAGTCCGATGTTTAACACGTCTTCGAATCGATGTATAGCGGATGTCCCGCTTTTTACACCGATTACTAGCGATCGGTACTTCTTTTCGCCTCAACGGTTCTTGAAATTATCGGATGTGTTGAGCAGTTCAATATTGTCACCTGGTTCTCTAGTCGAGATGATGAAAGAAGCTCATGAATATTAACCGATGGAAGCATATATATGGCTCGCACCTGATACACTTTGTATGTAATGTATTGTTCAATCATTCACTAGTACAAAAGTAATTTTTTGAGGTGGTGTTGAATTTTTTTTTTTTTAAGCGGTCTCGTTAAAACCGCTCCATATAAGCAATTTAACCACCTCAAAAAATATAGTTTTGTACTAGTGATTTGTTCTATATCTGGCTTGTAGTTTTTTTTTTCCTTTTTTTAAGTAGATTTTCTTCTATTATCACGTACTAATTAATTAATAGATATTTGTGATTTTGATTTTTATACATCAAATATCTGTTAATAATAATGTTTTATTATTCTGAGAAAGAGGCTCTTTTTGTTTTAGATTTGGCATGCATCTATATGTATCATGTTTTTAACAAAACATTTTATGTATCTCTATATATTATATATACATATAATATTATTGAACTTCATAAATTTACATGTTAACATGCATGTGGGCATGTAGTGACTTAATTAGGGATTCATTTGTTTTGCATAATTGCATATTAATTTAAGCCATGATGCATGGATTGGTGATAATCATGTTCAAAATTTTTGATACGTACGACACGATAAAAGTTCAAAATAGTGACATGTTCTTAAGTACGTTTAAAAATTAACAAAAAGATAACTATTAAACTTGAGAATGAAGATTAAATACCAAAGAAATTAAATTCAAAGGATGATTTTTTATCGATGAATTTATTCTAATTCACACCATTAATTGTATATATACCTAGATCATGAGTATCATTAAACTAAAGTTCATTTGGTCAAAGTGTATGAGAAATAGCTCGATCGGCAGGAAACAATACCGACTATATTTCTAGATTGATGAGAGGGTTTTAGGTGCTTGATGATCGGATTGGTGGTTGAAGTTTTAATAGTAGATCGAGTTGTTAAAACGTGACATGACGGCATGACGACTCAGGCGCAAAAGTAAACGATTTCGGGTAACAATTAACAAACACATCAGTATGTTAATGGCATGGTTAAAGTACATGTCTAGCCGAGTTTAAAGATCAACCTAGCTAACCCATTTATAACACGTTTTAAGATCATGCATGTTCTCTTAGTTTCATAAAACCAATCTCCACTATTTTGACACTAATATAAAATCACTTTTACCTCCTTTGCTTCTTATAATCTCAAAATTTATTTCACATGTAAAGTGTTAACGTAAAATGGATCATCTTAAGATTCACATAATTCATGTTGTTGATGTATCGA
This sequence comes from Mikania micrantha, assembly GCA_009363875.1. Classification (NCBI taxonomy): domain Eukaryota; kingdom Viridiplantae; phylum Streptophyta; class Magnoliopsida; order Asterales; family Asteraceae; genus Mikania; species Mikania micrantha. The sequence goes on along the minus strand of CM018697.1, from coordinate 7,260,648 downwards.
CAAACCCTTGTCAACCTACTAAGAGACAAACATCTTTAGTCTTACCGCAGGAGGGAGCCTCTTACAATTAGACTCCGATGTGAAAATCAATCAGTACCGATGATCGAATTAAGCTAGAAATGCAAGTAAATGAGAACGGTAGTGAGAGTGAGATTGAGAGTTGGAATTCGAGTGAGAGTTCTTATGTGTCCTTGCTTCTTTTCTTACTTTCTATGGGTACCGTGGGAGCTTGTGCCTTCTCAGATCTACTTCCTTTCTTATTAAGTATAATATTTTTTGACGTCTTGACCCATTTCTTGACTCTTGTGAATGTTTTCTTTTTTATATAAAGGGTTGATCCTTGTTGATTCCATTGTTCAAACACCCTACTCTTGGTTGTTGTCACTTCATCTGCTTTTCCTTTCTTTAATTTGGATATCCTTAATTTGATGATATCGATATCCCTTTCTCACTAGTTCTTGAATGATTGTATTTTGCATGTGATTTGTATTTGCTCGTACGTCCTGGCTAATATAATATGTCTTGTATTGTCCACCCGTTTAGGAAGTTAGCCAATTCATGTTACTATATATATATATATATATAGCAAGTTAATAAGAACATTTCGTCCTAAGTAGGGTTGTAAATGAACCGAACGTTCAGCGAACGGTTCGTGAATCATTCGGCAGGAAGTTCGTTTATTTTCGCTCGTTTAATAAATGAACGAACATGAATAAGAAATTTTGTTCTTTTAGTTAAATAAACGAACATGAACATAGGTCGTGTTCGCTCATTTATGTTCGTAAACGTTCGATAACATGTTCATTTGCGTTCGTTTATGTTCGGTTAAGTTCATTTATTATATTTATTCATTAAATCTGTTAAGTTGTATATTTTTATTCTTTTATTTTTAGATTAATATCATAATATTTATGTTATTTTTAGTTTAATACTATAATATTTAATTTATATATTTATAAATGATTATCTCTAATGCTTAAATTAAATTAAGAATGTTGATATATATTGTTGAAATAATACGTGTTCGTTAGTGTTAGTGAACCGTTCATGAACAAACTATATTCCTTAATAAACGAACACGAAAAAGAATTTTCGTTCCGTTAGCTTTCGTGAACAAGTTAAAAGTTAATCGAACGAACACGAACAATAACTCGTTCGGTTCCTTTAGAGCCCTAATCCTAAGTCATCAATGTTATTACATTGTACATATTTGATCTTGTTAAAATGATATGTCGTGTCATTTCTGCTATCAATAAACCAGGTAAGTAATCATGTAAATGTTGTAGTGTCATTTAACCCATTATAAATTGGACATGTTTGTGATAAAGTGCAAGTAAATTAATCACACATGTCATGTTTTGGTTCAATAATTATGTAAGAATGCACGTATTGTCAAACACAATTTAAATTTAATAAAAAAAACATGTTTTTTGAGTTCTAGCTGGAAGGGGTTGACAAACGGTAGGAAAGGGTTGATGATGAGTGAACAGTCTTTTTTTTTTTTTTTGAATGTAACTTTATCACGAGTATCGTATTATATATAATAATAGAAAACATTTCCGATGTCACCACTTATATGAGAAACCAAACAAAAAATGAAGTTTTGATGGACATTATCTATTAATATTATTAGTAATTATTAATTAATAAGAATAATTGGTGTGAAAGCTAGGTAATATATTTTAGTGTAACTATTCACCATGTTTGACGACGTCTAAAACACTGTGAAAATGAAGAATATAAATGTTTGATGCAACTCGTATCATGTGTACGTATACCACAAATTGTTTAAAAAAAAAAACTAATATATATGATATTTACTCCAGCCAGTTGACAGTGGTAGCGTACACTTGTATGTATATTTGAACAAGACTTGTTAGAAATTACATTGTTTATTAGACTATTTCAACATAAGCATCCTTGCATACATGCATGATACATAGTGTTGCAAATACTCTCAACTAATAAAATAACTTAGCTTATTTAATTGATAGAGGTTTTTGTCTGTTACTTATTTCGAGATAAAAAATATATGATACAATATTTGTCATGAAAAAAAGACTAGGGACTGTTTGGTAGCATCTGAATGGGTCTGCATCTGAATGGTTCAGATTCAGACCGTTTGTTTGGTGTAAAAAAACACATCTGAATGAGGTAGAATGTTTGAACCAAGGTCTGAATGGTTCAGACTTGAGACGAAGTCTGAATGAGAAGAGAAGAAGGATGAGAATGTCTGAATGGCTTCATGACCACCACCGACCACCGCCCACCGAGTGACACTGCTCCACGATCACCACCGCCCACTGACTGCCACTGAATCGATAGCCACTCCACCACCAAACGACGACCGACCGAGGGTTTTGCGATGGTGCGATGGTGAGGGCTCGACGACCGCAGGTGGAGACGATGGTGATGTCGTCGACGGAGGAGGGGTGAAATGGAGTCTGAACGGAGGAGGGGCGAGATGGAGTCTGAACGGAGAATGGGCGAGACGACGGGCGAGACGACGGGCTGGGGCGAGAGAGCGATCGATGGTGATGACAGTGGTGATCGATGACAATGGATGGTGATGACGATGGGTCTGAATGCTTCGGCGGAGGAGATTGGGGTTGCGGAGGAGGAGATCGGAGCTGCGGAGGTGCTACGATATGATGGTGGATGGCGGGGTGAAACCTCAAACCGGCGTCGGCGTGGGCTGGGGTGCCGTCGACCGGCTACGGTTTTTTTAACAAAAAAAAGGTTTTTTATTTTATTTTTTTAATTACATTCAGATATGCAACTAAACAGTCTTAATCGGTTCAGCACTTAATGGTTCAGACCCTCTTAACCATTCAGTACTTAATGATTCAGACCTAACCTAACGACGCCTATGATAACTCAATTTATTATTTTGTGAAATAAATAGATTGTAAATGTAATTTGTAACTGTGCTTTGTCTCATCAACTTCCATTCAGTATGATATCAATGATATCGTTTTCGTCTAACTGTGAGATTTCAAATTGAATTTTTTTCTTGAACGACTACTTTGGAGCACAAGCGGTTCATTATATCGTGTCACTAGAGGTACCACCTTTTTATATCCAGCACCTCAGTATTTAAAAAAAACTCTTTTGTGATATTTGAACCTAGGACCTTATGTTTCTGAGTCTTATCTCGTCACCAAAAAGCCGTTGAGCTATAATGGGTTCCACGGTTTCAAATTGAATTCAAACGATGTCATTTCTATAGAGAATCTCAATAACTTGTAATAGTGGTTCATTCATAATAGCTAGGTTAAAATAACTTTTCTTTTTTTAGATAAATATAAATCACTACGTAAAATCCTGTGAATTACACGGGTTGAAAACTGAAATGTTATGTACTTCTAAGAAAACTTGTTTAAAAAAATTGTTTTTTTAAGAAAATTTATTTTGCAAAACTTTTATTTTTCCTAAAACCACAAATTTAAAATAATTCTATTTTTTTTTCAAAAATGATTTTTAGAAAATTTCATATTTTATAAAATTTGTTTAAGTGTGGTTATTAATAAAAAAGATTTCATTTTTTATCCATTAAAATTATTTTTAATATGAAAAAGGTATATAATGTCAATAGTCATTATATTTATAATTACTTAATAAATTAAAGAATATAATTACAATTATCATTTAATATAAGAAAGAATTATTGAAAAGACTAAAAAATGACATGTGATATAAGAGAGAATGATTGAAAAGACTAAAATAATATAATTACAATTATCATTATAATTTTGTAACCTAAAAAAACTATATATGTAATTCTTTCTTTTTTTTTTTGGCACATGGATTAACTGACCATGGGAACGTGCTTTTGTAACATAAATGCAGCAAAAATTACTAATATAATTTTTGTCTTAAAATCCCAAAGCTTTAACAACTAGTAAAAATGTTGGTATTTATTCTAACTTTACTTGTTACTCCTGTGATTAATTGTTTTCATACAAAATCGCAAAACAATAAACTTTTTTAAAGTAAATTACTAATATGGTTCACTTTTGGTCCATTAGTTTCATAAATTACCATATGATCCCAAACTTTAGATACATGTAACACATATAGTCCTTTGGTTATCAAATTACTGTCACATAATTGACCAAATTACCCTCATATAAGGACTATATGTGTTATAAATGTGTAAAGTTTGGGATCATATGAGTAATTTATGAAATCTAGAGATAGACTGAAATACTATCAAACCATATGACCATGTCGGCAATTTACTCTTTTTTTTATGACCAAAAATATATATCTTAGGAAAACGTTAATGATTAAGCAGTCTCCGGTCACGAAGGCTCGTCCCCTAATTGACATTAAAAAAAAAATCAAAGTTATTAAATACGCTCGTGTGTTATTTTTGGTTATGATTTCTAAATTAGTTTTTTCTTCAATTATGAAACATATCATCGTTTTAGATAGGAACCACCGATTAACTTCTTTACTGTAGAGGTGGCCAAACCGGTTTTTTTTCAAGAACCGGAACCGGTTCCAAACCGGTTCCTAAGGCCCACCGGTTCCTCCAAACCGGTTCCACCCAAGACCCGAACCGGTTCCGTACCCGGTTCCACTCCAAAAAGACCCTATTCGGTGTACCCGGTTAGGGTAGGGTCCTAAACCGGTTCCTGTTTTAGAACCGGTTCCAAACCGGTTCCACATGTTTTTTTTCCCTTAAACTATAAACTAATAATTTATAAACTCTAATAAAACCTTAAACTAATAATTAATAAACCCTAATAAAACCTTAAACTTATTAATAAACCTTAAACAAATCAAAGAATTTAACCTTAAACAAATAAAACCTTAAACTATTATTTAATTTGATTTGTTTAAGGTTTAATTAGGGTTTATTAATTAATTATTAGTTAAATGTTTGATAAGTTTAAGGTTTTATTAGGTTTGATTTGTTTAAGGTTTAATTAGGGTTTATTAATTAATTATTAGTTAAATGTTTGATAAGTTTAAGGTTTTATTAGGTTTGATTTATTTAAGGTTTAATTAGGGTTTTTTAATTAATTATTAGTTAAATGTTTGATAAGTTTAAGGTTTTATTAGGTTTGATTTGTTTAAGGTTTAATTAGGGTTTATTAATTAATTATTAGTTAAATGTTTGATAAGTTTAAGGTTTTATTATGTTTGATTTGTTTAAGGTTTAATTAGGGTTTTTTTATTAATTATTAGTTAAATGTTTGATAAGTTTAAGGTTTTATTAGGTTTGATTTGTTTAAGGTTTAATTAGGGTTTATTAATTAATTATTAGTTAAATGTTTGATAAGTTTAAGGTTTTATTTAGGTTTGATTTGTTTAAAGTTTAATTAGGGTTTTTTAATTAATTATTAGTTAAATGTTTGATAAGTTTAAGGTTTTATTAGGTTTGATTTGTTTAAGGTTTAATTAGGGTTTATTAATTAATTATTAGTTAAATGTTTGATAAGTTTAAGGTTTTATTAGGTTTGATTTGTTTAAGGTTTAATTAGGGTTTTTTAATTAATTATTAGTTAAATGTTTGAATTGGTTAATAATAACAAATGTTATAAACAAACATAAATTCATTAATTATTTTAAGTAATTTAAAAACAAAAGAAAAGAAAAGTTACAAACAACTAATAAAACATTAAAATCAAAGATTTGTGTCGTTTTGTTGAGAACGACTGAAGTTAGCTTCAAATGCGAGTTCTTCGTCGGATAGGCCGGGTGATAAGCCTTCTTCAACTTCTTCATCATGTACTTTTACTTCAATGGATGTTTCATCTTCGAGGGTTGTTTGATCTTGAATACGATCGATCGAGTCCAAATGATCCTTTAAACACATGCACATTTCTACCGACTTGGGAGTGAGTTTTGTTCTTCTTAACGACAAGACCCTGCCACTAAGAGAAAATGCAGATTCCGAAGCTACCGTGGAAGCTTGGACAGTTAGTAAATCACGGGCCATGGCGGCAAGAATCGGAAACTCGGATTCCTTTGCTTTCCACCAAGCCAAAATATCAAAATTGCGATATGACTCGGCTGTCATATCAGATGAGTAATCCGTACCACCATACCAGCCGAGTTCGCTTGAAGGGGTATTACCCCTTTGACGTTTAGCCGTGACGTTTCGAACCGTGTTCAATAGGTTAACCATTGGATCTCGTGCTCGAGAAGCACTCGAACTTGATGAGGAACCAGGGGTGGGCATATGTATGTTTCCACCATATTTAATCAAATAAAAGTCATACATTTTTTGTAAATTATTAGTAAAAATTTTTTTTGCTTCGGTTGAAAAGTTTGGGTATATCTCGTGTATGTCAAGAGCGTCATAAATTTCGTCTATCAAACATTCCACCCCCGTAACATTTAAAATTGGGTTTAAAGCGGCCGCGTAAGTAAAAACGGGTGGTAAGTCAAGAAAATACTTTAGTAATTTATTTCGCATCGGTAATATCATGTTAGAAAACATTTCATTTTTATTCTCAAAATTTTTAAAGTTTGTAACCATTAAAAATAACTCCGAAAGAACCAAAGAACTAGTCGGGTAATAAGTCCCTGATAGTTTAGTAGTTGATGATTTAAAAACTTCAAGAAATTCAGATAATAATTGGATATTTTCCCAAGAACTACCCAAAAACGCGTTGACCATTCCCCGGTCGGAGAGACTATGGTGAAACATTTGCAAAGTATCTTTTTGTCGTAAAACACTTTCAAGCATTAGGCAAGTGGAATTCCATCTATGAGGTACATCGCAATTTGCACCCAAAGAAATCCTCCCCGTATCTTTACAAAATTTCCTATATGACATATGTCGTGCCCGGCTCTTTTTAAAAATAGCATGTAGCATTTGTCGACAAACATTTATAAATGTTGTAACATCATCAGTGTCAATACCGTCTTGCACAATTAAATTTATTATATGTGCAACACATCTTGAGTGAAAAAATGCACCATTACATAACGGCAAATATTTTAGTTTTAATTTTTCAACCGCGTTCGTATTGTTTGAAGCGTTATCAAATGCCATTGAAAATATTTTTTTTTCTAACTTAAACGTCGTTATTACATAATCTAAAATTTGAAATAAAAGGTCACCGGTATGTGGATACGGAAAAAGTTCAAAAACAATGGTGCGTTTCATCATTATCCATGATGACGGTTCTACCCAATGAGCGGTGACGCAAAGGTAGGATTCGGGTAGATTATGTGGAGCCGACCAAACATCACTAGTTAAGTTAACCCCCGTGTTTAAATTTTCAAAATATGCAACTAGTTCATCTTTGGCATGTTTCCACATCTTTAAACAATGGCGTCTAAGAGTTTGTCGACTTACGTGGGTGTAGCGTGGTTGAAGCGTCTCCCGAATCATGCTTGTTAACCGAGGGTTGTCGAAATGGCTAAACGGCAACGCCTCTTGAATCACGAACTTCGCCATTCGATCCCGAACCCGATCAAGGTTATAATTAAATATTCCACCTTCAACATCCATTTGCGTTTGTTGAGACTCGGGATCCTTTTTCAACGCCTTGCAAAACGGTTTATTGATGTGTTTCTTCAAATTCGAATTCGATTCTTTCCCTAAATATATTCCACAAAACTTGCAACGAGCTTTTATAGAACCATCACTAAGCTCGACCAAATCCCAATTGCACCATATCTCCGGGTTCCGATTGTGTTCAATAACACGAACAAAGGATGGTCCGGTGTTGGAACCTTGACCGACCGAAGAATTTGAAGCATCCATGATAACAAAAGGAAAAATATAAAGAGTATTGAGACTTTGAGAGTAGGAAACGAGAAAACGAAAAACCAAAACGAGAGATGGAGACTAAGCAAGCGCGTATAAATAACGTTTTTTGCGTTTTTTCGCGTTCGGGATTGCGTTTTGAGTTGTGTGATCACTCCATACCACCCAATACCTATTTATACTAGTTTAGGGGGTCAAAAAATGGTCTCAAACTGTCAAAAAACTGTCAAAAAACGGCTATAATTCGATCTCCAACGTTCAGATCCATTTTAACGGCTATAACCGGTTCCAAACCGGTTCCAACCGAGTCCGGGTAGGAACCGGTTCCGGGTACTAACCGGTCGAGTGGGAAAAACGTGGAACCGGGTCCTAACTTTCGGGTACTACCGGGTAGGGACCGGTTCTTGAAAATACCGGGTAGGAACCGGTTCCGGTTCCGGTTCGGGTCGGGTCCACCAGGTCGGGTCCAGGAACCGGTTACGATGGCCACCTCTACTCTTTAGATCGTGGATTCGTGGGTAAAACTAAAACCATAATACCGTTTAGAGATGGGGAAAAAAGGGGGCCTGAAACCGGAACCGGTCATACCCGAATCGATGGATACAAACGGGTCCGGTTTTTTAGACAGATTAAAACCTAAACTGAAACCGGGAAAATTAGAACTGGTTCCACCAGTACCCGGCCAGAACCTGAACCGGAACCTGTCAAAAACCGGTCAGAACTGGTTGAAACCCGAAACTGGAACCGGAACAGGGTATTGACTTTGTTGACCGGAACTGGACCCGATTGAAACCGGAACCGATTAAAAAAAACCCGATTTGCACACCTCTACTACCGTTTAACGACCAAACATAATCGTCTAAATTCTAAAACCAAAGCATGTTCGAGTACTTTACCGGGCTTCAAGTTGGGCCGGATGACATTAACAAAAAGACCCAATAGGCCAATACCCAAATTTGTTTAAAAAAAATCTACAAATATCTATTTAAAAAAGCTTCACATTATCTATTATAATACATTTCATATAAAATAATAATATTAAATATTAATATACCTTTTATACATTTATAAATTGTAAAAATAGCTTGTAATACACTAAAAATATATTAATATTAAAAAACATGTTCAAGAACAGTTTTTTTAATGAAATATTTATAGAAATAAACATTTAAAAATTTGTGTTTAAAGAAATAGTATAACTAAATTATAACTTAAAGTGTTATCTTAAATGATACTTTAATCATATTTTATATTGATAATCATCTTATGTTGTCTAAATTTTGATTGTTGACTATTTATTGCATATTTTTTTTATTTAAGACGTGTGTAATACTCGGGTGATTGTTCAAAAATATGTCCAAAGGCATAAAACCGAACCAGTATAATACGAATATTTAACTTAATTTATTATAAATCCAATTTCTTTCTATTTAATTAATTTAATGATGCCTATCAAAAATATGTAATTTAATTTATCATGGTTACTTAAAAAGTAAATGTAATTATTTTTGTCATTAAAAAATAAGTAGATGTATTTTGTACTACTTTGTTCTTTCCATTCATGTGTGGTATATGTACTCATTGTTATTGAGAAATATTCATGTTAATAAAATCTTGAAAATATGGTTTTTAAGTTAACAAATATATTTATGTTGTAGTGTTCTTGTTCATGATTTTGTTTCTAAATTGTCACGTTGAATATGTTATATTTAATTAAAACATGGTATTTTTAATCTTGATGATTCAAAATTTTTAAAAAAAAAAACAGAGAGTCTTAGTATATTTTTTAGTTGCGATTGGTTATTTAATTTTAAATATTCTTCATTTAATCTCATTTTAAAATTTTATCTCTATCGCTTAAATAAATAGTTAGTTTGAAATTATTAGATATTTTTGAATATTAAAATTTTCTTTTTCTTTATCCCAACATTCATTATTCATTAATCCAAATGACATATTGTTTCTATAACATTTTCAATTCGATATGAATAAATTACCTGATATATGTATAATATTTATTAAATTTGCTTCATTCGGTATCAGTTAAATTAGTGATCTTTTTTTCGTTTAACTTCAATCTACAACTTAATTAGCCGACAAAAAGTTATATTATAAAATTAATGTGAGAATTTCATATATATCCTTACAAACTTGCTAAATATCATATATATTCAAATCAAAATTTTGATATCAAATATATCCTCTTCTAATAGTTAAAATATCATATTTATTATTATGAATAATTTTAATAAAAATAATTCTTAATATGACCATTTTACCATTAAATTTATTCAGTGTTGTAAAAATCGCTAGGCGCTAGTCGGGCGGTGAGGTAGAGACTAGCGATTAATCGGGATTAATCGGGATTAATCGGATTATAATTTTATATGTATTTTTTCAAAATTATATACATATATACAAAATTTTATACATAAATTTTCAAATATTTAAAGATTTTAACCATTTAATTGATAATTTATATACTAATTAATATCTATTTTATTTATTTTTATCTTTTCAAAAGCCCATTTGTTAAAACCCAGCCCATTTGTTAAAACCCAATAAAAAAGAAAAGCAAGAACGGGCGAGGGCGAACTCAAACATCGGCTAGGGCGAACTCAGACATCAGCTTTCAAGAGGAGATCGGTCGGAAGTTAGAAGTTCAATCCCAAATCGTTCGAAGTTCAATCGCAAATCGTTGAAGTTCAATCGCAGAAGTTTAATCGCCAAACTGGCGAAGGCGAAGGCCGAAGGGAATGGTCGAACCCGTCGAAGTTCAATCTCAAATCGTCACTTCATGTTCGAATCATCATCTTCCACCGCCTGGTACACGATTTCCATCGATCAGAACCACGAATTTCTTCAATCAGGTACACAAATCATCAAAACACAAGACGAATTAGACCTAATTTTTGTTGACCGGTTAGTCCGATTATCCCAACTAGAGCCGATTTTGACCGATTAGGTCCGATTTTGACCGACTTTGACCGCCTAGCGATTTTTCGGCCGACTAGGCTAAAATTAATCAGTGAAGTGGCGATTACCGATTAATCCCGATTAATCGGTCGCCTAATCGCGATTTTTACAACACTGAATTTATTATATTGAACATATCCTTCTACAAAAACTAAAAAAATTATAAATGCTCATTTTAATACATTTTAATTTCTTTTTATTTCATGAATATTTGAATTAAAATAACAAATAAAAGGAAATAAAAAGTAGGTAAAGATCGTAGAAGAAACAATAAAATATAATACGTTAAAATTAGCATTTATGATATTTTTAGTTTTGAAGAATGATATATTCAATATAAAGTAATTTAAAGGTAAAATAGTCATGTTAAAAACTAAATTTTAGTAAAATATATTAATAAGGATAAATATGATATTTTAACTATTAGAAAAAAATATTTGATATTAAAAGTCTGATTTGAGTATATATATGATATTTAGCAAGTTTATAAGGGCATACATGAAATTTTCCCAACATTATTTTACAATGTTTAATCTAAATTATTATATATATATATATATATATATATATATATATTAAAATGCAACTGAAAGGAATAGTGTGGTTTTTAAGTTTTCAAATGGGCCACATAATTTATAAATTTTAGTTTTGACCTCAAGATTTTTCAAATTTCTTTGAGTATAGTTGGTTGTCACATGAGCATAAGAGCCCATACCTCTTCATACGCTAAGAAAATAAATTAAAAGAAGTGAAGAAAGTGAAAGAGAGTACAAACATCCTCCTTCAACCTTACTTTTTATAGTTTAAGAGAGAGAAAAAGAAGATCAAGCCCTAATCATGACATTAGAAACGACCTTACTTCTTTCACGATTTCAGTTTCATTACATGAATTATATACCCTTGAAACTTGTTTGTTGATTACTTGATTTAAAAAAAAAATAGGCCTTGAAGCGATGTTTCTAACACGAATCATTACTAACATATGTGTTTTGCAAGGGTGTACAAAATTGGATGTTAGAATTGATCTTGAATTTTACCAAGTGTGTTTAACAAAAAAAAAATCAAGTTTTTTTGTTGGTCTTCTACAATGCACAAGTTTCGCAAGCTTGATATCAAGATACTGATGTTACCTCAGTTTGTTTTAGTAAACCTTATTGTTATGTCAAGCTTTTCGGTTTCAAGGTTTCTACGGATTTCGTGACAAGATGAATTGGTGTTGACATGTTTTGTAGTAAACCCAATTGTTAGAACTTATAGGTTTTGAAAGATATTATATGTAATGGAAATTGATATATACGAGTGGGAGTGACCCGCGCTCCGCAGCGGGGCATATAAAAGTTTAACGTTTAAAGATAAGACAGTGTAACATTGTAAAAATAATAGGTAAGTAACACTTGATCTTTAAATATATCTATATCAAAATGTCAATCAAAATCATACAAAAGTAAAATGAGCGTTAAAATATCGTTTCATTTTTAAATAAAATTTACATTGAAACAAACCATGTTGGTTTCGAATAAAACTTTGTCCGAAATGGAAATAAAATTAGATAGATTGCAATAATAGAAAAATTAGAAAATATTATATGTTAAAAGTTAATGTTGAAAAACAAAATTTATGTTAAACTAATTATAGAAATTAAATAATAAGAAAGTTAAATGAAAACCCAAATGTTAACGCAGGTAAAAATGAAAAAAAAAAAAAAAAAGAAGTAATATAGAACTAACAATCAATACACCTAAATCCATCTAATGAACACCTCAGTTTTTCAATACTCGGCGTCATTGACATGATCAAGCAAGTGAACGAAATAACTTTACATTGAAAAATTAAAATGTGAATAAAATAGCACGTTTGAAACTTATATTGTAAATCAAGAAAGCTTTAAAACATAACCCGTAATTTGAAGTGAAATACAAAAAACCAAAAAATTAGTGTCATTCTTCAATCAAATAAGGGTTGAAAACCATGCGATGCTTTCTTTTCTTTCTGTGCATAAGTTGTACGATAGAGTTCTTTCCTTGTTCACGGAGAATTAAATAAACTAAAAAGAACTTTAGGTAATAATCATTTTTAGTTTCCGTATAGCATAGTAACATTTTTTTTCTTAAACTTTTACTGTTTATTTGCTTTGAATGAAAGTGTTTACACTTAAATATTGAGAAATGAAAAAAAATTGTAGGATAATCATTTGTCCATTTTTACCATAGAGCAACAACTTTTCTGAATTTTACAAAAAGTGCCTATATATTTATAAAAGATAAATATTCTTACATGCGAAATGAATATACTCTTCGTGAAAATTAAATTCAAATGGGCTAAATTTCAAATCTCAAATGGAACCTCCAACACCTATGCTGGAAAAAACTGTTGCAAGTCATAGCCCTAGAAATGATTTTTAGCCTTCAACCAATTGAGAAGGATACATGTAATAATTTTGAGCAAAAGGCAAATGACCTTACTCTTATAGAATCCCTTAAGATAGAAACTAAATCTTAAGCATGCAACAAAGAGTCACAAACAGATGTTAAAAGTTTCCCAACAAATTCAATTCATTTATATAAATAAAAAAAAGAAATCAAGTAAAGGTAAATAAAAGGTAGGAACCACCCTTTTCTTAGAAATCAAAAAAGTAAGAGCATGAATATTTAGCCAAAGCAAAAATGAATAGTCCTACATGAAATCAAACAAACATTGAATACCATTTATCATATTCGAATCAAAGAAGCAAATGATAAAATCAAAAATTGAACATTGAATCAAACCCACTAAGATCAAATCAGCAAGAAAACCAATGAAACTCAAAAATTGAAAATCAAAACATGAAATCAAACCTCCAAATGGCAAGTGTCATGTCTAAGCCTCTCTAATTCAACTGAAATTCGATGCTTTCCTTTCTTATCTACTGTAACCCATCTTGTCAAATTTAGTTTCTATGCTTTCATCGTTTTATTTGTTGACCAATCAAGTACCTATACACACCAAATTTACATACCCTAAAGTATCATAAACAGATAAAATTTGCTTACTCTGTTACTCATGATGGCAAAATTTCCTCTTGCAACATCTACAAAGGACATGGGAAAAATGACACCTTTTATGCAAGAAAATAAAAAGAATATTCAACCAACTAAAGCTTCTATATGTACCAACTATGATAAAAGAACTCATCTAATTTATGAGACTATTGTGTTAAAATGATATGTAACGCATTGACTAAAGATAAAATATTAGATTTGGCATGCTAAAATAACTAAACAAAGGTGTGTTTGCATCCACTATGAGCTGCATCAAAAGTCGAGTAATTTTGATTATTCCACAATACATAATCACCTTAAAAACACATACTAACCTCTCTAAACTAAAAATGTAGTAATATTTTATCTGGAAAGTAATATTTTTCTAAGCAGTTGTGACAACTAGTACCTGACCGGTCGGCAAGTCCGTACGGTGCGTGTACTTTCTACAGTAACTATGTGTACGTACATGTGTGTAAACAGTGTTTGTATTAACAGATTCTTAAATGCAAGAAATCGTTGTACGTATTTTTGTGTAAACTTAGATACATTAAGTACAACGTACATTTGATACTTTAGTTGTGTGTATTTAAGTGAAAACTTAAGTACAATTAACACAACTAAACATGAGAAACAATGATGTTCAAGCGAATGACGAAAACAAATCGGTTGCGATCTGATATCCATAGATGACAGGAATCAGATGGCCGACAATTCAATGTGAAAACAATGTGATATCAGGGTGTTTAGTTGAGTCCGACAGTGAGGAAACACAATTCAAACATAAACAGCAGTGTTGTTTCAGAATAACGAACTGACAGTGTGTTTGCGTGGGTGACGATTCACACAAACATATCTGTGAGTTTAACGTTCTGAAATGATAACTGGAAAGTAGAAAACAAAAGTCGGAAAGCAAAACCATCGTCGTGTTCGTTCGAATGACGATTCGAACGAATACGCGCGGTGGTGACGCGATTCGACGAAACGAAAACGAAATACGACGCGAAACGAATTTAAATTTAACTAAATAAAATATGTAACATTTTTACAATTTTGAAACTCATCAAATTAATTAAAATAACCTTTTTTGTGACACCCCGTATTTTCCAGGTCAGCTTTGTATTTATTTAAATGTTTATTTAAATGCTTTATGTACACGTGGCACTAGAATTAGATTAATTTAGTGTGACACGTGGCACGACAGTACAAACACTGACACCTGACTAGATAATTCATGGAATTATCAACAAACAACACACACGTGTCAAAACACACGAACGTTGGTGAACGTCAAGCACATTGTGTAGCACAACACTCGAAACCGCACGAAACACTCACACACTGAACTTGGAAGTTCAAACGAGGCCAAACGATAGTTCGGAAACGTGAAAACGATGACGAACGGATCAAACCCATTAAAAAGGGCTTATTGGGCTCTTCAGGGGCCCATCGCGGTACGCGATGGTCCAACAGGGAGAAGTGTCGCGATACGCGACAGACATCGCGGGGAGTTGACTCCCGAAATCCGCCGCGGTACGCGGAGCCTCTTTTTGAACCTTCTCTGCGGTACGCGACTAGTGTCAGACGGCAAATCTTTATAAAACCAAGATGCCATCATCACTAGCCACCCTACAACCCCACTTCTCGAGTTCTGATCGACATTATCACTCCCTATCTTCATCTTCAACCTCTGGAAACACCATTAACAGCCATTGAAGCTTAAGATTGAAGCTTGAAGGCACATTGAAGACTTGGAGAGCCAAAGGAGATCACCTAGACCACCATCACTCGCTTAGAGCGGCTACATTCGAACTTCTGAAGATCCAGGAGCTGCTTATCCATCATCTTGGTGTTCGAGGAGCTTCATAAGGTAGCCACACACCCCTTGTAGCTTAAAATCACCATTACACTCACATGCATGCTTATATTCACACATGCAAGCACTTTGGATGCACATGCACGAGATTTGCTTCTGGGTTTGTTGATTTTAAGGTGATTTATGATGATCTTAAGTGTTTAGATGATGATCTATGATGATCTATGATGATGAGTATGGGTCTTGTTGCTTAAAGTGATGTTTTGTGATGATATATTGACATGCATGTATGATCTAAGGCATTTTAGATAGTTTTGTTGATGTTGAAATGATTCATGATAATGTATAAGTGTCCTTGCAAGATTAGATTGTGGTTATGATGGTCAAAATGTGATTTAGAGGCAAACTTACTATTTTTAGTAACTTTTTAGTTACAAGTTGATGATTTAGTGTATTTGATGAACATGCATGTATGTGAAATTGCTATTTGGATGATATTATGATGATTAGAAACCTAAGAATGTGATCTTGATGTTATTATGGTCATTTTCAACATTGTTACTATATTTAGTAACTTTTTGGGTAAAAATATTGATGGATGATGATTTGGACTATGTTGACATGATTAGACGATAGTAAATAGCTTATTATGATGAATGATGATGTGAAGATGGTTTAGGAATGATAGAATGGTCATTTTCATGAAGAACTAGAAAGTTACTATATTTAGTAACTTTATTTTTACAAAAACCGATTTGTCAACGTGTTGAATGATTTGAGCATGCTAAATGACTTGTAATGCTATGACATGATAATTAGATGCTAAGTTAGATGGTTTCCGATGTCACGTATGCTAAAAATGGAAACTTTCCATTTTAGGAAACTTTTATGTGCTAACTTGCTATAAACGACGTATATGACCTTGTATGATAATGTGTTACGTGTTAACATGACCCCGTAGGACCATTGAGCATGCTGGAACTCTAACACCGACATGCTTTGTGAACTTTCCATAAATGGAAACTTACTATAAATAGTAAGTTGTCCATAGACGCGACATGCGCGTTTTGCACACGACAAAAACTTACACGATTGCTACACGATTCACAACCGTCACACGGTTCACCAACGGGTCGTTGATTTGACACGGTCAACTTTGGTCAAACACAGTCAAACACGGTCAAACACGGTCAAACACGGTCAATATGGACCAATACGAGCAAACACGGTCATTGAGAACCGACACGGACAAACATGAACAACCAAGGGTTGTTGGACACGAAGACGAGCACTAACACAGACACTAGCATGGTCACATACACGAACTCACGTACGGTATACGATATAGGTTGCCGGTGACTGACGTGCCTACTACATCAGGAGCTTACGCATACTTACGTTCACATCACTAAGGTGAGTTTACGGCCCCTCTTTAACTCTTTTCAAACGCTTTTAAATAGGGGGAGAATACTAGTTACATCGAGTCAAACATTTATTACTGTACAAACATATTTGGTGTATGTTGGTTTATTGGACAAACATTAAGTGTTGAACTCGTATTAAGCCCTCACAAAGTCTTACCGTTAATGTACGAACAACGTGGTAGATTTGGATGGATCCATTAGGGAATGACTAACCCCACGGGGCACTATGTTGACTGGATGTCATAACCCGTGCAAACTCTGACCTAACTTGCTATGGATACGAGACATAGCGGAGGCAAGAACAAACAAGTCTAGTTCGGTAGTGACGCACTGACACTTTGGGCCTAGGGCTCGGTACTAACATTGATAAACAGCATGACACACTTTTATTACTATATGTATATCAAAACCTGTGAACTCACCAACCATTGTGTTGACACTTTTTAAACTTGTATTCTCAGGTAACTAGCAAGCTATGGATAACAGGAATGCGCACACTAAGGAACGAGCATTAGGAACCTCATGCATTTCTGTTTATGATTAGTTTTCGAAAACAATCTAACCTTCGCTGTTAAGACAATGTTGTATTAAACTTATTATTTTCCGCTGCATGATTTGGCTTATTGATTTCCGCTGCTATGTTATGATAACTTTATTTTCCGCTGCAAACTATTTTATCAAGTGTATGTGTCAAACTTGGATTTGTAAACGCATATAGAGTTGTTCTATATGACCTTGAGCTGTGATTCTGGACACGTCGCACCCACGTGGACTGACACCACGAGTGGGAATTTGGGGGTGTGACATTTTTATTTATTTATTTTAAATTATGAGTAAAAATCCGGATACGCGACGAAAACGCGAACCGAGCAACCGAAACGAACCCGAACACCACTTAGGGTATAAAAACCCTAAATGAAGAGTTTCTTTCATTTTACATCCAAATTTCCTCTCTCTCTCTCTTAAAATTCCGGCCACCATTATTCCACCACCACAAACTGCCTTCAATCGATCATAACTCCTTCATTTCTTAACGAAAATCGGTGATTCTTGCGCCCAGTGTAGCTCTTGAAGCCCTCTACACGAAAGTACAACGGATCTAAGCCAAGCACTACTGAAACTCAAGGTATTACGCGTGCAAGATCTGTAAAAATAGGGTTTTTGTTGATTTTGTTCGACCACCCATCATTAACCAGCTTGTGTTCACTTTTCACGATCTCTATACCCTCGAGAACATCTCACATCTAAGGATAATCAGCGAAGGATTGATCCTACAACCCTAAAACCGACAAGGATGATGATTGTTGCTTACAGGTTCGCGGTTGTGAGGGGTAACAAGGAGGAGCCGAACCCTTATCATCAGCAGCCGAACTCTCATGGCTCACGAACCCAACTCCGGCGAACCCCATGCCGAACCAGTTCTTGCTCACGAACCCTAGCATGAGCCACGAACCGGTCAGTGAGCACCGAACCTTGAAGACTGAGCGAACCCTCATTCTGGAATCTGAAAGCTACGAACCCTACTGGGACACCCGAACCTTGTCTCATGCTGAACGAACCATGCACTGCTAGCCATGGCCGAACCCTTAACCGAACCCTTGCTATCCTAACTTTGCCAGACGAACCTAGATCTAATGAACCAAAGGGTTCGCTGCTATGATGGTCGACCAGTTGAGTCTTAGCAGCCTACACCCTTGTGACCCAACGATATCCAACTTGGCCCAACTGTATTCGTTTCAGGCCCAGTAGCAGTTAATCAGCCCAATAAGCTGACAAAACCCATGTGGTTAAAATCCATGGATTGGCCCAAGACTAGGCCCATCAATTTATTTAATTCGACCACATGAAGCCCAACATGTGTGGCAGCTCATCTAGACTACTTGGCCCAGTAGTCATACATATGGCCCATGTGAATAATCTGGTTCACACGCAAACAGGCCCAACAACTCTTTTATTTTCGGCCCAATGCATTTGTTCGAACCCAACAGCCCATTTCCTTCGGCCCAATTGCTAGTATTCAGCCCACACGCGAAACTACCGGCCCATGTTGTTTAACTTAGGCCCACGCGAATTACGGACCACACGACTCACATTCGGCCCAATGAGTTTCAAGATAATCTAAATTCAAGAATCAAATAATTATAGGTGACATTTAAAATAAATGGGAGTTGTAATCTAGTTTCTTTCAAAAGAGAATGGTAATCAATTGTGTTGAAACAAATAAGGGTAGTAAGTTATTGAACTCTCACAAAAGGATTGAATTAGGGACAAAGTGAAAGTATGTAAATCAAACCCTTGGGCATTCATTACAAGTATACACTAATTGTAAACTAGACTAACTAAGTGTCCACAATGTACATTTAAATGAATTGGGTCGAATGAGGGTCGAGACCAAGTGGTGACAACAAAGTTAGAAACAACACATATACGCGCACAAATCTATATAATCTATGCTTATAAGTTGCAACAACGTGAAATTAATACAGGATCATGAAAGCAAATTCAAGTACAACAAAGAGCGCGTATCTTCACTTCTTTTAAGCTAAGTCAATCCTACTACTACAAGGTGAGTTCATATGCCCCTTTTCTTTAATCTTTACTGTTTTAAACTCTCGGGGCTGAGAAACATGCTTTACTTTTATTTATTTTAAAGTTTTGCCTACATATTGTTAATACTTTGATTAAATTATATTAAATTGCTTATTATCATG
Source organism: Mikania micrantha (assembly GCA_009363875.1). Classification (NCBI taxonomy): domain Eukaryota; kingdom Viridiplantae; phylum Streptophyta; class Magnoliopsida; order Asterales; family Asteraceae; genus Mikania; species Mikania micrantha. The sequence continues at coordinate 7,240,972 of CM018697.1, read as the reverse complement.
TATCATTGTATGCCTGCTTGTATGATTACACGACTACAGGGAAAATAGGATGATGATGATATTATAATATCATAACTCATCAATACAATAGAATAACATAGTTGTATGATTATCTCTTACAACACTTAGTTATTCTTACAAGAAATAACATAGAAACAATTACAAGGAACATGATGACATGATTACAAGAACACACATAAGAATGATATGAAGATAACACATCTTCATTACATCATTCGATACAAGAATTAAGTAAGTGTAATAAGACTAGTTCTTATAACACTTAGCTTTTCAATTCAATACATATTACAAGAGAACAAGGAACAAAGAATGATAATCATGATAATGTAACTTCATGATAACAACATCATTCACGCAAACGATTAACATAATGTAATAAGACAAGTTCTTATTTAACTTTGTTAATACCAAGGAGAACATATGACAACGAGTACAAGAATACAAGTGAATACAATTACAATTAGTTACTATTGACCTGTTGCATTATATCACTTCAATCATGTACCAAATTGTACAAGTAGATCATGTAAGCCCCTTTAATTCGCTGACCAGTTAGTTTGACGTGACTAAACCGACGATAGCATAGTGGTACCATAGGTTTGACAAACCTCTAGCTTGTAGGGCTAGTACGTTGATCGTATTGATTCATTTGGCCGGTAATGTATGACCGGTGACAGGGCGACTTCAAGTCAGGTTCTGGTAAGCGACACATGGTGATATTAATCTGCAGTGATAAGTAATTAATCCAACGGGATCCTATTGATTAGTAGGTTGAGGAATTGATCTTACCTCATGTTTCACTACTAGTAATAGTTTTCGTTGAGGACAATAGACATACAAAGTGGTAGAGGTAAATCGGATGCATTGTACTCTGATTACGTGAGGATTACAATGGATTCCTTTTATGCTCTATGCACTATGGTTCAAGAACAAATTACAAGAGGTTAACTAACACTCTTAAATATTTTAAAAGTGTAATAATAGTTAACGCCACAAATATAGAATAATAAAAGGAACAGATTTGATAAATCTAACATCCTTAACATATAGTGGTTATCTAAACTTAGGTTAGATAACTGTAATTACTTCATTATATTATTCTATACAAGTTATCACAGGTGATTCAAGAATAACATGGACAAGTGGATTGGGAATGGAAATCAATAGTTGTATTGCAAGTTGTGTGGAGTTCTAGTAGTGGTGTGGTGGGATGTTGGCTAGGGCTTAGTTCTCTTACATATGCCCTATATATAAGCATCACTACTAGGATGAAATATTACTTGTAAATATAACTATTGAGAAGCCATTGGGTGAATAAGTGAACAAATGGCATACAAGTAACAAAATACATATTGTGATTGTGCATGTGACTGAATCAAGGTTTTCAATTAACTTACTTATGAACTCACCAACCTAGTGTTGACTTTGTTTAAATGCATGTTTTCTCAGGTGACGGACACGTGTAGATACTTATATGCAAGTACTAAGCTAGTGGACTTTTAGAAGACCTAGCTTACTTTTGATTGCATACTTTTAGATGACAATACAGTGAATCACTTTTGTATATCTTGTACAGATACAAGATATAAACTTATTGATTCTTTTGATTAGATTTACTTAGTTAAATTATGATGTACAATCTAATTTAACTTTGTAATTCTATTTCATGTCATGTTAGCATTTCTCATTATATCTCATGTGCTATGTAAACAATCTGATCATTTGATTATCACTCAAAGATATCGCGCCCCGGGAACCTTCCGCCCGACGGGAAAACACGATCCGTTCCCGCCGGCCTGGGGTGTGACAGCAGTCAAAGATCATAAATTTTAATTTCTCCCTTTAAGGTTCATAGGCACCAACTAAAATTAAGTTCTAAATGTCAAAAACCTGCCAAAAAGCACTTAAAATCCAAATCTAAGCAGCCGAAGATCATAATTTTCAATTTCTTACTGTAAGGATCATAGGCACCAATTAAAAGTAAGTTCAGGATGTCAAAAACCTGCCAAAAAGCCCTAAAAATTAAAATAATAGCTGAACGAAAAGGTCCTTATCAACTAAAGCATCAGTGTGAACAATTGGAGCACGTAAAATTCGCACATGTAAAATCCATAAAGCAATGAGAGACAAAGATTAGGGCTCCACCAAACCAACATGGTTGACCAAGAATTAACAAAAGAATTTCAATCTCACTAAAATTTAACCTCAAATAATTTTGAGCCAAAAGAGTCATGGATATTATGAAAAAACTCACAGGATACCTTTCAATACCTTGATGAGGTAGATTATAAATTTAAATTGTGGTCTACAAATGCTTTAAGCTGATCAAGATTATATATATATATATATATATATATTTGTTTTTGTAAACAAAACTAGCAATATTTAATCACTTAAGAAAACAAATACACATTTGTGAAATAGCTCAGACACGTAATAAGGGAACAAATAATGCATTCCACCATGGGTGCAACAATGTTGCCTTGCCAAGATACAAAACATCAAACCTTTGCTTGACCATACTTTTTTATGGACATTCATCATATGAGTTTATAGAGCTAATTGCATAATTAAATCAAAGAAGCATCAAGTAAAACATATTGCTAAGCAAATCAGCAAAACAAACCTTTAAATGCAGCTCATTCAGCTACGTACTGTTGGTCATTTTCTCAAGCACTTGGTGTGCACTCTCAACTAAGAAATCAATTAAGATAATATGCAAAGTAATTGACCTTTAATTTCGTATATGTTGACTCCCATTAAATATCCCATGAATTAACCTAATAAAAATCATTTAAAATCTAAACCTTTAATTTACCATTATGTTTCATGATCAATCAAGACTGATTGCTAGAACTATAATCTTGGATATCATAATACCACGGTGCATAACCCCCAAGGGAGATAAGAAACTAAACCAAACCCTTACCATCGTTTGCGCAAATCTAGAATGCGGTGGTGATGAAGTGAGGCTATCAATGGATCGTGATCACAATTTCAGTGGCCAATATAATAAAAAATCAAATTAGTCATAAGAAGGAAAAACCACCGACACGTAATAGAAGCAGACGGGAGGGCGATTGTCGGTGGGCCAAATGACCGGCGACCCCAACCAACGGTGGTGATCGACCACCCAATCAACGGAGTTGCCGTCGAAGCAAGGGAAATGACCCATAGAAGGGTCACCCCCTCCCTCAACCAACAACCCTCCAACACCTTCACTCCTGTACCTCCGGCTAGCCACCGTCGCCATCATGCGTCACCACCTTCACCATTGATCGTTGTTTGAGGAACAGAAACCCTAGACCGAACGGAGAGAAGTAGGTAACAGTGGTTGCGGTAGTCGGAGAACGGCGAAGGTTTGGAGGGGGTTACGTCTACGAAGCGGATGGATGGTGGAAGAAGGGGATGGCCGGAGGGTGTGATTGCTGGTGTGGAGTTCTGACTTCTGAGAACACAAAGGATGAAAGGTGGTGAGGAACTGAAGAGAGTAAAGGAAGCCTTCAAGGATTGTACCAAGCGTATAGAAAGTAGTAACAAATGAACAATGATTTTGTGAGGGGCAGGATCTTTGTTTTTTAATCTATATATAATTATAAATATATAGAGGGTATGGATAATTTGAAAACCACTTTTTATTGTGAAAACCCAGCAAACCGCTGTGTGAAACATACGTAACACAACTAAAAAAAGAAAATTTGTAAAACATACGTAAAAACGTACAAAAATTACGTCAGATCTGACTCAGTTTTACGTATGTTTTACAACGTAAAAAAACTTATAAAATATTTCTTCGGCGCTTTTTTGATTTTTTTTATAAAAATGTGCCAAATAATGTTACAAACCTGTAAAAAAATTTCAAAAAAAAATACGTTCGTTTTACATGAGTTTTCATGGTTTTCTCACTAAAACAAGGTTTTCATTTTATTAATCCCCTATATATATATATATATTTGGGTTACCACAATTAAGGTTGGTTAACAATGAAACCATCCCATATATATATATATATATATATATATATATATATAGGGAGGTATTCCATTAAGAACAATTTTTATGTTAGGAACTTGAGAACTGCATAATACACTTGTACATTATGCTTTAAGTTTTGTACATAGAGTGGTTATTTAAAAGGGTAAAATAGTAACTTCTCATACTTTAAGGTTAAATTACTTTTATACCCCTAATAATATATGGTTCAAAATTAGTTCCTTTAGTTCTTTCATATTTAGTGGTTCTCAATGGAATAAATCCCTATATATATATATATATATATATATATATATATATATATATATAGAGGAAGGTTCATGAGAAAACCCTCCATTTTGAAGAAAACCAAGAAAACTGTTATTAGCCAATAAGATAATTTCTTTGATTTTCTTTTAATTTAAATCAAAAGGACATTTAGGTAAATTTGCAACTAATTATTTATAGAATTTATATAATATTAATTATGGCTCCTTTTCTTCTGCTTAAAAATTTATTGTATTTGACTTTAACAAATCAAATTTGAAAATCAAACCTATGAAGGTGTGTATGCTTCTAACCTAGCCTAGTCGACAGAGAAGGTGTTGGTGGTCGGTAATAAAAAAAGTAAAGGAAGATTCCGATGCCTTTGAGGAAATTAATTAATGAAGGGATATCACCGGTTAATAAGGTCCATTTTTGACGGTGGGATCGTAATGGTTTCAAGGATAATGACGAGGGTAGAGGGGATATATCATTGCCAGTGGAGGTGAGTTTTTTTAATTCCGGTGATAAGATCGGTGGTGAGTTTCATGGTTAAGGATGGGGTGGCGGTGGCAGAGCTGGAGATGAGTTTTTTTTAGTTCCGGTGATAAGATCGGAAAAATATAAATTGCATTTAAAAAAGTCTCTCCTATTTATTTTTATAATTATTTTTCTCATTTTTTTAATTTTTCTATTTTTTAATCTTCTCAGATTTTATAATCTTAGAGATGGGATTCTTGTCGAATGTTGTTTTTATGAATCAAGATGTTGTGATTGATAATATTAACAAGGTTGAAAAGGAGGTTAGTAAGATTTATTTAACTAATTAGAAATTTCTAGATTGTGTAATATTTGTTCTATTCATTCTCCATCTTTCATTCTTCTGCTTTTTTTTCTTCACAGGATTTTATAATCTTACAGATGAGGTAATAGAGAATGCTGGTTGATTAGAAGAAGAAGAAGATAAGTGCACATAGGTTTACATGTATGTAATCACTTGTTATGTTTTTTGGTTTTGTTTTTGGATTCTACATCGTATTACCTATATGTAACACATCATTGTCTTTGACTTCATCTTTTTTGAATGCTTACGTATATGTAAGCAAGTTTTTTTAATCAGATGATATATGCTTACATTTGTTCAATTTGGTTGATTACATATATGTAATCAGATGATATGTGCTTACATTTGTTTTATTTTGTTGATTATGTAAATATAATCAGATTGTATATGTTTACATTTGTTCATTTTTTGTTGATTACATATATGTAAGCAGCTTTCTTGAATGCATATAAATGATGTTCATTTGTCATTACACCAATTAGATTACATATACGTAATCATTTTATATATGTGCCTATATTTGAGTGATTACATATATGTAATCAGATGATATGTACAAACACAGATTCTTGATTGATTACATACATGTAATGCATTGTCACCTTGATTGATTACATACGTGTAATCAAATTATATGTACGAACACAGTTATTTTAATTATTTTGTTCATTCGATAATCATTTTTCTTAGATTTTTTTTCTCAAAACGAAAATAAGGAGAAAAGAGAGAGGAGAGAGAAATTATAAGAATAATTATGAGCTTTAATTGTGTTTCCATATTAAAAAATTATAATTTTCCTATTGTACCCATATTGGCTATAAATAGCTGACTAAAATCATAATTACTTAAATTATTATCATTGATTAATTACAACCATTGATCAATGTGATCAACGGTTAAAAAAGAGTTTTCTTAGTTTTCTAGAAAATGAAGGTTTTCTTAGGAACCCTCCCCTATATATATATATATATATATATATATATATATATATATATATATATATATATATATATAGGATTTGAATCAAATGAAAACCCGATCTTAAAGAGAAAACCCTTAAACTCAATCTCAACCCTTAGATCAAACTTATTTTATATTTCAATTAATAAAATAAAAAGGGTATAATGGTATTTTCACTAACTATCATCTCTCTTCATTAATTAACCAGCTTCTCTCTCCTCTTTCCTCTCTCTTCATTAATTAAGCAGATTCTCTCTCATCTCTCCTCTCTCTTTTTTTTCTTCTCTATCCTCTCTCCTCTCTCCTCTCTCTATATATATAATTTATATATTTTATTTTCCAGAATACTACACATGTGTAGTGTTTTATTTTTTTGGTTAAAAAATATTTTTTAAAATATTACAACTACAAAAATGTATATTTTCATACAAAAAAAAGTCATTATTTTTTTTAAAAAACAAAAAATAAAAATGTGGACCACATGTTTTTAAAAAAGTCATTATATAAAATAAAACACTACACATGTGTAAAATAAAAATGTACAAATTTTACAACAAACAATACACTTGATCTAAACACTACTATAAGATCTGAAAAACTACACATGTGTAGCAATAAACATGTACAAGTTTTACGTAAAGTATACTTCGTCAAGCAAACATCTATGATATCTGAAAACTACACATGTGTAGTTTTAAAAATGTACAAATTTTACTGCTTAAAGTACACCTTGTCAAGCAACACCTATAAAGTCTGAAAAAGTACACATGTGTAGTATAAAAAATGTACAACTTTTAGTGCATAAAGTACACCTTGTAAAGCAATACCTATAATGCGCATATTTTTTGTTTTTTAATAAAATATGACTTTTTTTGTATGAAAATTATACATTTTTGTAGTTGTAATATTTAAAAAATTAATTTTTTAACCAAAAAATAAAACATTACACATGTGTAATATTCTGAAAAATTAAATATATAAATTATATATATAGAGGAGAGTGGAGAGAGAGGAGAAATGAGAGAGAAGAAAAAAAAGACAAAGTCAATTATACCCCTCAAAGGGTAAAAGAGTAAATTTACTCTTAAAAACCCCAATAAAATATTCACCTTTAATTGTGGACCACATGTTTTTTCTGATTAATTAATTAAAAACTAAAATAACTTTGATCTAACGGTCCACGTAGGGTTTAAGGGTTTTCTCTTTAAAATCGGGTTTTCAAAGGATTCAAACCCAATATATATATATATATATATATATATACACACACACATAGGGCAAGGTATAAAAAATAACCCTCATCTTTTGCTACAACTACATAACCCATTTCAACCAATCATAAACTTACACATAAGCATTTCATTAAAATATTAAAAAGGGCATCATAGTCATTTTACCTTTATAAGTTTCCCCCCCTCTTTTTTAAACATTAATAACTTTTTTAAACATTAATAACTTTTTTATAATATATTATTTTTAAAAAAAATTGCACCATTATATTCGTCTCATTTTTCTCTTTAATTCCGTTATAGTCTCAACTAATTTTTTTTACTTTTTTTATATACCTATATTTACATCATTGTAACGAGCTTAAATATAACAAATTTATTTGAAATTTTTTTAAAAATGATAAATTACAGTGATGTAATTTACATTAACGTAATTTTATCATGATGTAATTTACATTGACGTAAAATTCGGTTTCGGTTGTTTTCGGTTAATTTGGTTCCGGTTCGGTTTTTTCGGTTAATTCGGTTTCGGTTCGGTTTTTTTTGCTTTTTGCTCATCCCTAATTTGTAACGAGCCTAAATACAACAAATTAGTTTGAATTTTTTTCGAACAATGATAAATTACATCACTATAATCATCATTGTTAGAGAAAAAAATCAAAATAATGTGTTATATTACATCACTGTAATTTATCATTGTAATTATCATTGTTAGAGGAAAAAATAAAATAATGTGTTATATTACATCACTGTAATTTATCATTGTTAGAAAAAAATTCAAAATAATGTGTTATATTTATGCTCGTTATATCGATGTTAATAATGGACAATGAGAAAAAAAAATTAAAAAAAAATAGTCAGCATTATAACGGGAATTAAAGAGAAAATTACATCATTGTAAATAATGTGTTATGTCACCGTTAATTATGTCATTGTAAATTACTTCATTTTGTGTTACATTACTTCATTTTGAGTTACATTACTGTAATTTACCATTGTTAGAAAAAATTTCTAATTAATTTGCTATCTTTAAGCCTTACAATGATGTAAATGTATGACATCAAAAAAATAAAAAAAAAAAAACTAGTCGAGACTATAACGAAATTAAAGAGAAAAATGAGACGAGTATAATGGTGCAATTTTTTTTAAAAAATAATATAGTATAAAAAAGTTATAAATGTTTAGAAAAAAGGGGTAAACTTTACATAAATGACAAATGTCCTAAATGCCCTTTATACTAAAGACAAAGGAATTGACACGTGTCACGATCCTACACACTTACCTTTTTCAAGCAACCATTGGATGATGGTTAATGAGTTGTAACAAAAGATGAGGGTTATAAAAAATTTCATCCCCTATATACATATACATATATATATATATAGGGAAAGGAGTGAATGAGAACCTATGGTAATTGAGATAACTTATAAACCCAATTTGATTGGTTGTCTAATTTAATGAATTGAAATGTGTGGTCCATATTAAATCTGGGAAAAATGAGTGGTTGAGATTTTTTTAAGGGTATTTTGGAAATTTGTGAGGTGTACTTGATTTGATTTTTAAAATAAAAGTTTACCCCCCAATTTTTTAAACCTTCGTAACTTTTATATACATTATTATTTTTTTTTTAAATTACACAATTAAATTTGTCACATTTTTATCTTTAATTCAAGTATAGTTTTGTCAAAAAAATTTAAAAGTTTTCAAAATTACACTGATGTAACGAGCTGAATTTTTTCAAAGTGTTCGTAATTACACTGATGTAACGAGCTGGATTTTTTTCAAAGTTCTTAATTACACTATTGTAACGAGCTGAATTTTTTCAAAGTGTTCATAATTACACTGATGTAACGAGCTATAACTTATTATTTTTTTACGTTACAATTATCTAACTTTCTATCTTATTTGATATAAATTTATCTAATTAACTAAATTTTATAATAAAAAATAAGCTTGTAATATATATTTAAGATGAGAAAAAAAAAATTTGATGGAAAATTTTTGAAAAAAGAGAAAAATTATTGTACTTATGTTTTTTACATTAGTGTAATTACGAACGCCCAAAAAAAATTTGGCATGACTATAATGAAATTAACGAGAAAAATATGACGAGTTTAATGGTGTAATTTTTATAAAAAAATAACATAGTATAAAAAAGTTATAAGTGTATAACAATCAAGGGGGGAACTTTAATTTAAAAATAGGAAAATAGATGGTTTTTTAAGAGTGACACTTGTCACTTTTATAGTAAATCTGATTTTTGTAATTAAGACAAAAGACCATAATGACCTTTTGTATTAAAAATTAATTAGTGACACATGTCACCATTAGATTAAATCTTGGAAATTTGAACCATTGGATGTGAGTTATTGAGTTTTCTCAATTAGAGAGGGTTATTATATGATCTCTTCCCTATATATATATATATATATATATATAGGATTTGAATCAAATGAAAACTCGATCTTAAAGAGAAAACCCTTAAACCTTATCTCAACTATTAGATCAATTTTTTTTATTTTTAATTTATTAATATAAAAAGGGTATAATAGTTTTTAACCACTTTCCCATATATATAATAATTTATCTCTTTCTCTCTCATTTAAAATCACCCATATATATAATAATTTATTAATATCAAATTTTCTCTCTCATCTATATCTTCTCTTTCCATCAATTAAAAAAAATGTTTTTAAATTTTCAAAACAACAAAAATGTATTTTTTTTATACAAAACTAAAAAAACGTATTTTTTCAAGAAAATATAAAAAATTACACACGCGCATAAATAAAAATGTAAAAGTTTTAATACACAAAGTATACTTTACTCGAAATACTACACATGTGTAGAAATAAAAATATACACATGTGTTTATTTTATATATTTGAGATTTATAAAATATTACACCTACACGTGTAGGTTTTGGTGTTTTGATTTTTTTTTCTTTTATAAATTTACACATGTGTAATTTTTTTGTTTCATATGTAAAATACACATGTGTAATATTTATTATGGTTGAAAATATGTAATATTGTGTTTGTGTAGTGAAATTTGTGTTTGATACACATGTGTATATTTTTAGTTTTTCTTTAAAAATATATATTTTTTTATTTTAATAGTTATTTATATAGAAAAGAGAGAGAGGAGAGATGAGAGAAGACGAATTCAGAGAGAGGAGAGAGAAGAGAGGAGAAAAAGAAGAGAGAGGAGAGATGAAAGAGAGAAGGGAAGAAAAAAAGATAGAGGAGAGTGAATCTGGATTAATTAATGAAGAGAGAGTAAAGAGAGTGGAAAAAAAGTCATTTATGCCCTTAAAGGGTAAAATAGACGTTTTCTTTTCAAAAACCACATTAAAATATTTAACTTTAATTGTGGACCACATGTTTTTTCTGTTTAATTAATTAAAATCTAAAATAAGTTTGATCTAACGGTCCACGTAGGGTTTAAGGGTTTTCTCTTTAAGATCGGGTTTTCATAGGATTCAAACCCTATATATATATATAGGGCATGTATAAAATGGAAACCCACTTGAGGTGAAGAAACTTTGGAAACTTTGAAAAAAACAATGTAAACAAACCCAAAAAATTTTTATTTTTTTTATAGTTTTGTAACATTATTAGGGTCAATTTTATAAAAAAAATGAAAAAAGCGCTGAGCCATTTTTTAAAAAAAAATTAATTTGTCGACGATGTAACAAAGACGTAACACAGCTGTACAGCTGTGTAAATCGTGTTACGTCTGTGTTACAGCTGTGTTACGTCTGTGTTACGTTTTTGTTACATCGTCGACAAATTAATTTTTTTTAAAAAATGGCTCGACCCTTTTATCATTTTTTTTATAAAATTGACCCTAATGATGTTACAAAACTATTAAAAAAATAAAATTTTTTTGGGTTTGTTTAAATTGTTTTTTTCAAAGATTCCAAAATTTCTTCATCTCAAGTGGGTTTCCAAAATATCCTTCACCTATATATATATATAGGAGATGGTTCCATTGTTAACCCACATTAATTGTGGTAACCCAAATAACTTTCACAAGATCAACCCAAATCTTTGGGTTTTTTTTTTGACATTTATTACACTAATGTAAGGCTATGTTATTTTATGTATATGAGCTAATTCACGAGCATACGCGAAATTTTCACTAGTGTAAAGTTTTGACATTTATTAGTAATATTTAAAATTTGTCAAAACTTTACACTAGTTCAATTTCGCATACGCTTGTGAATTAACTCATACACATAAAAGAGCATAGTCTTGTACATGTATAATAAAGGTCATGAAAAAAAAACCAAATATTTGGGTTGATCTTGTGAGAGTTATTTGGGTTACCACAATTATGAAGAGTTATTAAAAGAACCAAATCCTATATATATATATTAAAATTAAAGAAGGGGAATAGTGTTTTATAGTTTTTCAAGCCCAATGTAAAACCGTGATTAGCAAAGGTTCACTCATGCTTTGATTGATGACCCATTGCTCTTCATTTCCCACAAGTAAAGAATGATGATCTTTTATGTTTCGAAGGTAATTGCAAAGCTGTTAGAATTGCTTCCATAGGCATTATGCCTGACAAAATAGACGGGGTGAGTTAGTGAAGATGTATTAACCGGAATGACCTTGTACTCGCTTCCGATTAACCAATCTCTATGCCATCATCCCTTGTTAGAGCAAAACAATATCAGCGTACTTCCTCCTGTACAATGGAGATGGATTTTAGGGTTTCTCCGGTACAATGGAGATGGATTTTAGGGTTTTCCTCTTGTGTGTGTGTGTGTTTTTGGCTTGTAAATGAATGAGATTAATTTCTCTTTCATTCGTTTATATATGCTATAGTGGGTCCCCGTATCTGTTCGGTTGAGAAATATTGGGGATCGTCCCTTATTTTAGGCCCCACCATAACCTTTTTCATAATTTTGTCTTATTTGTATCTTTATTGTTTCTATGTGTGTATATGTAACAACCGAAAATTTCAGTAACCGTTTATGTCCAAATTTTATATAAACGTTCGTAAAGTGATTATGATCAAAAGGATATAAACGATAAAAATATCTGATAATGTATGGACACGTTATAAAGCCTATTAATAACGTGTAAAAATTTCTGTGACCGTTTGAGTTCGTAATTTTTATTGACGTTCCCGAAGTGATTACGATCACATTAATATAAGCGGGACCGTTATACGATAAAGTATGAACAAGATATAGGCTCGTGAATATTAAAAATATGTGAGCAAAGTAGAAGGGGATTTTAAAAATAGAGGACGATAGTTGAGGGGCCAAAGTGTAAATTTTAAATTAATTCATATTAATTCTTCCTTATCCTTGTGAAAGTCGGCAGCCAGGATATGTGTGTATATATCAATTAATACAATAAATGAGAAGCTTCAAAGTTAGGAAATCAACAAGTTTCAGTTCTGATCGACTTTGGTGTGTTAAGAGCAGAGAAGAGAATCACGAAGAACAGATCGATCGTTAAGGTATGTGTTTATGATTCTCACCTCGTGTTAGTTTAGTATTGATTGGTTAAAGAGATCAACACCATGTTTAGATAGAGTTTTGGTTTTGTATGATGAACATGAACTTGATCCGATTGAAGCCTAATTACATCTAGATAATGATCAGGTTTTCATGAGTTTTATGAGGGTATAATATATATACTCTTCCGGTTGCCTAAAACCCATGTTATTATATAGTAAGTTTAGCAACGCCTTAAGACGAATTAATTAAATAAGAGAATACGCTTATTTAAGCCGAGTAAATAAATAATTTTTAAGCATAACAAGATTCTAGAGATAAAAATGGTCAAAATGAGTGGAAGCGAAATTTTGAAATAAAGCTCCGAATGAAAGTTATGACATGCCGAAGTTTCGAGCGGTAATCGTAAATCTGAGCATCTTCATGATAGTATTATAAATTTATCTCAAGTTATTATTAATTGAGATAAATAATATTAAGTTTATAAAACTCTTCAGGTCGTTATAGCAAGCTAAACACTTGTATTGGAGATAACTATAACGTAGTCGTTGTGCTACCGGTTTAGAAACACTGAAAAGAGGGTTTATATTATATGATAAGGTTATAATTATGATAAGATATCCATATTAATAGGATATCATTCTGAACATGAGAAAGTAAGGAAAGGAAGAAAACTAGCAGATTGTGCCTTATTAAGCTCAGGTGAGTTCTATGAGCCCTGTTTTACTGTTTTAAATGTTTTATCATTTTGGGCTGATATGCATGTTATAAAGTTAGTTTATGAAAATGATTGTATGTATGTATAAAGTATTGTATGAAAGTGATTTTAACCTGATTATGGTCAGGTAAAACATGTTTTCAAGAAAAGTATGTTTTCAAATAAAGAATGATTTTAAGAATTTCAGCTGAGATGTAAAGAATATATTAAGTCTCAACGATGGTTGAGAAGTGAATGATTTTAAAAATCTCAGCTGAGATATAACGGATGTTTTTAAAGTCTCAACTGCGGTTGAGAAAGAAATGATTTTTGTAAGACACTCGGCCGAGGTCGAGGAGGAAATGTGTTATGAAAGTCCCGGCTGCGGTTGGGCAAAACATGCGCACTGCGGTGAAAGAAGCCGCTTATGTGTATGATGGTTTAAATGATTTAAACCATGTTATGATGTATGTTAAGAAGTCTTGTACCGGTATGAGCCTTCAATTTCGGTTGATGGTTAAAGAGTCCTGTGGAAACATAGGCCTGCCGACTGTGTGTCGCCAGTTCAGTTAAAGAAATCTTAGGCATGCTTGAGTTATCAGCTGCGCGTTGATAGTGTTAAAGAAATCTTATACATGTATGAGTTATCAGCTGCGAGTTGATAGTTTAAGAGCCTTGTGCTGCACAAGCCTGTTTGACTTCAGGGTCAGCAGTTGATGGTGAAGTTCCTTCACTGTATGAATTATGTTATGATGATATGGGTGCTATGGAATCATGTTATGATGCTATGTATGTAATGTAATTATGATATGAGAACAGGTATGCTATGTATTTGAATTATGACATATGACGCTATGAATGAATAAGGATTTTTCTAAGAAATGAACTTAGAACTCACCAGCATAAAGCTGACTTGTTTTACATGCATATCAGGTTGAATAGTTTGAGAAAGGAGACCAGGAGGGCTCATGGCATACGTTGAAGACTACCCCTGGCATAGACTGGCAATGTTATAAACCTAATAAAGATATGAGCTATGTATTAATGTTTGTTTAGGTTTGTATAATATTTTATGTAATCACTTTAAATTCCGCTGCTATGATAATATAAATATGGTTTAAGGACTATGGGTATGATGTTTGCCAACCGAGGGGCTCGGGGCCTCTCAGTATATGTACGTATATGTACGTATGTACATATACGTATGTGTACATACCTTTATGTATATACATTTACCCACATGGCTGTTGATATTATTTTATTTTATGAATGGCCTTACACCTTCAGTTGGGTAATGGGTCAGAACGAGTGTGAGTTAGGATGAACGCGTGTTAGGATGAGTTTTAAGGATTTTGGGTCTAAATTAATGGGTTGCTTTTGAAAACATCAATTTAATTCAAGTTAAAATGAATTGTAATGAAAAAAATGGTTTATTTGAATTATTTTTAATGATTTTTCTCATTATATATGTTATTGATCATTGTTATTTGTTTCAATACATTATATTCACATAGTTTTAAGTTACCCAACTTAACCCGTATTGTGTTATGATATTACTCATCTCAACCCATTAATACAACCCAAAATAAAATATTTTTTTATGCAAATCTACCCATTTATCTTGCTATGGGTCAAGATTGTCAGATCTAATAGATATGTTTCCATTCTTATTCTAGTGTTTGAAGGATATCTATCACAACTTACAATTTTACTCTGTTAATAATAGACGGATTTATAACTTGGATTTTGTTGTTGAGTTGAATGAAACATGACAAGTTGTTCTAATAAGCATGTATGTGGGATCATTTTATTACAAAGGTGTGTAAGTTTAACATGTAGCACCAAAACCAATTTTGTACATGGTGGTTTTTGGTTTGCAACGCTAACCCAGAAATTCTCACCGTAATGCGCGAAGGAGATGCAACTAGTTGGTATTACTTCACACAAATTTTCAAATCAGCATGTGTTATACACACGTGTATTACACATGAAGAGAGTAAAGGGTATCTTAGTTTAAGAAAAACAGATATTCAAAGTAATTATGATTGTTTTTTGTTTGATGAAATCATGAAATTAATCTACACAATAAGGGAAACTGCAATTTGATATATTTTTTTTCATTATAGGTAATATGTAGTTTTCTTCATATCAAGTATTTAGGGCAAACATTTTAAGATTTATAAATTTTTTTTTTTTTTGCATACACATGAGAAATATATACA
This sequence comes from Mikania micrantha, assembly GCA_009363875.1. Lineage (NCBI taxonomy): Eukaryota > Viridiplantae > Streptophyta > Magnoliopsida > Asterales > Asteraceae > Mikania > Mikania micrantha. The sequence goes on along the minus strand of CM018697.1, from coordinate 7,225,287 downwards.
ATCTACAAAAAAGTGCTTAGATATTTGTAAAAGATAGTTTTCCTTTAACAAATAGAGTAAATTGCTAAAATGGTGCATGTGATTTGCTAGTTTTCACTCTTTGTCACCGAGTCTCATAAATTTCCCATAAGATACCAAATTTAAATATTTGTAAGATATATAATCCTTAGGTAAATAAATTATGTTTACATATTTGACCAAATTACCCTCAAATAAGGATGATATGTGTTAAAATGTTTAAAGTTTGGTACCATATGTGTAACTAATGAAACCTAAGAACCAAGAGTGAAATAATAAGAAATCATAAAAACCGTCTTGGTAATTTACTCTTAAAACTGTTAAAATATTATTTTATTTGTATTTATTTTTTTATTAGTAAATACTTTGTAGTATTTTTTTTATCCAACTCCGTATACTACATCTTATCTTATCTTATCTTATCTTACTATACTAATAAAATAAAATAAATTTTGCCACTTGTTATAATATTAGAACACTAATGTCAAATGTCAATTTATTATTAAATTCATTTAATTCTCTCCTATTAAATAATTATATTCTCTTTATAATTAAATAATTATAATACTACTAACTAATAATATAATTAATCTTTTTATTTCAAAAACATTTAAAAATGTTATGAGGTATGAAATTTTTTTGAAATAAGAAAAAAAATTATTTTTAGAATATCAAAGTTATATAAGAAACAATTTTTCTATAAAAATAATTTTTTTTTGTATAAAAAATAAAATAAACTATGATCCAGAGTTTTAAACAATAAGATATTTATAATCCAATGTCATTTTTTAATTTATTTAAAAAACAAAGAAAAAGTGATAGACAAAGTTACGCTTTTTAATTTGTCCTTATGTTTAACACTATTTTTTAATTCAGTCGTTTAAATTTTAATAATTCCATAAATTATATTATACCTTATTTATTTATAAAAGTTAGCCTTTAAGAGAACACATGATGAAGTTTATTATCAGTTAGTTTTAATATATAACTGTTAAAAATCAAAATATTACATATCGTTTGTATAGTTATTAAAGTTTTTAATTATTGTTTTATTAGTTAAAGAATTCATTAATATGTAAATTAATCATTTTATTAAAATATCCTTTAACAATTTTTAAATTTTTATTACTAATTATTTAATATTTTATATCAAATCCGTGTAATACACGGGGTAATAATCTAGTAATTTAATAAACTAACATAATAAATAAGTGGCTATCATCAATCAATTCGCTTCTCACAATATCTTTTTCAAGAATTTAAGCTCGCTATAATTATTGCCACATTTAACGCATAACTAATTTCTTGTGAGGACATATAAAATTGAAAGGTCACAAAATTCGACACACATGAACCATTCATTCTTTGTCATATATATACCATATGCAATGTAGTATGCAACCGAAATAATCAAATGGTAAATAAATAAAATACGAGCCAATGTGAGACTAATACACTTAGTAGAGTCATTGTCTCTTACAAATGAGATATTGGATTCAAATCCAAACAATAGAGGATTATTGGGTGTAGGCCTGTAAACGAACCGAACAGTTCATAAACTGTTCGTGAACTGTTCGGTAAGAAGTTCGTTTATATTCGTTTATTTAATAAATGAACGAACATGAACACACCTTGTGTTCGTTTATTTATGTTCATGAACATCTCGGTTATGTTCGTTTATTTACGTTCGTTTATTTGTGTTCGTTAACGTTCGTTTATGTTCGTTAAATATGTAATGTTAGTTTTTGTTCGGTTAACTGACTAATTTACGAATGATATGTATTTACATTTAAGAGACTTGTCGTTTGTGCTCGTTTATACTTGTTCAATTGTGTTCGTTTATGTTTGTTCAATAGTGTTCATATTCGTTTATGATTGTTCAATGGTGTTAAAAAATGTCCATTTATGTTTGTTCATTTATTTTAGTTCGTTTGTATTCGTTTATGTTAATGAACAGCTCGTTTAATTTATTAATGAACGAACACAAACAAACACGAACATATTCATTTTCTTAATAAACGAACACGAACACAAAATTCATGTTCGTTAAGGTGTTCGTGTTCGTTTTCGTTTTCGGTTAAGTTTAAATGAACGAACACAAACATGACTGTGTTCGTGTTCGTTCGGTTCATTTACAGGCCTAATTGGGTGTAATTTAGGAGTAGAAGACTATGAGTCTAGGAGTAGGATATAGTTGACTGTTCAAAAAAAGTAAATTTATAAAATATAAACAGCTTTTTAATTGGCAGCCCAAAATCCCAAAATAAGCCCAACCATGAACCTTATATGCTATTTTTTTTTAACAACAAATTTTATCATTTACTATGAGACTAGAACTCTCAACCTATTTTAAGGAGAAACATCTTAACATACCTTGATACTATTGAGACAAATGCCTTTTGATGGACCACCTGTGATGGACCTAGAAATCCTTTTAATAGGTGCAAAAAAAATTTTATGGTCGTTTGAGGTTTTGTTATATAATAATTTTATTTCTTTTCTAGTTTAGGTTGTGTTAGGTCGAACCGGGTCGGATTATGTTATAAAAAATAATTAAACTAAATTTCATATATAAAAACATAATAAAATACATTACATATTAAAGTTTTTCTCTTGGGGGTTTTATTTTTTAAAATCTATCCAAAACAAGATTTATGGAGACTTTTTTAATTAACTCTTTATTCGAATAACAACTACAAGTATCACTTAAATTCTCATTACAAGTCTGATTATGCAAATTTAAGGAGAGTGATTGCAAAATATTAAATGGATCGCTAAGATTTTAACACGCGTGCACACACACACACACACACACACACACACACACACACACACATATATATATATATATATATATATATATATATTACTGAAAAGAAAAATTAAAAAAGGATGGCTCCTCTCAAGAAACATGCCATTGAGGAAGACCAAGGAAACTACTGAAATAAAATTAATTAGATGACAAGCACCGATCAATGAAAGTGCCAAAGCAATTAAAACTCTTGTGTGGTTGTGTTTGATTCTCAATTCTTGAAATCCAACAAATTCCAGTTACACTAAATTAACCCATACAACATCCTTCGTCCTTCTCATGAGGACAAAAACTTTTCTTAGCTTCGTTTCAAAACAATACATATGCTATTTATATTAAAATCGAATCGTTTTTTGTCCATTAATTAACTAAGGCAACACAACACGACACGACATGATTGTTTCTGATTTGCGGATCATTTTAAAGATTTTACAAGTAGAAGGAGATAGATTTTGACTTTTGACGTACAATTCCATTTGATCCTCAAAATCAATTTTCAAAGAACAAGAAAATTCTTAGGAAATATCAATCAACGGCCAATGTTGGAATTGAATGTTGTAAGCATAGGAATTTTTATGTCGATGGTTGAGTAGTCCTAAGCAGATAGTCATAGAACTTCTAGTCAAGCACGAGTCTTTCCTATAAAAAAACAACACATGCATGCACAAGGGAATCTTAATACTTATTGACAATCACCAAAAGTTTACTTTCTAATAAATTGGAATATATATATATATATATATATATATATATATATATATATATATATATATATATATATATATATATAAATTAGAATAGCATATAGACCGCGAGTTCTAGTCTTGATGCTTATGAGTTGTTAAATATCAATTATCAATAAAATGTAAACTACTTGATTTTAGTGATGGTAACAAAAACTAAATAAAGGTTTGTATAGACACATGTGATGTTCTTAGAACTTCTAAAAATTGGTTTCTTGTCTCTTTTTTTATTTAAATATTTATGTAAAAATTTTTCTTGTCTTTTTCCATTAATTATATATATAGTAATGATTTTATTATATTTGGTAAATAATATAATTAAATTATAAGTCATATTTTTTATAATTTTATAAAATATATTCTATAAATATACGATATGTTAATAAAAAAAATAATTTTAAAATTTATTTATTTAATTTGTATAAGGGGTTGTTTGTTTGCATCTGAATGACATTAAGAGGTTACCTCTGAATGGTTCATAACCTCTTAACCATTCAGACTTAGGGTTACCACTTAACCATTCAAAGGTTATGAACCATTACCAATCTCTTAACCATTCAGACTTAAGGATACTTTTTAACCAATCACATGCTATTAACCATTAAGAGGTAGCCTCTGAATGAGATTAAGAGGCTACCAAACAGGACCTAACACATATGTTTCTAGTCTTGACGCTTATGAGTTGTTAAATATCAATTATCATATTTTTCCGTATTTTTTGTTTGAAACCCAGTAATTAATTAGGACAAAAATAAATGTCTTCTTAAACATCTTTTCAACCAATTTAATTTGGAATTTCATGCTTCTCTCTCCGATTGCTTCACCCCACTCTCATTTCAAGGAAGTTTCTTTTCTTTTTTTTGAACAGCTAACGTCAAGTATTACTGTTTAAATAGCTACATTGACCACATTATACGAGGAAACCCACACTGAAAAAAACCCTATATTCCAACCTAGAGCATTTTTTTGCTCCAGCCGAGACTAGAACCCAAGACCTCCAATTCGTGAAGTCAAGGAAGTATCATTAGGCTATAAGCCCTTTTGGTTCCAAGGAAGTTTCTTAATTGGTTCTTTAGAGTCTTAGAGAGGCGCAAAAAAAGGGGGAAAAGAAAAAAGAAAAAGAAAAGAAAATTTGTGAATTGATTGATTAATGTTTCATTTGCACGCTCTAGTTTTATTGTTTATATTATTATTTATAACTGTTTCTTGCATAAAAACTAATTAGTTTGTCTTTTTTATTTGTCCTTCTTTAATATTATTTATTTTATATTTTGAGTAGTTTATTTTATAAAGATTACAAGTATTGCAAATTGATCTTATTGTACATGCAAGATTCAAGAATAGAACGGCTATTTTGTTAAATAAAATTTTATCGAAGACATTATAGTTTCTTTATAGATAATAGTTATTTTGTTAAAGTGATTATTTGATAGAAGTCATTTTATTTATATTTGGTGAGGATAAGATGGAGTGACCAAAAGCATGCAGCCAGCCATTGTGAGCCTCCAAAAAATAGGCAATAAATCACATTTTTAATGTTCATTCAAAGAGCACTACTTGTATAAGTTTACTCAATTACAAATCCACATCTTAGAATTAAAATTCCCATTTGCCTTCTTTGTTTGTATCTATTCATAAATATATACATATTGAATATTCTTATTTACAAGGACAATAATACTGAAAAGAAGTATGAGTACTATTGTTTGGCGAAATTAAAAAAAATGTCACTAAAAATAAAAGAAAACACTCGTTAATAAATATAGACTATTATTTTATCTACACATAAAAAAGATAAGTATATCAAGTAAAACCTTAATTAGTTGAAACGAATACGTTTTACTTAAAAATAAATAAATAAAATAAGGGTTGTAGTAATATATATGGTAAGTCTTTATCACCTCTTTTATTTTTATTTGTTCCCACCATGGTGGTCTAGTGGTAAGAGGGTGTGTATCTACAATAGAGGTCTAGGATTCAAAGCCCGACACCACCCAATTTTCTCTCGGTCACACGATTTACCTCCCTTATGTTGGCCGTGTGACCGGTCGGTGAGGTCTGTGAGGATGCCTACTGGTGGAGTTCACCATTACTTTTATTTTTATTTATTATTATTTTTTATTGTAACTAAAAAACTTTGGCTAATAAATTTAGTTAGTTCAATATATATCTCTTGTAGGGAAGCAACCTTATCAAGAGGATGTACTTGTCTTTATTCTTTTAAAGTTTTGGGATCAAACCCTCTTGGTATTCTCTTTACATGAGTACCCATATAAAACCTCTAATGCACTGGGTGCCCCATTCATTCTAGCCCCAAAAACATCACTACCATCTGTTTAATCATAAGTTTCTAACTTCCATGAGGGTTTCTAAGAAGATGACTGGTTCTTGCAATGAACAACAAATTGATGAGCTAAGAAGAGGTCCATGGACACTTGATGAAGACAATCTTCTTATTCATTACATCACTTGTCATGGCGAGGGACGTTGGAATTCGTTAGCAAAATCTTCAGGTAATCGACGAAAACCATGATGAAAATGAATGTTATTATCATAGTTTATAATTTCAAGATTCTCTACTTTTTTTTACAAGTTTAATTATAATTTTGTTAAGATTGTTTTAATTATGTTTAGGATTGAAGAGAACAGGGAAAAGTTGTAGGCTAAGATGGTTGAATTATCTAAAACCTGACGTCAAACATGGAAATCTTACACCACAAGAACAACTCTTGATCCTTGAACTACATTCCAAGTGGGGCAATAGGTGAGTCGATATGTATTATGATCACACACAAAGAAGTTCTTTAAGTTACTATTTTGAATACTAAAATTTGTCTATGTGTCATGTTCAAGATGGTCCAAAATAGCACAAAATTTGCCAGGAAGAACAGATAATGAGATCAAGAACTATTGGAGAACAAAAGTACAAAAACAAGCTCGCCATCTTAAGATCGACTCTAATAGCAAGGTATTTGTCGAAGCACTTCGACAATTTTTGGTGCCAAGATTGCTAGAAAAAGTGGAGTTTAGTTCATCATCATCATCGTCATCTAGTTCCACCTTAAAGAACTTGAACTCTCAACCACAAGTCAAAGGAAAAGTCAAAGAAGCCCCTTTGGAGAACATGAGTTCAAACTCTAACATTTATTCATCAAATTCCAAGAGAATTGTGTTTCCATACTTGGCCGAAAGTTCACTACAAAGCAATGCTTACTTTGTGGAGAATAACAACTTCGACATCATGAGTTTCAACCACTCAAACACACCAGAATTCCGAACAAATGACACATCAGCACTCGAGTTCCAAATGGCGGAGGTTGATTGGATGAGCCAAGACTTAGTGGATGACACCTTTTGGAACATGGATGAATTGTGGCAGTTCAAGAAGTAATTTACTTTTATAAAAAAAATAATTTTTACCAAGAAAAAAAAATAGGAAGACTGGTCTAAAAGTATTACAAAGTATATTAATTAATCATATATATAAATTAGGTGGTGATATTTTTTTGGTTCCAAGTATTGACATATTGGGGTGGGGGGTTGTTACCCCAAATGTCGATTAGTCTTGTGAGCAAATTAAAATGTGAAAAGGGTAAAGTGATAAGTTTATTGTGAGGCCCTCCAATAACATAAAAGTTGCAAATGATATTAATTAATATTAAATGGGAATCAGTTATTTTATTTGTACATTTCTTTAATGCTTAGGATAGAATGTTGTTATATATGTATGGTCTGTCGGTTATGTGTAATAATATGATAATGGTATTAACATTAATGACGTAAAGTTTTTTTTTTTTAATTGCATGTTGTTATACTTGAACATAGCTTAAAAAATGTTGTTAGTGACATGTCGTGTTATGATATCAACTGCAAGCATGATTATGATCGGTTCAGTTTGATTACTAATATTAAACCGCATGCATTTAAGTTATTTTCAGATTTTTTTTTTGTTAGAATAGGTGGGTTTTTTAATGTTTAAGGATTTTTAGGTGGTTTTCTAATTCTTGATTTTTCTAGGTAAGTTGCAATGGGGGAGGGACTTCCACTTTTTATGTACCAAAGTCGTTAAGGGGCTGCGACTTTGGTCTAAGAAAAGTGAAAGTCAATGACCCCTCTTGCGAATTTGGTACAAAAAAAGTGGAAGTCGCAATTTACCTATAAACACTAAGAATGAAAAAAATCACCTAAAAAATATTTAACATCCCAAAAATTACCTATTATAACAAAAGTTCTTATTTAATTTCAATTATTTCGACTTGATTTTCTTATTTTTTTATAAAAAGCTTTAATTATTTTTTTTTTTTTGTCCAGTCTTATGTGTAACAAAAAGTCTTAAAGCCTTCAATCGATTGACACAATCGTAAGCACAGAGCCCTTTTAATCGGCAAACGTGTTACTTAATTATTTAATTCTGCTGGATGGGTTGTTTTTTCCTATAATTTAACCTTCTTAAAGGCTACCATATGAAAGCTATATATATATTTTAGTATTTTAGGGATTATGTTATAAATAGGTGAAATTGAATGGATATGGTTACATGACGATAACTTTTAGAAAGTGTTTCAGGTTGTTGTGTGACTTGTGTCATCTCCAATTTTATTTTACTTTTTTTTTTTTAAAGTTTTCTACTTTTCTTATATGTTTTGATTTAGCTTTTAGATGATTACATTAATAAATAATATTTTTATTAACATTAATATCGAATATTTTCTAAAAATCTAAATAAACATACTTCAATTATTTTCTTTTTATTTTTGTTGTCTGCATTTCATTATGAAATTTATTAAAACTTAGTCGTATTTAATAAACTAAACTAAACTGTGTGTTTAGTTTATTTTTAAATATTTGATGTTACATATTATAAAGAAAACTAATTTAAATATTAAACGAAAATTGAAATAAAAAAAAAAAGTCTAAATTAAAACTGAGATTTCATAATACCCATTTGTAAAATACGTGTAAAAACTACCTCATGAGGAAGAGCAACGTATATATCTTAAATAGGTTAAAACTTACACGTACTGTTAAATAAATAAAATTTAAAAGTATATTTTTTAAATAGCATATCATATGTTTATCAAAGATGGCTTTATAAAATTAAAAGAATATGATTTATGTTGTAGTAATATTATTAACATATCGAAAAATGTTATTATTATTTAATAGAAGAAAAAGAAAAAAAATAAAATCTAAAAAGATATCTTACAAATATTTAATAAAAGAAATAAACAAAAAAACTCAACTTTTATATAACATATAAAACTGACGAGTCTCATATCAAAACATTTTATTTATTTATTATATTATATAAAAAACATATGACATTATATAAACGCAAAACAAACGCCTTAAAAGCACAAATGCGTTGTGACAAGTGGGATTTGAGAATCCATAAATCAAAGTAATTAATTAAGACGATTACGATCATAAAACAAAAGAAATCAATCATATTCGAAGAGATAAGTACCGAGTCGAAAAGATGGGGATGAGAGTGACCAAGTGGAAGATTTTAAACAATATTCAATGATTGATGCCACTCAATCCAATATCTAGTACTAGGTACATGTATTATATCACTTTGTTTTGTTCCTAGGGGTCTACCACGTGTTGATGATATGATTAATATATCTATAAAACTGTCACAAAATTTATCTTTTAAACCATCACGATGTGGTACTAGAATTCATAACATCACAAGAAAACAATACTTGGTGAGTTTGTGTAGTCATAATCATAGTCATCAACACCATGTCTTGGACACAACTTGAGTGACAAAGAATGAATTATCAATCAAAATCGTCAAATCATAATGATTTCTCCTTAAAATAAATAAATAAACTCAAAATTTATAAGAGTTGAAGCTCATTCAACCATACCAAACCAACCACCAAATTTAAATATAACTCGTCATACATGTGTCAGAACACATATTCAATATCAGAGATGATATCTTAAAATTGGAACGCGTGTATAAAAATATGTCACGCAATTCGATGTAAAATCCTAAAACGTGTTTTGTAGTAAAAATGAAAACATGTTAAGAAACATGCACTCAATGGTAAATGATATAAAATATTAAAACACGAAAACAACCACTATGATAAAAAAATTTTCAAATAAATTATATATATATAAAGACAACGTAAAAACTCTTTACCTCTTGTTTTCTTTATAAATTATAAATTCAACTCAATTTGATTTTATATTAAATATGAGATGTGATAAAAAAAAAAAGTACCAATAAATTCCAAAACACAAAAGTAAGTTACGTCATAAAATCAAATTTAGGAAATACAAAACGTTTAAAATATTATTTATATTAAAAACATGAATAGAAAATGCATGCAAATTTTTAATGTTTAAGGGTAGTTCGTTAAAAGACAAAATTGGCACGCAAATTATTAAGTGTAAATTTGCCATAACTATAGTACGCAAGTGTAAAACTATAAAAATGACAAAATTAGCACGTTGTCAATTTATGACAAAATAATGTTATCACTAGTTTCAGAAAACCAGTAAAATTACTAGAAAAAGTTGTGGGTTTCTTTTTGGGGTGAGTTTAGATGTATGTCTCAGAGCATTAAATTTGAGAGAATAATTGAAATTATGTCTTGAGTGTGCGTTTCAAACCGTTTAAAGAACAGGAGGGAAATAAAAAGAAACAATCATCAAAGTGACCATTTGCCCAACAAATTTGATAAAAGAGTGGTGTTATTCTTACACCCAAAAAACTTATTTTCACAACCTTGAAACACCTAGTATACGTAGAGACCTATACGACTCAGGTGTATGAAATTATGTAAATTAAAAGGACAATAATTAGCCTTATACGCTACGTTTTGATCTATATGAGACGTTTATGCATGAGGTTCTGACATTCTGTAGTTCTTGTCAACAGATCGATGGTACAAGAAACAACACGTATAGACCTATGCGCCACGTTTTTTTTGTAAATGTAGCGTATAGACCTATACATAACATGTAATGTTTAAAACATGTATAATGACTACAATGCGTAAACCAACTAACAACTTATTTAACGTGACCTTTTTTTCCTCTTTAAAATCATCAATATATATGCTCGTTCGTGTATGATTCATCGTTTATGATTTGCTTCATTGAATTTGCTTCACTAATAGGCTCACGATTCGACTTTGATCGTTATGGACTAGTATTTAAATATTCATTTTTTTATTTGAATTTGATAGGGTCTTTCTTGTCTTTCTCTCTCTCATTCACAGAGGGTTCCGTGTTTGAAAGAAGTTTATCTATGTTTCGTTTGAATTCGAAGTATAAAATTTATTATTTGACTACAATCCATTTAATTAGAAAAATGTCATTTCGGTACATATTTTTTTTAGTCAATATTCAGATGTTTCACGAAACACATATATTTTCGATTAACCCGAACGTTACTTGATACCATTATTTTTACAAGTTCAAGCAAGAATAAAAATCCTTATAAAATATAGATGATAAAAAAATAATTATTTCACTAAATCTTTTATAATTTATAGTTTTATTGATATACTTTTTTAAAAACTTGATACAACCCGATCAACCGAACTTTATTACTATTATTTTTACAAGGTCAAAGAAGAATGAAAGCTCAAAATACAAATTAGAAAAACAAAATAATCATTTAACTGAATCTTTTATATTAATAGTATTATACATGATACAAATTCTAATTTTATTAAGTCTTTTAATAAAGTTTATTCAAAAACTTTGACCGTCCAAAACGATAGTAAACAACAGAATTTTGTTTTTTTGTTTTTAAACCGGTCATATTGATCTCTAAGAACCTTATAAGGTTTTGAATGTCGTGGAATGTTAGCGGAATTTAAGGTTGTCGAGTTAAACGCCACGTAGTATTCTATACTTGCGACGAGACGTTAAAATATGTTTCTTTTTGGAAGTGTGCATATAACGCTCCCATGATAAAAATAGCTGTTGATTATTGATTTTACCAAAATATTCTCTCAATCAGGGTGGAACACCTGTCAACTCTCTCAAATCAATGAATATAAACTCATAATCTATTGGCCCCTTTTTCTCAAATACCACCGACTCACAATAATTTCACTAATATATCATCAAATTTTAAAAAAAGAAAAATAAATTCAAAAACTAAAGTCTAAATATCACCTAGCTAGGTTGCGATAATATGCCAGCAAGTCATCGCTAACGATTTTGAAAACAATATGTTACTTTATTCAAAAACCTAAATTACTTAAAAATTTTGAAGTTCAAGTTAATTTGAAAAAAAATAATTGTTTCGTTACGTTTAATTTTTTAAAATAAAAATCCAGGAGACAAATCGTTTCTTAAATTTAAAAGTGTAAACGAGCGAGATCCATAATATTCTACTAGAGTAAAATTAAAAAAACACATAATTATGTAGTAACTCGTTTAACAAATAAACTCAAGCAAGAGAAAATTTTAAAAAGGACAAATGTAGGCACAAACCATTCATTCTATAATAAACAAATTATAAAAAAAAATTAACAGCTAAAAAGGAGTATTTAAAGATCTTTATATTGAAGAACTTTTTAAAATAACTTTATTAGACAAGGGAGTTGGGCTAGACCAGTGATTTTCTAGTAAATTAAATTGAACTATAAAGTATAAACATAATTTTTTTTTAATGACTGGAAGAAATCCCAAAACTAAATAAACCTCCTGACATTGTCTTAGTAAATACGCTTTAGGTCAGATTCGAACCCAAGACCTCTCATAAGAGAGTCAAAGAGGTAACCACTAGTTAATTAAGTTAAACTAATATAAATTCAAGAAGTAGCTTAAATCATAAGTTTATTTATGCATTTTCATATAACTAACTTAAACTAAATAAAATACCAAAGAAGTAACTTAAATTTAACTGTTGTAAATTAGTTGGTCAAACAATAAGAAATCGAATTGGGTTTAAAATGATTTTAGGTTAAAATATTTAAGAAAAATAATAACTAAAATAAAATAAAAATTATGTGGGTGACATGTGTATGATGTGTAACTAAGAAAGACGGGGAGGTTTGTCGGCAAGTGAAATTGTGAACGATATGGGTTGAATGGCAATTTTGAAAGAAAAAAAGAAGAAAAATCGAAGGCAGCTAATGTAATTGTCAAAATGGCTGTTTTGGTGATTACCCTATAAACAAAACTATTGATATAACCTTCTAGAATACTTATAACCATAGTTGCCCACGTATACTTAATAAATAGATAACCAAAACTAACTTGCAAATAGATAATTTAATTAATTTTTTTTATCTTTTTTATAACATATTAATAACAAAGTTTCAAAATTTTTAAATTTAAGTGAAACTGAAACAAAATAATAATTAAATACTTATTGATATTCATATATGTTTCATTTGACTTGATTGATTTTGGAAAAAAATGAATATTTATATAAAAAAAATTACACAAGATTATAACGGTTAGAGCAAGTTAAGTGACTTTAAAGAGAGAAAAAAAATTTAACAACTTAATTGAAACATTTGATTACCTTGTTTACTATTTTATAAAATTACCCATTTTTTACGAATAGTACGTCATATTTATAAAATTCTTCCTTTTATCATAATAGTAGTCGCTTGTACTTTTTTATATATCAAAATTATTGCAAATTTATTAATTAACTTTGCTTGAATTAACCCACATGCAAATTTAACAAATTTCCAAACCAAATCACTGATTGATGCAACCCGAACCGTTTTAATCATAACCCATCATTACAAAAATCTAAAACACAGTTTTATCACATAACCTAGTTTGGCATAACAAGTCTTATCGTGTTTAACAAAACACGGGTTAGAAACAACATGAAATGTGAAAGTTTAAAGTTTAATTAAAGGTGTCACCTAACCTAACCATCCATCACCTAATCACTTTTTGAAGCAAAAAATTAACTCTATAAACCTCAAATCAAGCTCAGTATCCTCCAAAAACCGGGTCCAAATCAAATTAAATTTGGAAGACAGCTTGGTGTATATTGTGGCTGCTTTCTTATGGTTCAGAGAATTCACTAAAATACAACACTGCATACTTTTCAATTGCAAGACACCATTTTAAATATTAACATCATATTATGATAAATTTATTTATGATTAAGTTATGGACAAATCCAACATGTTGTCATTAAAAGATTTTATTTTTATTTTTTTCTTTTTCTTTTTCAGATTAAAAGATATGAATATGTAAAGGATGCTGACCACTTACTTCTTGTAATGTGACGGTCCTGTTAAATATGAGGTTTTCGGATGTTGAATCCTTGCCAACCACAAAATAGCCTGTCATAACGTGTAAAAACTAAGAAAACTTGTATAATTTTTAAAAATATTCATATTTAAAAATAATAATAATAAAACTCAATATCAATATTTACCGAGCCTTTCAAACTGAAATATGTCATCTACATTCGCGTGTCGAAGGGGTGGTACAACATATGATCATGGGATTACCCAGGGCCGTCTCTGATACATTAGGTGTAATGTGCGAATGCTAAAAATGAGCCCCTATGTGTGCGTGTGATGATTAGTTTGTAAGTAACTATGAATTGAGTTAATTTGTTTTTTTGACCTAAATTTTAAATCATAATGAATTATTGTGTCAAATGTTTAAAAAAAAGTTTTTCTTTTAACTTTTATAAAATTCGTAAATGAACTAAATATATTTAAAAAATTAGAATGTAAATTATATGTGTTTGTCGTAAATAAATTAATATTTATAATATATAAATTTTTTTAAAAAAAATTAGGGCCCCTAAAATAATGGGTTCTGTGCGGTCGCACCTCCCGCACTTGCTCTAAGATCCCGTTAGGATTACCACTTTAGAACTGGGGTTAGATCATCAATCCAGTTATCAAGTTCACCAGGATTCTGATTTTATAATTAAAAAAAGAAGACTATTTTAGTTAATTAATTAATGGATTTATTTAAAACAAAAACTCGAGTAATAAAATCTCACCAATCTCAGAAAGAAAGAGTTTACCGAACAGTCGGACTTCCATCTTCAACGGGTCAACCCCAGGAGAAGGCTCTGCAACCTAATGTAGAACCCCCTGCACAACAAAGTTTCAATGAACAACTGGAACTCAAGACATCTGAAAAAAAAGTCAAACTATGCAAGTTTGACTTGCATTTGGTTTGGTCTTTTTGTCAAAATCGTACTCAGCATGCATCTCAAAACCATCTTTTTGTCATAAGAAAGCATAACTTCTATAAACTTGATAGGAAATTCGTATCTAACTGAAACCGTTCGCCTAAAAGCTCATCATCATCATTATCGTGCTCAGTATATTCCACCATTAGCAGGGTCTGAGGAGGGTAAGATGTATGCAGCATTACCTCTACCATGTAGTAATAGAGACGCTGCTTCCAATGAGATCTCCGGCTCATGATTCCTGATTAACTGACCAACCCAATGGTTTTAACTTTATTTTCACAAAAATAAAGTAAAATAACGTTAAAATTAGTGCAACTTTACTTTTGTCCCTAAGGGCCGGCACTATATACGTTATATGTGCGTACACAAACAGGAAGAACTTACATCAGCTCATGAGGATTAATTACATCAGCGTTAATTATACACCTTAGTAGGACTGTCTTTCCAAAAGCAAGACCATAGTAGTCTTTTGAATCTTTCATTCTAAAGTCAGATTGCTCTATGTAAACTACATGTGAAAAAGGGACCTCAGAAACAAAAGAAAGACAAACTTTATCAAATTTTGGGTTTTACATTTACGCATGTTATGCTTGGGTGCAGGGTTGTTCAAAAAGCTCGCGGCTCGCTCGATTCTCGAAAAGGGCTCGGCTCGTAAAAAGCTAGTTAAAAACGAGCCGAGCCGGAGCCAGGGTAGGCTCGGCTCATGGCTCGACTCGTCGGCTCGTGGCTCGGCTCGATTTTTAATATATATATATATATATTAAATTATATACACCCATACATATATATTATACATAATATATATATATATATATATACACACAATATCTTATACACATATTTATATAAATATACATATTATGTATAATATCTTATACATATATATATTGGATTTTATATATATTAGATTATATATATATATGTAAAGTGAAGGGGAAAAAAAAACGAGCTGGCTCGTGGCTCGAGGTTTTTTACGAACCGAGCTGGAGCCAGGATTTTTGGCTCGCAAGAAATTTCGGCTCGGCTCGAAAATCCACGAGCCGAGCTGGAGCCAGGCCTGGCTCAGCTCAACTCGGCTCGATTACAGCCCTACTTGGATGAAAAACGGCTCAAAATCTTGAATTTGGGCATGAAGATTTTCATAATCGCTTACTAAAATATTATTACACGTTTGAGCCCAAATTTTGTAGACTTCACTATCCACTTTGCTGCAGTTCGGTAAAACTTAAACACTCAGGTCGGCCCCCAGGTCTGGTGCATTTCGAGAATGGGAAGTGGTAGAACCATGACTGTGCCATAATTTTAGTTTCACGAAAAAAAAAAAAAAACTAATTCGCCAATTATGGCCCGGTTGCTTTGCTTAATCGGTTTTTACTCACACGTATGGTTGGCCAAAACAGGTTGTGTTCTGTTAAATAGGACAAACGTGACACAAACCATTTACCACAACTATTGAACACAAAATACCACACACAGTGGCGGCCCTCATAATTAAAGTGCTCAGGACAAGCCGAAAAAAAGGCCTCTTAGCAAATTCAAATATTAAAGTACGGGTGTTTGAAAAAAGAAAATCGTTTAATACCAAAAACTGAATCGTATTTGTAACTGAAAAAAACCGAACCGCATTCTAAATTCAGTTTTCGGTTTGGTTCCTAAATGTATTCGAATTCGGTTTTCGGTTTCATTTTTTTTAATGCGGTTTTGTTTGGTTAACCAATTAAACCGAATTTAGATTTTAAATTATTATTTTGTTAATAATATATAAGGTTGAATTCAGTTTATTGGGTTTTTAACCGGTTTATTCGATTGAAATCGATTTATTCGGTTTATTTAATTTGTTTGTTTTTAACTGAACCACTTGTTGAATTCGGTTCGGTTTTCGAATAGAAAAAAATCGAAAACCGAATTAACCGTTAA
Organism: Mikania micrantha; assembly: GCA_009363875.1. NCBI lineage: Eukaryota > Viridiplantae > Streptophyta > Magnoliopsida > Asterales > Asteraceae > Mikania > Mikania micrantha. The sequence continues at coordinate 7,208,630 of CM018697.1, read as the reverse complement.
TCAAACCCATTAACACCTCTGGTTTAAAAGGCATGAAAGTAATTTCCTTTATTTTAAAGAAAATTATGATTTGTATCTTTTAAATCATGTATCTATAAATGATTCCTTTACTTCTGTAACTTGTTGTTTCTCATTTAAATAAATCTCTATATATAAATATATATCAAAAATTTTGTGCCCTATAAAAAATTGGACCCAAGACGGAGGTTGGGTTTTCCCCTCCCCGGGTCACCCATGACTACACGTTTAACTAAATGTGTTATTTACTTAAACACTAAAATAGACATGTTTAATAACCGGTTTACACGATATGATTCACATGAATAAATACAACGAACCCAATAACACAAATGGCACAATATGACAAGACATGGCTAATATGATTACATAAAAGTTACCAAAACTTAAGCAGGTATGGCTAGTTAAGGATAAAAAATATAAACTAAAATTAGAGTTAAGGGATTATCCGATTATGACATATTTAATTTTTAATAAAACTAAGTAATTTAAATAAACAAGTAATGAACATGTCGTGTCAGACACGACCCATACGTTAAGACATGACGCATTAAGACACGAAACACAAACTGGATAGACACGAGCACGAAACGACACGTTAAGCAACAAGGGTTCGACAATTAGAAATTTTTAGAAGCTAATCGGTTATCCACCTATTTTATTATATTATTTATTATTTTATATTTTATATTTTAAACAGGTTTTAACACGTCTTAACGGGTCTTAACAGGTGTAAACATGTCAACTTGTTTTAGACACGAAACATGTTATGCGTAAACACAAAACATGCTAAAGTCGTGTAGCGTCGTGTTAACGTTCTTATGTCTGAAATTGTCAGCCCTACTTTTATGACTCGAAGCCTGGAACACATATACCCCAATCACCAACTCTTACCCCTACTTTATGTGTGTGTTATAATGTTATACATGTGTGTGTAGAGAAGGGATCAAATAAGAACTTCCAAATTTTGTGAGAAAAGTAAGAAGTCATGAGAAACCAACCAAAATCATTCTTTTATAGAAAACACTAGCATGGTTACTAAAATAAACATTGTTAAGTAAACTTATGTGTAAATTTACATGCTTTCGTATATTATAAAAAGTTTACACATGCATAGGTTTACCATTTACACGTGTACAATTTTTTTAGGTTAATTTGGAGAGGAGAAATGAAAGAGGAATTATTTCATATCATTTACATAGATTGCCTTATGATATACAGAGCCCACAAAGTAATAAGATATAGTTATTCGGTTATCACAATAAGAAGTTTTAACATTCGAACCATCCCCTATATATTACTACGTTACCAATATAAAATAATATATACCCGGTGGATCTTCCGTTACACCGAGACTTGTGTCAAAGCCCAAAAAACAAAAAGTCAACCACCATTTGACATAAAATATTAGATATTAATAAATCTAATTATGTTAAAAATATGTTAACTTTCTATTTAATAATCTTATTTTTTTTAATATACTTATAGTTTCTTTGTATTTTTTGTATGTGGGTTTAATTGTTTTTGGGCTTGGCTTGTATGGACTTAACCAAATGAGGCTAAAAACTGGTGGGCTTAATCAGTGAGAGCTCGAAGATGGTGTATATAAGAAGCTGGTTTGTTACTCTAGAATTTACAGAGTAACAACAATGCAATGTGCATAATCATAACTTGTTAAGCGTGATATTTTCAAGAGAATCAACAATGCAATGTGCACAATCATAACTTGGGTAGATACACTTGTTTCCAGCATGTGGATGAGGAGTAAACTTCAATGAGTGTTTAACTAAAATATAGAAAAAAAACAAGCTAACATATCTTTTTCTATAATAAATAATACTTTACCTTAATTCCATATGCAATGAGGTCATACATGTTAAAATTGTCACTTTACATGTCTTGTTTCATCCTCAGTGTAGCATTTCCTTCATCAATAATGCCACATTTCATATCATAAAAAAGTAAGTGATTCTGAAATTAGCCTATACCTCCATGGACTGTTCATTTTTTCTCTCCGTATTCTTTTATTTCATCACCGGCCTAAACAAGAAAAAATAAATAAATTTAATTATAAGAATTATGATTTTGTACACAATGTCATTGAGACAGAACAAAGAGAGAACCTGGTGATCCACATAAGCACGGTTCCTGTGTATGAGTTCCACTGCTAAATCAAATAGTTCTTGAAAATAATCACTAGTATACATGATCCGCAAATTTTAATTTTATTATAAATATTGTTGATGATAAGAAATAAACAGATTTGAATTCACTTAACTCTACTAATACAATATTTTACCTTATAAGGTTTCCAACCCCTCCAAACCATAATTTCTTCAATATGAGCTTCAGGATTAGAATCATCATACCGACAAGTGATGCATCTCATAGTCATACAAATGTCACAATGTAAACATGTCAGTTATGAAAGTATTAAAAGACATCTGTAAAGCAGAATTTTTTTCTCTTCCCAAATATACAAAATACAAATTTTAGGCAGTTCTAACCCTAATATCTCTTGTAGAATATTGAGATATAAAAAATAATAATACTTAATTTTCTCCATTACTACTCTAGATAAAATTATTTTGCTTAGTTTTAATTCTCGATTACTACTCTTTGTAGGTTATTTTTCTTAGTTTTCAAGGCGTAGCTTTTGTGTGGTTAATGAAACTAGATTTTATTTTGTCCATGTTGATCCCAATGAAACAAAACTCTATTAAATAACACACACACACAGATATAAATATATATATATATATATATATATATATATATATATTATATCTACAAGACTACTATATCTTTCACATTTAACTGTATTGGCTTGATCTTAATGTAAAAACTTTTTGAGAAAAGTAGTATATTTAGAAGGTTTTCATGCTTTTGGATATTTGCGTACTTTATTTTAGTTGACAAAATAAGATAATTGATAACTGTTAGTTCATGCTTCTTCTCATAAATAATTAAATTAAGTTTTTTGTTAGTAAACTAAAAAATGAGTTACAATTCCAAAACAGTAAAACCTATGGCACACATCTTCAAATAAATAGGAAAGATCCTTGCTCATAAATTTGCAAAATCAATAGTTTTGATATACATTTTATCGTAAACTCTTCAACCTTTCTGGTTCATACATTTTCAACGTTTTTAACAAGTGTAAACACAAAGAGCTTATCTTCGATTTTTTCATTCGATGGGCGGAGGCATGGATTGACAAAAGAAAAACTAACATTAATGTTCAATTTAAGAGATGATAATTAGTATGGACAAAGAAAGAAAGATTATAAGGCATGAAGTAATGAAAATTTAGAAACATGAAAAAGAAAATGTTTTTACAATATATACACACACACACACACATATATATGGTTTGAATCCTTTGAAAACTCGATCTTAAAGAGAAAACTCTTAAACCCTACGTGGACCGTTAGATCAAAATTATTTTAGATTTTAATTGATTAATCAGAAAAAACATGTGATCCATGATTAAAGATGAATATTTTATTAGGGTTTTTAAAAGTAAGTTTACTCTTTTACCCTTAAAGGGGTATAATTGACTTTGTCTTTTTTCTTATCTCTCCTCTCTCCTCTATATATATAATTTATATATTTGATTTTCCAGAATACTACACATGTGTAGTGTTTTATTTTTTTGTTAAAAAAATATTTTTTTAAATATATTACAACTACAAAAATGTATAATTTTCATACAAAAAAAAATCATATTTTTTTAAAAAACAAAAAATATGCACATGTGTATCAACCATATTCTCAACCATAATAAAATTTTTACATTTTTTTTACTCGTGTAGTTTTCAAATTTTATGGGTATTGCTTGACCATGTGTACTTTATGCACTAAAACTTGTACATTTTTTATACTACACGTGTGTACTTTTTTATATTTTATAGATATTGCTTGACAAGGTGTACTTTATGCAGTAAAATTTGTACAATTTTAATACTACACATGTGTAGTTTTCAGATATTATAGATGTTTGCTTGACGAAACGTACTTTACGCAGTAAAACTTGTACATGTTTATTACTACACATGTGTAGTTTTTCAGATCTTATAATATTGTTTAGACCAGGTGTATTGTCTGTTGTAAAATTTGTACATTTTTATTCTACACATGTGTAGTGTCGTTTTGGTAATTTTGATGCTATGTATAAAATTACACATGTGTAATGTTTGTTTCATGTGTAAAATACACATGTTTAATGTTTCTATTATGGTTGAGAATATGGTTGATACACATGTGCATATTTTTTGTTTTTTAAAAAAATATGACTTTTTTTGTATGAAAATTATACATTTTTGTAGTTGTAATATTTTAAAAAATATTTTTTATACATATTGTTGATATACATGTGCATATTTTTTGTTTTTTAAAAAAATATGACTTTTTTTGTATGAAAATTATACATTTTTGTAGTTGTAATATTTTAAAAAATATTTTTTTAACCAAAAAATAAAACACTACACATGTGTAGTATTCTGAAAGATCAAATATATAAATTATATATATAGATAGAGGAGAGAGGAGAGAGAAGAAAGAGTAGAGAGGGGAGAGGTGAATAAAATCAAATATTTATATGTAGGGAGTGTGGGAAAATACCATTATACCATTTTTATGTAATTAATTCAAATGTAAAATAAGTTTGATCTAATGGTTGAGATTGAGTTTAAGGGTTTTCTCTTTAAGATCGGGTTTTCATTTGATTTAAATTATATATATATATATATATATATATATATTCTTGAGTTTGGTATAAAACTTAGGAAATAAAAGATACGGTATAAATAAAAGAGAAATAAATATCAAATTAAAGAGCTTTGCCTCTTCATAGGGATCATAGTTATACAAAAATAAATAGTTTAGTTTACACGTAAGTAACTTGTTAAATATAAGTATAATAATCAAAATAAGGCATAGTAATAAAGTAATCCTACCTCAGGTAGCAGCCACCACCTCTTTCTTTTGCAAGACCAAAGTCAACAAACATAGCCTGCACATAGATTATAATATTAAAACATAAACTTTACTGCCACAATACAAAAAATACAAGCCAAATAATTACTTGTAGAACTTATCTTGGCATGACCTATATGCAAGTATCCATTGGGTTATGGAGGAAAACAGGTCAAAACTTTTACAATGGTGATCTTCAGATGTTTTTCCGACACTGCTTTCAAATTACAAGCTCTAAGCACAGGCCTGTCACTGAAGAATACTTCACCTTCGAGACAAACATAATGAAATTAAAACATCATAAAAACCAATATCAAGAAGGAAAAAAACGGTAGAAATTAAATAAAAAACTACACCTTGTAATTCTCCTTGGGTGCTGGGAATATTAAAAAAGGGTTAAGTTCTTCTTCAGATAGTATAACTTCCACTTTAACATGTTGGTCTTTCTTCTTTTTTACAGGCTTCTCGTTATCTGCAGCAGGTATTCTAGCTTTGATTCTATAAGTTTCTAGAGAAAAACACATGAAATACATATTAATCATTTTTGTAGTTGAATAAGGATAATAATGTTAGCAACTCTAACTTGATAAAAAACAAGAAAAGTGAGTTATTTACCTTTACAGTCTTCGGATCTGCCCAAGGCAGCTTCTTTCGCATATGCGCAAATTGATCACCAACTGAAGACAAAAAATTAAATGCTACGTCAGATTTGTTGGATCAGGCCTCACTCAAAACACAATTGAAATCTCACGTAATGTTTGTTGCTTTTTCAACTTCTGATTAATTGCAAAGTTTACAATAAATAAGAAATAAACAAACTTGATCCTAAAGAAAAGGTAAACGTAAATCACCTAAAAGTTAGGAAAACAAACCCATGACTTTTGACTAGGGCTGTAAACGAACCGAACGTTCAGCGAACAGTTCGTGAACCGTTCGGCGGGATGTTCATTTGTTTAATAAACGAACGAACACGAACAAGAAATTCCGTTCGTTTAGTTAAACGAACGAACATGAACAGAGGTCGTGTTCGTTCATTTGTGTTCGTGAACGTTCGGTAACATGTTCGTTTACGTTCGTTTATGTTCGGTTAAGTTCATTTATATTTATTCATTAAATGTGTTCTTTATTTTTAATTTTTAGTTTAATACCATAATACTTAAAGTTATTTTTAGTTTAATACTATAACATCTTAATTTATATATTTATAAATGATTATCTCCATTGCTTGAGATTAAAAATGTTGATTTTTATTGTTTAAATAATATGTGTTCGTTAGCGTTCATGAACCGTTCGTGAACAAGCTAAATCCTTAATGAACGAACACGAACAAAAATTTCCGTTCGGTAAGCGTTCGTGAACAAGTTAAAAGTTAAACGAACGAACACGAACAAGGGCTCGTTCGTGTTCGTTCGGTTCGTTTACAGCCCTACTTTTGACCCACTAAACTCTAATAACACATGTGACCAAAACAAATAAATTACCAACTAAAATCTGCTAAACCCGTGAACTGATCCATAACTTCGATCCGTGATCCGTGAACATATCCAATTAACCCAACAAGATTCATGGACCACATAGGACGCTTGAGCTATAGAAGCGAGAAGGCACAAGTCGCGGCTCGCATAGAGACGACTGGAGTCACAGCCGCGGCCCCGGCCTAGCCAAACCACGATCTTCAGCAGATCAGGTCTCAAACACTTGAGATTATTTTAGAACATTAAGACCAAGGAAAATGAAATCAGGCAAAGATGCGAATGCAGGCAAGTAACAAAAGACAAAGCTAATGACCTCATGATCCAAAGAATGAGACAAGCACAAGATCAAATCCTAAAGGTCAACTGTTAAGACAAAACTAATATTTAATGCCACCAAAGAAACCCTTTGTATTAGAAAGAAAAGAACACCAGGATCAGAGAAGAAGGACAAAGATAGTTAGTAACAAACTACCTGAATTCAAAGAAATATTTGTCTGAACATGCCAAGTAGTCCACTATAAATGCCACCATTACCTTTAGCAAAGGGGAGAACACACAAAAACTAACACTTACCACACATAGCACTCAAGAATTCATCGCAAGTTCTAGTCTGACTTGGGTGATAATACCAACATTTGCAATGCTAAAAGACTTGCACCTCTCGGTGCTAAGCCTTGTAGCAACAAGATGCTTACAATGAAAGAATTGATTCACGATATTGAAAATGCATATAAAAATTTGATATAAAAATTCCAATGCGTCTAACGTTGATTAATCCTAGGCGGTACCTCACCGCCCGACTAGCGCTAGCGCCTTCTACAACACTGATTTTATCAAAACATTGTGTAGTGTACATAGGTCGTAAGTAGGATACCATGGTCTTTTACAAACTGATGGGGTAACAGAGTGGTGGGGTACAATTTTCAAGACCATTTCCAGGAGCAATTAAAGAGAGTGGAAGAACTTAAGTAGCAGGCTTGTTTCTCATTTGTTTTTGTTCATGTATTTTGTTCTTGTTTAGTAGGCCTTGCCTTTCTCAAATCAGGCCCACCTTATTGTTAACTTCAATCAGATTGCCTCCTTTTCTTTAGAATCTATCAAGCAGCACCTGCCAAACCCTAGAATGAAAACCAGAAACAATGACCTAACCTTCAACAATCATTGGGTTATTATGACAAAAGGAAAGCCTAAACAGTAAGCACCTGAAAAGGACACACAATTTAACCCTCGGAGGTGACATTAAATGTGACATCTGCTTATAGTTTCCAAAGCAAAATGTGTAAAGGGTTCAGGTATTCCCAACATGCACTCACGATCTTTACAGAAAAAACAAACAGGAGACAAGGGTTTTACGTGGTTCGATCGAGGTAACCTATGAGTACGGGCTATAACCAGGAATATATTCATCACAAGGAATTGCAAGTAGAATATGACATAAATAAGCTATAATAAGAGATACAGGGTTGATCTAAAACCTTTTATATCTTCAATCTTCACTAAACCCCAAAAAAAACATGTCTTCAAAATCTTTAACAAACAACCAGGCCCAAACAGAGGTCCAAGCCCCAAAAACCCAACAAAATGTATATAAAGTCTTAATAATCTTGTGTGCCTGTGTGGTGTTGTGTTCAAAATCAGGTCTAGCACTCTACCCTAAAGTCTGATTCCCGATCACTCATGAGTTTCATTATTAATCTAATTAAAACTAAAGTCAGACCATTGGAGAAAAGAATTTTACACGTAATGGTTTGTTCTTTGTTGCCCAGCAAAAAAAGGATATTCTGGCTGGACCCTAACGATTACTCAAATGGTGATTCTTCATCTCCAATAATGCAAATTATGCAAGTCACCATCAAGTTCTTAAAAATTGTTTTAAGAGGTAACTCGTAACATAGAAACATACTCTTTTGATTCGTATATATAACCTATAATCTAATAAAGTTAACCATGCCTCGTAAAGAGGAACATGAGAATGTGCATTTTGAAAAATAAAACAAGAATAAGAAAGATTGGTTAATGGTCTTTAGGTATTTTAAAGAAGATTCTTGCATTGACCAATAAAAAACCAAGTCTCAACGAGTAATGAAAGGCTAAAGACCACTGTCTTTTTGTGTTGAATTTCAAATCAAAGTGCAAGTAATATAATGATATTAGCTGATTCTCACATCTTTGATCTCTTAGTTTCATTGTTTTCCCCAATAAAAACAGAAAAGCCAAGATTACTAAGACTGATTAAAAATTTAGAAACAGATATATGTTTACACATTGTTAAGATCAAATTCTGATGGTTTCGAGTACTGAAAATCAAAACAGAGGTGGTGTGTCGTTACATACGATTCAACTCAAAATCATGGTTCTAAAAGCTAGGTTAAACCTCAGGGGAGGGTGTATACCCTGTATGCAGCGTGTGCGATTACATATAGAACTCTAAATTTCTTCAGATTCATAATTCCCCAACATTCAATCCAAATTAAACAATCAAAAATCCTCCAACCGGATTCAAATCATGAAACAAAACACGAATTCGATATTAAAAACGCAATTGCATGCAACACTTACGATATTTACCTCGTTTATCACGGCGAGAAGATCGGACATTACTTTAGCGCTGGCGATGGTGTTCTCGGCGGTTCGAATGTCTATGCCGATCTTCAAAAGAAGATCGAGAGCCTCCAGCATTTTGGCTATCCACAATAACTCGAAATCTGTATATTCTTTGGTGAGTTTTGAGTGTAATAAACTTATAATATAAACTCTGCCTACAAGTCACGAAGGGACGCGAAACGGTACGACGTCAATTGATATTAGTACGTTACTAATCTATATTATAAGGTAACAATTTTGCCACATTTTAAATTCTTACACCATTATTGTCACTTGTCATCTTTTTACATCATTATTGTCACTTGTCAAATTCTTATTATTATACTTAATTATCTCTCATATTAAATAACTATATTCTCTCTCTTATTAATAAATTGTTTCTCTTATTAAATAATTATAATATCAATAACTAACATATAATTTATCTTTTTACTATAAAACACACTTGAATTTTTTTTATAAAATACAAAATATATTATAATCAAAATTTTAATAGTAACAAATATTTTATTTAAAAAATTATGTAAAAACAAGTTATCTTAAAAAATATTTTTTAAAATAAAATATACTATAAAAGGAGTATTTAAACAATGAGATTTTTCAAACAATCTATATATATCTGTATGTATATCTATACTCTATAATTAAAAAGTAACAATTTTGCCACATGTCAAATTCTTACACCACTATTGTCACTTGTCATCTTTTTACATCACTATTATCACTTGTCAAATTCTTATTATTACACTTAATTATATCTCATATTAAATAACTATATTCTCTCTTTTATTAATAAATTGTTTCTCTTATTAAATAATTATAATATTAATAACTAACATATAATTTATCTTTTTACTATAAAACACACTTAAAATTTTTTATAAAATACAAAATATATTATAATCAAAAATTTTAATAGTAACAAATATTTTATTTAAAAAAATTATGTAAAAACAAGTTATCTTAAAAATGATTTGTTTAAATAAAATATACTATAAAAGGAGTATTTAAACAATGAGATTTTTCAAACAAATGATGTTTTTTAATTTATTTAAAAACCTAAGTAATAAAAATGATAGAGAAAGTTACTTTTGATCTGTTATGTTTAATTTTATTTTTAAACTGGGCCGTTCAACTTTAATAATTACAAAAATTATATTTATATTATTGATTTATAAAAGTTAGTTTTTAATATAATACAAATTAAAGTTTTAACGTTATTATTTCGAAGATATAAATGTTACACATTAAAAGATCATATATCATTTGTATAGTACTTAAAGTTTTTAATTATTTTTTTATTACTTAAAATATTTATTAACATGTAAATTAATAATTTTACATCAAACTATCGGTTTATAATTGCTAAATTTTCATCACTAACTGGTTAATAACCTAGTATAAAATAATATATACCTGGTGGATAAACCAAGGGCTTCTAGCCTAATGGTTACCCCCTTGACTTCCCTATGGGAGGTCTTGGTTTCGAATCCGGGCTGAAGCATATTTGCTGAAGCAAGGTCAGGGGGTTTACCTAGTTGTAGCCTGTAGGGATCCTCCTGGGGTAGGCTCGGGCATACGCCCCAGAGCGTCAAATCCGAGGGGACGGTTGAAATCCCCGTCTTGGGTGTCGTTGTACCAAGCCGTTCAAAAAAATATACCTGGTGGATCTTCCGTTACTCCGAGACTTGTCGTCAAAGCCCAAAAAACAAAAAGTCAACCACCATTTGACATAAAATATTTGATATTAATAAATCTAATTATGTTAAAAATATGTTAAATTTCAATTTTATAATCTTATTTTTTTTAATATACTTATAGTTTCTTCGTATTTTTTGTATGTGGGTTTAATTGTTGTTGGTAAGAGCTGGAAGATGGTATATATGAGAAGCTAGTTTGTTATTCTAGAAGCGACAGAGTGTGGAGAGAAAAAAATAATAATAAGTGTTTCTTTTTGAGATCTAGACGTGTTCTTTGTCAATTATTTTATTTCTTCGTCTAGGTTTTTGAATTTTCATTGTTGATTCTAGTTTTGATCAGATAGTTGCTATGAGCGATTATGTTTGTTTGTTTGTTTTGTTCGCATAGTTCGATTATTATTGGCTGAATATGTTGTGTTTGGTCGTTGAGATTGTTTGATTCTTATTTTTTTTGACAAATTATGAACCATTATCATGCTATTAATAAACCAAAGTGTAGTTGTTTGGCCCAAAAATCAAAACACGAATAAAAAGTACATCGTAAAAGAGGTTGAGTATATCATAATTTAAAAACAATAGTATTGTTATTGTTTGAAGGATCACTGATACCTTATTTTAAATAATATAATGTGTGTGTATTTAAAAGTTGATAAATTAGTATGTAAGTTTAAACGGAGAAAAAAAAATTAAAGTAAAAATGTTGAGATACATAAGACAAAAGATGAGGTGTCGTGCATAATTAGCTAAACAAAGTGTTTATATAATAAAAAATAAATAATAAAGTTCTTATTGGGTTTTTTAAGTTAAACATTTTTTAACAGATAGATTTCATATTATACTATTAATAAAAATTATATATATTTTTTTTGAAAACGATTTCTACTTCTTTTCAAGTGAAGTGAATTTATTCAAATTTTAAGTTTCATCTTTAATTTAAATAACTCAATTTTCTTTCCTTAATATTTATTCTACTCTCTACTGAAAAGTAGAAATACAATGGGTAAGGTGGTTGTTCTCTCACCATCAGTGGCGAACAACTATTGCAACTGGCCACCGCACGCAACAGACTATGATTTATGTATGATTTTATTCTCCTACAACACCCAACACTCCACCTTCCTCTCTTTGATCACTTATAGAAGCCTCACCCATTCAATGATTTTGTGGAGTCTCCAGCACACATCACTACCACTATTGTACCTCACACCTTTTACACGCCATATCGCCATATCGCTACACTAGTATAGCCCTTTACTTCGTTTATCTCTCCATCATACTCTCTCTACTCAATCGGTGTTAAGGTTTTCGCCTCAAGCAAGGATGAGACGATAATGATCTAGGTACAGTTGGCCAATAAAACAATAAGGTGGTTGTGGAGATTACCATCATCTTTGGCTTCCCTTTTGAAAAAAATAAATAAATAAATAAAAGGCTAGAGAAATGATATTACATAGACTAAATTTAAAAGGTTATGCAACTACCATTGTAACTTAACAAGTTACGTTTTGAATGATGATTTAAATTACATTTTGAATGATGATTGACTTTTGAGTTTTGACGCAATTGATGATATTGACATGGGCGGAGCTTCTTTGGGGCCTGGTGGCCCCCCTCTTTTTCCGTTCGTAGTGTTAATTTTTCGGTCGAAATGCTATTTTTAGTTAAAAATAGGGGTTTCGTCCCCCCTCGCTTCAAAAATTGACATGTATTCTAGGTTTCAAAAATTTCCGCCCCCCCCCCCCTCTCTTAAGTCGACCAAGCTCCGCCACCGGATATTGAAGCAAATAATTATTATTAGGCCCACATTATCCATGCTTGGTTTGCCAAATTTGTCACTTGTATACATGAAAAGGAGCATGGATCTATTTGCATCACGCATGTATCCATAAAGGCAGCTCGCGTTGCACATGGATGTGTTCCACCATGATAGAAATATGTTGCACCAAAGGGACGTTTTGTTGAATTCTAAAGTAGCCAATGAAGACTTTATAAAGTCAACACTTAAATTGAGTATTGTGATGCTTTTTTGTTGACAAATCTTGAGTATATGAAAAACTTCTTCTAGTAATCCATTTATTGTACAAGGTGGCATGTGTTGTTGGTGATCACTCTTCGGTTTGATCTGTTGTAGTAAATTCTTCTGGCAAATAACTAACTTGTTTAATTTATATAAAATAAAAAACCAAAATACCTAGGTCAGTTAGACTTGATTACAAAGTCAGTTTCAAAACACAAACTGTCGTAAAACTGACTTTTTCAAACAATGCGTTGTCAAATTGTTAGGCTAAACTATATGATTTAATAAGATTTTATTATTATTTTTTTGAACAACCAACAAAAATTATATATAAAAAAAGAGGACCCTTGCTTAGCAAGAAGCTAAACCAAAGAATGTTACATTACTTAATACATATAAAAGAAAACATGCTATAGCATACTAAAATCCTCTCAAATCCCAATTATCCTTCCATATTCCCAATAGAATCATTGCTTAACATATCTTTTTTTTTTTTTTTTTGAACGGCATTGCTTAACATATCTATCCATGTCTTGACTCCACTGGCCATAAAAGTGATAGTCCAGGAGCACCAATGTGGTTCCAAAACAATATCATCACCAAATGGGTCAACCTTTTAACAATAACCCTACAAACACATTCACTGCTAGTCTAGTTAACAATGGAGCTACAAGAGGGATATGTAATAGGCCTGGGTGAATCCCAAACATAGCCACTGCTAGTCTGGATCTTTTCCCAGGCCTAGGCCTAGGCCTGACACCATCAAAAGAGCGAAACAATAACTCCAAGTTAAATAAATTGGTCGCTTATCATTGGGCTTATATCCTAGTGGTACTCTTTGACCACCAGCAATGGGAGGTCTTGGGTTCGAGTCTTTCATAGAGCAAAAAATGTTCTGGGTGAGCTAGGGGGTTTTCTCAGTGTGAGTTTCCTCCTAGATGGTGGGGCGGTTCCTCGATTCGGCACTCGCCAACGCCCGGCTTTAAATGTTTCCGAGGGTTGGTAGCAATCTGTGGTCGCAATGCATGGGTTGTTGGGTCCGAGGACTCGTTTAGCTGTTCAAAAAAAAAAAAATGTGTTCGCTTTATTTGACTTGAACTGTTAAATCACCATTTACACTTCAATTTTACAACTCTTCTTTTCCAATATTAAAGACGGCTTCCTCATTACATGTCAAGAATCATTTGATGGCAAAATAATTCTTTACGCTACCGTAAGAAGACACCACCAATGAGCCTATATATATACACCGAGTCACATAGCAAATACACCAAGTCCAATATTAATTTATGATGTGTGTTTATGGAATTTCATATATATATTGTAAATAACAAATTAGCTAGTAACCAAAATTTCAGCCCCTGATCTGTAATTAGATCCCAAATGGATTGCAATATGCTTTTGTAGATAAAACATATGTTAGATTTATGAATTTTTATACGTCGGTGCTTAAAACTTGGACCCAACGTTTTGATGTGCATAAATCATAGTTTAGTGGTTCCTAGAGACTTGGACCCCAAGGAATGTTGACAAAACATGTACGCGTAAAGTTATACAATATAAGCGATCATGTAGAGCTAGTTGTAAAGTTGGTTCTAAATTATTAATTTTAACATTATTTATTTATTTATTTCGTTTACTTTATCATCTCAAATGTATTATTTTTGTAAATATAAATTTACAAAATTATAAGCCTAATATTCAATCCAACGACTAAAACAGACCACGCGAATTATAGAAGCTCAAAGCTCACAACAACACACTTAGGTAGCGTTTGGTATGCATTATTGAATGGTGGATTGAGTCATTACATTGGAATGAATAGAAACATGTCTGGTTACCATATAGGAATGGAATAAACTATTTCATAAGGAATATGATTCATTCACTTTTGATGATTTTTACTCCTTGATGTATAAGTGTTTTTCTCTCATTCCTTCTTTTGAAAGAATGATCTAACCAATGACCCGACCCATGCCCAAAATCATAACGCGACCCATGACCAAAACCATGATCCGACCTTTGACCCGAACTATGACCTGAACCATGACCCAAACTATGACCCGCACCATGACCCAAACCGTGACTCGAACCATGACCCGATCTACGACTCAAACAATTACCTGACACATGACTCAAATAATGACCCGACTCATAAACCAACCCATGATCTAACCCATGACATAAACCATGATCTAAACTATGATATGTCGCATGAACCACAAATGACAAACCAAAACATGGTCTGATCCATGAATTGCCCCATGACTCAACCCATGACCCGACCCACAACCCGGCCAATCATCTAATACCAAACTATATCCACCTTTTTCTTCTGTAAAATAAATGGATTTACTTTTGTAACACAGGCTCCGACAAGTCTATCGTATCTTTATTAACAAAAGTAACTAGTATAACAATATCGAACTCAAAGAGATGTAATCCTAATTTACAATCTAATTGCAACTTTGCATACAAACTTGCATAGCAAAAGAGATAACCTATCAAAATTAAATACTTTTCTTACATTAAATTCTTATTCTATATTTTTTTTCTTAATTTACACGAGTTTGAAGAAAAAGTTTATTAATTGATTTATAATTATAAGTGGAGCATTTGTCCATAAATTACGTATAATATTGTTTAAACATTTAAGAAATTTTTATGTAAAGTTATCAACATATATATTACACATTAATAAAAATTATATATTTTAGATCTAAAGGAAGTAGAATCAATGCATAAGCTGTTATACAAACAATATATGTATCAATGTATGTGTGCGCGTTTATCTTTTTTTAGAAGGATCTACACTTACATCCGAATTTAACATGATTTAAATTTTTAATCTATATCTATACTATATAATAAATAAAAGTTTTGATATGTCACTTGTTAACATTCTAGGCACTTAAAGATTTTTTTCACTCCTCTCTCTCATAATAAATACTTTTATGTCATATATTTATTAAATTTTGATTTTTTTATCTTCTCTCTTATATTAAATATTAATGATTTTATTTATTAACTTAGTAAATAATATGATTAAATTATGACTCAGTTCTTTAATTTTTTATAAAACGTCTTGAAAGATATGTATTATGTTATTTTAAACAAATAATTTTAAAATTCAAATATTTAACATGCGTAAATGTTTAATACATCTATGTAAAAAAGGTATAACTAATATTATTAGTATTAATATAATCATGTAAATTTAAAAAGATGTAATAAAATTATTTTAATTATGTAAATTCACGAATACATAATTATAAAATAACATTATTTTTTATTCGCAAACACGTGTATTAAACAGGTTTAGAACCTAGTTTAATAATAAATAAGAAAACATCTTACCATCGACTTTTTTTTAAAAAAACGTTTGCATTTATCTAAATGATTTATAAAGTTTGATATTTTCCCTGTCAATAAAGCAAAAAATAACATTTTAAGTTTCTAGCTTTCGGTGGCCCCATTACGAATCTCAATATTTTTGACGAACCTAAAAGTGGGTGGTTATTGGTTTTTTATATTTAACCTATTAATAGTTTTATATTATTACGTTTAAAGACAAACAAAAGAGTGATTATTACCTAATACTTAATATAATAGAAAATAAAAATACATGGGACCTACAAATTGGAAAAGATTAAAATCGAGTAAATTACGCTTTTGGTCATGTAGTTTAAATGTTTTAACTATTTCAATCTAAAATAAAATCTTATATCAATGCAGTCTTTATGGTTTAAACAACTAACAATTTTGGCACATAAACTTAATTATTTAAAGGGTTTTGGCCCCAAAACCTAACTATAAATGGGGGCTTAAATTATAGTTCTTTAAAGCGTTGGGTTGTATTGATAGAATATTATATTTTGAATTAAAATAGTAAAAACATTTAAACCATATGGACCAAAACTGTAATTTACTCTTAAAAATTTAAGGCTAATGATATAACATATATAATTTTTAGAATAAGAATAACCATCATTATTTTTTGTTTGGGTTAGGGTAATTCTTTTAGAGATATAATATGAATGTAATAACTCCATATTAATTACAAACAATAAAATTTAAGACTCCTAGTTTGTTTTAATCATTTAATAATTTATAGGGTTCATGGATTAGGAGCATAGTAGAAATACTGAATATATAGCCACAATGTTTATGTGATGGTTTTTTGTCACATGCTGCTACATGTAAAAATAATATAATAAAACGTCATTGAAATTAAAGCTTTATATTTTCTAATTTTTGCGAGATAATGTTATGTTATCTGTCGAAAAACTATAGCTATAGCTTTTTAATGATTTATATATTATGTGTCTCTAAAAGTATGATTTAACTTGATATGTTTGTTTATTTGTTTATATTACGTGTCTCTCTAACTTCTCCATTCTAAGTAAACACGCACACTTGTTACATTTTTATTTTGACCCAAAATATTATTGGAAGCGATCTCTAAAATAAATAAAAGCAAAATAATAATCATAATTAGGGTTGAAAGCAAATTGCATGTTCAATTAATAGTCTTTGAATCATTCGAAAAAAGTTTGCTTATGCTTGTTCATTGAACAAAATAACAAACATAAACAAATAATTTTGTCTGTGTACATAAATGAAAGAACATGAACGTACATTATTTTGGTTCATTTGTGACTCCGAGCATTTGGTACAAAATGTGTCCATTAATGTTCATTTATTATATTCATTTAGTAAATGTGTTTTATACTTTATATTTTTAGTTTATTAACGTAACATATAAACTAGAAATTAATCTAGTCATTTAAAGTGTATCATATTGTTAAAAACATAATACATTAATTTTTTTGAAACTTCGATATTTGAAATATTATTTTAAGGTTAATATAAATTACAATTATTATGTATAAGTTATGCTATTAACATGATTATGTCTAAAATATTATTTTCAAATAATATGTGTTTATTTGCGTTTGTTAATCTTTGATGAATAAGTTCAATTCATAATCAACGAACATAAACAAGAATTTTCGTTTGATAAGTGCTTGTGAAATGTTTTGTGAACAAGGTAAATGTAGAGCCCAATCTGAAGACAAAGATTGACAAAATCAACTCGAGACAAGATGAAAACCAAGTTTTGAGATTTTTGCGAACTTTGCATTTCGTGTACTTGTAAATTCGGTGTACTTTTGATTTTCGTGTACATACGTTCGATTACTCATAGAGTAGTATAAATCACTGTTACAAAAGTCGGCCTCTAAGGCCGAGTACTTCCTCCAAGGAGTTGTCTTGAGGCCGAGTAATTTTTGAGTATTACCCGAGTACTCCCGCCTAGGGCCGAGTACTGCCCGATTACTCGCTCCAAGGAGCTATTCCGACCTAGGAGCGCGTAACAACTTTTGCAACATCAGTATAAATAGACGCAATGTATATTGTTTTAGGGTTGGATTCCCAAGGCAAACTCTTCTAGACGTATTGAAGCAGTTTGTGTAAAGTTCACGTTTTTATAATAGAAATTAACTTTACTATTACATTTCTACCTTCTATCATGGATTCCGCATATCTTAGAAGTGTTTTGTGCTGATTCAGTCGTTAAAGTTTGGATCTTTACAGAGTAAGTGACCTACAGTAAATGTTAAACAAACAAGCAAGAACAAGTACTTTCCGTTTGGTTTATTTAATTTAGAGCCCTAATCATAACTCAACTTTTGTTCATAAGAAAATCAACCGAGTCACCTTATACATTACCATCAAGTAGAGGTGGGCAAAAAACCCGGAACCGGAACCGACAACCAAACTGGAACGGGTTGTACCAACCGGTGGGCACTGGATTCTTAGAGAAATCGGAACTGGAATCGAAACCGGCCAAAAACCGGAACCGAAACTGGAACCGCTTTTTGACTTTGTTGACCGGAACCGGTTTGCCCACCTCTACCATCAAGTCTCTTATCATAATTCGAATGTACCTAGCAATTGTAAAAGAAGAAAGAAAAGTAAACCCTTACTATGTTCGAATATGAGACTTGTTATAATTTACTTATAGGATTAAGTATCAGAATGATAACATGTATGTAATCATTAAATAAATATCCTAAAATAACAATATATCTATTTAATCGTAATAAAAACAATGTATTAATGTATATTATAAAGTATATCACGTTTTTCATTTGTGACATATATATCCAAAAAACCTACGTCCGTTTCTTGGACAACTAAAAGTTTTTGTTAATTGAGATGTCAAATGCCTCAAAGGGATACCCTAGCGAGCAAGACAGAAGCCCCACTCATAAGAGATGTAGGATCAAACAATGGGCCCGTTGTTAGGCAATGTTAGCCTGTTATAGAGGGAATAATAATAATAAATAATATATATATATATATATATATAGGGATTCATTTTAATAAGAACCAACAAATTGTAAAGAACTAAAGGAACCACATTTATAACCACAAGTTTTGAAGGGTATCAAAGTAATTTTCCTAGAAAATAGGGGAATTTACCTTTATACTCTTCAAACTTATGGCTAGAAATGGTCCTTTTGGTTCTTAACTTACATTGGTTCTCAATTGAACATCCCCTATGTTAAATATCTATGTTGTCCTCGCTTTAGTATTATATCGTTTAACACTAAAAGAAAAACTAAGGGGTCATTTGGTAACGTTTGAATCAGTAAGTGTTGAATGATTAAGATGTCTGAATGATTAAGTAATGAACCAATTAAGATTGTTTAATTAAACATGTGAATTTCAGGATCCATATCCATACCTCTCGTGAAATCCTTCATGAAATCTGGAAATTGAAAGGCAGGTTTCGGCTCGTCGTCTGCCCCACAAGACTTCTTCTTCTTTACCTCGTCCTAATCAGCATCTCCTTTAACAGGCGGGGGACCCCATCGGCTCCGCCTATGCCTTCGGCTTGTTGTGTCCCAATCAATGCCGGAGTTATCCTTTTCGTCGTACCGCCGTTCTCAGACGTGAGATCTGTTTTATCAGGATCAGTTGGAACCAGGGATTGTAGTTGGGGTGGTGGCGGTGATGCAGAATCGTGTGGCAGAGGGGGTGGTTGGTTTGATCGTATGAAGTGGGAATGGGAACTAGGGTTTTCGATTGAAGGAATGCCAACCGCTCGTTTTTTTCTCATTTTGACTTATTCTCATGTTTGAATCATTCAGATATTTACACTTAATTCAGAGGCGTTTTTTTGTTGAAAAAACGGTTTGAATCTGAAAAATCCAAATTTCGACTTATTCAAATGCTACCAAACATTGCTTAACCCTTCTTATCATCAGCAGCCCCAAAATCTTGTTCGTCTTCCTCTAAGTGACATCCTTAAATCTTGTCCATCTCATAGGTCAACGAATCCACCCGGGTAGGGGTGTTCATCGGGTCGGATAACGAGTTATTCGGGTTGAGAAATTTTTTTGGTCTATCCGAAACCCGACCTGAAATTCGAAATATATTATCCGACCCGAAAAACCCGAATTCGTTCATCCGAATAACCCGAACAACCCTGTTTTTTTCGGGTTTTTCGGATATCCGACCCGAAAAAACCACTTTTTGCATATCCGAAACCCGACCCGAAACTAAAATCATATTATCCGACCCGAAAAACCCAAAAAAGATTTCGGATACGGTTTTTTCGGGTTTCGGATACGATTCGGATTTCGAATTTTTTCGAGTTTCGGATATTTTGAACACCCCTACACCCGGGTGTTGACATAACACAAAATTAAATATTCGTTTACTTGAATTTACACGAATGTGAGAGAGAGAGAGAGAACAAAGTCTCAGTCACCTAAATGAAGTTTTAGCACTGATTCGTTTGCTATAGCTTGATTCATCCCATGACAAACCAATCACCATGACAAACCAATCACCATGAATCCATGATGTTACACTACAAGCATGGAGTACTTCTGTACTTGGCTGTTAGATAGATGGAATGGAAGTTGATTACACAAAACGGTACCGTGTCATTTTTACTATAATAAGCAAATAAACATTTGTTTGACATAATATAACACGATTTACCTTGTCAGTTTTTGTAATATCTATACTATTTAATAAAAGAATAACAAATATGTCACTTGTCATTTTTATATCAATTTTTGCCACAAGTCATTTTCATATTCTTTCATCATTAAATGTCACTATTATATTAATCTCTCATTTAATTATATTTTACTAATTCTCTCTCTTATTTAAGGTAAATAATTTTAAAAAATTAAATTGTATACTTAAATGCAAAAATATTTTTTTTAATTTTTAATAATTATAAGTAGATTTCAATTATATCTTATTTTAAAATATAATTTTATAATTTTTAAGTATTTATTATTTATAATTTTTAAGTATTTATTAATTTATAATTTCACTAACGACCAATATGATATTCAACATACAAATTTTCATAAAACTATTAGTTTATAACGAAATAAATTTAGTCAATTCATATTAAACATTTTTAAGTGTTCATTGGTTGTTCAAAATAACTTTAATAATTATAAAAATAATATTTTACTAAACTTTCTAATTGTTATTTTAATGCTTAAAGTATTTGTTTATGCATATCTTGATCATCTTATATCAAAATATCGTTTTATAATTTTAAAATTATTATTTCTAATTGTTTAATATTTTATATTTATTACGTGTAATACACAGGATAATAACCTAGTATAATAATAATATACTCAAATAAAAGAGGATGAATGATTGATTTTACGGTGTAAAATTTTATAAAATAAATGAAAAATTATCAATGTTTTTAAAAAAGTGAAAAAACCTTCAAAAATGAACAAAAACTTTGATCCCTAAAATACCCTTTTAACCTATATTTTTTCTCTATAACCTTTATAGGAAAAAAATAAATTGTAGAAAGGATCCTTCAGACATTACATATTGCATTCTTCATGTTCAAAAACTCTTATTAAGATCATTTATGTTAACATTTTATTAGAGTTCTTTATATTAACTTTTTTTGTTAAAAACTTCAATTATTTTTTGTTTAGATAATAATTTTGTCTTTATCTTTAAATGACTAAAGTTGAAACTTATATTATATTTTTATTTTCTTTTCTTTTGAATTATTTTCTTTTTTTTATTTTAGTCTTTTCATTATTTATATTTAATAAAATATTCTAAAATTAGTTTAGTTAATCAATTTTTTTAAAAAGTATAAGTTTCAATAATGAATTTATTTGTTTAGTTTAGTTATTTTGCAATACCCCAAGTCAACTGTACTAAGATATTGCCCATTCTACCCATAATGGGTTGCCCATCTGAAAACTCACAGTTTTGTTTTCACCCGATGAGTTGCTCGCCCAAGCAACATGTGTATTGATAGGTAATGTATCCACCTACTTATATAAAAGGTTCTATTCTCTCTTTTAATAGATGTAAGATATTACAATCCACCCCCTTACGATACCCAGTGTCATCACTGACATATTAATAGTCTGACCCCTGACTCTGAAATTATCTATAACACCTTATGCCAACTGTACCAAAATTCTGCCTGTTTTGCCCCCAACCCATCCATGAACTCACGGTTTTGTTTTCAGCCCAAGCTAATTAAGGGATTGTTTGTTTGGGTTTGAATCTGAATGTTTCACATTCAGACTGTTTGTTTCAATAAAAAAAACATGTATGAATGAAATGAAAATGCTTGAATGAAGGTCTGAACCATTCAGACATGTGAGTAACTCTGAACCATTCAAACATGTGAGTAAGTCTGAACCATTCAGACTCGTCTTCAATGGGGCTCACCTCGTCTTCGCCGCCAACCATTTCGACTGAAGTACACGTCGCCGACCATTCATATTCGTCCTTCCGCAAGGTCGAAGACGGCTGGGGGCTACGACGGGGACATAGATGGCGATGGCGAGATCAAAGACGATTGGGGGCTGTGACATGGTCGTCGATCGCAAGGTCGAAGACGGCTGGGGCTACGACAAGGGTGGCGATAGTGATGGTGAGGTCGAAGTGGGCTGAGAACGTCTACCCGAAGGGCAACATTTTGAGGGTTTTGCAAAGAATGAGGGTTATATTGTATTTTAATTCAGATGTTGAACTAAACTGTCTTAACTGGTTTAACACTTACTAATTCAGACACTATTTCAGACATTTTAATCATTCAACACTTAATGGTTCGGTTGTTAATTACCAAACGATCTATAATAGAATGAAAGTTGATATGTGAAGCTCTTCTTAGGTGTTCTTTATTAAGTTAAGTTTTATTCAAGGTGGACCTAATATGGTTGGGCATCATTCACATGTTAACGATTGATCTTGAGTAGTTGAGTAATTAGACCAAGGGTTACTAATGGAAAAGGTGATGATACGTAGGCCAGAATGATCATTTAAAGTATTATTGGTACACTTAAGCAATTAATAAGCACTTCTTTTGTCTCATACATGTTGTTACAATCACATCTAGCACTATCTTTCTCTCATGTGTAATAGGATTGACAACCCGATAATTATCTAAGATATCATTTGGTCATAAAATTATCAATCTTTTTCACCATGTCAAATAATGTTTTGACTATTAGTTAAAATACCGGTAATTATATAAGATAACATTTGATCATAACATTATCAATCTTTTTCACCATGTCACATAATGTTTTGACTATCAAGTTAAGATATGAATATATGATCATTTATTTGACTTGAACACTATCACCAATCATATTTTTTAGGTATATAAACCTATAAAAATAGCTCGTATTCTTATATACCTTAAAATGCAATGTCACTGGTGGTGGCTGGTAAAAGACAAAACCAACTTATAATCTAATATATATTTTTTGTTTGCAAATAAATCATTTGGCAACTTAGAGGAGTGGTAAAGGTAATTGTATTTTTTGGAAGGTCCAAAGATCGAATCTCTTATGATATATATT
Organism: Mikania micrantha; assembly: GCA_009363875.1. Taxonomy (NCBI): domain Eukaryota; kingdom Viridiplantae; phylum Streptophyta; class Magnoliopsida; order Asterales; family Asteraceae; genus Mikania; species Mikania micrantha. The sequence continues at coordinate 7,184,947 of CM018697.1, read as the reverse complement.
TTTGTTGTCTTGAAACTAAACATATGAGTTAGAAGAGGTGGTACTCTCACCCTTTTTTTTTGCAAAGAGTTGAGGAATCATCCTCATTTTAGGCCTCTTTTCCTTTTATTTTATATATTTTTAAAATAGCTATAATTTAAAATTAATGTTGTAACATTGTTTTAATAACTACTGTTGTGGGTCAATTTTTATGGTCTGAGATTAGGGATAGCCGAGGATAATCCGGAATATGGGATTCTTAAGTATCCTCAAATATTCTTAAGTATCCTCAAATATCCTCAAATATCCTGAATGCTAACATTGTTAATTGATCTTTTCCCTGTATAGCTTGACTTAGTATTGCAGGTAACTTATTATGGACGTGTTTTACCCTAAAAGTCGGGATAAAGTCAAAGAAAACGTGGTAAACATGCTAAATAATGGCTACAAGTGGAGAACAAGTCACCAACGGTCATATTGACTGGGTTTGACCTAAATATTCGGGGTTTAGTTGACAGAAGCGCTTCCACACGTTTGATGGACGTGGTGGCTGCCACAATTGAAGACATTGTCATGATTCCGAGATTCTCGCCGGAATATTCGGGAATATCGTTAATTGTATTTTACTATAAAATGAGGCGATATCGATCTAGGTAAAAACACACAACTCACTCAGTTTACTTCTGATTACTTCTTATTTGCAACATTCACAGTTTATAAACACTTAGTGGTCGATCAATCGCGCTCTTGTATTGTAATTTTACATATTTTGTATTAATAAGAACAAGGCAGAGTGACGATTGTCACCTCCCGAGGTTTTTATGCCGGCAATCCTAAGGGATTAAGGGCTTTTCCTCGTATAAATCTCGTTTGTAAGCTGTTTATTTCATTTTATATTCTGAAATATCCCTAGGGATCCTTAGGGATATTTAGGAATATTTTGAACACATACTTGCGATATTCAATATATTTATTTGTTAAACACAATACCCCACAAAACTAATTCGGTTTTGCTAAAAGTTATACTTGTTAATTTTTACCCGAAACAATTTGGCGCCCACCGTGGGGCAAACTTGTGTTTTTCATAATTAAAACCTTGTTTAAAGGCGTTTTTCCGAGAGATACGGTGAAAAATGGCTTCACAACCGAGATCAACTTCTTCATTACCTATTATTTCTGCTACTACTACTAACATATCCTCGCAGATTCCTGTTTTCTCCAAGAAGTCAGATAATCCTAGCAATCCTGGGAAGAAAACCACATTTGTGGCTGAAAGTGCTCCATCAACAAAGATGACCACTTCTGTTCCTATACTTGTTTCTAACAATGAAATTTTGAGTATGTTTCAACAGGTTCAGCAGCAAATGTTGGATCAACAGAAAATGAATCAGAGGCTTCTTAGAGAAATGGAAACTTTGAGGGCTGAAAAGAATAAGCAGAAAGAGACTTCCACTCCATTGGCTCCAAGGATCCTGGATTTCGGGACATCAGGGATGTCTGGGAATCATTCAGGAGACTTTATTCCTATGCAAACTAGTCTCGGGGATCCTCAGGGATCCCAAGGGTTAAGGATATCTCGGGATAATACAAATATCCTGGGAACTTCTTATCTAACTCCCATTACTAGCAACACTTATAATTATTCTCCATTTGAAACTACTAATCTTGGTTCTTTGCAGGATTCAGGGATATCTCCTCAAGTGGCTAAGGAAATACAGAAACTCCGGGATATGATCTCAAGTGTACCAGGAATAGTCAAACCTATCCCGGAAGTACCAACAACCACTCACAGGATATCCAGATTCGCTCCACCTATATGTGATGCTGAAATCCCGAAAAGATTTCAAACTCCAACAATGAAGTTGTATGATGGAACCACTGACCCTGAAGAACATGTGGCGCAATATAGGGAAAGAATGGAAACTAACCCTATACCCCCGCATCTAAAGGAAGCATGCTTATGCAAAGGATTTGGGTCAACATTAACAGGGGCAGCCCTGAAATGGCTGCTTAACGTTCCTCCCTACTCTATTACTTCATTTGCTCACCTAATTAATCTGTTTAACAATCAGTTTTCTTGTAGCAGGACATTTGAAAGGCTGACTAGTGATCTCTATAGGGTAACCCAGGGATCCGATGAATCCCTCAGAAGTTATGTCAACAAATTTGGCAAAGAATCCCTGGATATCCCTAATCTCGATATCACTACCGCTGTTCAAGCATTTAAGATGGGTTTACAAAGGGGCTCACCATTTTATGATGATTTGGTTATGAACCCCTGCAGAAACATGGACGAAGTTCGAAACCGTGCCTTGAGGTTTATAAGATTGGAGGATGACAAGGAAATCCAGAAAAGGATCACTACGACGCCTCCCAATGATCAAGGAAAGAGAAAATTGGATTCACCTAACAGCAAATCATTCAAATCTAAGCCATACTACAAGACCGATAGCCACAAGATCAACTCTGTGGAAGAAGATGAGGATGACGAAGAATATCCCAGGATATCAGAATATTGTTTTTCTGTTGATATCCCTGAATTAATGTGTGCCATGCAGGATTTAGGTGAAAAAGCCAGGTGGCCACCAAAGGAAAAGAAGTTTGCGACAAGGGATAAATCCAAGTGGTGCGCCTTTCATGAGGACTTCAGCCACATAACGGAAGACTGCATTGCATTAAGGAAGGAAATAAGCTACCTACTAAGCAAATGTCATCTTAAAGAACTACTGGGAAAGAAGAAAGAAAGAAGACAGGATCCCAACGGATTCCCAAAAAGAGCAACATCTCCACCTAAAGATGCAAAGGTAATCAACTTTATTTCTGGTGGTTCTGATATTTGTGGTACCTCTTATTCTGCAGCTAGAAGACATGCTAAAGAAGTCAAGATGGAAAACGGAGAGAGACCCACAAAGACATCAACACTCACCACTGAAACAGTGGTGTCTTTTGAAGAACAAGACCGCAAGGATATCCTGGATCCTCACCATGATGGGTTAGTCATTACTTTATATGTCGCTAACCACTATGTACGCAGGATACTGATAGATGGAGGAAGCTCGGTCAACATCATCCAATTAGAAACACTAAAAAGGATGAACATTCCTGAATCAGAGATAACGACTAAATCTCTGATCCTAGTCGGGTTCAGTGGCGAAACTAAAGCCACTGTTGGAGAAATCAAACTACCGGTATACATCGAGGGGGTAAACTCTATGCAACGCTTTTGTATTATAGATTCCCTTTCCTGTTACAATATTATACTAGGTAGACCTTGGATACATGACATGAAAGCAGTCCCTTCGACCTACCATCAATGTGTCAAGCTACCGACACCGTGGGGAGTGGTGACGATCAACGGTGACCAGCAGGAAGCCAAGGAGTGCTACTCGTCTTCAATGAAGGGAACAACTAGGCCCTCACCCGCGTAGCAATCAAAGTGCGACCTTGGGGATACTCAGGAATATAGGGAAAAAGAAGTAAAGGAAATACCTTTAAATCCCGATGATCCTGAGGTAAAAGTCCTTATAGGAACTAGTATCCCTGAGGATATTGAAGAGAAACTGATTTCTTTTCTGAAATCAAGAGTTTCCACATTCGCATGGAAACATGAGGATATGACAGGAATATCCTCAGATGTGATTACACATAAATTAGGAATAGATAGGAATATTAAGCCTGTCCACCAGAAGAGAAGGAAGTTTGCACCCGAAAGAAATCTAATCATTCAAGAGGAAGTAGAGAAACTCCTAAAAGCAAAAATGATTAGAGAGGTGAAATTTCCAAAGTGGCTAGCCAACGTAGTCGTGGTTCAAAAGAAGAATGGAAAATGGAGAGTTTGTGTAGATTACACAGATCTCAACAAGGCTTGTCCTAAAGACCCATTTCCATTACCACATATAGATTCCATGGTAGATGCAACAACAGGACATGAAATGTTAACTTTCATGGACGCATCAGCAGGCTTTCAACAAATTCAAATGGAACCTTCGGACCAAGAAGACACAGCTTTCATGACGCCAACAGGAATATATTGCTATACAGCTATGCCATTTGGCTTGAAGAATGCTGGAGCCACATACCAGAGACTCGTTAACATGATGTTCAAAGAGAAACTGGGGGACACTATGGAAGTATATATAGATGATATGGTGGTCAAATCGAAAATAACTGAGAATCACCTTAAGGATCTTCAGGAATCCTTCGATATCCTGGACCACTATAATATGAAACTTAACCCATCTAAGTGTCATTTTGGGGTAAGATCAGGAAAGTTCTTGGGATATATGGTCACTAAAAGAGGGATAGAGGCTAGCCCGGAACAAATTCAAGCAATCTTAAACCTCAAATCCCCAAAGAACATAAAAGAAGTACAAAAATTAACGGGAAGAATAGCTGCACTTAATAGATTCATCTCAAGGTCTTCCGAAAAATTTAAAGGATTATACGATATCCTTAAAAAGAATAAGAAGTTCCAATGGGATGCAGAGCATGAGAAGGCACTTCAGGATCTGAAAGAATATTTATCCTCACCACCGTTGCTCATGAGACCAGAAAATGGTGAACCACTATCACTATACTTAGCAGTATCCCGAACTACTGTAAGTGCTGTGTTAGTTAAGGATCATCAGGGATCACAACACCCTGTATACTATGTAAGTAAGAGCTTAGTAGATGCTGAGACTAGATATTCTCATTTAGAAAAGCTAATTTTAGCTTTGGTTATGGCATCAACTAAGCTAAGACATTACTTTGAAACACATAGAATACACATTAAAACAAATTATCCTGTCAAATCTGTACTGAGAAAACCTGAGCTGTCAGGAAGGATGGCAAAATGGTCGGTTAAACTCAGCACCTATGATTTAATCTATGAACCAAGGACAGCAATCAAGTCACAAGCTTTAGCAGACTTTGTGGCTGATTTTAGTAGTGATCTACAACCAGAAGTGGATCTAGAAGTCAAACTCTTAGATGAGGATACTGGTGAGTGGACTTTGTTCACAGATGGATCTTCAAACGTAAGAGGAACAGGACTAGGCATTATACTAAAATCGCCACAGGGGGACATAATACCCCAATCGATCAGTTGCGAATTTCAAGCAACTAACAATGAAGCAGAATACGAAGCCCTAATAGCGGGACTTCAATTAGCTAGGGATATGAACATCAGAAATTTACATGTTTTTGTCGATTCCCTACTAATAGCCAATCAATTTAACGGTTCTTACATGACTAAAGGAGATAAATTAGCAAAATATTTAGAAATAGTTAAGGATATATCAGGATATTTTTACAACTTTGATATCGCTCAAGTACCAAGGGATGAGAATGCCGAAGCAGACGCATTGGCAAACTTAGCATCATCCCTAAGAATTCCTGAGGATATTAATATTCCTATCCTACATATTTTAAGACCAGCGATAGATATGCAGGATATGGATCAGGATAGTGAACCCGAGAATACCGAAGTTCTTCACTCAGAAGCACATGAAATATCCTGGACTATCCCTATCAAGAACTATCTTCAAACAGGAAAAATACCTGATGAAGAAACAAATCCTAGAGCTTTTAAAGCAAAAGTATCTAGATACACAATCATACGAGATATCTTATATAGGAAATCAATATCAGGCCCATACTTAAGGTGTTTGGAGAAACCCGAAAGTTTGGAAGTAATGAAAGATATCCATGAAGGAGATTGTGGAAACCACACTGGGGGTAGAACATTATTCTCAAAGATCCTGAGAACAGGATACTTTTGGCCAACTATGAGAAGAGACGCAATGTCTTATTCCCAGAAATGTGATGCTTGTCAGAGATATAGCAATATACCTCATCAACCAGCTGAACCTCTACATCCAATAGTCTCATCATGGCCATTCATGAAATGGGGAATGGATATAGTAGGAAAGCTACCTAAAGCACCTGGAGGAAAGGTGTTTATGCTTGCTATAACAGATTATTTCTCAAAATGGATTGAGGCAGAAGCCTTCGTACAAGTTAGAGAAAAAGAAGTAATCTCATTCATAAAGAGGAATATCCTGACCAGATTTGGAATACCCGCAGAAATCACTTGTGACAATGGGTCTCAGTTTATAGGCAAAAGGACCACAAACTTTTGTGAAAGCTGGGGCATAAAGATGATCACCTCTACACCTGTTCATCCTCAAGCTAATGGTCAAGCAGAATCAAGCAACAAGATTATAATCAACAACCTTAAGAAAAAGTTGGGATCCAAGAAAGGAAAGTGGGCTGAAGAACTTCCATTTGTCCTATGGGCTGATAGAACAGCCACAAAGAATGCAACTGGTCAAACGCCATTCTCCTTAGTGTATGGTTCTGAAGCCGTTCTCCCAACTGAAATGGTTATCCCTACCGCAAGGTTAAGCCTGCAAAATCTAGAATCCAATAAGGAAACACTCTCTGAGGATCTAGATACTATTGATGAACTTAGGGATATTGCAAGGATAAGGATGGCAACATATCAACAAAAGACAGCCAAATCATATAACAAGAATATTAGGATACGAAGATTTCAAGTTGGTGACTTGGTTCTAAGAAACGCATTTCAGAATACCACCAACCCAGCTGATGGAAAACTTGCTCCGAAATGGGAAGGACCCTATAGGATAGATTCCGAAGCTGGAAAAGGTGCATACAAGTTAACCAACATGGAAGGAGAACCTCTTCCAAGATCTTGGAATGCCATTCATCTTAAGTTATACTTTATTTAAAACTTATTAAAGTTATACTCTGCATTCTTATTTCTGAATATTTATAATTATTCTTGTATATGCCTATATATTCTTGTATATTCCTAATTACCATGCTACTAATCAAGCATACGAGGGGCATCAGGACTCCTGGTTCCCAGCTATGCAAAAATCTTATTGTTTTGTAGGTATAGCAGGAGAAGAGATGAGACTTTATGTCTTAACCCAAGTTCTGACCTGAATCAGAACTTGATCAAGACCCGCACTGACTTTATGTCCAGCTGCAAAGTTTTGACCTGAAATCAAAACTGTAGAAGACCCCTGCAGCAATGCAAAAATCTTATTGTTTTGTAGGTATAGCAGGAGAAGAGATGAGACTTTATGTCTTAACCCAAGTTCTGACCTGAAATCAGAACTTGATCAAGACCCGCACTGACTTTATGTCCAGCTGCAAAGTTTTGACCTGAAATCAAAACTCAAGAGACTCTTGTCTCTCATGAAGACTTAGGGCTCATGCCCTCGCCAGTTGCGCACGTTTATCCTATTATAGTCTGAGATAATGGGACCAGTACACGCATGAGTGGCTGACAATTTCATTATCAAGGGCTATAACTAAGGATCCTCCGAAATATCCCGGTATAGTTGGAGATTTTGGGACCAGTACACGCATGAGTGACTGACAATTTCATTTTCAAAGACTATTACCAGGGATCCTCCGAATTCCGGCCTAGTCGCCAGTATCCCGGCCTTAGTCGCCAGCATTCCGGCCTTAGTCGCCAGTGGCCTTGTCGCCAGTATTCCGGCCTTAGTCGCCAGTGGCCTTGTCGCCAGTATCTCGGCCTTGTCGCCAGTATTCCGGCCTTGTCGCCAGTATTCCGGCCTTAGTCGCCAGTTTTAATCGGCCTTGTCGCCAGTATTCCGGCCTTAGTCGCCAGTTTAATCGGCCTTGTCGCCAGTATCTTGGGCTTGTCCCAAGTTTTCTTGTTTTTCTATTTATGCAGGATTGAATTTCAAGGATACTTGGGAATACCACGAGATACTTGGGGATATTCAGGTATGAAATCTTTTTGATGTTTTCACAGGAACAAAGAAGACTTCGAACTAAACCTACTATCTCTGGAAATTGGTATTTGTTTCTTAACTATTATTTATTCATAATTATTTTCTATATATTCTCATGCCTAATAATATGCATTGTACTTATTTCTATTTAGGAATATGTTATATGTCATACGAACATTTCAATTTAGGGGCATGTTAGATTAAATTAACAAGTACTTCATGTAGTAAGATAACCTAAACAATAAAGTTTTAGAAGTTTCATATAACTCAAAAGAAGAATATATGGAGATAAGAATATTTGTAAATCCCAAATCTCAAGGAATATCAAGACAAATCTTCACAAATGTTAAGTCTGAAAAATTTTAAAGCTGTATGTATTAAAAACAACTTACAAAATTTTTGGGGCAATTGTTGTGGGTCAATTTTTATGGTCTGAGATTAGGGATAGCCGAGGATAATCCGGAATATGGGATTCTTAAGTATCCTCAAATATCCTCAAATATCCTCAAATATCCTGAATGCTAATATTGCTAATTGATCTTTTCCCTGTATAGCTTGACTTAGTATTGCAGGTAACTTATTATGGACGTGTTTTACCCTAAAAGTCGGGATAAAGTCAAAGAAAACGTGGTAAACATGCTAAATAACGGCTACAAGTGGAGAACAAGTCACCAACGGTCATATTGACTGGGTTTGACCTAAATATTCGGGGTTTAGTTGACAGAAGCGCTTCCACACGTTTGATGGACGTGGTGGCTGCCACAATTGAAGACATTGTCATGATTCCGAGATTCTCGCCGGAATATTCGGGAATATCGTTAATTGTATTTTACTATAAAATGAGGCGATATCGATCTAGGAAAAAACACACAACTCACTCAGTTTACTTCTGATTACTTCTTATTTGCAGCATTCACAGTTTATAAACACTTAGTGGTCGATCAATCGCGCTCTTGTATTGTAATTTTACATATTTTGTATTAATAAGAACAAGGCAGAGTGACGATTGTCACCTCCCGAGGTTTTTATGCCGGCAATCTTAAGGGATTAAGGGCTTTTCCTCGTATAAATCTCGTTTGTAAGCTGTTTATTTCATTTTATATTCTGAAATATCCCTAGGGATCCTTAGGGATATTTAGGAATATTTTGAACACATACTTGCGATATTCAATATATTTATTTGTTAAACACAATACCCCACAAAACTAATTCGGTTTTGCTAAAAGTTATACTTGTTAATTTTTACCCGAAACAACTACATTTCAATATAATTATTAATTAAAATAGAGTCTATCTTAGCTTTTATTCTGGTTAACTCTAATGTATTTTTACCTTTATACGTTTTGCCATAAACATTAGTCAAAATCAATTCCATCTGCGATTCCGATTGGGTTACATACGATATATTTTAACTTTATTAAATATGCTTTCAGGTTTCATATTACACAACATGATATTTTAGCTACATTTTGATTGTGTTTGCTTTTTGTTAACATTTTATTATAACGACGTAACGTAGTCATGATTTTCGGATATCCCGTAGTAACATCTCATCATTTTATAAATGTTTTCTATAAATGTTTCGGTCTTCAAAATTAAGTTGCGATAACTTTATACATTTATTTTATATACACATGACGCACCATACATAATTAAATTCATAAACACGTCATTTTTGTTTTGATTTGTACTTTTTCCAATTATTTTTTTTATAAATTCATATACTACAATAGATAGAGCACAATATATATACGTTTAACATTTTTTAAACTTCACATACCTCAACGTGTACGAGAGTCTTAATCGTATCACCCGCAACCACGCATCAATGCGAGTAACTTTTCTAGTTATTATTATTTTCCAACTTTTCATTAATATTACTATCACGCCATAATGTATACGTAACAAATGATGAAACCTAATGTAACCTCATACTTTTACAAGTTTATTGATTCGTTTACATGTTTAAAAACAACAACAAAGAATCTATCTAAAAATATAAAAGTATTTCATTCAAGTCTCTCACTATTGATTTACCTTAATAATTCTTTCCTTTATCATGGCTATAAATTATGCCTTCTCTCTTCTCACCAAAATTTTACATTCAAAATCCGCCATGGCCGTTGATGTTTCTGTAAGCCCCAGAATTTCATTCTCCCACGATCTCAAAGACCCATCATCGGAAATCAATTCCATATATTCCGATTCAGTCGATCCGATCAGATCAGACCAACTCCTGTTATCACCGACGTTCGATTTCGATTTCTGCACCACCTCGAATCTCACTCCTGCAGATGAACTCTTCTCCAATGGCAAAATCCTACCCACCCAGATCAAAAAACCCCAAATTATCCAAACCCCCGATACCAAATCGAGATCAAGGAGCTTTATTTCAAACACCCAGAAGAAACGACTTAAAGAGTTCATCGAAGATCAAGATCCAGATCAAGAACACGAACCGGAACTCGAGAAATCTTCATTGCGATCGTTCTGGCAATTCCGGCGAAGTGCGAGCTTGAACTGTGATAACAGCAAGGGGACGAAGGGGTTGCTTAGATCGTTATCGATCAAAAGTTTGTCTCGAAGCAGTTCGACTGGATCGGCTTTGAATCCGAAGCGGAATTCGGGTCAAAAAGCTGTAGAGAAATCAAAAGATTCCATGTTCTTGAGAAGATGTTCGAGCTTGAATCAACCTGCTACATCTTCATCATCTTCACATGTGTATTATAGTTATCAGAATTCGAATAATTTGAAGAACAGCAGAGGGGGGAATGGAATCAGGATTATTCCGATTTTGAACATCCCACCTGCTTATAATATTTCCAAGGGGACGATAAATTTTTTTGGTTTTGGATTTTGTAATGGAAAAATTAAAAAGAAAACCAAATCATAAGACAAAATTATATGAGTAATATTTGTATTTTATTGGTTGTTTGATGTAATCTTCTTGTTTAAATTTTATAAATATTCTATAATTAGTTAAATATTAGGTTATGTTTATTCAAGAAAACAAAATGGAACCATTTCGAGTACAAAAATAAATTAATAATCTCTATGGTATATATCTATATCGGTCTATATTTATATCTATAATTGGAAATATAACTTGAAGAAGAGATCATGATAGTTTAACTAACATAACTTTAACAACCCGTTTACTTTTTTAAGAAACGTTGTATGTATGGATTCCAAACAATTCAAAAAAAAATATATAATTTAACAACCCATTATTTTTTTGGATTTGAGAATACTAATAATGACATCTAACAATAATCTTAAATAATTAAATAATAAATGACCTCAATTTTAAAAGTTTGGAATTATTCTAGTAGATTTAAACCAAAAGCGTAAGTAATAATTCAAATTATGTAGATTACAAAATAATTACTGTACTATATAATAGTCACTATATGAACACTAGAGTGCACTAGTGCAGGTGTTTCCGCGTTAGATACAAGTTAATGCAACTTTTTGCTGGTGTTAGTTACAAGTTTTATTATTTAAAAAGTAAAATAAATTAATATGTCGTATTAACATAACACAAGTTTTACATAAAAAATAAAAACAATCGTAAAAATGACATTTAACAACTCTAACGAATTTCGATTAAACTGATGTTAAAATGCATTGGTATCGTCTCCTCAAACTCTATAATCTTAGATTTTAGGGTATACAAATTAGGCATTATAATTTAGTTTAACATTTAGCTTTAAAATTATGCGTTTAAGATTTAGAGTGTGGTTTCGGTTTGGTTACCTTTAAGAGTTTAAGATTTAGTTTTAAGTTTTAGAGTTTAGCTTTAAGGTTTAAGATTATGGTTTACCTTTTAATATTAGGGTTTAGGTTTAACTTTTAACATTAGAGTTTAGGTTTAGCTTTAGTTTTAGCTTTAAAATTTAACTTTAGTTTTAGGGTTTGGGGTCAGGTTGTAAGTTTCGACGAAACAAAGTCAACACATCCGAAATGAGTGCAACTGTATTTAATTACAGTTGTAAAATGTCTATTTAAAAATTTTTTATTGTTTTTTTTAAAATATTGTTTTTAGTGAATCTCACCCTGTACACACATATATGTATAGAAAGAGATAGGGAAGATGGAGAAAGTTAAAATACAAAGAGTGTTTTTTGTACGAAATAAACAAAGTCTGCATGATAGAATCATACACAAGTTAAGTGTTATTACGTAAATTTATCACACAGGTATAGAGTTGTCTCACACATAAACCATTTGCGTGACGATTACATACATGCATGATAAATGTGTCCATGTGATAAAATGATGCTAAATATTTAACATTTACACGCAAAATAACTTTCGTATTTAAATCAACTCCTATATGTATATATGCATGAAGAAAATCAAACCGCCATACGGGTCTTAGGCTCCCCTTCCTGGTAGGCTAATGTTTAAGTCTTGTTTAGTTGTTTGTGCAATTTTTTTGTGTCTTTTATAATTTTTTATCCTGATTCTTTTTCATGTTTTTATCTTTTTTTTTTAATCTTGTTTTATAATATAATGTAGGTGAAATATGAAAGTAAATAATGTTGATGAAGTAATAAAAAAGCAAAATACTAATGAGATTTGAAATAGTAAGAGATGAAATTAGGTGTTATGTATGATTAAAAATGATGTGAATAGGTTTGTAACTTTAGTACAAAAAATGATGAAATGCCATTAGCATGTCTAAAGGTTGGGGAACATAAAAACAAAGCATTCTTGTTAATGCTTTCTCTTATTCATTTTTTTTCTCTTTAAAATAATCTTTGAAAAAATGAAATTTTTTGTGATAACTGATAAATCATACACAGTTATATGTTCATAAAATTGCAATATATTCTCATTATTTAAAAACTTAAGTTTATAAAAACGCAAAGTAAACGTGATATATAGACCAAACAATCTTGACTTAAAGCAAGAAAAATGAGTTGGTTTGGATGAATAAGTATTGCATTTTGGGTTAAATGTGTAACATTATAACAAATAACAAGTTGAGATGGTTAACTTCTTAACACAATATGAGTCAAGATAGATAACTTAAAAATTATGTGAATAGAATGGATTCAAATATATAATAATTATTAATAACATGTTTGGTAAAAAAATTATCAAAGATTATTAAAATAAAAAACTATTTGTTTAATTACAACTCGTTTTAACTTGAACTAAATTAAAGTTTTTTAAAACCGACTCATTTAAACCTAAAACAATATTGCTTAAAATTCATCCTCACCCACATTCATCCTGATCCGAACCCATTTTGATATGTACGTTACATAACCCGACCCGACCCAACTGGCCCATTTTGACATGCTTAGTAATATGTGTGACAATTCGCAATTTCCAGGTTAAAATCATAACTCGAAAATAAAGAAAATGAGTGTAAGCGAAATTACGAAACGAGGCTTCGATTTCAAGATACACAAAGTCGAATATAGCGTTAAATAAGAGATCATATATTTTTAACTCTTCAGGTCTTGAAATTATAATGGTTGGAAAGAGCTTGAAAAATCGTGAACGTGAGCGAAAACGGCGCGTAAAACAGAGTTCGTATGCTCAAGTTATCGCGAAAACAAGAAACGAGTCAGATCACGCCCGAACGCGCCACGTGGCGTCACGTGTCAACACGTGGCAGGCATGCACATTATTACATCCGGGCGTACCGCCCCGTGTCAAACCTTGGGACCAGGCGATGCGCCCCGGAGTTGGATTTCGTCTATAAAAGGCAGAACATCATATTTTCGTTTTTGTGGCAAAATTTTACGTTTTTACTCTCAAATCTCGACCCTACACCTCCAAATACCCATATTTAACCACTCCAATCATCTAGTTTTCAACGCGAGATACTGCCGAGCTTCTGTGAGGTAAAAATCTCGTATCATTTCAATCTGTTATGATGCTTGTTTTAGATCTTATTATTATTATTATTATTATTATTATTATTATTATTATTATTATTATTATTATTATTATTATTATTATTATATAATAAGATCATGATTAATTGTTTGGTTTTAATCGAAAATACGTCGAGGTTCTGCCCTACTAATTTTTGGAAAACAAACAATTATAAGCAGAGATTATGCTGTAACACCCGAAAATTTAGCAGCTTAATGATAAACGTGCGAGATTTCGGTTACTGTTTATGTTCGAAGAATTGCGTTATCAAAGAAATAAGCACGTTTGATCGTGCTTGGAATCCACGTTGATTTGACAGACGAAATTATTCCAGGATGAAAGTATGCGAGAAATGGTGAACGTGGGCGAAAACCGTGCGCGAAACGGAGTTACGGATTGTCCGGAATCGCGAAACGAAGATAAAATCGAAAAGTGGAAATATCTGGCCGCCATGAGTCCGCGCGGTACGCCCCACTTCGCCGTCTGGCGTGGGGCGATGCGCCCCGTGTCAGCAGATCGCAAAAATGGCTTAAAAAGTCAGTTTTTCATCCAGAATGTTTATCTCATCCTTATCTTCGACGATTTCGGCCACACACACACAAAATCAACATCCAACCATCAAATCTTCAATTTTGAAGGCTTCTCAAGGTTTAGATTGAACCAGGGAACGTTTCTGCAAGCCCGGATCATCTTTTTACCCGCAGAACTCCGTCGGATTAGGTAATGGTTCATTCTAACCTTCTAGATTGATTATGATTGATTAAATCTTGTTTCTGAACGTGATGATATAGTTAGGGTTGTTGATTATTGCCTAGATAATGGCTAGGATTGATTATAAGTGAAGAACTCGAACTGGTAATGGGTAAATCCTTGTTTTGAGCCGTTGTAATGCCCGGTTTGCATGGAATCATAACAATGGTTATAGTGGTTTAAACCATTTGATTATGACAAGGTAGGTGATTAGTTTGATCAATTTTGATATGCAAGGTTAAATCCAAGTGTTTCAAACTAATCACAATCAATAACAAGGATTGATCATTCCTAAGCCATTAAACTGTATAGAGACTGTTTTAGCTTGATAATCAACAACATTAACTATTTGATGGCTATTAAGGCAATGTCTTTGACATTGGACATTCAGAAGATTTAATCAGCATGTTAAAACGTATATAACATATTATACGTGAACCAATGCAGGACTATACCATTAGCACCAGTTGTGAGTGATCTCGCTACCGTGAGACATCAGGTGAGTTCTAGACGCCCTGTTTTTGTGTTTAATGTTTTGGGCTGGCATACATGCTTAATGTTATGTTCATGATGTTATGTGCTTAAGATGATTATGAATGGATAATGATATGCCATGACTATGTATGCGTGTTTATGTGTTAACATGATTTGAGCATGAAGATATGCTAAGTGTGATGAGTGCATATTAGTAAGACATGATGAGGAGATGTATGATAACACGCTATGATGACAATTACAGATGTTAAGCTATGATGAAATCCTAGGCTGCTAGGATGAAGGTATGATGTAGAATGCGAGGAATAGGTTCTATTGTAACATGTAAGTGATGACATGATGATAAAGAGGCTAGCATGAGATATTATGATATGATATGTGCCTTTGCTGCTAGGGCATAATGCTATGATGATAAGATGCTAGTATGAAAAGTTCATGAATGCCAGAATGTATGATCTGATGATAGCATGATATATATTCATTGCTAGGATGTTATGATAGTATGATGAAATGATACTGGCATGACGTGATATGATGAATCTTAAGATATTAGGACAACGTGATGATGTCATGATGATAAGAGACTAGCATGAAATGTTATGATGTTATGATAAATACGATGAATGATCATATGATGCTAGTGTGTCATGAATGATGAAGGAATGATGTTCCTATACGTGTTATAGGAAGATGAATGTATGAGAGTCAACCATGACTATAACTGGGTATTAGAGTCAACCAGGACTATAACTGGGTATGAGAGTCAACCAGGACTATAACTGGGTATGATAGTCAACCACGACTATAACTGGGTATTAGAGTCAACCATGACTATAACTAGGTATGAGAGTCAACCACGACTATAACTGGGTATTAAAGTCAACCATGACTATAACTGGGTATGAGAGTCAACCACGACTATAAGTGGGTATTAGAGTCAACCATGACTATAACTGGGTATGAGAGTCAACCACGACTATAACTGGGTATGATAGTCAACCACGACTATAACTGGGTATGGAGTCTTATGCCGGTATAAGCCCACTGTTAAAGACAGTGGATATGATGAGGATAACGGTTTTAATGATCTAAATGAATGTGTGTGATGATTACGTATATGTGATGTATGAATGAATTGTGTAAAGAAGTCTTGTACCGGTATGAGTTGTCAACTTCGGTTGATAGTGTTAAAGAAATCTTATACATGTATGAGTTATCAGCTGCGGGTTGATGGTTATAGAGTCTTGTACTGCACAAGCATGTTTGACTTCAGGTCAGCAATTGACAGCGAAGTTCCTTCATCGTATGAATGATGTTATGATGATATATGTATGTTATGAATAAGAATTATGTTATGTTTCGTGATGATGTTTTATGTTAAGTATATTTTCACTTAACAAAACGTTTATGATGTTTTACGAAAACTAGAACTCACCAGCGTAAGCTGACTTGATTTAGTATGTATGTCAGGTTAAGCTTTGGTCAGAGAAGGTAAGGAGCTCAGGCATTCAGATAAAGAGAGTCAGGTGGCATTGGCAATCAATTATGTTTTAATTAGGACATTATTCCATGTTTGACAAACTATGTTTTAAATTCCGTTGCTGATGTGTTAGTTTAACACATCCGTTTTCGTACATATTCGAGTCGGTTTTCGATAGTTTTGTATATATTTCGAGTCGATTTTAGTTCCTTTTTACATTTTAGTGTTTTTGTGTAGGAATGTGTCCCGGAGGAGCGGAAATGAAGGCAAACGGGCATCGGAATCAAATGCGGGTGCAAATACAAAGAAATCTGAAAATGGGCCTAGGAGCATAGCCTAGCGTGGGGCTTCTGGGCGCTAGGCTATGCGCCTAGCATGTTCAGGCGAAATTTGTCTTTTATTCCGCGCGCATAGCCTAGCCACACCCTTATCAGCGCTAGGCTATGCGCCTAAGATGGTTTTTTGGCCTAAAACCCTAATTTCAAGCTCTCTATAAAAGGGATCGCATTCCAGCCGTTTTAGAGGTCTTCTTTTGCGTCTTTGGAACCCTAATCGAGCCTAGGAGCTACTGGAGCTTAACCATGGAGTTTGGGGCTTGATTAGGGCTTGTTGGAGTGGAGAAGAAGGATCATTTTGAGTATTTTCCCTTTCTTTTCTTAGTTTCTTAGTTTAATCAGTAGTTAAAATGTATTTAAACTATTATCAGACCTGTTTTGTTACTGTTGAGATGATTATAGGCTAGATCTATGGTTGTATCTAGGTTTTGGATGATAAAGTTGTGAACTTTGTTGATTTTGGACTTGATTTATGCTCATGGATGATATATGCTTTGTAATCAGCTGTAAAGTTTGAATCTTCGATGGTTTTTATGGATGTTGAATGATTATATTTGGTGTATGTTTTATCCACATGTGTTTAGGAAGGTCTTTCCACACATAGATGCATGTTAGGCCTACTACTTTGTGTTTTAGGTTAGTTTATGGGTTGTTGATCACATTCCATAGGATTAGACTTCATTAAGTATAGTTATTTGCATGTGTAACCTAACCTAGAAATCCGGGAGGTGATAGGTTAGATGGTTGGTCTCTTACACTTGGGATGTTTGAGTTAAACGACCCGGGAGGGCGTTGTCTTAGATATACTTAGTGTTAGTGTCAATCCATGTCAAAGTTGTCAACTTTATAGTTCTCTAGTATCTTAGGATACAAACGGGTGGAGAAATCCGGGAGGTGATTCACCCGTTTGAGTGCAATTGCATATCGAGAAAATCCGGAAGGTGACCCGATAGACTAGTGCATACATTACAGCCTTAGGATTCCCATTTGAGTTGCCTGGTATCTGATCTGGGTCCCATTAGGTATTCCTTAGTTTGTTCCTTAAGATCCTAGTCTTCATCCTTCATAAATTAGTCCAAGTCATCATTTGTCACACTTTTGATTCTCAACCTAGGTATACAAGTTTGTCTTATTTAGAGTCAGATTCCATTTTTAGTTGCAATCTTAGTTAGCTTATTTAGAAATTAGATTTAGTTGGTTAATTAGTTAAAGTCTCATTTCGTTCTTAGAAGTTGCACCAAACCCCCCTTTTTCTCTTTTACTTTATTTTGTTCACAGTCTAGGTTAGTTTTGTCAAACTAGTGTCCTTAGGGTTCGATATCCGGTCTTCCACAAGCTATACTGTCACCGATAGGTACACTTGCCTACGTAGCGGTCTAGTTTAGGATTTCCGATTATTACTAGGTGTTTAGGTCAAAGTCTAGGTCTAGGGCTAGTTGAAGTGTCTTTAACATAGGTTAATTAGCTTTAATTTAGTCTGGTTTTTAGTATACTGACCGCTCTCATCAGCTGCTATCTATGAAAGTTTTTAGTTTAAGAGTTATGTGTTATGACGAAACCAACGTACGTGGGGTCGGCCGGAATCGGGGCCTCACATCTGCCCAATTACTTTCAGGAAACTTAAGAAATATAAGTCGAGGTTCTGCCCGACTTAAAACCTGAAAACCTCACTTTTATAAACAGAGACTCTGTCCAAAACAAGTATACGAAACCTCAGTTTTATAAGTCGTTATAATGTCCGATTATCAACAACCATATTAATTTGATTAATCTGGGAATGTCCTGATTAATCTGACGAGTCACAATTGTCACACGTTGTGCTATATTAAGTTAAGGAAATTGATTAAATGTTTGAGATAAGATTGAGGACTTGAGTTGTAAGATCCTTGACATTGAACGTCAAGGAAAGTTCTGAGAGTCAGATTAAGCTTAAGTAACTCATAGAATTCTAATGACATACAGGTTTAGAGTTCAAGAACTAGTGATACGAACGCTGTGAATTGTTATTGATTTGAATCAACTCAGGTGAGTTCACGACCCATTTTTCTGTATTTTGGCTTTTGAAACTCGGGGAATGAGAAAACATAAATACTTATTTAAAACATTCTGATTTTTGGTGGAACTCTGAAACGCTTTTGATACATTTTGTGAAACATGAAACCTAAATTAGATCAGGTGGAACTCTGAAACGCTTTTGATACATTTTGTGAAACATGAAACCTGATTAGATCAGGTGGAACTCTGAAACGCTTTTGATACATTTTGTGAAACATGATACCTGATTTGATCAGGTGGAACTCTGAAACACTTTCGTCACATTTTGTGAAACATGAAAACTTATTTGCATCATGTGAAACGCTGAAATACTTTTGAAACACTTTGTGAAACAAGAAAACGAAATCGTTGTAAAACATTTGGTTGAAACACATGACAGTGGGGCGAAATATATGACCAAACTTGTCATTATTTCACGGGTTACACATTTGTCGCTAAGTCCCCTATTATGTAACCGTTAACCGTGGGGGGCGTGATTATTGAGAATAGATTCTATTTGTGATTGACAATCGTCGCCCGTGGTTCGTAGCTAAAACCACGACTGGATGTCGAGCGGGCGCTCAATAAGGCTAAAACACACAATGTCTTGCGACAAGGACATTGGGAAGGGGCAAACACTGAACTCTCAGCTCGGTTACGGGAGCCCATGAGTTATAATTGGACAGTTGGTCGGGGAACTAATACACGACATTGTTGGAAGGAACAATGTTCGCACTGGATACCAATGTTTTACACACAGTTTGAGACATAAATACTATTTAACTCTTTTTATGCAAACATTTGATTCGTTTGGGATACATTACATACATTTTTTTACAAATAAACTTGTGAACTCACAAGCGATATGCTGATTGTTTAAAATCATGTTTTCTCAGATGCATAACGATACAGGGGGAGCTGGGAGCTCAATCTTTGGAGACATATAGTAGAGTCTGTGAGAGATAGACTCAACAGTGTGATACATAGCATACTATATATGTGTAATAGCATTATATATGTGTGAAACTCAGTTAAACCGTTATTACATTAGGCTTGTGGCTAATGCAGTTGTAATATTGCTCAGTAATATAGAAACATATGTGTCTTTTGTTGTAAATAATGATTGTGAAACCTTGAAAGTCACACGATACGCTTCCGTAACGACAAGAGTGTGACAATATGTCACTCATGGGTCGAGCCAACCATCGATTCTAGCTGACGTTGTTGTAGGTTTTGTAAGATAGAAAGATCAAGTTTCAACTAATTAAGAACATTAGATCTATTCATTATTTCGTACCCTTTACTAATTTTTAAATATGGAACGATATTCTTCCCTTTTTTTTAGCTCTTTTTGTCTTTTTCCGACATCAAATTAATTTAGATATATTTTGTTGTAATAATATACTTTTGGTTATTTTTCTATTATGCATTTGTATTTATTTGAAGCTAATTATTGATGCGTTCAAAGATTGGATCTAAAGTTTATTTCATTTTTATAATTTTTCAATAATTGGGAGTAGCATATGTATCAAATTATTTTCCTTTAAAAAGCAACTACATAAATTAAACTTGTTCATTAAAAATTATTTAATTTACTCACATATTTAAAATCATTGATAGTAATTTATATTTATATTTATTATATAAGTAAATATGTGCATAACGTATTAAAATTTTCTGGCTGTTACGTTTTTATGAGTGTAATATTTTTTTATTTTATTTATTTTGTTTGAAAACGCCATACTCTAAATATATTCATATAAGATAGTAGATTCTTACCCCGCGTATTACACGGATTGAATATAAAATATTAGATAATTAATAATAAAAATTTATAAATTATACAATATTTTGTTATAAATTAATTAAATTACATATTAATAAGTATTTTAACTAATAAAATAATAATTAAATTTTCAATAACTAAAGAAATAATACGTTGTAAAAATAAATATTCTTAAACTAATTGATGTTAAAAGTTCATTTATTTTTCTCTCAAAAACTAATTGTTACAAATAAAGAAGATAATTTACAATTTATATAATTATTAAAGTTAGATGACTTATTTTGAAAATATCATTAAACATAATTAACTAAAGTTTAATGTTTCCTTATATTTTAATAATTTTTGGTTTAAAATAATTATTTTTTAAGCATTTTGTTTTAAGAAACATCATTTGTTTATAAAAATTCCATTATTTGAAAACTATGATTTGTGGTTTATTTTATTTTTAATTTTTTTTCATTATACTTTTATTTCTAAAAATACTACCTTAAATATTTTTCTTACTTATAAAATTTTTTTAACAAAATTTCATATTTTATAAACTTTTTTAGTGTGCTTTTGAATAAAATATTTGATTTTTAATTTATTAAAAACTATTTTCTTGCATGAAAAAAGACAAATAATATTATTACTTTCTAATATTATAAGTATTAAATAGGAGAGAATGTAATTAATTAATAAGATAGAGAATTGCATAAGTTGATAAAAAAATGACAAGTGGCAACAAACACATAAGAATTTGACAAGTGTAAAAAACTATTTTTGTTTATTAGAATAGAAAAATAATACTTCATTTATTAGATCTTTTTATTTTTTAATTTTAAATGAATACTATTTAATTATTTACTCAACCGTACAATACATAAAATTCTAATATAATATAATATCATATATTATATATGATAGATTGAAACCAACCCGAACACAATGTTATTATTTTATAGTAGAAGTACGAATAAATTTCAAGGAAAGATTAATTTATTATGAAAAGTAGTAAATAATCATAAAAAACCATAACAAGTATAATCGATGGTCAATATTGGTTTATCCGATAAACTTTATTAAACTAATAGTCACTTTCTAACCAGATCAAATCTTGTGCTTTTATAAACATATATTTATTTTATTTATGTCATTAATTGATTAAAATATGAACATATATACATGTATGTGTTGATCACATAAGTTACAAAACAAAAAGATATTATTTTCGAATATGTGTATACTTTTTATAAAAAATAATCAAGGTTAAATTTCTAAAACAAATAATAGATCTTTAATATGCAACATACGAGTTTTGTTTATAACTTTACTATCTTTATATAAAATTAATAGTTTCAATCCATCTTTATTTTTAGCATAGAATGTTGGTATTGATAAAAACTCACAGATTTGATTCAAATTACAATTAATTACAACAGACATTTAATTCATAGAATCCGATAAATCCATTTATAAAACATAAAAACAACATGAAAAATCTAATATTTAAATAGAAATTTTCTATCAAGCAATCTTTTGTTTGTTTATAGATGCAAGTAAAGTGAGAAAAATTATAGCTTTGCTTCAATCATGAAACATACATCATAAATTTAAGATGAACGAATTCAAATTTCTTTCCATTAAAGATAACAATTGCAACAAAACTACATGTAGCTCGCCCATGCTTGCCATCCTTGACGCTAATCCTTTTTTTTTTTTGAACGGCGACGCTAATCCTTCTATAACCTGTAACATGAATTTAAGAGAGAGAGAGAGAAATTAACACAATCAATGATAGAAACCTAGTCAATAACATAATCAGATCTATTTTACAGATCTGACTTATCTTTCAAAACTTTAAAAAACTAACCAGTTTGAACAATTTGGTAAACTAACTTAATTATTTATAGAAAACTGATCATTTGACTCGTTTAATAAAATGAACCCATATGCTTAATAAACTTTTTGATAATTGAATTTAAATATTCTCCATTTCAACCACATAATACTTAAAATAAATTACTTCAAAAAATATAAAAACTTCTAGCATAAAGGTTACATGATATGAGAACAAATGATGTAGTTTTACCAACTACACGTCTTAAACAAAACCATCATAATTCATATTGTAACTTTACCAAAATGAACTCCTTTATAGAAAGGTTTTAATATTCTTTTGCATATATGAGTATTAACTCAACTACAAATGTAGAATTTTAACAACCTTTATGTAGTGTGATTGCTTATTTGTCTTGCCCTATACAGGAAGATATTGATTACCAAAGATATGATAATTTGAAACATTTAAAAATTCATTTGGCTTTGTTCCCATGTTTGAAGAAACTACAATAGAAACTTTAGAAACTATATGAATTTTCATCTCCATCAGCAACATCGCTAATAATGTCTTTTCATAAACCGAAATTCTTTATGTATTTAGGCCCTGTTTGGTAGCCTCTTAATCCTATTCAGAGGCTACCTCTTAATGGTTCATAGCATGTGAATGGTTAAAAAGTATCTGTAAGTCTGAGTGGTTAAAAGGTTGGTAATGGTTCATAACCTCTGAATGGTTAAGAGTTAACCCTAAGTCTGAATGGTCATGAGGTTATGAACCATTTAGAGGTAACCTCTTAATGTCATTCAGATGCAAACAAACAACCCCTTAGAGTTCCTTGATACAAAGGATTGAGAGGAATTGGTAGACCATCCAGGGGAACCCTAGAAGATTCGATAAAGAATCACCGTCGTGAGTTACTGAGTTCGCTCTTGACGACATGACTTGTGGATGTAAACAGAAAGGAATAGGCAGAATAGTCTGAACAATCGTAAAGACAGAGAACTATCTTAGGGTTTAGATTTTTTTTTTTAACAAACTCATCTTAAGAAACGGTTTAGAGATGTAGGTCACCAAAAGATTCACATGAAAATTAATTTCAAAGTAAGTTTGGATGGAAAAGAAAATATAAGTCTAAAATTATGCAATATGTCAAATAAATGTAATGGTATATATATGTTTCTCGGTTAATTCAACTGCCTTGAAGAAGATCTGAGCCGTTTAAAATGACTGAGAAGAAATCTTAGCCGTGTAAATTCAATTTAGGAGGTAATTATGAAAACAATTTATCCCCACTTCTTCCATGTCCCATTTATCCCAGTTAAACAATTATTATTTTTTGTAGAATGAATTTTTACTAAATTGATTCGATTATGCCATTGTACTCGGACGTGTATAAAACTAGTTATTTGTTAGAGTAGGAAGCTTAGATGTGTGTTAATATATATCAAATTAAATAATTATTAGTCAAATTCTTCCTCGTCGTTATTCATTTATCATTTATGAAAAGAAACCAACCATGAGTAGTTGTCTAACATGAAGTTGTCATTTTTGTGCAATTTTTTAAATTTTTTAAAGCCAGTGCGGTGTGACTGTGCTTCAGAAACTCTATATAAATCTTAATATATAGTTGTTAGGGGTTTGTATCCTTTGTCATGAAACTATTAATATATAGTTGTTAGGGGCTTCAAATCGGTTATTAATTTGATTTTATGGTTTATTTTCTTTTTAATTTTTCCGGTCAATTGGTTTAAAAATTTCAAACAGTAGTAAATGTCATGGTTTGATAAAAAAAAACATAATATTTTATATTATATGTATTTAATTAGTTGTAGTATATAAGAACTCAATTTGAAGTGTTGGTAAGACACTTCAAATTCTATTCCCTTAACTTTTAATATTATTCAGACTCATCTCTCAACTTTATAAATGATACTTTAACATTGTTAACTTTTTACAATTTAAAGTTTATTTCATAAAACATATGTAATTAAAATTTTACACAATAAGTTTAGTTTGTTATATATAAACAAAATAAAATATAAGCATGAGCTATTATCGACTAATGGTAGCATGTTGCTACTGTGACGTTGAAACCGACATCGACTTAAGAGGCATGGTTACAATTATATAACTGTGTTGTAATATATGTTTTGAACTGTATAACCAATTAACTGTAAGTTCATGTGTTTTTTTACGTAACGATGTTAATGTCATTAACACAATGAGTATAATGAGTTTGTAAACACGTCGTATCATGTGCTATTGCTTTTGACTTTTATTGTACTTTCTATTAAATACCTTTTTTAGAATTTCTATACCGCAACATACGAGTCATAATGATTTTTCTAGTTATGTGTCAAATCTCCATAAATGTTTCGCCACGACTTCATTTATTTATTTTTTAATCATAATTCCAATACACAAATGCACGTAGATTTTAATCATATCTTCTTAGTTGTAACATAGGAGTAACTTTTATTGTTAAAATTAAATGAAATAAAGTAGGCTAAGCCGCTAAGCTACTTCTGTAGATAATTGCATGTGCCATGTGGCCCATGTGGGTTTTTGAAAAAAAGTTAGTTTCAACTTGCATATGGGCTTTATACTTTAATTTCTTAAAAACTGGGCCTCCAATCCAATATTAAAAATTTTAAGAGTATCCTCTTTCTATATAATAAGTAGGGCTGTTAAAAAAGCTCGAGGCTCGAGACTCGACTCGAAGCTCGCTAGAAAAAAGCTCGAAAAAGTTCAGCTCGAAAAAGGCTCGGCTCGAAAAGAGCTCGGCTCGAAAAAAGCTCGTTAAAAACGAGCCGAGCCTGAGCCAGGGTTGGCTCGGCTCATGGCTCGACTCGTTGGCTCGGCTCGTAGCTCGGCTCGATTTTTAATATATATATATATATATATATATATTAAATTATACACACACACACACATATATTATATTACAAACATACATATATATTATATATAATATATATACAATATTTATACACATATTTATATAAATATACATATTATGTATGATATATATGTATATATTAGATACTAACTCACATTTAAAGCACTAACCCATTAACTCTCTTTACCCAATCATAATTAAACACATGGATTTTTCTTTTATTATTTGATAAGGGTAAATTAGTAATTTGTTTTATGTACTAACTTACCCCCTCTTTTTTCATACATCCATAACTTTTTTATACTATAATATTTTTTTATAAAAATTGCACCATTTTACTCGTCTTTTTTTCTCTTTAATTTCGTTATAGTCTTGACTAGGTTTTTTTATTTTTTTTCAGATATTCATATTTACACCAATGTAACAAGTATAAAAAAAACAAATTATTTGGAACGAGTTGTAACGAATTTGGGGTTTACATTGTTGTAGAATAAATAGGGTTTACGTTTAAGAGTGTAAACGAGCCAAGCCGATCCCGAGCTAGTTAATTACGTTATATTCTTGACTAGGTTTTTTTATTTTTTCCGGATGCTCCAAAATTCGTTATATCTACAAAATTGTAAATACATTTTAATACTATAAAAAAAATTATATATACAAGATTGTAAATACATTTTAATATTTTAAAAAAATAGTATAACATTTTGTTGAT
The DNA here is from genome assembly GCA_009363875.1 of Mikania micrantha. Lineage (NCBI taxonomy): Eukaryota > Viridiplantae > Streptophyta > Magnoliopsida > Asterales > Asteraceae > Mikania > Mikania micrantha. Next base: position 7,158,988 of record CM018697.1, on the reverse strand, counting down.
AAAAAACAAAATTCGTTATATCTACTAGATTGTAAATACGTTTTAATACTTTAAAAAAATTATATCTACAAGATTGTAAAGACATTTTAATACTTTAAAAAAAATAATATAACATTTTGTTGATTAAAACCAAAATTTCGTTATATATACAAAATTGTAAATACGTTTTAATACTTTAAAAAAATTATATCTACAAGATTGTAAATATATTTTAATACTTTAAAAAAATAATATAACATTTTGTTGATAAAAACCAAAATTCGTTACATCTACAAAATTGTAAATACATTTTAATACTTTAAAAAAATATTATAACATTTTGTTGATAAAAAACAAAATTCGTTATATCTACTAGATTGTAATACGTTTTAATACTTTAAAAAAATACTATAACATTTTGTTATAAAAACCAAAATTTATATCTACAAGATTGTAAATACATTTTCATACTTTAAAAATTATATTTACAAGATTGTAAATACATTTTAGTACTTTAAAAACCAAAATTCGTTACAAAATCAAGAATATAACGTAATTAACGAGCATTCGGAAAAAATAAAAAATCTAGTCAAGAATATAACGTAATTAACGAGCTCAGGATCGGCTTAGCTCGTTTACACTCTTAAACTTAACCCCTATTTATTATACAACAATGTAAACCCAAATTCGTTACAACTCGTTACAAATAATTTGTTAGTTTTATATTTGTACATTGGTGTAAATACGAACATCCGAAAAAAAATAAAAAAAACCTAGTCAAGACTATAACGGAACTAAAGAGAAAAAAAGACGAGTAAAATGGTGCAATTTTTATAAAAAAATATTATAGTATAAAAAAGTTATTAATGTATAAAAAAAGATGGGGTAAAGTATTTAATATAGCAAATTACATTAATACCCTTATTCCCTTTTCTTTCAAATCAATTACATTATTATATTATAGTTTAATATCAACCATTAGATTAGAATCTTGTAATTTGATCATTAAATATGGTGAGTTTAATGTGTTATTGCTCTATCCTAAGGTTAACATTAGAACCCTTCCCTATATATTAGATTATATATATATATATATATATAGGGAAGTGATCAAATGATAACCCATGGATAGAGCAATAACCCATTAACTCAAATCCAATGGCTAATCAAAAAGTTGGGTGTATAAGATTGTGACATGTGTCATCTTTCTTATTTAAATAAAGATGGGTATTTTAGTCATTTGCACCATATTAAAAAGCTGGAATTAATTTGGTGGTGCCATGTGTCATCTTCTAATATATTATAATATATTTACTTTTTTATTTAAAGTTACCCCCTCTTTTTTTATGCATCCATAATTTTTTTATCATATATTTTTTTTATAAAAAATGCACCATTTTACTAGTCTTGACTAGGTTTTTTTTTTAATTTTTTTTATGTTCGTATTTACACAAATGTAACGATTTGTAACGAATTTGGGTTTACATTGTTGTAGATTAAATAGGAATTACGTTTAGGAATGTAAACGAGCCAAGCCGATCCCGAGCTCATTAATTACGTTATATTCTTGACTATTTTTTTCCGGATGTTCGTATTTACATCAATGTAACAAGTATAAACATAACACATTGTTTGTAACGAACTGTAACGAGCTATTTTGTGTAAACGAGCCGAGCTCAAGCCTTAATGAGCTCGGGATTGGATCGGCTCGTTTACACCCTAAACGTAACCCGTATTTAATTTACGAAAATGTAAACCAAAATTAGTTACAATTCGTTACAAATAATGTGTAATGTTAATATTTGTTACAGTGGTGTAAATACGAACTTTCAAAAAAAAATAAAAAATCTAGTCAAGACTATAACGGAATTAAAGAGAAAAATAAGACGAGTAAAACGATGCAATTTTTATAAAAAAATATTATAGTATAAAAAAGTTATGGATGTATAAAAAAAGAGGGGGTAACTTTAAATAAAAAATAGATATATTATAATATATTAGAAGGTAACACATGACACCACCAAATTAATTCTAGCTTTTAAAAATGGTGCAAATGACTAAAATACCCTTCTGTATTTAAATATGAAAGATGACACGTGACACAATCCTATACACTCAACTTTTTGATTAGCCATTAAATTTGAGTTAATGGGTTATTGCTCTATCCATTGGTTATTATTTGAGCACAATCTTATATATATATATATATATATATATATATATATATAAATTATAAAGTGGAGGAAAAAAACGAAAAAAAACAAGCTGGCTCGTGAGCTGACTCGTGGCTCGAGGTTTTTACGAGCCGAGCTGGAGCCAGGATTTTTGGCTCGAAAGAAATTTCGGCTCGGCTCAAAAATTCACGAGCCGAGCTAGAGCCAGGCCTGACTAGGCTCAGCTCGACTCGATTACAGCCCTAATAATAAGTAATAACATCGATCAAAGGCTTCTAGCCTTTTAGTACCTTCTTAACTTTTCTATAAGAGGTCTTGCGTTCGAATCCGGGCCGAACCATATTTGCTGAGGCAAGGCCAGGGGGTTTACTCAGTTGTGGGGTTCCTCCTCAGGTGGGCTCGGGCGTACGCCCAGAGCGTCAAATCCGAGGGGACGGTTGAAATCCCGTCTTGGGTGTCGTCGTACCAAGCCGTTAAAAAAATAACTATGATAACATCCTTATAATTTAACTAAAACTTATATTTATTAATTAAATTATTTTATCTTTTAAAACATTTCAAAACTTAATTCTCATATTTGTTTCAATTCAATCAGGCTATCCGATATGGTGATGGAAACCCTCATGCTCATAGTGTGAAACACCACGTCATGCCCACATTTTTAACTGTCGGGAATTGTCACATATTAAAAAAAAAAACTTTTTAAATATTTATCTCCTATATATATATACAAAACTAAAACACACAATCAACCCCACACTAAATTTATTCTTTCTACATTATTCTTATTACACATTAAAAATGGAACTGAGCAACAATACCCATGATGTTGTACACTTGTACCTATAACTTCACATTAGTGTTTTTGACCAGATAAGTGCACAATTTCACTTACTTTTTCAACATAAGCAATTGTGTATATCTATAACCAAATAGCCATGAAATGGCGTGATTCGAGAAAGAAAACACTTATATTTTTTTTAGTATTTACAAAAACGTTTTCAACAACCGTGAAACTGAAATGGAATGAAAACGACATCTTGTGTGCATCTCAAGATCAAAGCCAAAACCTACAAGGAAGTGATGTAGTGGTTAAAGTGGAAGAAAGACAACCTAATGGTCTCAAGTTTAATTCCCACGTAGGGCAATTTTTCTTGGATGCTACCGACCTGGTTGCTTGCGAACACTCTTTACATGTTCCTCCCTGTTAGTCGGATATTGGAGAACCCGGGTGTTTATTACGTAAGTGGGTTCCTATGGTCAATAAAAAAAAGAAAAGAAAAGATCAAAACCAAAATGTCATGTGCAAGAGTCTTAGCCACAATAAGCCATAAGGGCCTGTTTGATATAAATAAATGGAATGAATGGGGGAAATAAAATAGACAATGAAAAGAAATGAATCATTATCATTACTTCATGTTGTTTGGTAAACATGAGAATATGAAGAAATGTAATATAATTTATGGGTCGAATCGTGGTTTGAATCATTGCTCGAATCATGGGTCGGGTCATGTGGCATGAGTCGAGTCTTGGTTCGGACCATCGGTTGGTTCATTGGTCGGTTATTGTTCGCTCATGGTTCGATCATGGGTTGTGTCATGAGCATTGGGTTCGGGTCATGGTTTGGTTCATGTGATGTATCATAGCTCAGATCATGGTTTGGGTTATGGGTCGGGTCATGGTTTGGTTCATGGGTGGGTCATTGCTCGAGTAATTATTTGAGTCATGGATCGGGTCATGGTTTCGGTAATGGTTCAAGTCATGGTTTGGGTCGTGGTTCGAATCATTGTTCGCATCATGGTTCAACTCATGGTTCGGGTCATGGGCATGTCAAGGGTTGGGTCATGGTTCTGGACATAGGTCGGGTCATTCACACTCCTAATCAAAAGAATGAAAATCATTAATAGTGAAAGAATCACATTTCTTATGGAACAGTACATTCCATTCTTTTGTGGTAACCAAACACGTTTCTTTTTCTTCCAATGTAATGACTTATTTCATTCCACCATTCATTCATGTATATCAAACGCTACCCAAGGTTTTAAGCATTCCCAATTCAACCATATTTTTTAATATAGCATATTTTAACTTTCTCTGTTTTTTTTTTTAAGCGTGTTTTTCATTTCAAGATGTTTCTTAATATATGTTGAGGAATGCTTTTTTATGTTTATTTTAGTTAACTAATAAATTGAACCATTCGTTTGAAGATTTTAATATATTTAATTATATAATATGTAAATATATATAAAAGATAAAAGTAGTAATAAAAGAGTTATGAGGAGGAGGACTCTCCCACCATACCTCTCTTATGATTAAATCTCATCAAAAAAAATTTTATTTTCGTTCATATTTTTAGTATATTAATTTTGCACTTTAGAAATAGAAAAGAAAAAAATATTGGATTGAAAAATAAATAAAAAACAATAAAATTAATTTTTTATCTTTAGATGCAAAATTAATGAAGTAAAAATAAGAACAAAAAATAATTTTTTTTATGAGATCTAATCAAAACTATATCGTTTTAAAGATTTTTCACCTAAATTAACCGTTAAAGAACCCTATATTTACTTTTATCTTATATGATATGTGCAGTGACATAATATGAAAGGACCTGTCATCTGACCTCTTATATATAAGTTACAAGACAATGTGGAGAATATATATATTTTTCATTTATGATAATAATCATCTATCAAAACTAAAATTTATGCCTTTAGTTTAGTAAAGATTTTCATAACTAATAATAAGTATTTTATGAATTGTTTGTATTAAATAATTGAATTAAATTAATGATCAGCTTATGATGTTGTAAGAGATGATGTGTTCAACAAGACATTCACACTTTCTAAACAATTTCAAACGGGTATGGATATTGGTACACCGGTGTATGGATAACAACACTTTTTGTATTTTTTAATATTAAAAAATATTAAAAAAATATGTATAAGTAAAAATTATGTGAGTATGATGTGATTGATTTGATTTGGGTATGGTGTTATTGGTGTATAAAAGTGCGGGTGGTGCATGCATATTAGAACCCTTCAAACTTGTTAAAAAAACATATTTGTTTTTTATTTTACATGTTTTTTTTTGAACTACAACTTTCATTAAACACACTCACAATCGAGCCAGCAAGACGCTAAAGCTCAAGGAGGCACCAAAATACAAACCACCAGTTACAAACAAGAAAATAACAACAGAAAAAAGAAAACAAAAAATTAAAAGGAAAAACTACACCAATCCTCCCAGGATAATAATTCCCATCTTGTGCGATTTTTAACCCAATGGAAGCTGAGTGTTTGAATTTCCTTAAAAATCACCTGATAAGAACATCTCTTCCGATTGAAAACCACATCATTACGCGCCTTCCAAATACACCAAATAGAAGTTAATATAATCGCGTGAAAAGCCTCCTTTTTATCTTTCATTCCACTGCCGTGGGGCATTAAACTCACAGTTGTCAGACACGTAATTATAGCTAACATCGAAATGGAGATTAGAAATAAAACATTTTGAAACCATTTGAGTCTCTTAACGTTGCAAACAAACCTAATTACATTTTTATTCAACAACAAAATATACTTGGCTTCGAGATACTAATATACGCTTTTAAACTAATTAACAAATTTATGCCCTCAAGTTATTTTCCAACTTTCCCTGCGACACTTAGGGTTATTTGACAAACAATTTTTAGATGGGTAAGATGTTTGAATGACTTAGAATGTTTTTTCAACTTATTAATTGAGAGAATTACTGACTGATTCAAAAGGATCGTTAAAAAGAGTAACAAATAAACTAACATCTTACCATTTAAAAGTTAGCGTCATGATGAATTTATTAATAGACTATCAAATAACCACTTAGTCATTTTGTTACTAAAATCCAGATCTTAGAGTCTTCTGTACATAAAATTCTAAATGAGGGGAGACGAGCTTGAGCTATTAAAGCTCAAACATTGTTCGTGTTGACTTAAGATAATTTAGGTTCAACTTGTTTAGAGCTTTATTTCACAAAACTTGAGCTCGCCTCATATAAAAATTTCAATCTCAATCTCAAACTCGACTCAACTCATTTATTATTTAATTTATTTATTTTTTTATTATCTACTATATATATATATATATATATATATACATAACATAATATATAACTAGAATTTAGAACTCGTGCATTGCGTCGAGCCTGATATTATTAACCGATATGCTTAAACCACCTAATGGACACTTAAATTCTTCAATGTAGACCCACACGTTATAACAAAGACATTAGCAATATCAGATATTTTAAATAAAAAAATGAGAAACATTGAAGAATGAACCCAATATCGGGAATCTTGAAAAAAACGAAGTGTTTTGCGGCGATATTGTTAAATCGTAAAAAAATTAGAAGCAAAAATGTTGAGCGACGCATGCACGTCGCGGCATCTTAAGTCGCAACTCAATCGGGTTTATTAAAGTAAACGGTAATACATTTTTTTTTGAACAGCTAAACAAGTCCTCGGACCCAACAACCCACGCGCTGCGACCACAGACCGCTACCAACCCCCGGAAACATTTAAAGCCGGGCGTTGGCGAGTGCCGAATCGAGGAACCGCCACACCATCTAGGAGGAAACTCACATTGAGAAAACCACTAGCTCACCCAGAACATTTTTTGCTCTAGGCGAGACTCGAACCCAAGACCTCCCATTGCTGGTGGTCAAGGAGTACCACTAGGCTATAAGCCCAATGATGTAAACGGTAATACATAATGATTAATTGGGACATAATGATTAATTGGGACATATAGAGAATATTTACTTGCAGTAATAGATTCCGGAAAAGAAACATAAAAATTTATACGCAAATAGAAATCTCGCACACATAGCTTTAAGAATTGTGCATATAGAGAGATATTTTTTTAGTAGTTTAAGAGAAGAAAACATAAATATTTACATGCAATAGAAAGTTGCACACATAGCTTAAAGACTCATGCACGTGTAATAAAAAAAATTGTACGAGTAGTTCAACTGGACTAATAAGTTAACCATTTAATTTCTAAAATACTTTTTTGTTAACCCAAAACATAAGTTGTAAGTACATTGTTCATAATAAAAAATATCCAAAACTTAATCCATAACAAAAAATAACTCAAAGATTAATATAAAAGTAGTCAATTTAGTTAACAAAGTTCTTTTTACATAAAATCGTACAACATGATCTCTTAGCATTCGTGTTTTTAGACCCAGGTTGGACCGGGTTAAGACTATTTAAGGAGTCTGGTTATGTGCTCGCAACCTTCTTTGGGTGAACCGGCTGGTGAGCTGGTCCGACTAGAAAACCCTTCGTTGAACCGGTTTTTATATAGTTATATAATATTTATGATGTCGTACAGTACTTAAATTTGACATAACCAGTCCGATTACTGACCAGTAAAAGAAGGTTGGGTGTAATTTTAAAAACATTGTTTGGGGTACTTGGGTTCGGGCAAACATTTATCTAGATGTTATCACTTAAAACTTTTTAAATCATTGCTATCTAGATTCTAGAATACTCTTGGAAGAGTCTTGATCATTCGATAGTGGTGTAACGACCCATTTTGGGAGAATATTAAAATACAATTTAATCGGAGCATAACTATGGTGATATTTTAATTGATGGGTGTTTCATTTTTTTTATTTGAATATTGTAATTATGATGAATGTTAATTAAATTAACTAAGTAAGTAGTTGGGAGGGACTAGAATTGCCAATTGGCCAAAGATGAAAATGAAAGAGGATAAGATCTTGACTTTGGTCAAAATCCCCAAATCATTCTTCATCTATGTGTGTGTTTTACGTGGGAGGCAAGAACAAGAAAGGAGAAAACCTAATTTTTGAAGTTTCACCAAATATTTGATCAAGGAAGGTTGGGATCATCCAAACAATCAAGAATATGAGTTCTTTTAGTCTCATACTACAACAAGGTAAGAATTTTGGGTGTTTTCTTGGTGTAAAATTTCGTGGCTTTTCATAAGGGTGTTGAGAATATGGGTGAAACTCTAAATTGGTTGTTAGAAGGGTGTTAAATGTTGTTAATCATTGTGATAATCATCTAGGAACAACTTTTTGATTGTTTTCTTTCATGATTTATATGTTATGATAATGGGGGTTTAGGGTGCTCATGGGGTGTAAAAACATGGTGTTTAAAGTTAGTGATTAAAAGTTGAGATTTGATGTTTATCACTAAGTTGTTGTAGTTGGTGGTGAAAATGGTGAAATTGTTCATTTTGGAAATCAAAAATGGAGTTGATAGAGGTATAAATGATCAATGATCATATGTAGATATAAACATGCATATGAGGTATTTGATGAAATGTCAAATTGAGGTTTTCAACTTAGAAATGAGTTTTAAAGCATTAATGGTGAGATGGCATATGCTTATATGATATAAATGGTGAATTTTGATGATAATGGGTCATATGAATGGGAATTAAGAAGAAATGGTGAAAATGGGTTGAATAGGTGAATTTTGACTAGTTGTGGTCAACATTTTGTTAAAGATATAAGTTGTAATATAGGAAACGTTAGTGGAGGTGTTAGTGGAACCAAAAGGCCCGGAAAAGAGATTTTGGTGGTGGATAACTCATTTGTGCAAAGTAAGTCACCCAACTTATCTTATTAATATGTGCTATGGTGTTTATGCATATATGAATATTCATGTAATGAAGATTTGACTTTTTGGTGAATTGGTGATTGAACATTTATGGTTTAACAATAACATGCAATAGGTGTTTTAATTGCTTAGTTATTGTAATTTAGTATGTTTACAAGTGGTGTGGTTAAATAAGAATGATTCACAAGGTGTGTGAACTTCTTATTTGAAGTTTGACTGAAAATGGTCAAACAATTCACATGAGGTGTAAATGTGAATTGGGTTGATTCACAAGTGGTGTGAACTTTCCAAGGTGAATTTATGGAGTTTAGGTAAATCATAAGTGGTGTGATTACCTACCTTGAGAATCATTGGTGAGAAAAGGAAGTCTCAATGACATGGTGAATAATTTTGACTTTTATTTGGTGATTTTCATGTTATAACACTTTATTGGTGTTTTAAAGTGCTATGAATATTAATTTAATGTGTTGAATATATTGTTGTGGTTGTACACTTTGAAATCCTTGGTGAAAAAAGGATGAGGGGAGAGAACAAAGAAAATACGTACATATATATATGTATGTGTGTGTGTGTGTGGAAGCAGTTCTAACATGGTCATGTTCCCCTGGAACACGCCCATGTCATATCTGCACATCAGAATTCTGAAAACTTTCTGACATGGCCATGTTCCCCTGGAACACGCCCATGTTGCTTCTGTATCTGTAAAAATGTCATAAATTGGCATATTTCAACTTTGATGTGGATTCCATTGGTAAATCTAATTAACTTGAGTAAGAATTAAAGATTTAAGGGTTTTTGGGTGAAAACGACCCGTTAGCAAATCGTTTTGTATTCGGGTCGAATAATGTTCCCAAATTATATTTGGGAAATTATTATTGTATCCATTAGATGTTATGGGATACACGTGGGGAAATAGATGGGTGGTCTTACTTAGTTCTAACGAACTAACGATGAATTAAATGTGGTGTTTTTCAGGTGAACGAAAAGGGTGAAGGCGTGCGTGATCGGATTGCTCTCAAGAACTCGGGTTGAACGCGTTTTTGGTTGAAAACCCAAAATTTTGGAAATATTGTAAAGATGTTTAGGATGTTTGCTTGACAAAACATTTGTAAATGACATTCGGGTGAAGGGTTGGGTTATTTTGGGTGTTTGAACTTGATGTTTTAGTTAAAAAAATCTGGGACCTAAACTTTGATATTGTTTTAAAACACGTGTTATACATGTGGGGATTTTGGGGCTTACAAGTGGCCTGTAGCAATACAAAATTTTAGCCCACCAATATTTAGACGTGTCATGACATTTTCTTTTTTTTTTTTTTAACTGAAGCTGATTAATAAAAATGGCAGACTTATACATCGGAGGATTTGGAACCACCGATGCCAAAATTAAATTTGACGAAATAGATCATGAAAATTAAACCTTGGCAAATTATAGCTTTTAATGGTCTATAAATAAAATTAAGAGTAAATTACCAATATAATCATTGTGGTTGGTAGTATTTTACTTTCTGTCGCCAAGTTTCATAAAGTACATATATAGTCTCAAATATTAAACATTTGCAACACATATAATCCTTATGTGAGTAATTTGGTCAATTATGTGAGGATTGGTGACCTAAGGACTATATGTATTGCAAATGTTTAAAGTTTGTGACTATATACGCAATTTATAAAACCTAATGACCAAGAGTGAAATACTAACAAACCTCATGTATCATATCGATAATTTACTCTAAAATTAAACAAAACCACAACATATTATTTAAATCTGAGTACTTGCGGGAATGCCTGAACACTTGATCCATCTAATTGCTTTAGAAACCAAATATCAATTGGTTTGTTGGTAATTCTATGATTTTTTGTTTTTTATTTTATAAATCATGGGTTGAAGTCTCGTGTTTAACAAAATTTACTTCGTTTTAAATTTGTCACATGCCACAAACAAGCTTTTAAGTTTAGTCTAACCAACATGAGATCCTTGCACAACATCAAACATAAACATGAATAAACATTTTTTTTTTTTTTTGTAAAATCAACCCTACATAATAAACGAGCCACTTTTGATTGGTATGTTTAACTAATTTATTTAATCAAGTGATATCCAACACCACATTTAATTAAACCAGTCGACTAAGTAACTGACCAATCCGAATGCGACCCCTTTAAGTGTTCACGACCCATTTAAGTATTTAATGTGTATATTGCAGCCCTCCTTGAACAATTTGGGCTGGCTTTAAAAGAATCAAGCAACCTGACTAATCAAGAGAAACAGGTAAAATGTGAACATAAGCAACCTGATCGGTGGCTTCCAAGGAAAATTACTTTAGATGGGGATTGAACCTGAGACCTATATGTTGTCTCTTTTCCACTCTAACCACTTCTTTGGAGGTTTTGTTTAAACAATTTGGGCTGGCTTAAAAAGAATCAAGTAGCTTGAGGAGGGAACTTAGAAAGCAAGATAAAATGTAGAAATTATATGAATGAAATTCTTCAATTTCAAAGTAGATGCAAATGATTCTTAAGTGAAGAAGTCATACACTAGAATGTTAAAAATCTCTCCATTAAGGCAACTCTACACCAAATTCAAGAGTCAAAGTTCTTGGGCTCATGTTTCCCTCCAATTTGAGTATGAATCAAAAGCAGCACTTCCACAATTAATACATAATACTATTTGTAACCATCACCCCTCTTCACTTTACACAACAAAGAACTATTTCCATCACTCTCTTTTCACATATACATTTCTAACCATCACCCACTCATCACCATCACCAACAGATCTTTCGCCTGTGACTGGGCTCACGAGGCTCTACTCATGCCTGACTCACGTTGTGCCTGTAACAGGGGACGGAGCATGATTGGGGAGTGCCACCCCCATCACTTGGGTGCTCGTCCTGTTACACATGGTCTAGAGGTAACAATGAGAACCCATTACCACAGAAGGCCCTCTTCAATTATTTGCTAACCAAAAACATCAGATAAAACACAATTTGCGTTGATCTATACTAGAAACTGAGAACCAAAGAATGGTGGTTCTTACAAAACCTTGATTGATTATTACATCCCACTGCAATTTCTGAAGAAATAACTCAATATCCTGTGAAAGAAGGTATCATAGATTTGGATATAAAAGAAGACACAATTTGGATCTATAGATAGTAGCATTAAGTAATATTTTTATATAAACATATTTTAGCTAGAATACAAACATCATCAGGATTGAACCAAAGCAACCTCATATCAAAGGCATTGTCATTAGCCCTAAAGATTTTAAAACATCCAAATAGCCAAAAAAAGTGTATAATCAAGAAAATAAAACAAAATACAAGTGAATACTTGAAATTATATCCAATTTTTAAGAGACAAGTGATGAATTCCAAGTTTTATTCCATTGAAAATAAAAAAAAACTATCCAAAAAGAACGCATATGAACATGTTTTTACTACTATTAGACGCAAAATTAGCATAAATCAGACCGTATGAACCCCAATTATTAATGATCATACTTCACCATTGTTGTCATCAGATAGATCCCTAATGCTATCTCTGCAAAAATCACACCAAACAGTATGATATTCAGCAAATTAGGTTAATTGTATTCAGAAGCAATCAATTATCAACGGATTGTTACCTTTGAGGTCTCAGCTTCATCGGGAACTTTGTAAAGATCAGCTGTTATTTCCGACAACCACAATCCAGGAAACAGAGTCTAGACAATCAAAGAAATCAATACAACAGTCAGTTAATCACACTTGCAATTCATCGGAGTTTGAATAAAATTGGTGATTTCACTTACATCCAATTGCTTTTGAATCACCCTTGGTCGTTTCTTCGGCTTACGTGGCAATCTCCGGCCGGTCATCGCCATGAAATCTTCCTCCAGCTCATGTCGTGAAAGAGAAACGGAAAATTTTGGCCGGACTTTTGAATTTTTGCATTCGTTTGAAACCAGAGAAGAATTAGGTTTCAATACCTCACCGGTACCGTTTGTCGGAGAACGGGGAGCCTTGCACGCAGCTCTTCTAGTCCTCAAATTCCATGGCCGATCCGCCGGAGAGTTAAAGGATGTCGTTGCCGTCGCTGGCGGCGGCGGATCCTTCAACGTTTTTCCGAGAATGGCGTCTTTCATCTTACCAACCTCCGTTTGGAAATCGAACATCAGTTTCTCCCTTGTCGCCTCGATCTCGCCATCTCCAGCGACTCCGATTCTCGCCGTCATCTTCTCCGATGAAGAAAGCTTATGATGATGATCATCACTCGATCTAAACCGTCTGTCAAACTCCGAATCCCTCTTCCTTGTAACGATCACAGAGCCACCGCCACCGCCGCCGTCGGCGCCACTATCCGACGATTGATTGCGATCGGCGACCGATACCTCTCCGCGTGCATCTACCTTCATGCACCGTAGAAGCTTCTGATTCCCCCACTTCAAGTACGGAAAATCGAAATTGTGCAATGGCTTCAATCTCTCCATATCTTCCTTCGCTGATTCTCGTTCCCCGCCGCCGCGTTTCTCGCCGGAAAACACCATTAAAACCTGTTATAATCGTCTGTTATTCAATCCGATCTCGCCGTCGAAATTGTCTTGCCGGAGTTGCTGTTGTTGCCCTCGTTGTGTTTCGTGTTTGGTGTAAAATCGCCGCGAAACATTCATATATATAAACGACGAGTCTAGAGAGAGAAAGAGAGAGAGGAAGGGTCCGAATAAGTCCGATAACCGGGTCCGACTAGGGGTAAACATGGGTTAGGCATCGGGTCGTCCGGGTGGGTTCATCGGCTTTTATTCTTGTATCGGCTTGCGAGATGGGTCAAGGATTGACCGCCCTGAACCAGCCCAGGACAGAAACCAAAAAAATAAAAAAAATAATTTGAGTCAATTCTTATCGGCTCATTGGTTTTTTAAGAGTATAAATATAAATATTAATTTTGATAAATTTATGATACCATTAAACGTGTTAATAGAAGTTTCACTAGATCTCTAATATGTGAATAAACTATAAGTTAAATAAAATGTAATCGACTAGCTTTTTTTTTAATAAGAAATATTTCAAACTTTTAAGTTATTTCAATCTAATATACTTTTGTGCATGAATTTAAGCAAGTGACCTTCGAAGAAAAAAATTAAAATTAAAAAAAAAGAAAAACTTTCGTGTTAAATTTTCAGCTTGTTGTAATATAATGATTATATTGTCTCCTAACATAAATTCAACATGTTAAAAAAAAAAAAACTTTCGTGTTAAAACATTAATTTTGTTATTTAATTTTTTAAAGTTTTTTTTATTTAAACTTTAACCATTAAAGTTTCCTACTTACATTTGAAACCTTTTATTTTTTTTTATTTTTTTTCGTGTTCTTTTTTTATGCAACATTTGTGTGATTTTATAATTTGGCAATTGTGTCATGTTATTCATTTATGTTTCCATGCTTAAAACCAAAACACAACAATCTTGTACGCTTTTCTTAACATACTTAATCGTGTTAATATCACATTAGCAATTCGTGTTCGTGACACCTAGTTAGGTACATTTATTATCAGTATTCAAAACGAATAAATTTTTCATCAATACTTGAAAATATACTTTCAAATATTTATAGTTTTGGTATTAATTATACTTTTTTTTTTTGGTGGTATAAGAGATTTAATTTTCCTTTTAACCTATTGGTTTTCTTTTTCATTTCAAACTTATGCATTATCATTATCTTAAATTTAGCAATAATTTATTGTTATAATTATTTTTCGAGATATACTTATATTTCTCTATCATAATTTTTATTAAAATAGTTAGATACTTATCTAAATGATGCTTAAAAGGCTTATAAGAACCAAATTAATTGAAAGTTGTGTCTTTAAAAGTTATCTTCTATCCAAAATGTCGATATTCGTCTTTAAATTTTTTAAATTAGTTTATCGCCAATTCAAAATTTAAAGAAAAAACGTACATCTCAAAAACTTCTACGTCTAGATCAAACAAAATAAAAGTTATACCATATATTTCTGAAAGATGTTTTATAAAAATATAAACAATATGATTTATAATGTAATCATATTATTAAACAAATTGATAAAATCATTACTTTTTGATAGAAGAGAGAAGAGACAAATTAAAATTTAGAAAATACCTTACAAATATTTAATAAGAGAGAAAAACCGGAAAATAATTTTTAAGATTGTATATAAAGTTGATATATTATAATTTTTTTTTTATTTATTTCTGAATAAAAATAAAAATTTTTGGTTTGTTAAAATGAAAAAAGAATAGATTAAAATAGATTACCCCTGCCGCACGCTGTTATTCTTTCTTTTTCTCCACGCGAAAATTCACCTCCATTTTATGCTTTAACAGATTGAGTCAGCCAAGTCCACAACACAGGATTAGAATTTAAATATAAAAAAAATAGAAAGAATATCATATTTAATTTCAAAATTGTGTGACCAAATTAAAAGCTACAAACACTAAAAAATTAAATTGTATAAAATAAGTGTTAAAGAACTTTAAATTGAATTTAAAAAATAAAAAAGGATTAATATATTACAGACTTACCGTGTAACTATTCATTCTATTCAATCACCTCCTCTTTTAAATAAAATTTATATCAAAGCATAGCTAGGTAGACACGTTGCTTTGATGTATATATTAAGAATTCAACAAATGTTACATTTTGGAAAATAAATTTAACATATGCATCAGTTTCAAATAAAATTTATACTGATGTTTAGGTAAAAATACACACGTTGCAAAGATATATTCGAAATTTAAACAAATGTTACATTCTCAAAAGATATAAAATATATCAAAATTGAATCTGGTTGGATTCAAATAAAATTTATATCGAACGATTATGTAAAAATAATTATGTCAGTGTATATAAAATTTGTTAAAATATCTTATTTAAAATTTATGCGAAAAAAACAAAAGATATTAAAAAAATCTATATCCCCACTAAATAAGTATACACAATGTCACAAGTATAACTTCTAAAGATCTTTTTCTTGCTTCTTTTTCATTTTCAATATTATTTTTTATTACTTATTTAAAAGTTAAAATATTATTTTCATAAATTTTAAATCTTAATTGCTAAGTATTTCATTTATGCTTTTATTCAACATTTTGTATACCTAATAAAAGAATAATAAATTACACCCGAACGTAACCTTACTTACAAATTATAGGTATTCATTTGGAGATCATTTCCTTAAATTCTTGAATTTTTTATCTTCATAAAAGGTTAATGAAGTAATTTTTTAAATTGGTTATGCTTGTTGATTTATGGGTACATGCAATACTCTTTCAAAAAATTGTAATCAAGGGGTAACTTTGACTTTCAAAACTTTAACATCTGGTTTTGTTTAACTTATGTTTCACCTGAATTTTGATGGAGGGTCAATGATTTGAGGATAATTTTGATGATCCCCAAAGCAATGAATTTTGACTCCTGTTGGTGAAAAAGTGAGTATTCACCTTTTTACCTTATGCAAGTTTCACCAAATGAAACAAATTTTAAAGATATTTAACATCGAGAAATGAATAAATTCTATTTGAAACAAAATATAAAGATATTTACACATGTCAAATTCCTATTAGTTTCTACTCTCAAGCAAATATCACTTCCTAATGAATCCAACCCATTTCAATTTTTTACTCTTCTAGGCGAGAAGTTATAATCTCAAAAAATTTAGTAGAATCACATTTTGGATAACTTTTGTATCCACCAATATGTCAACAGTTCCAACCGTTATTTCCAATATTAGATGAATCAACTGAATGGACATATATAAGTGAAGTCAAATATACATAATGATACTTTGTTAGAGAAGTTATCCAAAATGTGATTCTTCTTTGGCTTTAAAAGCATAACATCATTATGTATATTATACTTCTCAATATTGTCGGTTATATTTATATACGACTATTCATTTGATTCATCTAATATTGGAAATAACGGTTGAAATTGTTGACATATTGGTGGAGACAATAAACCAAGTGACCATTCATGTTTAGTTTAATTAGTAATCAGATTAGTTTATGACTTATTTGAGACACGTTTAAGACTTGAGTATTTAATTATTTATCTAATATGTATGAAAAAAAGAAACAAAGATTTGGATTAATTTTATCAGAGTTATTACGGTCACCATAATTAAAGTGAGTTAACAAGATGTATATAACGAGTCGCAATATCAAAATTTTGTCAGATATTCAAAATTCGTCGAAAAACACACCAGAAATTTTGCTAGAATTTCAAAAGTCATCGGAATCCGGCCGATTTCTGGCCATCTAGGCCCGTTTTGGTCTGTTTAGGCCTGATTATTATTTCGATCAATTGATTGGTTGATTAGTTAAAACTGAAGGCGCTAATTAATCGGCTGATTTTTAAAACATTGGTGTGTTTTATACAGTTTAAAGTTGCTAGAAATTTGTGGATTTGTGGATTTGTAAATTACCAATGCAACTTTTCATTTGTTGTAATTTGTAGATGTAAGGCCCAAAATCCCCACACGTATGACACGTGTTTTAAAACACCATCAGAGTTAGGTCCCAGATTTATCAAAATAAACATGTGCATATTAACACTTTAATAACCAACTTACATCCAAGTTCCAAAAGAGTTAACGTTAGTTAAACATTTAACAAACCCATTTACACCAAAATGATTCACAAAACCTTTGTTTTTAACTAACAAAATAAAACCCCAAAACACATTTCGATCCGAGCCATTACAAGCAACCCGATCACAACCGCCATCACCCTTTCCGTTCACCTACAAAACACCACATTTAAATCACCATTAGTTCGTTAGAACTAAGTAAGAACACCTATGTATACTTTTTGGTTCATAACGGAAGGTTATTGGATCCCAAAATGCAATAAAACGCCCAAAATAGGCAATTCTGGACACCCCCAGCCGTAGGCTACACCCTGGGCCGTAGGCTACGGCCTCCTTAACAGAACCCTCCAGCCGTAGGCTACACCCTGGGCCGTAGCCTACACCCTCTGCAGATTCAGCAAATGCATTTTTTTTTCGCGTTTTGCACTTTTGTGACTACCCCGGATCATAATAACACTTCCGTTTCCCCCAAATACATCCAATAACTCCCTTGAAACATAACTACCAAGTTTCAAACATAATTTGGTGATATCATAAAGTTTAACACCAAACGATTAGTTAAACGGGTCGTATACACCTAAACCCTTTAACAACCATATTTCACCCAAACCAAATGGAACTTCCTTTCCACCCAAGGATTCCCATTTGTCACAATAAAACAACCATTTCAACACATGAAATTCATATCTATAAACACTTTAAAACAAAATTAAAGTGTTAGAACATAAGAACAATAATCACCAAATAAAAGTCAAATTTTCACCACTCCTTTGAGACTTCCTTTTTCCACCAAGGATACTCAAAGTAGGTAATCACACCACTTGTGATTTACCTAAACTCCATAGATTCACCAAGGGAAGATCACACCACTTGTGATTCAACCCAATTCACATTTACACCTCATGTGAATTGTTTGACTAATTTCAGTCAAACTTCAATTAAGAAGTTCACACACCTTGTGAATCATTCTTAATTCACCACATCACTTATAAACATAAGATTTTACAATAATTAAGCAATTATACACCTATTGCATATTATTGTCACACCAAAACATACAAACAATAAATTCACCAATTTTCTACATCCATTGTATATTTCACATACATTACATACACATATACACACATGTGCATAAAACCAATCAACCATATCGAGTATAATAGGTGAGTGACTTACCTTGCCCCAAAGTGTTATCCACTATCAAAATCTCCTTTCCGGGTCGTTTTGTTCCACTACCTCCACTATCGCCTCCTATTATCACAACTAATAGGTTTTAATATAAAGTTGACTATAACTAGTCAAGATACTCCCATTTTCACCATCTAAATCAAATTGACTTCCAATTGATCCATTATCACCCAAATCCACCATTATTCATTTATATAACATATCTCACCTTATTAATAAACTCAAAACTCATTTTTAAGTTAAATACTTCATTTGGCATTTTATCAAACACCTTATATGCACCCAATTAACCACCTTTGATCATTGATTCATAACACCTAAATCAAACTCCAATTTTTTTTACAAGATGAACAAATTCCTCATTTTCATAAACAAACTCCAACTACTTTGTGAAATTATCTAACTCAACATTTGAACACCAAGTTTAACCATTAAGTTCATATACCCCATGAACACCATAACCCCCATTGATCATACTATAACAAAATGAAAGGAAATGATCAATATGTTGTTCCTAGATGATTATCACTATGGATAACAACATTTAACACCATCAAAACCTCAAATTTTGGATTTCACCTCACCCTACTCACACCCCATGTTAGACCCACGAAAATTCCAACATAAACACCCAAAAATGTTACCTAGTTGTAGTATGATGCAAGGAGAACTCAATTTCCTTCTTGCATGAAGAAATAGAACAAGATTTGAGCTCCAATTTGATCTACTCTTCAAGATTTGAAGTTTTCTCCTTGTTCTTCCTCTCTTTCACGTTTACAGACAAAGACACACATAGAATGTGTGTTTTTGACCAAGGTCAACACCTTTAACCTCTCATTTAATTTAAGTTTCACATATTGTCAATTTTAGTCCCTCAATTTCTAATTAAATCTAATTAGTTTATTTCTAACTTAGTTAAGTTAGTTAACACCACCATTTGTCTATAATTAACAAATATTTATAAAAACACCCATCAAATTAAAATAAAACATAATTATACACCAATTATATTTTATTTATTATATTACTCCAAAATGGGTCGTTACAGTAGAATGTAAGATGTTATTTGAACAATAACGTGTATGAGCAAATTTCATAACTATATATCTTTCGTTATTCATCTCATGGGATTTAGGCTAGTTATTGTAATATTTAAATAATATCATATTTGAAGAGTTTGTGACTTAAAATTGACCACTTGCAATCCTAATCATACTTTTGATGTTATGAATAGTAAACACCGATATCCTTGCATTGTACGGACATATTATTACTTTTTAAAATGTTGAGATTCTCTAATTTTTGTTACGTTTTGGTATAATTAATAAATAATTAAAATATTTCACCGAGTTATGAAAAAGTAAGATCCTCATGCTTAACAAACAAACAAACTTACCCAGTATATTATCATTTTTAGTAGGGTCTGGAGGAGGATGGACACAAACATTACCCCCTATCCCAACTGTTGGGATAGAGAGGCTGCTCCGAAAGAGTCCCCGCTCATAGTTGTCGTTTGAAGTTAATCATCTCAACACTTTTAAAGTTATTTTCATATAACAAGTAATATAACATTAAAATTAGTACAATTTTACTTTAACTCATTGATAGCCCACCCATATATACATTATATACGTGCACCATAAATAGGACGTTATCATCATGCTTAACAAATTTGGCATATTCCGGTGACTCAAGCTTGAAAATTCTACAAAGCAATTTTCACCAAATATTAATAAGTTTTGGGACAATTTTCAAAATAATCATGTAAAACTACAATTTCAAATCAATGATAAAAATCGAGTCGATCTCAGCATAAAATGGGGCCAAAAATGAGAGAAAATAAACCAAAATGACCCGTCTCGGTTGATAGATAAGAAATTGGCTTGTGTTTGAAAAGTTTGTCCTTTTTGTTCCATAAATACCACCCCAAGGTGAAGCTATCATTGGTGGGACAGCTGCTCAGACCCTTATATTTGATCCTAAAAACTGCAACAGGATTTTAAGAACAAAACCAACGTTAATTAGTCAGAAAAACATTATAGGAGCAGGGGTTGGTCATTTTCCGAGCTTTTTTCGAGCGAGAATCGAGCGACGAACATTTTGGACAGCCCTGGTTGGTCATTTGGTTGGATGGTCTGGCTTTTGTTATATAAACTAAGCTTTTAAAGGAAAAAAGTAAATACAACCCCTTAGCAGTAGTCGATAGCGAAGAAACTTGTGCCGACATCCCAACCGTTGTGAGTATGTGATTAATCCCCTTAAATATGTTTATGAGTAATGATATTCACCTATTTGCATTAAAAGATCAATGGTACTTACAAGGCTATATCTACAGTGTACACACATAAGGGAATGTATATAATTTGACTGGAACTAGAGTTGTAAGGTCAGATGGTTGGAAACATATTAATTAGTGAGTGTTTGGTTTAAGGTTTTTTGAATGGGGGAATGGGAATGAGTAATGCAAGGAATGGAATTTGGTTCAAGGGATGAGGGTAATACACAGGGCTAAAAACATACTGAACAAAATAAAGCATGTTTATGTCAGTTCATTAACATTAAACTTGTTCACGATAATCGATCAACAATTCTTGTTTGTATTCATTCATTTAGGAATTAAACTTAGCAGACGAATGCAAACAAGCATTATATTACTTTTAAGGGTTATATTCAACATTCTAAATTCGAAACAAAAATAATTACCTAAAATGAATATAAAGTTATGTGCTTGACATGATAATCAAAACATAAAAACAAAGAACAAGCTAGAAACAAACAGTCATATAGATAATAATCTCAAAATAATGTCTTTAAGATGCATGTTTCAAATGATCAAGTTTCGGTTCGCTTTGGGCCACCAAAACATTTAATAGATTATAATAAACAAATGTCGTCGTCATCGTACTCAGGATATCCAACCATTAGCAAAACTAAGGTAGTAATGGTATCTAAGGAGAGAAAGATGTAGACAACCTCACCTCTACCCATAGGAATAGAGATGCTACTTCCAACGAGACCCTCAGCTTATGATGCCTGATTAACGTTATTTATACAAAAATTAAGTAAATAACGTTAAAATTAGTGTAATTTTACCTTTGTCCCTTGATTGCCGACACATATATACATTATATGTGCGCACAACAAATGAGAGCCAAATAATAAACAATCGTAAACAAAGAAATATCAACGAACGTATTAGCATCATGTTCATTAATGTAAGTGAAAGAACACACTATGTTTATTTTTGTTCATTTAACTAATCATTGTCATTTCACTCATCTACTAAACAAAAGAACATAAGCAAATTTCCCGGCAAACGCTTCACCATACATTTAGTTCATTTACAGCCCAAGTAACAGATCACATAAGAAGCAAGGATGCCACTGCAACCAACAATCATGACCCCGTGTCTTTGAAATGGGTTGATACTGACAGTTTTTCAATCATTTGGATTGAAATGGTTATATGATTTGATACAATGGGTCAAAGTGAGATCAAACAGTTTGCTGATATTTTTGAAAAGTTCCGACTAGAGCAGGGTCGGCTCAAGCTTTTTGGTGTCCCAAAACGAAGTGAAAAATTGTGATTTTTTTTTCTACTGTATATAAAAACTCTCATTTTTTATCTGAGCTTATGACACAGAAAGCATAGATAATCATGAATGAGAAAGCTACAAAAAAAAATCACAAACAAAATATATAGATTAATTGCAAATATTAAAACAATTTTTGTTACATAAATCATAATTCATTACGACAAAAAAGGCCTAAAAGACAATGTGAGACATTCTATTAGGTAGAGGAATTGTCTCTTAGAAAAGAGATCATGGGTTCAAATCCAAGCAAACAGAGGAATATTAGGGTGTAGTTTAGGAGTATGAGTAGGATAATATATTAATATGGTTGTTAAAAAAAATACCCGAAAAAGTTTGAGGCCCCCTAGATTTTGGTGGCCCTAAGCTAGGGCTTTTTACTTTACATATATAAGCCGACCTTGGAGTAGAGGTGGCAAAAAAACCTAGAGCCGGAACTGAAAACCTGAACCAGAACCGGTCCTACCCGAACAGACGGTTACATGCGGTTCCGGTTTCATAGAGAAATCGTAACCAGAACTAGAACCGGAACTACCATAATCGGTTCCACCTTTACCCAGACAAAACCGGAACCGACTAAAACCCGATAAAACCCAGTCAAAAAACCGACTCTAACCGGAACTAGTTTTAGAAAAAACCCGGTTTGCGCACCTCTAGTTCAGACTAGGCTATTGAGCACTATTGAACAGGCTGAGACAGTATTCTACTTTCTATCCATATAACAATGAAAATATAGATGAAGTAATAGAAAGTTAAAAATACGGAGCAAAAATATAGCTGCAGAAACTTTTCACCACCGCCAAAAGATTAGGTTGCACCACCACTTACCACCTAAAGCTATCGTCATCACTTGCCGTCTACTGCCATCACATATTGTCTAACCTCACCACTTGTTGTCCATCATTGTGGCAGCTGTAATGTCCCCCGTGGTTGCAGCCTCCAAGAACTTTAAGAAAGAGAGCAATATTTGATAAGAGAGTTTTATCTGTATACATAGTGATTGTATCCTGTGAAAACCTAATCTTAAAGAGAAAATTTTTAAATCCAATTTGGGTCCTTCATTTGGGTTCCTAAAAATACACATATGGTCCATTTATACCACATTAAAATTGATTTATTTATTGAAAACCCAATTTTTTATTGAACTTTAATGTGAACCACGTATTTATTTTCCAAATCTCAAATGAAAGGGAAAAAAAAATCCCAAATGAAAGACTCGGATAAAGTTTAAGGGTTTCTTCTTTAAGATTGAGTAATCACATGATAGAGTCTCTATATATAATACTTCCATATGGAGAAATGATGTTAAATTTTTTAATATTTCCTTTTTAGTTTGTGAATTAGTTAGCATTTATCATCAATTATCATTTTTTTTAAATTACTTTCTTTTACGTTGTTAGTGTGTATACACACACACATACACACAGATATATGTATTCACAATCTTATACCAACTGTCTTTATATTTATTGACTTGTTTCTAAGCGATTTGAAACAGAACCAATTCTAGTATATAGTTGACCAACTTTTATATAAATATACTTTTTTTTGACACGTAGTTAATATTATCAAAACATGTTCTAACCCGAACCAAAATAACTAATTTCTAAAACAACCCATCCTGACCCAGTTTGCCAGCTCTAGAAGCCATAATTATATGGTTTGTTCCTTTTTGTTGTTATCATGATAAGTTTACAAAACATGGGCAATATTTTATGCAAATTTTAACAAATGGATAGATATAGTGGTAACTATACGAGCCATCATGTGAAAACTTGGGCAAATCCCACATTAACTGTCCACATGTGATACCATGAAACATAAGGAACATCAGAGTACCAGATCTCAATTATTATCAACACAACTGACACATTAACCGTACATGAGAAAGACCTCTCCACATTAAAGCGTTTTTATGCATAGGCGAGTGAATTTAAAGATGAGTGACCAATAACAAATTAGTGAGCTCCTAGCGGGCAACAACAGACAATATTGGTTGGTATGAATGGTCAGGTGTTGTTACATTTTATCCAACCCAAATTCATCTTCTCGAATGTAGTTGGCTAGGGGTTACTGGTTAGATTATACAGGTTTAAATTTTGGTATAAATTGACAGTATATATTCAGTTCCACAGAAATGTATTATTATCAATTGTCTTATTTTTAGATCATTAGTAATGATGAAAAGAAAACAAAAGCAAGCATGAACAAAGGATATACACTGGTACAAAAAAATACTATTCATGAATCTCATAAGAGAATCTAGCATATCATGTAAAATAAGATCAATTGTCAGCATATCTTAGCATAAGCTCTATTGATGTTAATGAATATGTCTAAATGCCTTCTATACAAAGATCAAATTTTGTACCATCTCAAAAGATTAAAAGATAAGAATTCATACACAACACAAGTATGATGTTATATGAAATTCTAGCTATCATAGTACCAAAATGATACTTACATTTGGTGCTTTCCCGTCAGTCACACTGAACTATTGCAACTTTATTTTAGCATCTGTCAACTATAGGCAAAATTCTTCAAAATCAAATATCAGTTGCTATCTCTGCATGAAAAGAAAGTAAATAAGAGAAAACAAAGAAACAAAAAAGATTAAGAAGAACAAATAAACTAGCATTTGCAAGCTCATAAACACTACCCATAAATGCATTTACGAATCGAAGTATTGTACCTTCTTGGTCTCAGAAACTCTATACAGATCAGCATGTATCTCAGTCAACCATAAACCAGGAAACAGAGTCTGCAATAATATTAACAGAAATACAATTTAGAAAGATGGGAAACAATCAAATGCAATGATTTATCAACAGATCACATTATCTTTTATTCGATTATTTGATAATTTCTTGGAGCTAGTGAGATACAATAATTGTGACTTTTATCTTAATCAAAAACTTGATTCAATCAGATGTACATAAGATAACAGATACTTGAAGATAGTATTGTGTTGTAATGTAATTCATCAACAAACCTTGCATCTTTATCTTGTTATCTTGATCAAAATCTTAATTCAAACGAAAATGCACAAGATAAAAGATAATTGCAGATAGCATTGTGCTTTGATGTGACCTTGCTCCTTTATCCCTAAATTCTAGAACTTAACGTCTAAATTTGATATCAGACTTGTAAAATTAGAATGCTGGTGTTGGAAAGGGGTTAATTTTCATCTCTAATACATCTGATCTAACAATGCATCAGTTCACAGCTAGATCAAAGTTTGTGCAACTGTATCAAATAATTATAAACCATGAACAGATTGGTGTAATATGTGCATCAGATTCGTATGTCAAATCCAGAGTTCTAAAATTCTCATAAAATTTAGAATCTAAATCACTTACATCCAGTTGATTTTGTATGATCTTCGGTCGCTTCTTAGGTTTCCGTGGCAGTCGTCTCTCCCCCATGTCCTCGAAGTCCTTCTCCATCTCCCGACGTGAGAGCGGAACGGAAAACTTCGCCCTGGCCTTCACTCGTCTCTCAATTCCGCCATTGTTATCTACACCGGAAGACGAAGGAGGTTTCAATTGTTCTTCCTCATCAAGCTCTTTCTTAAAATCAAGCATCGTTTTCTCCCAATTTGCCTCCATATCGCCGTATTTGGCCTTCAATTTAAGCACAAGACCATCAACCACCGCCGGAGACGGTGGCCAGAACTTCAATTGTCCATCGACGGCAACGTCACCGGTGACAGTAGTACATTTTGAAACGGTGGTGAGATTCGAAGAAGAAACAGTGGAAGTTGTGGGAGACTTGGATTTCTGGAGCATTATTATGAAGTGAATCGAATTGGGTTTCGATTGAATTGATTCCCGGATTGATGTGAAGTTTGTTCACCGCTTTTCCAGGTAGGTTTTCCGGCGAGATGGATGTTTGGGAGCCCAACCAAGGCTATAAAGCCCATGAGTGCTAAAATCATTATATCTTATTATCTTGGAGTCTTGGACTCTAATAGTCTTATCACTAATGTACCATTTTGATTTAAGTTTTTTAACTTTTCATCAGCAAATGTGAAATGTTACAATAAACTGTGTATAAAATCAACCGTGTATTCGTTTGAGGCGTATTTTATATGCCTGGAAAGGTCTAAGAGTCTACTACAACCCATATTTGAACATAAAGAGCTAAAACGTATTGTAAATGTGTCAAAAATGCTGATTACAGCAGCAACTTAGAAAGTTGCTGCACAAAAATGAGATTTGAAAGTCAATGTTTTTAACATAAACATGTTATTATAAGTAGTATCTTGACTTCTAAACACTGTATATCGATAATTGAGATTCAAATTAGTTTGAATCAATATGTATATGTGTTGTGTGTATTGAAACTAATTGTGTATATATATATGAATTGCAACTAGGTGTTGGTGGTGGAAGTCAAGGGATAAGCCATAGAAGTGGAAAAGATGTAGGAGGTGATCAACCATTTGAACAAGGTAAGTTACCCAACTTACTATAACATTACATATAAGTAGTAGAAAGAGTTTACTTAATTGTTGGTGTTTATATATTGATTGTGCATAACTTGACTAATGAAACTAATTGAGTTAAAAGACCTATGAGAAGGCATTTTTAGTTTCAATATGAATGTTATGCTTGAGTTGTATGCATAATATAAATGGCATAAAATTAGCCGGATGAGCCGGTAGATAAGTTCATGATACCACATGAGTGTGGATAGATGGATAAGCCAGTGAAATTGATCAATTGAACCACTAGAGAGTGGATAACCGAATGAGTCGGTAGATAGTGTGATAAACCACTAGAGAGTGGATAACCGAATGAGTCGGTAGATAATGTGATAAACCATTAGAGTGTGGATAACCGGATGAGCCGGGAGTTAAATTGATAAAAAACTCACTAGAGTGTGGGTGATTGAATGAGTCAAAATAGTGTATATAATTTGATAATTAACTAGAGGTGTTAGTAATGGAGTTGGAAATAGATCATATAATCCTATTTGTGAAAAGTGACCCATTAAGGGAAATTAATGCACAATGGTGTGTTATGTGCAATTAGATGTTTGAATATGATATATTATGATCTAAACATGATAAACATCCATATGATATGTATGTGGATGTGTTAGAATGAGTTTTGGGAACTTTGGGGGTTACTTACTTTGTTCATATGAATTAATTGTGACCTTATATGTGATGTTTACAGGTCAAAAATATATATGCATCGGGCGATCAGATCGGGCACGTTTTGGAGCGGAATCACTCGTTATGTTGGTTTTTTTTTTGTTGTTGTAACTTAAATATACTATGTTTTGTTGATATGTGAATGTTTTAAACAAGTTTGTGTCGGTTTTTGAATGTGACATGTTATAAAGGGTTGTTTATTGAGTCTTCAAACAAACCCTTGCAAAAAAAATTTTATAGGACCAAATTCCGCAACATGTTTTATGTCTAAACAAGTCTTTTATGATCCGTGTGGGATCTGGATGTCACAATTTGTCATTAAAAGATACATATTTACTCAAAATGAAGATGTGCAAATTTAGTTTAGAGCACGAAATAGATTATATTATAGTAAACTTAAAGAGTAAAAGATAAAAACACAAGTTCAGATTTTACCAACTTATACCTTTTTTTTCAAGATATTTACCAAGTCAATGTATCACACATGATCATATTGTGAGATCATATAAGGTTCACAATTATCTCTAAAACAAGAATGAAAATCTCGTTAAGCATCCGTTAATACCCTGGTAATTGAATTCACATTAAATGTTGGGTGAAAAAAATGTATATAACCTTGAAATCTTTGATGAAAAGGGTTGGTTATGTTTTTTTATGATGAGACTATATTAGAATTCCTTGAATGTTAAATAATAAACTTGATATTCAATTAATAGACGTACAAGGTTATTTATAGTTATAGTTTTGGAGCTAAATAACCTAGCTAACTAACATAATACTTAACGGTAACTATCCGAACTAACATAACTATATATTAACGGTGTTAAGTGGGAATTGTTAAATTTTATCCAACAATCTATGCAAATTATTGACATTTAGAACTTAATAATTGCTTGCAGCTTCCTATTGACTCCAAATGTTGCTAACATATTTCTTTTCTATCTTGATTTGATATAATTCATGTGATTATAAAATTAATGAATTTTTTAATCAAACAGGAGAATTTAGGATCAACTTTTCTTTTGTATGTTGCTTGTACTGAATTTTAAAATTTTCTTTTGTAAATCAAACATGAAACATGAATGTGGTATCAATAGGTGTATTTTCACTAAACAAACCTGAAGGAGTACTTATATTTCATGAGAACAGATATGTGGATCTGGAATCTGGCTATTAAAGAATGGAATTTAAGTCAACTTTGAATGAATAAATTTGATTGCAAAATAATTAAAACTTTCATCTTAATTTTGAGGAATAACAGCTCAATAAAAGGCTACAAGACCAAGTTAGTGTGTAAGATACTTAAGACCAGCTATATATACAAACAAACATACCCAGTATATTCCTACTGTTCAGTAGAGTCTGAGGGAAGGATGAATACAAGGGATAGAGATGCTGCTCCAAAGTTGATTCTTGATTTCATCTAGCAATATATGTGAATTTGTTTTGTATCTGTATTTATTAACCACCCAAAATATAAGAATAGTTTCTTCATATGCTTGCGCTTGCGCGCTCACATATATATACTAGTAAGGTGCTCGCGTTATTCGGCAGAAAATAAATGTAACATCAGTGCCGGAACAGTGATCTTAAACAGTGACATGAACAGTAAACAGGTACGGACCATATACATTCCAGTACATTTCATATTCATAGCAGTTGTTATTATCATTTTGAGTTATCAAACAACAAGTTCTTAAACATTTAACAGAAACAAAGTTCAGAACAATGGTTCTTGAGTCAGATAATTATCTGGCAACACAGAATCATCATGGGATTATCTATTAGGATTTATTATGTATAAACGTATGTGGGGCTTTAAAGAACAAAACACACGAATATTGTTATGTGAATGCTAAATCGACGGGTTATTCGTATAGGTGACGATTTGTACGAATATATCTGAAAGTTTAACGTTCTGAATGATATTCTTTAATTAGAAAACAAAATTGAAAAGTATAGTTATCGTCGTGTTCGTACGAGTGACGATTCGAACGAATACGCGCGACGACCGTACGTTTCGATTTAAACATAAATTAATATTTTAAAATTTAAAATAAATAGAAGATATTAGTTAATTTATTAGGAATCACAACTTAGAATAATTTTATAAATTCTATTTTTATAAACCGTGTCGTTCCATCGCGAAAACCTCGCGAACCGGCATTTTACGCAAAACCGAACGAGACCAAACAACGAGGCGTTTTGAGACAATTAAATGTGACATTATTGTCACAACCACCACCAACATTCAATCTCTCTCTACCTCGTTCTCTCTCTCTCTAATTCTCTCTCTAAAAACCCTAACTTCTCTCTAAGAATTCTTGGTGAATTCTCAACGGATTTACGAGTTTTTGGCGTCAAGACGATCCTCTCTTCACGAAGAACACGAAAGTACAAAGAATCTAGTCGTTTGTCCACTGATTTTGAGGTAATATTCGAATTTAAACTCGGTTTTGTATGAAGATGGTGACCCACGTAGTTTTGTTGGTTTAGCCGACTTAAACACCTAAACACGCTAACATAGATACGGGTAAACAACTAGGAAGCTATGAAACTTGTGTTGTAACAGATTCAGGTCGAGAAAAGGGGTTGGAGTTACAGGTTCGTGGAGGTGAATGGCTGCGGGATCACACAGGTTCGTTCATCAGCCGAACCTTTAGCCGACAAAGATGAGCACCGAACCCTACAATCTTGTAACGAACCCTGATTCCCGAACCTGCACAATATGAGTCACGAACCTGCCCACCCTGCACCGAACCTGATGGTTCCCAGTGACGAACCTGTGGCCATCAACCTACCCGCCGAACCTTGTTGCGTCCCCCAACCCATCATAGACGAACCTTTCTTCTCAAACGAACCTGTAACCCTAAACGAACCTTAGGGCTGTTACCGAACCTTGAACGAACCCTGCTATTATTCCCAGCCGAACCTTAAGGGTTCGCCTAGCTGTTATTGCCAAACCTAAGTCACGAACCACATAGGTTCGTCTAAGGCGAAGCTGGGCCGAACCTCCCCTTTTGGTCAATAGGTTCGCTGGTTTGGGTTACATGAAGCTTAGTTATTAAATATGTGGGGATTTAAAGGTGTGAAATGCATGGAGATTTACATACGAATACATACATGAGAGGAAACCATGGGTGTGCATGCATGGGGTTAGGTTCCACGTGGGTTGCATGGGAATAACATAGAATGTGGATAAATTATGTATGATCTTGTGAACTTAAATGACTTAAATGGGACAATCAAAGACTATCAATGGACTTAAGTGGATCCAATGGGTTGTAGTTAAGTCCATCACATGTCCAATATTATGTAATTCAAGTAATGAGATTTTATTAAAAGAAGTTGATTTATAACTTGTTAAATGTAATTAAATGGCTTTGACTTAGTATTGGATTTAAAATGGAATTTTATTGTAATGTTTTGATTTAAGGCATTGTGTGATTGAATTGCTTGGGAAATTGCTGTAAAATAGACAATGTAATTGTCTGGTTTTTTTTTTTACATAAAACAAAGGAAACTCTGCCCAAATTTTGTGAAAATATAAATGTAAGTTGCTATAATAAACTATGTGATTGGATTATAAATGGGTACTTGAACTAGATCAAATAGGGGAATCATAGAAGCACTTAATAAATTAGGACACTTAGTTACACACACCAAGACCAAGCTTTAGATATGACGACTATTACGTATACTTATCGTATTCAAACTCTTATAAAACAACTCAGGAACCGAAGAAACCTAAGCTACAATAAGAGCGTGCATTTTGTGTTAGATCATCTACATAGCAGCACATGTGAGTTCATTGCCCCTTTTCTAAACATTTTTGTTTTTAAAACGCGGGCTGAGAAGCATGCGTAAACTGTTTTATTTAAATTGTTTACTTAAATGCTTTTATTCATTATATGTTATATCTTTATGCTTGTTGATACTTCTAGACTCCTGTCTAGGTAATTACTATACAGATCAAATTATCAAGTTAATTAAATTACTATTACGAGTAATACTTTAACTCTAAACTCTAAACAAACCCTTAGTCCATCAAGCTCAAATTCAAGAACCTAAATTCAAAGTGAAATCAAAGAAACTAAAGATCATGTTCAAAGAAATCTAATTCAATGTGTATCAATTATCATTGTGAAAATCATGGGAATTCTAAAGATCAAATCAGGAGACTCAAGGAATCAGAAATCATAAATGTGTGTGAATCATTAAAATAATGAAATCATTAAGATCTAATGAAATCATTAATACTTAAGTTAAGGTGGATGTCAGTTGTATGGAAATCAAGACCACGTGTAACACACATAAAGTCCCGGCATAAATAGTAGACTCTTGTAGTCAAGCTATATGGGCAATAACGTGAACTATCAAATCAATATCAAGATCAAGAGAATCAAAGAGATCAAGAGTCAAAGGATATCCGTAAAGTCCCGGCATGTACAGTAGACCAGTGGGTCAAGCTGATATGGGCATCATTAAAATCCCGGCACGCTCAGGTTGACTCCTTGTGGGTCAAGCCTGATATGGGTCACGTGTGAGAGGGTACAACTTGGACAACCACCAACAACTAAGTCTAATTGATTGAGTCAAATAAGGCCCAATCATCATGTCTTAGTTGTATTTAAATGTTTTGTTAATTATTTAATTAAACACTTAATATCATATTTCTACAAATGCTTTGAGGGAATCATGAATACATGGTGAACTCAGATAATCAATGGTAAATCTATTTGTGGAAATCAGTAATCTAAATCAAAGGTGAATGGAGTGAACCGCTTAATTATCATTAACAACAATATGTTAAGCAGTCCGGTATGTGGTGGGACGGTGGCTGGGGCTTGTCCCCTACATATGCCCTATATATAAGCATACTTGATTGGATAGCATAGGTGGTTGTTGATGAGGTTAAGGTTGTCACTTCAGGGGATCAAGGTAAACCTTTTCAGGGTAATCAAATGCTATGAATCATATGTCATGGAATCAAAGTAGTGGAATGAAATGCTTAATTATCACCAGGAACAATATATCATGTGGTTTAGTATGTGGTGTGACGGTGGCTGGGCGGACGGTAAGTTCGACTCTACATATGCCCTATATATAAGCATACTAAGTTGGATGGTATAGGTGGTTAATGGTGAGGTTAAAGTTGTCATTAAGGTTATTCAAATTCATTTTATAAAACTTAATGAACTCACCAACCATGTGTTGACTTTATTTTTGCATGACTTCTCAGGTGACGAACAGGTTAACTGAAGAGTTATTTCTTTGGACTAGGTTATCAGATAGAGGACCTAGCTTTTTGGACTTGCATATTTTGAAGCATCATTATACAGTTATTTTGTATATCTTGTGCAGATACAAGATAGAAGATTTATGATGTGAAAGTAGATTTACATTGTTAAATTAAAAACTTAACTGCTGTAATTTAACTTTGTAATTCTATTTTATTTTAGCAAGTTTCTCATTTAAGTATCATGTGCTATGTAACAATCTGATCATTCCGATTATCACTCACGATATCGCGCCCCGAGAACTTTCCGCCCGACGGGGACTCCGATCCAACCCCGTCGGCTCGGGGTGTGACAACAAAACGCTTATGTTGCAAATTTTAGCTCGTAAAAAGCTCAAGTGTTTATGGCTTATCAAGACAACTCTTTTAATATAATTTTAGTATTTAACTTAAAATGACTATATAGATTAAAAATCCCAATTTAAAAAGCCAAATATGCCAAATGTGACAAAAGTGTCAAAACGTGGTTTCGTTAAATTTGAGAGAGTTTTTTTTTATGACTAGGGGTTTGGTTGTGATTATAAAGTGTTTAAATGGATGTTATTGTGTGTTTTTATACGTTTAGTCATTCGAATAGAAGTTACCATGTGTTCTTGTGTGTTTGTAGGTTAAACGACGCAAGATGATGATTTTAGAAGGAAACTAGACAACGGGAAGCAAGAACAAGCACATTCGAACATGCAAAAACATGAAGTAGAAGTCGAAAACTTTGAAGGGACATATCTTGGGCTAGAAGAAGAGTTACGGGACCATAATATATGAAAATTGCGTTTCTCGATGAGACGAAGCTAAATATGATGTCTGCTTGACCATAACTTACGCCCAGGGAGGCATAAGTTACGGCGGGTACTTTTTCAGCGTAATTGGAAGCGTAAAACAGAGGGTAGAAGGCGTAAGAGAGGGTCCTAGGCATAAGTTACGCCTAGTGGGGCGTAAGTTACGCTGGGTGCCTACGGAAAACACCTAATTATGCGATTTTTGGGGTATTTAAGGGCCAAATCAACCCTAGTCGCATATCATCACTTTGGGGCGAACTCTTGGACGATTTTGAAGCATTTTGGAGCATTCTAAAGGCCCAAATCATCAATCCAAAGAGGGAATTGAATATCTAATCATGCAATTCATCCAAGAATGTGAAGATTCAACCATTTGAATGTCCGGCTAATCCGTTCGTGGTCATCTTCGGGTAAATGGTTAGGTTTGATGTCACACCCCCAAATTCCCACTCGTGGTGTCAGTCCACGTGGGTGTGACGTGGCCAGGATCACAGCTCATGGTCATATAGAATGACTCTATATGAGTTACACAGTTACACAAATTGTAAAACAATACAAGTTTTCATAATTAGGCAGCGGAAGTGTTTAAACAACAAAATACATAAGTTTGCAGCGGAAAGTAATTGTTTAAGACACTACATAGTTCAAATTGTTTTCAAAACATAACAAATGCACACAATCCTAGGACATGAGTCTAAATGAGTGCCAGATTCCTTAGCGTGTCCTTGCGTGTGCTCCATTCAATTGCCTGAGAAATACATGCGAAAAGTGTCAACTAAAAAGTTGGTGAGCTCACAGGTTTAGACAGACAGAAATAGTAAACAGATATATACTGGGCATGTTTAGGTTTAGTTGTTGGATCTACGATCTGTGAGTGTGTCATGTCATCTTACCGAAACTCGACTGTGTCCATTTGCCTCCGCGGGTCATCGCTGAACCCGACATCAACATCGATATTACACTCGTTATGACCTCCAGTCAACGTTGTTGCCGAGTGGGGCTAGTCAAACCCAGTAGTACTACGTAATAACGACTCGTTCGTAACAACTAACGGTAAGGATAAGTGAGGGCTTATGCGATAAAAGTTACACTCAAAAAGAAACGGTTTCACAACATACCAGTCATATATCTAAAACAGTTGCATTGTATTCTCACCCCAAAGTTGAGTAAAAACAGTTAGAGAGTAAAAGTGGGGCCGTAAACTCACCTGAGTTAGATAATGCGTTTGCTCAACAGAGTTAGTGTAGCTCGCCGGCTAGTAGTCACCTATATCACATAGGTACTATGAGTTCGTGTTCACATGTGTGGGTCTCACCGGATCGTGTTAGTGTTCAACAACACTAAGTGGTTATGTGGGTCGAGTTGACCGTGTTTGACCGTGTTGATCGTGTTTGACCTAACGACCCGTTGGTGACGGTTTGGATCAAGTGTTCGTGTATCGTGTGGTTTAGTGTCGTGCGAAGTGTACGGATACCAACAAATCATTCCTATGAGGAAACTTACTATTTATGGTAAGTTTCTATTTTAGGAAAGTTTCCTTATTTAGCAAGTAATGCATAAATCATATTCCGATTATTCTAACATGCGTATTTATCCTAAATGAGCATGTTATCAC
Organism: Mikania micrantha; assembly: GCA_009363875.1. Classification (NCBI taxonomy): domain Eukaryota; kingdom Viridiplantae; phylum Streptophyta; class Magnoliopsida; order Asterales; family Asteraceae; genus Mikania; species Mikania micrantha. Next base: position 7,123,964 of record CM018697.1, on the reverse strand, counting down.
ATAGCACATTGTTACACATAGCCGGTTTAGCATAGTTTGCGCGTAAAGTTTCTAAATATGGAAAGTTGCTAAAATAAGCATATTTCATCAAGTCTAACAACCAACATCATCTAATATCATCATATAATCACTAAATAAACATGTTAGACTCATAACATTATCATACATATTATCAAGTTGCAAACTTGTGACAAAAATTTACTATTTATAGTAACATTTATAAAAATCATCCTTTTGACAATTCTAAACATTCCCATGCATCAAATAATCATCATTTAACTTCTAAACATCATTTTTAAACATGACATATAGATCTAAACACATGCATGTGGTTATTTCATCAAAAACACACACTTAGTAACATTAAAGTTACTATTTATAGTAACTATCATGTTCTTGACATATTTTGATCAAAATCAACCATCCTAATCATGTAGAATATCTCATACATCAATTCTAAGATCATTTAAATAGTGAAATTTACATAAAACATCATAGATCATGCATGCATGTTGTTTAAAGTAACCATTTTGTGACAAAATCAACAAATAGTCATCATAGACTTTCAAAATCATCATGAATCATCATCAATGCTTCAAATCAGTGATAAACATATTCAATAACAAATTATTAACATCAAAAATTCGTGATTAAAGTGATGGTGGTGATGCATGTAGCCTACAAGGCTTGCATGTGCGATTTCGAGTGTCAAAAACACGAAATGGGACTAGAACTACCTCAAGCTAGTTCGAGAGGTCTGAGATGAAGCTGGAACAGAGATGGAGGGCTTCAAGATGGTCTGGAATGGTCTTCACAGCAGCCCTACTTCGTGCAAAGTGAAGATGGGTGTCTTTTAGCTCACTCCAAGCTTCCAATGGCCTTCAATCTCTTCAAAAACGAGCTCCCAAGGTAGAACAATGGCTTCCAAAGGTTAGGATGGTGATTTGCAGAAGAAAACGTCGAGCAAGCAGGTCTGGAACTCGGAAGTTGGGTTTATAGGGTGGCTGAAATGATTAGTCTTGATTTAATCAAGATCTTTGCGTGTTGGACTCGTCGCGTACCGCGACAAGGGTCTCCGAAAGTCCCCGCGTACCGCGATGAATTTCGGTATTCAAATTGCCCGCCCATCCATCGCGTATCGCGATGCTCCTTCTCGTGGGCCTCCGCGTACCGCGATGGGCCTCGGAGGAGCCCAATAAGCCCAATTTCATAGTTTTGAGCCGAATTTCTCGTATTTCTCGAATACGATCATCGTTTCTCGACACTTAAGCGTTGTTCTACTAAATTAGGTTCTCCGGAACCTAATTGTGCAGTGTATGTGTACTGTGGTTCGATCCGTTCACCAACGTTCGTCATTCAAGGCACGTGCAAGTTCTGTGCGATAATTTCTCGAATTATCGGTGTGTTTGGTCCGTTGTGCCACATGTCACACTAAATACGATTATTCTAGTGCCACGTATGAAATAATAATACACATTATTATTAAAATAAAATAAATGCTGACCTGGAATTTGCGAGGTGTCACATCATCCCTCAGTTAATAGGAATTTCGTCCCGAAATTCAGTTCGTGTTGCCCGTGCCAGTTTGGTCGGAGAATAAGTGAGGGTATTTCTTTTTCATCTGATCCTCTCTTTCCCAGGTGTATTCCGGTCCTCGTCGTGAGTTCCATCGGACTTTCACTATCGGTATCCTACTGAGTTTTAACTTGAGTTCCCGGTCCATGATTTCCACCGGTTCCTCAATGAAGTGAAGTTGTCCGTCAATCTGGATTTCCTCCAACGGAATCGCGAGCGTTTCGTCTGATAGACATTTCTTGAGATTTGAGACGTGAAACACGTTGTGTACACTACTCAATTCTTGCGGTAGTTGTAGTTCGTAGGCCACGGGGCCTATTCGTTTAGTGATCTCGAATGGTCCGATATAACGAGGATTTAACTTTCCCCGTTTCCCGAATCGAATCACTCCCTTCCAGGGTGAGACTTTAAGGAGTACTCGGTCTCCCACCTGGAATTCCAAGGGTTTGCGCCTCTTGTCGGCGTAGCTCTTCTGTCGATCCCGAGCTGCTGCCATTCTGTTGCGTATCTGCACGATCTTTTCAGTTGTTTCGTGCACGAGTTCGGGTCCGGTCAATTGGCTTTCACCAACTTCCGCCCAACAGAGTGGTGATCTGCACTTACGTCCGTAAAGTGCTTCAAACGGTGCAGTTCCAATACTGGTGTGATATCTGTTATTATAGGAAAACTCTACCAAAGGTAAGTGAGTCTCCCAGCTGTTACTGTCACACCCCGGGCCGGCGGGAACGGATCGGGTTTTCCCGTCGGGCGGAAGGTTCCCGGGGCGCGATATTTTGGAGTGATAATCAATTGATCAGATTGTTTACATAGCACATGAGATATAAATGAGAAATGCTAATCATGACATGAAATAGAATTACAAAGTTAAATTACATTGTACATCATAATTTAACTAAGTAAATCTAATCAAAAAGAATCATTGAGTTTATATCTTGAACTGTACAAGATATACAAAAGTGATTCACTGTTTTGTCATATCAAAAGTATGCAGTCAAAAGTAAGCTAGGTCTTCTACAAGTCCACTAGCTTAACACTTGCACAATTGTATCTACACCTGTCCGTCACCTGAGAAAACATGCATTTAAACAAAGTCAACACTAGGTTGGTGAGTTCATAAGTAAGTAAATTGAAAACCATTGAATTGATCATGCACACATCCACAATGTCATACTTGTTACTTGTAATACTTGTTTCATCTGTACCACCCAATGGCCTCTCCTTAGTTATATGTACAAGTAGTGTATCACCTGATCAAGTATGCTTATATATAGGGAATCCTGAAAGGGTCAAGCCCAGACGCTATCCCACCACATACTCAGTCAAGTTCCACACCACTTGCGATACAACTAAAGATATCCATTTCCCCGCTTATTCATCGCACTTGAGATGTATTCAGTTATTGTATTGATGATAGAATAATATATTGTATGGGGTTTAATTATCAAACCGAAGTATTGATAACCCTCGATGTATTAAGGAATTTTAGATTAATATAATCTTGTCCTTGTATTATTCTATACTTGAGGTGGGTTAACTGATGATACTCTATTAAATATTAAGAGTGTGAGTTAACCCCTTGCAACTTGTCCTTGAACCATAGTGCATAGAGCCTAAAAGGAATCCATTGAAATCCTCACGTAATCAGATTTCAATGCATCCGATTTATCTCTACCACTTTATATGTCTATTGTCCTCAACGAAATCTATTACTAGTAGTGTAACATGAGAGCAGATCAACTTCTCAACCTACTAGTCAATAGGGTTTTCGCTGGATTAATTACTTATCACTGTAGATTAATATCACCATGTGTCGCTTACCAGAACCTGACTTGAGGTCGCCCTGTCACCGGTCATACGTTACCGGCCAATGAATTGTTACGATCAACATACTAGCCCTACAAGCTAGAGGTTTGTCAAACCTATGGTACCACTATGCTATCGTCGGTTTAGTCACGTCAAACTAACTGGTCAGCGAATTAAAGGGGCTTACATGATCACTTGAACAACTTGGCACATGATTGAAGTGATATAATGCAAACAGGTTAATAGTAACTAATTGTAATTGTATTCACTTGTACTCTTGTTCTCATTGTCATATGTTCTCCGTGATATTAACAAAGTTAAATAAGAACTAGTCTTATTAGGTTATGTTAATTAATTGAGTGAATGATGTTGTTATCATGAAATTATGTTATCATGATTATCATTCCATGCTACTTGTTCTTCTTGTAATATGTGTTGAGTTATAAAGTTAAGTTTTATAAGATCTAGTCTTATTACACTTATTTAACTCTTGTATTGAATGATGTAGTAAAGATATATTATCTTTATATCATTCTTGTGTTTTGCTCTTGTAATCATGTCATCATGTTTCCTTGTAATTGTTATAATGTCATTTCTTGTAAGAATAACTAAGTGTTGTAAGAGTTAACTTACTACTAAGTTATTCTATTGTATCGATGAGTTATGATATTAAAATATCATCATCATCTTATCTTTCCTGTATTCTTGAATTCAAACAAGCATGCATACAATGATTTATGATAATAAGCAATTTAATATCAAATAATCAAAGTATTATCAACATGTAAGCAAAACTTTTAAATAAATAAAAGTAAAGCATGTTTCTCAGCCCCGATAGTTTAAAATCAGTAAAGATTAAAGAAAAGGGGCATATGAACTCACCTTGTAGTAGTTGGGTTTGACTTGACCTAAATGATAATGCACGCGCTCTTGATTGTACTTGTTGTTGTGTTCACGGTCCTGTATTGATTTCATGTGGTAATAATTCATAAGTATTTGTCATAGGGATTAGTGTGCGTGTAGGTGTTAGTCCGAAAGTTGGCTAAAACGGATGAGTCTCGGTCATCATTTGGCCTCACGTAGTTGTTATAGACTTTCAAACATAGGTTTTCGATTAAGTGTTAGTAATCATTAGCAATCTTGTACTATAGTTATGTATTAACACTTTGAGAACACTTCATTATATTCAAAAGCTCGCCACCTTTGTAGTGTACTTAACCAAACCCTATGCACAACTATTCCTTTGCTTTATTTAGAAAACGCGTTTATGATTTCCGTCTTGTGATCCGTATGAAATGGGTCGATTGCTACGTGGGCCAATAGGTCATATGGGCCTTATAATGTTGTTGGGCTAGCTCATTGGGTCCTACAATCATATGGGCCAACTGTTGGGCTTAAGGAAATCAAAATGGGCTGATTGTAGTGAGTGGGCTGCACTAACTCCTATTGGGCCGGTTCAGTGGTTTAGGCTGAACTATTGGGCCACAATTAGGGAGTCGGCCGAATAAGTTGGTTCGAATGAAGTAGTTCTTGGCCGAATGTGGGTGAGAATGGCTCCTGGTCGAATGACAACAGTTCTGGCGAATGTCCCTTAGGCCGAATGAGGTAGCTGGTCGAATGTATGGTGGCTCGTAGGGTGGTCGAATGGTGTTGCCGAATGAGATGGTTCTCGAATGTGGAAAGTTTCGAATGAGGGTTGTCTGACTATCGAATGAGGAGGAGCGAATGAGTGTGGGCGAGAGAGTGACTGGCGAATGAAGAGCATGTCGAATGAGGGGTAACCGGTCGAATGAGGGTGGCGAATAGGGGTCATTCGGCGAATGAAAGCTCCGTATGGGGTCATCCGGCGTATGAGTTGGCTCATTCGGCGAGCTGGATGGCGTCATTCGGCCGTTCGAAGGAAACCAGGCGCAGCCATGGTTTTTGGAGAAATCGACCAGGGTTTGAACTAAAACTTGTTCCTAACATGTTCTAAAGGTTTAGGGAGTGATTCCCCTAAGGTTTTAAGGCTTGAAACCGGGAAAAGGATGGGTTTCGAACTTAGGGTTAGAAAACCCTAAAATCGCTACTTTGAGCTCGGATTTACCTCGTTTTCAGCGGTTTAAAGCTCCGATTCTTGGTACTTTCGTGTAGGGAATGATGAGAGCTTCGATTTGGTTCAAGATTTAGATGATTCGGTTGAGTATTGAGAGAGTAGTGGTAGAGAGAAGATGGAGAGATGGTGGTGGCCGGAAATGAAGGTAGGAGAGAGAAAGAGAAGATGTAAAATGATAACTCTCTCTCATTTAGGGTTCATATATCCCGCGTGATGTTTGGGTTCGTTTTCGTTGCTCGGTTCGCAAATTCGTTACGTTTCCGGAAAATTTCGCATAATTTAAGTAGAATTAATTAAAGAGTTTAAATTAATTATTTTGATGAGTTTCAAAATTGTAAAATGTTATTTATTTTATTTTATTAAATTATTTTCGTTTGTGTCGTGTTTTCGTTTTCGTTTCGTCAGATCGCGTAACCTTCGCGCGTAATTCGTTCGAATCGTCACCCGAACGAATACGACGATGGTTTTGCTTTCTGACCTTTGTTTTCTACTTTTCAGTCATTATTTTAGAACTCTAAACTCACAGATATGTTTGTGTGAATCGTCACTCACGCAAACACACTGTCAGTTCGTCATTCTGAAATAACACTGCATTTGTGTTTAAATTGTGTTTCCTCACTGTCGGACTCAACTATACGTCATGATGTCATATTGTTCTTGTACTGACTTGTCGGTCATCTGATTCCTGTCATCTGTGGACATCAGATCGCAACCGATATGTTTTCGTTGTTCAGTTGTAAACTGTTGTTTCTCTTGATTCGTTGTGTTAATTGTATTTAAGTTTTCACTTAAACTCACTGAACCATTGTTTCATATGTTGTTGTACTTACTGTATTTAAGTTTGCACTAAAATACGTACAACTGTGTATTGTATTCTGAATTCTGATAATGCGATAACTGTTCATGTACATGTATTTACTCATAGTATAAGGTGAAAGTACACATACCGTACGGACTTGCCGGACGATCTGGTACTTGCTGTTACAGTCTCCCCTTGTTAAAGGAATTTCGTCCCGAAATTTAAGCTTCAAAATCGGGTTTCAATTCTCGAACAGATGGGGATACTTCGTTTTCATGTTGTCCTCGCGCTCCCAGGTAAACTCTGGTCCACGCTTGGAGTTCCATCGAACCTTTACAATAGGGATACGGCTTCGTTTCAGTCTCTTGACTTCACGTTCCATAATCTCTACAGGTTCTTCAATGAAATGTAATTGCTCGTCAATTTGTATTTCTTCCAACGGTATGATCAATGATTCGTCTGCTAAGCACCTCTTGAGATTTGATACATGAAACACATCGTGTACTCCACTAAGTTCATCAGGGAGTCTGAGTCTGTATGTGTAACATCACTGTACTTTCAGTTGTCCGTACGTCCGTACATCCGTACGATTGTACTGTTACGACTGGAGATTTATTTATTATGAATGATTATGAAATTATTGATTGACATTACTGATATTATCACTGTTACTGGTATACATGATTATAATTTATTATACGCGTAAACCACAGGAAGTTTAGTTGTAATTCAACTAAACAGACCTGTAGTGTTTATCGCGGTTACTTATCACTGATAATGATGGATTATTGGTCTGAGAATGGATTGAGATGGAATTGGGAGTTTGTTTGAGTCTGGTTACTAAACGTAGTCAAGGACACATGGTCATGGTTTATCGAAATAGCGGTGGGACGGTGGCTAGGGCAGTTGCGACTGACCCTTACATATGCCCTATATATATGCATATTTCGGTCTATCATGGATGTGTCGGTGACTAGGGTTTAGTGGGTTTTGGTTTGGGAAATGATAATATTAAAGATGATTAATAATGAGAATTGATTACGCGATGGTGAGGTTACGGATATCATTTAAGCGAGAATATTAATTCAGAAATATTAACTTAATAATGTATTCGCGTGGGTGACGATTCACACGAATATAATTATTAAGAATAATATACTGAAACGATATTCCATAAATAATGAATCAAATCGAAATACGGTACGAGCATCGGATTCGTAAAGGTGACGATCTTTACGAATACGTACGCGAGTAACGCGTTTCGACGAGATAATTAAATATTATTTAACGATGTTTAAATTAATAAATGAAAACTAAGAATATTTATTAGGAATCACAACCTAAGATGTTTTAGAATAAATTAATTTATTTAAATAATTAATTGGCGATAATGAAACGAAAGCGTTTTACGAAACAGTTTATTTAAGTTTATTTTAATTAATGAAACCCTATTATTTAAACATTTTAAGTTTAATTATTTTAACGAGTAAAACCGAGCAATTTGTTTTGTTATCGCGATAAAAACGAGACCGGGCGCACGGGGTTGGTACGCGATATAAGAAAGAAGAAAGCTTTCTTCTTTCTCATTTCTACAACACCCATTCTCTCTCTACAACACACACACACACATTTCTCTACCTTCTCTCTAGCCTAACGTCTTCAATTCAAGTCGGATTCGCGAGATCTTTGGGCCGGAACGACCGTGGGAACGAGAGCTACACGAGGATACCAAGAAAGCTACCAATTTCTCACGATTCGAAGGTAAAACTTAGATATTAATTCCGGTTTTGGGTGAAAACCCTATTTCGCTTAAAGATACATGTATAAAACGGGATTTGGGTTTTGTAATGTGTTAATCGAATTGTTATTGAGCTAAGGGGAGTTAGGGATGACCATAAATCTGTAAAAATGCGATGAGGATGATGATGAATAGTGCTCGGTCGCGACAGCAGGTAAGGGCCGAACCCAGTGGTCCTCACGAACCCTATTTGGGCGGGAAAGACCAGGTGGGCGAACCCTGCCCAGCGAACCCTAGCTGGAGCCGGCGAACCCACTGGCTGCGAACCTAGGCTGGCCGAACCCTGGTCAGCCGAAGCTTGTCGTTGCCGAACCTTGGACTGAGCATGGGAGTCACGAACCATTAGGAACGAACCCTATGCAGTTTCAGCCCACGAACCTTGGACTAGATAAGGTCGAACCTATTCCATGCAACCTAACTAGCCGAGCCTTCTAGGTGCCGAATCATGGGATGGGCCTGGTTCAGCGAACCTTCTCTTAGTATAGCACACGAACTTGTTCCCTTTTTGGAGCCGAACCCTAGGGTGGCGAACCCTAGGGACACCGAACCTTGTTTGTTACTTTGGTCGGACCATGGGCAACGAACCTAGTGTTATATGAGACGAACCCTAGACCATAACCCTAAAAGGTTCGCTGGTCCTAGGGTGACAAGAACCTACATATGTTTAACAAGAGGATATAATTAAGTAAACATATCCACACATATATATACATAACCATACATGCATGAAACCATATAATTGCCACCTTTTCTTTCTCTAAACAATAGATTATAGAAGTTATGGATATTACGTATTGAAAAACACTTTTATTAAAATGAATTAGTTATGACTCATAAAACACAAAAAGTTGACCTAAAATAACTCGTAATATGGTGGTTAATCTAAGGATGAATGCATGCATGTGTAATTGGGTGTACAATAATGGTTATCACCTCTTAGGTATACAGAACTATGGGGACATTCGTGAAATGTCATAAATAGAATTATAGTTAGATAATTAAGATTGACAAGTCTACACGATGTCACGATGATGAGTATTTAGAAAGGGTTGGGTCATTGTTCTAACTTGGTTAAATAAACTAGGTTAATGAAACACCCTACGATTTAAAGTAAACACTTGCAAATACTAAATTTCACTAAAATACATGCTCTTATAATTACGAAATACACGATAATTACAGATCTTTGAGTTGCTTTGAGTTTACATACGCGAGCGCGCATAATACAAGAACAAAATTCTAAGGACTTCAGGTGAGTTCTCATAACCTCCTTTTTCTTTAAACTGTTTTAGTTTTAAAACTCGGAAGTGAAACATGTATACCGGTTTAAATATTATTTTGATAACACAAGGTTAATACCTGTTTATCAATACGATATTCACATTTGAAAATATTATTATTAATGGATTATCTATTATTTCTTTATATCCGTGTAAACATTGTTATTGACTTAGGTCAATAACAAAGATTACATGTATTGTCACGTGGATGATTTCCACATCCGTGAATCATTACTCTTAACTTCGGTTAATTGTTTTGACTTCATGTATTGTCACGTGGAGGGTTTCCACATCCGTGAAGTATTGCTTTTGACTCCGGTTAATTGCTTTGACTTCATGTATTGTCACGTGGTTAGCGACCACTCCATGATTCATGTATCTAACTTATGTTAAATACATAAGGAATCATGTATAGTCACGAACATTGATGGAGAATATGATTGATTGAGTTTGGTTGATTTGTTGTGGATTGATTGCCTATATTTGATTATGATTATTTGTGATTGGCTATGATTGATTTGGTTATGTGGTTATGTGATTGTGTATGTGTTTGGCTGTTGAATTGATAGATGTGTGTTGGATTATCTCATACAGGTATTCATATGGATTTTCTCAAGAAGATCATAAGTTTTATACCCGTTTTAAACAAAGCATTTCATAAAACCATTTTAAGCATAAACTTTCAAACGCATTTTACTAAAACATTTTTAAATATAAAAACTTATGATTACTCACCAACTACTTTTGTAGTTGACACTTGATTTTCTTACATGTTTCAGGTGATGGAGACAAGTAGGATGAAGAGGATGATCTCTTCTATTTTGGACATCATCATCATATAGGATTCTTGGACTTAGTTAATTAACTAAATTCTGGCGATTAGAGTTTAGTTAGTTTAACTAATTATTTTGTGTAACTAATGTACTTGATTCATGATGAACATGATTTTTGTGTAATTATTTTGGTTGATTAAATGATATATGATGATTTGATTTAGATGCCCACGAGCTTTTGAACAATCTACACATCCCTCGTGGCATCCCGATGATTCCGCCGTCGGTCGGGGTGTTACAGATTGGTATCAGAGCCTGGGTTATAGGGAATTAGGTTACTAGAAATGGTTGACCTAGTCTATAACCGTAGGATACCCTAGTATGAATAAATTCATACACTAGTTAGTATATTCAGGATTTCATGCTTATATGTTTATTACATGTTATATGAACTCCTGTTATACATCTGATATATATGCTGCTTATTAATTTCTTGCTTATGTGTGCCCTAATGATTCGATAAGGACATGCACGTGGTGTATCGTAAAGGTGGTGGGACGTTGGCTAGGGCAGTTGCGACTGACCCTTACATATGCCCTATATATATACCATTTACGGTACATTAGGTGGATGTCAGTATTGAAGAATGTGGGAACTACCCGTTTGGGAAATTATTTGCTTAGGAAACTGATTGCTTAGGAATTATCTGTTTTAGGAAAATTATCTGTTTGATCTATAAACTCCAGACAAGGACACACTCGTGGTATACTACAAAGGTGGTGGGACGGTGGCTGGGGCAGTTGCGACTGACCCCTACATATGCCCTATACATATACCATTTGTAGTATATTGGGAGTCTGTCAGTGTCAGGAACTTAGGATATTACTAGGAATTATTGTGAGATGGATGTTGATGGTCTGTTGGTTAAGGTTGGTTGGGATTGACTCTTGAATGATCACAATTGATAAATACTTATAAATTCACTTATGAAACACACTGATTGGACACATAGGGTGCATAGGATTAACAAACGATATGAGTGATTAGTGATGGAATATGGACTTGGGTGATGATATAGACACTTGATGATAATATAAACGCATGGTGATGATACTAACACTTAGTGATGGTATGGACACTTGATGAAAATAAGCTATAGGGAAGATATGAACGCTTAGTGACAATAAGAGCACTTCGTGATGATATGAACCCTTAATGATGATTATTGACATTGGAATTGATATGGATTTTAGTGAACTTAGACAATTGGGGGAAACTTAATGTCAGGTGAACTTAGACATTAGGTGAACTTAGAAATAGGCAAGCCTACATGTCAGGTGAACTTAGACATTAGGTAAACCTAATTGTCCAAGGGAACTAGAGATCACTTCACTCAAAATTATCCTACTAAGGATAAGGTGTGTGAAGTGAGATTTATGGTGAAGTACATGACACACTCTACACACTAGCAAGGGCATAATCGTGGTGCAATGGAACGGTGGTGGGACGGTGTAGGGGAGATTGCGATCTACCTCTGCATATGCCCTATATATAAGCTTGTTGCATTGCATTGGGAGGTTGTCAGTGTTAGTATAGAGTGAAGAACGTATAGGATCTAGGAAATAGTTAGCTAACACTAGTTATGACCAACTAGGACACTTAGAATGATAATAGGCAAATTTATAGACATTATGAGTTTAAATAACAAATAGGAAATAAATATAGTTCCTATATGTAATCCTAACTGTTTAAAATAAACTCAATTGACCATTGTTTGTATGACTTACGTTGTAAACGGTAGTAACATGTTTCTATTTCCTTCAGAAACATGCCGCCTCGCCGTCACAACGAAGATGACTCGAACAATGGGGAAGCTAACAACAGTAATGCCAACTCCGGCATACAAGAGTTAGCTACACTTATTTCTGGATTGGTGAGCCAACTGACTCAGGCTAACCAGAACATTAACCAGAATCGAGGTGGTGCAAACCAGACAACTTGCACATTCAAACACTTCAATTCCTGCAATCCCCTGAAATTTACGGGTGCTGAATCAGCCACTGGTCTGCTGCAGTGGTTCGAGAGTATGGAGAACACCTTCATTAACAGCGAATGTCCCGAGAACTTGAAAGTTCGCTATGCCACTAGTGTTTTCCAAAAGAGAGCACTGACTTGGTGGAACGGGGAGAAGCGAACTAGGGGAGTGGATGCTGCACTCGCATTGACGTGGACTGAGGTCAAGAACTTGATGACCACTGAATTCTGTCCTCGAAGCGAGATGAGGAAACTGGAGACTGAGTTCTGGGAACTCAAACAAGATAGTGGCGAGAACGTCATCTATAACACTCAATTTCATGAGTATAGTTTACTGGTACCTCATCTGGTGACACCTTTGGAGAGAGCAATTGAGAAGTATATCGGTGGGCTGCCAGTACAGATTCAGGATACAGTCTACGGGAGCAATCCCAAAACACTGGAGGCTGCGATCCGTCTATCTGCAACTCTTACTGATAATCACGTGAAGAATGGAACACTTACTCGGAAGGGACACAAGAAGACTGACACCAAGACTACTGCAAAGGAAGTCAAAACTGAAGTCAAGTCTGAAGCCGCTAGCTCGTCTAAAAGTAGCAACAAGAAGAGAAAGAATAGGAATTTCATGGTAACTGTACCTGCTGCGAAGTCTGCGCAGCAATCATCAAACAATTCAACTGCTAGGAATTTCACTGGGAACACTCCTCAGTGTAACACCTGCCGTTATCATCACGCACCAAATTTGCCATGTCGCGTCTGCAACAACTGCGGCAAGTTTGGTCACTTTGCTAATGTTTGTCGGAGTGCACCGCAAGCACAAAGGTTGCAACATGCACCGCTTGCACTGCCAGCTCCTCCTGCACAACCTATACCAGCTGTACCCGTTCGCCAGGTACCTCAAGCACAGGCAAGAGCCTGTTATGAATGTGGTGAAGTGGGTCACTTCAGAAATCAATGCCCAAAGTTGACTGGAAATAATCAAAGGATGGCAAGAGGCCGGGCTTTCCAGTTGAATGCTCCAGCTGCTCAAGCCAACCAGGATGTGGTCAACGGTACATTTCTGATCAACAACTCTTATGCATCTGTCTTGTTTGATTCTGGTGCCGATAGGAGTTTCGTTTCATATGATTTTGAATGCTTGCTTGGTAGAACACGTACATACTTAGATAAACCGTTTAACGTGGAAGTGGCTGACGGAAACACTGTTGATATTGACACTATTATAGTTGGATGTACGGTGAACTTAAATGATCACGTTTTCCCAATTGATCTCATGCCTATGCATCTTGGTAGCTTTGATGTTATCATAGGCATGGATTGGTTAGCCACCCACAGAGCGGAGATTGTTTGTCATGAGAAATATATTCGTATTCCTTTAGCTTCGGGTGAAACTTTGAGAATAATTGGAGAAACTGCTAGTAAAGGTCTTAAGCTGATGTCTTGCACTAAAGCACATAAGTACCTTAGGAAGAAATGTATAGCATTCTTAGCTCATATTGTGGAGAAGAAAGAGAAAGGAAAGAAGATTGAAGATGTTCCAGTGATACGAGATTTCCCAGAAGTATTTCCAGATGATTTGCCGGGTCTTCCACCAGAACGTCAAGTTGAGTTCCGAATCGACTTAGTACCTGGTGCGAACCCAGTCGCCAAAGCTCCCTACAGACTTGCGCCTTCGGAGTTGCAAGAATTGGCGAGCCAGCTACAAGAGCTGACTGACAAAGGATTCATTCGCCCGAGCCATTCACCATGGGGTGCACCGGTCTTGTTTGTCAAGAAAAAGGACGGGTCATTCCGAATGTGCATCGATTATCGCGAATTAAACAAACTCACAATTAAGAATCGATATCCACTGCCGCGCATCGACGATCTCTTCGATCAGCTTCAAGGCTCGGCATGGTTTTCAAAGATCGATCTTAGGTCTGGGTATCATCAGCTTCGCGTACATGATGATGATATTCCCAAGACAGCTTTTAGAACCAGATATGGCCATTATGAATTTTTGGTAATGCCTTTCGGCCTTACCAATGCACCTGCGGTTTTCATGGACCTCATGAACCGAGTTTGCAGGCCATACTTGGATAAATTTGTGATAGTATTCATTGATGATATTCTGATCTACTCAAAGACTAAGGAAGAACACGAGAAACACCTTAAGTTGGTTTTGGAGATCCTAAGAGAGGAGCGGCTGTATGCCAAATTCTCTAAATGTGAATTTTGGCTTAAAGAAGTTCAATTCTTGGGACACATAGTCAACGAATACGGTGTTCACGTGGATCCTGCAAAGATTGATGCTGTGAAGAATTGGAGTACACCAAAGACACCGACGGAGATTCGATCGTTCCTTGGACTTGCCGGTTACTATCGGCGGTTCATATCGAACTTCTCCAGGATTGCTGTCCCTCTCACTGCTTCGACTCAGAAGAATAGGCCATACGAGTGGGGACCAAAACAAGAAGAGGCATTTCAGACTTTGAAGCAGAAACTTTGTGATGCTCCTGTCTTGACACTGCCTGATGGAAATGATGATTTTGTAGTTTATTGTGATGCATCCAACCTAGGTCTCGGTTGTGTTCTCATGCAACGGGGAAAGGTTGTGGCTTATGCATCAAGACAACTGAAGATTCACGAAAAGAACTACACCACACACGACTTGGAACTTGGTGCAGTCGTGTTTGCCTTGAAGATATGGAGACACTATCTTTATGGCACTAAGTGTGTAGTGTTCACTGATCATAAAAGTTTGCAACATATTCTGAATCAGAAAGAGCTCAATATGAGACAACGGAGGTGGGTTGAACTGTTGAACGATTATGACTGTGAAATTCGCTACCATCCTGGTAAAGCGAATGTAGTAGCAGATGCGCTTAGTCGCAAAAGTCAAGTTCAGATCCATAGTGTCCGAGTGCACAATAACCTCCGTAATGATATTCTCACAGCCCAACAACACTCTTTGGCTCAAAATGACTTGAAAAATGAGATGTCTTGCGGGGCTGAGATACTGTTGGAAACTAAGGATGACGGTTTAATGTATTACTTGAACCGATTGTGGATACCGAACAGGGGTGATC
Organism: Mikania micrantha; assembly: GCA_009363875.1. Classification (NCBI taxonomy): domain Eukaryota; kingdom Viridiplantae; phylum Streptophyta; class Magnoliopsida; order Asterales; family Asteraceae; genus Mikania; species Mikania micrantha. The sequence goes on along the minus strand of CM018697.1, from coordinate 7,108,739 downwards.
TCAGGATGATTATTATGGATGAAGCTCATAAATCTCGTTACTCAATCCATCCGGGCTCTGATAAGATGTATCAAGACCTTAGGGGCTTGTACTGGTGGCCTGGAATGAAGAAGGATATTGCTGAGTATGTGTCTAAGTGCCTTAACTGTACAAAGGTCAAGGCGGAACACCAGCGACCTTCTGGATTGTTAATACAACCTGAAATACCGATGTGGAAATGGGAGAATATCTCTATGGATTTCATTACTAAACTTCCACGTACCACGAACGGTAAAGATAGTATATGGGTTATTGTTGATAGATTGACTAAGTCGGCTCATTTCTTACCGATACGCGAAACTTACCCTGTGCGGAAGTTGGCTCGTATTTACATTGATGAGATCGTTAGCCGACATGGTATTCCCTTAAGCATAATATCGGACCGTGATGCTCGTTTCACGGCACGATTTTGGGAATCACTTCATGAAGCTTTTGGAACAAGACTGGATCTTAGCACTGCTTATCATCCTCAAACGGATGGTCAAACGGAGCGAACGATTCAAACATTGGAAGACATGTTGAGAGCTTGTGTCATCGATTTCGGTGGCAATTGGGATAGCCATCTACCATTGGTTGAGTTCTCGTATAACAACAGTTATCACGCGAGCATTGGTATGGCACCGTTTGAAGCTCTTTATGGCAGGAAATGTCGGTCACCTATTTGTTGGACCGAAGTCGGCGATTCACAGATTACTGGTCCTGAGATTATTCAGGAAACGACTGACAAGATCCGCCAGATCCGTGACAATCTGTTAGCTGCTCGCAGTCGACAGAAGAGCTACGCGGATAAAAGAAGAAAACCTTTGGAGTTTGAATTGGGAGATATGGTATTACTTAAAGTATCGCCTTGGAAGGGCGTAGTTCGATTCGGAAAGAAGGGGAAGCTTGCTCCACGTTATGTTGGCCCTTTTAAGATCCTTGAACGGATCGGGAAGGTTGCCTACAAGTTAGAACTTCCTCCTGAACTTAGTAATGTGCACCCGACGTTTCACGTGTCCAATCTAAGAAAGTGCTTAGCTGATCAGGATCTTCAGGTACCACTCGATGACATCCGCATCGATGATACCATGCACTTTGTTGAAAAACCAGTGGAGATAATGGATCGCGAGATTAAACAGCTCAAACGCAGTAGAATTCCAATTGTCAAGGTACGTTGGGAATCGAAGCGGGGTCCAGAATTCACATGGGAGCGGGAAGATCAGATGAAGCTTAAGTACCCACATTTATTTACTACGGTCACTCCAAGTTGAATTTCGGGACGAAATTCCTTTAACTAGGGGAGACTGTAACATCACTGTACTTTCAGTTGTCCGTACGTCCGTACATCCGTACGATTGTACTGTTACGACTGGAGATTTATTTATTATGAATGATTATGAAATTATTGATTGACATTACTGATATTATCACTGTTACTGGTATACATGATTATAATTTATTATACGCGTAAACCACAGGAAGTTTAGTTGTAATTCAACTAAACAGACCTGTAGTGTTTATCGCGGTTACTTATCACTGATAATGATGGATTATTGGTCTGAGAATGGATTGAGATGGAATTGGGAGTTTGTTTGAGTCTGGTTACTAAACGTAGTCAAGGACACATGGTCATGGTTTATCGAAATAGCGGTGGGACGGTGGCTAGGGCAGTTGCGACTGACCCTTACATATGCCCTATATATATGCATATTTCGGTCTATCATGGATGTGTCGGTGACTAGGGTTTAGTGGGTTTTGGTTTGGGAAATGATAATATTAAAGATGATTAATAATGAGAATTGATTACGCGATGGTGAGGTTACGGATATCATTTAAGCGAGAATATTAATTCAGAAATATTAACTTAATAATGTATTCGCGTGGGTGACGATTCACACGAATATAATTATTAAGAATAATATACTGAAACGATATTCCATAAATAATGAATCAAATCGAAATACGGTACGAGCATCGGATTCGTAAAGGTGACGATCTTTACGAATACGTACGCGAGTAACGCGTTTCGACGAGATAATTAAATATTATTTAACGATGTTTAAATTAATAAATGAAAACTAAGAATATTTATTAGGAATCACAACCTAAGATGTTTTAGAATAAATTAATTTATTTAAATAATTAATTGGCGATAATGAAACGAAAGCGTTTTACGAAACAGTTTATTTAAGTTTATTTTAATTAATGAAACCCTATTATTTAAACATTTTAAGTTTAATTATTTTAACGAGTAAAACCGAGCAATTTGTTTTGTTATCGCGATAAAAACGAGACCGGGCGCACGGGGTTGGTACGCGATATAAGAAAGAAGAAAGCTTTCTTCTTTCTCATTTCTACAACACCCATTCTCTCTCTACAACACACACACACACATTTCTCTACCTTCTCTCTAGCCTAACGTCTTCAATTCAAGTCGGATTCGCGAGATCTTTGGGCCGGAACGACCGTGGGAACGAGAGTGTAACGCCCGTCTCCCGGGACACGTCACTTTGTCGGATTTACTCATAAGCACAGTGATAAAATAATTATAACTCAATCGCAGCGGAAATAAGACATATTATACATAAGTAAACCCGATTACACATTTATGTCACACAACCATTTTTATTTATTTATTTATTTATTTATTTATTTACAAATTTTACATCTATGCCAGTCTTCTCAAAACCTGCAGCCAGCATCCACCCATGGTCACTTACGCCAATTGTTTCTTGCCTCGACTAGCTGAGGCTTCACCATCTCTACCTGATGTGCATACTAAAATTTGTCAGCTTAAGCTGGTGAGTTCTAAGTTTAATAAACATCTTTAATTTCAAACAATATATTTCAAAAGCATTTCACAAAAGCATACATTGAAATACATGTATCATATTATATCAACAACATTTATTTAAAAATCTGTTTTACCTGAAGGTAACTTCTTTACCCGAAGGTAAACTTCTTTACCCGAAGGTAAACTTCTTTACCCGAAGGTAAACTTCTTTACCCGAAGGTAACTTCTTTACCCGAAGGTAAACTTCTTTACCCGAAGGTAACTTCTTTACCCGAAGGTAAACTTCTTTACCCGAAGGTAACTTCTTTACCCGAAGGTAAACTTCTTTACCCGAAGGTACTTTCAAAATTTCTTTTAAAAAACTTTATAATCAGCACCGTAGTGCAAAAACCTTATTCGAAACACCGTCTTTACCTCAGACCTATACACCGGCATTATCCTGTTATATCGAAGGAGCATACGAGTACACACCTTCGGTATACTAGGACCATGTCTTTGTTAGTATATGAGATTTGGACCTCTTGATAACTCTTTTAATAAACTTCTTTTCAAAATAAAGATTCGGGTTGCCTCTTTTTATTTTAAAAAAATACGTACATAAAATTCGGCATTATCCCGACATAACATTGGTATAAACGGGAAACATCCCGGCATCAATATAATATCATATACATCAATCATTTCAAATATATTTATCATGCATACACATCAGCCCTAAAACATTAAAGCAGTAAAAGAGGGCTCATAGAACTCACCTGATCTATGCTTCTATCGTACAATTTTAGCTCCTCAATTCTTATCTTACGTGACCGCCAATTTCCTAATAACATTAGTACGCTAATGGGATTACTTAACGTATCTTTATATTTTTAGGTATTGACTCGAGTCTTTAATTGGACAGCATAACGGCTTATGCTTTTCGGTTTTCTTAAAAATACTTGGGCAGAATTTCGGCTTATAAAACTTTATTTTAGAGTTTTAAGTTGGACAGAACCTCGTCTTATAAATATATATTTTTATAAAATATTTGGGCAGCATCTCGGCATACTCCGTGTTTTACAAAAATGTTGAAAATAGCCTCCACGCATAACATTAGTGAGGTTTTTAAACAAACAATATTTAAATAATTATTTTAAGATAATAGTATAATAGGTGGTTACCTCAAAGTAGCCCGTACCAATGCTCGCTTAATAATCTTTGAACGAAATTCTGGTAACTACCGTACCCGCTCAAGGGTTTTAGGAGGGTATTTTGACAGAGTTTTGTTACTGAAGAAATATGAAAATTTGATCATCGACCTTCATCTATTTATAGACGAAGATTCCTTCATTATTAAGAAAGGAATAATATATATATGGTTCAAATCGTTCGACGTATAACTTTCGAATTTCGACATATGTTTAATTGATTATTTTATTATTATTTTATTATTTTATTATTATTATTATTATATTATTATAATTAATTTAGCTAAAATCTTGTTTTTCTCTTATAACTTTTTGCATCTGATGTTCTAAAAATTTTCGAATATGCCGTTGAAATCTACTAATTATTCTCTACATTTCTACCCAAGTTTCGTTGAAAACGGAGCAGGGTCAAAAAATAATATATTTTAATATTCACGAGCTTGTATCTTGTTCATACATCATCATATAACGGTTCGGCTTATATCAATGTGATCGTAATTACTTCAGGATTGTTCATAAAAATTTCGAACCCAAACGGTCACAGAAATTCTGCACGTTATTATTAGGCTTTATAACGTGTCCATACATTATCAGATTTTTTTATCATTTATATATTTTGATCATAATTACTTTACGAACGTTTATATAAATTTTGAACATAAACGGTTCCCGAAATTTTGCACGTTTATTATTGGGTTGCTAATTTTTATTTTATTATTATTATTTTTTTTCGGATGTTACAAATCTACCCTCCTTACAATAGGTTTCGTCCTCGAAACCTGTTACGTTTCAAACAATTGAGGGTGGCATATTCTCATCTCTTCCTCGGTTTCCCATGTTGCCTCTGATCCCTTTCTATGTTTCCATTGTACCTTAACCATCTTGATAACTTTGTTACGAAGTCTCTTTTCATCGCGATCGAGTATCGCGACTGGTTCTTCTACGTAATTAAGCTTTTCATCAACCTCGATCTCATCATAAAACACATGAGAGGTTTCATCCGCAAGACATTTCCGTAGATGAGACACATGAAATGTCGGGTGTATACTACTAAGCTCGTCTGGCAGCTCCAATCGGTATGCAACTTTACCGATCCTGGCTAAAATCTTAAACGGTCCGATATACCTCGGACTTAGCTTTCCACGCTTTCGAAATCGAATTAGACCTTTCCATGGGGATACTTTTAATAATACACGATCCCCTACGTTGAATTCAATTGGTCTTCTTCTCTTGTCTGCGTAGGACTTTTGACGATCTTGGGCAGCTTTTAGTCGTGCTCTGACTTGAGCGAGCTTAATGGCCATTAATTCTACATCTGATTTGCTCCCCATGTCTTTCTGCCCAACCTCACCCCAACATAGTGGTGTTCGACATCGTCTCCCGTATAACATTTCATATGGTGGCATTCCGATGCTAGCATGGTAGCTGTTATTATACGAGAATTCGACTAGCGGTAAATGATCGTCCCAATTACCTCCAAAGTCGATAGCACATGCACGTAACATATCTTCTAATGTTTGTATCGTTCTTTCAGTTTGCCCATCCGTTTGCGGATGATATGCCGTGCTTAAACATAATCTCGTCCCCATCTGCTCATGGAATTTCTTCCAGAATCTAGAAGTAAATCTGGTATCTCGATCTGACACAATCGAGAGTGGTACTCCATGACGTGCAACAATTTCTTTTACGAACAATTCTGATAACTTTTCTGACGAATATGTCTCGCGTATTGGTAAGAAATGAGCACTCTTCGTCAGTCTGTCTACAATCACCCATATGGAATCATGTTGTTTAGCTGTACGCGGTAGCTTTGTGATGAAATCCATGGTGATGTGTTCCCATTTCCATTCAGGAACTTCCAAAGGCTGTAAATAGCCGTGAGGCTTTTGATGCTCAGCTTTCACTTGCAAACAAGTCAAGCATCGGTTAACATATTGTAATATGTTGAATTTCATTCCTGGCCACCAATAATTCTTGCGTAGATCTTGAAACATTTTGGTAGTACCGGGATGAACAGAATATCTTGTCTTGTGTGCTTCATCGAGAATTCTTGATCTGATATTCCCATATTGTGGTACCCACATTCTACCGTAACGAGTTTTGATTCCGAACTCGTTTTCATCAAGCTTCGTTATCAGACCATAAATTCTTTCACTCATCACGTTTTCTTCCTTCAATGCCTCTTGTTGTGCATCTTTGAGTTGATTCAGAAAATCTGATGTTATAACAAGCGCATAAGATTTCACCCGAATAGGAGAAAAATCGCCTTTGCGACTTAGCGCATCGGCCACCACATTGGCCTTTCCTGGATGGTAAAGAATTTCACAATCATAATCCTTAATCAACTCGAGCCATCTACGCTGTCTCATATTCAAGTCTTTTTGTTCGAAGAAATACTTCAGACTTTTATGATCAGTGTAGATAGTGCATTTGGCACCATACAAATAGTGCCTCCATATCTTTAGTGCAAACACGACTGCTGCCAATTCCAAGTCATGTGTTGGGTAATTCTTTTCATGGGTTTTTAGTTGTCGTGAAGCATAAGCAATAACTTTGCCCCGTTGCATTAGAACACAACCCAAACCCTGATATGATGCATCAGAATAAATTACCATGTCTTCTGTTCCATCAGGTAATGATAATACTGGGGCATGTGTTAATCGTCTCTTTAGTTCGTCAAATGCAGCTTGTTGTTCAGGACCCCATTCAAACTTTACTTCTTTCTTGGTTAACTTTGTCATGGCAGAAGCAATCTTGGAGAAATCTTGGATGAAACGTCGGTAGTAACCGGCCAAACCCAGAAAGCTACGAACTTCAGTGGGTGTCTTTGGCGGATTCCATTTTGTCACCGACTCGATCTTACTTGGATCAACCAGGATTCCATTAGCATTGATTACATGACCTAGAAATTGTACTTCTCTTAGCCAAAAGGCACATTTTGAGAATTTGGCATACAACTTCTCTCTTCTCAACGTCTCCAAAACTTCTTTTAAGTGATAGGCGTGGTCTTGTTCATTCTTAGAGTATATCAAAATATCATCAATGAACACAATCACTGACCTATCAAGCATTGGTCGACATACCCTGTTCATGAGATCCATGAATGCAGCTGGGGCATTAGTCAGACCAAACGACATTACCAAAAACTCATAATGTCCATATCGTGTTCGAAATGCAGTCTTTGATATGTCTTCTTCCCTTACCTTCAACTGATGATAGCCCGAACGTAGATCGATTTTAGAGAACCAATTCGCTCCTTGTAACTGGTCAAACAAGTCATCGATTCTAGGAAGAGGATATTTGTTCTTTATTGTGAGTTTATTTAACTCCCTGTAATCTATGCACATTCGCATACTCCCGTCTTTCTTCTTTACAAATAATACTGGGGCTCCCCAAGGCGAAACACTTGGCCGCACAAAACCTTTGTCTAATAGGTCTTGCAACTGCGACATTAACTCCTTCATCTCTGAGGGTGCAAGTCGATAAGGTGCCTTCGCAACTGGTTTAGCTCCTGGTAAAAGATCAATTCGAAACTCTACTTCTCGTTCTGGAGGCATACCCGGTAATTCGTCAGGAAACACATCGGGGAATTGAGATACCACCGGAATATCTTTCAATTCTTTCGTCTTCACCTTATTATCGACCATATATGCGAGATAAGCTTTGCAACCTTGATTCATAAACTTTTGGGCCTTCAGCATTGAAACGATATTTACCGAAGAGCTCGTACGATCTCCACAGATAATAATCCGATCTCCATCAGGCGCTTGGAGTTGAATCATCTTCTTTTTACATAATATTTCAGCTTCATGTTCCGTTAACCAATCCATGCCCAGCACGACATCAAACCCGCCCAAAGTTATTGGGTAAAGATTAATGGGTATTTTATGACCATCAAGGTCAATATAACAACCCTCAACAATGGTAGAAATAACTACCTTCTTTCCTAGTGCCGTTTCAACTTCTAGTGGGGTATCTATCTTATTGGGGATCTTATTGAGCAGTATACAGAAGTTAACAGATATAAAACTCCTACTGGCACCAGAATCAAATAATACAGTAGCTGGCATGTTATTGATAAGAAACGTACCCGACACAACATCTGGGGTTTCCTTAGCTGCACCAACGGTCATTGTAAAAGCTCTCCCCTTGGGTTTTGGAACCATATCCGTTTTCTTATTTGGGCATTCTGTTGCCCGATGACCTGGTTTCCCACAATCGAAACATTTCACAATTGGGCATTTGTTGGCATAGTGTCCCTCCTTGCCGCACTTGAAGCAAACATTCATCCCCATTCTACAGTTCCCACTATGCATTCGGTTACATATCTTACAAACTGTTGGACTACTGCCAGATATCTTTCTTTTTGGATTGAAATTGTCTTTCTTAGAACCTTGAGAGTAATCTCCCCACTTCCTCTTACTTGTCATGGGCCTCCCTCCTAGCCCGTACACTTCTTCAAATAATTCTGCTGTAAGCTCTACTGCAGACTGATAGGTTCCTGGTGCAGAACCTTTAACTAATCTCCTTACCTCCGACGGAAACCCCTGAATATAACGCTTGATTCGGGATTCCTCTGGTGTTACTAAGTGAGGTACTAATCTGGACATCTCATTAAACTTAGTCGTGTACTCTTGATGAGTCATAGTACCGACCTCCAGATTCATGAAATCCTTCTCCATCTTATCTATAACAAACTTTGGACAAAATTTTGCTAACACTAAACGCTTGAAACTTTCCCAACTTAATGCTTCTACCGCAGGCTCCCCCATCGCTTGCTGAATTGTGTCCCACCAAAACAAAGCTTCAGATACAAAGGAATGAGCTGCAAACTTGACTTTCTGGCTATCATTGCACTCACTAATTTTAATAACTGACTCCATCTCCCGAAGCCACTGGTGTGCTGTCACTGCATCTTTCTTTCCATCAAACGAAGGAGGGTTACAACTCTTGAAGATCTTATAGTCGCACCCTTTCTTTTTATCTTCTTGTCTAACCGTAGTGAGTGGTACGATAATTTGAGTGGCTCCATTTCCCATAGCTGCACCTGTCTCTATTCCCGTATTGTTATCAGCGCCAGAGTGATTACCATTACTATCCTTCTCTTGTCGACGTATTTCTGCAGCAATTTCTGGTATTGCCGCTTTAAGCATTCTTACAAAGTTTGCTTCCATTTGATCTGGTTGATCATTAGCTCCGTCATTCTCATGAGAATTTTCACTCGTTTCAATGTGTACTTCATCTTCCAAATTTGGATTTAACCGAGTACTTTCTCTTCTAATTAGGGGTATATCGGTATCACGATCGATATTTTCATCTAGAGCATGTTCTCTATTGGCCATCCTACAATTAAGGTATAGGATAAATCAATATTTGTATGATAAGTAGTAATCCCAGAGTTCAAATGTATAATAAATAATCAATTACAGGACCTAGGATGTAATTACTTATTTACTATGACATCATCTTCCAGTTTACTATCTATCATATTTATATTAAATATCCAACCTTAACCCTTAACTTACAACACCTTTACAAATAACGAATCAAACTTTAGAATTATTTGCAAATGTCAAACCTCAATTGCAGTAGCTAATTGCAATTGATCTTTAGCATTTACGCATGTGTCCAAAGTTTTATTCATTAGATGCTTGATGTATCCTCTGTGGCTGGCATGCGGCTGCTTTGACTGGCATTCCTATATTCTCCTAGAGTCCTAGTTTAAGTTTAGTTACCGCTTGAGTACTAAATCTCTTAAACCAGTGCTCTGATACCAACTTGTAACGCCCGTCTCCCGGGACACGTCACTTTGTCGGATTTACTCATAAGCACAGTGATAAAATAATTATAACTCAATCGCAGCGGAAATAAGACATATTATACATAAGTAAACCCGATTACACATTTATGTCACACAACCATTTTTATTTATTTATTTATTTATTTATTTACAAATTCTACATCTATGCCAGTCTTCTCAAAACCTGCAGCCAGCATCCACCCATGGTCACTTACGCCAATTGTTTCTTGCCTCGACTAGCTGAGGCTTCACCATCTCTACCTGATGTGCATACTAAAATTTGTCAGCTTAAGCTGGTGAGTTCTAAGTTTAATAAACATCTTTAATTTCAAACAATATATTTCAAAAGCATTTCACAAAAGCATACATTGAAATACATGTATCATATTATATCAACAACATTTATTTAAAAATCTGTTTTACCTGAAGGTAACTTCTTTACCCGAAGGTAAACTTCTTTACCCGAAGGTAAACTTCTTTACCTGAAGGTAACTTCTTTACCCGAAGGTAAACTTCTTTACCCGAAGGTAACTTCTTTACCCGAAGGTAAACTTCTTTACCCGAAGGTAACTTCTTTACCCGAAGGTAAACTTCTTTACCCGAAGGTACTTTCAAAATTTCTTTTAAAAAACTTTATAATCAGCACCGTAGTGCAAAAACCTTATTCGAAACACCGTCTTTACCTCAGACCTATACACCGGCATTATCCTGTTATATCGAAGGAGCATACGAGTACACACCTTCGGTATACTAGGACCATGTCTTTGTTAGTATATGAGATTTGGACCTCTTGATAACTCTTTTAATAAACTTCTTTTCAAAATAAAGATTCGGGTTGCCTCTTTTTATTTTAAAAAAATACGTACATAAAATTCGGCATTATCCCGACATAACATTGGTATAAACGGGAAACATCCCGGCATCAATATAATATCATATACATCAATCATTTCAAATATATTTATCATGCATACACATCAGCCCTAAAACATTAAAGCAGTAAAAGAGGGCTCATAGAACTCACCTGATCTATGCTTCTATCGTACAATTTTAGCTCCTCAATTCTTATCTTACGTGACCGCCAATTTCCTAATAACATTAGTACGCTAATGGGATTACTTAACGTATCTTTATATTTTTAGGTATTGACTCGAGTCTTTAATTGGACAGCATAACGGCTTATGCTTTTCGGTTTTCTTAAAAATACTTGGGCAGAATTTCGGCTTATAAAACTTTATTTTAGAGTTTTAAGTTGGACAGAACCTCGTCTTATAAATATATATTTTTATAAAATATTTGGGCAGCATCTCGGCATACTCCGTGTTTTACAAAAATGTTGAAAATAGCCTCCACGCATAACATTAGTGAGGTTTTTAAACAAACAATATTTAAATAATTATTTTAAGATAATAGTATAATAGGTGGTTACCTCAAAGTAGCCCGTACCAATGCTCGCTTAATAATCTTTGAACGAAATTCTGGTAACTACCGTACCCGCTCAAGGGTTTTAAGAGGGTATTTTGACAGAGTTTTGTTACTGAAGAAATATGAAAATTTGATCATCGACCTTCATCTATTTATAGACGAAGATTCCTTCATTATTAAGAAAGGAATAATATATATATGGTTCAAATCGTTCGACGTATAACTTTCGAATTTCGACATATGTTTAATTGATTATTTTATTATTATTTTATTATTTTATTATTATTATTATTATATTATTATAATTAATTTAGCTAAAATCTTGTTTTTCTCTTATAACTTTTTGCATCTGATGTTCTAAAAATTTTCGAATATGCCGTTGAAATCTACTAATTATTCTCTACATTTCTACCCAAGTTTCGTTGAAAACGGAGCAGGGTCAAAAAATAATATATTTTAATATTCACGAGCTTGTATCTTGTTCATACATCATCATATAACGGTTCGGCTTATATCAATGTGATCGTAATTACTTCAGGATTGTTCATAAAAATTTCGAACCCAAACGGTCACAGAAATTCTGCACGTTATTATTAGGCTTTATAACGTGTCCATACATTATCAGATTTTTTTATCATTTATATCCTTTTGATCATAATTACTTTACGAACGTTTATATAAATTTTGAACATAAACGGTTCCCGAAATTTTGCACGTTTATTATTGGGTTGCTAATTTTTATTTTATTATTATTATTTTTTTTTCGGATGTTACAGAGAGCTACACGAGGATACCAAGAAAGCTACCAATTTCTCACGATTCGAAGGTAAAACTTAGATATTAATTCCGGTTTTGGGTGAAAACCCTATTTCGCTTAAAGATACATGTATAAAACGGGATTTTGGGTTTTGTAATGTGTTAATCGAATTGTTATTGAGCTAAGGGGAGTTAGGGATGACCATAAATCTGTAAAAATGCGATGAGGATGATGATGAATAGTGCTCGGTCGCGACAGCAGGTAAGGGCCGAACCCAGTGGTCCTCACGAACCCTATTTGGGCGGGAAAGACCAGGTGGGCGAACCCTGCCCAGCGAACCCTAGCTGGAGCCGGCGAACCCACTGGCTGCGAACCTAGGCTGGCCGAACCCTGGTCAGCCGAAGCTTGTCGTTGCCGAACCTTGGACTGAGCATGGGAGTCACGAACCATTAGGAACGAACCCTATGCAATTTCAGCCCACGAACCTTGGACTAGATAAGGTCGAACCTATTCCATGCAACCTAACTAGCCGAGCCTTCTAGGTGCCGAATCATGGGATGGGCCTGGTTCAGCGAACCTTCTCTTAGTATAGCACACGAACTTGTTCCCTTTTTGGAGCCGAACCCTAGGGTGGCGAACCCTAGGGACACCGAACCTTGTTTGTTACTTTGGTCGGACCATGGGCAACGAACCTAGTGTTATATGAGACGAACCCTAGACCATAACCCTAAAAGGTTCGCTGGTCCTAGGGTGACAAGAACCTACATATGTTTAACAAGAGGATATAATTAAGTAAACATATCCACACATATATATACATAACCATACATGCATGAAACCATATAATTGCCACCTTTTCTTTCTCTAAACAATAGATTATAGAAGTTATGGATATTACGTATTGAAAAACACTTTTATTTAAATGAATTAGTTATGACTCATAAAACACAAAAAGTTGACCTAAAATAACTCGTAATATGGTGGTTAATCTAAGGATGAATGCATGCATGTGTAATTGGGTGTACAATAATGGTTATCACCTCTTAGGTATACAGAACTATGGGGACATTCGTGAAATGTCATAAATAGAATTATAGTTAGATAATTAAGATTGACAAGTCTACACGATGTCACGATGATGAGTATTTAGAAAGGGTTGGGTCATTGTTCTAACTTGGTTAAATAAACTAGGTTAATGAAACACCCTACGATTTAAAGTAAACACTTGCAAATACTAAATTTCACTAAAATACATGCTCTTATAATTACGAAATACACGATAATTACAGATCTTTGAGTTGCTTTGAGTTTACATACGCGAGCGCGCATAATACAAGAACAAAATTCTAAGGACTTCAGGTGAGTTCTCATAACCTCCTTTTTCTTTAAACTGTTTTAGTTTTAAAACTCGGAGGTGAAACATGTATACCGGTTTAAATATTATTTTGATAACACAAGGTTAATACCTGTTTATCAATACGATATTCACATTTGAAAATATTATTATTAATGGATTATCTATTATTTCTTTATATCCGTGTAAACATTGTTATTGACTTAGGTCAATAACAAAGATTACATGTATTGTCACGTGGATGATTTCCACATCCGTGAATCATTACTCTTAACTTCGGTTAATTGTTTTGACTTCATGTATTGTCACGTGGAGGGTTTCCACATCCGTGAAGTATTGCTTTTGACTCCGGTTAATTGCTTTGACTTCATGTATTGTCACGTGGTTAGCGACCACTCCATGATTCATGTATCTAACTTATGTTAAATACATAAGGAATCATGTATAGTCACGAACATTGATGGAGAATATGATTGATTGAGTTTGGTTGATTTGTTGTGGATTGATTGCCTATATTTGATTATGATTATTTGTGATTGGCTATGATTGATTTGGTTATGTGGTTATGTGATTGTGTATGTGTTTGGCTGTTGAATTGATAGATGTGTGTTGGATTATCTCATACAGGTATTCATATGGATTTTCTCAAGAAGATCATAAGTTTTATACCCGTTTTAAACAAAGCATTTCATAAAACCATTTTAAGCATAAACTTTCAAACGCATTTTACTAAAACATTTTTAAATATAAAAACTTATGATTACTCACCAACTACTTTTGTAGTTGACACTTGATTTTCTTACATGTTTCAGGTGATGGAGACAAGTAGGATGAAGAGGATGATCTCTTCTATTTTGGACATCATCATCATATAGGATTCTTGGACTTAGTTAATTAACTAAATTCTGGCGATTAGAGTTTAGTTAGTTTAACTAATTATTTTGTGTAACTAATGTACTTGATTCATGATGAACATGATTTTTGTGTAATTATTTTGGTTGATTAAATGATATATGATGATTTGATTTAGATGCCCACGAGCTTTTGAACAATCTACACATCCCTCGTGGCATCCCGATGATTCCGCCGTCGGTCGGGGTGTTACAGATTGGTATCAGAGCCTGGGTTATAGGGAATTAGGTTACTAGAAATGGTTGACCTAGTCTATAACCGTAGGATACCCTAGTATGAATAAATTCATACACTAGTTAGTATATTCAGGATTTCATGCTTATATGTTTATTACATGTTATATGAACTCCTGTTATACATCTTTTGGCGGCTACGTGTTGCTTGTAATCGTTGTTGTATCTGGGCAATCTTATCAGTAGTTTCCTGAATAAGTTCAGGCCCAGTTATTCTGTTGTCTCCCACTTCGGTCCAACAAATTGGAGACCGACATTTTCTACCATAGAGTGCTTCAAACGGAGCACATCCAATACTGCTGTGGTAGCTATTGTTGTAGGAGAACTCAATGAGAGGTAAGTGTGTGTCCCAACTTCCACCGAAGTCTAGGATGCATGTTCTCAACATATCCTCTAGGGTTTGAATGGTGCGTTCGCTTTGTCCATCCGTTTGTGGATGATAAGCGGTGCTCAAGTTAACACTTGTCCCTAAGGATTGTTGCAATGATTGCCAGAACCGCGAAGTAAATCGACTGTCCCGGTCTGAGATAATAGACAATGGCACACCGTGTCTTACTACTATCTCATCAATGTATAGTCTTGCAAGTTTCTCCATCTTGTATGTCTCTCTGATTGGCAAGAATTGTGCGGACTTGGTCAATCTATCAATGATGACCCAAATCGAATCATGTCCGCTGGAAGTGCGGGGCAGCTTGGTAATGAAATCCATAGCTATTTGCTCCCACTTCCATTGTGGTATCTCCGGTTGTTCCAACAAACCCGAAGGTTTCTGGTGTTCAGCTTTGACTTTGGCACATGTGATACATTTGCCAACATAAGTGGCAATGTCTTTCTTCATACCCGGCCACCAATAAAATGACCTAAGATCTTGGTACATCTTATCGGCACCAGGATGAACTGAATAACGTGTCTTGTGTGCCTCTTCAAGTATGAGTGTTCGAAGTTCATCTAATGCTGGAATCCAAACACGATCCAGATAATAGATAACTCCGTCTTGTTTTGTCTTGAAGTGTTTCTCGGCTCCACAATCGAGCTCGCGTTTCAGGTTGTTTCTTGCCACTGCTTCCTGTTGTGCCTGTAAAATGTGATCTCTCAAACTGGTTTGCACAGTCATTCCCATAGCACGAACGCGTAAAGGTTTGACTCTTTCCTTCCGGCTCAAAGCATCTGCAACAACATTTGCTTTGCCCGGATGGTATTTGATCACACAATCGTAATCGTTCAGGAGCTCAACCCAACGTCTCTGTCTCATGTTAAGCTCCTTCTGATCAAAGATGTGCTGTAAACTCTTGTGATCTGTGAAGATAGTGCATTTGGTACCGTACAGGTAGTGCCTCCAAATCTTTAGTGCAAAAACAACAGCTCCCAGTTCAAGATCGTGTGTTGTGTAATTCTTCTCATGTATCTTCAGCTGTCGTGAGGCATAAGCAATGACTTTGTCTCGTTGCATCAAAACACATCCGAGTCCCTGATGGGAAGCATCACAGTAAACTACAAAGTCATCATTGCCTTCTGGGAGTGTTAAGATTGGAGCATTGCACAATCTTTGTTTCAATGTCTGGAATGCCTCTTCTTGTTTCTGAGTCCACACAAAAGGTTCAGTCTTCTGTGTGAGTTTGGTGAGAGGCAAGGCTATTTTAGAGAAATTCGAAATGAATCTCCTGTAATAACCTGCCAATCCCAAAAATGATCGGATTTCTGTCGGTGTTGTAGGCACATCCCAGTTCTTGATTGCTTCAATCTTGGCAGGATCCACGTGAATACCATCACTGTTAATCACATGACCCAAAAACTGAACTTCTCTTAACCAGAATTCACACTTAGAGAATTTGGCATAGAGTCGTTCTTCTTTCAGAAGCTCTAAAACTGTCCTGAGGTGTTGCTCATGTTCTTCCTTGTTCTTTGAGTAAATCAGTATATCATCAATAAAGACGATAACGAACTGATCTAGATACGGCTTGCACATCCGGTTCATTAGATCCATGAACACAGCCGGTGCGTTCGTCAGTCCGAATGGCATTACCATGAATTCGTAATGGCCATATCGGGTACGAAATGCCGTCTTTGGAATGTCTTCTTCTTGTATTCGGAGCTGATGATAACCTGACCTCAGGTCTATCTTTGAAAAGTATTGTGCTCCTTGTAACTGATCAAACAAATCATCAATCCTTGGTAACGGGTACCGATTCTTGATGGTTAATTTGTTAAGTTCTCGATAATCAATGCACATCCTGAAAGTTCCATCCTTCTTTTTAACAAAAAGAACCGGAGCTCCCCACGGGGAAAAGCTCGGTCGGATGAATCCTTTATCGAGAAGTTCTTGTAACTGGTTAGACAACTCTTGCATCTCCGATGGTGCGAGTCTGTAGGGAGACTTGGCTACAGGAGTGGCTCCCGGAATCAAATCAATTCGGAACTGCACTGCTCTCTCTGGTGGCAGTCCCGGTAAATCATCCGGATACACTTCTGCAAAATCTCTCACCACTGGCACATCTTGAATCTTGATCTCTTTCTTGTCCTTCTGAATCACGTGAGCTAAAAATGCAACACATTGTTTCCTCAAGCACTTGCGAGCTTTCATGCATGAAATTATCTTGACACTGCGTTTCGCTTGATCTCCTCGAATCTCTAAGACCTCATTGTTCTCCATAGGAATACGTAGTAGTTTATCAGAACAGATGAACTCAACTCGGTTAAGAGATAGCCAATCCATTCCGATGATGATGTCGAAACTGCCCAGCTCCATCGGTATCAAGTCGATGGAAAATGTATGATCACCAAGTGTTAGTGGGCAATTCCTAAGTACTGTGTCAACTGTAATCTGTTTGCCATTAGCTATCTCAATACTATAAGGGGAGTCTAATGATTCCTCAGCATGATTAAGATGGCTAGCAAAATCGGATGAGATAAAACTCTGATCCGCACCAGTATCGAATAATATAGAGGCATAGAAATCAGATAGAAGGAATGTACCCGTAATGACGTTCGGGTCTTGTCTAGCGGCAGCAGCTCCTATCTGAAAGGCTCGTCCTCTTGGTGCTTGAGCCCTTTGTTGATTTCTCTTGGGACAATCCCTAGAGAAGTGACCAGGTTCACCACAATTGTAGCAAGACCTGCGATCAGTAGCAGCAGCAGTAGTGGTTGCATTGTTGTTTCTGTTTGGAGCTCCTGTGCTCCTGCAGCGGTTTGCCCAATGGCCAAACTTTCCACAGTTTGTGCATTGCATGCACTGAGAGTTTGGCGCGTGATGATACCGACAAGTGTTGCACAAAGGTGCAGTGCCAGTGTAGGGCTTTCTGACTTGCAGTGGTGGTGGCTGATTAAGCATTGGAGCCTGAGTAGTGGCAGCAAAGTTCCTTGCCACTTTTTGTTTCTTAGCCGGACGTTTATCCGACTTCTTGGAAGTTCCAGCCTTTGCCGTTTCAGCCTCATCCTTTAAAACTCCAGACTTTACCATCACCTTGGTAAGCTTAGCTGAGAGGGAGATAGCAGCCTCCAAAGTAGCAGGATAAGCAGCCAACACGATACTTTGGATGCAAGAAGGTAATCCCGCCACATAACGATCAATCAGCTTTTCCAATGTTGGTACCATTTCTGGCACCAAAGCTACCAACTCATGATACCGAGTGGTGAAGGTCATATGATCGGCTCCCTTCATTATATGATTCGAGAGTTCCGTTTCCAGCAGTTGTAGTTCGTGTTTCGGACAGAACTCGTTCCTCAGAAGAAGTTTAAATTCTGTCCATGGCATCGCCATTGCTTCATCTCTTCCCTTTGCTCGAATCTGAGCATTCCACCATGTCAGTGCTCGCTTGCTGAATGAACCAGCTGCATAGCGAACTTTATGGTGTTCTGGACAGTTGCTAATGTCCAGAGTGTTCTCCATCTTTTCTAGCCATTGGATCAGTCCAACAGCTCCTTCAACCCCGGTGAAACTTGGAGGTTTGCATCCTACAAAAGACTTGTAGGAGTAGTCCGAAGTATGACTAGTGTTTCCACTAGCCTCTCCTGTAGTATGGCCAGAATTGTTGCCGTGGCCTTGAATTCGGTTTATCATCTCTGGGATGACATCTTTCAGCTGACTTGTCAGTTGAGTACTCAGCAGGGTTGCCAAAGCGATAGTAGCAGGATCTATCATCTGAACATTGCTTGAGCCTGGTGGTGGAGAGTGTGGAGGAGGAGGAGGAGGAGGTGGAGGTGGTGAATGTGGAGGAGAGTCGGCTGGTGATGGAGTCGATGAATGCGGAGCTGAACCTTGAGTCAACGGTAATAGTGGTGGTTGTCTTCGTGGCGGCATTCTGATCATAACCGAAAAGAAATCGGTTAGTGCAGTGATCAGAAGCAGAAGACATTATGCAAATAGAATCCTATATCATAAGAACTCTACATGAGGGTCCCTAGGTTATAGTCTAGGCCAAACCGTTTAAGTAATATGACCTATATTTCTCTATAACCATGGCTCTGATACCAATCTGTCACACCCCGGGCCGGCGGGAACGGATCGGGTTTTCCCGTCGAGCGGAAGGTTCCCGGGGCGCGATATCTTGGAGTGATAATCAATTGATCAGATTGTTTACATAGCACATGAGATATAAATGAGAAATGCTAATCATGACATGAAATAGAATTACAAATTTAAATTACATTGTACATCATAATTTAACTAAGTAAATCTAATCAAAAAGAATCATTGAGTTTATATCTTGAACTGTACAAGATATACAAAAGTGATTCACTGTTTTGTCATATCAAAAGTATGCAGTCAAAAGTAAGCTAGGTCTTCTACAAGTCCACTAGCTTAACACTTGCACAATTGTATCTACACCTGTCCGTCACCTGAGAAAACATGCATTTAAACAAAGTCAACACTAGGTTGGTGAGTTCATAAGTAAGTAAATTGAAAACCATTGAATTGATCATGCACACATCCACAATGTCATACTTGTTACTTGTAATACTTGTTTCATCTGTACCACCCAATGGCCTCTCCTTAGTTATATGTACAAGTAGTGTATCACCTGATCAAGTATGCTTATATATAGGGAATCCTGAAAGGGTCAAGCCCAGACGCTATCCCACCACATACTCAGTCAAGTTCCACACCACTTGCGATACAACTAAAGATATCCATTTCCCCGCTTATTCATCGCACTTGAGATGTATTCAGTTATTGTATTGATGATAGAATAATATATTGTATGGGGTTTAATTATCAAACCGAAGTATTGATAACCCTCGATGTATTAAGGAATTTTAGATTAATATAATCTTGTCCTTGTATTATTCTATACTTGAGGTGGGTTAACTGATGATACTCTATTAAATATTAAGAGTGTGAGTTAACCCCTTGCAACTTGTCCTTGAACCATAGTGCATAGAGCCTAAAAGGAATCCATTGAAATCCTCACGTAATCAGATTTCAATGCATCCGATTTATCTCTACCACTTTATATGTCTATTGTCCTCAACGAAATCTATTACTAGTAGTGTAACATGAGAGCAGATCAACTTCTCAACCTACTAGTCAATAGGGTTTTCGCTGGATTAATTACTTATCACTGTAGATTAATATCACCATGTGTCGCTTACCAGAACCTGACTTGAGGTCGCCCTGTCACCGGTCATACGTTACCGGCCAATGAATTGTTACGATCAACATACTAGCCCTACAAGCTAGAGGTTTGTCAAACCTATGGTACCACTATGCTATCGTCGGTTTAGTCACGTCAAACTAACTGGTCAGCGAATTAAAGGGGCTTACATGATCACTTGAACAACTTGGCACATGATTGAAGTGATATAATGCAAACAGGTCAATAGTAACTAATTGTAATTGTATTCACTTGTACTCTTGTTCTCATTGTCATATGTTCTCCGTGATATTAACAAAGTTAAATAAGAACTAGTCTTATTAGGTTATGTTAATTAATTGAGTGAATGATGTTGTTATCATGAAATTATGTTATCATGATTATCATTCCATGCTACTTGTTCTTCTTGTAATATGTGTTGAGTTATAAAGTTAAGTTTTATAAGATCTAGTCTTATTACACTTATTTAACTCTTGTATTGAATGATGTAGTAAAGATATATTATCTTTATATCATTCTTGTGTTTTGCTCTTGTAATCATGTCATCATGTTTCCTTGTAATTGTTATAATGTCATTTCTTGTAAGAATAACTAAGTGTTGTAAGAGTTAACTTACTACTAAGTTATTCTATTGTATCGATGAGTTATGATATTAAAATATCATCATCATCTTATCTTTCCTGTATTCTTGAATTCAAACAAGCATGCATACAATGATTTATGATAATAAGCAATTTAATATCAAATAATCAAAGTATTATCAACATGTAAGCAAAACTTTTAAATAAATAAAAGTAAAGCATGTTTCTCAGCCCCGATAGTTTAAAATCAGTAAAGATTAAAGAAAAGGGGCATATGAACTCACCTTGTAGTAGTTGGGTTTGACTTGACCTAAATGATAATGCACGCGCTCTTGATTGTACTTGTTGTTGTGTTCACGGTCCTGTATTGATTTCATGTGGTAATAATTCATAAGTATTTGTCATAGGGATTAGTGTGCGTGTAGGTGTTAGTCCGAAAGTTGGCTAAAACGGATGAGTCTCGGTCATCATTTGGCCTCACGTAGTTGTTATAGACTTTCAAACATAGGTTTTCGATTAAGTGTTAGTAATCATTAGCAATCTTGTACTATAGTTATGTATTAACACTTTGAGAACACTTCATTATATTCAAAAGCTCGCCACCTTTGTAGTGTACTTAACCAAACCCTATGCACAACTATTCCTTTGCTTTATTTAGAAAACGCGTTTATGATTTCCGTCTTGTGATCTGTATGAAATGGGTCGATTGCTACGTGGGCCAATAGGTCATATGGGCCTTATAATGTTGTTGGGCTAGCTCATTGGGTCCTACAATCATATGGGCCAACTGTTGGGCTTAAGGAAATCAAAATGGGCTGATTGTAGTGAGTGGGCTGCACTAACTCCTATTGGGCCGGTTCAGTGGTTTAGGCTGAACTATTGGGCCACAATTAGGGAGTCGGCCGAATAAGTTGGTTCGAATGAAGTAGTTCTTGGCCGAATGTGGGTGAGAATGGCTCCTGGTCGAATGACAACAGTTCTGGCGAATGTCCCTTAGGCCGAATGAGGTAGCTGGTCGAATGTATGGTGGCTCGTAGGGTGGTCGAATGGTGTTGCCGAATGAGATGGTTCTCGAATGTGGAAAGTTTCGAATGAGGGTTGTCTGACTATCGAATGAGGAGGAGCGAATGAGTGTGGGCGAGAGAGTGACTGGCGAATGAAGAGCATGTCGAATGAGGGGTAACCGGTCGAATGAGGGTGGCGAATAGGGGTCATTCGGCGAATGAAAGCTCCGTATGGGGTCATCCGGCGTATGAGTTGGCTCATTCGGCGAGCTGGATGGCGTCATTCGGCCGTTCGAAGGAAACCAGGCGCAGCCATGGTTTTTGGAGAAATCGACCAGGGTTTGAACTAAAACTTGTTCCTAACATGTTCTAAAGGTTTAGGGAGTGATTCCCCTAAGGTTTTAAGGCTTGAAACCGGGAAAAGGATGGGTTTCGAACTTAGGGTTAGAAAACCCTAAAATCGCTACTTTGAGCTCGGATTTACCTCGTTTTCAGCGGTTTAAAGCTCCGATTCTTGGTACTTTCGTGTAGGGAATGATGAGAGCTTCGATTTGGTTCAAGATTTAGATGATTCGGTTGAGTATTGAGAGAGTAGTGGTAGAGAGAAGATGGAGAGATGGTGGTGGCCGGAAATGAAGGTAGGAGAGAGAAAGAGAAGATGTAAAATGATAACTCTCTCTCATTTAGGGTTCATATATCCCGCGTGATGTTTGGGTTCGTTTTCGTTGCTCGGTTCGCAAATTCGTTACGTTTCCGGAAAATTTCGCATAATTTAAGTAGAATTAATTAAAGAGTTTAAATTAATTATTTTGATGAGTTTCAAAATTGTAAAATGTTATTTATTTTATTTTATTAAATTATTTTCGTTTGTGTCGTGTTTTCGTTTTCGTTTCGTCAGATCGCGTAACCTTCGCGCGTAATTCGTTCGAATCGTCACCCGAACGAATACGACGATGGTTTTGCTTTCTGACCTTTGTTTTCTACTTTTCAGTCATTATTTTAGAACTCTAAACTCACAGATATGTTTGTGTGAATCGTCACTCACGCAAACACACTGTCAGTTCGTCATTCTGAAATAACACTGCATTTGTGTTTAAATTGTGTTTCCTCACTGTCGGACTCAACTATACGTCATGATGTCATATTGTTCTTGTACTGACTTGTCGGTCATCTGATTCCTGTCATCTGTGGACATCAGATCGCAACCGATATGTTTTCGTTGTTCAGTTGTAAACTGTTGTTTCTCTTGATTCGTTGTGTTAATTGTATTTAAGTTTTCACTTAAACACACTGAACCATTGTTTCATATGTTGTTGTACTTACTGTATTTAAGTTTGCACTAAAATACGTACAACTGTGTATTGTATTCTGAATTCTGATAATGCGATAACTGTTCATGTACATGTATTTACTCATAGTATAAGGTGAAAGTACACATACCGTACGGACTTGCCGGACGATCTGGTACTTGCTGTTACAGTTACCGAAGTCAATCACACATGCTCGAAGCATGTCTTCCAAGGTCTGGATGGTTCGTTCACTCTGACCATCCGTTTGTGGGTGATAGGCAGTGCTCATATCCAATCTTGTCCCAAGCGCCTTGTGTAAGGACTTCCAAAAATGTGTCGTGAAACGGCTGTCTCGGTCAGATATAATAGAGGTTGGAACTCCGTGTCTGGATACGATTTCCTTTAAGTAGACTCGGGTTAACTTCTCCAGTTTGTCAGTTTCCTTAATCGGTAAGAAGTGTGCCGATTTCGTGAGTCGGTCTACGATAACCCAGATGGTATCGCAACCACTTGCTGTCTTCGGCAGCTTGGTAATAAAATCCATGGAAATCTGTTCCCATTTCCATACCGGAATTTCCGGTTGTTGGAGTAACCCTGACGGTTTCTGATATTCGACCTTAACCTTGGAACAAGTCAGGCACTTACTCACATAGGTTGCAATTTCTGATTTCATGTTAGGCCACCAGTAAGTTGCCTTTAAGTCTTGGTACATCTTGTCGGAACCTGGATGTACTGAGTATCGACTCTTGTGAGCTTCATCCATCACTACTTCTCTCAATCCCCCGTAGCGTGGAATCCAAATCTGATCCATCAGATAGTAAGCTCCGTCATCCTTCTGCTTCATCTGTTTATCCATACCCCGCATAGTTTCGAGGTTAAGGTTTTCCTTTTTCAGAGCTTCCTGTTGTGCAATACGGATTTGATTGGGTAGTTCAGAGTGAATGGTAAGCTGTAGAGCACGTACGCGTTTAGTTGTTTCCTTCCGGCTCAGTGCGTCGGCTACTACGTTAGCTTTCCCAGGGTGATACTTGATTGCACAGTCATAATCGCCTATTAGCTCGACCCATCTGCGTTGTCTCATGTTTAGTTCCTTTTGGTCGAAAATGTGCTATAGGCTCTTATGATCAGTGAATATCGTGCACTTAGTGCCGTACAGATAGTGTCGCCAAATCTTCAATGCGAACACTACGGCTCCCAATTCCAAGTCATGAGTCGTGTAGTTCTTTTCGTGCACTTTCAATTGTCGTGACGCATAAGCTATAACCTTCTCGCGTTGCATCAATACAAAACCGAGTCCTTGTTTTGATGCATCGCAATAAACTACAAAGTCTTCGCATCCATCCGGTAGCGATAGAATAGGTGCACTGCACAATTTCTGTTTCAACAAGTCGAAAGCAGCTTCTTGTTTCTCTCCCCATTCAAACTTCTTATCTTTGTGCGTAAGGGAAGTCAATGATTGTGCGATCTTTGAGAACCCTTCGATAAATCGCCTGTAGTACCCGGCCAATCCCAGAAACTGTCGCACCTCAGTCGGAGTCTTAGGTGCAGTCCAGTTCTTGATTGCCTCGATCTTGGCTGGGTCTACGTGTATTCCTTTTGCGTTTACCACGTGTCCAAGAAACTGAACTTCGCGAATCCAAAAATCGCATTTGGAAAACTTCGCGTATAGTTGTTCCCCTTTTAGTAGTTCCAAGACACGCCTTAAGTGGTCGGCATGTTCTTCTTGGGTCTTGGAGTATATCAGGATATCATCTATGAACACGATTACGAATTTGTCCAGATACGGCTTACACACCCGATTCATGAGATCCATGAATACTGCCGGTGCGTTAGTCAACCCAAAAGGCATGACTAGGAACTCGTAATGTCCGTACCGTGTTCTGAATGCTGTCTTCGGTATGTCTTCCTCCTGTATTCTAAGTTGATGGTAACCAGATCTTAAATCGATCTTCGAATAGTAGCTGGATCCTTGTAGTTGGTCAAACAGATCATCTATTCGAGGTAGAGGGTATCGATTCTTGATTGTTACCTTGTTTAGTTCCCGGTAGTATATACACATACGGAATGAACCGTCTTTCTTTTTCATGAATAAGACCGGAGCTCCCCAAGGTGAGAAACTCGGTCGGATAAATCCTTTATCTAACAACTCTTGCAGTTGATTAGATAACTCTTGCATTTCAGTAGGAGCCAATCGGTATGGTGCCTTGGCTATTGGTGCAGCTCCTGGTGTTAAGTCTATCTGGAACTCCACTTGTCGTGCTGGTGGTAGTCCCGGCAGATCGTCAGTAAAAACTTCCGGATAATCGCGAACAACATCAATGTCCTCGATCTTCCGTTCCCTCTTTGGTTGTTCGGTGATAAGGGCTAGGATAGCCGTGTATCCTTTCTGCAGATATTTGTTAGCCTTCATGCAAGTCATGATGTTTAATGGTATCCCACGCCGTTCTCCTTGGATTGAGATCTGCTCTCCACTTGGCAACGTAACTCGTACAATCTTCTCCTTGCACACAATCTCAGTGTGGTTTGTAGATAGCCAATCCATTCCAATCACCACGTCGAAGCTCCCGAGAGTTACCGGCATTAGGTCAATTGCCAGTTGATGGTCTGCTAGTGTTAGAACACACCCTTTGATGATATGTTGTGTTTCGATAAGTTTGCCATCAGCTAACTCTACGGTATACTTATAATCTAGCGGTGTTGGTGTCATATCAAGCAATTTACTAAATTCGCTAGAGATAAAACTTCTATCAGCACCGGTATCAAATAATATGCTAGCGTAGACATTATTTAAAAGAAACGTACCGGTGACGACGTTTGGATTATCTTTAGCTTCCCTGGATCCGATCACGAATGCCCTCCCCCTTGCTGGGTTGCCGTCTGCGTTCTTGTTTTGCGGGCAATCTCTGCGCATATGCCCCGGCTTCCCGCAAGTGAAGCATCCCTTCAATGTATTATCCTTGTTGGGGTTAGGGTTGGGGTTTGATCGGCATTCCTTGGCCAGGTGTCCGTTCCTGCCACAGTTGGTGCACCGAACTCTTCGGCATGGGCCGTGATGGTGGTATGAGCAGTTGTTGCATTTGGGGTTGTTGCCCCGATACCCCCCTTTGTCCTGATTGTTTGTTTGGGTGGCAGTGAAAACCTTGGCAGGTGTAGGTCGGTGTTGAGTTGGCTGTTGGGGTGAAAAGGTTCGGTTGTTGTTGGGCTCCCACTTCTTCTTGGGTTCTTGGGGTTTCAGATGTTCACCCCTCTTTGGCAGCTTTCCCTGTGCTACTGCCTGATCAGTTAGTTTGTGGGCAAGTCGGATCAATGGTTGAATTGTGGTGTGATCGGAAGCAGTTACCATGCTCTGTATCTGCTCCGGCAATCCACTGATGAATTGCTCGATCTTTTTATACTCCGGCGTCACCATTGTCGGGCAGAGCTTGCACAGTTCATGAAACCGAGTGCAGTACTTCTCGATTTCTGACCCTACCATCTTGTGTACCCAGAATTCTTCCTCAAGTTTCCTGATCTCGTCACGAGGACAATATTCCTCATGCAGCATCCTAGTGAAGTTCTCCCATGGGATGGAGTTTGCAGTCTCCAGTCCAAGGGTCTTGACATGGGTATTCCACCAGGTGAGGGCTGGTCCCTCCAGAGTCCCGGTGGCATACTTTACTCGGTTTTCCTCCGAGCATTCAGACATGGAGAATACCGACTCCAATTTCTCAATCCAGCGAAGCAGTCCCACTGCTCCCTCGGTACCCTGGAACTTGTGAGGGTGGCAGCTCAGAAAGGCTTTAAACGAGCATCCCTTTGCTGCGTTCCCTTGGGATCCTGTGCATCGGAGTTTAGTGTAACGTGTTAGTGTCGGTGTTGCCTATGCTAAGTTAGTCAGGTTAGGTAGATGTTAGTACCGCTAGTCTCGCTAGCGTGTTGGTTTGCTTCGTATTCTGCAAGCACCTTGTTGAACTTGCGTTCAACCATCATGTCGATTCTGGCCTTCTCGGCCTTACGTTTGAGTCTGAGGGCATTGGTTCCTCTTCCGGACATGTTTCTATTTGGAGGGGTTAGAGTGTTAGAGGGTGTTTGTTTTTTGAAAAAAACGTCTGCGAAGGTCTGCGAAAGCTCTTTTGTCTGCAGCTCGCAGACCAAGGAAAGATGTAGGGTGTTTGTTTTCTCGCAGACAATTCATTAAAAAACGTCTGCGAGACCTCTTCTTGGAGAAGACATAGACCAACATCTTCAAACCTCTTCTCATTTCTCACCGATCGCCCCTCATCTCCTGCTCACCACCGGCAACCCCCCACCGCCGTCGCCTCCCACCGCTGGTCTCCTCCACAGCCGGCTCCCCCACCGCCGTCTCCTCCACAGCCGGCTCCCCCACCGCCGTCGCCTCCCACCGCCATCGCCCCCACCGGTTCGATCTAAGGTTCGCCCATTTTCAGTCGCGCCTCCTACCGTCTTCGCCCCTTTTCAGTCGCGCCTCCCCGTCGTCGTCGCCCTCCACAGTTGAACCCTAGAGCCGCGGTGGTGATGGTGACAATCTCAATCGCATCCCGTCGTCGAACCCTTCGCATCCCTTCGTAGGATGAAACCCTAGAGACGCAGTGGTGATGGTGATAGCCTCATCGACGGTCGACGGTGGGTGGAGGGGGACGATCAGAGGTGATGATGACAGTGGATCGGTGGCCGGAGGATCGGTGGGTGGAGGGGGACGATCGGGAAATGGACGGTGGGTTGGGTTGTCTTATGAAGAGGTTTTTTGTTTGAAGATGTTTTTGATAAACAAACACCCTCAAAAACTCTTCTTGCAGAGGTTTGGTCCACCTCTTCTGCAAAAGAGGTTTGCAGATGTGGTCCGCAGATCGCAGACGTTTTACCTCTTAAAAAACAAACACCACCTTAGTCAACATATGTCAAAGTGTAAGTCAATGGTTAGAATAGTTGTCATGTCAGATGTCAAGTTAGATATCATAACAGAGATTGTATTAACAGCAGTCATAACAATACAACAGATAATAATAAAGCATAATTCTCATTAATATCAAATTTTTGAAGTACAATAATTTTAAAGGAAAGTACAATGCAAGTTCTCCGAGCACATCCCGCTCGTCTAGGCCAAAATGAAATAAAAGTAAAACAATACAAAGTAAGAAAATCCGCTAATCTGAGTCCATGGAGACATGGGAGATGTCACTAGCTGCGTCCCCATTATCATCATCCTCCTCCGGATCCTCATTGGGATCTTCGTCAAAATCCCCCTCTTCGAGGTCTTCGGCCTCGAACTGTGGTCCGTCGTCCTCAGCTGGTGGCTCCTCGATAAACTGTGCCGCCCATGCGTTGAGCATGGCGTCGCTGGCCTGTACTATCGCCTGAGTCTCGGCTATGTCTGTCCGGTTCTCAGTGATGCGCCCATCATGCTCCTGCATGATGTCGACCATCTGACCGTGCGGCGTCATAAGCTGGGACACCTGGAGACGTAGGGTCTCCACCTGCTCCTCCAAACGGTCGTTCTGCTCCTCCAACCGGTCGCTTCGCCTTTCCAGGCGATCGTTCTTCTCGTGAAGAACGCGAACCTCATCGGCCAGCTCGGCGTGTCTCCGAAGCTCCCGCCGCGTTACGGCGACATGAGCCGCGAAGGCTCTCTCCATCGGCATCCCAAGTGCCGGTAGTCGCGGGCCTTCAGAGGTATCGCCCTTGTATCGTGGTGTAGGCACCCGCTCTCCCACTACCCAATCTCGTAGGAGGTTAGGCAACCATCCCCAGTATCGCTCCCGTGCCAGCATCTGGGCTCGCCTCTCCATCTCAGCGTCTACCTGGGCCACTATGCTATCAATCCTGCATCGACTCTCTTCGGTCAAGTCGTCGACCGCTGGGCGTTTGCCCGGGTTCCGGTTAGCATCTCTGTTGTTATCGGCCATCCTGTAAGTTCTCAGATTAGTAAATAACAGTTCAATAATAATAGTAATATCAGTGTGCAAATTGTAAGTGTAGTGTCTAGTGTAGAGCAGTGATTATATTCTAAGTTTACTAAATGCAAACCTAGTTCCCTATAACCAAGGCTCTGATACCAGTCTGTCACACCCCCAAATTCCCACTCGTGGTGTCAGTCCACGTGGGTGTGACGTGGCCAGGATCACAGCTCATGGTCATATAGAATGACTCTATATGAGTTACACAGTTACACAAATTGTAAAACAATACAAGTTTTCATAATTAGGCAGCGGAAGTGTTTAAACAACAAAATACATAAGTTTGCAGCGGAAAGTAATTGTTTAAGACACTACATAGTTCAAATTGTTTTCAAAACATAACAAATGCACACAATCCTAGGACATGAGTCTAAATGAATGCCAGATTCCTTAGCGTGTCCTTGCGTGTGCTCCATTTAATTGCCTGAGAAATACATGCGAAAAGTGTCAACTAAAAAGTTGGTGAGCTCACAGGTTTAGACAGACAGAAATAGTAAACAGATATATACTGGGCATGTTTAGGTTTAGTTGTTGGATCTACGATCCGTGAGTGTGTCATGTCATCTTACCGAAACTCGACTGTGTCCATTTGCCTCCGCGGGTCATCGCTGAACCCGACATCAACATCGATATTACACTCGTTATGACCTCCAGTCAACGTTGTTGCCGAGTGGGGCTAGTCAAACCCAGTAGTACTACGTAATAACGACTCGTTCGTAACAACTAACGGTAAGGATAAGTGAGGGCTTATGCGATAAAAGTTACACTCAAAAAGAAACGGTTTCACAACATACCAGTCATATATCTAAAACAGTTGCATTGTATTCTCACCCCAAAGTTGAGTAAAAACAGTTAGAGAGTAAAAGTGGGGCCGTAAACTCACCTGAGTTAGATAATGCGTTTGCTCAACAGAGTTAGTGTAGCTCGCCGGCTAGTAGTCACCTATATCACATAGGTACTATGAGTTCGTGTTCACATGTGTGGGTCTCACCGGACCGTGTTAGTGTTCAACAACACTAAGTGGTTATGTGGGTCGAGTTGACCGTGTTTGACCGTGTTGATCGTGTTTGACCTAACGACCCGTTGGTGACGGTTTGGATCAAGTGTTCGTGTATCGTGTGGTTTAGTGTCGTGCGAAGTGTACGGATACCAACAAATCATTCCTATGAGGAAACTTACTATTTATGGTAAGTTTCTATTTTAGGAAAGTTTCCTTATTTAGCAAGTAATGCATAAATCATATTCCGATTATTCTAACATGCGTATTTATCCTAAATGAGCATGTTATCACATAGCACATTGTTACACATAGCCGGTTTAGCATAGTTTGCGCGTAAAAGTTTCTAAATATGGAAAGTTGCTAAAATAAGCATATTTCATCAAGTCTAACAACCAACATCATCTAATATCATCATATAATCACTAAATAAACATGTTAGACTCATAACATTATCATACATATTATCAAGTTGCAAACTTGTGACAAAAAGTTACTATTTATAGTAACATTTATAAAAATCATCCTTTTGACAATTCTAAACATTCCCATGCATCAAATAATCATCATTTAACTTCTAAACATCATTTTTAAACATGACATATAGATCTAAACACATGCATGTGGTTATTTCATCAAAAACACACACTTAGTAACATTAAAGTTACTATTTATAGTAACTATCATGTTCTTGACATATTTTGATCAAAATCAACCATCCTAATCATGTAGAACATCTCATACATCAATTCTAAGATCATTTAAATAGTGAAATTTACATAAAACATCATAGATTATGCATGCATGTTGTTTAAAGTAACCATTTTGTGACAAAATCAACAAATAGTCATCATAGACTTTCAAAATCATCATGAATCATCATCAATGCTTCAAATCAGTGATAAACATATTCAATAACAGATTATTAACATCAAAAATTCATGATTAAAGTGATGGTGGTGATGCATGTAGCCTACAAGGCTTGCATGCGCGATTTCGAGTGTTAAAAACACGAAATGGGACTAGAACTACCTCAAGCTAGTTCGAGAGGTCTGAGATGAAGCTGGAACAGAGATGGAGGGCTTCAAGATGGTCTGGAATGGTCTTCACAGCAGCCCTACTTCGTGCAAAGTGAAGATGGGTGTCTTTTAGCTCACTCCAAGCTTCCAATGCCTTCAATCTCTTCAAAAACGAGCTCCCAAGGTACAACAATGGCTTCCAAGGGTTAGGATGGTGATTTGCAGAAGAAAATGTCGAGCAAGCAGGTCTGGAACTCGAAAGTTGGGTTTATAGGGTGGCTGAAATGATTAGTCTTGATTTAATCAAGATCTTTGCGTGTTGGACTCGTCGCGTACCGCGACAAGGGTCTCCGAAAGTCCCCGCGTACCGCGATGAATTTCGGGATTCAAATTGCCCGCCCATCCATCGCGTATCGCGATGCTCCTTCTCGTGGGCCTCCGCGTACCGCGATGGGCCCCGGAGGAGCCCAATAAGCCCAATTTCATAGTTTTGAGCCGAATTTCTCGTATTTCTCGAATACGATCATCGTTTCTCGACACTTAAGCGTTGTTCTACTAAATTAGGTTCTCCGGAACCTAATTGTGCAGTGTATGTGTACTGTGGTTCGATCCGTTCACCAACGTTCGTCATTCAAGGCACGTGCAAGTTCTGTGCGATAATTTCTCAAATTATCGGTGTGTTTGGTCCGTTGTGCCACGTGTCACACTAAATACGATTATTCTAATGCCACGTATGAAATAATAATACACATTATTATTAAAATAAAATAAATGCTGACCTGGAATTTGCGAGGTGTCACATTTGATAACTAGGTTTTCTTTTCATTTGTTAAACATTGGTATTGAATTTGTTTTCATAGATTTACAAGTTCAATATTGCTTGATTGTGAAACAATAAACGATTTCCGGTTTATTTTACAATTTTGAATTCAATCTCATTGCTTGCTTTCATCTATTGTCAAGTTTAATGTTATTGGTTTGATTTTAAAGTATTCTAGAAATCCTACATTTTGTGAACAAGTAATTAACTGAGCCAACAACATCGGTCTAGTTATCGGTTGTCAACAAAGTCATTAACTTGGTTCCAAATCATAATTGTTTAATAATCTAAGCATGAATCATGTCTATGTGATTTCCAATCAACAAATCAAAATATACCTGGTTATTTTACTAACTTAAAACCTGGAGAGATCACATTTTTCATACATTGTTACAACTCTTTAATTTACGTTTAAGTTTGCTTAAGTTTGTTTTATATA
Source organism: Mikania micrantha (assembly GCA_009363875.1). Lineage (NCBI taxonomy): Eukaryota > Viridiplantae > Streptophyta > Magnoliopsida > Asterales > Asteraceae > Mikania > Mikania micrantha. Next base: position 7,076,565 of record CM018697.1, on the reverse strand, counting down.
ATAGCTAAACTCCAATATTCAAGTTTATTTTCTTAAATGCATTTAATTAGTTAAACGAAATTATATAACACTGACCACATGTTCCTCGTGAATACGATACCTGACTTACTCTAGCTACCTAGGTTAATTATGCTTTTGCATAACCCCAACGACAGGTCATCATTTTTCTTTAATAACTATTCTATCTTAATTTACTTCTAAAAGATATCAATGTGGGACATATAAAATGTTACAAAAAGAACACGCAGTTAATGATTTAGTTTATGGTTTTCAAACCTTTGTTAATTGTATTTTATATTATAAGGGTTTTGATCAAATTATCATTCTATCCTTTTAATATTTGTGTACACACATAGGGCTGTTCAAAAAGCTCGCGGCTAGCTCAAAGCTCGCTCGAAAAAAGTTTGGCTCGAAAAAAGCTCGTTAGCCGGGGCCAGGGTTGGCTCGGCTCATGGCTGGACTCGTTGGCTCGGCTTTTAATATTAAGTGTTACAATTATATATAATTTTTTATAAATATTTAAATTTTTTAAAATAATTTGATGCAAATGAAACATATATAAATGTTTATAAGTATTCAATTGTTATTTATTTTCTTAATTTGGCTTAAATTTTATAATTTTGAAACTTTGTTATTAATTCGTGAATTGGTTTTCTTCACGATTACATCTTAATTCTAGTTAATTAGAAAAAAATACTTATTATTAATATAGATTCATGTATGATTCAGTTGTCTCATTAATTTCAAAAGTAAACAATATTTAAAAATTGCATAATATTGAAACACTTACCAAAAGTTGAGTAACATTAAAAACACAAAAACTTTAAGTGACTTTAGTGAAATACCAAGAAAACTTTATAACTAGTACTCTATTAGATGAAATATTCTATTGTCAAAATAAACCATTTTTTTAATTTAAACTCGTTTTTACTCGAATTAAATTAAACTCAAACATATTTTATTTAAAACTTATTTTGGACCTGCTTTCGTCTTGGAACACATTCATTACTAAACTAGATTATATACCCGTGTATTACACGGGTTTGTAAAAAAAAATATTTAATTTTATAACTATCATTATATTCTTTTTTATTAAATAATTATATTAGTTATACTTTTTTATATTAAAAAACTTTTAATTTATAAAAAATGTTCTTAATACGCACTTATAACATTAAACATAGATGATATTTATTATCAAGTATTAATTTTGTGTATTTATGTAAACAATTAATAACATTAAATGTGAGTTTTATATTTAAAAATAACATTTTTTTTTTAGAAAAATATGAGAATGCCATGTGGCATTTTTTGGAATCAATTATTAATATAGGAAGATTTTATAATCCACATGACACTTGTTTTGCGTGGCTTATATAAAACTTTAGTTTAGCAAAGAAAGAAGCTTCTAATTACGAGCTAGAGTTTTAAATATCACGGATTGAAGTATATATTTTCTAATAACTTTAATAAATTAAGTTGAAGCGTGTATAAAAACGACAAGTCGTCGCGACAGGCCTACGTATTAGATTAACTTTCACCAAAGGGCTTATAGCCTAATGGTACCCTCTTGACTTCTCGAATGAGAGGTCTTGGGTTCGAGTCTCGGCTGAAGCAAAAAAATGATCTAGGTTGAGCTATGGAGTTTTTCCAGTGTGGGCTTCCTCCTAAAAGTTGGTGTCAATGTACCAATTTAAACAGTGCCACAGTGGTACTTGGTGTTATCTGTTGGGAAAAAAAATTAGATTAACTTTGTTGTAGTGTATATCTGGTTAGTCTAGCATTGGAACAAGTCATCCATCCATCATTAGGTCTTCGTTAGTCATATTTGAACAAGTCATCTATTAAGTCTAGGCTATGAACAAGTCAAACTCAAGACTATTATATTGTAGTTCTAGAAAAACATGGTAGTCAAAGTCTACTATGGTCAAAAAGTAGGAAAAAAGACCATTCCATGCGGGAGCCCGGCCACATTCTTAAGATAGTCAACTATATCATAAAAGGTGTAACAAAGAGGAAGAAGACTTGAGTCATTCTAATTGGTGAAGTGTGTTGGTTTGTTAGAGAGTTATTGTGTAAATATAAGAGTAAACTATTTACTATTAGGAAAATAAATAATTTTAATTGTTAACACTAAATTGATTTAAAAAATGCGTATATATGTAGTAATATCTCAAGTTTTTAGTCGTAAAAGATAATAATTAGTAATTATATTAAAAGAAATAAATCCAGGAATGACTATATATATAATTACTTTCTATGAAAAAATTAGTAATTATATTAAAAGAAATAAATCTAGGAATGCCTATATATATATTTACTTTCTATGAAAAACTACCAACGTTGAGTTGGCGGAGTGGTAAGGCAAGGATTTGGGGTACCGAAGGTCCCCGGTTCAAGCCTCACTCTAGCCATCCTTCTGAGGTACCCGCTGCCGTCGATCCTTGGGCCAATCGGGAAAGTTTAAAAGACGCGGGCATAGCCCAGATCCGTGCGGTATCAAGGGGAGGTATTTTACCGGCATCATAACCCTTGCGGGGTGGGATGATGGGTACCCAATGTGGTACCGGGGCTAAGGGTTCCCTCCAATTACCCTTTTTTTTTTCTATGAAAAACTAGGTCATTGATATAACTACTTTCATTGGTATTTGTTACTAACTTAGACATATATATACATTTTACAACTGCAATGATTAGTGAACAGATTTATTAGTTTTTTATTATTATTTTTTGTTTTAAGTAAATAAAGTTTGTATAAAAATAATTATCATTTGCTTTCTTAGATCAACTGGCAATTCTTTTGCCTAATTTGCTGCCCATGAGGTTCAGTGTTCGATCCATTGTGCCGGTTTTCTTTTGTTTCATGAATTTTCAATTTAAGAAAAAAAAATAGTAACAATTCTTAATTTAAATAGTTAAACATTCATTGGTTCAAAACTAAACAGGGAAGAAGATTTATGAATTTATCTTGTTCGCGTTGACATGGGAGCACGGTTAAATATTCATGGGTTCAAACCTAAACAGGGGAGAGTGTTTAAGTATTTATCCAGTTTCCGTTAATCTGGGTGTATGGTCTCACAAAAATCGAGGAACTGACCTTAGCTACATCGACCGGTTAACGGTGGTTAGTACGTGAAGATCTTATGCCGTTAAAAAAAATTAAATATAACCAATTAATATATAGATTAAAAACCAAATTTTTTCCCCCTCACATATTTATTGTTCCTTTCCTACAATTTTTTATGCTTTTCGTACAACTCTATTTGCTTTTTCTATCCGCCACCATTAATCTCTTTCACTGTGTCTTTCTACACCATACCACCGCTCAACCATGGCAGCTCCAACCACCATCAACCTCACCTCTGGCCTCATTTCCGCCCCTACATCCCCCACCACTGCCGCAATATGCAAAGCGACGGAGGTGTCGTCCTGGGTCATCACTAAGATCGACGCAATTGGGTAACGGTGGCCTACTAATGTCCGGTGCCGGGAATTATAAACCCCTTTGATGAAGATAAACAGACGGTGAATTCTCTGGGGAAATCAAAATTGTTAACAATCTGAGATTGAAACGCGATTTTTGATCTTCCGAACCCCAACACACCGTTCGCACCGGTGACCAAGCCGGAAAGTAAAGATCCCGGCGAACACGAAAACAAAAACTTATCAACGGTTGAGATAGGACCGACAACATCAACCGTGACAGTATCTTCTACAACAACACCAACACTGGTTTCTCCGGTGATGGGGTTTTGTTGATAAACATCGCAAATGGCGGAAGCTGATTTTTGATCATCGGATTTCGCCATCAAGCATTGAAGGGAGTTATGGTTAATGAGGGTACGAGATGGAGACGATGACGGGCAGAGCCAAATAGATTGACCGGAGAGATGAACGACGACTTTTGCCGGAAGTTGTGGAGTTCCGATGAGCAATTGTGCGGTGTATTGGTGAGATTCGAGATCTTTTGTGAGTTTGAGAAGAAACCCATGATTGAATTGGGTTGTTTGAGCAGGTAGCAGGTGATTGATGGCTAGAAGAAAGAGGATGAACAGAGATTGAAGGTGATGAGCCATGGGTGGTGGTGGTGGTGGTTGTACATGGCGGGAGGTAGTGGTGGCAATGCGGCGGGAGGCAGCGGTCAAAATTTATTTTACTTTATGCAACAGGAACTCTTAGGTTAACTTAGGTGTTTTAAGAAAATAGATAATACTCATAATACATATTTTATACATTTCACTTTTTAAAAGTTATAAAGTCTTATATATACCGACGATTATAGCCTGTTGATTTCATTTAACTTTACGTTTGATTTCTTCAACTATTAATAAGAATTAAGAGGTCAAGTTTCATTTAAAGTAATTAATTAGTTTGACTGACTATTTTTACTTCTTACGTAAATTAGAGGCAGAAAAACAATAGGAACTAAAATGAAAAGTGCAGTAGCAATAAATGTAAGAATATTTACTTCCATAATCTCATCGTTTTTTTATTTCACAAAAACTCGGGATTTATTCCTATAAAGATGATAAATCTTTCGCCTGTCAATTCAATGAATGTATTACCTATCGATGATCCTGAATCGGATCATGAGCAATAATATCTAAGCTATTAAATTAATATGTTAAACTTTTATATACTAGCATTTATCAAAAAGTCAACTTACGTCCCCGCTGCGAAGCGCGGGTCGTTCCCACTTGTTGGTTAGTAATTAGAAAATAATAATACTAACTTTGTTTGTTTTATGCTCACATTTCTTGATACTAGATTTTACGACTGCGAACATCTTTTTTGTTGTTTTAGTCATGATTTTTAGCATATTGCGTTTATATTTGGGTCCATATATTCTTACAATTGACACTTGCTTTTGCGACTATTCAATTATTGTATTAAAACGGGTACACAACCGTTATGACCAGTGTTTTTGTCTATGTTTGATATTCATAATGTTGTTACCGTTATTTTGTAAAATTTTAATTCAGTAGATAAAATATTTTTTTTCTTTTTGATACGACATTACCGCTGCAATACGCGGGTGCACCTGTAGTTAACACAAGAACGAAGCTGTAATGCATCTCCTATATATGCTAGCTAGTTTATTTATATATACAACTTGTAAGTGAAAACAATTTGTTTTTAGGTAAACACAAATATATAATATTTAATGGACATCCACTACGTACAAGATAACTGGATATGAAAATAAACTGTTTTTAATGATATTTGGTGAACATCCACCACAAGAAAACTGAGCGTTTGTAACCCTTAATTTCCATCGCAAGTGTGTTTTGTTCCAAAATCTTTCTAAGGTTAAAAGAAAACCGTGTTTGTAACCACAATCTCGCACTTTCGATCCAAAAATCTTCCAAGGGTAATCTCAATTTGCGACTATAATTAGCAACTACGCATGTCGGATATTACAAAAAGTTTGTGCAACTCGATTTACAATCGAAATTGCGACCAATTGACGAGTGTACTTACTGACTATGTTCTGACCGCTAATTAGCAACTGTATTGTTAGCATTACTTGGCTATTGATTTGCAACTACCACCCCATTTTATCGTCTGAGTTATGTTTGATAACTTGGCACTTCTAGTCCTTGCACTCCAATAGCAACCGTACTAGATATCCCAAATTCTAGAGTTATATAACAAAGACTTCAAATCCAATATGGGACTAACTCACTTGATACAGGCATTGCCTTTTATAAAGGAGGTATTGGGTTCAAATCCAAGCAAGGGAGGGATATTAAGTGTAGTTTAGGATTATGAGTATACATATATATAGAAGTGTTCAAATAATAACTCACTCTTAAAGCAGTAACCTGAAATAACCTGTCAAGATAAAGCCAAATTTTGGATTTTTTTAACATCATTTAAGACATCTACAAGACTACATCACTTTCTTCTTTTATGAGTTTGCGACAATGCATCACCGTTTGAGACGTAATATCATTGTAAGTTTTTCACTTACAACACTGTAATTGTTTTAGGCCTAAAACTTACAACGATGTTACGTCTCAAAATGTGATGAATTTTTGGAAACTCATAAAAGAAGAAAGTGTTGTAAATGTCTTACAATGATGTTCAAAAAAAATCCAAGATTTGGCTTAATCTTGACGGATTATTTTGGGTTCATGCTTTAAGATTGACTTATTATTTGTTTACAATCCTCTATATATATTTGTGTGTGTGTAAGAAAGACTTCATACTTGTACATAGCTTTCTTCTTAATCCTAGTCCCATAAAGTCAAATAAGAATGTAGAAGCACTAAAGTCTCAATTTTTTATACATTGGCAAGATCACTGGTTTGAGACTTGGTCATTAATGTCACTATTTTTTAGAGAATTACACTTCCGATCCTTTATATTTGGGGTAATTTCACATTTAAACATTTAAATTTGATAATTATAAAATGATATATGATCTTCTTGATTTGTAATAATTGTAGCCGGCTTGTTTAATCGACATTTGTTTCATTTTTTGTTAACTTATAGGTACAATGACAAAAATACTCACACATTTTAAAATAAATAAAAAAATGTTTTCTTTAGATTAACCAAAAGATATATATTAAAACTATATTTAGCCATCACCATGATAATCCACCACTGCGTGCAAATCAGAATGTTCTATCTTGAAATTTAAAAAAAAACATAACTATAAATGTTCCTTAAAGAAGAAACATATTCCAAAAACAAGATTGCATTGATAAATTATAACGCAGATAAACTAGAATAATCCATCTAAAATTTAAAGAAGTTAAGACATAAATAACTATTTTTTTGAACGGCAGGGGTTCTGTCGTGCTATCTTCAGTTATCATGACGGTTGGTAATAAGACCAATTTCTCGATCTCCGACCGTGAAACCGTACCCCATGATGCGCGAGAACCCTATGAAATAGGTAAACTCTCGCCCCAATTGGTTCAAAAACCGAGATTAAGCTCAAGGGGCTTTAAGAATTACCTAATAAATACTTCATACTCGTCGCCATTATTGTTAACTCTATCGGATAAGTGATTTATGATTGTTTTCTTCTACAGAGATGAAGATTCTAAAGTTGCTGGTATCTACGAAGGTGGTTTTCATTATATGGGTGTTCAGTTTTCGAATATGACTCGAAATAATCGAAACTCGATTCGATTTCAATTCGAAAAACAGCAAGTCGAAATTCGATTCGAATTTTCACATTCGAATTCGATTCGTAGTATAATATCGAATTTCGAACGAATTTAGAATTTCATATTTTTAATTCTATTCTATTCGATTCGAAATTCAAATTTAAATTATTTATATATTTTTATTTTATATATACAAGTAGTTACTATATTTAAAGATTAGGCTTTTTATTTGAGTGGTTTAGTTTATAAAAACTGAAAGCCTATTACATAAATGTCAATTTAATTATAAAACACCCATGATTTTAACACTTTTAAATACACTAAACCTAAACATTCACAACAAAAACATCAATTGTGAAGCTCGAAAATTTGATCATTTTGGTTGTTAATTTATAATATTTTGATTATTTGTCACTTTATGTTTTTTATATGTTATCATTGGCGTTATATACTAAATTTTTATCATTTTATTAGTTTAAATGATATTTCTAATATTACAACTTAGATGTTGGTTATTTGATATTTGGATATTTAAGATTTTAATTATTTGATATTTTGAATATATAAAGATAGCAAGTATAAACAATTTTTAAATTAAATGCAAATCAAACTAATTCGAATTCTAGTCGAATTCGAATCGAATTCGGATCGAATTCGAATTCCGAATTCGGATCGAATTCGAATTCCGAATTCGAATAGAATCGAATTTCGAATTTCGAATTTGAAAACGAATTCGAATTTCGAATCGAATTCGAATTCCGAATTCGAATAGAATCGAATTTCGAATTTCGAATTTGAAAACGAATTCGAATTTCGAATTCGAATTGGATTTTTCGAATAAATTTCGAATTCGAATGCTTATAAAAAATTCAAAATTTGAAATCATTTGATTCGAAATATTCGAGTTATTCGAAATTCGATTCGATGAACACCCCTAGTTTTCAACTTGAGGTTTAGTTGTGCATATGGGGTGTACGTGGTGGTGATTAATAGATGGGGTGCATATCGATAAGAGAGATTTAGTTATTTACATTGTTTTTGGCTATGTGTTATGGTGGGGTTTGATGAGGTATTGATATGTGTCATGTAAGCGTTATGCAAGAGAAATATAGTTAGCAAGTATGATTAGAAAAGACGTGTAATGGTAAGATGTTTTTAAAGGTTTAATAAATATAAAAAAATTAAGGAATGATTGATTGTTTGCTTGAGCCATGACTATAGTCACATATCTAATTATTTCCAAAACTCATGTTTAGAAAGTAGTATTTTTGAAAGTGTGAGTATGGGAGACACAGGAGGAAGGTGGCAGCAGGTTCACCGAAAGGGTAGAAGCAGCAAGGAGGAGGTAAAGAAACCACTGAGGAAGGGTAAATCATATCCAAACACTACTTTCTTTGTATCTAACCTTCCACCAGGTTGCACGTCCAAAGATCTTGGGGATGCGTTTAAGGAGTTTGGTGAGGTATTGGATGCGTATGTGGCGATGAAGAAAGACAAGTTCGGGAGCTTCTTTGGGTTTGTTAGGTTTCCTCCATTGGAGAATGTAATTGAAATGGAAAGGAGGTTGAACAAGGTGGTCATTGGAAACCTTAAGTTGTCTGTTAACCTTGCTAAATTTGATCGAGATGGATCGGCGAAAGTGCACCAGAACAAGGCTTTTACAGCAGGCCCTACCTTTGGGATGAATGTAAAGATTCCTCCTTGGCCAAATGCTAAGCATCAAACATGGGCTAATAATTTCACCAGTAATGGTAGGTCTTTTAAGGATGTTATTCTAAACACCCATAAGCAAACATGCAAGAAGGAGATATTTCTCAACTCTTATCGCCCTCAACCATTAGCTCTTTGGGGAAATTCTGTGGTAATCGGAAGGACTAAGGATTTGCTGTCCTTGTGTAACTTGGGTGAGTGGGTGCGGCAGATTAATGGTTGCGTGGGCTTAAGGTATTTGGGGGGTCTCTACGTCATGCTACAATTCAATGATAATTCATGTGCTGAGAAGCTTATTAGTGAAACCATTACCTGGGAAGATTGGTTCTCAAAGTTGTATGTTTGGGATGGGAAATCCATTCCCTATGAAAGGATTGCATGGTTAAAAGTTTACGGTGTTCCCCCAATGCTTTGGGACCCGATTGTCATCAACCAACTTGGAGGAAAGCTGGGAAAGTTGTTAATGAAATCTGAGGCCTCTCTAATGGATCAGAATCTGTCCCAAGATTGTTTAGCTGTTCTTGTGACTAATGGGGAATTTATTCATGAAATGATCTCGATTCACTAGGATGGGAAAAGTTTCGCTTGTTGGTTAGTTGAAGATACTAGAGCATGGGCACCGGATTTCGTCAACAGGATTGGGACGGTGCCGGAATCTGTGCAAGGCGAAGCTAGCTCCAATGGTGATCGGAATTACGGAAGGAAGCTGGATGGTCGAGCGGGGGTAGGAAGGGGTGTTCCAGAAAGCGAGGAGTCGCATGGGGCAGCTAAACGTAGTGATGATGTCTTCTCCTTGGGAACGCATGAGCCGGTCAATAGAAGGCGGCAAAGAAGATTTAAAAATAAAAGGGGCTGTTTTAAGAAAATGGGCCCAACCTCCGACCCAGTCCAATCTCCTGAAAACTCTAGGGCTAGAAAACGGCCCAGGAGTGATTCGAGTATTGTTGGGGCTTCAAATTGTTTAATGAGATATGGCCCAAATGTCTTTCACTTGGATCTCAATAACAATCCTCTCAAGTCTTTACCAGATTCTAGGTCTCCAAGTAACAAATCCTTTGAAGATCGTGGTGAGGGAAATGGCAGCACTCCTTTCTACATCCCAGATACATTCTGTAGCACTATGGCGGTGGAAGACTCTACTAATAAGGCTGTTATTCAAGAGGAGGAACATGGGGATCCCAGGTTATCACCAGGTTTGGATGCCGAACTGGAAGAGGGGCAAATCCCTTGTTATGAGGAGCAATTGGGACTTGAAAGGGAGGTAGCAGCAACAATCGAAGTGGCAGAAAAAGTTGGTATCCAATTGGCTGAGCAGCACAGTAAGGTTAGAGCAGCGGTTGTTGGGGAAGGTGACTTTCATGTTTCTCAATGAATATATTATCTATTAACATCAGGGGTGTGGGTGATGATAGTAAAGCTGAATGGATTCGATTGTTAAAAAAGGATCATAAAATCAATCTTCTATGTATTCAGGAAACTCAATTTTCTGATATCTCTAAAATAAAGTTTGGGTTATTTTGGGGCAATACTAAGTTTGAGGTTGAAGTAGTAGGGGCGGTTGGTAGATCAGGGGGGCTGATGTGCATCTGGGATCCTGGTGTATTCCGGAAGATCCGGGTGGTGTCTAAACAGAACTTCATCCTAATCAGTGGCTATGTTATGGGTTGTTCGGAGTTATTCAATGTGGTGAATGTGTATGGGCCGCAGGGTTTGAATGGGAAAAAGCTCTTATGGGATGAGTTAGAAGAATTGAAATCTTCAGGTTCTGGTTTATGGGTCTTTGTAGGGGATTTTAATGAAGTAAGAGATCCTGCTGAAAGAATCAACTCTGAATTTTGTTTTCATGGTGCTAACCTTTTTAATCAATTCATTTTCAATTCCCAGTTGTTGGAATATAATATGGGGGGCCATCCTTACACTTATATGAGGGGTTTTGGGGCTGTATATAGCAAACTAGATAGGTTCTTGGTTTGTGATGAATTTGTGAATAGGTGGCCTAATGCATGCGTCACAGCCCTTCCAAGGCACCTTTCCGATCACTGTCTGATTATTCTCATCACCTCAAATGTCGATTTTGGTCCTCCTCCATTTCGATTCTTTTCAACATGGCTGCAATATCCGGGCATTGATGATGTGGTCGGGGCCACTCTAGGTTCGATCCATGTTAGGGGGACACCGGATAGGGTGTTGGCTACTAAATTAAAGTCGGTTAAAGAGGCTCTAAAAAGATGGATTGCTGAGCAAAGACTAAAAAATGATGCAAACCTGCTGGCTTTTAAACATGTATCGGATTATTATGATCTACTTGCATTAAGTAGGCCTTTAACAGTGGACGAGCAGGACGTTTGGGCAGCAACAAAAATGGATGTGGCGATTCTTGAATCGTTGAAGAAGGATGATATAAAACAGAAATCAAGGTGCAAATGGGCAAAACTTGGGGACGAAAATTCTTCTTTTTTTCATGGGATTTTAAAAGCAAATCTGAAAAACAACAGATTAAATGGTATGATCATTGATGGGGGGGTAGTGCACTGACCCAAGTAGAATTAAGGAAGTAGTACGGTCCTTCTATAGCCAGAAATTTGATGAACCTGTGGATGGCCGGCCTCATTTTAATTGCCCTTTGTCTCGATTCGTTTCAGATGATGAAGCTGCCGATCTTGAGTTTCCATTTACTAGAAAGGAGATTAAAGATGCGGTGTGGGAGTGTGGTGGTGACCGTGCCCCCGGGCCTGACGGTTTCAATTTTTCCTTCATAAAAAAGTATTGGGGCCTGCTAGAAGATGATTTTAATCGGGTCTTATCAACCTTTTATGAGGATGGTAAGATCTCAAGGGGATGTGGTTCGTCATTCATTACATTGGTTCCTAAGGTTGATAGCCCTACAAATCTGAGTGATTATCGTCCGATTAGCTTAATTGGGTGTATAAGTAAAGTGATTTCCAAAGTTTTAGCAACCCGGATAAAAAAGGTGATGAATTCGGTGGTGACAGAATCCCAAACTGCCTTCTTATCTGGAAGGAACATTCTTGATGGGGCCTTGATAGTCAATGAGGTTATATCTTGGCTAAAGAAGTCTAAAAAGAAAGCTCTCCTATTCAAAATTGACTTTGATAAGGCATTTGACTCAATATCATGGAAATTTCTTGACTCCATTCTACAACAAATGAGGTTTCCATTTCGCTGGAGAAGCTGGATTAGAGGGATACTTGAGTCGTCTAGAGCCTCGGTCCTGGTTAATGGCTCGCCTACACTTGAGTTCCCTTGCTCAAGGGGCCTTAGGCAAGGGGACCCTTTATCGCCTTTTCTTTTCATCATTATGATGGAAGCTTTTAGTAGTATGTTTCGGAGAGCTGGGGAGGCTGACATTTTTTTGGGCCTAAAACTACCAAATGGTGGGCCTGTGTTAAGTCACCTATTATTTGCTGATGACGCACTGATTATGGGGGAGTGGTCTAATTTCAATATTTCTAATCTGAGAAGGTTGTTACGTGTATTTGATATGGTTTCTGGCCTCAAAGTTAACCTCCAAAAATGTAACCTGGTGGGGGTAAATGTGGAAGCGAGTGAAATTATGGTGGCTGCTAACAGCCTTCGTTGTAAGGTGGGTGGGCTGCCTTTCAATTATTTGGGTCTTACAGTGGGATCTAATATGAATTTGGCTGTCAACTGGTTACCGGTTATTAAAACTTTTGAGAAGAGGCTGTCCTTATGGAAGGCAAAAAATCTTTCCTTCGAGGGGAGGATTACCCTTATTAAATCTGTTCTTAATAGTCTCCCTGTATACTTCTTCTCCTTATACAAGGCTCCAATTAAAGTTGTGGAATGCTTAGAGAAGATCAGGAGGGCTTTCTTATGGGGGGGAAGTTGTGAAAAATCCAAAATTCATTGGGTGGGTTGGGACATAATTGTTGTTCCTAAACATTTAGGGGGTCTTGGGATTGGATCCCTCAGAGACATAAACTTGAGTTTGCTTTCAAAATGGTGGTGGAGGTTTAAATTACAACCATGTAGTTTATGGGTGCGGGTGGTTGGAGGGATTCATAATATTCTTCGCATGGGAGGAATTGTTCCCTTAAAACCTTGTATGTCTGGAGTATGGAGAAACATTGCGAAAGTGGATATTGACCTCCACTCAAGAGGAGTAAATTTACGGTTGCTGTTTAAAGGTTTGTTGGGTAATGGAGCTAGATTGGCCTTTTGGTCCGATTTATGGTGGGGTGAGATCCCTTTATGTTTCAAATTCCCCAACTTATATAAGCTGGAATCTCAAAAATCTTGCAGGGTTAATGACAGGTTGTCGCATCAAAATGGGGAATTAAATTTTAATTGGCAATGGAAAAGGAACATTTTGCTCGAGTCAGAGAAGGATGAACTAGCTTTGTGTCAAGTCCTTCTGCAAGATGTGGAGCTGGGAGTCCAAAATGATAGGTGGTCTTGGCAGGGATCAAAAGATGGGGTGTTTTCTGTTAGTTCCCTCAAGAATCGAATATTCGAAGCAAAATTTGCCCATCCGGATTTTCTTTTTCAGTGGTGTAAATGGGTTCCGATTAAAAAGAATGCGCTTGCTTGGAGAGCGGAGATGGGAAGACTCCCCACTCGTGATGGGCTGGCGAAAAGGATGCGGGGGGTCCTAAACACGTTGTGCCCTCTGTGCGGTGAAGTCGACGAATCCGCTATCCACCTCTTTACTGGCTGTGTGATATCCATGGAATTGTGGCAAATTATTTCCGGTTGGTGTAAAATCCCCCCTATATTTGCTTTTGAGGTTCGGGATCTTCTTTCTTTGCATAAATTCCTCCCTGTTGGGGTCTTCTTGAGGGAGGTTATATATGCCATAATTCTATCAGGGTGCTGGTGCATTTGGAGGTTAAGGAACCACCTGGTGTTCAACAATGTTTGGCCAAATATGGGTGTTTTGGTTGAAGAAGTTAAGAGATTAAGCTTTTTGTGGATAAAAAATAGGATGACTAAGGAGTTCATTACTTGGGAGGCTTGGAGGTCCTTCAGTTTGATCCATTGAAGGCTTTAGTTTATTGTTATTTGATGTTTTCTTTTTGTTTTGGTGTTTGTAATTTGCTAGCTGCTTGCTAGTTCTTGTGGTTATAAAATTCCCGCCGTTCAAAAAAAAATCTAATTATTTCCCTTAGTTACGCCCCAAGAGGCACGGGTGCTCAAGGCATGACGGCATTATGCAGGGTGATTAAGTCCCTCTTCACATCTCATAACATATAGCTTTAGAGAAAAAGATGATAGACGAATAAAAAATAATTATGTATATATAAATAGGTAAAAATATCAAGCGTAAATTAGGCCTTTTTAAAAAAAATTATAGTAGCAAACGTGAAAGTTGACAGATGAAAGGTTTCAATGCAGAAATAAAAAAAAAAGTAAGGTACATATATATAATTATTAAAATTATATATGTAATTATTAAAATTAAAGAAATTAATATGAAAATATTCCGCAACGTAAAACATCTAAAAGTATATATTTTTCATTTTTATCTAGAGTATACCATCTTAGTGGCTTAACAGCAGTGCTCATTTCTTTGCCCAACATGCCCACTAGGTGTATTTGAGAGAATATGAAGTTATTTCTTAAAACAAGTCAATATGCCACTCATAAATTATTTTTTAAAACTTGATTTTGACAGTTTAACATTATATACCAACAAAAAACAGATAAAGGAACAATTATTAGAGTGAAATGGTGCCTTTAAAAACACAAGTTACAACTTTTAAAACTAGATGTCAGAACTCCTCAAAGTTTCAATTCTAACTTAGTTTCGTTTTTCTCAATTTTAGGAAAAAATACTTTACAAAATTTCAAATATACTATCCTTCTTTATATTCATTTTGATATAGTTTTAATTAAAACTTGCAATAGCCAAATATATTATATTTTAACCTTTTTAATTCCATGACGCATTGTTATTTTAAACTTAGAGCATATTATTTCAACATACTTAATTTTACCTTCTTTTTGTTATACATTTTATTCAAAATTGAACTGTCGCAATTGTGGCAGAAACACACGAATCGGATCGGATTTCAAGTTTTTTTCCAAAGAATTAAACATTAAAATCAAACCTTATATTTTTTTAACATGATTATATTTGTTTAAATGTGTTTATAATTATATAAATTTTTGGAACTTTTATATATTTATTATGTCATCTGGTTCTTAAATCCGGTCAAATCGGTCCGACCTGGAAACTAGTAAAACGTCCGATTCGACGTCTAATCCGGTTCTGAAAACATTGCGTGAGACACCACAACATTAAAATAAAATCCAATAGTTTTTATAAAAGGATCAAACACTTATATCTTACTATTATAATAAACACAAATCATTTTTGACACTTGTCATGTTTTTAAACCAATATTGCCACATGTCTTCATTTTATCATCTAACTCAACTCTCTTTCTTATTAAATAAGTTTATTAACTCTCTTATTAAATAACTAAAATGCTAATGATATTATTTACTTTTTTAATGTTAAAAATGGATTTTAAATAAATTAAAAATCAATTTAAAAAAACACTTTAAAAAGGTTTCTAAAATATTAATTTTTCTATAAATCAAATATTTTTATAGACAATAAATATATGTTACATCGGTATTTAGAATTTTCTTTTTCTAGATTACAAAAATTTTAAACAACATGATTTTTATAAACAAATAACATTTTTAACACGGAATGCTTAAAAATAATTACTTTAAAAACTAAAAGTAATAAAAATGATAGGAAAAATTGCAGTTTTGGACATTTTGTTTAATGATATTTTCAAATTAAGTCATTAGATTTTTCAATTAAAAAATGGGTACCTTACTTTTTTGATTTTGAAACTAATAGCTTATAACATTAATTAGTTTAAAATTTTAAATTTTCAGCTTCTACAATTTAAAAAAGTCGAGTATCAATTCTTTAATTATTAAAGTTTTTAATTGATTTTTTTATTATTTAATAGACTTAATAATACCTACTTTATTCATTTCATATTAAAATATTGTTTTATAATTAATTTTTGTTAATAGTTATTTTATATTAAACCCCGTGTAGTACACGGGGTAATAATCTAGTGTATTATAAACTCAATAATTAATTGGTAAAATATAATTTAAACCCACATGGAACGTTGCAACTTGATCGCCTCTTTCTTCTCTTTGACTGAATTTTAAGATTATTGTGGATGTTTGTGTTGAATGGCAGAATGGCATTCCTTCGGAGTAATGATGACGGACTGAATGGGGGTAAGCCATTTGCTTTTTTCTTCTATTCATCTTCTATTTATTTTTTCATTTATTAAATAAAATTCAAGTTATATATATTATTCAATAATTGTCATTTGTCTTATGGTTCATTTGCAAATAAAAAATAGAGCTTAAGACCTTTTACTTCTTTTTAATTAAAGATGCATTAGTGGTGTAGTTGATGGATAAGTTTTTCTTCGAGTCCTTTCGATGTACGAGCTTGTCTTATGGTTCAACAACCAGTACTTTCTCTTTTAATACATTGGTAGGTTTTATTGTAGACTCGTGATATATAGGTAGTATGGTTGACGTATGTGATTCTTTTCAGAATTGTGAGCAAATCGACAATTATTGAATTAAAAATATAATTTTAAGTTTATAATATTTTAATATATTAACATTATTTATTACATTTTTGTTTTTCTCACAATTTGAAAACTTAACATTTAATAAAGTTTAATAATATTTAGGTATATTTTTTTAATTAATTTTAATCTTCTAATATTTAAATATAATTTATTAAATCAATTTTATGATATTTAATACTAAGTAATATATTATAAATAGATAATATGTTATGAAAAATAAATATGAAAAACGATGATCAGATGAAACAGATCATTCTTTAATTTTTATTTATGGATTTATTTTTAAACGGCTCATAATATAGTTTTATTACTTTATATAACACCTATATCTACATCTTGTGTAATGTAAACCCTTGACTTTTTAGATGTAAAAGAGTAATCTTACCATTTAGGATGTCATTTTGAAACTAACATTTGTCAATGATGCTATAACGGCATGTTAATTTCTAGACCTTTGTTGCACATGGTTTTATTCAGAAACATAATTTAATTTCGTGAATAAATGATGTTAATTGATTGCATTACAAATATCTTGTTTTGATACATACTCATGCGTTGCAGTAGATTGTATAATAAAAACCAGCACATTCCGATGTGATAAAAAACATGGAAAGTCTGAGTGGATTATTATTTATTCAAATTAAAATGTAAATAAATAACATTATTATACCTCGTATGCTAGTATAAAGAAAAAAAAAACATAATTTAATAGATATAATTATAACAAAGGTTAAAACCGACATCACATTTTTACGTACTTGCTAGTGACATTAACATAATCAATTAAGTAAATAAAAGACATGTATAAATTTATGACAAATCGATTATATGTAGAACAATATATATATATATCAACAAAAACAATTAGATAACAACAACGACATTCTTTAATCCACGTTGGTCTTATTTTTCTTGTTATTGGTCAGTTGATATAACCAAAACAAAGATGTTATTATGATTATTATTATTAATATTTTAAATTAATAAGCAATAGCTATTGAGGAAAAATCAAATTATATATATTGTATTGGATAAAATCTAAACTATAAAAAAACCAGTTTTTACCTACTGGGCATTGCGGCGGTAAACTCGTGCATTGTCATAACGATTTTCCGTCTTTTTCTCCTATTAATACATCTTATATTAAACCATAATTCATAATATTAAATATTAAATATACTTTTATATATTTTAAAATTAAAAAAAGTTTTTTTCATATATTAAAAATATAATATTAATAAAAACATTTAAAAAAAATCAAATTATTATAAAATATAAAATTTCAAAAATAGTTTTTCAAAATGACATATGTAAAGAAACAAACTTTAAAAAACTTAGTATTTAAATAAAAAATATGATTATTTTATTACTTAAATTATTAAATATATAAAATTAATCACATGTCATTTTAAATATCATCTTATATTATTTAAATTTTAATTGATAATTATTTATCATATTTTTTTAATCAACCCGTGTAATTCACGAGATACTAACATAGTGATAATAATATAAACTAAATGAGTTGAGATACGTAACATCTTTACACAATGCTGGCCAAGATGAATGGCTTAAAAACTATATGAATCTAATGAATTCAAACGAGTAAAAATAATCAATAATATATTTAGAAAGAAAATCATTAAAAATTATTCAATTAGACTATTTAGTTAGTTACAATTTACTTTAACTTAAAAAAATTGATGTTTTTTAAAATGAATTAACCGTTTTCATCTAAACTGATTTTTCTTAAAAGTTGTCATGACCTACACTAATCTGACCCACACCCGTTATCTAACACACCTATTTTGCCATACATAAGAACAAATTTAAATGTATTATATAATTATTATGTTTTTATGTATGAAATTTAATTTAATTGTTTTTTCAACATGACCCGATCCGATTCGACATACTAGCTCCGATCTAAACAAAAGAGAAAAAAATTTATTGTACATCGATACTCAAATGATCATAAAAAATTTCTACATTAAATAAAAAAAAAATTCTTTGGGTCCGGTCACTGTACCTCTATATATGCTTTTACATAAATATTGTGTGATATTAGCCCGTAGCGTGATTTTAAATATGATTAAAGAGGTGGAGATGTTAGATAATTTTTTTTTTTTTTTTTTTTGGGGGCCATTGTGGGTAGAACGTCGGTGGTAACTAAAAAGTTGCTTAATGCCAACTTTCCTGATGCATTGACGCAGACTTAGCTCATGGTCAGGGGCGGCTGTTATTGGCATAAAAATTAATCCTTTGTCTAGAGTTTTTTAATTCTAGTAAAACATTAATTCTTCATCTTAAAATTCGTTTACTAGTTAAGTGTTAATTTAATAAACTTGTTAGGTGTTAATTTAAGTCATACTTAGTTTAGTTGGTCATTAGATATTCTCTTAAGTAAGATTTATTCATAAAGACATGATGATAAGATTTATTCGTAAAGACATGATGTGAGGAAACATTTACCTTGCTTTTTCTTTTTTCTGCCTAAGGTTTAGATTAGTGTTGATTGAAGCTATCATTACGATGATGTGGTAAGCACTAGGGCTGTTTAAAAAGCCCGCGCCTCGAGTTTCGGCTCGAATCTCGCTAGAAAAAATCTCGAAAAAGCCCGGCTCGAAAAAAGCTCAAAAACGAGTCGAGCAGGAGCTAAGGTTGGCTCGGCTCGAGCTCGGCTCATGGCTCGACTCGTTGGCTCGGCTCGATTTTTAATATATATATATATAATTATATACACAAATATATGTTATATACACACATACATATATATTATACATAATATATATACAATATTTATACACATTTATATAAATATACATATTATGTACAATATATATGTATGTATGTATGTATGTATGTATGTACATGTATAATATATATATGTATATATTAGATTTTTTATATAATTATATATATACATATATATTGGATTTATATATATATAATTAGATTTAATATATTAGAGTATATACATACATACATATATATATATATATAATATAAAGTGGAGGAAAAAAGCGAGAGAAAAAACGAGCTGGCTCGTGGCTCGAGGTTTTTTACGAGCAGAGCTGAAGTCAAGTTTTTTGCTTGAAAGAAATTTCGGCTCGGCTTGAAAATTCACAAGCCAAGCTTGAGCCAGGCCTGACTCGGCTCAGCTCGACTCGATTGAAGCCCTAGCAAGTACTATGAGATTCTTAGAATGATAAAATTCATAACATCGAGTGACATCATAAAAAAATAGTATTTTGGATTATATTGTTATGTTTTTGCTTTTAGGAATTATAATATAAAAAAGAGTTAGGTTGAGTGGATTCAAAAGGTTGTAACTTGTAAGTTTGAATTTTAGGGTGACAAGATGTTTTATCAATTGTATTCTATGAATTCTAAGTGTTTGCTATTTAAAAAGTTTCTATACTAAATAAAAATGTTTGAGAACACTTGACATGGTTAATGAGCATGTTAATAATATGTTTCTCACTTCTCTTTCATATTAAATGTATTCATATTAATAACTATATTAACGCCCCATTTGCGGTGCACGCGTATGGACTAATTTTAACGTTATTTTATTTATTTTGTGAAAATAACGTTGAAAGCGTTGGGATGATCAACTTCAAATGATAACTTTGAGTCAGGGATTACTTCGGAGCAACCTCTCTATCCCAACTGGTATATGGGTAAGGTTTGCATCCATTTTCCCATCCCCAGACCCTACTAAATAGTGAGAAACTGAGAATATACTGGTAAGTTTGTTTGTTCGTTTTTGTATTAATAATTATATTAATATACATTTTTTAATTAAAATTAAATTTAAACTCATGTAATTAAATACATGTATCAACCTATATTTTGTAAAAAGGCCCATTTTCTTATTAACAAGTTTGTATCGTATAACGTGCCCTTCTTCCTGTGCCAAAGGAGCAAGGAAGATTTAAGTTATCAAATGATTTTTTAACGATATAAAACAAACATTTAATAAACAACTATTTTTTTTAAAAAATAATATTATTATTTTATTATTTAAAATTTTAATTTATATAAAATTTCAATCATATTTTATTTAATAAATTATTGTATAACTTTCAAATTTTTATTACTAACTATTTATTGTTTTTTATTCAAATTATGTAATACCTGAGGTATTAGCACAGTGTATATATATAAATAAAGTGTTTTCTAAAATACTCATTACAAATTTACAATATAGTCAACTTTAGTTTTTAAAGTATAGTTATAATCAAAACGTATTGTACGGGACCAAAAGATTTAAGAAGTTTTTGTTGTTGGAAGCTATAAAAAGTCCATCATATCTTCTTATAAATTAAACCACCCCTTTTCCTTCTCTTTCACTTGAGGAAAAAGATGGAAACAATGGGTAAAGTTGCAGTCACCATTGTTGTAGCTCTGGTCTTGAGATGGGGCTGGAAATTACTAAATTGGGTATGGTTGAAGCCCAAGAAGCTAGAGAAGTGGCTGAGAGATGAAGGGTATAAAGGTAATTCATACAGGTTTCCATTGGGTGACTTGATAGAGCTTGCAAGTATGATCAAAGAAGGTAAAACAAAGCACATTCCAGTGACTCATGATATCACTTCATATGCTCTTCCATTTGATCATTACATCATCTCTAAATTCGGTATTCATCAAATTTCTTTTCTTTTTTTTTTTCAATTTCTGTTTTTTATATATATATATTTTAATTTCTGTTTAATTAAATGATTAATCCAATTGTTGTAGGTTTGAGCTAATTAAATGGATGTGGGTTCTAGTCTATATGTTGAGTGATTTTATCTTAATTAAGAAAATGGTGCTAACTAATCAAAATAAAAATCAAGAAAATAAAGTTATATATATGGTTTTAGCTGTTCAAAAAAAATATATATGGTTTTAATTATTGAAAAATTCCTAAAATGTCCATTTGATCACAAACTTTCTCAAAAATGTCTATTTAACTTTTCATTGCCATTAAATATCCATTGTCTATACCGGCATCGGCCCCTACATATCTGGGCCGCACCCAAACAACAAACGAATCAAAATATGACATTTGTCTTCTGCGAGTTCCCACCTAATACATATAAAAGAAATCATGCTAAAATATAAATAAAAAATATTTATGGGTGTCGCCACCCGTGACAACCGTGTCAGTGTGGGCCTAACGCCCGTGACAAATGGGCGTGAAGGCACATGGCGGTTTTTAATTTTTGGTTGTATGGACGTCGCCCTTATATGTAGAGGCATCGGCATCCATACATGCTTAAAGTCAATACATATTTTAAGATAGTTTGGGAATTTTCCATTGTGTGCTTTAGTTTTTTGTTTAAGATTGAGCCTCCCTCAATATATGTTATAGTTTGGGAATTTTCCATTGTGTGCTTTAGTTTTTTGTTTAAGATTGAGCCTCCCTCAATATATGTTACTAATTATTTTTATAGAAAGTAGGTTATTTTATCATTGAGTAAATATAAATTAATCATTTTACGGATGATTTGGGCAGGTAAAAAATCAGTCACATGGTTTGGGCCAAAACCAAGGATTTATATCAGGGATCCAGAGTTGATAAAGGAGATATTATTGAGACCAAATGATTTTCAGAAATTACATCCTGATCCGTTTCTTGATAACATCATCCGTGGACTCATTGCCACCGAGGGTCACAAATGGGCCAAACATCGTAAAATCATCAATCCTGCTTTTAATCTTCAAAATCTCAAGGTTAATTACACTCTTTTCATTTAATTAACATTATATATATATATATATTAACGATAAATTAATGAATTAATATGTATACATGCATGCAGATCATGTTCTCGGCTATCCGGTCAAGTTGCGGTGATATGATCCATGAATGGGAGCACCTAACCGCCACAACCGGTTCCATTGAAGTCGACGTATGGCCACACATCGATAGTTTAGCCGGTGACATGATTTCTCGAGCAGCTTTCGGAAGTTGTTATGAAGATGGGAGGAAAATATTCGACATCCACAAGGAACAACTTGATCTTGCACTCCAAATGCTTTCTATACTTTACATTCCTGGAAGAAGGTATGTACATACGTAATTACCACAGATGATATTAATTAGTAACTAGGATAAAACCTGTGTATTATACATGTAAAATAAATAAATTTTAAAATTATTTATTTTAACTAATATAATATATAGTTTTTAAATATGTTTTGTAAGTAAATAAAAAATTTATTTATGGTGTAATCATATTATTTAAAGTTTAATAAAATCATTAATATCTAATAGGAAAGATAGTGTGTGAAAAAATCAAAATTTGATAAAAGATAACATATAAATATTAAATAGGAGAGAGACGTGAGAAAAACAACTTTTAGGTAGCCTAAAAACTTGACGTACGTCCTCATAAAACATTTATTTATCATACAGTATAGATTAGGGTTTATAACTTTATATGCATCTAATAACATATATATGCGTGTGTATGTTGAATTTAAATGTAGGTTTATACCTACCAAAGCGAACAAGAAGTTTAACGAAAACGTTAACGAGCTTCGATCCATATTGATGGCTATAATCAATAAAAGAAAGAAATTAGAGATAATAGAAGGTAAATGTGATGACTTACTTGGAATCTTGTTAGAATCAAATAAAAAAGAGATTGAAGAACATGGGGTTGGAATGAGTATGGAAGATGTGATCGAAGAATGTAATCTATTCTACATTGCTGGATCCGAAACAACCGCGAATTTGATCGTGTGGACGATGGTTTGTTTGAGTTTGCATCAAGATTGGCAAATGCGGGCTCGAGACGAGGTTCTTCATGTTTTTGGTAAGGGGGAAGTTGATTTTGAAGGTCTAAAGAACCTCAAGATTATAACAATGATATTGAATGAGGTTCTTAGGTTGTACTCACCGGTAAGCATGACGACTCGAGCAACTCACAAGGAGACGAAGCTTGGAAGCAAGATGATCCCATCGGGTGTGCTTTTATCCTTACCCGTTATGCATGTTCATCATGATCCTGAAATATGGGGAGATGATGTGCACGAGTTTAAACCTGAAAGATTTTCAGAAGGAATCCTGAATGCAACTAAAGAGGGCAAAGGCTCGAGCGCCTTCTTTCCGTTTTCGAGTGGTCCTCGAATTTGCATTGGACATAATCTTGCAATCACAGAAGCAAAAACCGCCATGGCAATGGTTCTGCAACACTTCTCGTTTGAGCTTTCACCGTCGTACAAACATTCTCCATTCGCTCTGATCGCTCTTCCACCTCGGTTTGGTGCTCACCTGATTCTACGTAAAATCTAATCATTCTTAGTTATCATATATGTTTACATAGCTACCTGATTTCTCATATTTGTCACTTCGCAAACTATTCTATCCAACCAAATTGCAATCCCTTGAGTTTACACCTGACAATCATGACCTAAAGCAAGATAAATAGGTTGGTTTGGTATAAAAATAGAATAAATTCAAACATGTAATACTTATCAATAATATATTTGGATAGAAAATTACAAATATATTATGCAAATAAACTTTTTGTTTACTTAAAAGTTAAAACGCTAACTTGAATTAAATTAAAGTTCTTAAAAACGACCCATTTAGACCTAAATTATTTTTCCTTAAAACTCATCACGACCCTTACACAACTTGACCCGAACTCATTCTGACCCTTATCTAACCCAACCCGCCCATTTGCCAGTCTTATTTGAGTTCTAACATCGTTGTTAAGGTAGTGCATGGGTCTGCTATTTATATATAATAAGTATGTTAATAATTTACTATAACATATAGTATACAAGTATTAGGCATAATAATCCCACATTTTTCTATCATTATTGTTAGAGGTGGCAATTTTTACCCAAATCAAAGGAAATAGGTTGGTTTGGGTAAACAAATATAGTATAATGGGTTGAAATGGGTAAAATCATAATATTGAATATTTGAATGAATTGAAATGGGTAGCACTTGAACACAATGCAGGTCAAGATGGGTAACCAAAAAAATATGTAAATGCAATGTATTCCAACATTTAAGAATGATTAATAACATATTTGATAAGAATACCACTATAAATTATCCAAATGGACTATTTGTTTACTTATAACACATGTTAAGCTAAACTAAATTAATGTTTTTTTAAAAAAACAACACATTTAGACCCGAACTGATTCTGCTTAAAACTCGTTCTGACAGGCACCCATCTTGACCCGAACCCATTCTGACCCGTTACCCAACCCAACCCGACAAGTTTTGCCTGGCATAACTATTGTCATAACCAAACATTTTGGTTATGGGATTATCCAAATTGGTTAATTAGTGTTAATTGCAATATCAGTTGATTCTTGGTTTAAGAAGATGTGTTGGTTTTGTGCTTCTGCTAAAATCTGTCTTAACTCAAACAAAATTTTGAACTTTTATCTTAAAATATTATAACTTCACGGTGCACCTTTGGTTGTTATGACCATAAAAAAACTTATTACGAGTAAAGAAGAGAAACTAAAAAAAGAAAACATATTATTGCGTAGATTTGACACATTTGTTTCACATGCGAAACAAATCCATAAGAAAATAAAAAATAACATTAAACAGATAAATGAAAACCTAAATACAAAAGAAAAATAAAAAATTAATAGATCATTCACACCACTCTTAGATATTGTAACCAAAATTGGAACAAACCAAGAATTATTGAAACCTGATCCAACTCTATCCACCAAAAAAGGGAACCGAATCAGCCAAAACGTTACCCGAATACGTTCGGAACTTGTTCTAAATCTATCTGGTATTTGACTTTGTTCACTATCACAAACTAATTTTATCCGAAACCGATTTCTAAAAAACCCAGTTTACACAACTCTACTTGTCACTTTTGCATAGAGGTGGGCAAAAAAATGAACCCGGAACCGGAATCGGAACCGGTCATACCCGAACCGGTGGGTACAAACGGATCCTGTTTTTCAGACAAATTAAAACCGGAACAACCGGATCTAGTTCCACCTATACCCGGCCAAAACCCGAACCGGTCGAAACCGGAACCGGAACCGAGTCTTGACTTTGTTGATCAGAGCTAAAACCGGTTGAAATCAGAACCGGTTCCGGTTAAAAAAAAACCCGATTTGCGCACCTCTACTAGTTTTGCACTTTCATATAGTTTACATGCTAGTAAGTTAGTTAGCACGTTTATTCAAATTTCAGCCCAACTAAGATATTTTTGTAGCTTTTTGGCCCAAATATAAAGATGAGTAAATTGCACTTTTAGTCCTTTATGTTTACACAAAATTTCAGAGATACTCCTTTATGTTTTAAAATATCAAAATCAGTCCTTTAAGTTTTAAAATTTTGCAAACTCTGTCCTTTCTCCGTTAACGTCATTAAGTATTAGTAGAATAAAGGACCATATCTGAAAATTTATGTAAACATAAAGGACCAAAAGTGATGATTTTTTTTGACGTTTATGTCACTATTCTGTTAATACTTAACGGCGTTAACAGAGAAAGGACCGAGTTTGCAACATTTGAAAACTTAAAGGACTGATTTTGACATTTTGAAACATAAAGGACTATCTATGAAATTTTGAGTAAACATAAAGGACCAAAAGTGCAATTTATTCTATAAAGATTTGTTAAAGGGTGTGAAAACCATGAAAGGAAGAATCTAAACACGTGGAGGCGAGTCTCCTATAACTTTTTTTTAACGGCAATTTGGATCACTGACGGGTCAAACACCCACCCGATTATATTCACACTCAATAGGAGAAAACCCACCATAGGTGAGAGAAAACTCCCTAGCCTATCATGTAACCCATATTTTGTCCATGTCAGGACTTAAACATGTGACCTTCCCAATATTGAAGCCACATGGTATATTCCTTAACCACTTGAGCTAAGGATCATTGATGTCTACTATAACTATACTAGAAAAAAAACTCTAAAAAAAAAATTCACGTTAGACCCCTCATATTACGAGAATAGGACTCTATGGGTCAAATTAAGAATTTGATCCCTGTGTTTTAAATATAAATTAGTGTCATCAGACTCATTAATCGACCTATTATCCTCGTGTCATAATGTCACCGGAGGTATTATATATCGTTAAGATTTGTTTTAAGAGAATGCCTCGACGTGCGCGATCACACCCCTGGGTGACGTGGCATGCCCATAGGAGTGGTCGCGTGTCAAAGGCCAATGCCTGTGTAGATAGGTAAAGTCATATGAAGGGGCGAAGCCAGGTTGGGTAACAAATGAATGCAGTCACAGGGATTAAACATTTTAAAGGATGGACAGAAATTTACGAGATCCGAAATACATGCTAATTTTTTAAAGCAGGAAAGTAAAACATATATTTATAACAAAAAAATAAACTTTCAATCAAAAAATTAACACTAATGACAGAAGAAAATGGAGCCGGTCGCCCCTATCCCATAAATGCTTTGCTCATGAATGAATGGATGTGTGTATCAGAGGCGGCCCAGGGAATTCAAGTGCCCTAGACGTACTGAAAAAAAAAGGCCCCTAGTAAATTATAAACTTATGTTTTTTCGGTTTTGTATTTGAAGATACAAGTAAATATATATAATTTAAAAACGATTTTTAAAATTTTTGTGCCCTTACGATAAATGGGCCCTGGACGGAGGTCGGGTTTGCCCCTCCCCAGGGCTTCCCATGGTGTGTATACATGTATATATGTGTTACGTGCCATTTTGGTTTGAGATCCATGATTTTGTTATCTCAATGTTGTAGGTTGTCTTCTTTTAATGAGCCTTTGATTTAATTCTTGATCATTGGTGGTTTTGATTCTGCAATGATTTGTAGTTGAGATTAATCTTAATTATTTTTATGCTCAATCACTTAGTTTTTTTAACAGCAAATCTATGCTTTTAACTTGAAGTAAAATACATTTTATTCGACATTTTAATTTATTATCTTTCAATCTAATAGTTAGATTTAACTATACTAAATTTGTTACTCTTAGAAGCATTGACGAAAAAAAAAATTAGAAGGTTGCGGATTTTAAAAAAAAAATGTAGTGTAGGTCTTTATAACTTAAACCTTTAATTTTCTTTCTCATCTTAAAATTTAAAAATATATTGCATGTGACAAATAAGACGTGAATGGTTAGATTCTTGACTAGAGTTGCAACAATGTGGGAAATGTAATATGTTATAACTGTTAACTTGGCATGTTTGTTGGTGGTTTAATTTATAGTTTTTGACTGGAGACATTATAACTTATAACGACGCATCAAGATTGCGTATTACTTGTCATTTGACTTTCTTTTCGCATATCGATGTTACAAAGTCAACAATTCATTCTTTTATATCATTATTTCTCTTTTTGTAATTTAATAATAATTTTTATATTCAACTGCTTTCTTTAGTTTTATTTTAATGATTTAATGATTCTTAAATGTCTATTTTAAGTTTTAGAGTTTGAGTTTATGGAATTAGGTTTTAGGATTTAGGATGATACAATTGAATAAATTGATAGATATTTGCAAAATTAATGGAGTGAAAATAGGAGAAAAAAAAGGATGAACTTAATTAATGAGATTTAATCGAAATTACATTGGTTTGTTGAGTTTCATAAAAAAGTTTAGTGCTTAACAACAATTGAATAACAACTTACTTTTATTGCAGAAACTCAAATAACTCTGACAAGATCAACCCAAATTTTTTAGGTTTTGTTTCAGGACTTTTATTATACATGTACAAAACTATGTTATTTAATTTATGTGTGTGTTAAATTTTTTCGTTTAAGTCTTTAATATCTTACACCAATGTAAGTTATCATCACATTAAACAAATGTTGGCAATATAATGTAAACTTAGACTTGTAAATCTTAAACGCTTGTAAATTAGATAATACATATTCAAAACATATTATTGTAAATGTCTAATAAAATTCATGAAAAATAACCCAAATATTTGAGTTGATTTTGTCGGAGTTATTTGTGTCTTCACAAAGCAATGAAACCCTACCCTATAAATACATACAAGCATGCATGCATACATACATATAGGGGTTGTATACTTGTATCAATTAAAAACTTGATCTTACCAAAAAATTCCTTAAACCATATATGTACCATATATTGATTTTGAATATTTAAAATAAATATGTGGTTCACATTAACTCTGAATTAAAATATTGGTTTTAAATAAACAAATTAATTTTATTGTGTGTTAATATGGACCACATATTTATTTTCAAGATTATATATCAATGATCCAGATATGATTTAAGGATTTTATATAAGATCAGTTTTTTCAAAGGATATAACCCGTATATGTATGTATGTAAATGTCAACTATCCCTTATCTTAAAACAAGAACATTAATATTAATATTATTATAAATATAATAACAACAATAATAATACTATTATTGATATTATGTTCCTTTTTGTATTACTATATATAGATAAACTCTTAAGTGACATAAGTCACATAACCGTGCCTGTCATGTGAATGTTGCTTCTAATCTTTATTTCTACTTTTCTTTTCAACGATGCTTTTAAATTTCTATATAAGCGACATATATGATAACGCAAGCTCGTTAAAAAAACTCGACTTGTTTGGAATTTTTATTTTAAATTTTATTACAAAATTTGAGCTTGGCTTGTAAAAAAGTTTTCTAAGATGTTGACTTGTTTGTTATTTGTCATAGTTTTATAAAAAATTAATATATTATATAAACATACAGTTCTTGAATTAAATAAAATTTCTATTAAAAAATGATAATTTAATTTTTGAAGCAGCTTAAGTTCTATAAATGAAGCTTAAAACTCGATAACTATACGAGCCATATTTTGAAAAATAAATACATCATAAAAATGAACATTAGTTTATCTTCAAAATAAGTGTATAGAAAAAAATTGTTTTTTAAGTTCACTGTGTCTTTTGTACAAACCATTGTGTCTTTTGTGTTTTCTGCTCGATGTTGTGTTTTCCTAAATAATTCAAAATACAACGTTGTTGCATAATACATAATGTCAATTGATAATGACACAATAACGATCGAGTATGAAAGATACAATGACGAGTATGAAAAAACACAATTACATCTAATAAAAATACAAAAAATATGATTATACACAAACGTTTAAAACACACAATGAAGATAATTATACGTAATGAACTAAAAAAATTCATTTTTATAGCAACATTATACTTATTTTAAAAATAATAGTTTTTCATATTAACACTATACTCATTTTAAAAATAAAAAATATTCGTTTTTATGATATTTATTTTTAAAAAAATAATATCATATGTAAAAGTTATGAACACTTTTAAAAGATGGGAAAAAGTGGTGATGACTAAATTAACATGCAATAACTTTTCCTCTAAAATTTTGAAATTCACTCTCAAATTTAATTTTATATATCTAGTGGTCAGTAATGTTTGTTATACTTTTCACGATAAAGAGCTTATTTAGTTAAAACTACTCAAATAAAAATATAAACTAGCTTTAAATCAGTCGCACTCCCCTTTAGATGCGATAATTGACATTAAGTTAAATTTAAAATTTCAATAAGTTGTAATTTTATTAAGGTTTTGTATATAACTAGGGTTTTACCCGCCGCATTGCGGCAGTAAACCCACATTTAACTAGATAAAAAATCTCAAATATCAAAACTCGAATCAGATAAAAAATCGTTACTTTATCGTAAAACATAAATTATAGTTAAAAATCATATCCTAAAACCGTGTCAAAAGAATATCACAAACTGCGAATAAAGAATTTGCTTAAAAAGATCTTTACGAACAAAATGATATAAATGCTCGATAATGTACTAACGCGTATCGGCTCTCAAATAAAGTGCAGAATTATGCAACCATTTAGTTAAACTAATATACTAATGACTACTATCCAAAATTCTTCACTAACCGTGACTAAAGATCACACACAAAATAAAGGCGTTTTAAGTCTAATATTAAAATAATATCACTGTTTACTTGTAATGATATTTTAATATTAATATATTATAAAATTATTAATGTTATGTTAAAATATTGTTTTTATTAAATTTTTTATTATAATAATATCATATAATAATAATAATAATAATAATTTTATATTAATATTTTATTATAATTATAATTTGATAATATTTTAATAATAATAATAATAATATAATATTTTAATGTTATTATATTATTATTATATTATATATTTTAATAATATAATATTATTATTATAATATTAATATTTTTTAATTATTATAATATTATTATTAATATTGTATTACTAATAATAATAATATATTTTAATCATTTTATAGCGATAAAATGAATTTATCATGATATATCGCGAATATCAATATTCACCGAAGTTCCAAAACTTCCAAAATGTATTGATAATTATAAGAATCTATGTTTGCATTCTTTAACAATTTGAAAACTTTATAACAATTCCAAATTGAAATAATATTTAAATATATATTATTTATTTAAACGTTGTAATATTAACTTTATATATATCGATCTCTTGTTGCGGATTAACACGTAATTAATGACATAATTCATATAATTAATTCCTAATTCGAAACAACATTGACTTGTACCAATACATATATTGATACATATATCGCATGATTCGATCCAGATCGACTAATATCTTTTTAGCATGTAACTTGCGGATGCAGTCATATAAACTTATAGAACACATCAACGCACGATTGGGTTCAAATGGTTGTTTACATGACTTAGCTCATTTATTTAATTCTCATTTATACAAATTTGTTTATAACCAAAAGCTTAATTAAGTAAAAAATTGTAATGATACTTATTTATAAACTTGTCACGCGAACACATCATGATTTATATAGTTACTAGATTAATATCCCGTGTATTATACGGGTTAAATACAAAAATAATATATAGTCATTAATGAAAATCTTTATAATATAAGTCGATTTTTTAAAATAAAATACGATTAAAAATTTTGAAAAACTTAATACTTTAAGTAATAAAATAATAATATTATTTTTTTTAAATATTAATTTTTCAAAGTTTTTTTAAACATTTTATTCTAGAAACCATTTTCAATACTTCTTATTTTATAATAATTTTGCTTTTGAAAAAAAAAACTGGTTTTTATATTAGTATATGTTTAATGTCTTATATGTATTTTCAATTTAAAAATCTAAAAATGTGTATTTAATATCTAATAATATTATTTAATTTATGACGCATTAAATAAGAAAGAGAAGCGAGAAAAATATTGTGAAAATAGTTTAAATTTGTGAAATGTGTCTTTTTTATTTTAATTTATTATATATTAGCCTAGAATCCCGTGTGTTACACGGGTTAAATAATAAAAAAATAATTCGTTAATTAAACAAAAAATATTTAATAATTACACAATTGTATTTGAGATAAGATATAGTTGAATTATTCTTATTATTTATTAAATTTTAATAAATTAGTACATTATTGGAATAAAAAAATATATTTATTAATATTTAATGTAATTACTAAAAATTAATACTATTTATTAGGAGAGAGGCGGGAAAAATATTTTTTAGATTTAACCAGAACGTAACCAGAACGTAATATGTGTCTCCTAAAAATACTTATTCTTTATTAGAGTAGAAAGATAGTAGATAAATTAAAATTAACTTTGTAACATTATAGTTCATAAAACATTTACTTTTTTTTATTTTTTTAATTATTAATTATTTGTGTTTAACAAATGTAGATAAACTCTCATATATAGAGAATTTCATAGACATTGACTAAATAATATAATATATGTAGTTTACTATATGAATATGACTATTTTGTTATAAATTAAATGAAACGTGCCCAAGAATTCCTTAATTAGAATATTGTTATAAATTAAACGTGGCTTAGGGTAGGTGTTAGCTTCTCCGAAAACATCAGCACCAACATCAGCATCAGCACGAACACCAGTACCAACATCAACACCAACAGGGAATATGATTACTTCATTACTTATGTGTGCGACTAGATAGAATTCGTCGGGTTCAACCTGAGATGAACTTCATCAAATCTTATGATTATTATAAGTAATACCATACAAGACACATTGTAACCACTAACCACAAGTATTCGATCCATATATGCCATGGGTTAATTCCCTTATAAAATGTCAACGGTTTAATTTCTTCTTTTTTATTATAAACCATTCTTTCACATTCTCTAGCTTTTTCCTAAGCGAATTCAAAGATGGTAACTACTCTATTGAGTAAAGTAGCAGTCGCCATTGTTGTAGCTGTGATCGTGAGGTGGGGATGGAAATTACTCAATTGGGTATGGTTAGAGCCCAAGAAACTCGAGAAGTGGCTGAGAGATGAAGGGTATAAAGGTAATTCATACAGGTTTCCATTGGGTGACTTGATAGAGCTTTCAACTAGAATCAAAGAGGGTAAATTAAACCCAATTCCATTGACACATGATATCACTTCATATGCTCTCCCCTTTGATCATCATATCATATCTAAATACGGTACGTATATTTCTGGCTGTAAACAAACTGAAGGAACACGAACAAGCCCTTATTCGTGTTCATTTAACATTTAACTTGTTCACGAATGATTCGTAAACATTTGAGCAGGTAAAAAGTCATTCGTATGGTTTGGGCCAAAACCAAGGGTGTATATCAGGGATCCAGAGTTGATTAAAGAGATACTCCTAAGGCCAAATGATTTTATGAAACCACATCCCGAGCCGTTTCGAGACCGCATTGTTCGCGGACTTGCTGTCGCCGAGGGTCATCAATGGACCAAGCATCGTAAAATCATTAATCCTGCTTTTAATCTCCAAAATCTCAAGGTTCAAGTCCTTTTAAACTCCCTAACGTACGTCTAAATCATGAGTTGATCATGCATTGATATATATGTGCACATTCATATATGCAGATCATGTTCTCGGCTATCAGCTCAAGTTGCAGTGATATGGTCCATGAATGGGAGCTCCTGACCGCTAAAACCGGCTCGAGTGAAGTCGACGTATGGCCTTACCTCGACAACTTAGCCGGAGATATGATTTCACGAGCTGCTTTTGGTAGTTCTTATGAAGAAGGGAAAAAGATATTTGGGATCCAAAAAGAACAAGTCGATCTTTTATTCAAAATGCTTTTTTTAATTTTTATTCCTGGAGGAAGGTAACTTATCAAACTTGATTTAAATCTATAGAAACAAATATAAAAGTTTTTGTTATATAATTTATAAAAATATTGTTATATAAGATACTCCAATTATATGTATATATTAGAGATTACTAGACTAACAATGTACTAACTAACTTTAACTAATAACTTTTCTTAGTAATTTTAGTTTAAACATAACAAATGTTGAACTGATTTAACTCAAAATTTAGGTTTATACCTACCCAAGCGAACAAGAAGTTTAACGAAAACGCTAAAGAAATTCGATCCGTACTGATGGCTATAATTAACAAGCGAAAGAAAGCAATCGAGACCGGAGAATGTAAATGTGATGACTTGCTTGGAATCTTGTTAGAATCAAACAAGAAAGAGATTGAAGAACATGGAGTTGGAATGAGTATGGAAGACGTGATCGAAGAATGTAAGTTATTCTACAGTGCTGGATCCGAAACAACCTCGAATTTGATCGTGTGGACGATGGTATGTTTGAGTTTGCATCAAGAATGGCAAATCCAAGCTCGCGATGAGATTCTCCAAGTTTTTGGTACCAAGAAAGTTGATTTTGAAGGTCTAAAAAACCTAAAGATTTTAACAATGATACTAAACGAGGTTCTTAGGTTATACACCCCACTAAACATGATAACACGGGCAACTCACAAGGAAACAAAGCTCGGAAACATGATGATACCACCGGGTGTGTTGTTAGCCTTAGCCGTGATGCATGTTCATCATGATCCTGAAATATGGGGAGATGATGTACATGAGTTTAAACCTGAAAGATTTTCAGAAGGAATCATGAATGCAACCAAGAACAAAGGGTCAAGTGCGTTCTTCCCCTTTTCTGGTGGTCCTCGTGTTTGCATTGGACAAAATTTTGCGATGACAGAAGCGAAAATCACCATGGCAATGATTTTGCAACGCTTCTCGTTTGAGCTTTCACCTTCTTACAAACATTCTCCGTTCGCTGTGATCATAATTCCACCTCAGTTTGGTGCTCACTTGATTCTACGTAATATTGCGTAGTTTTTATGGAGAACTTCATATTTAAACATGCAATCGATTGTTTAAATAATCATGGGGTTGTCTGCATTTGCTCCTTTTCATTTGTTTGCGATCGATTGATTTGTTGTTTCTACGTCTTTTTGCTTGATACCAATTTGTTGTTTAAATGTTGTGATTGAATAATTTATTTGTTCATCTTTCGTTTGTTGATTTTGATTCTATAATGTCACATTTCAGATTTTGATTATATAAAATAACATGTTAAATACGTGCATAAATTAAAAAATAGTAGCTTAGTAGGTGGGGTTTGAAGACTTCTAATGAAAAGAGAAGACACCAAATAGAAATGGAATTGCATACTGGCTACAAAATATAATTGTTAATCATAAAAAATGTAACAATCAAGTTACTAAAAGATTATAAATAAATGTTCATACGTTTCTAAATATGATATTTAAATTTTAAATAGAGAAGTTAAAATGATTTATATTGGGAAATTGTTTAAATAAAATACATGCATTACAATGGGTAATAAAATGTGATTTTCAGATATTATGATGAACATATGTTATCTTCATTTGCTATATACAATATTTAGGATGTTTAGTGGGATACAAATCAAATTCTTTTACGCATTTTGATTTTTATTTGAGAGTTATTGAATTTGAATCAATAACAACAAGACGTATATGGGGTTGCTCATGTAACGAATTTTTTTTAAAAATAGGGTTAATTATAAAAATATGGTTACAATGGGCGTTGGAAATTTTTTTTTTCACAAATGGGTCTGCCTCCATTAGTAGTGGCGTTTTTAGAGGAGAGAAAGTAAGAAAATGTAGGGTGTCAGGTCATTCACGCATTTTCACCTAAAACTCCACTGCTAGTGGCGTTTTCAGTACATCAGTACCGTACCCTCAAGTTAAATGTCACTAGCAGTGGCGTTTTCACCTTAAAATGTCACTGCTAGTGGCGTTTTCAGCATTCTACCGTACCCTCACATGAAAACTCACATGAAAATGCGTGAATGACCTGACACCCTACATTCTCTTACTCTCTCTCATCTAAAAACGCCACTACTAATGTAGGCAGACTCATTTGTGGAAAAAAAAAATTCCAACACCCATTGTAACCATATTTTTATAATTAACCCTATTTTTAAAAAAATTCGTCACAATTGTTAAGTACTGGTCTAACGATTCATCAACCAAATGCCTAAACAAAAAAAGTTTAGTCATGTTTTTTATTTCTTTGGATGACGATAAAAACTCGCTTAATTGCATTGTAAACCCTAGGGTTCCCCAATTAGAGGTGGGTAAAAAACCCGGAACCGGAATCGATAACCCGAAATGGAATCTGAACAGGTTATATACGAACCGATGGTTATAGGCGGTCCCGATTCTCAGATAAACTGGAACCGGAAAAACCGAAATCGGTTCCACCTTTACCAGGACAAAACCGAACCAGAACCGATCAAAATCCGGAACCGGAACTGATTATTGACTTCGTTGACCGGAATCGAAACCGGTTCCAAAAAAACTGGTTAGCCCACCTATGCCCCCAGTACTCAACTAAACGAGAGGAACATGTAAAGCACGGCTACAAGCAAATCAGATCGGTGGCTTTCAAAAAATATTGCCATAAGTTGAAATTGAACTTAAGATTATAGGTTGTATGTCTCTCCCAAGATAAAAAGAGTTCTAGCATTCATATATATATATCGCGTTCGTCATCAATGCATCATATTTAGGTTAAATCAATCATATCATACACACAAAACTTTTTTATACATAGTTTTAATATTAAAAAATAGGGTAAATTACAGTTTCAGTTATTATAATTTAAGTATTTTACCTATTTCAACCGTAAATAGAACTGTTTTCAATACGGCTACTATGCAAAACAAGCCAACGACATTCCACCCCCACTAATTTTCACCAAATAAAAAAATCACAACCTCAGATCTGTTGGGAAAACATGCATGAAAGATCTGATCTATAATTAACATCTGATAACTCAACTAGAAATGGGTCGGAATTAATCTCGAGAACTTATCATTTAACCGCCGGAAACTCAATCGGTGGTCGGAATAAAGAGGCCACCGTACAGCGGGACTCATACCCACCGCTGCCGCAGTCCATTCCGCCTTAGCCACCGCCACCCTCAGAATATATAACAATTAAAGTGTGATATATTATAATAAATTACGTAGCGTTAACTCCTGTGAGCATTTCGTGGGATCTGAACAATCAACCAGATAAATATTAATAGTAAAATAATAATATTTCTTTACTTGAAATGCTTGTCAAGTTGTATCTTTGATATTAATTTAATTAATTTGAGTTTATGATTAATAGGTTTCGCCTCATTTGCGGTGCACATATATGATGTATATATGTGTAGCCCTCAAAGAACCAACATAAAATTGCACTAATTTTAACGTTATTTTACTTATTTTGTGAAAATAGCGTTATAAATGTTGGGATGATCAACTTCAAACGATAACCTTAAGCCGGAAACTCCTTCGGAGCAGCCTCTTTATCCCAATTGGGATATGTGTAAGGTTTGTGTCTAACCTTCCTCCTAGACCCTACTGAAATGTAGGAATATACTGCGTAAGTTTGTTTGTTTGATTAATAGATTGACTTTTTAATTGAGCCAAAACTCTTATTGAACCTAATTTTGTCTTAGAGGACTTGATCCAGTTCAATCAGCTATGTTTTGGATATGATGCCGGATTCTTGGAAAATTTTATGTGTTTTATTTACAACGCAGGTCTTAAATAATTGTCACAAAAGTGGTTAATTAGATGACATCTATGTTGAACAAGCGAAAATATATTTTATCAATAATACTATCAATATAAGAATTATTGTCCCTTTCAATATCAACATATTTGGAGGAAGTCAAAGTCACCAAAAGTATGACGTGGAGGGCCAAGGCCAAATTAATGGCCAAATTAAAGGGTAAAGACATGTCTTCATGTTATACGAAGCAAAGATGTATTTAAGCCTCGTTGAAGACCTAGCCAAAACGATCCTGATAAATAAGAAGGCCATCAGGAATTTCAATAAAAACTCACAAATATTATATAGCTAAAAAAAAGAAAACGATGATAGGAGAAGAAATTCTTTTCATTGACGCTAACACGCTACAAAAAAATAGACCTATTGCAACAACAAAATTTGTTGTCCACTTTCTTTTCGTTATATATAGCCTATAGTGACGATAGATGGTCGCTGCAAGATCGTTGCTATAGCTTAGACATATCGTCATTATACATATACACATACTCATGCATGTACAAATAAGAGGTTAACTCAACACATGCATCAAAACAAATATTTTTTTCAAAATTCAATCGAAGAGTTTAAAATTTCAAAAAAAAAAAATTGCCAAAGAGAAAAGTAGGTCCGGATGTGTGATAAAAAAAATGGTGAACGTCACCATTAAGCGCCCCTCACCGACCGGTGGATGTGTGATACGAACAAAAACAAAATGAAATTGCAGCTTGGAAGGTGATTTTGAACCAAACCATTACTTTGAACCTGGTTCCAAGCGGTTTTGCAAAATAAAATTGATTTTGCGCAAATTTTCCTAGATGTACCATGTAATAATGACATGTCATCGCTGTAGGGAAAACATATACGACGGTGTTTTGCTTAATATATGGCAAATAAAAATAAGTAAAATTAAAATAATTTTAATTATGGCAATGACTTGCCATACCTATATTAGATGATACTGATTTTTTTATTATATTTTTCTTTTTTATTTAATAAAAAAAGAATTTATTTATTTTTTTGTGATAACATGTCTTTGATATAAATAATTCATCAGGCAAGAAAATTTCATCCTATCCCAACAAAGATATTGTAACAACACATAGTTGTTACATATACGAAAATAAAAAAGATACACGAGCATCTATTACAATTTACGACGTCATGTCTTTGCTATATATCCTCTAACAGTGACAATTTATGGCGTTGTTTTATGTTTCATCTCAATAAACCCCTTTTGCTTGTAGAATACACTGATTC
This sequence comes from Mikania micrantha, assembly GCA_009363875.1. Lineage (NCBI taxonomy): Eukaryota > Viridiplantae > Streptophyta > Magnoliopsida > Asterales > Asteraceae > Mikania > Mikania micrantha. Next base: position 7,037,947 of record CM018697.1, on the reverse strand, counting down.
ATACCAATAAGCCAAGCAGGAAGCTTTGTGTTACAAGATCAGGGAAAAATATAGTTTTGTCATTTTATTATATATGTAGTATTGGTTTTAGTTATGAAATTTTATTTTTAATATGAAACATATTTAGTTATTAAAATATCATAGCTCATAATAGATTATCATATAAGTTACATCGTGATAAGAATGCAATTTTATTTGAAACCTATCAAAGTCAACGATTCCTTCTTACTAATTACCCTTTCCTTCTCTCTTTCTTGAGGAAAAAGATAGAAACAATGAGTAAAGTTGCAGTAGTCACCATTTTTGTAGCTCTGGTCTTGAAATGGGGATGGAAATTACTAAATTGGGTATGGTTGGAGCCCAAGAAGCTAGAGAAGTGGCTGAAAGATGAAGGGTATAAAGGTAATTCATACAGGTTTCCATTGGGTGACTTGATAGAGCTTGCAAGTATGATCAAAGAAGGTAAAACAAAGCACATTTCAATGACCCATGATATCACTTCATATGCTCTTCCATTTGATCATCATATCATCTCCAAATACGGTATTTATTCATCAATTTCTTTTTCTATTCATAATAAATCCATGGTTGATTTAATTTATAATGTATATAGATACTCATCAACATTAAGCATTGTCTAACACGAATCAAATTTGAATGTTATACACGACATAGTTATTATATAGTTGTTTTCACTCGATTCCCATGTATATAGTTATTCCATATCAGTCATAAGCCTCGCGGTGTAGTGTCATAGTATCTGTTTAATCAAATGGTCGTGGGTTTGAGTCTTATAAGATACAGGCTAAAAGTGATTTTATCCAAGAAAATATTAATTTGTGTTTCTAGATATTCCAAAATAATAATAATAATTATTATACGATTTTACAAGCGGGTGTGTACTTTAGCTCTCTGTTTAATGAGCCTCCATGTTATTATTTATTAAAAAAAAAAAAAAAAGTTTCCTTTTCTTTGAGTAAAGATTAATCATTTTATGAACTATTTCTGAGGCCTCTTCTAAATGAGTCTCTTTACCTCTTATGTGATAAGGGTAACGTTTGTTTTCATCTTCTCCCAGACTCTACCTAAAAGTGTGATTTAACTGTGTATGTTTGTTTGTTTATTAACGATATGAACAGGTAAAAAGTCTTTTGCTTGGTTTGGGCCAAAACCCAGAATTTATATCAGGGATCCAGAGTTGATAGAAGAGATATTGTTGAGACCAAATGATTTCAAGAAGTTACATCCCGATCCATTTCTAGATAGCATCGTCCGCGGACTGATTGCGATCGAGGGTCACAAATGGATCAAACATCGTAAAATCATCAATCCAGCTTTTAATATTCAAAATCTCAAGGTTAGAATCTTTTAATTCGGTTGATTAGATAGTTCATTTAGTCTAATTAACTTAATTTACTGATAAAAATTGGTGGATTGATATGTGCACATGCATGCAGGTGATGTTCTTGGCTATCAGCTCAAGTTGCATTGATATGATCAAAGAATGGGAGATCCTAACCGCCGTAACCGGTTCCGTTGAAGTAGACGTATGGCCATATATCAGCAGTTTAGCCGGTGATGTTATCTCACGAGCAGCTTTCGGAAGTTGTTATGAAGAAGGGAAGAAGATATTTGGATTACAAAAGGAACAAGTAGATCTTGCACTCCAAATGCTGTTTATACTTAATGTCCCCGGAAGAAGGTATGCATAACAACAATCACGTAATGACATGTGAAAGATCCGGCAATCTTTATCATACTACTAGGTTATAAACATGTGTATTACACGGGTAATACACAGGTTTGTAAATAAAAACTATTTAATTTTTTAATTATGTCTTTATAAATTTACATAACTAAAATAGTTATATTAGTTATACGTTTTAATATTAAAAAAATTTAAAAATAAAAAATTATAAAAATTTTCTTAATATGTGTGTGTATAACATTAAACATAGATGATATTATTAGTTATTAGTATTAATTTACTAAATTTATGTAAATAATGTATATAATTAATAACATTAATTGTAAGTTTTATATTTACATTTAAAAATAAACATTTATTTTTGAAAAAAATAAGAGTATGCCATGTGGAATTATTTGGACTCAATTATTAGTATAGGTAGATATCTACATAGGTGAAATTTTCGATTAATGTTATGCATACGATCTGTTCTTGACTAACCGTTAAAAAATTTTGTTACCGACCCTCATAAAATTTTAACAACCACGATAAAGTTCAATTTAAAATCATTTTAAAACCGAAAGTAATAAAATAATATAATTAATATACAAATAAACCCAATATGTGTTAATTATGATAAATCTCAATTACCAATTAAACTCAATACCTAATAATTCATAGCTTAATATGCTTTTTTGTTAGATTTTTTTTTTTTAAAATCCATTTCGATACTAATCCATCTTCGACATGCTCAAATACAATGATTTTAATGGTTTTATCATTTGAACCCTTAACTCTGTCCCATATTTGTTAGATAATTATATTTTCATGTGATTTGGTTTTTTTGGTATAATTTTAAAGGTTGAAATACATTTTCATAATGAGAATTTTGATTGATTTAAGTATAATTTATATATTTAGGTAATATGTGACATTTTCTCTAAACTAACCTTGTATATCTTCACCTTTTTTAATTTAGTTTTACCATTTTTTTGGACGAACCAACCCAAAATGATTCGAATCAGCTAAAAAAATCGAAATATTTTACAACAGACAATTGTAAATAAAAAATTTCCCGACCCCATATGAGAAAATTTTCAAAGTTCACCATAATATATGTATATGTATCATATATATCTACATGTTGTATAACTTGTCCTTAAATTTAGGTTTATACCTACGCGAGTGAACAAAAAGTTTAACCAAAATGTTAAAGAGATTCGATCTACACTCATGGCTATAATCAACAAGCGAAAGAAAGCAATTGAGACTGGGGAAGGTAAGTGTGATGACTTACTTGGGATCTTGCTAGAATCAAATAAGAAAGAGATTGAAGAACATGGAGTTGGAATGAGTATGGAAGACGTGATCGAAGAATGCAAACTATTTTACAGTGCAGGATCCGAAACAACCTCGAATTTGATCGTGTGGACGATGGTTTGTTTAAGTGTTCATCAAGAATGGCAAATCAAAGCTCGAGATGAGATTCTTCAAGTTTTTGGTAATGGGAAAGTTGATTTTGAAGGTCTAAAAAACCTCAAGATTATAACAATGATACTTAATGAGGTTCTTAGGTTATACACACCGATAAGCATGACGATCCGAGTGACTCACATGAAGGAGACAAAGCTTGGAAACATGATGATACCACCAGGTGTGTTGTTGGCTTTAGCCGTGATGCATGTTCATCATGATCCTGAAATATGGGGAGATGATGCGCACGAGTTTAAACCTGAAAGATTTTCGGAAGGAATCTTGAATGCAACTAAGAACAAAGGCTCTAGTGCGTTCTTCCCCTTTTCTGGTGGTCCTCGTGTTTGCATTGGACAAAATTTTGCGATGACAGAAGCGAAAATCACCATGGCAATGATTTTGCAACGCTTCTCGTTTGAGCTTTCCCCTTCTTACAAACATTCTCCGTTCGTTGTGATTATAATGCCACCTCAGTTTGGCGCTCACTTGATTCTACGTAACATTGCATAGTTTTTATGGAGAACTTCATATATAAACATGCAATCGATTGTTTAAATAACCATAGGGTTGTCTGCATTTGCTCCCTTTCATTTGTTTGCGATCGATCGATTTGTTGTTTCGACGTGTTTGTTGACTCGTCTGTTCTCTTTTCGTTTGCTTGATACCAATCTGTTGTTTAAATGTGTGTGTTTGAATAATTTATTTTTTCATCTTTCGTTTGTTGATTTTGATTCTATAGTGTCACACTTTAGATTTTGATTCTATAAAATAACATGTTAAATACGTGCATAAATTAGAAAAATAGTAGCTTAGTTGGTGGGGTTTGAAGACTTCTAATGAAAAGAGAAGACACCAAATACACTACTAGAAAACTTAGCAATTGCCACCAAAAATTGCCACCAAAATAAATGGTAGGAAATTTTGCGACCAATTTCCCACCATATGCAAATTAAACACATGATGAGTCAAAAATTTTATGAGCATTTATTTTTTGTGGCAAAATGGTGGGTAAAAGCAGTAACTCTAAATTGCCACGAGAATAATGGTAGCAAAAATGAAATTTTAAATGGTAACCCTAACTTATATCCGTCATTTCCCCAATTCCCCAAATCAAATTAACCCTACATCTCTTCAATACAGCACCTGCGGCCTCTTCCATTTCTACATTTCTACATTGCGCTCGATTCGTGGTCACACCGTATAGTCCAAGAGCCGGTCAATTTCTCTTCTCCCTTCGCTAGGTGTCGCTCGATTTTGCTCTTCATCTTGCAACAATCGCTAGATTGGCTGTATGTATATGTTTAAGGTTTTGTGATTGCATTGTTTTCAATCTGTAGTTATGTTTGCTAGATGATCAATGAATTTTTTAGATCAAATACACGGACCGATGGCTTACTTTTAATCAATTGACAGGATGCCTTCTTCAATTTTATTGTGAACCACCAGAAGCTAGGCTCATGCGAGTCTTCTTTGCTTGCTAGTTGTCGCAATGATAATCATCATCACTGTTTGGAAGTCGCTTCAAGAAGTATCTATAGTATATATACTGTAGTATGATTTATAATGATATTGTTTGTTAAGGTAATCAATGATAATAATACTGATAATGATGATATTGTTTGTTTTTCACCATTTTTAGAATATTTGATCATGGTTTATATTTAGTTATTTAACATCAACTAACATTAGGATTGATAGCACTTCATTTGATTCATCATTTATGAAACCGAGATGTGTGAATTTGGATTATTTGTTTGCATAAACTTGCTCTACATAAGTAGAATTTAGATAAATCACCATGCAAAATAATAATTTGTCAAATTTATAAAAGTTAAGTTGTGTTGGTTTGCAGATCAAAAGGTGTGTTTTCCAGTCATTCTTCGCTTAAACTATGAGATGCAATGCAAGTTTTACGTAAATAATTTAAGGGCTCTAGTAGTTGTATAGTTGATCCTTCTATATATATGTTTGTTTGCTTGTGCCCTAACTATGTTACACACATTTAATACAGGAATTGGGTGGACTTCTTGGAAGAAAAGGTGGTTTATTTTAACAGAAACCTCATTGGTCTTCTTTAAAAGTGTTCCAGTAAGTTATTTTTCTTAAATGGAAATATAATCTTCTCAATATGGATGTATTTTTTATGCTTTTAGGATAATTATCTTTAAACCTCATTTGTTACTATTTGCATGTGGAGCAGAATCTTGTGAGAAGAGAGTTAAACATTAGGGTCATTCAAATCTTTCATTGACAATTTTATCATTCACTGAAATAGTAGTGACCCGAGCGCACATGGTAGGAAAGACGCTGAGGTATGTTAATTTTTTTCTATTTTATATGAATAACAATTTTATCATTCACTGAAATGATAAAATTGGAGTTTGAATTGGTATACAAGTAGATCTTAGATAAGAATTAGTATACTATGATATCAACAATCCAATAATTATCTTTCACTAATTCTAATCTACAACTTCTTGTTTTCCTTCTTCTTTAACATCCTCTTTTGTATGTCATCTCATCTCTAACCATCGTTACATGTTATGGACATTAGATTAGTTATTCAATGCAATAGAAATGTTCTTCTTTAAATGATTAATTTATCAGTTTTTTTTTCATTTTTCTAAAATTATATCTCTAATTTGTGAGATAGGTTATAAAAATGGATATTTGGCTTGTTTATGAACTATATTAAGGGTTGTAAGTCAATAATTATATAATATGTATGCATCACTTATCTATTCTATTATGTAGAATTAAATTAGACTTAATCCCTTATTAATTTTCATTGGTTGTTTTGTAGAATGAAAAGTTAAACGAGATTATCAAGGAGCTTGTGAAGGAAAAAGAAGAAGAAAAAGGAAGATTAAATGGAATTATTGCAGAGTTGGAGGCTGAAAAGGAAAAACACAAGATGGAGAAAGAAGCAATAAGCAATAGGATGTCAAAAATTGAAGACATGTTAAAAACTATGGTCCGAAGATAAACTTTAAAACGCTTTTATTTGATTGTTTTGGATTTTTTTATGTTTGGATAGTTTGTATTCAGTTTGATGTTTAATCTGTTTTTGTTACTTGAGATATTATGTTTAGAATTTTACTGTGTTTGGTTATTTGATATTGGAATGGAATGATGATCAGGTGGTTTTAGTATTAAAAATAATCTGGGTTTATTTGGATTGGTGGGAAAATGGTAGCTAATGATAGTTAGAATAATATGGTAGCAAAATGGTAGCAACCAAGATGGCAAAAAAAATGGTGGCAAAATGGTAGCAAACAAAATGGTAGCAAAATGGTAGCAACAAAATGGTAGCAAAATGGTAGCAAACGAAATGGTAGCAAAATGGTAGCAACAATTGTGACTTTTTTAGTGGTCGCAAGTTATGGTGGCAAAAAATATAATGGTGGCAAAACGGTAGCAATAGGTCTTTTGCCACCAGGGTTTTACCCACCGCCTTTTTGGTGGCAATTTGGTCTCAAAATGGCAATTGCCACCATTTTGCAACCAAAATTCTGGAAGCAAATCCCTTGTTTTGTAGTAGTGATAGAAATGGAATTGCATACTGGCTACAAAATATAATGGTTAATCATAAAAAAATGTAACAATCAAGTTACTAAAAGATTAGAAATAAATGTTCATACATTTCTAAATATGATATTTAAATTTTAAATAGAGAAGTTAAAATAAGTTATATTTGGAAATTGTTTAAATAAAATACATGCATTACAATGGGTAATTAAGATGTGATTTTCAGATAATGATGAACATATGATATCTTAATTTGCTATATACAATATTTAGTATGTTTAGTGGGATACAAATCAAATTCTTTTACGTATTTTGATTTTTATTTAAGAGTTCTTGAATTTAAATCAATAACAAGACGTATATGGGGTTGCTCATGTAGTTATCTCATGTTCAAGTCTAACCTAGAGTATCAAAAAATTAAAACACTTGATATCCGGTCACAATTGTTAAGTACTGGTCTAACGATTCATCAACCAAATGCGTAAACAAAAAAAGTTTAGTCATGTTTTTTATTTCTTTGGATGACGATATAAACTCACTTAATTGCATTGTAAACCCTAGGGTTCTCCAATTAGAGGTGGGTAAAAAAACCCGGAACCGGAACCGACAACCCGAACCAGAACCAGAACTGGTTATACACGAACCGGTGGTTATAGGCGGTCTCGATTCTTAGATAAACTAGAACCGAAAAAATCGAAATCGGTTCCACCTTTACGAGGCCAAAACCGAACCGGAACAGATCAAAAACCGGAACCGGAACCGAAACTGGTTCCAAAAAAACCGGTTAGTCCACCTCTGCCCCTAGTACTCAACTAAACGGAAGGAACATCAAAAAATATTGTCATAAGTTGAGATTGAACTTAAGATTATAGGTTGTATGTCTCTCCCAAGATAAAAAGAGTTCTAGTATATATTCATATATCGCGTTCGTCATCTATGTATCATATTTAGGTTAAATCAATCATATCATACACACAAAAAACTTTTTTATACATATTTTTTAATATTAAAAAATAGGGTAAATTACAGTTTCAATTATTATAATTTAAGTGTTTTAACTATTTTAACACTAAATAAAATTGTTTATCAATACAGCTACTATGCAAAACAAACCAACGACATTCCACCACCACTAATTTTCACCAAATAAAATATCACAACCTCAGATCTGTTGGGAAAACATGCATGAAAGATCCGATCTATAATTAACATCTGATAACTCAACTAGAAATGGGTCGGAATTAATCTCGAGAACTTATCATTTAACCCGCCGGAACCTCAATCGGTGGTCGGATTAAAGAGGCCACCACAGCTTTTCACTTCGCCGGAGACACAACGCGTGTCAGCGGCACTCATCCCCACCGCTGCCGCAGTCCATTCCGCCTTAGCCACCGCCACCGCCACCGTCACCGTCGTGCCCTAGCCAGAATATATAACAATTAAAGTGTGACATATTATAATAAATTACGTAATGTTAACTCCTGTGAGCATTTCGTGGGATCTGAACAATCAACCAAATAAATATGGGAGAATTTCATATATATCCCTACAAACTTCCTAAATATCATATATATCCAAATCAAACTTTTAATATCAAATATGTCCTTCTCTGATAATTTTTAACTTAATGACAAATTTACCCTTTTTAATTATGCTATTATTTTAATTCTCTTAATTGTTTTTGGGTTATCTTCATTCCATTCGTCTCATCGGCGTTGCGCAAGATATTGACTGGTTATCTTCATTCGTTCGTTTAGTCGGTGCAAGATATCGAGTTTGTGTCATTTGTTCACATTGATTCACGTAATCACGTGAGTAAGTTTGTGTCCTTTAATTTGATTAGTTCAATTTCTATTGTTTGCTTCGATCAACTAGTAAAAGGGGATAATGAATAGAATAAAATATATTTTTAGTTTTTTGAGAAAGATATATTCGATATAATGCAATTTAAGGGTAAGATGGTCATATTAACATGTTTTTTTTAGTAAAATATATTAAGAAGGATAAATATGATATTCTGGCAATTAGATGAGGATATATTTGAAATTATAAGTTTAATTTGGGTATATATGATATTTAGGAAGTTTGTAGGGATATATATGAAATTCTCCCAATAAATATTAATAGTAAAATAATAATATTTCTTTACTTGAAATGCTTGTCAAGTTGTATCTTTGATATTAATTTAAGAGTAAAATGTCATTTTCGTAGACAATTTTTGTTATTTTAGTCAAATATTTTAAATTTTGAAATTTTAGTCATTATGATTTCATTTTATTGTCATTTTGGTTATTATGATTTCTATTTTACTATGAGTCCAATTAAATCTAAACTTTTAAACTAAAATGACAAAAATTACCAAACTATAAGGACAAAAATGACAATAAAATGAAACCATAATGACCAAAATGGCAAAATTTAAACTATTGGAATAAAATATCAAAAGTTGCCAAACTATAGGGATTAAAATAATATTTTACTTTTAATTTAATTAATTTGAGTTTATGATTCATAGATTGATTTTTTAATTGAGCCAAAACTCTTATTGAACCTAATTAATTTGGTCTTAGAGGACTTGATCCAGTTCAATCAGCTATGTTTTGGATGCTGGATTCTTGGTAAATTTTATGTGTTTTATTTACAACGCAGGTCTTAATTAATTGTCACAAAAGTGGTTGGTTAGATGACATCTATGTTGAACAAACGAAAATATATTTTTTCAATAATACTATCAATATAAGAATTATAGTCCCTTTCAATATCAACATATTTGGAGGAAGTCAAAGTCACCAAAAGGATGACGGGGAGGGCCAAGGCCAAATTAATGGCCAAATTAAATTCATGTTATACAAGCAAAGATGTACTTAAGCCTCGTTAAAGACCTAGCCAAAACGAACCGGATAAATAAGAAGGCCATTAGGAATTTCAATAAAAAATGACATATTATAAAGCTAAAACAAAAAGAAAATGATGATATAAGAGAAGAAATTCTTTTCATTGACACTAACGTGCTACAAAAATCAGACCTATTGCAGCAACAAAATTTGTTGTTCACTTTAATTTTGTTATAGCCTATAGCGACGATAGATGGTCGCTGCAAGATCGTTGTTATAGCTTGGACATATCGTCATTATACATATACGCATACTCATGCATGTACAAATAAGTGGTTAACGAGGAACAAACGTAACAAAATTCAACGCATGCATCAAAACAAATAATTTTTTCAAAATTCAATCGAAGAGTTTAAAATTTCAAAAAAAAAATTGCTAAAGTAGAGAAAAGTAGGTCCAGATGTGTGATACGAACAAAAACAAAACGAAATTTCAGCTTGGAAGGTGATTTTGAACAAACCATTACTTTGAACCCGGTTCCAAGCGGTTTTGCAAAATAAAATTGATTTTGCTCAAATTTTCCTATGTGTACCTGTAATAACGGCATGTCATCGATGTAGGGAAAACATATACGACGGTGTTTTGCTTAATATATGGCAAATGAAAATAAGTAAATAAAAATAATTTTAATTATGGCAATGACTTGCCGTGGGTATATGATATTGATTTTTTTATTATATTTTTCTTTTTTACTTAATAAAAAGTAATTTATTTTATTTGATAACGTGTCGTCGCTATAAATAATTCATTAGGCAGCAAAATTTCTTCCTATCCCAACAAAGATATTGTAACAACACATAGTTGCTACATGTAAGAAAATAAAAAAGACACACGAGCATCTATTACAACGTCATGTCTTTGCTATCTATCCTCACAATTTATGGCGTTGATTTATGTTTCATCTCAATAAACCCCTTTACTTGTAGAATACACTGATTCATACCAATAAGCCAAGCATGAAGCTTTTTGTTACAAGATCAGGGAAAAATATAGTTATGTAATTTTATTATATATGTAGTATTGGTTTTAGTAATAAAATTTTATTTTTAATATGAAGCATGTCTAGTTATTATAATATCATAGCTCAAAATAGATTATCATATAAGTTACATCGTGATAAGAATGCAATTTTATTTGAAACTTATCAAAGTCAACGATTCCTTCATATTAATTACCAATTCCTTCTCTCTTTCTTGAGGAAAAAGATAGAAACAATGAGTAAAGTTGCAGTAGTCACCATTGTTGTAGCTCTAGTCTTGAAATGGGGATGGAAATTACTAAATTGGGTATGGTTGGAGCCGAAGAAACTAGAAAAGTGGCTGAAAGATGAAGGGTATAAAGGTAATTCATACAGGTTTCCATTGGGTGACTTGATAGAGCTTACAAGTATGATCAAAGATGGTAAAACAAAGCACATTCCAATGACACATGATATCACTTCATATGCTCTTCCATTTGATCATCATATCATCTCCAAATACGGTATTTATTCATCAATTTCTTTTTCTATTCATAATAAATCCATGGTTGACTTAATTTATAATGTATATAGATACTCATCAACATTAAGCATTGTCTAACACGAATCAAATTTGAATGTTATACACGACATCGTTATTATATAGTCGTGTTTTCACTCGATCCCCATGTATATAGCTATTCCATATCAGTCATAAGCCTCGCGGTGTAGTGTCATAGTATCTGTTTAATCAAATAGTCGTGGGTTTGAGTCTTATAAGATACAGGGTAAAAGTGATTTTATCCAAGAAAATATTAATTTGTGTTTCTAGATATTCCAAAATAATAATAATAATTATTATACGATTTTACAAGCGGGTGTGTACTTTAGCTCTCTGTTTAATGAGCCTCCATGTTATTATTTATTAAAAAAAAAACAAAAAAAAAAGTTTCCTTTTCTTTGAGTAAAGATTAATCATTTTATGAACTATTTCTGAGGCCTCTTCTAAATGAGTCTCTTTACCTCTTATGTGATAAGGGTAACGTTTGTTTTCATCTTCTCCCAGACTCTACCTAAAAGTGTGATTTAACTGGGTATGTTTGTTTGTTTATTAACGATATGAACAGGTAAAAAGTCTTTTGCTTGGTTTGGGCCAAAACCCAGAATTTATATCAGGGATCCAGAGTTGATAAAAGAGATATTGTTGAGACCAAATGATTTCAAGAAGTTGCATCCCGATCCGTTTCTTGATAACATTGTCCGCGGACTTATTGCGATCGAGGGTCACAAATGGATCAAACATCGTAAAATCATCAATCCAGCTTTTAGTGTTCAAAATCTCAAGGTTCGAATCTTTTAATTCGGTTAATTAAAAATTTCATTTAGTCTAATAAACTTTATTTACTGATAAAAAATGGTGGATTGATATGTGCACATGCATGCAGGCAGGGGCGTACCCACATTGAGGTCAAGGGGGGCAGTCGTCCACCTTGAAAAAAAAAATTTAGTAGTATATATAAGTTAGAATCCTGATCGTCTCTAGTAAAATTTTGCAATCACCCTCATTAAACTTTTGATTTCTAAGTGTTAATTAATAAATTAAGTTGAAAAATGCCCAACTAATAATTTAAACCTAATGTTAAATCAAGTTTAGTATTAATTATAGTACGTTAATAATTTACGGTTACGAATACGGTTCAGTTTTTTGTATTAACAATTTTCATCTTTTTTGAACATTCCAACTTTAATATTCGAATTAACTAAGGAGCCTTTTTTTACTCATCCTAGGCACCCCTAATTCTTAGGGCCGTCCCTGACTAGCCCATTATAAAAACTTATATTATTAGTTTAAATAAAATATTAACATAACACTTGAAGTAATATTTGTGTAATCAAATTGTTTATGAGAATTTAAGCAATAATTGTATTTATTTTATACAGAAATGGTTATTTAGGAACATCTCCTACACGTTGTTTTGAATATATATAAAAAAAATAAATTCATGTAGTGAACAACTTTAGATATATTGTATTTTCATTATGTATTTATATATGAAACTTAGTTTGATTGTCGTTTTCTAACATGACCCGACTCGATCTGCCCCAACCCAACTTGAACACCAACGAACCTAAAAAAATTCCGCCCTACTGAAAAAAATTTTTGGGTCCGCCACTGCTTGCAGGTGATGTTCTTGGCAATAAGCTCAAGTTGCACTTATATGATCAAAGAATGGGAGATCCTAACCGCCGTAACTGGTTCCGTTGAATTGGACGTATGGCCATATATCAGCAGTTTAGCCGGTGATGTGATCTCACGAGCAGCTTTCGGAAGTTGTTATGAAGAAGGGAAGAAGATATTTGGATTACAAAAGGAACAAGTAGATCTTGCACTCCAAATGCTGTTTATACTTAACGTTCCCGGAAGAAGGTATGCATAACAACAATCAAGTAATGACATGTGAAAGATCTGGCAATCTTTATCATACTATATCTACATAGGCAAAATTTTCGATTAATGTTGTATACTTGTATATATGATCTGTTCTTAGCTGACCCTTAAATAATTTTGTTACCTATCCTTATAAAATTTTAACAACCACGATGAAGCTCAATTTAATATCATTTTAAAACCGAAAGTAATAAAATAATAAAATTAATATACAAATAACCCAATATGTGTTAATTATGATAATCTCATTACCAATTAAACTCAATACCTGATAATTCATAGCATAATATGCTTATTTGTTAGTTTTTTTTTGAAAATCCATTTCGATACCAATCCATCTTCGACATGCTCAAATATTTGAACTGAAGGGAAGCAATACATTGATTTTAATGGTTTTATCATTTGAACCCTTAACTCTGTCCCATATTTGTTAGATACTTATATTTTCATGTGATTTGGTTTTTTTTTGGTATAATTTTAAAGGTTGAAATTTATTTTCATCATGAGAATTTTGATTGATTTAAGTATAATTAATACATTTAGGTAATATGTAACATTTTTTTCTAAACAAACATTGTTTATCTTCACCTTTTTTAATTTAGTTTCACCATTTTTTTAGATGAACCAACCCAAAATGATTCGAATATAGCTTAAAAATCGTAATATTTTACAACAGACAATTGTCAATAAAAAATTTTCCGACCCCATATGAGAAAATTTTCAAAGTTTACCATAATATATGTACATGTATCATATCTATATGTTGTATAACTTGTCCTTGAATTTAGGTTTATACCTACGCGAGGGAACAAAAAGTTTAACCAAAATGTTAAAGAGATTCGATCTACACTCATAGCTATAATCAACAAGCGAAAGAAAGCAATTGAGACTGGGGAAGGTAAGTGTGATGACTTACTTGGGATCTTGCTAGAATCAAATAAGAAAGAGATTGAAGAACATGGAGTTGGAATGAGTATGGAAGACGTGATCGAAGAATGCAAACTATTTTACAGTGCAGGATCTGAAACAACCTCAAATTTGATCGTGTGGACGATGGTTTGTTTAAGTGTTCATCAAGAATGGCAAATCCAGGCTCGAGATGAGATTCTTCAAGTTTTTGGTAATGGGAAAGTTGATTTTGAAGGTCTAAAAAACCTCAAGATTATAACAATGATACTTAATGAGGTTCTTAGGTTATACACACCGATAAGCATGACGACTCGAGTGACTCACAAGAAGGAGACAAAGCTTGGAAACATGATGATACCACCAGGTGTGTTGTTGGCCTTAGCCGTGATGCATGTTCATCATGATCCTGAAATATGGGGAGATGATGTGCACGAGTTTAAACCTGAAAGATTTTCTGAAGGAATCCTGAATGCAACTAAGAACAAAGGCTCAAGTGCATTCTTCCCATTTTCTGGTGGTCCTCGTGTTTGTATTGGACAAAATTTTGCGATGACGGAAGCGAAAATCGCCATGACTATGATTCTGCAACGCTTCTCGTTTGAGCTTTCATCTTCCTACAAACATTCTCCATTCGCAGTGATTGCTCTTCCTCCTCAGTTTGGGGCTCACTTGATCCTACGTAATATCTAATCATTTTAATTATTTACGAATGTAATTTATATTGAAGACAAATTTAAATATGGTAGGTTACATTATTAAATTTATCGTCATCGTTATATGACTTAGCATATCTTACTATCAGTAAGCTAAGGTGAACTTTGGTCAAGACATAACAGGACTGCCGTACTAATCAGTACGAGCCGTATATGAAACAGTTGTAAAACAGTAAAATATGGGTACGTGGCATTATTAATATTGTAATATGTATCAAATTCAACTCATAAAAGTTCTGTAAGCTTGGTTGTATTTTTTTTCATTTTGTAAACTTGGTTGTACTTTAGGGTAGTTATTATGGTTAACGGTGTTATGTATGAAGTTAATTATCGTTAACAATTGTTAGTTATGTGACAATTAGTATGTTACCGTTAAAGCCCAAACATTACTTGTGTAGTTGTATATTACACTTAAAGTTGTTAGAGTATGTTACAGTTACTTCAAGTTATATCTCTTATTTTTCATATCACTAATATCATTAAGACCATTCACATATTTTTGTCATCTAAATATATAATATTTATATGTTGAACAGCGTTACACTAATGATTTTCAAGACAACTTATACAAGGTCTTATATGATTTATATTTTATTAGAAGAAATTTAATTCATTCTTATTTGAACCTTTAACTTGATGAATAAAAGAAACACAACTTAACATCATGATATTGATGTTTTGTAGGGTGTGTATTGGTCGGTTTTTGTCATAGTTAAAACTCAAAACTTAAATATCAGATTTTGGGTTTTAAGCATCTTTGGGTTCATTTTAAAACACACATATGGGTTCTGTTTGGGCTCTGGTTTTTTTTAACTAAATCACTATTTAACATTTAAAATTATATATATAAATTTATATATTCAGTAAAAATCATTTGTTTTTTGATTTCATAGGCTAAAAAAAATAAACAATTTATTTTATATTTTGGTATTATACATTTAATTAATTTGAAACTCTTGTTCATGTGTGACCTTTTGTATCAAAAATCAAGAAATATAAAAATATATGATTTAATATTATGAAATTTTTGGAAGGTATGTATACATACACACATATTTTTTGTAAGGTATACATACATATATATGTACTTACATACATATAGATGCATATATTTGATTTTCTTCGTTTTTTTATTTTAGGTAAAACCAAAATAACGCAACTTTCGGTTTTTAGAAAAAGTTACACAAAATCCGTCAGTTCACATTTAGGTTTGGTTTTTTGCTTTTTGGTTTTAGGTGGATTTTTCCGGTTTCATGCACACCTCTTGAGTAACAAAATATGTGACTTAAATATTAATATATAATAAATATTTAATAAAACAACAAAAGTACAAAAGATTTGAACAAATTCTCTTTAGATTAAATTTTAGTTTTCATCCAAGTTTAATCAGTTTTACGTACCCCTTTATAATAAGGTTTCATTGTTTTAAAAATGACCTAAAGTAATATATATATATATATATATATTAACGTTTTTTGTAGTTTTAAATAAATGTTCTTAGATACTTAAGAGTCTTTAAATAAAATTGCATTTTAGTTCTTTTATATTGTGTTGACAACAAGATGACATGATATACATTGCCGCCTAGTTTTAATGATCTTATTAGTTATTTCACGTCGGGGTGAAACGATTTTCAAAAAAGTCAAACGTAAACTCAAACAAATAATATATACTAGAAAAGTTACCCGCGCGTTACGGCGAGACGATATGATTAAGATTTGTGCGTTATAACGTGATGGTACAATTGAAAAAAAAGATATGAAGTCGTGATTAATTGATTGCGAAGACTGAAAGTAGATTGAAAACATTATTATGTTTTATGTTGCATGTATGAATTTAAAAATATTAATAGAAGAAATTATAAGAAAAATAAAAAACAAAATTGCATGATGTGACGTATTTACGAATTTCATTACTTACATTGTGTATTAGGTACATAAAAAGATGTATAAAGTTACAACAACTTGATTTTATATATCAAAACATATATAAAAGTTATTATATAACGGTGCGATGTTATTTAGTTGTTCGTCTTGGTGTCGTTCCTCAGGGATAACATGTCGTCAGTTTATATAACTCACGATTCTATACATTTTTTAAAATTTTTAAAAAATTATTATGAAAAATCAGATTGTATATAATATAGGAGATATAGTGTATACATTAAAAGGCACATTGCAACGGTGTACTAAAAATGATGAATAAGTTGCATCAATCTAAAAAACTGTTAAAAAAAACAAAACAATCAATATGTAGCTAAAATAGTGATCGTAAAAATTAAAATTACAGAATCTGAAAGCGTATTTAAAAGAAAGTAAAATAAAATGTAGTTAACCCGATCGAAAACATAGACGAACTCAGTGTTGATTAATATTTATACCGAAACTCATTTATCAAAAGAACGCCGTAGCATTAACTTAGAGTATATGCAAATATTATATTTAAAGTAATTAATAAACGCATATCACAACATTAACTCAAATTATACGGGAAGATTATATTTTAAAATCGAATTTTTTTTCGAAATATAGAAAGAGAAGGGTTATTGTGAAAACCATATCGTATATAATATTGGAGATAAACTCCAAACTACAAAACACACAACGTGATGGTATATTCAAAAATGATGAAGAAGTTACGTCGTTGTAAAAAATGATAAGAAAAACAAAACAATCGAATGTAGCTAAAATATTATGACTTTGTAAAAATTAGAATTATGAAACTCAAAAATGTATTTTAAAAAGAAAATATACCGTAGTTAACTCGAATGAAAACATAGACTAACTTGGTTTTGATTAATATTTATAACAAAACGTAAGTGTTAAAAGCATATCGCAATACGGAAAAATAGTATTTTAAAGTGAGGAAAATAAAATTTGGTAAATTGAACTATTGAAAGGGGAAGGGATTCCAACCCTTGACCCCTTATATCTCACAAAAACAATTCTACCAACTCCTCTAACCTAACATTAGTTATAACTTTTGCTTACAAAGTATATATTTATATTAATATGGCAGCACATCACACGCATTGGTTTTTATTAAGTATGTAATATGCATACGTCGTTACAACAATAAAAATAATAAAAATAAAGTAATTAAAAACAAAACCTTAAAATCACCACACAAAATTGTTTCGTGATGTTGGACTAGTAAAAAAAAAAGCAGAATAAAAGGTTTAAAAACCCAAAACAGTTTCAAAAACCCAAACATAAACATAGATCTAACTAGAGGTTACTCCACGTGTTACGACGGTTACCCTATATTTAAGAGGAATTGAAACCCATATAACATAAAGTTATCTATACTTCGTAAAACTTTAAATCTCAAAACACATAACATTTTAAAAGTAATTGCAGAGAAGTACAAATTGCCTAAACTTGCATCACATAATTATATAAAAGTTTCTTTTATCCGTAATATTTTAAAAAAGCGCTAACAATTAAAAAATAAGATTATATAATATTATTATAATAATTATTATTATACTAATATTATAAAATATTTATTATTATTATTATATTATTATATTATTATAATATTATAATAATAATATATTTTAATATAATTATATTATTATTATCATTATTATAATATTATTATTATAATAATATATTTTAATATTATATTATTATTATTATTATTAAATTATTATTACTGTTCATTCAACATTCAAATGTATATATATATATGTTAACTAGAGGTTACCCCGCACGTTGCGGCGGTAACCCTATATTAAACAGCAAAAAACATGCTCACGGTGTGAATGAAGAACAATGTAGGGTATCTCGCGCGTTGCATTGAGTAATATCAGAATGAGAACATGATTTTGTATATTAAAATGCAAATATAAAAGCACGTCAAAACACTTAAAACGTAGTCGTCGTAATCGTGACCGTGATTAAAAAAAGAAATGTGCTTATTCGTAAAATCTAGTATTAAGAAACACAAACATAGGACGTCTCAAAACAATAAGCCGTAAAAACATGTGGCACCTCAAAGAATATGAACTCAAACTTACGCACGTAATGCTAAAAATCGTATAACGGAAATAATATAAAATGTATTAGCATTCGCAAATTTAACGTAAAGACATATGAAAATAAAGCTAACAAATAATACATATAAACATTATTAATATTATTTAATTATTTTTATTATTTAATCACTACTGTTATTTAATTATTATTGTTATTATTTAAATAAAAAAATAAAAAAAATAAAAAGTTGTAATTTACGTGAATGGAGACTACAAACCAATAAAACTATATTTATTGATTTAAACCGTCAGGCTCTCAGCTCAAAGATTGAAGTCTGTGAAAAGTTCAAATATATATTGAATACTAATAATAATTAGGATGTAATTATCTATGTAAGCAATGATATATTTGGTATAATTTTTATTAGTTTAATATTATTACTTTTCCATTCCTTTCCATTTGTATATATAGTAATAAGAAAACATTAAAATAAACAATAATAAATATAACTAAAAAATAATAAATCCAAAAGTCAAACACTAAAAAACCTGCAAAATAATATATAAAACTAATGTGCCACATGAATCAATGATACCACATTACTATTTTTCTTTGTAATTAATGCGACTCCACATCAAAATTGTTTATATACTAACGAGTCAACCTATTTGGTTTTCTCCTGTCATGGTTAGTTATTTTGTTTTAAGCTTGTATAAAGATAACCTCAGAGCCCGCCATTAATAAGGACAAACCGGGTTACCGTTTTAGGGTTCAACTTTTTGAGGGGTCTAAATATTTTAATTTTTTATTATATTTAATATAAAAAATATAATACTCATTAAGTTTAAATAAGTATAATATTTAAGGTAATAAATATTGAGCCTATTATGTTTATATAAGTAGGGTGTCAAAAATCCCCGAACCCGTCTAACCCAACTTGCGTCAAACCCGAAGAAGTTTAATAGGGTTGGGTTATTTAGGCAAAAAAGTTAGTCGGGTTATACGAGTCAACCCGATTAACCTGAACCGTTAATAGGGTCGTGTTTTGGTTGTATTTCTATAAATTAGCCAGATTTCATGTTAACCCGAATACCTGAATAAAGATGATTAATATTTTTTTGGATATATTAATTATTTAATATAAAACATATTTAACTTTTCACCTGCATATTTAATTACGTTAACTATTTATGATTAGGCTATTAATCAAATTACATATTGTTCAACACATTTTCCATTAAATTATATGTTTAGAACATGAATTATTTGTAGAAATTTAAAATTAAGTCAATATAATAACAAATAAATAATAACCCGATTGACCAAACCTGAATAACTCATGATCCGACTAACCCCAACGTTATTAGGGTCAGATTGCAGTTCTATAATTTATAAAGAAAACCCAACTAACCCGACGTGATTTATCCGAAACCCGGTCGAGTTGACCAATCAACACCCCTAACTATGATTTTACTATGTTTATTGTTATAATGCTAATTATCATTTAAAAAAAGAAATTTATGTAATTTATAATTCATTGAGCCTACGAGCATTTTAGTCTTAAGCACTTAAATTCTTAAATTCTTAGACCGTCCTGAATAAGCATGTAATGTTTTAGATATGAAAGAAACAAGTAAACCACCATCTCATGCATCTCATTATCTTACATTCTTATGCGCCTTTATAACCTATCAAGTCCAAAATTAGGCACACATCAAATGATATATATATATATATATACGAGTCGGTTTGAAGGGTCGTCTCAAGTTTTTTTGTGGCTTAAAGTGGGAATAAAAATCGAGGCACTCTTTCGACAATATATAAAAACATTCCTTTTGTTTAAGAAAAAAGATATGGATTATCATGAAAGAAAAAACTACAAAAAACTATAAATCGCAAACAAAACGTGTACATTAACTACAAATATAAAAAGATAAGAAATTTTACCTCAATCAAAATTCGTTACAATAAGTTACCCAAAAAATTTGAGACTCTTACATTTTAAGGCCTTAAGCTAGAGCTTTTTTTAACACATAAGAGCCGGCCATGACTTTGATTAACCCGCTCACTAACAAAAGATGAGTTTCAGCATGAGGTGTAGGGAGCTTTGGCTACATGTCACTTTGCAAACTATCCTATCCAACCAAGATGCAATTCCAAAGTTACACACCAATGCCATCCACGACTGATTCTTTGTTCGTTCGCTAGATGGACGATTTTGTTTTTTTTAATGGATCAAAATTAGCAACTAGATTGATGGTGTTGTCTTTTACTATTATATGTATATATTAAAAACCATTGCCTTATGAATAGTAAGGTTTGCTTCTTTTGACTTTACCCATCATGTTTTGCAGATTATGTTGCCCCCACTTAACTTTGGATTATGCCTCTCATTTGGCCGCGTCCCAAAAATCTCCAGTTATATAGTACAAGAAATAGTACAACATCATACATTATTGTATACAATTACCCTAATTATTTTTTTTACAGCCACTTGCTTTTGAAGTGGGTATAGGAGGCCATACCTCTTAATCTTTTCCAAATTCCATACGAAAACGAAAGCCATCTGCTTCTTCAGGTTATTGGGAGAAAAAGGAAACAATATCATTTGCTTCTTCAAGTTCTTGGGAGAAAAAAAGGAAAAGAATAAGCACTTGCAAAACCCTTTCAAGGTATCTTTCTACCTCCCAATTTTTGTGCTTTGAAGTTGTTGCTTCGAATGATGAGCTAAAATCGATTTTTGGTGATGAAATTTGGGGAAAACTTACATTTTTTGTGTTTCTAAAAATCCATTATTGCTTCTTCAGGTTATTGGGAGAAAAAGGAAACAATATCATTTGCTTCTTCAAGTTCCTGGGAGAAAAAAAGGAAAAGAATACGCACTTGCAAAACCCTTTCAAGGTATCTTTCTACCTCCCATTTTTTGTGTTTTGAAGTTGTTGCTCCGAATGATGTGCTAAAATCGATTCTTGGTGATGAAATTTGGGGAAAACTTAGATTTTTTGTGTTTCTAAAAATCCATTATTGCTGATGAAATTTGGGGAAAACGTACATTTTTTGTGTTTTGAAGTCCTTGCTTGGAATCACGTGCTAAAAATCGATTCTTGATGATGAAATTTGGGGAAAAGTTACTGTTGATGGATATGCTCGGTTTTGAAGTTGGAACTTTGTCAAACTCTGGTCATCTATTTTTAGATACTGTTCTTGGATTTTATCGTTAGGTTTCCCATTGAAGTCGTCGAATGTGAAGGAACCAGTAGTCGGAGATGATAAAATCTACGTTAAAATTAGTAATCTAAATTACATACTGTGAGGCCCCAATTCCGGGAGACCCCACGGGGGTTGGTTTCGTCATAACACATAGCCCTTAAACTAAAAACTTTCATAATCATGCAGCGGAAATGTGAACATCATTTGATAAACAGAATACAATAAAGTGTCTGTATCAAAAACATATCGAATTGCCAAAAGGCCCAAAACCATCGAACACTCTATCTGGATGCCCGAGCTCCATGCCTTCTCTGACCATAGCTTAACCTGACATACATGCTAAGTCAAGTCAGCTTACGCTGATGAGTTCTAGTTTTCGTAAAACATTATAAACGTTTTGTTAAGTTAAAATATATTTAACATATAACATCATCAAATCACATAACATAATTCTTATACATAACATACATATTTTCACATGGCATATCTCAAATGCATAACGTACCTTTCCTCATAGCATACCTACATCACGTATATATCATCATAACATCATTCATACGGTGAAGGAACTTCGCCGTCAACAGCTGACCTGAAGTCAAACAGGCTTGTGCAGCACAAGACTCTATAACTATCAACCCGCAGCTGATAACTCATGCATGCATAAGATTTCTTTAACTATCAACCGAAGTTGACATCTCATACCGGTACAAAACTTCTTTACATGAATCATTCATACATCACATATACGTAATCATAACACACATTCGTTTACATCATCAAAACCGTTGTCCTCATCATATCCACTGTCTTTAACAGTGGGCTTATACCGGCATAAGACTCCATACTTACCCAATAACAAATACTGGAGCTACCATACTTACCCAGTAACAAGTACTGGAGCTACCGTACTTACCCAGTAACAAGTACTGGAGCTACCGTACTTACCCAGTAACAAGTACTGGAGCTACCATACTTACCCCATACGAATATGGGAGCTATGTCATACTCATCCCGTAACAAGTACGGGAGCAACCATATTTACCCAGTAACAAGTACTGGAGCAACCCTCATTCATCATGACATGATATGCTAGAACTATATCATCATTCAGCATAACATCGTAACGTTATCCTAATAACATAGGATAACTCATAACAGACTATGCTAATATCATACACATGTCATGCTAGTCTATTATCATCATGACGTCATCACGATGTCCTAATACCATAGGCATCATCATATTATGTCATGCTAGTATCACTTCATCATATCATCATAACATTCTAGCAATGAATATATATCATGCTATCATCATATCATCAGATCGTACACTCTGGCATTCATAAACTTTTCATATTAGCATCTTATCATCAAAGCATTCCGCCCTAGTAGCAAAGGCACATATCATATCATAACGTCTCATGCTAGCATCTTAATCATCATATCGTCGCTTACATGTTACAATAAAACCTATTACTCATATTCCACATCATACCTTCATCCTAGCAGCCTAGGATTTCATCATAGCTTAACATCTGTAATTATCCTAATAGCGTGTTATCATGCCTCTCATCATCATGTCTTACTAACATGAACACATCATACTTAGCATATCTTCATATACAAATCATGTTAACACATTAACACGCATACATAGTCATGGCATATCATTATTCATTCATCATCATCTCAAGTACATAACATCCTGAACATAACATTAAGCATGTATGCCAGCCCAAAACATTAAACATAAAAATAGGGCGTCTAGAACTCACCTGATGTCTCACAGTAGCAAAATCACTCACAACTGGTGCTAATGGTATAGTCCTACATTAGTTTACGTATAATATGTTATATACGTTTTAACATACTGATTAAATCTTTTCTGAACGTCCAATGTCAAATACATTGCCTTAATAGCCATCAAGTCGTTAATGTTGTTGATTATCAAGCTAAAACAGTCTCTATACCGTTTAATGGCTTAGGAATGATCAATCCTTGTTATTGATTGTGATTAGTTTGAAACACTTGGATTTAACCTTGCATATCAAAATTAATCAAACTAATCACCTACCTTGTCATAATCAAATGGTTTAAACCACTATAACCATTGTTATGATTCCATGCAAACCGGGCATTACAACGGCTCAAAACAAGGATTTACCCATTAACAGTTCGAGTTTCTCGTTTATAATCAATCGTAGCCATCATCTAGGCAATAATCAACAACCATAACTATATCATCACGTTCAGAAACAAGATTTAATCAATCATAATCAATCTAGAAGGTTAAAGTGAACCGTTACCTACCCAACAAAGTTCTGCGCGTAAAACAGCGATCCAGACTTGGAGAAACCTTCCCTGGCGCGATCTAAACCATGAGAAGCTTTAAAATTGAAGGTTTGATGGATTTGAAAGTGGGTTTTTCGTGGTTGGTGGCTGGAATCGTCGAAGGGAAGAGAAAATTAAGTTTTCTCGTTGAAATCTTATCTTTTAACCCCACTTGCCGAAGTTTCTGGTCTCGGGCGCATCGTCCCAGGCCCAACCTCCAATACAGGCGTACCGCGCGGATGGTGAGGCGGCTAGAACCTATTTTGTGGTTCCGGGCGTACCGCCCCGGGTAGACGCAGGATTTTCGTCCATTTTTCGATTTTATCTTTCTTTCGCGATTCCGGACACTCCGTAACTCCGTTTCGCGCACGGTTTTCACCCACGTTCACCATTTCTCGCGTACTATCATCCTGTAACAATTTCGTTTGTCAATTCTACATGGATTTCAAGCACGATCAAATGTGCTTATTTCTTTGATAACGCAATTCTTCGAACATAAACAGTTACCGAAATCTCGCACGTTTATCATTTAGCTACTAAATTTTCGGGTGTTACACATTCTTTGTTTTGATTTTTTTATTATAATTAATGTAAGGGTAATACGTTTCTTTTCTTGCGTTATACCATTACACAAAGATGATATTAGTATATTACTTGTAACTTCATCATTTTTGGCTCCAATTTCAGTATTTCCCTAAATATTTAAAGGTTTTGTTAATTTTATTTTATTTTATTTTCTATAATGCAAATCGTGTAAAACCAAGGAATTCCTTCAATTATGTGGTACTTCAGCTAAGGAATTCAATATTTCAGATTTATCTTGAATTTTTGGTAGAACCTATTAAAGATAATTTCATCATGCATAATAAAAAACCGTAAAACCATTATTTTGAAATATAAAAGAAATGGCTCATATGGTCTAATTGGTCAATCAGGTAGAAATTTCCTTAAAATATAGTCTTGATACATAGAAGTTCCTAAATCATTTTACTAAAAGTAGACTATTGAAATAACATGATTATTGGTTTTAAAAAGCAAGACGTATATGGACACACTTGGGTTTAAAAAGTTGAGATGGGAGGTTGCTCTATGTTAAGCTAAATAAGTTATGTGTATAATCAAAAGCTTCATCTGTGTCATTTGTTATATATTAATATTTTTTATCAACTAAACCGTTCATAATATATTCACATTTATGGTCAGTTTTACATAGACTTTAATTTTAGACCACATGTGCATCAAGTACTATTTCTTTGCTATGAGCCACTATTATTGCTTGGTTGCTTCGTGTTTTGCCAATGAAAATTTGATGACTAATTGTCATTTTTATGGGTGGAGTAATAAGGTAATTGCTATGTGTACCAATTGATCACCTTACTTAAGTCTCTATATTAATTACAAAAAGATGTCTTCCTTCACTATTTTTAATACATTATAACATACAACAAAGAAAATTGAGATACTTTTTTGAAAATCATATTAATGCTGAGTAAGAAAAACTATTTTTAATACATTATAACATACAACAACGAAAGTTGAGATAGTTTTTCCAATATCATATTAATGTTTGTAAGAAAAAAAATAATGAAATACATGATACTTCCAAATTAATTTGATCTACAAATGTTACATTTTTATTTAGAAATGCAATTTTTATACAATATTCAACCAAATTAATTTGTTGTATTATCTCATTCAATCAATTATATTATATGTCATTTTAGTGTCCTTTGTATTACCATTATTTATTCGATATAATTATGTCAAAGGATGTCTTTCATAAGCTTTTTTTTACATAGTTCTTATCGTTTTAATTGATATCTTTTGTCTTAATTTTTCACCTTCCCCTGCTAACTTTTTTTAATAATTCTTTTTACGATAGATTTCTTACTGTTGTTCCTGAACTGGATTAGAAAAATATATCTATACATCTTTTCTAGATGCAGTACTATACGTCGGCATGCAGGTTCATATTAAACTTGCTATTCATTATATGTGAATATTGTTGTTGATTTAGGTGATATTACTTTCGTTCTTTGCTTTTTATTAGTATTTGCGTCTAATTTCAGCCTCAACGTCGCAGAAGACGACAACCTTCTTCGTTGTTGACAAGTTCTCCTTCACCTTCAAACTCAGTTCAGTATTCTGGTTTGCAAACCCGTCGTCAGCGTCAGCGTCTGCGTCGTGCCACACCTCTATCTTCCAACGTTCAACCCGATAATACTCTTTTACATAATGTATCGTCATCTTCACCTACTGTTGTGCAGAGTGATTCCACATTACCAGATTATCTAGATTTGGGAAATTGCACTGAAATATGTGAGAATTGTGCTGCACTTTTTTGGTTTGCCGAGGGCTTGGTTTCTTATCCAGTTAACCGTCCCCCTAGATACAACAAGTGTTGTAAGGATGGCAGAATTTCACTTGAATATCCTTTTGAGCCACCCCAGCTTTTAAAAGGTTTGTTTGATGATTCTACTTTCCTATCGAATATCCGGGCATATAATTCTATGTTTTCGATGACTTCTTTCGGTGCGGTTGTTGATGAGACCATAAATCAAGGTGGCGGCCCGTATGTATTCAAGGTTGCTGGTCAAATTTCTCACTGGTTGGGCTCCTTATGCCCGCCACCAGATTCTCAACCCAGATTTCTACAAATGTATGTCTTTGACTGGGAAAATGAGATATCAAACAGGCTCAGGTTTTTTTCAGGTAGGGATCGTATTCAGCTTTCGGAAGATGTTGTCGCTTCTTTAATCTGCATGTTTGAGGAAATCAA
This sequence comes from Mikania micrantha, assembly GCA_009363875.1. Lineage (NCBI taxonomy): Eukaryota > Viridiplantae > Streptophyta > Magnoliopsida > Asterales > Asteraceae > Mikania > Mikania micrantha. The sequence continues at coordinate 7,011,033 of CM018697.1, read as the reverse complement.
CGAATACGTGCACCTTTTTAAAAGTTCTAGAGAGCTGTATTTGCAAGAACATGTTCCTGATTTTGTGATTAGATTGCACAGTCGGGTAAATCAAAAAAATTATGAAAATCCGATTGCAGGTAGTTTAGGTGCAATCATTTGTGATGGTAACTTTGGTACAGAAGATTTTGATGTCATTATTCGTAGCAAGGATGACACTCCTCATAGAGTTAGTAAACTCCATCCGTCATACATGCCGCTACAATATCCACTTCTCTTCCCTCGAGGAGAACAGGGATGGTCACCAGAATTGAAACTATCTTCGGAACCAAACAACACTGAACGAAACCTTTCACCAACCATGTACTATAGCTAACAAATACATGACCGTCATAATAAGTACACCCATTTGTTAAAAGCTGGTCGCTTATTCCAACAGTATTTGGTTGATGCTTACGTTTGCATCGAACATTTTCGTCTGCAATATATACGGTTAAACCAAAATACATTTCAATCTGAGTACCTTGGTGGCGTTCAAGATCTAGGGGAGATACTGAAGGATCCAGTTGTCACACCCCAACCGACGGCGGAATAACGTCGGGGCGCGACGCGACTGTTCATAACACGTGACACTAATTAAGTTTCATAATTTAATCATACCAAATTCAATACATGCTTAATTCAAATAGTTTCAAACACAGCAAAACATAAATTAAACATTGTTTTTATTTTCTACACTACGTCCATAGCATCCTACGTGTAGCATCACTTGATAATATTCAAACGGCATTTCCTGCAACATGTATAAAAATAGAGTCAACTAAAAAGTTGGTGAGTAGACATAGGTTTAAACTATATGTAATAAAATTGAGACTTTTGCGATTCATATGTTAAGGTAGATAACAAGCATGTATGTATAAACGTATGTATGATCAAACCTTTGTTGACTTGACACTCGACTCGAAAGTCGCGATTAGCTTGAATTGGTTTCAATCATCCAAAGGCCCTCATTAGGGTCAAAACGATGGATGGGCGTCACCCAATAGATCTATTATTGTTACCATTGGCTCGTGATAGAGTTAGTGATCATATAGAATTAGACTTTGAATAGCACACACATAGAATCATAGTTTAACACATATAACATAGTATCATACACATAGACATAGAGTTTGAATCCGCAAGTTTTGTGAAATTGAATTTGAAATTGAATAGCGTATACATGTTGCACCCAATACTTTGAAATGAAAAGGGCTACGAATACTCACATAGTATGATTGATGATCGATTTCTTGATTGACGTTTATACGAAGACATACAACTCGGTTCCTATAATATAATGAGTTTCTTTTGAGATTGTGAACCTACTATAGTTTATGTGATGGTGCTTGTGTTCAATTTGTCGAGATTTCATCAGAACAATAATGTCCTAACTTATACTTGAAATATTATCTTATAATTCCTTGAAATTACTAAGTGTTGGATTTTATAAAAAAAATTTCGTCATTATAACGACGTATTTTGGGAAAATTACCATTTTGCTTAACAACTTCAAAACCCATAAATTATACCAACTTATATAAATATATACAAGTATATATATTATATCACATCATTAAAGTGTATATATGAAATATATATATATATATATATTTATATATGTGAAAATGATTAATATTTATGTAAAAATGTCTATGTTTATAAAACTGCTTTTGGACAGATTCTGTCCGCCTTGTTCGAATAATCTTTAAAAATAGAAGTCGTTTGAATAAAATTATGAAACTTCACAGTCTACTATTTTAAGGTGTTTTGAACAACTTTCATTTAGAAAACTTTTCGTGATTTTGCTTGTAAATGGGTCAAAACAGTCAAACAAGTGTACGTCCTTGAAGTTTCTGTTTTGACAGATTTAGTCCAGTGAGTTCGGGTTAATTTTCGGCATAGTAAAACTTTGAGTTAGATTATGAAACTCTCCAGTCTACTATTTGAAGATATTATGAACAACTTTCATTTAGAAAAGTTTTCATGATTCGGGCCTTAGATAGGTCAAAACAGCAGCACAAGTCAGGGGGTACAAATCCGCGCACTGATCTTGTGAAGGCTGTTTTAGGTACCATTTGGTCGAGTTAAAAGCTGAATAAGTAGTGTATGGAAAGCTAACACAATGAACTTAGTTTTGGAATCTGAGTTTGTTCCATTTGGAGTTGTTATGATCACTTTATGACTTGTTGAAGTCATAACAACATTCTGCCAGAATTGACAGAATGTATGTTTGTGTGTGTAGCTAGGTAAAACTTATGAGATACAAGGAGTTTGAGTGTTATACCTTTAGTGGAGCTGAATATGGTTAAGAGTAACACAAATTATTAGAAAGAACAAGCTTTGATTCCCTCCTTGAGCTCCTTTCCACCTTTGTTCTTGCTCCAAAGCTTCAAACTCACCAAAACCCTCCAAGATCTTGATGAAGGATGAAAATGGGAGAGTTTGGAGGTGAATTTATAGAGAGGAGGGGGTGGGGGACGACCACAAGAGAGAAAAGAGGGGGAGATGGTGTGTTGGAGTGGATGACATGATGGTTGCATGGCCTTGGTAAGATCACTAAGCATCTTGACCAACTTTGAAGAGATTGTGTAAGACTTTTCAAGATTCCTTCAAGATCTTGATAAGACTTGAGCCTTACAAGCTTACACAAGCATTCTTTATAAAATTTTGTCCTCTTATAACCAAGTGTAGGTTATAATTTGTATATATTGGGTATTATGGTGGTTAAATCTTGTATCGGGTATAAATTTTGATATTATTTATACGCGATTATTTTACAATAATTAGTAAAATAATAAAACTTACTAAAATAATTAAATTTTAGTAACTAACAAGATTATTAAATAATGTGACGCGTATTGTGTCCGCCTTATCCGGCTAAACATAAATATCTTTCGTTGTCATGAATTTTAACGCGTCAAATTGCGAGAATTACTAATTGCAAGACTATACACTTAAAACGTTGCTAAACTTTAAACGAGAATAAACATTTAATTATTACATTTCTGAAAATTCCGTCATAGTCAACGTTAAATACATTAACGGTGTTAATAAGTCAAATACGAAAATTGACGGATGTCACACCAGTATTGGGAAACATGTTATTCTGCCTTCTTCATTCACCGGCGGTCCAAGGGATATGTATAAACATGACCAGGACGCACTTGCTATTTGTAGAGTTCATGGGAATCCCCAATATTTTATTACATTTACATGCAATGTTCGTTGGCCAGAGATCCAACGAGAGCTTCACCGTTCTCAATCTGCATCCGCTCAAGATAGACCTGACATTATTGCTCGAGTCTTTCAGTTGAAAGTCAAGTTGCTTCTTCAATACTTAAAGAAATCTAAACCGTTTGGCGAAATTACTGCAGGTGAAATTCCCTATATTGGTTCAGTTTATGTATTTTATTCGCAAATACATTATTCATGTATTCTATTGATATGTGTCTTAAATTCTATCGCTTTGTAAATATCCTTACTACATGCGTTATTATGTTACTTTTTTCAGATCTTTATACTATTGAATTCCAAAAACGTGGCCTACCACATTGTCACATACTAATTTGGGTTTCTAGCGCGTTTGCAATTCGAGAAGCAAATGAGGTTGATATGTACATCACTGCTGAATTGCCTGATCAGAGTACTGATCCTGCGTTGTTCCTTGTTGTTACCAATTACATGTTACATGGTCCTTGTGGATTTCCAAACATGGCTGCTTCATGCATGATAGATGGTGAGTGTGCCAAGGGTTTTCCAAAACCATTTGAACATGCATCAAGGTTTGACACTGTCGGATATGTTCACTACAAAAGGTCATTGGATGGCTGTGAATTCATAAAAAATGGAATCCCTCTTCATAATGGATATGTTGTTCCCTATAATAAAGAGCTCCTTCTGCATTTTAATGCTCATATAAATGTTGAATGTTGTGGGTGGACTATGTTAATAAAATACCTTTTCAAGTATATTTCAAAAGTAGCGTCAAGAATAAGGTATTCAATAGCCGAATCAGATAAGTTATCGCCCAACTTCTCTCATGGTAATGAGGAAATGATTGATGAGGTTACAGATTATGTTGACAGTCGCTTCCTATGTCCGCATGAGTCGGTTTAGAGAATTCTTGCTTTCCCGATACACAACAGAAATCCAGCGGTTCAGATACTAGCAGTTCATTTGGAAGGTATGCAGAATATCACTTTCAAAGAGTCACAACGTCTAGCAGAAGTTGTCAACAATCCAAATTTTGGTAGAACAACATTGACTGAATGGCTAAACAACAACCATCATGAAACATTGTTAGGTACCCCCATCAAACCGATCAGGATTACACCTACGTTATGTCGACTATTTGTCTGCATACAGATGGGACCTCAGAACAAAAAAATGGATTCATAGAACTTCGAATAAAATAACAACCATTGGTAGGTTAACTTATGTCCACCCAACATGTGGGGAGTTATTTTATCTAAGGCTCTTGCTTAATTATAAGACTGGTTGCTGCACATTCACAGATATCCGTAGTGTCTCAAATGTTATTTTGCCAACATACCGTGAAGCGTGCGAAAAGCTTGGCCTTATAGGAGACGACAAGGAGTGGTCAACCACATTTTCAGAGGCTGCTACTTGGGCAACTGCTTCAGAACTAATATCATTGTTTGCTCATATGTTGTTGTTTTGTGACATCTCAAATCCTTTAGTGTTATGGGAACAAAATTGGATTAGAATGAGCGACGACATAACTTATAGATTTTCCCAATCCAATACTTCTATTCCAATTAAACTGGCTGATCACGATCTTCGTCAGTACATTTTGTGCGAGCTTGAAGCTTTATTGAATTCCAGCACATCTTCGTCCACTCTTTCAGACTTCGTTTTACCAATGCCAGATAAATCGATCGTTGAATCTTTAGGAAATCGATTGTTGTTGGATGAACGTAGCTACAATAGGGATGCCCTTGCAACTGATTATTTAACTATGCATTCGTCCCTTCGCTCTGATCAACTTGTCATTCATAATACAGTTGTTGTTTCCATCACTCAATCATCACAATGTGTGTTGTTTATGTATGGACATGGTGCAACAGGCAAAACATATTTATGGAAAACCCTAATATCATATGCAAGGTCAATAGGTTTAATAGTTCTTGCAGTCGCATTATCTGGGATAGCATCATTGTTGCTTCCATCAGGGAGGACAGCTCATTCACGTTTTAAGATACCTTTAGATCTCAACGATGAATCCGTTTGCTACGTCAAAAAGAATACACAGTTGTTAAAATTACTATTGGAAACAACATTGATTATCTGGGATGAAGCCCCGATGAGTGATCGTAGATGTTTCGAGTCGTTAGACAAAACTCTTAAAGACATAACCGGCAACACATCACACCCATTTGGTGGTAAGTCTATTTTGTTGGGTGATGATTTTAGGCAAACCTTGCATGTGAAACCAAAAGGGACCAAAACTGATATCATTCAATCATCTCTTCCAAATTCTTACCTTTGGGAACATTTCAAAGTTTACAAACTCCATCAAAATGTACGCCTCATGCAACAGAACACAACAACATCAATTTCCAGCAACTTGGCATCCTTCTCCAAGTGGCTACTTGATATAGGAGATGGTAAATTGGGTTTCATGCTGAAAGAGGGTCTTCCTGATGTTAAAGTTATCACAATCCCAGAAGAATTCTTGATTCATGACCAAGTAAATGGCATGCACAACTTGATACACTTCGTTTATAATGAATCAGTATTAGACAACCCAATGCTTGCCAACATTGCTGATCGTGCAATAATTTGTGCCAAAAATGAAACTGTTGATGACATCAATGAAATGGTACATGCCATGACACCAGGTGACTGCATCTCATACTACAGCACTAACACAATGGTTCCTCATTCCCAAAATAGCAATGTAAGTGATGAAATGTATCCTATTGAATACTTGAACACACTGAATTTTAATGGAATTCCTCATCATTGTCTCACACTGAAAAAAAACACTCCGATTGTATTGTTACGTAATATAGATCCAAAATCCGGTCTATGTAATGGTACTAGATTATTGGTTTCAAAATTGTTACCTAGAGTTATTGAGGCACATGTAATTACAGGCACTGCAACTGGTCACAGAGTGTATATACCTAGAATAAACTTTGTACATAATAGTAATGAACTTCCATTCATTTTCACACGACATCAATTTCCAGTAAAAAAGTGTTATGCAATGACTATTAATAAAAGCCAAGGCCAATCGTTAAATAAAATCGGGCTATATTTACCTGAACCCATATTTGGACATGAGCAATTATATGTTGCACTTTCTAGGGCAACATCACCAAGCTCACTAAAAATACTTATAAAAGGTGATCAAGGTGGCTGTAGTAATACAACACTAAATATTGTATATACTGACCTCCTAAACAAGATTGAAGCCCGTAAGGTTATGATCTTTTATTTTCATACATATAACCTTTTACCGTTATTAATCTATATTAAATAACAAATTGATAATGCTTATCTCATGTTTGCTCTTTTTTTTAATGTTTTAATGTGCATGTTAAAGTAAAGGCATATCACAAGTTAATGGATTAATGCTAAACCAATCAATTATTTTCTAACTGTTCATCATGTTATTTTTATATATCTTTAACAGATAACATGTGATGGAGATTAAAGAGATTGCATTGCTTCGACCACAAGATGCATCTGCACCAACTGAAGTGTGTGTCATACGCAAATGGAACCCTCTTTTTCGTGACAACGAAACATGCTTTCTTTTGGTCGACAGATATGTAAGTATTCACATACAAAATTATTATTTAATAATATAACGCTTAACAACACTTATAATACCCATTAACAGGCGGATGGAATCCAGGCAATTGCCAAAGGCAAAGATCAGGGTTATGCAGAAACTAACCTACAAACAGGCTCGTGCTACAAGATCGAAGGATATGCATGTGTTGAATCTGAGCCATATGTAAACACCCTTTCGCATCCAGCAAACCTGAGGATTGGTGCTGCATCCAAGTTTATACCAATAGCTGACATTGATGAGTTGCCACGTGAATACTTTGAATTTGGATCGCGTAGAAAAATTGAACGCCTATGCGGAAACAAAAAAGAATTCACTGGTAAACAAAAAAAAACTATTTTTTTATTACTCAACTCTACTATATTATATAAGAGGCTTGAATAGTGGGGCCTTCAAACTAACTAAACATTGATTAAATTACATTAAAAATTGTTTTTAACTACTTATTGTACCAAATACCACTATATTTTTTATGCATACCACAACTACCTTTATTAAATATATAATTTTTAATATTTCTTTTACATCTATATTATGTAAAATATATTTACATATAGTGTTTTTCTATAGCCTAATCATATGAAGTAAAATCCAAAGTACATGTATATTTTCTTGCTAATTCTTCAGATATATCACAATATCAGGTTAATTATGTTTGCACTTTATATTTAGCCTAATATGTTGATTTGCAACACTTATGAATCTGACTAACATTGTTACTTCAATAGATTTCATTGGCCTGTTACTCAAGGTTGAAGATAAAACCACTAAAACACAACGTCCATACATCAACCTGACATTGAAAGATATCAAGTAAATCTATGGATTAGTACTCACACCATTAGGATTTAAAAAAAAAAATTATAATGTCATTGCATCTTACCGCTCAGCCATCCTGACAATTTCTCAACTAACATTTCAACAGTAATGAAAATATTGAAGTTGCTCTTTGGGAAGAGATTTCAACATCATCTAATCGGTTTAACAGAAAAGCTGTTGAGGAGTCCACACACCCCACAGTCATAGCGGTTACAGCAGTAAAAGTCAAAGACTTCTTCCGTAAGTTTTCCCTCTACAATTCAATTAATTAGTATCTGCATATTATACTCATACTTATCTATGACAATTTCAATGTAGACACAAAGAAACTTTGGTCAACCAGAGCAACACACGTTTACTTGAATCCAAGATATGCAGAAACTGAAATCCTTATCAAAAAGTAATCGACTATCTTTACAAAAAATTAATTGCCATATACCTAGCATCAGGTATAATTCTAACAAAGTTTATTATAAAACAGCTTCAACAATGAGGAAACACAACTCATCCCTGTAGGAAGTGAAGACATCATGAGAAACAAGTCTATAACTATCGTATCAGAGAATAAAATGTAACACCACTTAAATTTTGCACTATTTTATTTTTATGAAAAGAAACATTATTATTATTATTATTTGTTTATTTATTTTTATTAACACCAATAGAAAACATTATATATATATATATATCTAATATTGTTAATAATGCTAAGGATTTAAAAGTTTTAAAGAAATTTTATAAAAATAATAATTATGATAATAACAAACAACAGATTCAAGTAAAAAAAAAAAAAAAATCTATAAAATAAAGTTTTATTAAATAATAAATGATAATATAAATTATATTAAAGAATCATCAAAATGTATAAATATGTTATTTATACAGATGTTAAGATTTTATAAATTACATGAATATAATTTCTAAAATTTTTTTTAAAATAAACTTTTATTTTATAAACCTTGAGGGACTTATTGTGACAAGTTTAAAACTGAAATGTTAAAGAAATCATGGAGGGACCATTGTTGCCAAAGACCCAAACCCACCTTTCTTCCCCAATTGGATTTCTTTAGGCTGCCATGGATACCCGCATGCCATTCTCGACCCATCTATAACCCACTCGATCCACAGTTCAAATTCGCGAGTAAATCCCATGAATCTCGAAACTTTATCAAAACCGAATGTTAAGGGATCGAAATCAAGTTTTCATCTTTCGTTTAAAATTCAAATAATCACGAATTCTAAGCCTACTTAATCGGATTCGATCGTGTATGCTAAAATGTATATAAACGAACACCATATTCAAATTAAACCCACACAAACATACAAACCAACTCGACGAATCAGTCTGGGCAACCAAACAACACACACATATCGATTTAAGCATGAAACAGAAGCCAAAAAGCTTCGGCCGATCGAGTTCTAACCCACAAGTCGAAATCCAGTAAATCGAACACAAAGGTTAGTAATCTATATGTCATTACCTTCGTTTTTGAATGCTTAATAAAATCCCCATGATCCCAAAAACAATCGGCCTCAGATTCGAACGAATTTTGGGGTAAAAGAACTAGGGTTCTTCGGTTATATTAAAGGAAATTGGGGATGAGCCGAGAAGCTATGTTAAATTTAAAACAAACGGAAGAACATCACGGCTGCGGCCCTAGACTAGCTGGTTACGTCCTTTGGTGTTGCAAAAGAGGGGTCGGGAGTTCGAAACCCGGCTGGGCCGGTTTTTACAAGTATATCTTGTTATTTAATAATCATTTTTAAAATCTGATTTCACCTAAATTTTTATAAACTTAAAAAACTATTAATTTGATAAAGAAAATATATATTATTCAGTTTATTTAATTTATTTATTTAATTATTAATTTCTTTAATTAGGTATATAAAAAGTTATATTTAGTTTATGTATTATATCTTCATTTATTTATTTATTTCTTTGATAAAAAAATGTATTATTATTATTATTATTGAAATTATAATTATTGCCATCTTATTATTACTAGGATTACTATAGTCATTATTATTATTATTAGTATAACTATTTTAATTAATATTATTAATATAAATTATTATCTTAATATAGTTAATATTATTATTAACTATTATTACAATTATCAAATATATTAATATTACTACTACTACTATTATTATTATTATCTTACTATTACTAAGACTAATATAGTCAATAATATTATTATCATTATTTATTATTAATATTACCAAAGACATTAATATTACAATTATCTTTATTACTATTACTACTATTATTAATCGTATTACTGTTATTATGACCATTATTATTTTTATGATCATAGTTATTAACAAAATCATTATTATTATTATTATTATTATTATTATTAATACAAATATTAGTATTATTATTGCTATTACAATTATTAGCGATATTATTAAAATATCATTATTACTATTATTTTTCAACATTAATAAATATTTTAAATTTTAAACCATGACATGAATTGAAACAATTTTTATAAAATCATATTTATGGATTTGCTTATAAACGTATGGATCACAAATACATTATGGAAATTTTATGCAAAGTCAAATCTATGTTAGTTATGTGTGAATAAATTATAGGTTAAACTAGATCGTGTTGGATACTATTTGGACTGCATATTTATCATTTAATTGCAACAATTAGCTCATCACATCAGGTGAGTCTTCATAGCCCCTTTTTATGTTTTTATTATTTTGGGGTGAAACATGTTATCACAATTTTTAAACTATTTTGTGCAACTAGTTTATGACATTATACATATTGAACATTAGTTAACATTTAGCATTGATCACCCCTAGTGACTATGATAGATCTATTGACCGGCCATTCCACTGTGTTTGATTTACCCTTCGGGGGAAGCCCGCAGTGATAGTTACTAGTTCAAGCATTGCGATGCTTACCATGGTCAAACATTATTCTGTTAACATTAGTTGATCTGCTTTATTTACTAATTCAATATTGTATGTTCATATTGCTTGGTTACACATATTATTTATAACATTTATCAACATTTTATTCAACTATTTTGGTGTGTGTGCTTAAACCTGTGAAGCTCACCAACTTTATAGTTGACCTTTTATTTAAACATGTTTCAGGTGGAAACGCTACATAAGGATCGCTAGAAGTTTTATTTTTATTTATTATTTAATTATGTTTAGTTTTGAATTTAAGATTTCATTAGTGTAAATGTAAAGATTGAATTTCTTTTAATACAATTGGGTTCTTTTATTTACATTATGAACCTTGTGCTTTTGAACAATCTACACTTCGTGTACGCTCCGATGATTCCGCCATTGGTCGGGGTGTTACAGATTGGTATCAGAGCCTGGGTTATAGAGAATTAGGTTAATTAGAAATAAATGACCTAGACTATAACCATAGAATGACTTAGTTGAACTATGTAGTTGCCATGAACTCTAAGCTGAACCCTATAGTTGTAATGACTAGTCTATGAACCCTAAGTTTGAACTACATAGTTGTCATGATAGGTCAAATTTGATTATGTGACTATTTGTGCTACTTGACTAGTTATTTCATAGGTCCATTATTTGAACCTAGTTTAGGATGCCTAACATGCACACACTAGACTTTAGGGTTCTGAACTTCTTGACCCCTTTCTTACGTCTTGCAAGAGGATCGTCATCATGAAGACTGCTCTTAGACTTATAAGTCTAATTAAATCTTTGAATCTCGTCAATAGTATTTAGGTTCACATTAGTGAGTAGGAATCACATACAATCTGGAAGGGAGAATACCTGTACTTTGGGGAGTTCTGTCTAGGAAAGCATTTCGTATAAATCCAAATCTACCGATGGACCTGTTATGCTTTCCTGGGAACCTTTGAAGTGAGTATGAACCTATAGGATAAAGTATGTCTTTCTGAAAATTTATTTGACTTAAACACTTTGATATGTCAAAAGTATTTCTTTAGAAATACAATCCAAGTATTTCTTTATGATTGAACTTTCATTTGAACTCTTTAAGGACATCTTTAACCTTCTATGCATTATGTCATAAGGTGTAGTTCTGACCCTTTTTCTTTGAACTCTTGAATCAATCACTTAACGATTTCTTTTTATAGGCGTCACACTTGAACAACAAATCTAAGAACACAAAGACATTATGCTTATGCATTATGATATATACATATATCATTTTAAACTAAAGTTTTATAATGTCTGATAACATTTATTATTCAACTATAGGATTCTAAGATATTTAAACTTATGATCGGTGATATTTATTATTATCTTAATCTAAAGTTCTAAGAGGTCTTATGTTATACCTCATATTTCTAAACAACATATTATGATATTATGATCTTATGAGTTATGATGTACACTTATCATACTAATTTAAGTATCATAATGTCACAAATCATCTTATTACATACAAGAATACTTACAAACATTAGATTTCATTGCAAAAATTGCAATTTTTGAAATCACGATACACCTACTATTTTGAACTAGTCAAGTTTGAGTATTATGTGACGGACTTGTAATAACGTGGTAGGTTAAAGCTTGTTACACCAAACGTCATATGGATTATAAAACTTTTATCATCATCCCACAAAAGTCAACCATACCAATTACGGTTTTACAAAACAAAAAATTATTCAACATATTTGATTTAGGAATGGTTGTACTAGTCCTCATGTGTACTGTAACATATACAAGACTAGTTTGCATTCGATAGTAACTCAATTATGTACCACGTTCATAAAGTAGGGTAAACATGCAAGGCAAATTTTCGTTACGGGTGCACACGGAACGAGAATTTGCAGTACATGTGAATCCTACAAATACAAAACAAGGTACACTATTGTAGTAACCTTTGAATGTAAACTCAAACAAAATCAAACATATTAAATCAAAACATTTTCATTAGAAAGGTTGTGTTGTATTGGTAGGTGATTGGTATGCTTTCAAAGTATTGTTGGTGTGGTGGGTTGGCTGCGGTATACCCTATATATAAGCACCAACAATATTTTGAGAGTAGCATCGAAAGCTTGACCAATGTTAGGTTTCATAAATTTGAGTGTATTAATAAGGTAATCTTAGTCATAACTAGTAGTTGAATAAATAAATTCTTGCATACTAAGATTAGGCGTGTATCCTACGCCAAACCAATCAATGGTCTTAGTAATTGTTATCATATCGAAAACAATTAGACTATTGTCTTTCAATATTGTCGCAACGATAACATGAAAGACGAATAAGAAACCTATTGATCTTTAGTCATAAATCCTTCAAACATCAAACTTTAAATTTAATTTCAACATATGATGCTAACTCTTCGATAGTATTTCGTGACTGGGAGTTGAAATCTAATGCCAAACTATTATGTAACTCACTAATTCCCCAATCACAAGTTGTGATTTTAGATGTGGTTTCTTGCGATCTAAATTCCTAAACTCATTTATATGTGGGATAAGGGAATTGTAATATTGTATCACCATTTCAATTGAAAACAAACAACGAAACATTTGTATTAAAAAAATCAAAACCTATTCCTCGCTCACCCTCACTACACTACATTAATTTAAGATATCAAAATGAATACAAAACCCAATTAATTGAGATAATGTATTTAGTTGAATAGAAATCACCAGAGATCAAACTTGAGAAAACTATCAAATATTGACAATGTGGTGGGTTAGTAGCTGGGTTCGCTTTACATATACCCTATATATAAACATTGTCAATAAATGGTAGAATACTCTTAGCCTGTAAATAGGAGAAACCAGTAAGAAAAATAACTAAAGTAGGGGAGACGGTGTTGTCCTCACATGTCGTTATAGGTTTACTATATCAACAAACATAAATCTTAATAAACATTTAAGTAAAACAGTGACCACACTATTAAACTTCAAACGCTTATTACAAAACACTTGCAAATTTCACGATTCTCGTATTTAGTTACCATTAATCTTATATTCTATAAAACAATACATGTACGAATACACTAGTATGAGACATTAACACTTCAAACATATAGCTATTCCCTTTTCAGATAATGAATATACATAAGAAGCTCAAGAACACTATAAAACAATGTTAAATAAACCTAATAAATTTGAGATGATATTCTTCGACAAAGCCTTGATCATAAAAATGTGTCATATCGTAGTGTATGTTAATAATTGAACATCTTGAAAACAACACCTAGTCTTGTAACATAACACTTTTGCACAATCTAGAATAAAAATGGTATGATGGAAGATCATGTCGTATTGGATATACTCATAATTCAAACATCTAACTTATTCCATTTTCCTAAACTATATATGACAAAAAGCACGAATAAACAACGTTTGTTAATCATAAGGAGACGTACAAGTTCCGTTATGTTTCACGTCTCGCAATATGAAAACTATTATATGGTAAAGTATCCTCACCTATTTCTTTGCGGTTTCGTTTTAATTTCGGGACGAAATTTCTAAAAGTAGGGGAGACTGTAACACCACTTAAATTTTGCACTATTTTATTTTTATGAAAAGAAACATTATTATTATTATTATTTGTTTATTTATTTTTATTAACACCAATAGAAAACATTATATATATATATATATATCTAATATTGTTAATAATGCTAAGGATTTAAAAGTTTTAAAGAAATTTTATAAAAATAATAATTATGATAATAACAAACAACAGATTCAAGTAAAAAAAAAAAAAAATCTATAAAATAAAGTTTTATTAAATAATAAATGATAATATAAATTATATTAAAGAATCATCAAAATGTATAAATATGTTATTTATACAGATGTTAAGATTTTATAAATTACATGAATATAATTTCTAAAATTTTTTTTAAAATAAACTTTTATTTTATAAACCTTGAGGGACTTATTGTGACAAGTTTAAAACTGAAATGTTAAAGAAATCATGGAGGGACCATTGTTGCCAAAGACCCAAACCCACCTTTCTTCCCCAATTGGATTTCTTTAGGCTGCCATGGATACCCGCATGCCATTCTCGACCCATCTATAACCCACTCGATCCACAGTTCAAATTCGCGAGTAAATCCCATGAATCTCGAAACTTTATCAAAACCGAATGTTAAGGGATCGAAATCAAGTTTTCATCTTTCGTTTAAAATTCAAATAATCACGAATTCTAAGCCTACTTAATCGGATTCGATCGTGTATGCTAAAATGTATATAAACGAACACCATATTCAAATTAAACCCACACAAACATACAAACCAACTCGACGAATCAGTCTGGGCAACCAAACAACACACACATATCGATTTAAGCATGAAACAGAAGCCAAAAAGCTTCGGCCGATCGAGTTCTAACCCACAAGTCGAAATCCAGTAAATCGAACACAAAGGTTAGTAATCTATATGTCATTACCTTCGTTTTTGAATGCTTAATAAAATCCCCATGATCCAAAAACAATCGGCCTCAGATTCGAACGAATTTGGGGTAAAAGAACTAGGGTTCTTCGGTTATATTAAAGGAAATTGGGGATGAGCCGAGAAGCTATGTTAAATTTAAAACAAACGGAAGAACATCACGGCTGCGGCCCTAGACTAGCTGGTTACGTCCTTTGGTGTTGCAAAAGAGGGGTCGGGAGTTCGAACCCGGCTGGGCCGGTTTTTACAAGTATATCTTGTTATTTAATAATCATTTTTAAAATCTGATTTCACCTAAATTTTTATAAACTTAAAAAACTATTAATTTGATAAAGAAAATATATATTATTCAGTTTATTTAATTTATTTATTTAATTATTAATTTCTTTAATTAGGTATATAAAAAGTTATATTTAGTTTATGTATTATATCTTCATTTATTTATTTATTTCTTTGATAAAAAAATGTATTATTATTATTATTATTGAAATTATAATTATTGCCATCTTATTATTACTAGGATTACTATAGTCATTATTATTATTATTAGTATAACTATTTTAATTAATATTATTAATATAAATTATTATCTTAATATAGTTAATATTATTATTAACTATTATTACAATTATCAAATATATTAATATTACTACTACTACTATTATTATTATTATCTTACTATTACTAAGACTAATATAGTCAATAATATTATTATCATTATTTATTATTAATATTACCAAAGACATTAATATTACAATTATCTTTATTACTATTACTACTATTATTAATCGTATTACTGTTATTATGACCATTATTATTTTTATGATCATAGTTATTAACAAAATCATTATTATTATTATTATTATTATTATTATTATTATTAATACAAATATTAGTATTATTATTGCTATTACAATTATTAGCGATATTATTAAAAATATCATTATTACTATTATTTTTCAACATTAATAAATATTTTAAATTTTAAAACCATGACATGAATTGAAACAATTTTTATAAAATCATATTTATGGATTTGCTTATAAACGTATGGATCACAAATACATTATGGAAATTTTATGCAAAGTCAAATCTATGTTAGTTATGTGTGAATAAATTATAGGTTAAACTAGATCGTGTTGGATACTATTTGGACTGCATATTTATCATTTAATTGCAACAATTAGCTCATCACATCAGGTGAGTCTTCATAGCCCCTTTTTATGTTTTTATTATTTTGGGGTGAAACATGTTATCACAATTTTTAAACTATTTTGTGCAACTAGTTTATGACATTATACATATTGAACATTAGTTAACATTTAGCATTGATCACCCCTGGTGACTATGATAGATCTATTGACCGGCCATTCCACTGTGTTTGATTTACCCTTCGGGGGAAGCCCGCAGTGATAGTTACTAGTTCAAGCATTGCGATGCTTACCATGGTCAAACATTATTCTGTTAACATTAGTTGATCTGCTTTATTTACTAATTCAATATTGTATGTTCATATTGCTTGGTTACACATATTATTTATAACATTTATCAACATTTTATTCAACTATTTTGGTGTGTGTGCTTAAACCTGTGAAGCTCACCAACTTTATAGTTGACCTT
The DNA here is from genome assembly GCA_009363875.1 of Mikania micrantha. Lineage (NCBI taxonomy): Eukaryota > Viridiplantae > Streptophyta > Magnoliopsida > Asterales > Asteraceae > Mikania > Mikania micrantha. The sequence goes on along the minus strand of CM018697.1, from coordinate 6,994,356 downwards.
TTATTTAAACATGTTTCAGGTGGAAACGCTACATAAGGATCGCTAGAAGTTTTATTTTTATTTATTATTTAATTATGTTTAGTTTTGAATTTAAGATTTCATTAGTGTAAATGTAAAGATTGAATTTCTTTTAATACAATTGGGTTCTTTTATTTACATTATGAACCTTGTGCTTTTGAACAATCTACACTTCGTGTACGCTCCGATGATTCCGCCATTGGTCGGGGTGTTACATAAAACAAACATTGAAAGCCTAATTCAAAAATAATCAAACGAGCTTACGGTAACAACTATGCCCAATTATTAGTATTAGTGAATAAAATTATGCTAACTCTAACCAATACATAAATACAGGGCCAAACTTTCAGCTTCAATGGTGCAGTAACACAGATATCGAGCAATGATTGGTACCAGGCTTCATGTCCAAAATGTGGAAAAATAATCTATCCAAGTGCCACTAAGCGGTTTTGCACTACTGATGGAATACAAAACAATGCAAAATACACGTATGTCAAGTATATACATCAAAATTTTCTTTCATATGATATACCAACCAGCTTGCTCATTTATTTTCTTTAATGAACAATTTTAAAAATCACATTTACCATGTCCAGTATAAATTGACTGTAGATGTATCATTTACTTAGATGTACCCTAATTTCCATAAAAATCGCTTTATCAGTTTACACATTGCATAATCAAATGCAGGTACCGCGTCCAATCTACCATTTTAGATGACACAGGAAGCATCAATGCAATACTATTCGATGATGCTGTAAGATCTTTGGTTGGAATTGAATGCACTGACCTGCTTGACCAAGAACCCGACAAAGACTTGACCACCATCCCGTTATCAGTTCTTGAAATAAAAGGGAAAACATCAACATTCCATGTACAGGCAACAAAAGACGCTTGCACATGTACGGTTTGATGTACTGTAAACAAAGTTTCCCATGCTCAAATCAACATAGAAAGCAATCTCACCATCATCCAGCCAACACCAGTACCACAAACACCTCTTTCACAACAACCACCTGTTAGAAACAAACCAACAACCAAAAGAATGAATCTCTTCCCTGAAGGTAAACACATCAACAAAAACAATTGTATTTTATATTAACATATATTAAAAAATTGTATGCCACTGATGCTAACCTACATGCAGGTTGTGACACAAGTGTATCAAAGAAACACAAGTAGAAGATCCAACAACATCCTTCAAAGCTAGAAAGATCAGATCTCGCCTCTTGTATTAGCTTATATGTAAAAAAAACACTAAATCTAGCTAGCGTCTCAGTCAACAACACTTTTGCGCCTAATATATGGGTTACTAAGACAACGGTGAATCTAGGAAAATGAAGATCCAACTTTTGTATAAACACTAACCTCTAGCCTTTTAGTCTTAGCATCTTTATGTTGTAAACATCCCTAGATTCCACTACTACTCTTAATTCATGTAGCCAGTTCCTAGCTTTTGTATTATCCCTTGCAATCTCTTAATATTAACAACTTTATGTAGATAAAAATCATATATATTCCAAAACCACACATTTGTCACAAATAGACCTAATATTATACAATTCGCGCAACGCGCGTCCGGATTACACCTAGTTATTTTAAATTTCAAGTGATACATGGTAGATTTTAATTGGTTTGTGTTATATTTTTTTGGTTAAGTTGGGTTGGTTGTAAATGAGAGTGAAAAATTAAGTTTGATTAGTTGTATAGATGAAAGAAAGAGAAATGAATAGTTTAGGTTGATTGGTTGTGGATATAAATAATTTGTTAACTCGTAATGCATAAGTCACTTAGTAGTTTTTTGGTTAACAATTATTTTGTGATTTAGATATATAAATGAAACACGTGAGTTAAATGTATTTTTTTTGTTCTAGGCGTCTTCAACGTATTTGCATGGAAATTAGGTGGTAGGTCTTTCGCTACTCCAAGTAGCGGAAGGTTGTGATGTGGCCATTTAAATACACGGTGGAAGAAGGGGAAGCTGCCATGTAAGCATGCTTCGCTACCTCAAGTAGCGGAAGAGGCTTAAAGAGGGTTTAGTCATGCACTTTATTATAACCAGATATAAATTAGATGAACGTTCAACAATAATTAATTTAAGGTATATTTAAATTTAGTCCTTTATGTTTACATAATTTTCAGATATGGTTATTCATCTTTAGAAATTCAACCTTTTTGGTCCTTATTTAAAAGCTCCAAATGAAGATATATCCTCTTCAATATTACTATATACGCTGCATGATACATAAATCAAACAAACAAACTTACACATATCCTAGTAGAGATAGATAGGCTCTTCAAAAGAGCTTCCGGCTCAAATCTATCATTTGATGTTAATCTTCTCAACGTTTTTAACGTTATTTACATAAAATAAGTAAAATAAAGTTAAAATTAGTGCAATTTTACTTTTTTCTTTTGAGGGTCTACACATGTATACATTATATGTGTTCACCGCGAATAACGTTATTAAGTATTAACATAAAAGAAATTATCTTATTTTACGCGTCAAACTTCAAAGGGTCTGTGAAGGTAGAAGCTGTACGTATGCTGCAGTAAACCATGTACATTGCACAGTTAAAAGCAACTATGAAAAATATCAATTCTGGAAGCTATTATTTAATATTCAATAACTTATAAAATCAGATTTGCAATTGAAGTTAAGTGTGATCACTGACCCAAAAAGTAAATAATGGCGTATGTATTTATATCATAAAAAATATATATAGTAAATAAAACTTATTCATAGATGCCTGAAGGAACATACTCTATTCTGTGACCGGAGCATCAATCTAAGTAACGAATGGATGCTACAACCTAAGTCACAGGTTCCTTTATAGGGGCGGCCAGGGAGGGGCAAACCTGCTTTCTGTCTCAAGTCCAATATTTTAGATAAGTAAAAAGAACCATTTATAAACATATGATTTAAGAAATATAGAACGTAATTTTCTTTAAAGTATACAATGTTACTTTCATGCCCTTTAAACTAGTGTGTTCATCGGTTCGGTTAACATTTGTTCGGCGATGTAATCAATTTTCGAGTTTTTTTCTATCCGAAAACCAAACCGAATTCGGGAAGTGGTACGGTTCGGTTTCGGTTAAAACCGAACAAACTAAATGAACCGATTAAAAACATAATAACAGGCCGAATAAAACGATCCGAATAAACCGAATTCAACCGAATAAATCAAATTCAATCGAATAAGCCGATTATAACCCAATTAAACCGGTTAAAAACCGAATATACCGATCCAAATAAACTTAATTTAACCAGCTTATATAATATTAACAAAATAATAAATTTAAATATAAATTCAGTTTAATCGGTTAACCTGGGCGCCTCAAATTTCAAGGCCGCCCTGTTCCTTTAGAACAGAGATTGGCCAAAAATGTGAGTCATAGCGAGCATCAGAGGTTCGAAACCCTTAAAAACAAAACAATGAATTGAGGGGAAGAAATTAGTACCCGAATAACAAAAGAGCACAATAGCAACACATTGAAGCAAAAAGTTCAGTTGCTCTCTATCTCTCTCTATTTCTATGTGGCTTGAAGGGTGTATTTTAAATATAAGAGATTGCATCAAAAAAACACGTGTGAAAAAAGTTGTAATAAGCATAAACGGGTGTACGAAAGCTCACTTGTTTTGTGAAAAATTCCAAGTGTCAAAGAGTGGCAATTAACCGTCACCAAAAAGTGCTTTAAACGTCGAGTTTAAACAGATCATATTTAGTTTAAGTTTGATGTGATGGTTATGGTTGATGGTCAGTTGTATGTGAAGGATCTAATAATCTTTATCTGAATAAATATGTTGAATAAATTGTCCTAAAAATTAGGTTAAACCAAAACATTAAAGAGCCTTGATCTGTGCTGATGATTATAAATTTATAATCAACAAGTGAGTGGCAGATCTGGGCTCAAAATGAGATTCTTCAAATTTTGCAATAGCAAAAGCAAAATTTAAACAATTTGCACTACTACAAAAAGGGGTAATTTTGTAGAAACATAACCAAGTTTTGATTTTGTTCCAATTAAATCACTAAAACTTTGTTTTGTTTCAGTTAGGTAACTTAACTTTGATTTATGTTCTAATACTAGATAAAAAAACCCGAATAACAGGTAATCTTGATTCATTTAGGCTTTATAAGTGAAATTTTAGATTATTTTATGGTCCGTTTATGATTTTATGACCCGTTTCTATAACATTTTGAAAAAAGCACAAAATGCTCAAATGAGTCTAAAATACGTCTAAAACCTTCAAACGAGTCATAAAATCATCTAAAAACTCACTTATAAAGCTTAAACGAATCAAGATTACCTGTTATCCAAGTTTTTTTTATCTAGTATTAGAACATAAATCAAACTTAAGTTACCTAATTGAAACAAAACAAAGTTCAAGTGATTTAATTGGAACAAAATTAAAAATTGATTATGTTTCTATAACATTTTCCCCTACAAAAACCAGCTAATGCAATCATTATGTTGAAAAAAAGGTTGCATTTTGCATTAAATCTAATGCAACTTTTTTCTCATATAATGCAACTTGTTTTTTCCTAATACTACTTTTTTAAATGCAACTATTAAAAAAAAAAAAAGCCCATGACAATTTTGAGAACTTATGGGCGGGAGTTAGAGTATACTGGCTTTCACGCCTATATAAGACACGTGTCAAATTTTAAGTGATGGTTTTTGCAGGCGTCCGCCTGTGTAAACACGGGTGCCGCGCCGGTACACAGTATGGACAAATCTGGCATAACAAAGTCAAAAAAACATATGTGAAAATAAGTTGGTCACCTTGATATTTTAGGCATTTTCCCATTATTTAAAATTCAAAATTGAGTCAAGCTAGGATCAACTATAACATGTATAATTTATTTATTTTTAATGTATTAACTACACTTACATAAATTTATGTTTCTTATTTACTTTTGAGGTTTGGAATCCAGCAACAACCACCTCTACATCACAACAATTTCACCTTTGTAATAAGGCGTAGTAGTTAAGTAAACATAATATTTAAAAAAACGATAGAATAAATCCATTAGACGTCTCTTATCGATCGATTAAAAGACCAACATGATAGTGGTAAATCGCATATTAATAGGCTCGAATTTAAGAGGGTTTATCAATTCGAATCAAGACATATCTGTTGAATGTCACTTGTAAAGTTTGTTAAAAAACATTTGAAATCCTATCTTACATGTTTTCAAAACGTCATTATTTTATTATTAAAAGATATTAGTGTCACCGCCATTCGAAAACACCGTCAATTTTTGGATCTTATCAGTCAACGATTCCTTCTTATTAATCTCTCTCTCTCTCCGTTGAAGAAAAAAAAATGGAAAAAATGGGTAAAGTTGCAGTTGCCATTATTGTAGCTCTGTTCTTGAGGTGGGGATGGAAATTACTCAACTGGGTTTGGCTAAAGCCCAAGAAACTAGAGAAGTGGCTGAGAAATGAAGGGTATAAAGGTAATTCATACAAGCTTCTATTGGGTGACATGATAGAGCTTGCAACAATAGTGAAAGAAGGTAAATCAAAACCAATTCAAGTGACTCATGATATCACTTCATATGCTCTTCCCTTTGATCATCACATCATTTCCAAATACGGTATTATGATCTATGTCTACCCTTTTTTTTATCTTTTTTTAATTATTTATTTTCTGATCAATTATTCAATTCCATGGTTGACTTTATCAATAATTCAGTATTTGCTTCAATCTTTCTGATTATGTTAGAAGCGTCAATTTTCACACAAATCTAAAGAAATTCATTGATTGAACCTTTCTATCTGTTACCCAACCCGACCCAAACCGTTTATTATGTCTTAGAATACGTGTATTAGATCTAAATTGATAGGGATTACCAAAAGGTATTAAAGTATTGAGTTTCTTTCGGAACTGGTGACTGGTGGTGGATATGATCAGGTGGTATTGCTGGTGACACGACGGCACTCCAATAATCCGTCAGCAATCCTAAAATTTAGTCGTTCGGATAAAATTTGATAGGAATTGTGACGGATTATTTGTTAGTTTCTATGATTAATGTTTCTTGTATATTTCTTTTTTCGTTGTTTTGTAACAAAATTAATCCCTAGGGTTAGAATTACACTTTTCTTCGAAATTGTGTCGCAATTGTGACAAATATTTGCTTCGTAAATTTTCGTAGGAAAAACGCCCTTACTAGTAGTGCGATTTATGATAGTAATGTATGTTTCTGATAAATTGAGTTTCAAAAATCATTTTGAAAATGGTTATTTAAACTATGAACCATTGGAAACAGGTGAAAAGTCATTCATATGGTTGGGGACATCACCAAGGATGTATATCAGGGATCCAGAGTTGATAAAAGAGATATTGTTAAGGCCGGATGAGTTTCAAAAGCCACATCCTGAGCCATTTCGAGATAGCGTCATCCGCGGACTTCTTGTTACCGAGGGTCACAAGTGGATCAAACATCGTAAAATCATCAATCCTGCTTTTAGTCTTCAAAATCTGAAGGTCTGTGTAGAGGATACTGACATATTAAATTTAGGGGTGCTTGTCGGCTTGAATAACGGTGTATTTGGTTTATTTAGAATTGAGAATTTTAATGACCCTATCCAAAACCTGATATGACACGAATTAGATCCGATCCGAATTCATCCGAATAACCTGAATAAATTTATTTTTATATCCGAATAACCCGGTTTTATTCGGGTTATTTGGATTGATTTTAATTTCCGATCCAAATAAACAAGATTTTGTATATCCAATATCCGATCCGAATAAACACGATTTTGTATATCCAATATCCGATCCGATCCGAATAACAAAAACAGATATGAGATATCCAATTCCGAATAATAAAAAGGAATATCCAATCTGAATCTATCCAAATATCCAAATATCTAATTCTAATTGGTTTTTCGGGTTTCGGATACGATACAGATATTGGATTGTAGGATTTCCGAATTTTTTGAACACCCTAATTAAATTAGGCTTTGATACAACTAGTTTAAAAACATTATCCTTTTTTATTTGACTTCAAATAACCAATGTAGAAGTAACATAAATGACCCCTACATACCATCAATGTCATATTTAATTCTCTTGGATTAGAAGATTTTATATACTCATTTGACATGGTGAACAAGCTATAGTTGTCTAGCATTACCAAAATCTAATGTTTATACATATAAAATTTTGAAATTAACATGTAATACCAAAGCAAATCCTACATCAGTTATGGACAAGAAACATGTTATTAGACTAATAAAAATGCCGAACCTCAAATAAAACTAACACTGTATGCAAATGTTCATATATCGAACGTGAATGCGAGTAAAATTCAGCAGTGAAAAGTGTTTAAAGTGAAACGTTAGTTTATTGAGTCTCTGATGTAATCCCTAGGATTTTCCATGTTGAATTTAAATTTTTATACTCCTCGAGTCCTCGGGTGTGACATCTTATACACCTCTCATTTTGTTGATCCATAAAATGCTAAAACAATTCATGGATTGATATAATGTTCACATGTATGCAGATGATGTTCCCAGCTATCAGGTCAAGTTGCAGTGATATGATCCATGAATGGGAGCTTCTAACCGCCACATCCGGTTCTACTGAACTAGACGTATGGCCATATATCGATAGTTTAGCCGGCGATGTGATCTCACGAACCGCCTTCGGAAGTTGTTATGAAGAAGGGAAGAAGATATTCAGAATTCAAAAGGAACAAATTGACCTTATATACCAAATGCTGTTTATACTTCACCTTCCAGGAAGAAGGTAACAACAAAGTCAATCTAGTAGTATTAATCAAACAAATATATGCATTTAATAGATGTTAAATTATATATTTGTTTTAAATTTAGGTTTATACCTATCAGAGCGAACAAAAAGTTTAACGAAAACGTTAACGAGCTTCGATCTGTTCTAATGGCTATAATAAACAAGAGGAAGAAAGCAATCGAGACGGGAGAAGGTAAATGTGATGACTTGCTTGGAATCTTGTTAGAATCAAACAAGAAAGAGATTGAAGAACATGGAGTTGGAATGAGTATGGAAGACGTGATCGAAGAATGCAAACTGTTTTACGTTGCTGGATCCGAAACAACCTCGAATTTGATAGTCTGGACGATGGTTTGTTTGAGTTTGCATCAAGAATGGCAAACCCGGGCTCGAGATGAGATTTTGCATGTTTTTGGCAATGGAGAGATTGATTTTGAAGGTCTAAAGAGCCTCAAGATCTTAACGATGATACTAAACGAGGTTCTTAGGTTATACACACCGGTAATCATGATGACACGAGCAACTCGCAAGGAGACGAAGCTCGGAAACATGATGATACCATCGGGTGTGCAGCTATCGTTAGCCATGATGCATGTTCATCATGACCGTGAAATATGGGGAGATGATGTGAACGAGTTTGATCCTGAAAGATTTTCGGAAGGAATTGTGAATGCAACAAAAGGGAAAGGATCAAGTCCGTTCTTCCCATTTTCAAACGGTCCTCGTGTTTGCATCGGACAAAATTTTGCTTTGACGGAAGCGAAAACCGCCATGGCAATGATTCTACAACGCTTCATGTTCGAGCTTTCACCGTCTTACAAACATTCTCCTTTCCCTGTGTTCACCCTTCCACCTCAATTTGGTGCTCACTTGATTTTGCTTAATATTTCATAGTATGTATTATATGAATTTGTGTATTAAAAAAAATAAAAAATAAATAAAAACCTCATACATCGAATAACAAATTAAAAGTTGTTATTTAAACAAGAAACAAATAAATAACTACTTCGATATTTATTATTGAACCCTTTTTTTCTTATTTTTGTGTGATGTAAATTAATACGCACATGAATATCTTTCTTATGTAATTTGTTTTGTTTATTTGGCTACTTACTAATACATATTATAGATTATACATCTAAGCATGGCAAAATAGTTGGGTCAACTCGTGTAACAAGAAAAAGAAGGTTATAAGCAAAATCCGTAAAGTTTAAAACAAATCATTTCAAAAGAGTATCGAATTAGCTAAGATTAAAACATGTTTGACCAAAAAGGCGTGTATAGAAAACACAGTTGCTTAGAAATAAACATATTAAATTGGGTTTACTTGTTATATTTTCTTTATGTCGGCTGGTAGTAGTAGGTGGAGGTAGTGGTAACTACGATGGAGGTGGTGGAGGAGGTGATGATGACAATGGCGCTAGTTGTTCTTGTGGCGACAATAGTAAAGGTGGCGGTGGTGAAAACGACGACGACAACATCATGATTGTGTACGTGGTGTTGACGACACAAAGGGTCTTTTTAAGGATGAGCCGATGAGGAGTGAAGAGTCGACGTTGCTATGGATGAGGGCGATGTCAACAAAGGTGTGGCTGATGAAGGCAGACAGCCCCAACGATGATGATAGCAACGACAGTTTTGGGGGGGGGGGGATATCCGAAAATTTCGGATTCGGATATCCGTTCGGATATCGGAAATCAAAAAAAATAATAATAAATTTTAAAAAATATACATTTCGGATATCCAAATATCCGAAAAGTATCCGGATATCCGAAAAATATCCGAAATATCCGAAAAATATTCGGATATCCGAAAAATTATTCGAAAAAAGTATCCGAATATCTGAAAAAATATCCGAAAAAAAAACTATTTCGGATATCGGATATCCGAACTATCCGAAAATTTTCAAAATTGGTAACCGAATCCGAACTTCCGGATATCCGAACTTCCGGATATCCAATTTTTTCGGATATTTCGGATTCGAATTTTCGGATACGGATTTTTTTGAACACCCCTACTTCTAATTCATAAAGAGGGTCTTCTGATTCAAACTAGATATCGGATGAAAGTGGCATGACAACCTCAAAACCCGGTCCCATGGGGAGAGTTTTCTATTTGAGTTTCGGAAAAGAAAGGAGAAAGGACTTTTGAAGCTTGCTGACTAGGGTTGGAAGCTAAATTCATTCTTCGTCATAACATAAGAAAGTCGTGGAGTGCATAACTTTAGAGATAGGAGCTACTTTCTTGTGGTAGTCATTGCGAATGAGCAAGTAGGGGGCGGCAACTAAAGAGGTGGTGAGACTGACCGCAATTGTAGGAATAGGTTTACTTTCTTTCATTTTGGTTATGGAAAGTGAAAGTTCTTGCTTGAAGGCCCCGCTGACCCGAAGTGATTTAGAAAGATTCTTCTTTATCGATGGTGATCGGTCATGGTATCCATAGCGTTGCTTCTTTTTCGGCCAAATCCTGATTTCGTTTTGCTTGACAAAAGTGTTAGCAGCGGTGGTGAACCAAACGTGTTTTTATGGTGACAATGTATAATTTGTAAATAACAAAATTTTACATGTTCTATGATTTAGACTAATTAATATTTTCACAAAAACCAAACCATTTTAAAAGAGTGTATTTCCAAAATTGAGCCATTTTCAAAGAATGTGTTATGATTGTCACCCAATATGCAACATTATATGTTTTTTTCTCGCTCATTGCCAGGCTTGTTCGTTCATTTGCTTCTATGTAGGAGTGAGTTGGGTCGGTTATAATTAACGTTTTTAAAACCGGACCGGACGTCGAATCAAATATTTTCTAGTCAGTGGTCGGACCGGTCAGAGAAGATTCAAGAATCAAATAACGTCATAAATATTATATAAATATATATAATATATTTATAATATATATATAACAAAAAATATAAAACTATTTAAAAAACGGTTCGACCGTCCGGTTTTTCAACACCAAATACCAAAACATCAATGATATTTATGAATCAGATGTATCAACAACTTACATATTCAATTGAATCAATGATTGATCAAGAATAAAACCAAAAATCCGACTCACAAATAACCCTATTTTTAGAACTCGATCTAAGAACAAAAACTCAAAACCCTAAAACATCGACTCAATAAATCAGACTTAAACATCAATCTACTTGATCAGACTAACCAAAAAAAGAAGAAGCAATGCCTTCACTAATTGTTGAAATAACCATAATCTTTACAACTTGATCTAAGAACAAAAACTCAAAAGCCTAAAACATCGACTCAATAAATCAGACTAGAACATCAATCTACTTGATCAGACTAACAAAAAAAAGCAATGCCTTCACTAATTGTTGAATAATAATCTGTAAATAAGCCTTTGTTCTTTAAGAACATGATCATACTCAAGTCGTAAGAAATCAAAGAAGAAAAATGAGAGCAATCTCTCAAAGAAAAAGAAAATGCAAAAAAAAAAAAAAAAATCTATCTCTCTCTACCATCTATCCGGAAGTCTCTCTATTGGAAAGAAAAATGAAAAGTCTCACACACACTTTCTGGTTTCTCGAATACTCTTCCAAGATATTGTATTTGTCATCTTGACTTCAAATAAATCCACTCATTTATCCTCTTTAATATCCGAAGAACAAGAGCCCAATAGAACAACAGATATAACCCAACAACCGCAACCCAACAGATTACACTCATAAACCCATCAACATTTCATGTCATAATAATAAAACAGAGTACACATATAAGAATAAAATTGATATTAAAATTATTCATATGTTTAACACTTTTGGGGTCATGCCTTGTGGAGTGCTTAATTGTATGAGTTAGATAGTAAATTACAAAATCATTGTGTAGAAGCGATGCAAAATAGTGTAAGAATATATTGTAGATACTTATTTTGGTCTATGAAACTGCTAATTTAGATTATTAGATGTGTGGTATGCATTGTGGAGTACATAATATAAATATAACACTATTGTGTACTTATATTACATAAAATACTATGATAAAATAATAACAAATTTGTTTTTAGTAAAAAAACATAATATTGAAATAATACTGTCATGTACTTTAAATATATAAAGCACATTAATAATTGAATATAAAATATATAATATATAAAAATAATGATAAAATTACACGAAATAAGTTAATATTTGAAACATGATTATAAATACATATTACCGACTTTAAATGTAAAAAGACACGTGTTAGACAAGAAAATTTTCTAGACATTTTACACCTAAAAAAAACCTTTTTTTTTAACTTGATGCTAGATCAACAGATCTTAACTGTCACCGATAAAAAAAATTGTAAACTACCAATGAACCATTGTTTTAATGGCATCTGAATATTCTTTTAAAAAAGAGGTCTTGGGTACAAATTCCTTCCGTAGCAAAAAAAAAGGGTCTCAGGGGGTCAGGGGTTTTTCCAGTGGGATTTCTTGCTAGGATGGTTGTGGTGGCTCATGAGAGGTACATGTAACGAGACCTTGGTGACATAGCATGAAAATAGTAGGTTTACACGACATTCGCCGTTCAAAAAAAATTGTAAACTATGTTATAATTTTAATTATTAAAGATAGAGTAAATTACTGATTATGTCCTTTAAAAATATAGCAATTTGCTGGTTTCGTCCTTTGACTTCGAAAATTACTAGGGGTGTCTTTATTTTGAAAATTTTGCACTGGTTTTGTCCTTTGTCACTAACACCGTTAACTTATTCCGTTAAACCCCCACGTGCCAGTCACATGAAGGGTAAAATAGTCAAATCACATCCTTCTTCTTCCCCACCCTTCTCCTTCCCCACCAAACCGGAAACCTAGGGGCATCGAACCCACATCCCGCCGGAGTATGTTATCTTCCCCACCTTCTCCGGTTCATCATCATGTCTTCCTCTCTTGAAGCTCGAGCCCCCACCCGTCACGAACACTGCCTCTTGCTTTTCAAACCCAAAACAAAAATTCCACTATTAATCTATCCTACTTTTATACATCATTCCCCAATTGATTTCATCTAAAATCAACCACCCAATTGATACATACATAGCATCTTCAATTCTGAATCTAACCAAATCATTCAGATTCAATCTCCAAAATCATGAAAAGGGGTCGTGACTGTAAAAAAGAAGCAAAAAACTGCATCATCTCATCGCCTTCAATGGCGCCGGCAAAGCCTAAAGAGTTGCATCAGACGTTGCCGGATTCCGGAGGGATGGACGAGCTGTTGGAGGTCCTGGGTTACAAGGTGAAGTCAACGGACATGGCGGATGTAGCTCACAAGCTTGAGCAGCTTGAAATGGTGTTGGATGAAGATGGGATTTTGCAGCTTTCTCATACTGTTCATTACAATCCTTCTGATCTTTCTGGTTGGGTTCAGAGCATGCTCTCCTAGCTCAATACCACCTGTTCTGATCTTTCGTCTTCCGCCAATTTTGACATCCGTGAATCCTCCTCCACCACTACCATGATTGATTTCTCAAACAATACAGAAGTCGATGATCGTTACGATTTACGTGCGATTGCCGACGGCGCTATTTTCGGCAGCAACAACGATGAGTGTTCGAATGGAATTAAGAGAATGAAATCAGCAACTGCTGAATCTGAGGTTTCTGGTTTGGTGGGGAAGGAGAAGGTCCCCAAGAAGAAGGGTGTGATTTGACCATTTTACCCCCTCATGTGACTGACACATGGGGGTTTTAACGGAAAAAGTTAACGGAGTTAGTGACAAAGGACAAAATCAGTGTAAAATTTTCAAAATAAGAACATTCCTAGTAATTTTCAAAGTCAAAGCCTTTATTTTTACTTTGATGTGGAAACGTAACAAAGCCTTTATTTTTCTTTAGAATATTGTACTTTATCCTAATGAAATTTGATTCATAAATTATGAAAAATTTATAAAGAAAGTAAGAAAAAATAAAGGGAAATTTCTTACGAATAGTGTAATTTACTCTTAAAAGATATTAGTGTACACAACGTCATTCGAAAACACCGTCATTTGGATCTTGTCAAATTCAACGATTCCTTCTTATTAATCTCTCTCTCTCTCTCTCTCTCTTCCTTGAAGAAAAAAAAATGGAAACAATGGGTAAAGTTGCAGTCACCATTGTTGTAGCTCTGTTCTTGAGATGGGGATGGAAATTACTCAACTGGGTTTGGCTGAAGCCCAAGAAACTCGAAAAGTGGCTGAGAAATGAAGGGTATAAAGGTAATTCATACAAGCTTCTAATGGGTGACATGATAGAGTTTGCAACAATAGTGAAAGAAGGTAAATCAAAACCAATTCCAGTGACACATGATATCACTTCCTATGCTCTTCCGTTTGATCATCACATCATTTCCAAATACGGTATTATGATCTATTTCTACCTTTTTTTTTAAATCTTTTTATAATTATTTTTTTTCTGATCAATTATTCAATTCCATGGTTGACTTTTATTGATAATTCAGTATTTGCTTGAACCTTTCTCTGAATATGTTAGAAATTTCAATTTTCACCCAAATCAAAAGAAATGGATTGCTTGAACCTTTTGACCCGTTACCTAACACGACCCAGCCCGCTCATTTTGTTAAGCTTAGACTATGTGTATTGGCTTAAGAACCAAATAATCATGGGTTCGAATCCCATAAAGGGTTTTTCTTAATGTGTTAGTTTCTTCCAAAACTGGTAACTTAGTTGTAGATATGATTGGGTGGCACTACAGGTGGCTCAACAATGCTCTAATAATCCGTCTGTGATATTAAAATTTAGCAGTTCAAAAAAATTTTTTGATAGGGATTGTGACTCTGATTATTTCTTAGCTTCCATGATTAATGTTTTTTTGTATATTTCATTTGTCGTTGTTTTGTAACAAAATTAATCACTAAGATTAGAATCAAGATTGCAAAAGTCGCTAGGTGCTGCTACTTCAGAACAACTCTTTGGAGCGAGTAATCGGGGAGGACTCGGCCCTATGCGGAGAGTACTCGGGTAATACTTAGGGGCCGTTTGGTTGGATCTGAACCATTAAGTGCTGAATGGTTAAGATGTCTGAATGGTTAAGAGGGTCTGAATGGTTAAGTGCTGAACAGTTTAAGACCGTTTGGTTACACATCTGAATGAAAAAATAAAAATTAAAAAAAAAAAAGAAAAAAAAAGATTCTTTTGTTCAAAACCTAGAGCCACCGCAGCTCCCTTGAAAACCCCTTCACAGTTTATGCCATCGCCGCCTATGAAAATCCCTTCGTCGGAGCCACCACCAGTGTTCCTCCGACCAGCTCCTCTGCCCAGATCCTCCGCCCAGCTCCTCCGCACAGCTCCTCCGCCCACCGCTGCAGCACCTCTGCACCTCCGCAGCACCGCCATCATCACCATCGATCGTCATCAGTCGCAGAACCCCTTGCACTCCTTGGTCGACATCGCAGCTCCTCCGCCGTCATCACCATCGATCGCCATCAGTCGCAGAACCCCTCGGTCATCGAACCCTAAAACCAGAACGGTGCGGCGCGGCTCCTTCGTTCGAACCCTAAAACCAGAACGGTGCGGTGCGGGGGGTCGGCGGGGGGTGCGGCGGGTCGGCGGTGGTGGTGCCGATTGGAACCATTCAGGCGATGGTGGTGGCTATTCAGGCGGTAGTGGTACCGATTAACGATTCAGATGTTCCCTTTCTCATTCAGACTCCCTTCCAAGTCTGAACCATTCAGACCTTGGTTCAGACATTGGAACCCATTCAGATGTCTTTTTTTTTCCTCAAACAAACGGTCTGAATCTGAATAGATTCAGATTCAGACCCATTCAGACCTATTCAGATCCAAACAAACAGCCCCTTAGTAAGTACTCGGTCTCTGAACAACTCCGTGGAGCGAGTACTCGGCCTCCACTTTTACAACAGTGATTAGTTACACTTTTCTTTGGAATTGTGTCGCAATTGTGACAAATATTTGCATTGCAAATTTTCGTAGGAAATGCGCCCTTACTAGTAGTGCAAGATATGATAGTAATGCATGTTTATGATCAATTGAGTTTAAAAAATCATTTTGAAAATGGGTATTTAAACTATAAACCATTTGAAACAGGTGAAAAATCATTCATATGGTTGGGGCCAACACCAAGGATGTATATCAGGGATCCAGAGTTGATAAAAGAGATATTGTTAAGGCCAGATGAGTTTCAAAAGCCACATCCTGAGCCATTTCGAGATAGCGTCATCCGTGGACTTCTTGTTACCGAGGGTCACAAGTGGGTCAAACATCGTAAAATCATCAATCCTGCTTTTAGTCTTCAAAATCTGAAGGTTTGTGTAGAGGATACTGACATATTAAATTTAGGGGAATTTGTCGGGTTGGATAACGGTTTATTTGGTTTATTCAGAATTGAGAATTTTAAAGACCCTATTCAAAGCCTGATATGACCCGAATTAGAAATATGCTAATCCGATCCGATTTCATCCGAATAACCTAAATAAATTTATTTTTATATCCGAATAACCCGGTTTTATTCGGGTTATTTGGATTGATTTAGATTTCCGATCCAAATAAACAAGATTATGTATATAATATCCGATCCGAATATCAAAAACGGATATTCAATTCCGAATAATAAAAACGGATATCTAATCTGAATCTATCCAAATATTCAAATCTCTAATTCTGATTGATTTTTTTTTGGTTTCGGATACGATTCGGATATTGGATTTTTGATGGATTTCGGATTTTTTACACCATAATTAAATTAGGCTTTGATACAACTTGTTTAGAAACATTATCATTTTTTAATTTGACTTGAAATAACCAAATAGAAACATCAATGTCATATGTAATGCTAGACAACTTGTTCCGTATGCAAATGTTTATATACGATATATCGAACGTGAATGCGAGTAAAACTCCACAGTGAAACGTGTTTAAAGTGAAACGTTACTTTGATGGGTCTCTAATGTAATCCCTAGGGTTTTCGGTATTGAATTTAAATTTTTATAGTCCCCGGGTGTGACATCTTATACATCTCTCATTTTGTTGATCCATAAAATGCTAAAACAATTCTTGGATTGTTATAATGTTCACATGTATGCAGATGATGTTCCCAGCTATCAGATCAAGTTGCAGTGATATGATCCATGAATGGGAGCTACTAACCGCCACATCCGGTTCTACTGAACTGGACGTATGGCCATATATCGATAGTTTAGCCGGCGATGTGATCTCACGAACCGCCTTCGGAAGTTGTTATGAAGAAGGGAAGAAGATATTCAGAATTCAAAAGGAACAAATTGATCTTATATTCCAAATGCTGTTTATACTTCACCTTCCTGGAAGAAGGTAACAACAAAGTCAATCTAGTAGTATTAATCAAACAAATATATGCATTTAATAGATGTTAAATTATATATTTATTTTAAATTTAGGTTTATACCCATCAGAGCGAACAAAAAGTATAACGAAAACGTTAACGAGCTTCGATCTGTACTAATGGCTATAATAAACAAGAGGAAGAAAGCAATCGAGACGGGAGAAGGTAAATGTGATGACTTGCTTGGAATCTTGTTAGAATCAAATAAAAAAGAGATTGAAGAACATGGAGTTGGAATGAGTATAGAAGACGTGATCGAAGAATGCAAACTGTTTTACGTTGCTGGATCCGAAACAACCTCGAATTTGATAGTCTGGACGATGGTTTGTTTGAGTTTGCATCAAGAATGGCAAACCCGGGCTCGAGATGAGATTTTACAGGTTTTTGGCAATGGAGAGATTGATTTTGAAGGTCTAAAGAGCCTCAAGATCTTAACGATGATACTAAACGAGGTTCTTAGGTTATACACACCGGTAATCATGATGACACGAGCAACTCACAAGGAGACAAAGCTCGGAAACATGATGATACCATCGGGTGTGCAACTATCGTTAGCCATGATGCATGTTCATCATGACCGTGAAATATGGGGAGATGATGTGAACGAGTTTGATCCTGAAAGGTTTTCGGAAGGAATTGTGAATGCAACAAAAGGGAAAGGATCAAGTCCGTTCTTCCCATTTTCAAACGGTCCTCGTGTTTGCATTGGACAAAATTTTGCGTTGACGGAAGCGAAAACCGCCATGGCAATGATTCTACAACGCTTCATGTTCGAGCTTTCACCATCTTACAAACATTCTCCTTTCCCTGTGTTCACCCTTCCACCTCAATTTGGTGCTCACTTGATTTTGCGTAATATTTCATAGTATGCATTATGTGAATTTGTGTATTAAAAAAAATAAAAACCTCATACATCGAATAACAAATTAAAAAGTTGTTATTTAAACAAGAAACATATAAATAACTACTTCGATATTCAATATTGAACCCTTTTTTCTTATTTTTGTGTGATGTAAATTAATATGCACATGAATATCTTTCTTATGTAATTTGTTTTGTTTATTTGGCTACTTACTAATACATATTATAGATTATACATCTAAGCATGGCAAAATAGTGGGGTCAACTTGCGTAATAAGAAAAAAATGGTTCTAAGAAAAATGTGTTAAGGTTAAAACAAATCATTTCAAAAGAGTATCAAATTAGCTTAGATCAAAACGTGTTTTACCAAAAGGTATTGTTTAGAAAACACAGTTTTTAGAAATAAACGTATTAAACTGGGTTTACTCGTAATGTTTGGTTATAATGTTTGGTTGTTGGTTCCGCTTCCGGTTCTATTCGGGTTGTCGGTTTCGGTTTCGGTTTTTTTGCCCACCTCTATTTGTAGGAGTGAGTTGGCTCCGTTATAATGTTTGGTTATAATAATATCCGTGTTAGATTAGTTTAGGTTAAAAGATGGGCTGGTTGTCCCTTTGTTGGTGGGTATTCAAAGATGGGCCGCTTTTGCTTCAGATAAAATTAATTAACTGTTAAGGTTTCAGCCCTATCTAGAGGTGGGCAAACCGCTTTTTTTTTTAAACCGGTTCCGGTCAACAAAGTCAATAAACGGTTCTGGTTTTGGTTTGTAACATCAGTGCCGGAATCGTGCCGGAACAGTGATTGCAACAGTAACACGAATAGTAATCAGGTACAACTTTTATGCATTTCAATGTGTATTCATATTCATATCATATATTGTTATCATTTCATGAATCAAACAGTGAATTCATAAACATTTCAGAGAAACAAAACTCAGAAAACATGGTTCATCAGTTAGATAATTATCTGACAATACAGAACCATCATGGGATTATTTGCAGGATTTATTATGTATAAACGTATGTGAGGCTTTATAAAACAAAACAACACGAATGTCGTTATGTGAATGCTAAATCGACGGATTATTCGTATAGGTGACGATTTGTACGAATAAATCTGGAAGTTTAACGTTCTGAATGATATTCTCTAATTAGAAAACAATATTGAAAAGTATAGTTATCGTCGTGTTCGTACGAGTGATGATTCGAACGAATACGCGCGACAACCGTACGATTCAATTTAAACAGTAAATTAATACTTTGAAAATTTAAAAATAAATAAAAGATATTAGTTAATTTACTAGGAATAACCACTTAGAATAATTTTATAAATTCTATTTTATAACCGTGTCGTTTTGTGATAAAAACCACGAGAAACGACATTTTACGCGAAACCGTACGAGACCGAACCACCGGGTATTTTTCTAATCCCTTAATGAGGGCATTTATGGCCCAACCACCACCACCAACCTCTTTTCCACACCATTTTTCGTCACCCTCACTCTCACACTCTCTCTCTAACTCTCTCTCTAGAAACCAACTTCTCTCTACAATATCTTGATCAATTCTCGCCCGATTCAAGTGATTTTTGACTCAAAACGACCATCTTAACAAGTAGATCACAGAAGTACAAGGTATTCCAGCTTTCATCCGTCGAGATTGAGGTAAAATTTCATTTCATTTCGGTTGTAGTGTGTGTTTCACGATCCAAATAGTTCTTGTAGTTTTAAACGATTACAAACACTTAGAACTCTTGAGATAAGTCATGGTAAATGTTTAGGAAGCTCTAGGAATGGAATGTAACAGGTAAAAACGAGGAGGAAGACGATGAACATTGGGTTCCACGAGTGCAGGTCTGCGAACCCTGCTTGCCGAACCTGTGTCCGCCGAACCTTCGGTCTAGAACTCTTGCCGAACCTAGCACATTCCACGAACCATCCTACATAACCGAACCCTGCTAGTGTAGCCGAACCTACAAGGGGGACGAACCTTGCATGGCCGAACCATGGCCATGCAAACCCTAGAAGCCGCGAACCATCGAACGAACCTAGGAGCCATCTTTTCAACCGAACCTGTTACATAGTCACGAACCTAGGACATTATGATGAGGTAGCCGAACCATTGAATCCAGCCGAACCATCAAGGCCACGAACCAACCTCCTTCGGCCGAACCTTTTCTTCATCATGGTCGAACCCTAGGGGTTCGTTGGTGCCGAAGTGTCAGCCGAACCCATTAAACTCAGCCGAACCTATGAGTTAGACAATAGGTTCGCTGCCTTGGGTGAAATACCGAACCTAATTGTTATAAAAACCCTAAATTTCTATTATGCATGGGGGTCTAAGTACGTATACATGCAAGAGATAAATAGTGTGATGCATGGGAATGATAGGGACTTAGGGAGTGTACAATTTCATGCAAACTTGTGTTACTATGAACTAGAGTACCATTGACAAATGACAAAGGTTTAAAGGTTAAGTGTTGATTTAGATTATTAACAATTTCTCTTATAAAATATCTTATAACGGATAATTAACTTGGATGATTCAACTAGTTATGTTGAATTAAGTAGAGATTGTGAATGTGGTGGACAACCGACAACCAAGGACCCTCAATGGGCCTAGGTGGGCCCAAATGGGTAACATAAGTCCACCACGTGTAAGCAAAATCCCTACTTAAATACATTAGTGTTTTATCAAAAGGAATCATTTGGGAAGGCAAAATCATCAAATGGGGTCTAAGTGGGCCCAATGGGCCTAGTTAAGCCCATCACATGTTAATCGTTAATATAAGCTAAGTTAACTGTATTTAGACAAACGAAATAATTTATAAACATTGTTAAATCAAAATAAAGGATTTTCTAAACTAAAGGTTTAACTTAAGATGAATTTGGTTTAAAGCATATTAACGAAGATTTATTGTAACTAACTATGGGTTATGGTCTACCAAAGGGGTAATTAAGTTAGATTAATTAGATTAGATCATAGAAGCACTTAGTAAATTAGGACACTTAGTTACACACACCGAGACCAAGCCTTAGATACGACGACTAATACGCGTACTTATAGTATTCGAATTCTTTTAAAACAACCCAGGAACTGAAGAAACCTAAGCTACAAGAACGAGTGCGCATTTTGTGATATATCAGTTACATAACAACACATGTGAGTTCATTGCCCCTTTTCTAACATTTTTGTTTTAAAACGCGGGGCTGAGAAGCATGCGTATACTGTTTTATTTAAATTGTTTACTTAAATGCTTTTAAATTCTATATGTTTTACATGTATGAATGACATCCTAGATCATGTCTAGGTAAATTTTATGCAGGTTTTACTAAGCTTATCTACTTACTACTTAAGTGAATAATTGAGTTAAACTAAACATTTCAACGAATCAAACGAAACTATTTTGACGAAACAAGTGTGTGAGTTCAACGAATCAAACGAAACTATCTTGACGAAACAAGTGTGAGTTCAACGAATCAAACGAAACTACTTTTACAAAACTAATATTCGATGTACAACGAATCAAGTGTTTGACGAACAACGAATCAAGAGTACATTTGATCAACGAATCTAGTATTCCATGATCAACGAATCAAGTACATCTTGTAACCGAATCAGATGAATCAATAAATCATTTTCAGGGGAAAGTCTGGGAAATATCAAAGATAACATATGCTAACGAAACAAAACGAATCAAGTACGAAACAAAAATCCTACATTTCAAGAAGTCCTAGCTAGACCGTTTGATTGTAGGTCATATGTTTGATGATATTTACAGAATCCCCTAACTACTAAGTACCTTGATTGACAGACCAGTCTACTCGAGTTTGACCAAGGCCCAATCATTAGGACTTAGATTTTATTAAATGTTTATTTATTTATTTAATTAAGCATTTATGACTGTTTCTACAATTACTGTGGTTGATCATTATTGTGATGAACTTAAGGAATCAATATAGATTCCAATTTGTTGAAATTACAGGAACAAAGAACTGAAGAATCATTGGGTTAATGGTAGGGGTAAAATGCTTAATTATCATTAACAACAATGTTCCATGTGGATTAGTATGTGGTGGGACGGCGTCTGGGCGGGTCGTATGCTCGACTCAGGGGTATGCCCTATATATAAGCATAATGATCTGGATGATACATGTGATGTTAATGAGATTAAGGTTGTTACCCGAGGGTTTAACAAAGGTTTTGAGTGTACATTTGAACTATTGTGAATGGAAGTGTGTTAGGTAAATATGCTTAATTATCATTAACAACAGTGTCATATGCGTATCAGTATGTGGTGGGACGGCGTCTGGGCGGGTCGTAGGCTCGACTCAGGGGTATGCCCTATATATAAGCATACCGATGTGGATATTACATGTGATGTTAATGAGGTTAGGGTCTTTACCGAAAAAGGTTTACAAATCATTTTCAATTACTAAACTATATGAACTCACCAACCATGTGTTGACTTTATTTTTGCATGACTTCTCGTGAAGAACATGTCAATTAAGAAGTTTATGCTTTTGGGACTAGGATTTCAGATAGAAGACTTAGTATTTTTGGACTTGCATACTTTTGGAACATCATTATACAATTATTTTGTATATCTTGTGCAGTTACAAGATAGATATCTTATGATGTTTATGATAGATTTACATTGTTAAATTATGAACGATACGGATGTAATTTAACTTTGTAATTCTATTCTATTTAGCATTTCTCATTTATATCATGTGCAATGTAAACAATCTGATCATTTCGATTATCACTCCCGATATCGCGCCCCGGAAACCTTCCGCCCGACGGGGACTCCGATCCAACCCTGCCGGCTCAGGGTGTGACATGGTTCCAGTTTTAGACCGGTTCCAACCGCTTTTTGGCCGGTTCCGGTTCGGGTTTTGAGTGGTTCCGGTTCGGGTTTGGCCGGGTAAAGGTGGAACCGGTTCCGCTTTTTTCAGTTCCAGTTTCTCTGAAAATCTGGAATCGCCCTTACCCATCAGTTCGGTTCCCGGTTCCGGTTCCAAAACCGGGTTTTTTCCCCCCTCTAGCCCTATGACCCTATCATCAACAAGCATTTTTTTCCAAGTTTCAGCCCAGCAATGATCTTTTAAATTTCTTGGCCCAACAGTTTGCAACTTGATAAAATGTACCAAAATAAATTAAACAAGTGGGTTCCGGTGTGCTGCGGTGGGTATTCCACCTTGATTTTGAATATTTGAACATAACATCTGTCTTTTGTATATATAGTAATATAATGTTTGTGAAGTTGTTACGAACGAAATAAAATAAACGATAAAAATACTTGATAATGTACGAATGTGTGATAGAATATTAAATAACACCAAAAATTTCTGTAACCGTTTGGGTTTGAAATTCATATACACGTTTGTGAGGTAATTGCGATCAAACTAATATAAACATGATTGTTATCCGTTAACGCAAATACGTGTAAAAAGTATGTGAACATTAAAAATATGTGAGTAAACTGTAGAGGTTATTTAAATATACGAGTTCAGAGCTCAGGATCCAAAGTGAAACTTTATGATTGTGAAGTAATGACGATCGAAATGATATAAACGATACAAATACTTGATAATGTATGCACGTGTTATAAGGTTGTGAATAAAGCGTAAAAATTATGCGACCGTTTGGGTTCGAAATTTATATAAACGTTTGTGAGGTAATTGCGATCAAATTAATATAATCATGACTATTATCTAATAACATAAGGACGCGTTAATTTGAGCATTAAAAATATATAAAGTGAAAGAGGAATTTAAAAATAAGTTTTCAAAGTAAAGACTAAAGAGTCTAAAAGTAAAACTTGAAAATTAATTCAACTTCTAGATAGTTGTTAAAGAATGTTCGTGATGATTTAACAGAAACAATTTAGGATCGAATAAAAAAATTATATTACTATTCATTGCAATGATGACATTTTATAAACATATATACTAACAAAAAAAAATAATCAAAGTGTTTTTGATATCCATATAAACACCTTACATTAATCTTCAAAAATATTGTAAAATACAAATTTGGTTCGATTTAACCTGATACTATAGACCGTCGGTTTCTACATATAAGCATAAGTATGTAAGCATACAGTTTCTTTATTTTCTAACTAGATGTCGCTTCCCTCGCGTTGCCGCTTAACGGGTAAAGAGTCGTGACTATAAAAAAACTTATTACGAGTCAAGAAGTAAAACAAAAGAAAAATAAAACTACAATAGAACACCTAGGAAAACAACATGTCAATTATCATGTTATGAGAAATTGGAATGACTTATCTAAAGGAATTTCTAACGAAAAACGAATTTCTCGTGAAAAAATGACGGGGAAAATGAATTTCTCACGATAAATCTCAATTACTCACTGAAAAATCGTGAGAAATAAATTGATTGCGCGAAAAAAACCCGACACAAATGAATTTATCGCGAGAAGATGAATTTATCACGAGAAAATGAATTTCTCTTGAGAAATCATTTTTCTCGCGATATTCACTGTTCATAAATTGGACATTGAAAGTTAAATGGACATTTTGGGGAAAATTTGTGATCAAATAGACAATTTGGGAATTTTCCCTAATCTACGTCTTAAAAAGAAGAAGAGAAATCTTGAGTTCCAATGCCGTATTTTCTAAAAAGAAAGCGAGTAGTCAGAGAGAAAGTTGATCAAAGATGCATATCAAACCCTTCATTTGGTGAGTGGCTTAATCAGTTAATCAACAGACACATAGATCCGCGACAATAATCTATACTTGCAAGCATGCATTATCAACTTATACTCTGCATGAAGCTAATGTACAACACTGTTCATAATTTATGATTGTATAGATAGTAATATGTTAATGTCTATAGGGTTATAAAACTAGAAAAAATTATAGCCCAAGATATGTATTATCGATTAATTATTTGGGTTTTAAACAGTTTTGGTTGACTAAATATTATTGGTTTGATATCCGATATACGCATTTACGCACTCATGTTATTAAATGTTGGTGAACTAGTAAGTTTACCAGTCGCGCGATGCGGCGGCTTCTTCAATTTATTCTGTCGAATGAAAACACATTATATCTGACTCATCTCGTTTTCAAAACGAAATTTACATTGAAACCTAGACTAACTGAAAACGTACATAAAATAAGCACGAAAAAGTATTTTATTTGACCCAAGTCGCATCTGAAATTTTTTTAAATAGAAAAATAAATTAAATTGAATTTATATCGACACATAAGGCAAGTTCAAAACTTTAGAAACTCATGAGAGTCAAAATTACATCTTACTAAGTTATTGAAAGTTAATAAGAGAAAGTGTCAACCCCGAAATCAGAGGTGGAACAATTAATATACAAAAAGGATAAATTTAAAACTTTATAAACTCAAGAAGTTGAAAACCATATTTTATAAAACTTAAGGGATTAAAGTGTAAACAACTAAACATAGAAAGTTGGGGGGAACAACTGTTCTTGAAAAGCCCAAGGTGAAAGAGTTAAAAAAAACGAAAAAAAAAACGAAAAGAATGGTGAGATCAAGATTCGAACAGGTGACCTACTAATCAAATCGCAAGACACAAACCATTCCATCTATGTAAACTTTGATGTCCTGTGGTCATAATAATAGCATATATCTAATATATATGTAGAGTAATTGTTTAGTAAGAATAACCGACATTGCAAAATAAGATTATATAAATATAATTGAATTGGGCTAACATATCTAGTTCTGTTTAGCCTTTGCGAATTTGAGATAAATTTCACTTTTGATTTTTTGTGTTTTTATAAAATTTTATATATAGTCTTTTATGTTTCGTCTTTTAAGTTTTCAAATGTTGCAAACTTAGTCATTTATTCGTTAACTTTGTAAAATATTAACAGAATAAAGGTCCATTTCTGAAAATATATGTAAACATAAAAGAATAAAAGTGAAATTTATTCAATTACTTATATAATTTTTTTGACATTTATGCCCCATATTCTAGTTAATACTTAACAATGTTAACGAATAAAGGATCGAGTTTGCAACATTTGGAAACTTAAAAAACCGGTTTTGTTATTTCAAACCATAAATGATCATCTCTGAAACTTTTAATAAACAAAAAAACCAAAAGTGAAATTTACAGAGATGTGAGAGGAGGGGTGGGTTATACTAAAATAATCGTTCAAAACTAAAAACCAAACCGCATCATGTTAGACAAAATAATTTTTTTAGGAGGATCTCCTTTTTTTTGAACAGCTAACGTCAAGTACCACTCTTTAAATGGGTACATTAACACCACCTTTTAGGAGGAAACCCACACTAGGAAAAAACCCCTAGCTCAACCTAAAGCATTTTTTTGTTACAGCCGAGACTCGAACCCAAGGCCTACAATTCGGAAAGTCAAGGAGGTACTATTAGGCTATAAGCCCTTTGATAGGAGAATCTCCCTTGTATATTTCTATATAAAGTCAATTCCCTATTTGTCCATTTTGGCCCAAAAAAAAGACCAAAATGTCCAAATGTCCATCACCGTTGTGGGCGTCGGCGCCTACAATTACATGGGCGCTGCCCATGATTTACGCCAATAGAAACCTCCCACGTGGCCATGGTTGGATCTGATTACGGGCGGGCCGCCCAAGGTTGGATCAGATTACGGGCGGGGCCCCCATGTTGAAATTTTTTATTCTCTGTATTTTTATGGTTGTGGGCGGGACGCCCATGGTTGGATCCGATTACGGGCGGGACGCCTATGATTTACGCCAATAGAAATCATTTGAACATTTTGATATTTTTTAGTCAAAAAGACAAAAAGGAAATTTACTCTTCTATATATTCACTCGTGGGAGTATCACGAATCATGTACACCTATCTCGATTATTAAATAGTTAAATACTGGTCATATTAATTCTAAATAAATCTTCCACATTTTAAGAAAATTAATAAGTATGATTTACATGATCCAAGCTAGAGAAAACCAAAAATTATCCGAACCGATTAATTAAAGTCTCAAATGCAAGTCAAGTCCAAAAGATTCATCAAATTGGCGACCATCGTTCCCGTCGGTTAACCCACGATCGGCTCGGATATCTGGCCGACCACTCAGCACACCATCAACACCCGAAGAAGCCGGTAAGACGCACTCGTGTGACACTTGTAACGAGCTAACCGCGCTAGGAACCAATACCCACGATGTAGAGGTTAACCGGTTAGCCGGAAGTATGATTCGGCGGCCATGTGCGAGGAGGTGATGACTGGCTTGAATTTGAGCTCGCTTCAACTGCTGACGTTCTTTCTTGTGGGCGTTTTGATGGCCACCGAGAGCCTGTGAGTTCGCAAACTCACGACAACAGTACCGACATTCGTATTTCCGGCAGTGATCAGAGGGTGTTTTTGAATCTTCATCATTAAGATTAACGTTGAATCCAAACAGCTTTAATCTTGATGATGGTGTTTTGGTAGTTGTAGCTTGATAGTCATCAACTTCTGCCATAATATGTGTGTGTGATTAATTATATATATATGAACCTATAGAGACATATACATATATGGGTTGGTTAATTAGAGGTGATGTTGCATGTGTATATATATGGTAGTATTTATAGTGGGGTGTGAATAAAGATGGGTGAAAACATCATATCATATGCACACCAATCATGTATATAAGAAAAAGTAAGTGTAATTTTGGCAAACATCAAGCCTTGATTAATGCGTTTATTATATGGTGATTAAAGTATATATCTTGGATATGTTTAGACCAATATTTTGAAAACCGGATCGGACCAGACGGTCGGACCGCAACCAGCGGGTGAACCGGTCCGGTCAGGGGGATCTGGGCCGTTTTGGGTGAGCCGGCCGGTTGAACCGGCGAACCGTTGGTGGAACCGTTTTTTTTTTTTTTTGAATTATATATATATATATATATATATTGTTTATAAAATCATCCGGCTCTTAAATCAAGTCGGATCTCTGACCAGTAAGGAGACTGGTTCGATGTCCGGTCCATTTTTGAAAACATTAGTTTAGACTAACTACAATTTGTAGTATATTTATTATGCTAGGTGACATGGACGGGTTAGGTTGGGTTAGGTAACGGGTCAGAACGGGTGTGAATCAGAGAACAAATGCAGATCATGATGAGTTTTAAGGAAAATTATTTTGGGTTTAATTTGATCGCTTTTAAAAAACTTCAATTATATAGCTGAAGATAAAATCTGTTGTAATAAAACAAATAATTTATTTGAATAACTTTTAATGATTTTTTTATCATATACATTATTGATCATTTTTATTTACTTGAATCAATTATATTTACATAGTTCTTAATTTACCTTATTGACTCACATTGCTCAACCCATTACATAACATAAGTTTACACATTTCAACCCAAAATACAATAATTTTTTACTCAAATCTACTCATTTATCTTGCTATGAGTCAAGATTGTCATGTTTAATTATATTAATTAACTGTGTTACGTAGACTTATAAGTTATGAGAAAATCACAAAACCATTTACATTTCAAGTCGTGTTATATTTATGTTATTATAAAAGAAAATGACATATATATATAGGGATTGTATCTTGTAAAAATCAAATCTTAGAGAAAAACCTTTAAAACTTATGTGAGCCATTGATTTGCAATATTGAAAATAAATATGTGGTCCATATTAAACCTGAATAAAAAATTAGGCTTTGAATAAACAAATAAATTTTAATGTGGGTTATATATTTATTTTTTCAAGATTCCAAATTAATGGCTCACATAAGATTTAAGGGTTTTCTCTCTAAGATCAGGTATGCGTTCATTTTTCCTCTAGCTTGTGGGCTATGAAGAGAAAGAGAGGTTAAAGACTGTGGTGCATGTTACTGTTGCCTAGTGGTTGAGCTATATAGCGATCATCGGTCGAAGAATTTATTTTAAAACATGAACAATTAAAGAAAATGTCCTTCACTCACCAACTAATTGCAACCAATTTGGGGGATTTTTTTTTAATTATATGCAAATTTATCAACATATATGCATGCGTGTGAGTTGGGACGAAAAATGAGACGCATGGATCATTTTGGTGAGGAGGAGTAAGTTTAAAGCAAACAAAGCTTATAAATTAAATTAAATGTCATGTTTGGTGATTGCATCGTGTCCTCCTTTGATTGATAAACGACAAGTCTTGTGGACATAATCAACTTAAGAGACTCAACAAAACAAAGAGTTGTCAGATCGAACTTTTTTTTAGCGATGATGTTTTTACGTACCACATATGTTGTTATAACCAGGCCTATCGGACAAAGGTAAGACATATGGCCCTCAGATGCGCGAGAACCCCTTAGAACAGGTAAACCTTCGTCCCCCCATTAGGATCGAACGAGAGATAAATCCCAAGCTAACACTTCACCTGGTGTCATTTAAATTTGCCCCCAGATGGATTCGAACCCATGACCTCGACTATGGAAGGTAAGAGCCCTAACCACTGGGCTAAGTTTTTAGGTTTGTCAGATCAATCTAGTAATTATAATTTCATGAGAATCTTTAACTCTAACCAATATTTTCATAATGAGACCGGACATTGAACCCGACGTCTTGCTGGTTACTGGTCGAACCGTTTGAACCGGATTAATAACCAACATAATTATACAATTATAAACATATTTAATCAAACATAAATAATGTTTTAACAAACATAATCACGTTAAAAAAAATATAAGATTTGGTTTTAATGTTTCAATCTTTACACTTTAGTAAAAAAAATAAAAAGATAATAGAAAAAACGAAATCCGCTCCAACCTGTGAACCGGCTCAACCGACTGATTCATTTGACGGCAATTCAGAAGCACATTTTGGGCCGGCCAACCTACCAGTTCTCGGTCAAGCCGGATGGTCAAGCCCGGCTCTAAAAACCATGACTGTAACTTATAAATGCATATGAATGTTAAAATCCTGAAAGAAAATATATAAAATACGTTAAATTATATTAAAGTTAATTGTTTTTATTTGAAATTCGTTTCATTATTTAACCTTAAACTAAAACATACATTTTTTTTATGCCTGGTAAAATGGACGGGTTGGGTAACGGGTTAGAACGAGTTCGAGTCAGGATGGGTGCGGGTTCGGGTCAGGATGAGTGCGGGTCAAGTCCGGCCATTTTCAACATTTTAATGTAAGCTATTTTTTTTTTGAAATTAGATGACTTTTTCTTATTTTTGAAGGCAACTTTTAAAAAAAAAAAACAAAGAAAGAAAGTAAGTTTTGGATATAAAGATTACGGATTAAAATAGTTTGACATGTGACTTGATTCCAAAAAAGAGTATAATTTGAGTTTAACAACTTTTGTTAACTTTTTTAAAGTTTCTTCTATGTTTTTTATGTTTTTAAATTTTTAAACATTATTATTTTTGATAATAAAATTACATCATATTACATCATAAAATTAAATATTTTTTATCTTTAGTATGAGTAAAATATTTATATATAAAAATTACAGTTTGAAAACAACTTAATTTTATGGAGTGATTGTTTAAAAAAAAATATTGTTGATAAAAAATAATAGAATTTTAGAGCTTAAAAAATGTCTTCTTGATACTAAAGTTTGTTATTTTTTTAATACTTTAATTTTAATCATTTCTTAATCTAAAATTTGAAGGTTAAGATCTCTTATTATTCTTTTTAAGTATTTTTTTTTTATAAAAATCTCTCTTGTTTATACAACTCTTGAGTTTTATCGTTGTTTTTTTTCTCCTGTGGAGCTTATGGAACGTTGGACCTCCATACCAATTTTCGAAGCTGGTCGGACTCTTATAGGAAACTTTCTGGAGTGCAGTGCACATAACATTTTAACACGTACACCAATTAATTATCGAATATAAAATCCACAAAATAATAGTTAATTAATGATTATAATTTTTGTTCATCTAATGTCGTCTAAAACCATCACTTCCAATTTGTCGTACGTGTTGATATGTTATTTACCTAACGTTAGATATGAAAAATTTGCCTATTAATAATAATAATATTTTTGTAAAACCCCATTCAACAATTTCAATTTTGTCTTCGTGTAAGGATTGACATTTGAAAAGAAACTTATAACGCCTAATTAACTTGCAAGGAAACTTAATTTACATTTATATATATAGTTGATAAGATATTAGAGTATACATGGGTTTCTTTGAATTGGATTTAGGTTAAAACCAAACCAAAAGATAAAAGTCTGGATTTTGTGTTTTTTTTTTAAAACCGTTTGATTTCAATTTTTTGGTTTTCGATAGAGGTGGGCAAAAAAAACTGAACCCGGAACCGAAACCGGACCCAGTTATACCCGAACCGATTGGTACAAACGGGCCCGTTTTTTAGACAAAGTAAAACCGGAACTGGTTTCACCTATACCCGGCCAAAACCCGAACCCGAACCGGTCGGAACCGGTTCAATCCCGGAACTAGAACCGATTAGAACCGGAACCGATTCCGGAACCGAAACTGGTTCCAAGAAAAACCCAATTTGTACACCTCTAGTTTTCGATCATAACGGTTGATTTGGTTTTAGTTTTTTGGGTTTTGTCATTTGAGTTAAAAGGACACAAATAGTGTAACAAACCTCTATAAAAAACTTTTTTACATACATACATACATATTATAGAGAAGTGTTCAAATAATAACCTACATTTATTGCAATAACTCGAATAACTTTGTCAAGATGAAGCCAAATATTGGATTCGTTTTTAACATCATTGTAACACATTTAGAACACTATGTTCTTTTATGAGTTTGTATAAATTTATCACAGTTTAACAGATATCATCGTTGTAAGTTTTTTGATTTACAGCATTGTAACTGTTTTAGACCCAAAAATTACACCGATGTAAATTCTCAAACCGTGATAAATTTTTGCAAACACATAAAAGAACATAGTGTTGTATTACAATGATGTTCAAAAAAAGAAATCCAAGATTTGGCTTCATCTTGACAAAGTTATTCGAGTTATTGCAATAAAGGTGGGTTATTATTTGTTCACAGTCATTATACATAATATATATATATATATATATTTATATAAATATTTGTTTAATATATATTATATATTATATACATACATATATATTATACATAATATATTTAAATAAATATATGTAAAATTAATATGTATGTATGTATGTATGTATGTATGTATGTATGTATATGTTCGTGTGTTTAATATAATATATGTGTGTGCATATATATAATTAATATATATATAAAATCTTGGCGCCGACAATTTTGAGTGATGTTTTTCAAGTGAGTTAGAGGTTTTATCATCCTGAGTCTTAAGGTGATGGGCTGTCTATGTAACGATGGGTGGATCAGGTCATCAGCATTGTCTTTGTTTGTAGGGCGTGGATGGTCTTTTACCGTTATGTTTACTTGGGTAACCAGGCTTTTAGATAAAGGAATAAATCAGACTGGGTCTCCCATGACTTGTATAGTCGTATGGGATATTGGGATTGCTCGTGAGTGATTTAAGACTTTAAGTGGCTGTTGGTGGGTCGGTTGTTTGTTAAAAAAATAATAAATGGGCCGATATTCAAAAAATTTGAGGAAAATATCACAATGGACTAATGGAGTCGCGGCCCGAATTTTGTAGAGAATCATGTTAAAGGAAAAAAGATAACATCTTTGTATAACTAGGTTTATTCCCCTGCGAGTTACGGCGGGTTATCATAGTACACTTCGGAGAAAGGATATTATATATCATTGCAAAAGTATAAGTTACATAGAAAAATCAAATTTCTCATCACGAACTAAGCCCTAAACCCAAAATCCACACATTTTTTCTTCTTGTGCCAAAAGTATGAAACTCAAGAAGATACTATTTTTTTTCTTTTTTGTCAAAGTGTGAAACCCAAAAAATATCATAATACACTTTCGAGAACATGTATTATATTTCATTTGAAGAAGCATAAGTTATATAGCAAAATCAAATCTCTCATCACAAACTAAACCCTAAATCCAAATCCACACATTTTTTATTGTTGTGTCAAAAGTTTGAAACTCAAAAAGATGATATTCTTTTTTGTTTCTTCTTATGTCAAAGTGTGAAACCATAAAAAAGTTAGTATTTCTTTTTCATGGTTTTTACTTTTTAATACTATATATATAGTAAGGGAAAAGTTTCACTAAGTCTTTTTTGCCTAAAAAGGCTAGGAAGGATTTTAAAAAACTCGAAAATCGACCCTAACAAACTCCGATTGAATTTATTTTTACATTATTGGAACCAACTTCTAATTCCTTAAAACCTAAACCTTAAAAAATAAACAATAAACCCCAATAATAAAACCAAAATTATAAAAACAAATGCTAAACCTAAAGATAAAGGCTAAAAATAAATATTATGTAAATTACACATTTACCATTCTACGTATTATGTTATATATACATGATAACAATCCCTTATGTTTTTTTAGACATAGTGTCATGTATATATAAAACAAGCTATTATGTACATACAACACAATAAATATAATGTTGTTTTGGTAAATTTGTAATATTACATCGATATCTTTAAATAAAAGCTGAAAATAAATATTATGTAAATCATGCGATTGATAAAGAAGAGTTTTCATGAAAATATGACTTTTCTTATAAGCTTAATCCACACACACACATATATATATATATATATATATATAACGATGTATATATTAAACAATTAATAATACATATATATTAAACAATTAACAACTAATAATACATTTGGACCTTTCTTTCATCTTGAGATGTGTCCTCGTTATAACCACAGGTGCATGGTCAAATCTACCAAAAATACGTCGACATTCGTCATTGTCATCCATTTTGGATTCGGGATCAATTTTTGGCCCAGGTCAATGGAACATAATTATTCCTTTTCATCACTTTTATACGAGTTAATCAAGGGGGAAAAAATATCTTTTCATTAATTGCCCCATAGAAAATTACACATCAAAGTACAAGAAAAGTTTCAACGTATAATATTCCAAATTTTATATTTATAAAATTCATTATAACCAAACACACTTTCACCATAGTATTGAGGTGTGGGCGTATCACAAAACAAATACCAGTACCAACGGGTCGTCTCGTGATGGTGGCTTAGTAGTAAGGGATGAAAATTTATAATGTAGGTTCAGGATTTAAAGCACGGCACCACCCAATTTTCTCTTGATCACATGATTTACCTCACTTATGTTGGCTGTGAGATCAGTCGGTTATAAGCGCTTAATAGTGACTTTCACCCTTTAGTACCAACATGTCAGAACAATGTACCCCACCTAGGCTTAAGTACAAATATTCAATAATTTTAGAGGAAAATGTTTAAACTATGATCTGACCTAGGCCTGTAAACGAACCGAACGAACACGAACACAGGCATGTTCGTGTTCGTTCATTTAAACTTAACCGAACACGAACACGAACACGAACACATTAACGAACACGAATTTTGTGTTCGTGTTCGTTTATTAAGAAAATGAATATGTTCGTGTTCGTTTGTGTTCGTTCATTAATAAACTAAACGAACTGTTCATGAACACAAATGAACACAAACGAACTAAAATAAACGAACATACATAAATCAACATTTTTTTTGACACCATTGAACAATCATAAACGAATTTGAATACTATTGAACAAAAATAAACGAACACAATTGAACAAGTATAAACGAGCACAAACGACAAGTTCTTAAATGTAAATACATATCATTCGTAAATTAGGCAGTTAACCGAATAAAAACTAACATTACATAGTTAACGAACATAAACGAACACAAATAAACGAACATAAATAAACGAACATAATCGAACTGTTCATGAACATAAACGAACGAACACTAGGTGTGTTCATGTTCGTTCATTTAATTAAACGAACACAAATTTTGTGTTCGTGTTCGTTCATTTATTAAATAAACGAACATAAACGAACTTCTTACCGAACAGTTCACGAACAGTTCATGAACTGTTCGGTTCGTTTACAGGCCTAATCTGACCCATATATTCACGCTTATTATCTTCTATATGTAATTATTTTTACTCCAAAGATTAGTCATATGGAGAAACCTCCTATTCATATAGCGAGACTAACGACTTGTTTGCTTTTTTTATAAAATATCTACGCAGCCTCTTTTGTTTGCGCCGCGCAAACCACGCGCACATTTGCAGACTGTTTGTTTCTTCGAATACGTTTCATTAAAAAACGTCTGCGCGAGGTTTCCTTGGTGCAGATGTTGACCAACCATTTCTAAGATCTTCTAAGGTCTGCAGAGACTACCCACCGCCGCCGCCGCCCACCCCCGTTGGCCACCGCCACCCATCGCCGCCCACCACCGCCGGTCACCCCCACCACCTCCACCATTGTCGGCCACCCCCATGTACACCACCTCCAATTTATTTTAATAGTCAACAGTCGTTAAAAAACAAACACTCTTTTTCTTGAAGACTGCAAACATTTTACCTTTTAAAAAACAAACATTAACTAAGTATGTTTTTGTTTTGCAAATTCTAATCAGTAAATGATGCTTTGATGAGATGTGGGATGACGTTGTGTAAAACCTCCTCCTCATCACCTGGATCATTTACGACTCAAACAAGCTCTGATCGAAGTCATTTTCATGTAATTGAAACCAGTCAAACATTAAAATCAAAATAAGTCGTTCTTATTTGTTACTTGATATCCATCAAAGTTAGTCTAGTGATTAAGATTTGGCCCTTATTTCTTGAATACTAAGGTTCAAGTATCACGAATGATACTTTAATGGATCCTAGATGAAGGGGGGAATCTTTAGCTTAATTTCGGGTTTTAAACCAATGATAGGTGAGGGTTTACCTATTTCACGAGGTTCCTGCGCATCAAGGGGTACGGTCTCACGGTTGACGATCGAGGAATCGATCTTAGTTAACAACCGTCAAAATAACTGAACGTAGCACGACGTGACCCTATGTCGTTCAAAAAAATTTTGTTACTTGATGAGATGTGGGATGACGCCATTTGACCGCTGGTTTTTGCACGTGGTTCAATTAAATTCAACCATATGCCAAAATCCTTTATTAGTTCGGCGACCGGCTGCGCATCAAGGGGTACGGTCTCACGGTTGACGATCGAGGAATCGATCTTAGTTAACAACCGTCAAAATAACTGAACGTAGCACGACGTGACCCTATGTCGTTCAAAAAAATTTTGTTACTTGATGAGATGTGGGATGACGCCATTTGACCGCTGGTTTTTGCACGTGGTTCAATTAAATTCAACCATATGCCAAAATCCTTTATTAGATCGGCGACCGGCTGCCATTGAAAGTCGGTGTATTGTTGACCTGATGCTGTCTCCTCTGTTATATCTTGATTACTTTTTGACATTCAATTTCCTTTTTTCTTTTTTTCTTTTTTTTTAGATAGTATTAAAAATCTTTATGGAGTTTCTTTATTACAAAAAAAACAAAAAAAAAAAAAAAGAAAAAAAAGAAACTGGCTTTTTAAATGAGCCGGATTCATCTATATCAAGCTTCCATTCTACATCATGTCTCCGAGAAGATGCTAAGTAAAACCAGATTAAACTCCATCACGTCAGTTTGGTTATCAATTCCATATGTTTTTTGAATTTATTTTGTTCGGTTTACCGATTAAACTGCATTATGATATAAATTTATTATTTTTATTAATAATATATAAGGTTGAATATGATTTATTTGGTTTGATTTAACCGATTTATTTGGTTTTTAATCGGTTTATTATGTTGAATGTGGTTTGTTCGGTTGTAACCAAAAGCCGAAACGAATTAAATTAGGTTGAATTTGTTTCGGATGACCTGATTACTAATATAGTTTGGCTTTTGGTTGGGCTAAAAAAAATTAAAAACGTTTAAACCGAACCGAATAAACCATTTAAACCGTATATTGAACCATTGAACACCCCTCCCTACATAGGTGTGTTCATTGGGTTGGTTATCGGTTTGATTGGTTTATTCTAGGGGTGGCAATTCTTGACATGATCCGAAACACAACCCAAACACGACACAAAAATAATCAAGTTTTGGGTTGGATTGTATAACCCATTTAAAAAACAGGTCGTGTTCGGGTTGATCCGTTTATAAAACATGTTGGGTTCGGTTGACGCATTTATAAATGGATTGACTCGTTAACCCATTTAAGGTTTCAAAATTATTATTTTTTATTTTTTCTTTCCTATAACATATATGTAGTTGTTTTTCTTTTTATTATTTTGCCATATTTTAATTGATCAATTAACAAAATTTATATTTTTTTCATCTATAAAAATGATTTTATTTTTTTTCAGTTAACTATACAAACAGATTTATTTTAAATTTCATATATTATAATTATAATTACATAATTATATTTTTAGTTATAATAATATTAATTTTATTTGTTAAAATATTATACTAACTATTTGTTAATCATACACAACTACTAATCATGTTATTATTGATGTGCTTTTAAGCAACAACCAATTTACGATATGTGAATTAGTTTGATTTATTTATATAAACGGGTTAAACGGGTAGGGGTCGGGTTGACCCGAATTATGTCAATCCGGGTAAAGGTTGAAAACTTTGACACGAATAAATATATGGGTCAGGTTCGGATTGCAAAATTCAACCCGCCAACCCGCAACGTGTTAACCCGCTAATCCAACACGATTGACACCCCTAGTTTATGCAGTTCGGTTTGTTTGGTTTTTTAATTTTTTTTATCCATAATCAAAACCGGACAAAACCAAATTCAAAAAATTATTAACCAAACGAATTCTTCTAATTAAAAATTAAATAAACGATTAAAAACTGAATAAACCTAACTAAATACATCGAAACCAATTTCGCCTTGATGTTTATTATTTGCATTTTTCTGAAAACTTTTAGATATTTAACAAAAACTGTCTCTGTTATCATTAACTTTATATCATTATGGTACTTAAATTCAATATGAGAATCATAATTCGATCGTTGAAAAGTTTTAATTCTAATATTTTGCATTTGAAAATTCTTTAGTTATTTTATTATAATTAGATTAATTTGTTGATCAATGCGAATCATGAATTTCATTAAAAAGTTAGGTGTAGAATACACGTTTGTTTAAGGTTTATGGTTCAATGGGGTTCTAAGGTAGCAACACCCCTGATAGCAGGGTCCAAGGGGCGGCAGGCCCTGGTTGGGGTCGAGCTGGAAAATTATTTTCTAACCTAATTTGCTATATTGAAAAATCAATAAAAAACTTCATTTTACGAATTTTGACATAAAATTCATCTTATTAGTTTAGTGTCAAATTTAGGAAGAATATAAATTTAAAAACCTACATATATCCAAGATATCATTGGTCGATCATTTTCTCAGGTTCATTCAAGAAACATTGGGATTCATACTAGTTCTTCAATTTCGAATTTAATTTTATCCGATCATACATTTGGATGAATCATAAATAGTTTGATCAAAAAGTGTGATCCACGACTTTTAATTTATCCGGTGGTAAAATTGTGTTCGTTTTTCTGTCATATTCTCAACAAAAATTTTATCAAATAAGTATATTTCATTTAGTAATAATTCTAATAAACGAGTGCGTTTCACCCCGCAAGGTGTTACATGAAACTAATATATCTGCAAAATAAATAAAAAAAAGGTCTATTTTCAACGATATAAGGTTTAATTATATAAAAGGGTTACTAAGGGCTTTAAATTTTTGGTTAATTTTAGGCATTAGAGGTATTAAACACAAGAGCGTTCGAATTATTGTTTTAAATTTTGGTTTGTTTTGCTGGTAAGAAACTAAGAATCCATGATGTTATAAAAAAGTTTTACAGACAACGAGAATTATTCTTATTTTTTTTAGGTTCAGAAAAAAAAACCTTGTTTTTAATAGGTGTAACTGTAGGAACACCATTCACAAAATAAACAAATACTTTTATTATACAATTACTCGAATTACAATTCAGATAAATACACAATGAAAAATACATTTTTACAAGAAACATACAAGTACTAAAATTTAAATTACAGGAAAGAAATGTAGTACAAGATGAAACAAGTTCTAAAATTAAAATAAAAATAAGAAGTATGACATAAAATGAAACGAATTAAAACGAGTTCGGTGGCTGAGGATTTTTGTTCAACAGAGGTCCCTTAAAACAGATTTCGGGCCACCCAGGTGAACCCGACTGTTTCCCAGGGTACAACAGCCGAAGCAGTATGTACTGCCGGAGTTAACCGAAAACCCGAAATGTTACCTGAAACAAGAGTGTAGTAGTAGCACTTGATCGATCTTAGTCACGTAAAGCAACACAAAGTTGCTAGCACAAGTGCAAAGAGTAGCACCAATTTCTTGCCAATTTCTAACACCAACTTATAGCCAAAATTTTTTTTTCTTCTATAAGAAATAGAAGATATGTCCTCTATTTATACTAGTAGATTGGTTAGGCAAAGAGCCACCATCAAGGCTAACAAATGCACATTATTGTAGCCATTAACATAGAGTTAAATTTACACTTAATGGCTAATGAATTCACACTTGATGGCTAATGAATTCACAAATAATGAATTTACATAATTTTATATTAGTTTCTATTCACTAATTTTCCAACAGTAACCATATCTTAGAAATGTATATTAATTGTATTCCTGTTGCCAACATCAAAATATAAGTATAATAAAAGACCCTCATTTTTGGTTTTTGATTTATCTAAAAGAAATTTGGTTTCAAAAACGATTTTTATTTGTTAATTGTTCCGATAAAGTTATACTTGAACCGTTTCATCTAGGTAGTGTTTCCCGAACTGGTTAACAAATAACCAGTTTGGTTAAAACACGAACCAGTTTTGAATTGTGCACCATTACATGCCGAGTTGCCGTAGGCTAAAGTTTGGTACGTTTTATTTGATAACCTAAATATTTTAATTTTTCTTTGAGTTAGAAAGTCTGAGAAAAAATTATTACTATATAATATAATATAATATAATAAGGATGAGTTTATAGTAAAAAGTACTAGATTTTTAAGAAGTATGAAAAAAATTGTAGGTCATTAGATCTATAATTAATTATTGATATCAAAGTTGTATATAAAAGTCAGTATAAGGTTATTTTAGTCATGAAAACTTTTTGTAATTTTTTATTATGTTACCACACTCTTTTTAAACGATCATAACTTTTATATATAAAATTATTATTTTTTTTTTAAATTACAACAAAAAAACGATTGTTTTTTATCTTTAAAACGAGCATAATATTATCATATAAAAGTTTTAAAAAGTTACCTTTTCATTTGTTATTGTGTCTTTTTGTTTGACGTTATGTCTTTTTGCTCATCATTGTGCATTTCTGATAATAATTGTGTCTAGCTATATTTTCTAAAATGATGAGTTTTAAAACATAATAGTGAAAAAACACAATTATATAACACAATAGCTTAAAATATGCGTTTTATAGAATAATTAGTTTTGTAAAACAAAATGATGAAATAATACAAATATGTACTTCTAACATGGAAGACATAAAAATGAATTTTTTGACAAAATGGTGTACGTTTTAAGAGATAAATGGAAAGTGGGTTGGTCAACGGTTGATTTTGGAAAATGGGTGGTCCGCATGAAATAATACAAATATGTACTTCTAACATGGAAGACATAAAAATGAATTTTTTGACAAAATGGTGTACGTTTTAAGAGATAAATGGAAAGTGGGTTGGTCAACGGTTGATTTTGGAAAATGGGTGGTCCGCTGGTAGTATAAATGGATTGCATGTCTTTCTTTGAATCCGCTGGTGCCAAAGACGGATCCATAAACGGTGGCTTCAGTTCGTGGCTGCAATAAGCGGACCCTAGGGTCTCCGCATGTACAACCAGCGGACCCTAGGGGATCCGCAAGTCCCGCCAACGGACATGTCACTCACAATTTCACGAGTCTTTCAAATGACGTACAATATGTCGGTAGACGATGGGCACAATTGCAAAGGCTTCACAGCAACAACCTGTGAACTTTCTACTTGTTTTTCTTCAAAACCCAAGAAAATACACAGAAAAAATAGTGTTTGTGTGTGAAAATAGTGAAAGAAAGATTATATTTTTTATGGGTGTGAAAGTGTTCTTCCTCGTTTTGTGCTGGAAATCACTTGCTTGCATGTGGTCCGTTGGTGGGACTTGTGGATCCCCTAGGGTCCGCTGGTGGTACATGAGAAGACCTAGGGTCCGCTTCTG
Organism: Mikania micrantha; assembly: GCA_009363875.1. Lineage (NCBI taxonomy): Eukaryota > Viridiplantae > Streptophyta > Magnoliopsida > Asterales > Asteraceae > Mikania > Mikania micrantha. The sequence goes on along the minus strand of CM018697.1, from coordinate 6,953,228 downwards.
CTACTCACGATCTCATGCCAATCCCCTTATGGCAGCCACGAACTGAAGCCACACCGTTTAGCGCCTGTCAACTTCCACGTTTGGATCCGTCCTTTGCACAAGCGGATTCAAAGAAAAACATGCAATCCGTTTATACCACCAGCGGACAACCCATTTTCCAAAATCAATCTTTGACCAACCCACAAAAAATTCCATAAAAATTAAATAACAACACATTGTTTAATATATCAAAAACAATAACAATAACAAAACAAACATGAAATGAGCTAAAAGGTAAAACACATTGAATAGATATTACAAAATAACATGAATCTAAAACAAATATAGAAAATATATTACAAAATGATATAAACATAAAACAAAATGACAAAAATCTAATCTTCAAAAAATTAAGATAATACGTATTTTTCAAAATTATAAGTTTTGAAAAAACATGATAATAAAATAACACAATTGTATACTTTTATTAAAAAAAAATAACAATATTTTTAATGAATAAAAAACAATGACAATAAACGCAAAATGAGTTAAAATATATAACACAATGGCGGAGACATGTTACACAGTGACCATAGGTATAACTTAAGTCCATAGTCTAGTAGTTGCTGTTAAATTTGTTTGTGAGCAAAACGTCTTAGGCACTTTCTAATCAAAAAGAAAGATTGTATAGAATGCCGCATATAAACATAAATGAACGATTGTCTTACCAATAAATTGTATAAGCAAAATATAATAAAATATGTGAAATGAATGTTTTAAGTATTAAAACTCACCCTCATTTCAACTTTCTTAATGATAAATATCACAATTGTTTAAAATACTACAGATTATCTATTTAACCCATTAAATGATAACAATTTCCAATCAACCTCTCGTATATCAACTGATCTTAAAACAAAAAACTTTTCCAAGCCATAGAGCCGTCCTTGAGTCTCTCATTTCCTAACTGCAACAATAACAATTCTCGATAAATTACATTTATAACATGACTATATGTAGGGCATGAAAAGTATAAGATGTAGACAAATCTTACTTATAATAGAGAAACCATGACTCCTTATAAATAAACACTAATATTTGAGTTATAAAATGAATGCATCATTTCCTTTTAGTAAGTGACGCAAAATCAAACTATGATTCAATGGGGCCATATGTGTTGGATTGAAATATGTTATTGAGGTAGATCATATGAATTAATTTTTCCTTATAGTTGTTTTATTAATTTGTTCGAATAAATAAATAAATTATAGTAACACCATTCATAAAAACATAAAATAACATTTTTTAATCTAGTATATGAAATTTCAATACAATCAGAAGAGCATGAGTACAAAACCAAATTGACATATATAATACTTAAACAAAAACTAAGAGAAAGAACTATGGGTGTTTACTGAGGATTTTTGTTTAATAGAGGTAACTTAAAACGTATTTTATGCTACCCTAGTAAGCACTTTTGTCTCTCAATGTACAAAAGCTGAAGCAAGTACAACCTAATTAACCCTCATCATAAAAAGTACTTGAAACAAGAGTGTAGAAAACATACAATATGAGAGAGTTGTACACAGTTTTTGTGGTGGTCCTCAAACAAGGCACCTAAGCCTTCTATTTAAATTGGAATACATTCATATAAATACTCCTACTTATAAACCCACAAAAGGTTAATCTTTATTTCAATGTGTGAATTCATACCCTCATTTATCACATAATTAATGTTTAAACCATGTAATAATCATCAATATCTCATTTTTTTAGCTTCATTTTGAACCCATTTTTGTTCATTGTCATTCTCACACTTGGTATAACATAAACATAATAAATAAAAATAATAATTATAACAAATACAAATAATTATTTATTTATTTTTACGTTTTTCAACTTAAATAAGGTTAAATTTTTTATTTATTTTTATAAACTAACTCGTAAGGCTAAACCAGGACAGGTAGCGGCTAAAAGATCCCATCCCACCTGCAAATCAATGTAAGCAAAGATTATTCCAATGATGATTAGAAAATTAGTATAGTATGATATGCCACCGATATATAGATCAAATCTGGTTCAGCAAACTATCAATTTGTAATGCATTTGTCTAACGTTGTTGCATGGATTATGTATGTATGTATGTATGTATGTATGTATGTATGTATGTATGTATGTATGTGTTTTGTTTTGGTGTACCTAGTTTGTCATATAATTTCCTGATGTGTGCCTCATCTTCATTTCCCAGCTTCCTCCTAACTTTTTAATAAACTTTTCCAGCCCTTCAAAAAGTTAAAAAAATTCTTCACCAAGGTTCGATAGGGATCTCCTTAATCATTAGTCAACCCTTATTCAGATTTGAATTCCATGTTTTCTTTTCCTTTTTCTTTTTTTTTAATGCAGATTTGAATACATGTGATGCCACTCTTTTTCAATCCAATATTACCGTTCACTCCTTTGATTTATTTTCTTGTTTCTGTTAATTAAACATACACTTTCTGAAGTCTAATAAGGTGATGTTTGTTTTTTTAAAAAACATATTCCTAACCTCTTCTGTTTGCGTCGCGTAGATCATGTGTAGGGGTTGGGGTCTTCAGAATGTTTGTTTTCTCGAAGACATTTCATTAAAAAACCTATGGCCATCATCTTTTTGGTGCAGACATGGATCAAGCCCTTTTCACCTTTTCTCAACTCTTCCCATCAACAAAGAATTATCTCCTGCCCATCGTCTCCTTCCAGCAGTTCCTCCATGCACCTCCGTCCATCCACTGCCGTCCTTCCTTCGGTGCCCCTCCACCGGCGCAGCTCCACCACACTCCATGGGTTCCGATGCAATCATATCAAACAACTTACCTCCAATCAACACCCTCGTTCGCATATCCCCTTCGATCGACACCCTCGTCTTGCAATCGACGCCCTTGTTGATCGATCGGTGATGGCCAACAAGGTGGGTAATGAGGAGGTTAGGGTTTATGTTTGAGTTGCTGGTGGGTATGTAGCAATCTGTTAGCAGATGTTTTGTTCAGCTCTTCTGTTATAGAGGTGTGCAGATGTTGTTCATAGACTGCAAACATTTAATTCTGAAAAAACTAACGCCACCTAAGTATTGTGTTCACGGCTTCACGCTTGATTTGTCGTCACGTTGAACCATGAAAGAAATTCGTCATTGAAAGTATATAAAATAAACCCAAACCCTTTACATAAACGTAACTCAGCACGAGAAGAGTATTAGATTTATAACCATAAAATTCTTGAGTAATATTAGTGGTGTAGTTATCGTTTGGTTAAACTCCATTTCAAAATAAAACGTAAATGTCGTTGTGGTTTGTTAATTAAACGATGTAAAAAAGTCGTATATTACAGTGTTCACAAGCACAAAAACAATTTAATAATTTATGTCTCTTCTTTATTGTTCTTGTAATTTTATATTTCTACATGTATTATATTCATTCCTATGATTCTCTCCTAGCATAGATACCACAACACCCCTTATTATTATCAAAAAATTATAAAATTAACCCTGAATCTTTTCATAATTGTCACCTTATGCATAAAAAAACACTTAAAATGATACTTTACAATTTTGAACATGACTAGAACTCTATTGTTGCATTAAGGTCCAATTGCTCATGACGACTATTTGTAAGTGAGAAACTTTCAACTTACAAAAGGAGTTCGTGAACAAAATAAACAAATTTTAGCCGATTAAGTAACAACGAAAACGAACATTAACGTGGTCAACAACAAAACAAACATTGAAGGCTTTAGGCATGTTTGTGGTGTGATTTTTACAATTTTAGTTTAAATCATGAATCAAACTGTTAGTAACGGTTATTTTGTATAATATAAACCAACAAAAACAAAAACAACCTAAACCGAACCATTTTCAATGGTTTATTTCCATATTTTAATGTTCAATATAAAGCAAATACGTTAAATTTTTTTTGCTTAAAGTAAGTTGTCACTAACAAGTAAAAATAAGTTGTTTAATACAATGTTTTTTCAAAGTTACTAAAGAATATGTAAAAGACAAATAGTGTCTCGTCTAAAGTTTCATATTTTTTTAAACAAAATATAGTTAAAAAAAATCAGATAGTATTATTCTCAACCTCTCTCATATCATGATCAGTAATATTCAAATGTCATATCACATTATCACCTTAAATATTTAAAAGAACATTAATATCCTTAAGATAGAACACTATTTTTTTTTATTGGCAGCACAAATGGCCAAATCAAAATGCCTAGCCAATCTTTAACTTTGTACGCACACATAATACATAACTACATGATATGGTTCAATTTTTGGTATTAAATCATAAAAACAAACCGTTTATTGGTATGAAACTTTTCAATCTTACCAGCCGAAAGTGTAGAAATTCTAACTATGAAACGAAAGAATGACATATTTAATTTGGACGGTTTCATGATTTTAAAGCAAACCAAACCCTTTTGAATGCTTTTAGTTTTAATGCTACAATTGTTAATAGGGTGTTCAAATATACAGTATGTTCGGGTCGGATATATCCGAAACCGAAATTGGTTTTTGGATAATCGAGTCGGACTTAGATATAAGGTTTATCATATTAACTCGATTAAAGAATAATAAACTAATAAAATATGGACATTTGAACTAGCCCAACCCAACCATCTAGTCCCCAATCCCCCGGTCTAGCCTATATTGGGGTTTATTCGGGTTTTTCCAAAATTCGAGCAAAATCCATATTTGGGTTGGGACGGGATGGTTTTTGGGCTGAGATGAAAAAATTTAAAATCAAAATAACTCGTAATTTGACCCAACAAACATGCTCAGTTGTTAAGGTTTTCACCTAGGAAGCCATCATTTTAGTATAATTAGTAATTTCAAATTTTATTTCACAAAACTTGCAGATTAAAATTCTATGTCCATATGTATAATACAATGCTATATGTGTTATTCTATATGTATATTATCCGATCTAATTCTATTATGATTTGTAACCCCCGGTTGCTATTCAACAATTTTCTATAATATCAGAGTTGGTCCCAGCAAATTTTTCATTTTTAAAACCTTGTTTGACCTTATTTATTTAATAATATTAAACAAAGTTTAACGCAAACGTAAACGTGCCACACATTTTACAATACTTATTTACATAAGTAAGTTTAAACCAAAATTTCACACGTTTGCAACAAGGTTTGTTTGTTCGATTCACGTTCTGCCTCGATCCTTACAGCCGTATCCATCATGTTTGAACTACAAACATCACACAATATTCCACATTAGTTCATAAGAACTAAGTAAGTAAACCCCAATGGTTTCTCAACAACAAAATGTAAGAATACATTTTTCACAATCAACATTCAAACTGAGTCATTTGTATTCGAATTGACTCTCACAATATAATAATATTATATTATCAATTATCAACTATTGCTTACAATAGTTTAATCAATATTATACTATGGTGTTCACATTACTGTGCTTTTACCATAGCTATTTGTCAGCACCTCTGACTATTCACACATTTGTGATATCATAATTAATTTAAGTCTTGAGATGTTCACCCACCGGTACTTCCATCTAAGACAATTGCCAGTACCTCTGGCTATCCACCATTGTGAAGTCATAAATAATTCAAGTCTTAAGATGTTCACCCACCGGTACTTCCATCTAAAACAATTGCGAGCACCTCTAGCTATCCACCATTGTGGAGTCATAATTAATTCAAGTCTTAAGATGTTCACCCACTGGTACTTCCATCTACGGGTGTGCGTGGTTCGGTTCGGTGTGGTTATGACCATTTTCATAACCAAAACCGCAACCTCGGTTAATTCTAAATCCTTAACCATAACCATAACCAATTGATCGGTTAACCACTAATCGGTTAACCACCGGTTACGGCTCGGTTTCGGTTAAATTCGGTTAATAATACAATTGTTGAAAAACTAAGAAAAACTTGTAAATATGCTTGTGAATTATAGATATATTAATGATGAAAATCTTAGTAAAGCTTGTAAAACTTTCTAGTTACTGAAAACATGTGAAAAAAAGTAAAACCACATGAACTTTGATTCATTTGCTATTATATTTAGTCTTACATATAATCCATAATATTTTCATATAGTAAAAAGTAAAGATTCATCTTCTATACTTAGCTTGCACCATAACTTTTTAAAAAAAACATACAAACATATAAATATTAAAAAAACAAATATACATTATTCGGTTCGGTTCGGTTAAAGTCGGTTAATGACTAGCCTTAACCATAACCATAACCGAATGGTTCGGTTAATGGCTTCGCTTAACCATAACCATCGGTTAAAGTCGGTTTCGGTTAAATCGGTTATGGTTCGGTGCGGTTATCGGTTATTTTTCGGTTATAGTTATATTATGCTCACCCCTACTTCCATCTAAGACAATTGTTAGCACCTCTAGCTATCCACACATTTGTGAAGTCACATTTATTTCAATCAAATTACTATGATGTTCACCCACCGGTACTTCCATCATAAAGTTCCCACACTTTCATTCACCAAGATATTAGATTTATCATAGGTTGTTGAACTGTTATTATTCAACGTTCCCCTATCACCAATACCATATTTATCATACAATTTATTCAACAACAAAATTCAATGTTTATTATGTGATGTCCTAGTTGTGAGATTACTTACCTTGATCAGATAAGAGATTAGCAACTGCAGGCTCTTTTCCTGCTCTATGACTAGTGGTTTGACTTCCACTACCACCACCTAGTTGCAAAAATACATATACAACTAGTTTCAACACGTATAGCACATACAATCAAGTTCAACACACTTGACTGATTTGACTTCCTCAAAGTCAATTATCACTATTAATCACATTTCATGCCTTTCTTAGGCATTTCATCAATTAATTGATGTTCATTATATTAGTTACGATCTTTAATTATTTCTATTATTCAAAAATTCATTTATGATCATAACTGTTGATAATGTTAACATCAGTTTATCACAATCATCATTTAACCCATAGATTATAATCCATATTTATTTCAAAACCACCATTTACCCATCCTACTAGTTATCACAATAAGATGTGATAAATAGTAGGATGGGTAAATGGTGGTTTTGAAATATATATGGATTATGATCCATGGATTAAATGATGATTATAATGAATTGATGTTAAAATTTATTAACAAGTTATGATCATAAATAAAAATTGAATAATAGAAGTGACTAAAGATCGTAACTAATATAATTGAACATCAATTATTTGATGAAATGCCTAAGAAAGGCATGAAATGTGATTAATGGTGATAATTGACTTTGAGGAAGTCAAATCAGTCAAGTGTGTTGAACTTGATTGTATGTGCTATACGTGTTGAAACTAGTTGTATATGTATTTTTGCAACTAGGTGGTGGTAGTGGAAGTCAAACCACTAGTCATAGAACAGGAAAAGAGCCTGCAGTTGCTAATCTCTTATATGATCAAGGTAAGTAATCCCACAACTACGACATCACATAATAAAACATTGAATTTTGTTGTTGAATAAATTGTATGATAAATATGGTATTGGTGATAGGGGAACGTTGAATAATAACAGTTCAACAACCTATGATAAATCCAATATCTTGGTGAATGAAAGTGTGGGAACTCTATGATAGAAGTACCGGTGGGTGAACATCATAGTAATTTGATTGAAATAAATGTGACTCCACAAATGTGTGGATAGCCAGAGGTGCTGGCAATTGTCTTAGATGGAAGTACCAGTGGGTGAACATCTTAAGACTTGAATTATTTATGACTCCGCAATGGTGGATAGCCAGAGGTGCTGGCAATTGTCTTAGATGGAAGTACCAGTGGGTGAACATCTTAAGACTTGAATTATTTATGACTCCACAATGGTGGATAGCAAGAGGTGCTGGCAATTGTCTTAGATAGAAGTACCGGTGGGTGAACATCTCAAGACTTAAATTAATTATGATATCACAAATGTGTAAATAGTAAGAGGTGCTGACAAATAGCTATGGTGAAAACACAGGAATGTGAACACCATAGTATAATATTGATTAAACTATTGTAAGCAATAGTTGATAATTGATAATATAATAGTATTATATTGTGAGAGTCAATTCGAATAGAAATGACTCAGTTTGAATGTTGATTGTGAAAAATGTATTCTTACATTTTGTTGTTAAGAAACCATTGGGGTTTACTTACTTAGTTCTTATGAACTAATGTGGAATATTCTGTGATGTTTGTAGGTCAAACATGATGGATACGGCTGTAAGGATCGAGGCAGAACGTGAATCGAACAAACAAACCTTGTTGCAAACGTGTGAAATTTTGGTTTAAACTTACTTATGTAAATAAGTATTGTAAAATGTGTGGCACGTTTACGTTTGCGTTAAACTTTGTTTAATATTATTAAATAAAGACGGTCAAACAAGGTTTTAAAAATGAAAAATTTGCTGGGACCAATTCTGATATTATAGAAAATTGTTGAATGGTAACCGGGGGTTACATGAGGGGCATTTGGAATCAATTTAAGTTAATCTTGGCTTTCGAGTCGAGTGTCAAGTCAACAAAGGTCTGATCATACATATGTATATACATACATGCTTGGAATGTACCTTGACATATGAATTGCTATAGTCTCATTTTATTACATATTGAATCAACCAATGTATACTCACCAACTTTTTTGTTGATTATTATTATACATGTTACAAGAAATGCAATTTGATTAATTCAAGTTGATGTTACATTTAGGATGTTACATTCAAGTTGATGTTACATTTGATTTGGGCATGAATTGAATTTGTTATGATCAATCTCTGAAATTTAGTTAGTGTTACGTGTTATGAACAGTTGTGTTGCATCCCGACGTTTAATCCGTCATAAGTCAGAGTGTGACATTTAATACAATATTTTTTTAAAGTTTATAAACAATATGTAAAAGACAAATAGCGTGTCGTCTAAAGTTTCGTACTTTATGAAACAAAATATAGTCAAAAAAATTGTCCGTGATAGCATTATTCTCAACCTCTCTCATATCATTATCATTGATATTCATGTCATATCACCTTAAATATTTAAAAAAAACATTAACATCCTTAAAATAGAACACTAATTATTTTATTGGTCGCCCAAATTGCCAAATCAAAATGCCTAGCCAATCTTTAACTTTAGACACACACGTAATACATAGGGGTGTTCAGAAAAGCCAAAAATCGTTTAAAAACGATAACTAAACCGTATCCGTAACCGAAAAAATCGAACCGAATTCGGTTTTCGGTTCAGTTAACGGTTTTAAATTTTTTTGAATTCGGTTTGTTCGGTTTATTCAGTTAACCGATTAAACCGAATTCATAATTAAATTTATTATTTTTATTAATAATTAAGGTTGAATTCGGTTTATTAGGTTCAGTTTATTCGGTTTTTAATCGTGTCAGATTCAGATATAAGGTTTATTAAATTCGGGTTTTTCGGTTCTCATATTAAATTGATTAAAGAATAATAAACTAATAAAATATGAATATTTGGATCAACCCAACCCAACCCAACCAATCTAGTCCCTAGTCCCCTGGTCTAGCCTATATAAAGGTTTTATTCAGGTTTAACGAAAATCCAGACCGAATCCTTATTCGAGACGAAAAAAATATAAAATACAAATAACTCGTAATCAATGTTTTAAAAACGGTATTTTAGGTGCAACGGATTTGACTCAGAGATCGTTCAACCGGACACACAAGTTAACCATGGAACTCCATAGAAATAGAACTTATACAAGTATACTCAAATATATTTTCAAAAAGTATCCAAATTTATCCAAAATCAATTCAAAAAATACTCAAATTCATCAAAAACAATCTAAAAGGTATTTAAATCCTAATAATTTTTTTTAAGTAAAAGTACATAATAGGATTATAACATTGGCATGTTAAACGCATCAAATTCACGATCGTTTAAAAGCCAAATTCACTATCTTGTAATTTTTTTGAAACCGAGACTACCGGTTTTACCGGTATAACCGGATTAAACCACCGGCACAATTGAACGAAAGAACCTGCATAATATCGAAAGATTTCGTACCGGATGAGTTAGCGGTTGATGATCGAACCGGTTTTTAAAACATTGCTCGTAATCTTTTCCTTCGAGTTAACGTTTTCACTCAGGAAGCCTTCATTTTAGTATAATTAGTAATTTGTGCAACTCAAGTCAGACATGTATTTTCATAATGGGAAAATTCCCATATTAACCACGCCCACAAAGGAATTTCCCAAAATGTCCACCACCATGGGCGCCGACGCCCATGGTTCTCCGGGCGCCGCCCAACATTCTTGACCAATTCGGGTTCGCCACGTGGCCTCTATAGGCGCCCACGCCCATAAAAATGCTCCGACGCCCGTAAAAAAAACACCCGCTCACGGGCGTCGTGCCCACTCTGACACGCGTGTTGTGGGCGTCTCGCCCATAGTCAAATTTTTTTTTTTTCGTAGGCGTCGTCGACCAACAGAACCGAACCACATTGTGGGCGCCCGAACCTAGCTATGGGCGTCCCGAACCTAAAGACGGGCGTCCCGCCCTGTTTTTTGAAATTTTAAGCGGGAACCCACTACGGGCGTTCCGCCCATTATGAAATTTCCACTACGGGCGTCCCGCCCATTAACTCGAATTTTTAAAAAAAAAAAATTAATTTTTCCCCCTTACCTCATTATGGGCGTCCCGCCCATTATGAATTTTCGACTACGGGCGCCAGCCCATGAACTCGATTTTAAAAAAAAAAATTAATTTTTTGCCTATAAAAATCCATTTTTTTAAAGTTTTTCACATTCATCAAACATACACAAATTACAAATTTCGTAAAATGGATAAACAATATTCTTCTCAACCCGTTGAGAAACCCTCGAAATGGATTCTTTCAAAATGGAGACGTCCCAATTTTCAAAACGAGACTTCGCCAGATAAGTGTAATGAAATGCAAGGCGAAGGAAGTCGCTCTAACGAGACAACGCAGCCACAACAGATTAAAAAACGTAAATGGGCTATTCCAGATGACGAGTCAGAGAAATGGTCAAAAGATGCTATTGAACTTTTTAACAACGGAGATTCTCCATTTTGTTATTCAGCTGTTTTTTTTTAAATCTGAAAAGCTTGATAAACGTTTTTGGGGAACGTTGTTAGGCTATTGTAATAATGGATATCTAACACCAAATGTAAGGATACACATTTTAAATTTATTTAATTTATTTAATAATTTATATATTAATTTTTTTTATAGCATATTGAAGGTTGGGCTGGAAGATTAATCAATTGGAGAAGCAGAGAAGTTCAACAGGGTCGAACGTTAAATTTGCGTTGGACAATTTTACCACCATCCTTTGTTGACAGTCTTTTAGACTCATGCAACAAAAACGCAATTAAATTTGCTAATGGAAAAGTTTATCCTTTTCCTTCTTTTTTTGATATTGATTACGTTTATTTTCCGTTATGTTTTGGTTCTCAAGATTGGTCATTAATCATGATTGATTTGAATTCTTTGGATCTTGTTATGTATAACAACAAATGTATATCTTGTGATAGATACAGAGAGCGTATTCATCCAAGTTTGAAGAAGATAGCGGTATATTTTACGGCGTTGTTGGTGAACATTCGTTACTGGAAAGTTAAACGACGTCAAGAAAGTAATATCACATACGGAGCTAATGATGATTACATAAGACCCGAAAATGAAATATACGGCAACGAGGCTTTATACGTTTGTATGTTAATGGAACATTTAGTTACCGGAAAGCTATTAGACTTAGCTGATGGATTCAAACAATGTTGTACGAATTATCGACTATTCCTGGCCGAGCAAATTTATTTTTGGCGTTGTTTGCCTCGTCCATGTAATGTGTAACAAATTCTAATATAATATTTTTATTAATAGTTTGTTGTGTATTAATTAAGTTAAATAATTAAAAACACACCCAAATTTAAACTTTACATAAATACTTAAAACATCAATTAAATAAAACAAAATACATCATAATTTTCTCTAATCCGAATAACTATCGTTTTCATCTTCCAATGTGTTATGACAAGAATATGAAATCTCATACTCGTCCTGCCATGGATCACGAGGCACGTATTCGTCCTCGGGTCGGTTTTCATATTGCAAATGAAGATAATCTTGTGCAGGAAGGACATAGTCTTCATCTGGATCGTAGATATCTTCCGAACCTTCGTTTTCGTCAGCAACATTTGTTGGCAAAAACGTATCAAACGCCCAGTTCCAGAAGCGTTCTTCTTCATCTACACGGTTCTCTTCTTGTTGGTCGTTGTTTGGGTTTTTTAATTTGTTTTCATCTTTCGGTTGTTCAACAAAGTTTGTTGTATCTTCAGCTTCTTTGTTTGTTGTGTTATCGAGCTTTAATGAGTCAGACATTTTTTGTGAGTTAAAACGAAAAATAAACTTGCAAGTTGAATATTATTTATATGCCATTTTTTAATGATACTCATAGTGGGCGCCCAGCCCATATCCAAATTCTTTAGTGGGCGCGACGCCCATATAAAGTTTCTTTAATTTTTTTTTGTTTTTTTTTATTTAATTGAATGACACACCCATAGTGGGCGCCCGGCCCGGATCCACATTTTTTAGTGGGCGCGATGCCCGTATAAAGTTTTTTAAATTTTTTTTTATTTAATTGAATATTACACCCACAGTGGGCGCCCAGCCCGGATCCACATTTTTTAGTGGGCGCGACGCCCGTATAAACTTTTTAAATTTTTTTTTTATTTAATTGAATATTACACCCACAGTGGGCGCCCGGCCCGGATCCACATTTTTTAGTGGGCGCGACGCCCGTATAAAGTTTTTTAAATTTTTTTTTTATTTAATTGAATATTACACCCATAGTGGGCGCCCGGCCCGTAGTCGAAAATTCATAATGGGCGGGACGCTCATAATGAGGTAAGGGGGAAAAATTAATTTTTTTTTTTTAAAAATTCGAGTTAATGGGCGGGACGCCCGTAGTGGAAATTTCATAATGGGCGGGACGCCCGTAGTGGGTTCCCGCTTAAAATTTCAAAAAAAAGGGCGGGACGCCCGTCTTTAGGTTCGGGACGCCCATAGCTAGGTTCGGGCGCCCACAATGTGGTTCGGTTCTGTTGGTCTACGACGCCTACAAAAAAAAATATTTGACTATGGGCGGGACGCCCACAACACGCGTGTCAGAGTGGGCACGACGCCCGTGACCGGGTGTTTTTTTTTACGGGCGTCGGAGCATTTTTATGGGCGTGGGCGCCTATAGAGGCCACGTGGCGAACCCGAATTGGTCGAGAATGGTGGGCGGCGCCCGGAGAACCATGGGCGTCGGCGCCCATGGTGGTGGACATTTTGTGAAATTCCTTTGTGGGCGTGGTTAATATGGGAATTTTCCCTTTCATAATTTTCCAACATACAAACTTCATTTTATTTTCCAGGTCAAATTAAAAAAAAAAAAAAAAGATAATAATAATATAACCTTCTCTATCCTCGTCATCTATATCCATATTATATGTATACAATCAACTCTCCTTCACATCTCTCATGAAAAAAAAAATATGAAAAATCAATTTTCCATAAACCTTTTCTTCTTCTCCTTCTGCTTCTTTCTCAACCATTCTTCATGTTTGGATCCAAATTATGAATCATGTGTCCCCAAACACTGTGGAAACCAAGTCAACATTTCTTACCCATTCTATATCCATGAATTCCCCCATTGTGGTTATCCTGGATTTGAGCTCCGCTGCGACAACGGTTCATCGATTCTTCGGATTTCAGACACCAACTTCATAGTTAAGAGGATCCGGTACAAGGAACGTAATCTCCGGCTTCAAAACTCCGCAATATTGTCCAATTGGACTGATTATTGCCCCTCCATGAACGGGAATTTAACGCTTGATCCCAACCGGTTCGTGATCGATAACTCAAACACCCCAAAACTGTTGTCAATTTCGAATTGTAACATTAATGTTTCGGCTGATTTGGACAAGTATAAGATACAGTCATGTGAGAAGGGTAATGAGTATGTTATGGTTGAGGATGATAGGAATTTGGGGAACCTGATGAACGGGTGTGGTAAGGTGGTGGAGATTCCGGTGGAATTGGGTGGCGGAGAAGGGCGGAGTGTGGTGGTAGACGGTGGGAATTACACGGAGGTGGTTGAAAGGGGGTTTGAGATGCGGTGGCTTGCGGCGGATTGCGGTGACTGTGAGGAGAGTGGTGGGAGGTGCGGGTTCAACCAGACGACTTTCCAGTTTCTTTGTTTTTGCCCCGACAGGCCCCACCGGGTGAGTTGCAAACCTGGTAAGAAATTTTTACTTTTTGTATATTATTATTCCACTATATTATTAGCCCGTTTATTACACGGATTGAATATAAAATATTAAATAATTAGTAATAAAAATTTATAAATTATACAATATTTGTTATAAATTAATTAAATTACATATTAATGAGTATTTTAACTAATAAAATAATAATTAAGATTTTCAATAACTAAAGAAATAATACGTGACATACATGTTTTGTAAGAATAAATATTTATAAACTAATTGATGTTACAAGTTTATTTAGTTTTCTTTCAAAAACTAATTGTTACAAATCAAGGAGATAATTTACAATTTATATAATTATTAAAGTTAGATGACTTATTTTGAAAATATCATTAAACATAAATAACTAAAGTTTAATTTTTCCTAACATTTTTACAATTTTTGGTTTAAAATAATTATTTTTAAGCATTTTTTAAGAAATATCATTTGTTTATAAAAATTCCATCATTTGAAAACTATGATTTATGGTTTATTTTATTTTTTAAAAATTGTTTTTATTAAACTTTTATTTTCTAAAAATACTACCTTAAATATTTTTCTTACTTATATTTTTTTTTTAAATTTTCATATTTTATAAACTTTTTTAAGTGTGCTTTTTAATAAAACATTTGATTTTTAATTTATTAAAAAACTATTTTCTTGCATGAAAAAAGACAAATAATAATATTATTCACTAATATTATAAGTATTAAATAGGAGAGAATGTAATTAATTAATAAGATAGATAATTGAATAAGTTGGTAGAAAAATGACAAGTGGCAACAAACACATGAGAATTTGACAAGTGTCAATAATTATTTTTGTTTATTATATTATAAAGATTTTTGTGACGTAGTTTGGTCACTTTTGTTATTTTAATTTAAAAGTTTAAATTTCGTTATTTCGGTTCTTATGTTTTCAATTTATTGTCATTTTGATCCTTATAGTTTTAATTTTATCGTCATTTAATTAGGTGCAATGAAAATTTGAACTTTTGAACTAAAATGACAATAAAATATAAAGTATAAGGACGAAAATAACGAAATTTAAAATTTTGTACTAAAATGGCAAAATTAGTAAAATACATGAACGAAAATAAAAATTTACTCTTATTTTATTATTAATAGAATAAGAAACCAACAGTGCATTTAATTTAGAAAAGTAAATGGATTTTAATATAGACAATTAGCTTTTCTTATATATTTATTAAAGTCGAAGTAGTTTAATACACCTAATCAAATGCCAAATATTAAGTTGAAAAAACTTATTTTTATGTATGCCACATTTAAAAATGTAGGCTAGTTTGACATAATTTGTCACGTTTATTTATGTGACACGTACAAGACTAAATAAAAACATTAAAGATTTAATTTCCATGTATTAGGACGTGTTTAAATTCAAATGTAAGATATAGGCCAGTTTTGACATAATCTAAAATGTCGGCTAGTTTTGACATTAGTTTCTTTTGTCTGTCTGTTTGATTTATTTTTTATTTTATTTTATTTTTTGTTTGTCTTTACGTCACGTAGGTGGTTATATTTGAATGCGGACAAATCGTATACTTTCGTATTCGTTTATTTAATATGAATACTTGATTACGTAGTTGATATTTTATCAAGATAAGCTTTTGATCTTTGGGATTGACATCACCATCACCATGTGAACATTTAAAAAATAAGTGGTCAAGAGTAGTTACGTTATGCTTGTAGGCTTATGTCTTTGGTCCATTTTGGAGCAACACACAGCATGGTGTATAGACGACAAGGAGTGAGTGCGGGTTGGGTAACAGTCAAAACGGGTTCGGGTTAGGATGAGGACGGGTCATAAGTCTAGAGGTGTCAATTTTTACCCATGTCAAAGGAAATGAGTTGGTTTGAGGTAAACAATTGTTATATAATGGGTTAAAATGGATAACATCATAATATTGAATGGGTTGAGATGGGTAGCACTTGAACACAATACGGGTAAAGACGAGTAACCAAAAAAGTATGTAAATGCAATGAATTCAAACATTTAAGAATGATTAATAACATATATGATGAGAAAATCACTAAAAATTATCAAAATAGACTATTTGTTTACTTATAACACATTTAAAGTTAAACTAAATTGATTTTTTTAAGAACAATCCATTTAGACCCGAATTGATTTTGCTTAAAATCCGTCCTGACCCGCACCCATCCTGACCTGGACGTTACCCAACCCAACCCGACCCGCTCATTTTGCCAGGCATTGACTCATAACGAGTTTAAACAAAATCGGTTTAGGTCTAAACGTGTTATAACTAAACAAATAGTCTATTAAGATAATAATTTTTAATGATTTTCTTATCAATTATGTTATTAATCATTTTTAAACGTTTGAATCCATTGCATTCACATAGTTTTAGGTTACTAATCTTGACCCATATTGTGTTAAAGTGTCACCAATCTCAACTCATTCATATTATGATGTTACTTGTTTTAACACATTATACAACAATTATTTACTCAAACAAACTCTTTTTTTTTTATTTAGGTAAAAATTGCCACCACTGAATAATATAGTCGCAGGTTAGCATGTTAAGTTGTTAACGTGGCCCCATATAGTTTTTTAGATTTCATTAGGTTTTCCTTTTTTTGTTTACACCATCCTAATGCAGATGTTCATGTGCTAGAAAGGTCCTCTAATTGACACTTGATTTGTACACCTCAGATTCATTTCCTTTTTATTTGATTTTTTAATTTTGATGTTACATATTTTAAAACTTTTTATAAAAATAAGTTGTTGATACCTCCTTGTATCTTATCTTAACTAATACATACATAATAAAAAATAAATAAATAACTAACTAAAGAAACATGCATCATTTTATAGCTCAATATTCGCATTTTTTTCTTACCACCTTTACAAGTCTCCTATTAAATAGGAGGTCAGAAACATGATAAATGTTTATCGTTGTAAAAATAAGCACTAAAAATACGAAAACAAATTTATAAAGTTGCCATCATAACACCCTAAAACAAACTTAGTCGTAAAAATGACCGTGACTTATCAACAGCCTAAAAGATTTACGCCACGCACTATTAATATCCAACAAACTATAAACGAAACCTCACTTTCGATATAAAATATTAATTAAATGTAAAACAAAACAAAAAAAGAAAAACATTAAAAGATAACCTTTTAGCAGCGGTTTTCACCAACAAAAAAGAAGAGGCGGTTGAAGAAATAACCATATTTGAAATATGCAAGAATATTTAATTCTTTTATCTCTTTAAAAATCACCTAATTGGCTAGTTGCGAGTTGGGATTTCTCATCTTAAGCCTAAGTAATAAAAACAATGTCGGCAGCAATGGCATTGGGCCTTCTAATCCTAAGCCCAAAGGAAATAAAGAAAGTTGGCACTAATCGGGTTTTTCTTTAACAAGTTCCGGTTCAATCTGTTCTGATCAACAAAATTAATAACCATTTCCGATTCTGGGTTTTGACCGGTTTTTTGCTGGTTCCAGTTTCGGTTCGGTTTTTGGCCGGCTACATGTGGAACTAGTTCTGGTTTTTTGGTTTCGGTTCCGGCTCTAGTTTGTCTGAAAAAACGGACCCGTTTGTACCCACCGGTTCGGGTATGACCGAAAAAATCCCAAAACAGGAACCGGCAACCCGAACCGAAATCGGTTAAACCCGAACATGTGAGTACAGGCGGTTTTGGATTCTCAGGGAAATCGGAACCAGAACCGGTTCCACCTTTACCCGGCAAAACTTGAACCGAAACTAGCCGAAACCGGAACCGGCCAAAATCCGGCTGGAGCCGGTCAAAAACCGGAACCCATTCCAAAAAAACCCAATTTACCCACCCTAGAACTAGGGCCTCTGTTGTGGAGTTAAGCAGGAATGCTACCTATAGTGGTTCTGCTTTGTGCACCATCCCAAACAGAACCTATACAATAACTTGATGCATTAGAAACTTTATTTTTGAAAAAAAAAAAGTAGTTTATCAAAAGGGATGAGATCAATACAAAACATAACTATGAGCTTCTAGCCTAGTTGTTACTTCCTTGAGTTTCCTATGGAAAGTTTTGGGTTTGAATACGGGCCGATGTTTTTTTATTAAGTTAAGGTTAGAAGGTTTACCAGTTGTAGGCTTCCTCATGAGATGGGCTCAGGGGAACTTCCTAGAGAATCAAATCCATTAGGACGGTTGAAATTTAATCTTGGGTGTCGTCGTTTCAAACTGTTAAAAAAATCAAATGCAAAATATAATTTTTGTAAAAACTAAAAAGTGTAAGAAACAATTTGAGCCTTTGATTAAATAATTTCAATGATTAAGATTAATGCATTGCTAATTTTAATGTTAATTGAAAGTGTTAATGATAGAAAGGGTTAAACAACGAATTTTTCTACAATATGTTTTCTATTCAATTTTTGCAATATAATGATATGTTTTTGTTATGTATTGTTATCACATTTTATAATGTGTTAATGTTTAACGTTATACCAAACTGTATGATACAAAGTGTTTTTATTACAACTTTTAATGTTAACACAAAATAAATTGTATAAAACAATAATAAAATGTAATAACACAATGTTATCAATACATGTGGAGGATGGCAACACTTTCTATCAAGCAAATAAAACAACATTTTAGAAATGCCAACTTTTATTGAAAATATATAATACTACTTTACTCATTAGAAAGGGGGAAATTGGTTTAATGGTTTAATTTATTATAGAAAATAATAAAGTTATAATATTTATTTGAGTTTTTAAATATTAGTGAAACTGTTATTTAATAAAAAAGTCAATTGATGATGCAAGTTTTCTATTTTACCTTTCAAATTACCTACTCATATATATGTGTGATGTGTTGTTATTTTGATGGTTCCTTCACTTTTATGAAAATTATGCTTTACAAATTCTATTTTTTATTGAAAATTATGCTTTATGTAATACCTTTACTCATGTATCAAGTATCAAGTGGGAGGCGCTGTTTGGCTCACGACCCAAAACCGACAAATTCGTGAATTTAGTGTTCAACATTGTTCCATTTTTTGTTATTAGGTATAATTTAGGCGATGTTTGTTTTTCTACAAAAAGGTATGTGAATTCTCTTCTGTCTGCATCGCGCAGGTCACACGTATACATTGTCATCTGCATACTGTTTGTTTTTTCAAAAATGTTTCATTAAAAAACGTCTGCTATAGCTATTTTTGGTGCAAATCTGGCTCAGTAGCTTCTAAGATTTTCTAAGGTCTCCAGATATCACTCACCACCACCAACACCGACCACCCACCCCTCCACCACCACCACCGCCCAGCACCGCGGTCCACCACCAGCCACCGCCGTCCGTCGCCACCGTCGGCCACCCCATCACCCACCACAAATACCACAACCACCGTTTGTACATCACCAATAGTTTATTTTAACAGTCAACAGACGTTAAAAAACAAACAATTTTCTTCTCGCAGGCTGCAGAGATTTGGTTTGCCTCTTTTTCTACAGACGTGGTCCGCAGACTGCCGATATTTTATATTTTAAAAAAACAAACAACTCCTTAGTTTTCTTGGTAACTCTTGTTAGATTCTTTTGTGTACTTTAATTTGGTAGCCAAAATTTATAGATAATTTAGTAAATCTATAAAGGATTTCGGATTCTTCAAGTTAGAAAAGTAGTTTAAACTCAAAATTCATAAAAAGTGCTTAAAGTAAACTATAGATGTAAACTCTAAACAGTAATTCGGTTGATTTTCAAAACTCAATTGAAAATAACTCACTAGAATACTTGATAGAACATTGCCTATTAAGTGGGATAGTTTAAGATTATGATATATTTGTCGTTTCAAAAAAAAAAAAAAAGAAGATTTTTAATATTCGAAATTTAAGTAAATTGATGTCTTATCTTGTCCTTTGCAACTAATTATTTGTTCTTTCGTTTGCAGAAAAAAAACACCTTAAACGGATAATCATTGCAGGTAATATGATCTTGAGAAATTGATCTCCTTAATTTTATACATTTAAAAGAAATGTTTCATAAGTGCTAGTCATCTTACCAGTTTACTTATCAAACCAGTTCCAAAGATCAAACCGGTTTCAAAGATCAGGTAACACTAATGTGTATAAATAAAATATGTAACTAGTTTTATCTTTTGATGGGGTTTTGCAAAAAGAAGAAAATATGAAATTTAAAATAAACCAAATAATCAGAAAATTTTTTTTAGAAATGAATAAAGAATTTTAAGAATATGGTCCAACAACTAATAAAAGTATGCAAGTTTAACCGGTCTGATTTATCGTTGGTAAGTTCAAATGAAAATGGTTCAACCAGTGCGAACCAAACCGGTGGCTTTTTTTCCTTGTTGCTAATCGTTAGGTCCAGTTTATCTCTTTAATTTATCTATTTATCGTGAACTTGTAGTTCTTGCGGGAACTGTGCTCATCTTTGCACTGGCGACCACCCTTTACTATATACGTCGAACCTACAAACGCAAAGCGTCTACTTATTTCTCGTCAAAGGATAAATCCCGAGAACTTGAAGACACCAGTGTCTATTTTGGTGCGTCGGTTTTTTCGTATGCCGAGCTTCAAGACGCAACCCAACATTTCGATCCATCCAAGGAACTAGGCGATGGAGGTTTCGGAACCGTTTATTATGGTAATTACTAGTTACATCTGGTTTAAACACACAGTACCGACTAAACCATTTTGGGGTCCTAAGCAGTATAAAAATCCGAGGCTTTTCACTTACAGTTACGTTAAAAACACTCCTCCTTTTATCCGGGTGTGGCATCGACAATAATAAAATTAAGGTTTTTTACTTGGATTTATAAAATACAAAGTTTCAAGTTTCTAACTAAATCAAGTTTATAACTTTTTTCATGAACTTATAATCGTATGCCTTTCCCTCAAACCCTTTATGAATATTAGAAAATAAGGGCTTTTATTTAAGTATTTTTTGTATTCTTATCTTCTTTAGAGATCAAAAACTAAAAAAAAAAACTCCACATGTCAAAATAACCCAACTACATATACGTAAATTTTTAAAAATCGAAGATCCTATATTTTTGGAGGTCCTAATCTCTTGTATGGACTACTTGGTCTATTAAACTGCCCTGAAACACGTGTTTGGCACTGGATTCATAATTTTTTTGTATATTTTTAAGCTTTAAAATCTCATTGTTTACTACTTTCCAAATCTATATAAAATAAATTAAAGTTGAATATAATGTTTTAATACTAGGTAAAACTCTATTATTTTCTTTAGAGATCAAAAACTAAAAAAAACTCCACATGTCAAAATAACCAAACCACTACAAGGAAAGTCAACTGCAGCGACGACAAAATTCGTCGCAATAGCCCAGAAAAGTCGTCGCAATAGCCTGTAGCGACGACATGTGATCGCTGATTAGTCGTCGCTATAGGTTAGTCGCAATAGCTCAGGAAAGTCGTCGCTACACATGTCGTCCATATAGATTAAGCTATAGCGACGACATTAATTGCACTGCGAAAAGTAAGTTTGTCTTCTTCCGACCCTATAGCGACGACCTGTTGTCGCAATAGGTAAATTAATTTTTTTTAACCCTTTTAAATCTGATAAAAATAAATAAAAAAAATAAAAAATTTAATAAATGTCAGCTATAGCGACGACATTTAGTCGCTCTAGAGTTTTCCCAAAACCGCCAATATTTCGGTCAAACGCGCCCTTTTCATCGTGAGCTATAACGACGACAAAAAGTCTGAAAAAGTTCTTTTAAGCAATAGCGACGACATGTCGTCACTATAGCTTAATCTATAGGAACGACCTTTCAACGTCGCTAAAGCCTTTGCCTCTTTAGCTCATTATTCTTGTAGTGAACTACATATACAGAAATTTTTAAACATTGAAAATCCCATATTTTTGGAGGTTCTAAGCTCTTGTTTGGGCTGCTTGATCAATTAAACGGACCCTAAAACACGAGTCAGGCTACATTTCCTGTTCAACTTAGCCGCCTCTATTTGAATTGGTCGGTTATTGTTCCGACTAACTGAAACAGCAAAACGAACATGTGTTCGGCACTGGATTCATAATTTTTTTCTATTTTTAAGCTTTAAAATCTTATTATTTACTACTTTACAAATCTATATAAAATAAACTAAAGTTGAATATAATGTTTTAATACTAGGTAAACTCCGTGACGGCCGTGAAGTCGCAGTGAAACGACTTTACGAGCACAATTACAAACGGGTCCAACAGTTCATGAACGAGGTCGAAATCCTCACTCGATTGCGACATCAAAACCTTGTATCACTCTACGGGTGCACTTCTCGCCGTAGCCGTGAACTCCTTTTGGTCTACGAGTACATCCCTAATGGCACGGTGGCTGACCACCTCCATGGTGACCGTGCAAAACAGAGCCCACTGACGTGGCAAACTAGAGTGAACATAGCAGTTGAAACCGCAAGTGCACTTGTGTACCTTCATGCCTCGGAGATCATACACCGAGACGTGAAAACGGACAACATTCTTCTTGATAACAACTTTTGTGTCAAAGTAGCCGACTTTGGGCTATCTAGGTTGTTACCAAATGATGTTACTCATATCTCAACCGCACCTCAAGGGACCCCGGGTTATGTGGACCCTGAGTACCATCAATGTTATCAGCTGACGTATAAAAGTGATGTGTATAGCTTTGGAGTTGTTTTAATTGAGTTGATTTCATCAATGCCGGCTTTTGATATTACTAGGTCTCGAGATGAGATCAATCTAGCTAACTTGGCGATAGACCGGATCCAAAGATGTGCTCTTGATGAGCTAATCGACCCGGTTCTAGGATCCAGCCCAGGAACCGAGAAGGTGGCGGAATTGGCATTTCAATGTTTGCAGTTTGATTTGGAAATGAGGCCTACGATGAGTGAGGTGTTGGAGGTTTTGAAGGGTATTCAAGTGGAGAAATGTGGCGGTGATATGACAGAGTTCACCGGTTTAAAGCCGGAATTGCCGGCACCATCACCGGAAAATGAAGTCGTGGGGTTGTTAGAAGGGAAGATCACGGCGTCGCCGATCACCGTGACGGCTAAATGGCATAGTACTAGTAGCGAGTTAATCACACCAAACACCTCCAATGGGTGTGATTGAAGGCATAGATAGATATGCTAATGTACAGGTGTAGTGTTGTTTTATATATAACTATTCTGTAGCCATGAAATTGAAGTATAGATGTAGAAAATGATCAATAATCCAACAATGGAATTTAGTTATAAGTTTTGGTTATTTTATAAATATTAAAAAGTTTTAAATATTATGTATGCATCTTAGGTTTATTTGAAAGATATGTGTTAGAAATCTATGATAAATATTGGCGTTAGTTTGTTATTAAAAAAATAAAAAAATGAGACAATTTTCCAATATAACTTTAATATTGATTAAGTGATCACTACGTGTAACATAATTTTTAAAGCTACATCAAATCAACTGTAGATAGGTGTAGCAAATATTATTTATAATATTAAAAGAGGTGGGGGGAATAGTAACAGTGGGCCCCACCTTTTTTTTTTCCTCTTACACATACTCCCACATATTATATATATACCCACTCCCACATATTATATTATATATACTGGTATATTATTAAAAGAGATAAGGGAAATAGTAAAATGGGTCACCTAGACTTTATCTGTACCATTGATTTGGAATTTTGAAAATAAAAATGTGGTGCGCATTGAATATGAATAAAAAAATTGGTTTTGAATAAACAAATCAGCTTTAATGTGGGTTAATATGAACCACGTATTTATTTTCAAGATTTGAAATCGACGACCCAAATAGGGTTTAGGGGTTTTTTCTCTATGATTAGTGAGAAAATGTGGTCATTTCTACGGTTTTGGTGGTGTTCGAAAAAACTAGTTGTTATTTGTTTGTTTTCATAGAAAATCGATGTGTGCTTAGGGATTTGGGGTTTTTTTAATTCAACCAATTGATTGCAGATGAGAAGGATATTGCCAATTTTTTTTAATCATTTTCGTAATATGTTTGTATGGATTTTGTATGATTTTATGTTTTTATAAGAAATTTGTATAGAGTTCATGATAATACATTTGATTTTGCTATGTAACTTATGTTTCTGCAAATGACATATAATACCCGTTGTCAGGAGTGTGCTGTGATGACCCGCCGCAACGCGCGGCGGGTATAAACCTAGTTACATTAACTTGTAAATAATCTTCTAAGATCTATCATGCTTCATCGTGAAACATATATTTACATCCAGCAAACTAAGTGTGTGTATGGTGCGATTTGATACGCTTATGAGTTATGACCATCCATAATCAAAACCGCTAATTCGGTTAAATCTAAATCCATATTAATGACCATATCCAATTGATCGGTTAATAATTAATCAGTTAACTATCGTTATAGTTCGGTTTCGGTTAAATTCTGTTAATAATGAAATTGTTGAAAAATTAAAAACATGTTTGTAAATAAGCTTGTGAATTATAAATATATTGATATTAAAAATATAAGTGAAGCTCATATGACTTTGTAGTGATCGATAATGACTAAAAAAGGTAAAAATCATGTGAATACTAACTCATCTCCTAATATATTTAATCTCACATGTAACCCATAATATTTTCATCCAATACAAAGTTATAGCTCACATTTTATACTTGATTTGCATCATAATTTCTTGAAAAAAAACAAGAAACACACACACTTAGAAATATTAAAAAACACATATATACAATAATTTAATCGGTTCGGTTCGGTTAAAGTTAATTAATGGCTTAGCTTAACCATAACTGTAACACCCCGATCGATGGCGGAAACATCGGGGTGACACGAAGTGTAGATTGTTCATAGCTTAGGGTATAAAGATGTAAATAATAATAACTAATCATTCAATAAAATTAAATCCATCATTCATTACAAGTCAAATAAATAAATTCAACCCCAGCTATTACATCGTTTCAAATTCAAATTCAAAATTCAAAGACATAAAATAAATAATTAAAGCTAAATCCAAGCTCAATAATGCTAGTTTCCATTTCCACCTGAAACATGTTAAAATCAAGTGTCAACTCAAAGAGTTGGTGAGTTTCATAGGTTTTGACACTCAAACCAAAAGGTTTAATAAAAATGATGTAGATAATGATATATGTGAACTCTAAGCATAATGATCATAGTCAAAATGAACTAGCAAGTAAAGCAGATCAACAAATGATAACAAATGATGATTGACCTATGATTAGCATTACAAAAATGCTCAAGTAGCAAACTATCACCGCGGGCCTCCCCCGAAGGGTAAATCAAACAACGGTGGGATGGTCGGTCCAATAGATCTATCATAGTCACTAAAATGAATGTGATCAATGCCTATCCTTAACTAAAGTTCACAAACTATAAGGCCATTAGCTAAGTTCACATGAAAATATTTAGAAGTTCAAATAAGTTCAAAGATAACATGTTTCACCCCAAAAGTTCAAAACAAGTAAAAAAAAAAAGGGGGGGCTATGAAGACTCACCTTTGTGTGTGAGCTAGCCTTTGCAATATCTTGTCAAATATAGTTCAAATATGTCCAACACAAATTCAATGTTCACCTAAATAATACAATAGGCATATGTTTAACAAAACTATGTCATTCTATGGATCTAAGTTCTAAAAGGATCAACGGGTTCGATTTATTTTGAATAAACACAATTTGGTTTATTACGATTTAAATGAAAATAATAAAATATCTAAATTACAAATGTTGACCTTAAAGTATTTAATTAAAAATTTAAATATTGATTTAAAACAATTTAATTTTTGATAATTTTTGTATAAACATATTTAAGTATTATGTTTATAACATTTATTGTAAATAAATAAGAATAGGTTTATGAGTAGAAATCTTTAATTAAATAAATAATGAGATAAAGAGTTGTTAGTAAATAAATGAATAAATCAATAACTAAATAAATGAGATAATATAGTTTTAACTAAATAAATGAGATAACGAATTGAAATTTAAATAAATAAATAAATAAATAACTAAATAAACGAGATAAATAGTTTTAGATAAATAAATAAATGAATAAATAATTAACTAAATAATTGAGATAACGAGTTGTAATTAAATAAATAAATAACTAAATAAATGAGATAAATAGTTTTAGATAAATAAATAAATAAAATAAACAAATAAATATATGAATTAATAAATAAATTAATAGATAAATGATCTAAGAAGTTATAAGTTTATAAAATTGTTTATTTATGTAAATAATTAAAATAAGTAATTTACATATTAATTTATTTTAAATAAGTAAAATAAATAAATACGTAAATAAATAATTGATAATAAAAGTTATAATTAAAATTTAAGTATATAACACTTTATTATTTATTTCAGATTAATATTTTATTTATAAAAATATTTTCTGAATAATTAAAGTATTTAAAATAGGTTTAAATAAAAAAAATGACAAAAACAGGTTTTTACCCGGTTAGAGGGGGTTCGAACCCGTGACCTCCGCCCCCAAATCCAACACCCTAACCAGTCGATCTAGGCTCTTAGCCGCGAAAGTATCGGCTTCTGATTATATTTAATATAAACTTTTTCTGGAAACCCAATTCAGTTTATAACCATTCGAGCCCTAGTTTAGTTCCATTCGAAATTCGTTCGAATTGATCCCCGATTGAGAACCTAATGATGGGGCTAATGCTCTAGATGAAAAACCGAGTATATGGATGTAAGAAACACCTACCTTGGATTGCTAGTGACTGGGTTTCAATCGATGAACAAGAGGCGCACGTAACCGAGGGTTTTTGACTTCCAATCGCGATGAATGAAGCTTGTGACTTCGTTCTTGTTATTCAGAGAGTTTCGTGAAGGGTGAAAGATTATGTGTGCGAGATTAATTTGGACTTTATAGAGGTTAGGATGAGATCTCAAATTTCCGGTCGTATATTCATATTTTTGGAAACGAAATTTGTGTTTAATGATTTTTACTAGCTATTAAAAGTGATTGCAGACGAATACGCGTATGAATCCTTGCCTAATTTGATTGTTGATTAGCTGTTTAACACTAAGATTTGAGAGGATTCAAAATCCGGGTAACGCGATGGGTTTGGGTCGATCCACATGTTAACTGGGTAAAGGGGGTGAAAGGGTTTGGGTTATTTGCAGTTTTGGTCCCTCCACTGTTTTCTTCAAAAAAAACAACTTTCTGAATTGACACTTTTAACCCTAAACCTTTAAAAATCATTTTTTTTATTGTTATAAATTATTTAAAAATTGTCACACTTCACAATTAATATAAATTTATTATATTTCAGTAAAAACATTATTTTGTGTTAAACTATAAAATTTTAAAACATGATACTTGCTATTATGAAATAAAGTTTATAAAGATTTCTAAGTAAAAATTTATTTGTTTATTTTATAAAATTGTAAATAATTTCTAAACCTTATAATATCTATTAGTTATCTTGAATTAACTTATCATACATAAATACAATCAATAATAATAATAAGATTCCCAATGACGTCATAATCGCTTTATTAAATATAAATGGTTATCACAAATTTCGTAAACGTTACAATAACCAAACGAATCACTTAATAGCTTAGCTTAACCATAACCGTCAGTTAAAGTTGGTTTCAGTAAAAATCGTTTATGATTCTCGGCTAGAGTAATTTTAAAAGGTTTTTTATTAAACGTAAGCATAGACGTAAGATGATTGAGAAAGATGGATTTATGTAGGAATCATGATGAGTAGGATAAGCCTTTTTAATAGATATATATGTTGATGGCACAATAAGTTAGGTTAAGTCGTCACAATCACAATCATGTATGAGGCATTGTCAAATATTAGCCACTCATCTCCATTTATTAAAGATATTCCAAATACGTGCCATCAATTTTAAGCCCACAGTTTGCTCACCAACAACCTTTTTTAGAACACAAAAGCAAATTTGTTCGGTCTTGATTGTAAATAGACATAAATTCAAATTTCTCGGATACTAATAATATTAAATTAAATAATGTTTTTTTTTATTATTGTCTTCTTTCTATAAAAAAAATTAAAAAATTACACACGTGTCTGTTTTCTTTTTGATAGAATTCTATCTTTTAAACCATTTTAAAGTATGTATGAGATCTTAAATGAAATTACATTTAATCGCAATAAATTGATTTTTTTTTATTTTTTATTCTTTGCTAACATTTCATTATGTTTACTCGATTTAAATTGAGTATCCGTTGTCAATGAGCCTAGATCAATTGGTTTGGGAGGATGAAACCCTTTAATTTCCAATATAAATGTCATGAGTCTCACTTGAAATAATATGTTACATGTGAGTTAGAGGTTTTACTTCAATGGGCCTTAAGACGATGGGTTTCTTGTAAATTAGTGGGTGGGCCGGGCACCAGTGTAGTCTATGTTTCGCAGGTTTGGGTGACCTATCTCCATTGAGTTTACCCAGATGACCGGGTTTAAAAATGAATTTGTTGGTTGTTCAAAAAAAATTGAGTATCCATTTCTCTTCGTTTCTTGCGAGGATTGGAAATCCTCTATTTCAATTAGATTTTTTTTAAGAATGTATTGAGAGAAAATTTGATTTGCTTAGATTGTTTATAGTTAGTAAACAAGGATTTTTTTTCATGGTGTGGAATGCATCATTAAATATGTCCCTTTGACTATTTTCTAGCAGGCTAGGATCGAGCTTGCTAGTTGTTGGTGTATTTTAATTTTAATTAATGTTATGGTGGTAAAAACTAAAATAAAATACAAAAGCATGGTGTTATAAATGTTTTAAATAATGCTTAAACAAAACTACAAAAGTGATACAACTTTTAGTTTTATAGCTAGGCGCATGTGATGTAACGAGACTTTTAAAGTCCAATTAATTACAAGCGTAAGTGGGAAACATACTCGTTCCAAGTGGTGAAGTGGATACAAGAGTGTGGTTCATATGGTGGCAATGTATCCACAAACCTGATTTTGTTAACCCATGATTAACAGGTTTAATTTTGTTAACAAATTTTATTTAAGCTTACTTTTATTTTGATAATTAGGTTGAGTTTTCTAAGTGTGCAAAATTTGAGAAGTCTATACATTTTAAGCCTGTTAACCCAAGTAAACCCAATGACGAATGATCACCCATGTATGCGAAATGTAGACAACGCTGGTGACCTAGCTCGCCTACCATCCCAAAGTAAACACACTGTTCAAAGATTTAGTATGATAAAACATCTAGTTTACCTAGAATATACATGTTTAATAGGGTTGTCTCATTTCAAATCAATTGATCTGGGTTTTTTGTTTGTTTATTTTACTAATATATAAAAGAGGAGATGGTAGTCCTCCCATATTCTTATGTTTATGTTTTATTTGTTTTAATTGTTTGTTCAACTATCTAGGCCAACAATTGGTATGAAAGCTAGGTTTTTACTCATGTCATACATTACAGATCAAAAAATGGTTAAGAACAAAATCCGAGCCAAAATTCTAATCTTTTTTCATAAGCATTTTTCACCTCACCATTGCCACCATCTAAATTGCCAATGTATGCCTAGCCAGTAGCCAATTACCAAAAACCGCCGTCCAACCTCGTTCAAATTTTCCGACACGTTGCACTCAATTTGGAACCGTCTTGAAAGAGTGGTTCAAAAGACTAGCTTGGAAATATTGGTCGAGAACATAAAGTGTATGAAGATGAAAAAAAAAGGTCAAGAAAAGGAAAATCAATGTTGTTTCAAGGCTAATAATGCAAGGAACGAATGTTAAGTTTGTATAATCGGTTAATCAGGTTTGTTGAAGACATTTGAAAAGGAGAAACGAAAGCAAGATGATGATCAATTTAATATTAACGAGATGAATAATAGGTTTAATCTTGAAATAATAAACATGTCAAAGTCTAGGGTGTGTAACAGTGACGGACCCGGAAATTTTTTTCATAGGGGGCGGAATTTTTTTAGGTTCGTTGGTGTTCAAGTTGGGTTGTGACTGATCGGGTCGGGTCAGATCATGTTAAAAAACAACAATCAAACTAAGTTTCATATATAAATACATAATGAAAATACAATATATATCTAAAGTTGTTCACTACATGAATTTATTTTTTTATATATATTCAAAACAACGTATATGAGACATTCCTAAATAACCCTTTCTGTATAAAACAAACAGTGACAGATCCAGGATTTTTTTCAAACGATGTCACTGTATATTTATGTTCTAGTTTCATAGTACCGGACATAAAATTTCCGGGCCGGTTTTACTATTCGGGTCAGGTAATGCTCATCATATAATAAAAAACGATACAATAAAAATTGTGAATAGAGATTAAAAGAAAACATTATATAAACTCGATAGCTTCTACAAACTAAAAAAAACTATTTATAGTTGTTTCCTACAAGTTTCATCTTTTGAAAACGTTTCATGACAAACTTGTTGGAATAATTCGTTTTCAATATAACAAATGCAAGAATTATTCAAGTATCCATCTCCTATTATATTACATAGTTATGTTTTCACATGTTTCATTGAAGAAAAAATTCTTCCAACACTAACCGTTGAAACAAATGTTGTCACTGGTCCAAAAACCGATGTTGTCACTTGAAAACACATTTTATAAATGTTCATATAAACCAAAAAACCATTGATGTTCCGGGACAACATATATACATACATACATCCGCCAATGAAAAAAATACAATTATTGCTTAAATCCTCATAAGCAATTTGATTACACAAATCTAACTTATAGTATTATGTTAATATTTTATATAAATTAATAACATAAGTTTTTATAATGCGCTAGTCAGGGACGGCCCTAAGAATTAGGGGTGCCTAGGACGAGTAAAAAAAAGGCTCCTTAGTTAATTCGAATATTAAAGTATGAGTGTTCAAAAAAGATGAAAATTGTTAATACAATAAACTGAACCATATTCGTAACCGTAAATTATTAACGTACTATAATTAATACTAAACTTGATTTTACATTGGGTTTAAATTATTAGTTAGGCATGTTTCAACTTAGTTTATTAATTAACACTTAGAAATCAAAAGTTTAATGGGGACGATTGCAAAATTTTACGGGGGGCGATCAGGATTTCAACATATATATACCACTAAAAAAAATTTCAAGGTGGGCGACTGCCCCCTTGACCTCAATGTAGGTACGCCCCTGTTTTAACAAGTTTTTATTTATGTTTGATGATAATTAGATTAAGTTTGATAATTAGGTTAAGCTTTATTGGTGAGCAATATTATTAAAGAATTCTATATATATATATATATATATATATTTTTGAACGGCAAAGAATTCTATATATAGAGAGATTAATTGTATGTGCATTTAATTGTTACGGTCCAAAAACAACTTGATGGTGGGATAAGGCTCGAATCTTAATGTTCTGGATTCGATTTTCATAAGAATGTTTTCTCTCAAAAGTGGTTTAAAGTCTCTTATGAATCGTCATGGATGCCTACACTAATTTATGCAATAGTTTTATCTTTTTTAAAGTTTTTATATTATTTATTTTTTTAATTGAGTTTCTTTTGGGCCACGTAATGGACACATTTTGGATAGCATATTCTTACTTCAAACCGCAAATTGCTCTTAGTTAAAAGTAGTTATATTTTATGAAGGGGATTGGTTATTCACACACCCCTCTTTTTTAATTCAACACCTCCACCGACCCTATACGCCTCGTATAGATCTATACGTGGCGTATAGCCCCGCGTATAGGTCTATACTACTAGTATAGGTCCCCAATCATTGGCACTGACACCCAATGATTGGTCACGTATAGAGTCGCGTATAGGACCTATACGACGCGTATAGGTCTATACGCCTCGTATAGGTCCCCAATCATTGGCACTGACAAATTCTAACACCCAATGATTGTCCCCCTATATGCCTCGTATAGACCTATACGAGGCGTATAAGGGGTGTGAGGTGAGTGGGGTGGGTGTGTGAATAACACAACCCTTTATGAAGTCTTCTGCTATATATATTATGAAAAGTTCAAAGAAATAATTAAGTAATCATTTAAATGAATCGTATACGCGTTGTATATAATAGAGACTTATTCCATTAAAAATCATAAAATATGAAGGAACCAAATGAACTAATTTTGAACCAAATATTTTTAGGGTATAAAAGTAATTTTCCTTTAAATATAACCTTTAAACTTATGGCTAGAAATGGTTCCTTTAGTCCTCAAGTTGCAATAGTTCTCATTTGAACATTCTCATATAAAATATATATGAAAAACAAGTTCGGTCTAATATGATGCTGTATTTATTCTTTTCTTTTTCTTTTTTTAGCAACTTTTATTAATTAAATCTATGTATGTGTAACATGTTCAATTTTTCTTTTATTTTTTCTTCTAATCATTTTATTAGGTTTTCGTCTCTTATTTTTATTTATTTTATATTTTTTTTAACTTTTTTCTTATTTTCGTTATAATTCCTATAATATAATTAATTATAACTGATTTATGAAATTTTTTATATGTATAGAAATCTATTTTAATTTTTAACGCTTATTTTAGTACTCATATAAGATACTCAAATCTCAAATACGACTCTAATTATTATAGTTCTAATATTTGCACGTTTTTAGTTCGTGTATATAATAGTTTTAAAGATGTTCATTTCTTTCCTTCAAAAGTTGTACGTTTGCAACAAAGTAAGAAGTTTAAATGACTTTCCTTCATTATTTGTTTGAAATCCAAAAACGACATTGCTAATTAAATATTTCAATAAGGATAATTAAATTTGGAAACAAACTTGATTGTAGTTGCCTCATTGTTTATGATTTTTGAGGTTTTATTTCTATATTTCAACTATGATTACGGGACGTACATATTTTTATTTATTTATTTATTTTGAATGGTAAACAATCTCTTTATCAAACCACTCTTAAATTACATTAAATACATCTTTTGTTAATAATTGACATCGACCTTATCTCTAAGAAGCATAAGCTTCTAAAAAATGATCTAGTCGTACGTTAGTTGTCCGACTTATTAATTAAAGTAGATAACAAAAAAGTTTTAATTAGCTAGATCAAATTTTAGTGTGCAACTTTCATATATTAATTAAAGAATACCTCGTAATCTTGACCCAAAGTATTATAAATGAGATGATTTAGATTAACAATTATTGTATTTTGAGTTAAAATGGATAACATCACAACATATAACGTGTTGAAATGAGTAGCACCTAAACATAATACGGGTCAAGATGAATAACCTTAAAACTATATGAATCAATTGAATTTAAATGAATAAAATTATCAATAATATATTTGATGAAAAAATCACTAAAGATTATTGAAATAGAATATTGACATAATAGGGGTCAAGATGAATAACCTTAAAACTATATGAATCAATTGAATTTAAATGAAACAAATTATCAATAATATATTTGATGAAAAAATCACTAAAGATTATTGAAATAGAATATTTGTTTGGTAACAATTCATTTTTAATTGAACTAAATTGATATATATATATATATATATATATTAAATTACTCATTTAGACTTAAACTAATTTTACTTAAAACTCATCATGGTCCGAATTGAACCAGTTATGATATGTTATACTCGACCCGAGCCAATTTGTCCATTTTGCCTGTATGAAAGTAAGAAAAATCATAAAATAGTTGTTGATCAATATTTAATCACACTCTATGAATTTTTTTTTAAAAAAATAACATGTAAATTTTACACATTCTCTATGTTCATAATTTATTAATCTGTCTCTCCTGTATGCATGTCTAACCATTTAACCAACCAAACTCCTCCTTAACATACAAAGAAGGGATGTAATGTCGTCCAAAACACTAGACAAAACAAAGTCTTGGTAAACAAGAAGCCAAGAACCATAGTTGATCTAGAGCTCAACCAGTGGATTAACCATACAAAAAAAAAAGATTTAAATTGTAACATCCCAACCCGATTAGGACTGACGTGTCAACTTTACAAATATCAGAACAAAACATAATCCCATATCTAAATAAATCCATAGTTTGACAAAAAAAAATAATTAGCTAACTACATTATTCTTTTTTTTTAATCTATTCAAATTTTCTAATCTCTTGTTTCTCTTCACACATTCCTTGACACCCCCCTCCCTCCCCCAAGTACATGTCGTGTAGAAAAGGAAAAAAAAACAACAAAAGAAAATACGACTGAGCCAAAGAATGCTCAGTGACCGAAGTAACAATAGTAATAATGATAGGGAAACTGAAACAATATAACGAACTGATGTTTTGATGTCAATGTGAATAACAAAAGAAAACTATAACAGCAAATGTAATAACAGTACCACAATAGCAATGTGCAACGGAAACAATATAGTCAAAACAATCAAAACAAGCATGTAATCAGAAGAGCCTCACCGTATAAAGAGATACGCATTAAGCACAATACAATACAATAGGTGTGAGTAAAGATATTGGCACCCACCTTTAACTCACCAATACAATACAATACAATACAATACAATAAGTGCATGGAATCCGTAGACCCAAATGCATTAGTGTGAATTAGGATGGTGTCCACATAACTAATCCACCAATACAATACAATACAATTAGGTCTCCCGTAGGAGGCTTTGCTCGGGTATCGGAGTAGAAACAAAACATAGGTTCAATGTCTAGCGATTTCTAATAAAACGATGTATCACAATCAATTTTCTATTCGTAATCGGAACATGTGATAACGAGTACAATTAATTAACAATATCACATGCATAACAAAGTCGAATTAATAAAAGCAAGTGAGGCAAATACTATGATGAAATGAAGTCTGTGAAAAAAAAACAAAATATAATTTATACTACGATGTAAAGGAAGGAAAATTATGTACCACAAACGAATCAAAAACAAATATACTCTGATAGAAACGAAGTGAAATCCGTACCTTTGTTTTTGCAATTTAGTCAACAAATAAGTCCGATAACAATCAAGTAATCCAAATATATGACGATTCCTTAATCTTAAACGTAATATTAAGCGATATGAAGAAGAAGATAGGACAGGAATAGAGCTGGTTCACGATCCCTTGGGGTGGCAACTGAATGTTTATGGTGGTTGTACAACGCTTGCTTATTCTTGGTGGTAGTTTTGTACTTTTGTGCGGTCACTGGAATATGGATATCTAAGGGTGAGGAATGTTTTGTGTAAAGATCAGAAAGATAATAGTGATTGATCTCTTTCTAAACTAGAGAATTTAGAACCTCGAAAGGATGTAAACTAAATTCCTAAGGTAATTAATTGGTGGTTTCTTACCAAAGGGCTTCTAGCCTAATGGTAGCCCCTTGACTTTTCTTATGAGAGGTATTGGGTTGAGCCAGAGGGTTTTTCTA
Source organism: Mikania micrantha (assembly GCA_009363875.1). Taxonomy (NCBI): domain Eukaryota; kingdom Viridiplantae; phylum Streptophyta; class Magnoliopsida; order Asterales; family Asteraceae; genus Mikania; species Mikania micrantha. The sequence goes on along the minus strand of CM018697.1, from coordinate 6,917,607 downwards.
GTTGTAGGTTTCCTTCTAGATGAGTGGGTCAGGTCACCACGCTCTGTTATTCAGGCGGAAGGGTGATCTATTTGCCAGAGTGATCCAGAGTGATCCCGGTTGACCTGACGTTTGCTATTCAAAAAAATTGGTGGTTTCTTAAATGAAAATAAATGGCTTCTTAAATGTTAAAGGTTAATTAATCGATTTTCATATTCATTCTTAGTAAATAACACTTTTCCAATTTCCATCAATTTGTTCAACTTTGGCCGTAAGATAACAACTGTTTTTGTTTTATTAATCATGGATTAGGTTCAAGTAAAAAGGGTGAGATTGGTGAGAAGGGTGAGAAGGATTGTGCATTTGACAAGTGGCATTACTCTAATTTTATTAAAAGGGTATTTTGGTCATTGTGTTTAATATTGTGTTTAATGCTTCATATTATTGTGTTTAATATTTTTATTATTTTGATTTATTTTTTATATCATATTGTCTTATTTTGTTATTGTTTTTATGCATTAAATAAATTGTTCTTATTTATTTTTTATGTTTTATGTATTAAAAGTACATAATTGTGTTATTTTACCATTATGTTTATAAAACTTATAATTTTAAAAAACATAATTTGTTTTTATTTTTTGAAAAATACATTTCCGTCATTGTATATATGTTTATGTCATTGTGTAATATATTCATCATTGTGTTTTATCGTCAGAACATTGTGTAATATTTCATCATTGTGTGTTATGTTCAGGTCATTGTGTAATATATTCATCATTGTTTTTATTCTCAGATGATTGTGTAATATAGCATCATTGTGTCTTACATTCAGGTCATTGTGTAATAGTCATTATTTTGTTTTACGTTAAGGTCATTGTGTAATCTACGTGTTATTGTGTTTTACGTTCAGACTATTGTGTAATATACACATTGTGTGTTATGTTCAGGTCATTGTGTAATATATTCAATATTGTTTTTTATCTTCAGATGATTGTGTAATATAGCATCATTGTGTCTTACGTTCAGGTCATTGTGTAATAGTCATTATTTTGTTTTACGTTAAGGTCATTGTGTAATCTACGCGTCATTGTGTTTTACGTTCTGGTCATTGTGTAATATACACATTGTTGTATCAAATGAATTTGTTTTGTTTTATCATTATGATTTAAATATAAAAAGTACGTGATTTTGTTGTTTCACCAATACTGTTTTTAAAGCTCATGAATTTATAAAAAAAAATAATTAGACACTATGACGACAAAAAAAAACACTCACAAACAAAAAGACACAATAATATACAATTAGACACAATGACGCATTACAAATATCAAAGGTAGAGGAAAACGTTTTTTTTTGTTTTTTTATATAACAATACTATACTCGTTTTAAAGATAAAAAAATGCTCGTTTTTTCGGTGTAGTTTTTTTGAAAAAATAATATCGTATATAAAAGTTATGGCCGTTTAAAAAAATAGGGGGAACATGATAAAAAGTCAACAAAAGTGTCTATGACTAAAATACCCTTCAACTAACTTTTTTAATACAACTTTGATCTCAACCATTAAATTATACATCTAATGGCCAACAATCCTTCTCACACTTCTCACCCATCTAAGTCTTTTTATTATAACCTCACCCTATTAATCATAACCAAGATCGAGACGCAATTAGTTAAATTGGCATGTTCTTTCTTCCGAATGTGTTTAGTTTCACCCGAACTTGTGTACATTCTCCTAACTTATTAAATTATTTCCTTTGAATTTATTCGGTTGTCAAACTTGTTTATTATTTGTTTGTTTATTTATTTAATATCCTTAATTTCTTTAGGTGTTTACGTTTTCTTGTTATTATTGTGTATATAATTATATATCTATTCTCTTAGTTTACTTATTTATTTAAGTGTTACGATTTTATGGGCATTATATAAATATTATTAACATGATTCAAACAAAAGAATTACAACCGATCACACAGATGTATCATGCAACAACTGCCACATTGTTGCTCGCATTTTTTGAGTAATGAAACAAGTGAACTTAACAAAGTTTTCACTAAGTCTCTCAACTATCAATACACATTGATATCATGTCCAAAAGATGTCACCGGCTAGGCGGCCAGCTACTGCTGTTGATGATGGTAGCATACTAGCATGAACTTTATAGTTTAAAAGAGACGACATTCGTGCTGATAACGTGTATCATATAAGTAGAAAATGTTTCATACGAGTAGAGATAACACGAAGAAACAAGGTTTGTTCACTCTACTATATCTTAGAATTGAACCAACATATACATTTATTTTATAACAAATTTCAATATTACATTTCGTGATGGTTATTTTTTTCAATGCTTGTATTGAAGTATACGTTTCAAGAAATTAGTTTCCATTTTTTTTTTCTTTCATAATTTATTTGTAAAAACACATATAAAAAACATGTCAGGAGTTAATTTTATATTTTAACTAGGTTCGTAACACGTGTAATACTTGCTTAAAAGTAAAATGTTAATTAAAAAATCTTTTAATAATATGATATAATTACAATTAACGTAAAAAATTATGAATTAAATAACTAAACAACAGAGAAATAATATGCGAAAGTATACTATGAAACTAGATAAATGATAATGAGCTTGAAAGAAAATTCTAAATAATTCAATAATGTATAACTACTTTTAACATATCAACTCATGTGTCACTTAAAATATAATAAAATAAAATGTTTAAGTTCATATTGAATTAAAATTAATAGTTTAAGTTCATCATTGCTCTTCATTCAGAATAATGCAATATATTTGGCCATGTATAAAAACTAAATCTCTTAAATAGTGCATGAGTAAAACCTCTGTATTAACATAAATAATTGTTTTACTATAGGAAATTGTTTTACAACAATGCATACATTAAAGTAATTGTTTCATGTCAAATTCGAAAATAATTCAATTTATGATAAAATTTAATTTTATATTCTAAGTAATGAGTAAATTAAGAAAATTCGTATAATCATACATGAGTAAAACCTATATATTAACATAAATATTAATGTGAGATGCAGGGAAAAAAAACGCATAAAATGCGTTTTTCGTGATGAGCAAAAACTTTAGTAAAATATTAAATTACTAATGTGCATAAATAAATGTTAGGTAAGCTTTAATTTCAAAATTCAAATTTCAAAAAATTAATAGTTTAATAAAATTTAAACACACATTAAATACATAAGCTAAAGAATGGAAATTTTTGTATTTTGAATGATATTAATGCCAATTGTTAGGATTAGCTTATTTGTGACATGTGTCAGTTAGTTTATGTGAATATCTTATTTTAGAGACATGTGGTAGATAACTAGCTAGTTATACACTAGTTAGATGACATGTGACATAAGAGTTACTTATTAGTAGTATAAGATGAAATGAATTAAAAGATTGTTTATGTGGTCACCATTTGTATTTTTGACTTAATTAAAATGCATGTTCTTATCATTATTAAATATTTGGTAAACTTTGATGACCCTACACGATGCAAAATTAAAATTAATCACACTCAAATAATCAAAACATGATTTAGAGTTAAAAAAAAATACTAAATATGTAACCCAGACAAATGTACAACTCGTTGTAATATGAAAATCACAATGCATGTGGGCAAATATATTATCTACATCACATTTTTGCAAGTGGGTATGCATGTGAGGCAAAAGTATTGTTCATAAGCAGTGCCATAATGCCATGTTTTATCACATTTGGGTTACGCAATCAGTATTCACTTATCTGTCAGTTTGTTATAATTTTTCACTTTTGTTAACAAGAATTATTATTAAAAAAAACAAGCTGCTAAGTTTATATATATATATATGCTTCAGGTGCTTTTGGCCATACGAACCATTCGCAAATTCTTCTCTATAATTGATACTTAACACTATTTGATCTTGTTGGGTCTAGTTATAGATACAAGATAGTTGATGGTTGTTTAAACTTACATTGTTGAAGTAAATAAGAAACTTTTAGGTAGTGTTTAATATGTATTAATGAATGAGAGAGGAATTACTCATTACATTGCAATGAAAAAAAAATTTGGTAACTACACAGGAATAAAACAAACTATTATATAAGGAATGCGATTCTTTTTCTTTTAATGATTTTCATTTTTTAAGGAAAGGTTTTTTTCCTTCATTCCTTCAAGGAATGAAATGATCTCACCCTTTTCCCCGACCCGAACCGACCCATGACCTAAACCATGATAGGACCCATGAACCCAAGTCCCAACAATGACCCCAAACCATCACCCGACCCACTACTCTGTGGCCATGACCCAAATTACTACTCAACCCATAGCAATATAGCATGAATGATGCTTTAACCCATAACCTGACTATGACCCGAATCATGACACATGCTTTGAACTATGTCCTGAACCATAATTTGACCCATGAACTGAACCAGGACCCAACCCTTGTTCGAACTTGTTCGAACTATGATCTGACACGTGTCCGAACCATGACTCGACCCTCAACCCGAATCATGACCCAACCCATGTCCTTAATCATGAATTGGTATGCCCATGAATTACATAATATTCTTTCATTTTTTTTCTTGTCTATATGAAGTAATGATTTATTTCATTCCAATAAGTTACTAAACATGACAATGGAATGTACATTCTAAACATGAAGGAAACAATTTCTTAGACTTTCCATTCACTCAAACCAAACGGATCCTTAGAAATAATTTATAAATTTGGGGGAATGTAATCATTCAGAATCATATATGTTTCTCTATTAAATTTGAGTTTTCTTCTTTCAAATAATATTAATTTAACTTGTATATAATGTGTTTGTCATTAATTTAATTTTTATTTATACAGGATAAGAAGGAAACAATGTTATCTTCAAGAAAGTAAATCGATGATATTCTTTGACTTGTTCTACGAATAAATAGAACATATTTCTTATTATTAATTTGTGTTTAATATGGTTTGTCAAATCCTTTTAAGAGAAATGATGTTGTATTTCTATTTAAGCTTAATTCACATAATATGATGACTTTTGAGCTTCTTTTTTAAACGTAATACAAGTGACAACAGGGTTAATGCATACATAATGTTGTCTCTATTTTATTCTAGATTTGTTTTAGAGCATGCTTGATATTAATGATATGACAATTCGTTATTGCAATCCATGTTTGAGGATTGTAACATCGTCTTCGTCTGTAAAATTGCTGTCTGAACTTAGCAACGTGGATTCTAATGTTGTAGTGATTCTTATATGTAGGCAAGATGCATGACGACAACTGGTTTAATGAGCCAAGTAATTCAAGCAAGGGTTTACAGGCTTATAAAAATATTAGACCTTCAATTTTTATAAATTTTTTTCTTTGTAGTGGATTTTTTTATCTATGGGCTTTTTTTAACTTATAGGCTTTGAAGAGAATAACTAATTCAACAAATGCCCACATAAAAACCTTTAAAAATTCAATTGAAAAAGATTTATTGAAAAAAATTGATCATTAACATTTTATTAAAGAATTTTTACCAAAAAACTAGAAAATAAATTTAATCTAAATATTTTATAAATGTAAATATATACAATTTTTTTACTCCACCATAGATAGACTTTTAATTTATTATTGTTGATCCCATGCATCGATAAAAGGTGGAAGATTTTCAAGGTAAATGTTCTCACCTTTTTATTTGATTGAAAAATGTTGAATTTGTGACAACGTTAATGCTTTTGCTGTAATGTGCGAGCTCGAATTTCTAATTGTCGTATATCTAATTTCTACATGGTCCTCTATCTTAACAACACAATCTTATCTACAATAACTAAATAAATAAAAAAATATCACTTTATGAACTTAATCTACGCATCCACCGTTTATTAGTAATTCAAAATTTAAAATTAGTATTTAAAATTAAAATTCAATCGTGTTCATATAAAAATATCTTCCAATTTCATTACTCAAGGAAATTTAGACATTAATAATTTAAAGTATTAGTTACTAGAGGATGATAATTAATTTATACTAATAATAATTAAACCAAAAACCCTCTAAACTCACATTTTTAATGTCAAAAGAAAAATCTAATTACTTAATCATAATTAGCATGGCTGTAGAAGGCGCGAGACGCTAGTCGGACGACGAGGTACTGTATAAGGATTAATCGGCGCTAGACGGATTGTAATTTTATATGTAATTTTACAAATATATATTATATACGCATATCAATATCAATAATTCGATATAATACTTTAAATAATTTAAAAAATAAACTTAAACATACTAAGTTAAGTAATCCAAAGTTCAAACTTAAACACGGGGAAAACAAAAGAAGATCGAATACTTGAACAGGAAAAAAGATCGAAGCTGAGTTCAAAGTTTAGGCATGTATTTCGATATTCAGTGGCTGAATTCGAAAATCAGAGTCATATTAAGGATTTAGGGTTGAGAAATGTCTTGAATAATCATGGATCTGATCCATTTTTACTCGAAAAAAGTAAAAAAAAAAAAACAGCCTAGGCCGTCTACGCTCTGACTAGGCCGTCTAGGCACCGACTAGGGCCAAATCGACAAGGTTTGAGGGTGTCGCCTAAACGGCCGCCTACGCCGATTTTTACAACATTTATAATTAGAAATGACAATCTTGACCATAACAAAATAAATGAATGGATTTGGGTAAACTATTATCATATTTTGGAGTGAAATGGACAAGACTATGATATAGAAAGGGTTGAAATGAGTAAAATCATAACAATGCAAGTCAAAATAAGTAACCTAAAGAGTACGCGAATGTAATGAATTCAAACGAGTAAAAACAATCAATAATATATTTGATGAGCAAATTATTAAAAATTATTTAACTAATCTGTTTATTTAGTTACAACATATTTTATTTGAATTAAATTAATGTTTTTTAAAATGACTCATTTAAACTCAATCTATTTTGCTTAAATCTTATCCTTATAACCTGACCTGTTAGCCAACCCAACCCAACCTAACCTGCACCGTTCATTTTTCCAGGCATATCATAATAGTTTCGGGTAGGCCTGTAAATGAAGCGAACGAACACGAACAAAGCACGCTCATTAACTTTAACCGAACAAACGATTGAACACGAACATTTAAACGAACGGGGATTTCTTGTTCGTGTTTGTTCATGTTCGTTCATGTTTATTCATTAATAGTATAAATGAGCAGTTAACAAACATAGACGAAAATAAGTAAACAAATATAAATGAATCTAACTGCAAAATCATAAACGAGCGTAACAAAAGTAACAAAAACATAAATATTCGAACACATATAGTTAAATAAACATAAACAAACACGTAGGTTCTAAACGTGCATTGATATTAGTCTATTTCAGTTAATAAATTCATTAAAATTTGGGTAAAATAAAAATGTCACAAGCATGTTAATTTATATAAAATACAAATATATCACTGATTTATTAACATAAATGAATTGATTTATTAATAAAAATAAACGAGTGAACATAAACAAACTTAAATAAAAAATATAAATGAACATATATGAACGAACATTAACAAACATATATGAACGAACGAGACGTGTGTTTATGTTCGTTCGTTTAGTTAAATGAACAAAAATTTTGTTCATGTCTGTTTATTTACTAAATAAACGACATGAACGAACTTTTTACCGAATGATCAACGAACGGTTCATTGAACGTTCTGTTTATTTTCAGACAAAGTTTAGGGTTGATTTTGCTCTTTTTTTTTTTTTTTTTGCATTAATGTTTGTTTCGTTGGTTCACTCATTAACAATCGATTTAGAACGAATAAAAAAGGTTATTAACTTATCATTGTCGTTAATTAAATTGTCAGCATCAATTATTATTATTATTATTATTATTATTATTATTATTATTATTATTATTATATTATATATTTTTTTATTTTTTTATTTTTTTATTTTTTTGCATTAGTGGAAGAGTTATTCCATCTTTGATCTTCGCCTACCCATCCATTTTCTTCACATACACTGGTTTCATCTCTTCATTCTCCATCGCTTTCATTCACCCAAACCTCCATTTCCCCACCAGATCAAAACCAAATCATCCACACTCACACCCATTACTAAATCGATCGATCTTTTCTTTCTGGGTATCTTTCATTCGATCAATCTCCCAATTTTTCAGGGTTTTTCAGATCAAACAAATCCTCAATCGGTATACCCTTGTATTGTCGTTCTTCTACGAGAAAGTTCATCAGATTACGAGTTTTTGGTTGTTTGCGGGTTCAGGATCATCAACTCTGACTAAAAACAGAGGAAAAAAAATCAATCTTGACATTCTAATTCGTCGAAATCTACACATTTGTGAATTGGGTTATTGTTTTTTTGTGAATTTGAATAAGTTGTGATTTAGGGTTTTGCAAAATATGTTGGGTGCTGGATTGCAGTTCGGACGGAGTCGTGGGGGAGAGGACAGGTTTTACAATCCGGCGAAAGCGAGAAGAAACCGTCAGAATCAGGATAATCCCCGGCGAGTCCAAAATGACGTCACTCCGACCCAATCTACGACGTCGTCTGGATCCGTGGAGCCTGAGAACCGAGTTGTAAAGCCGTCGGAGCTGATTCCGGTTGAACTGCCGGTCTGTAATCTGAAACGGTTTTTGGAATCGATTACGCCTTCTGTTCCTGCTCAGTATCCCTCAAAGGTTTATTCTTATTCTTTCATTTTCTTTAATACCGATTTATTGTTCTTTACACACTAGATTTAACTTGTTTTGTGATTTTGTTATTTTCATCGACTTTTAGCGGGTCAACTCACTGAGTTATGATTATTGGTCTGCCTTCTAAGCAATACATACTTTCAAATCAATAATGGAATTGAACATGTAACCTAGGTCGTTAAAGCGCTAGACGCACACAAGGCACAAATGGGCTTAAAAGGTGAGGGCTTTTTTAAGCAAGACACTTAGGAGAAATGAAACATTTTTATGGGTTTTAGACATGATTTAGGTGGGATTAGGTCTTGTTTAGGACTTTAAGTTATTTTATGTCGTTTTAGGTTGGTTCTGGGCCATTTTTTGGATGTCTCAAACCCGTTCAGACCTGTTTAAAGAAGTTCCAGAATTTGACTGGAACTTTTTCTGAACCGTTTACGTCTGCAAGGCAGTCGGGCCTCAAACCCTCGACTTGTGTCTCTTGGTTGCCTAGGTGCAAGGCAGGTACCAATGGCTTGGTTTTAAAAAAGCATGAGATGCACTTTGAGGGGTTTAGGCTTCAAAAGCCCAGGTGTGAGGCATGAGCCACACGTACATGAGGCGTTGCTCTATGCACAACAAAATAAGTTTTATCTACAACCAAAAGATATATTTGTCTCATATTTTTACATAGTGGTCTTTTTTATCATGTAAATCATTCATAGTCTCTTAATCTCATTGGTTGTTTACTTGTTTCTGCCTATCACCCTCCTACAAACCATGTTCCGTCTCAGGGCCTTGAGGCGTTTTTCTGCACGCAAGTCATGCCTCAGGTGCTATTTTTAAAATCAAGATCAATAGTAGAATCTTTTAAGACTTTTAATGTTTTTTTTTTTTTTTTGCTTCATGTATACTTTATCAAACTCTTTTTTAACTTTAAATTGGTATTTTGCGTATGATCATCGAAGGTTTGGTAAATGGTATGCATTTTACTTGTCAAATATAAAAGTGCAGTTAAAAGGTAACAAAATAGAGATGTGTACATGCTAATGGTTGTGTGGTACAGAGAGCTATGGGAGGATGGAGAGCCTGTGATGAATACCAACCGTACTTTGTGCTCGGTGATTTGTGGGAATCTTTTAAAGAGTGGAGTGCTTATGGTACTGGAGTTCCTTTGATATTGAATGATAATGATAAAGTGGTTCAGTATTATGTGCCTTATTTGTCTGGAATTCAGTTATATATGGACCCTATGAAATCTTCAGCTGGATCAAGGTATGAATTTTTTGGATCCTTTGTGCTTGATACTTCCTTTTTATTTATTTTAATAAATTTCAGTGATGTGTTATTGATTAATATTTAGTTTAGTATTTCAAATTAAAAATTTCATTCTGTCACTATATAGTGTTTGAATAATTGAATGTGATTTGATTTCATTTTCTATTAGACATAAAATTTACTTCTTGCTGTGACAGGCAACACACCGAAGACAGTGATGTTGACTCTTTTAGGGATTCAAGTAGTGATGCAAGCAGTGATTTTGACCTCCCAAAGGGTGAAATTACTCAACGTTTCGATCAGTTGTCATTAAATTACAAGCATGCCCTTGGAGAAGGCTTCTCTAGTGATGAGGGTGAACCAGCAAGACCTCGAAGTTGTCTTTCATTCGAGTATTTTGAGCGCAATCAACCTTGGGGTCGGGAACCTTTGACTGATAAGGTTTGTTTCTTAAAAAAATGTCTAATTAAGTTATAAGATATGTTATGTGGTGTTTTATATATCAACTTAAATTCACACTTTATCTGGTACATAGATACTTGATCTTGCCTGTTGCTTCCCTGAATTAAAAAGCATGAAAAGTTGTGACTTGCTGTCTTCTAGTTGGTTATCTGTGGCCTGGTACAATCTTATTTATATCTGTTATTTTTTGTTATTTAATTTAATTTTTATATAAGAGCATTTTTGACTTGTTGAGCTATATATTTTGTTTTATTAGGTATCCAATTTATAGGATTCCAATGGGACCAACTTTGAAAGATCTTGATGCTTGTTTTTTAACCTTTCATTCTCTTCATACACCAAGTACAGGTTTGTAGTTCTCTATATTTATTTTTTGTGTAGAACTTTAAATCTGATCATGAAGTTTTAATATTCGAAAAAATTGATTGCATTTTCTATGATCTGAGTATTCTATTTCAAACAATCAGTTTATGTAACAAGATTTTTTCTGCCCCCCTCCCCCCTACACGACTCTGTTTTGGTCGTTTTATTTTCTGATTTCTTGAATAATCAGAACTTCCCAAACACTTAAATAATTGATCATATGATTATCTTATTATTGATTAATATCACACAATTGTTTATCTTATTATTAATTAATATCTCATGATTAATTTTAGGCCCCTAGTTCACCTATCCAATACACCTCCATAAATACATCAAGAGAGTCAAAAGTGGCCACTTCATGATTTAGATACACCCCCTGGACATATAATTGGGAAAAAAATTAATAGTAAAAGTGACAACCAACTTATATAGTTATAGTTTTATTACCAATTAATTTGTTAAAATTATTATCTTGATTTCTCAAATTGCATTCAATTTACATCAAAGTTTGATCATCTGTTTATTGCAGGCAATCATAGCGAACGTCCGCCAGAGGTCATGCATCCTGAAGAGATAGGTTCTCCTAAAATCTCGTTACCAGTGTTTGGTCTTGCTTCATACAAGCTAAAAGCACCATTGTGGACCAACAATGAAAGCATGCTGCTGACCCATCTTTTGCAGGCAGCTGAAAGTTGGCTGGCGAACCTTCAAGTCAATCACCCTGATTTTCTTTTCTTTTCTCGTAGATGACGATGTTGTTCGCATAATTAAAAAAGAAAAAGAGTCGAATGTTGTGACGAAAGTGAAAAAAATAAAATAAAATGATGGCAATTAGGGTTGGAAGAGGGAGGTTTAGATGAAAATATAGCGACGAAGTATACATAAAAGAGGCAGGTTGACTGCTTTATTTATATATAAAGGGGAAAGAAAAAGAAGTAAGATTATATGTTGAATTTTCTATTATTTTTTTATAATTATGTTTTTTTTTTTAATTTATTGAAAGAGTATGTATGTGAGTGATATAATCAGCAGGCTGTAATTTTTTGGTAATGTGTTTGTAACAGTATGGATTAGTATTAGCATCAGGAATAGCAGAGGCTTGTTTTGAGCCAACTTTCTGTATATTTATGACTGATTTGTGATTTACAAGAAATAGCAAGTGGAACTGATTAGCGTGTGTTTGGTTTCGGGTTTTGTTATGTTTATTTCTTTAGTTTTATAAGAAAATGACCATGAATTATGTGGCTAGTGATGACTTGTGTAGTTTTGTATCATAAAATGCATTAGTTTGTTTGAGTATTGTTATATAATAATTTTTTCTCAGTTTAATCGGATCAGATCAAGTTGGTTATATCAAAAAAGACAATCAAACTAAATTAAATTTTATATACAAAAGAATAATAAACATATAATCTAAAGTTGTTTTCAATGCAGATTCATTTTTTGAAATCTATACAAAACGTCTAGTGAACTATTCTTAAATAAATTTTTATTCACAAAACAAATACAACTATCGCTAAAATTTTCATCACCAATTCGATTACACAAATTTGACTTCAAGTATTATTATGTTAATAAAAAACAATCAAACTAAATTAAATTTTATATAAAAAAGCATAATAAACATATAATCTAAAGTTGTTTTCAATGCAGATTCATTTTTTGAAATCTATACAAAACGTCTAGTGAACTTTTTCTAAATAAATTTTTATTCACAAAACAAATACAACTATCGCTTAAATTTTCATCATTAATTCGATTACACAAATTTGACTTCAATTATTATGCTGAGAGGTTTTTAAAATTAGTAACATGGTTGTTTAAAATGGCTAGCAGTGGTTTAACTTGTTAAACTTTATAAAGAACTGGGTTTTAAAGTGGTCAAAAATATTAGTTGGGTCTTTTTTTACTCGATTTTATTAACCAGCACTTAGAAATAAAAAAAGAGGGATGATTGCAATTTTTTTTATGAAGACAATCATGATTTTAACATATATAAATATATAAAAAAAATTCAATGTGAAAAGCTGCTTTAAGATGGGTAGGCGAATGTGAGTAAACATAACTTGTAGACTTATAAACACAATACGTATGATTATAACAGGTAAATAATAAATTTGTTAAAGTAGACTAAATACTGAACATTTTATTATAAGCAACATTTTTTTTTCACAGAACACGTTCATGTTGATTGTTTTGCCCAAAACACAACCCGAATTAACCGAGCAAGATGAAAGAAATATAGGTAAGTGTGTCGTTTTCTAAAATTCTAAATACCAAACCTAAACCAATCAAAAGAAAACCCAAACACAAAGATAGTATTCGGTTTGACAATAGAATTAAAAAGGTTAATCGGTTTATACTGATTAATTCGAAATTACATAACAAAAATATCAACTATACATATTTCGTGTTAAGGAACTAGGGCTTTCCAAAAAGCTCGGACCTCATATTCGGCTCGTAACTCGTTCGGAAAAAAATCGGATGAAGCTCGGCTTGGATGAAGCTTGTTTATAACCGAGCCAGCTTGTTTTCTAATCGAGCCGAGTCCGAGCCAAGGCTGGCTCGACTCATAGCTTGCTCGTTGCTCGGATCGTATGCTCAACTCGTGTCTCAGCTCATTTGTACAACATACTTTACTAAAATGTAAAACTATAAGGTTATTTTCAATAATAAAAATACTTTGGTGTTATCTTGTAATTATGTAAAAAAATAAAAATAGAAAAGAAAAGTGGACTGAAATATGCATAGGGTCTCAATTCTCACGTACTCCACTAATTCTTAATTTCTAAATCATATTCTTAATTAGTAGTTCCACATATTCACACATTTTCTCTTAGGTAAAAACCGAGCCAAAAACGAATCGAGCCGAGTTTGAGCTAAATGCAATTCAAATATTAAATTTCTTACGTAAAAACTGAGCCAAAAACTAGCCGAGCCGAGCTAACTTGGTTAAAAACGAGCTGGGTGTGAGCCTGGATCACTTCAAAATCTATTATACTTAATAAATTAAAATAATTGAGGGACACTTGTCAAAATCTAGAGTACCTTTGTCACACCCCAGGCCGGCGGGAACGGATCGTGTTTTCCCGTCGGGCGGAAGGTTCCCGGGGCACGATATCATGAGTGATATTCAAATGATCAGTTTGTTTACATAGCACATGATAGATAAATGAGAAATTGCCAACACATCCATGATATAAAATTACAAGATTAAATTACAATGTATCGTTCATAATTTAATCAAGTAAATCTATCAAAAAGAATCAATATAACTATATCTTGTATATGTACAAGATATACAAAAGATGATTCATTGTTCATGACACTGAAAGCATGAAATATCAAAAGTAGCTAGGTCTTCTAAAAATCCACCAGCTAATCCTTGCATAATAGTAACTACACATGTTCATCACCTGAGAAACATGTATTTAAACAAAGTCAACACTAGGTTGGTGAGTTCATAAATAAGTTAATGTAAAACCTTGATTCATTCACATGCACATTCACATTGATAATATGTTACTTGTATGATTGTCTGTTTCACTTGTTCACCCAATGGCTCCTCCCTAGTTGTATATACAAGTGTTGTGACACCCGATCAAGCATGCTTATATATAGGGCATACGAAAGGGTCAAGCCCAGACGCCATCCCACCACATGCTCAAATAAGTTTCACACTACTTGCAATACAACTATGGATTTCCATTCTCAATTCCCATGTGTACCTCATCTTTGATCATCTGTGTTCTCATGTATAGAATAATATAATGATAACGTTGTAGTTATCAAACCGAAGTATTGATAACCAATATATGTGTTAAGGATATTAGATTTATCAAATCTGTTCCTTGAATTATTCTATAGTTTGTGGGGTTAATTGTTGTTTCACTTTTGAATATTAAAAGTGTTAGTTAACTGTTTGTAATGTAATCTCAATGCAACGTATAGAGCCCAAATGAAATCCATTGTAATCCTCACGTAATCAGATTACAATGCATTCCATTCACCTCTATTCCGCCGTGTGATCCCAAAGCCTCCATGTGGGATGGTTCTCATGTGATTAACAAGGTTGAATAAGAACTTGTCTTATTACATTATGTTAATTATGTGTAAATGATAAGAATCCCATGAAGTTACGTTATCATGATCATCATTTACTGTAATCCATATGATCCCAAAGCCTCAATGTGTGATTGTTCTCGTGTGATTAACAAAGTCGAATAAGAACTCGTCTTATTACATCATGTTAATTATGTGTAAATGATAAGAATCTCATGAAGTTACGTTATCATGATCATCATTTACTGTAGTCCATATGTTCACCATGTAATCCTTAAGCCGTAGTAAGAACATGTCTTAGTACCTTTAAGTGACGCAGGTGGTGGATACCCAATGCGATCATACTATCACATAATATGTTTTTAAGGTGTAGATTAAGTGTTATAAGTAATTTGCTTATCACACTTGATCAATTATGATGTGGAATGATAGTAAGAAGATATTTTATCTTCTAATCATTCATGTGTTGTGAAGTGTCAACATGTTTCACTGTAGTAGTTCTCATTGTTTGTTTGTGTATGAACTGTCTCAATGTTTGCTCATGTAAAAATAACTAAGTGTTATAAGATATAATCTTACAACTATGTTATTCTAATGGGTTGATGATTAAGAAAATACATGATCATAATCATCTGAGTTTCCCTGTTATCTCATGATCATACAAGCATGCATACAATGATAAGCGATAATATCCAGTTTAATATCATCTAAATCAAAGTATAAGTAACATGTTAAGCAAAACTTTTAAATAAATAAAAGTAAACATGTTTCTCAGCCCCGAGGGTTAAAATCAGTAAAGATTAAAGTAAAAGGGGCATATGAACTCACCTTGTTGTAGTAGGGGTTGACTTGGCTTAAACAAAGAAATGCACGCGCTCTTTGATTGTACTTGTTGTTGATTTCACGATCCTGTATTGATTTCACGTTATATGTAACCTATAAGTATTTATTGTAATTGATTTACGTGTGTGTAGGTGTTAGCCCTAAAGTTGGCTAACACACAGAAGTCTCGTTCGTCATTCGGTCCTTGTTTCTCTTATTCACAATTATACTAACACTTAATTACTTTAAGTTAAACTTAATATGTAGTGTTATTGATTTTATGTTTCGCTTGCTTTGATCATAACAAATTGTGTAAGTTAGTATCTCAAAGTAGTTCCTAAGTATAACTTAGGATCTTGTATCAAACTTGACACATTACTTTTGAAATCCTTTGTTATCATGTTTGAAAGATGCATTTTTATGAAGTTCATTTAACCATAACCATTACCACCTTTGTAGTGACTTGATCATTATTCCATGCATTTTATCCTTAATATTTCGATTTCGTGTGTTGATTTCATTCAAAGTTATGTGGGCCGAATTTTAAGTGGACTAAACCAATCAATTGGGCCGAAATCACAATTCTTGGCCACTTTGGGCCGAATTAGGCTGTGTTTCGGGCCTTGTTATTTGCTGTTGGGCCGAATGATTAAACAGGTGGGCTGAAATCAGAAGATGGCCAATGAAATAGAGTTGGGTCGGTTGGGCTAGGGGTACTCATGGGCTAAACCAACTACTATGGACCGAAATAGATTAGGATTGGGGCAAGTAAGAGTGTATTGGGCCATCAAGTCGAATCATTGCCGGCCAATCGTGAGTTTAAGCAGCTAGTAGGTCTCGGCCGAATAAAAGGGTGTTAGGTTCGACATACTCCAGCGAACCTAGGGATTTAAGGTTCGGCTGAGTGAACTTGGCACAAGGTTCGTGACATCCCAGGGCAGATGGTTCGGCTAACCTCCAGTGGTCATGGGTTCGGCAACCTCACAATGGTTCGGTGGCACCAGGTGGGTTCGTGTGAGAGAAAAGGTTCGTTGGACAGCATGAAGGTTCATGAGTCAGACCGCATGCATGGGTTCGTCTAAGTTCGTGTAGGAGATTCGCAACAATGACTAGGGTTCGCCGGATGGTTCGTTGCATGGTAACTGGGTTCGGTCGAAGCCAGCCTCACGAGGGTTCGTTCACAGAAATGGTTCGTCACTTTCATTGAGCATAGGTTCGTCACCGGAGGGTTTGGTTCCTGCAAGGGTTCGGCTGGGTTTGTAGCATTCAAGAAGGTTCGGCCAGGTTTCAAAAAGGTTCGTCTCCTTGACCCAGCCACCTCACGAACCTGTCGCACCTCCCCATCCTCACCCTCTTCGATTTGATCGTTTCTGATGTCCCTAGCATGGTGGTGTTCTGCAATATGTTAATCTAGAAAGGATGTGTTCGTGGTTGTGATTGTATGGCCGGCTACGTGGAAATAAAACAACACAAGGGTGAAAACCCTAATCTTTCGTGATATTGCAAGCATCGTACCTCCGATTTCAGTGGTTAAAACTTCCGATCTGCTGTACTTCTATGTAGAGCTCGTCGAGGGCTTCGCGTGGGCTCAAGAATCACCCAAATCCGTTGAGAAATGACAAAGTTATGGCGATTTGAAGTTGGATTTTTCTAGTGAGGGAAAAGGCTCGGGAATGGGGTTGTAGAGAGAGGATGGCTGATTGTAAATGAGGGAAATACCCCTCATTTGGTGCTTTTATACCCCGGGGGTATTCGGGTCCGTTTCGGTTACTCGGTTCTCGTTTTCGTCGCGTAACCGGATTTTTACGCGTAATTAATTATAATTAATAAAAGAAAATTATTTTAATTATTTGATGAGTTTCAAAATTGTAAAATGTTAAATATTTTATTTTATTAAATTTAATATCGTTTCGTGTCGTGTTTCGTTTTCGTTTCGTCAATCGCGTCACCATCGCGCGTATTCGTTCGAATCGTCATTCGAACGAACACGACGATGGTTTTGCTTTCCGACTTTTGTTTTCTACTTTACAGTCATCATTTCAGAACGTTAAACTCACATATATGTTTGTGTGAATCGTCACCCACGCAAACACACCGTCAGTTCGTTATTCTGAAACGACACTGTGTTATTGTTTTGAATTGTGTTTCCTTACTGTCGGACTCAACTAACACGCTGTTTTCACTTTGTTTTTACATTGAAATGTCGACCATCTGATTCCTGTCATCTATGGATATCAGATCGCAACCGATTTGTTTCTGTTATTCACTTGAACACTGTTGTTTCTCTTGATCTGTTGTGTTACCTGTACTTAGGTTTTCACTTAAATACACATAACTAATGTTTCGATTGTACGTTGTAGTTACTGTATTTAAGTTTACACGAAAATACGTACAACGATTTCTTGTATTTAAGAATCTGTTAATACAAACATTGTTTACAAACACATATGTACACATAGTTACTGTATGCAAGTACACGCACCGTACGGACTTGCCGGCCGGTCAGGTACTAGTTGTCACAACCTTCACATAAATTTTCCCGCTTCTCTCTCCTAATAAATACACAACTTTATTAAACACTAATTATATAATTATATATTCTTAATACCTTTTTCAATTAAAAAAATTTTTAATATTAAAAAAATACATTACATAAAAGTATTAAATACTAATTATATTATATATACCTTTTATAATTAAAAAGGATTTCTTAATATAATAAAAAGTATTTTAATATTAAAAAACACACTCACGAAAAATCAAATTATTATAAAATATGAAAATTATCCAATTATTATAACTTATAAAATCTTTTTATAACTTATAAGTCATTATTATTAAGTATTTTTTTTCTTTATCAACTTGTGTAATAATAGATAGCATCCTATAATTTTGTATAAAATGAATTTTTTTAAATCAACTTTTTTAAAATGAAACGTTTTAAAACCAAACTCTGTAAAAGGAATTTTTTAAAATACAATATTATTATTTTATTTTCTTTGTAATGTTGATCATATATTAAATCAAAAAATTATTTACAATTATTAAATTTATATTATTGAATACTTATTAATTTTATTCAATCCGTGTAATACACGGGATATTAACCTAGTATCGAATTACGTATTACAGCTTGCAACATGTACCACAAAAGTAAAAGAAAATAAAAAAAGAAAAAGTGGAGAATAGACCCAAAAAGTGAAAGCAAATTCGCCCAAAACGCTGAAACAAAAGCCATTAAACCGCACTGTCTGAGTGAGTAGAAACCCAACGCTCAGTCCCACCGTCGTCAATGGCGGTCTCAATCTCCGTTCTCGTCGCCGTCGTGTCTCTTCACCTCATGGCCTTCGTTCTCGCCATCGGCGCCGAGCGCCGCCGTAGCACGGTACTCAATTTTCTCATCTATATCTGTAATTGAAACTTGTACTTGTTGATTCATCACATTGCATCCATGAATAGGCCAAAGTGACGCCGGACCAGTATGATGATTTCAATTACTGTGTCTACGCATCCGATGCGTCGACGGCGTACGGTTTGTCTGCGTTTGGACTGTTGCTAATTAGCCAGACGGTTGTTAACGGCGTTACCAAGTGTCTGTGCTTTGGTAAAGGTCTAGTGAGGGGATTGTCACAGACTATGGTGGTCTTCTTCTTCATTTTGTCCTGGTGAGTTTTGTTGTATATTCACTTAATTTGTTATCAATTATTCCATTGCCGGTGAAATGTCATGTTATCTGAATATCTGGTGAAAATTGGGATTGATGGCTACCTGTATATAGCTACGTGGTATAAGCCGCTAGACATAGTCAAATTCACCAAGACGGAGCCTATTGCTTGAGTGTTAGGTGCTTAAAAAGGTAGATCATTTTTAAGGATTTTAGTCTTGTTCCAGGTCATGTTTCAGATCGAATTTAGCCTTGGTTTCAAAAATAGCGTCTGTGGCATGAGGGATTAGTTGCTTGCATTAAAACGCCTCAAGGCTTGAGCGGCTCCTCATTCAAACCTGGGTCAAAATTGTTCATTAGTCAAAATCTGGGTATGTAAGAAGTTGGTATTTAAAAACATAGGGGCTTATTTTGTTGTATGTAGAGTAACGCCTCGCATACATGGATACCCTTGCCTTATGCCTCACGCTTGATGGCTAAGCTTTTGAGACCTAAAAGCCTCTGTGAGCCAGGCGCTTTTCAAACCAAGGTTTTAGCTATTTTAGAATTTAGACCTGTTTAGCTTTGTAGAATTTGGCCGGAATCTTTGTCTGGTTCCTTGATGGACACAAGAGGTCTGACTGCATCTCAACTGGGTGCCTTGGTGAGCGCCTTTTGTACCTTTCACTACATAGGTCCACAGCCATCTTAATGTACCCATAACCCACTATTGTTTAAAATGGAGTAAATTGTGAGCCCGTCAACTGCTTGTTTGGTTATACATATAATCTAGGAGTGATTAGTAATTGAAACAAGATCATGTTTGCTAGTGCTACTGAGACACGATAGGTTCACTGCCTAAATGTGTTCTATTTTCTAGTCAAAGTTTGTAATCATTAAAATAAATTGAAGACCAGATTTTGCATATTCTTTTGGCTGGTATCTAGTCAAATAGTGTATGAGGGCTTTCACATTAATGTCACATCTCTTAAGCATGCTGTCATGGATTGAATTCCAAATAACTTTCGATAATATGTATCATCAGCACATGTTTTTATATAATTAATGATTAAAAGTAGGACCAGAACCATTTGCGAATGAATTGGTTGGGTTGATTTGGGTTGTGCACGGGTATAAAAATGTTTAATGAAAAATTTAGTGAAAAGGGGACAAATCATAAGGGTTGAAAGTAGCTATGAGTCTATTACTCTATATACTAGGCATACGGTCTCCTTACCTGTACTTATTGCAAGAACTTCGTTTTAGAGATTGATTAAAAATGTGTGTGGTTTAACCCGGCCCAATACTTTCCGACCCAGACTGGAAATTACTTGTTTCAACCAAAGTCATATTGGGCCTTTACCAAACCTGCTTATATTACCACCTTTTATTAAAGTCTCTGATCAGGCATTGATTGGTGCTTTGTTTCTCTTTTGTCACGTGAGCAGGGTCTCCTTTCTTGGGGCAGAAGCATGCTTGCTTGCAGGATCTGCAAAAAATGCTTATCACACTAAATACCGAGCCATCTACGGAGGCGATGATCTGTCATGTGAAACCCTACGCAAAGGCGTGTTTGCCGGAGGGGCTGCCTTGACATTCATCTCAATGGTGGCATCAGTTGTTTATTATTTGATCCATTTGAAGGCGGATACAGGTGGATGGGAAAAACATGAAAATGAAGGACTGGGCATGACATCTTTAGAGAATCTTGATCGAGGAAATGCTGGTCGGTTTGAAAAGCTTTAATTATGTTACAACAGGTATAATTAACGATTATATATAAAAAAAAGTTACAATATTATGATATGTTTATGTTTTATTAAGTTGAAATGCTAGTAAATTTACTATTTCCATCTTTCATCTCTATTATATACTTGTATGTAAAGGTTTTCAGATTCTGCTTTTGCAAACTTTTAAATTTTTAATAGATTAATCATGAAACAGGCTGGGTTGGGCTGGAACCATAAGTTGGATTGGATCTGGAAGTCGGACTAGTTACATCGATTAATTGAGCCGATTATAGCTGATACTTGATAAATGGTTGACTAAGGTGGTGTTTGTTTTTTCAGAGGTAAAACGTCTGCGGTCTGCGGACCACATCTGCAAACCTCTTTTGCAGAAGAGGTGGACCAAACCCCTGCAAGAAGAGCTTTTGGGGGTGTTTGTTTTTCAATATTTCCCAACCTCTTCTCATTTTCAAAATTTTCCCAACCTCTTCCCAACCCTACCCACGAGTCCACGACCGTCACCATCGTCGAACAAAATTCAGGTCGCGATCATCACGAGCTGAGTACCAACTTCTTCCCCAACACTACCCAACCACCACCGCTGTCACCTTCGCGATCATCACAATCGCGATTTTGGAGGACGAAGGGTTTTGGAGGCGGGGGTAGGTCGAAGGGATGCGATTGAGGAGGGCGGCAGTAGGTCGCGAGCGGTAGGGGTGGAGGTAGGTCGCGATCCTAGGGTTTTGGAGGACGAAGGGTTTGGAGGCGGCGGTAGGTCGCGAGCCTAGGTGGAGGCGGCGGAGGCGAAGGATGAAGAGGACGAAGGGTTTGGTTCGCGAAGTGAAGGAGAAGACATGGCGGCGACTGTGGAGGCGGCGGCGACTGTGGAGGCGGCGGCGACGGCGACGGTGGAGGCCGACGGAGGTGAAGGAGCTTGGTTCATCAGATGTGAAGCGTGGGTGAGGCCGATGGAGGTGAAGGCTGCAGAGGTTAGAAGAGCTCAAAAAGAGCTTGGTCCACGTCTGCGCCAAGAAGAGGCCGCGCAGACGTTTTTTAATGAAATGTCTGCGAGAAAACAAACGGTCTGCGAACCTCTAACCTCTTCCCGCGTCTGCGTGGCGCAGACATAAGAGGTTAGAAGAGGTTTTTTAAAAAAAACAAACACCCCCTAAATGTAAACAAGAAAAATGGGTTGAAACTTGAAAGTATTTATTTTGTTGAAAATTTTAGTTTGAGCTGCTTACTATATTTCCCGGAAAAGACAAATCCAACAGGCCGCATTGGGTTATGGGTCTGGCGTAACCTGGCAAATGGGTGGGTTGGGTAAGGTAACATTTTGTGTGAGTGAGGAAGAGTTTTAATCATAATCAATTTGACTCTAAATGAGTTCTTTATATAAAAACATCAATTTTATTTAAGTTAAAATAAATTATAACTTAGCAAATAATGCATTTGAATAATCTTTAATGATTTTCATCAAATATGTTATTGGTCGTTTTTACATGTTTGATTCTATTATATTTATAGTTTTTAGTTTGTCCATCATGACTTGTATTGTGTTAAGGTGTTAGTTATTATAATTTGTTTTTGTTATGATGCTATATATTTCAACCCAAAATAGAATAATTGTTCACCCAAACTAACTCATCTATCTTGCTTTGGGTCAAGTGCTGGTGTTTATTGGTTCAGTTAATGGTTTGCTTAGTTTATTTGGTTCGGTTTAATAATCGGTTTTGAAATTTTTTATCAATAACCAAAAACATATGTGAACCGAATTAGAAAGATTTTTAACCAAACATAATTAATTCAGTTTGGTTTTGGCTAAAAACCGAACAAACCAAATTCAACCGATTATAACCAAATAAATTGAATTCAGCCGAATAAATCGAACTCATTCTTATATATTATTAATAAAAATAATTAATTTATGTATAAATTTTGTTTAATCGGTCAAATTGAACAAATAGATTTAAAAAAAACATATGGAACTGAAAACTTAATTTACTTAAATTATTAGATCATAAACTAAGGTTCGTGTTTTGTAGCAATCATTTTACGACGAAAGACTTACATTTCACCTAAGGTATCTAATCACGTCAATTTCAATCTCGCAATGTTTTGACATTGGTTACAAAGTTTACAAGCGCAATGTTATTTACCACGTCAATTCCTTAAAAGCCGTTCCAAAGTCATCCCTTTCTTCTCTTTGCAAACCTTTCTTGTACACAAATCTTAGAACCTTTTGTGACTATAAATTCGTCATTAAATATAGTTTTTTTGTGTGCAAAATATAAGTCTGTGCAACCATGGCTACATCTTCTACCGATACAGATCATGACAACAAAATCATTCAAAATATGACAAACGTCAAAAGATATTTCCATTCATTTATCGGAAAAGGGCCAGGTATTTTCTACTGTCTAATAATTTATTATTAATCACGGTATTTTTTTAACAGAAATATTTTTTCTCGCCTTAATCTAAGATTAAACTCATGATCTTCTTATTTAAAAAAGAAAACCTCCGACAATTGAGCTAGTCTTACATGATCTTAATTTTTTTTATAATTTTATTAATTTATTATTTAACGATGGACTTTTAATTTAGTGGTTGCCCTCTTTATTTTCGCTCTTCGGTTCAAATTCAAGCCGAGTCATATTGTTGAGATAATGTCAAGTGCTTTACCTAGTTGATGGGTTCCTTTTGTGATAGGCTTGGACGTATGCATCTAGGGGCGTCAAATATGATGAGACGGTTGAAATCTTGTCTTGTTTGTTTGTGTTCCAAGCCGTTTAAAAAAAACTAATTTATTATTTAATACTATACCAATAAAACTAAATTATTGATTTCCATCCTTATACCATCGCCGTCTCAAGCTTTTCAGGGGACCAAACCAAATACAAAAATTGATGCTCTTTTTATAAATTTTTTTTTGCATGCAATAAAAAATAATGGTTCGTAAATTAAAAAAAAACATAAAAATATGTTAATTTGTCTCTATCTATATAAGTTTACTTATAATTACAGTTAACAAATGATAATCATAAATGATTTGTACAAAAAAATCTAGAAACTACAATACTTAGTGATGATATTTTATAATGTTGTCACTCTTTGTTAATAAGTTTGATTACTCTATTTACCACTAAAAATCTTGATTAAATCTTTTACCAGTACTAAACAAGCTTTCTTTTTTGAGAAAACGAGTGAACTCTAATTTTTCATATTGAAAACGATACAATAAATAACTTGAACATAATCCGAACAGTTAGGTCCCCAAAAATTTTAGGAGCCCTAGGCTCTTTCCTATATTTATCACAAGTGAAGTCGGCCCTACCTTATAAATTATATAATACACACACACACACACCATCATAGTCAGTATATCTCATTATTAGCAAGCCAAAATATGATCTGAGGAAGATAAGATGTAGACAGTCTTACCTCTATCTCGTAAAAGAAATAGATTGCTTCCAATGACCTGGCTCATGATGCTTGATTAACCGATCAACCCAAAGCTTTTAACGTTATTTTCACAAAAATTAATTAAAATAACGTTAAAATTAGTGTAATTTTACTTTTGCCCTTTAATGGTCGACATGCATATACATTATATGTGCACACCGTAAACAGACCATATATATATATATATATATATATATATATATATATATATATAGGAGCCGGATCAAATACATATGCTTCTTAACGTACTAAACGTAGGATGGATTCTGGACCCTTTGATCAGACTAATCAATGGTTAAGATGTAGTGGTCCCCACTTTATACAACTTTTTTCACAAAATAAGTGTAAAATATAACTGGAAGGGCAAAAGAGGAAACAACCACATTTTATAATGTTACAACAAGTTCCACTCGTTTTTTAAAAATTAAATAACTTTTACATGCTTTATTATTTTTTTTAAAAAATTACACCATAAAATTGAGAATTTTATTATCTTTAATTTGAGTATAGTATTGTTATAGTTTTTTTTTAAGTTTTTTTACGTGGTCCGTGATTTTTACGCTTGGTACGTAATTATTGGTACGTGATTATTCAGTTGATCCTTTGATCATGCATGTTAAATGACGGTCTGTGATTTTTATATAACGTGGTCCGTGATTATACATTTTGCCCTTGATTATGTGTGTTAAAATATGGTCTGTGGTTGTTATATAATGTGGTCCGTAATTATTGGTCTGTGATTATCCGATGGTCCATGATTATTTGTGTTAAATGTCAGTCTGTAATTTTGTAAATCACGGTCTGTATATTTATATGGACGATAATACCCTTTACCCTAATGACACATGGCGCGTTCCTGTGTCTTACTACGTTTAGCACGTTAACACTAATATGTACATTAACCGTCCCTATATATATATATATATATATATATATATATATATATATATATATTTTGAACGATGCTTTTTATATTTGATAAATTATCCAACATTTCTATTATATTCTAAATTTTGCTGGGGAATATAAAAGTTTTGACTTTTAAAGTTTTAAGGGATTATACATGTCAATTAATTATACTCATAAAATTCTACGATCATGCATACAAGGAGTCTGAGGGGTGGGGTTTTCCCAGTGAGGTTTCCTCCTGGGGTGGTTGTGGTGGCTTATGGGAGGTCTAGGTAACTAGACCTTGGTGACATGGCCTGGAAACAGTGGGTTCATTGAGACCTTCGCCATTCAAAAAAAAAAAAAGAAAAGTTGCAATATTCCCCCTTTTTTCTTAAAACACATTTAAGTTATTCTCTAATATCATCTACCACCCCTACAAAATTTTCAAATTTAACCACAAATTTTTCAGTTTTCACAACTTTTATGTATGGTTTGATGCACACTTGCAGTATCAGACGTACTTCTATGGAGAAACACAAGATTATCGGCGTCGATCTTATTTGGAGTGACTGCGATTTGGTCGCTATTTGAGATTTACGAGTATAATTTTGTGTCTCTAGTTTGTCACATCTCGATCGTTGGTATGTTGATCATCTACATCACCTACACCATGGCAAAGTACACTCAATGGTAACACAATCCAACTCCCTTCCATGTTAAAATTTATAAAAATATTATATTATTGTTGAATAAAAAATATTTGTTAGGTATATTCCTGTCAATCTCATAGATTTTTAGGAACTTAAAGCAGAAAATAATATTTGAGGCACATTTTGAGAATAAAAATGAAAGATCTGATTCGATCCTATGTTAACTACAATTTAGTCCTGTTAGATAAACCAAAAAACTCACATTGTCGACGAGCTAGGGCGTGGGTGTGTATTGTTGTTCATCATTGGTTCAAAACATGTGATTGACACCTTTTTTTTAATGTTTTAACCAAACTACTTAACTATATATAGTATTAGGTTAAAAACATGTTTATTATACAAGTTAAATAAATAAAAATAAAAATTATTTATTTTATATTATGTATCCCATTTTTCCCAAAAACTTATTTATAAAAACTTAAATAATATAACTTATGATATAATCATATTTTATACTAAATTAAATAAAATTACCAACAAGATAGAGAAGAAAATTAAAATATTATAAAAGATAACCTACAAACAATTAATAAGAGGGAAGCAAGAAAAACATTTTTTTGGAATCTATGCACAAATCGGGTTTTTTTTTGAACCGGTTCCAATCGGTTTCAGTTCCAGTCAACAAAGTAAATACCCGGTTCTGGTTTTGGTTCTAGTTCCAGGTTTCGACCGGTTCCGGTTCGGGTTTTGGCCGGGTACCGGTGGAACCAGTTCCGGTTTTCCCGGTTCCGGTTTCGGTTTTAATTTGTCTAAAAAACCAGAACCGTTTGTACGCATCAGTTCAGGTTCAGGTTCCGGGTCCGGTTTTTTTGCCCACCTCCCATCAAAACTTTTATTTTATATATATATATATACATATATATTTATTTATCCAAAAATTATCTCGATTAAATATATTCTCGTACAGGGATCTTCCTGATTTTGAAGAGATCACCATACCCGAATCAGCGTTTAAATGGTTGTACAGAAAGACCAACAATCTCTTACTTCAGTTTTATTATACAGCAAGCGGAAAAGATTTCCTTCGGTTTCTATTGGTACGTGTTCAATTTTCGTTAAATCAATATATATATTTTTTCCACACAAAAATTCGTTGACAAAATTATTATTAATATTATTTATTTTTTGTAGACGATGGCATTATTATGGATGATATCGGTTATTGGAAGTCATTTCAGTTCTTTGAATTTCATATATCTTTGTAAGTTCCAACAATAATGTGCTACAAAAAAAGAGTGTCAGCCAGGAAATTCATTTTGTGACCAATTTGCGACAAGAATGCGACTAATTTGTCATGGTTTTCAGTCGCTAATTAGATTCTTGGTTGTTCTGTCACAAAGATCTGATTAGTGACTGAAAATATTGTTGTTAGGGTCTATAAACACCTCATCAATTGCCCATATAACTGATGTAGGACAAGTCTCATACCTTGTAATGGTTTTGATCTGTAACATAGAGTCTGTCACCACATGGCTTTATAAAATCACAAGTCATTATCGATACACAAAACCATTGCAAAGGCCTCTAGTGACACACTTGCGACGAAATACGGTTTTTCAACACTAATGACTCTGGAGAAAAAAATTGATTAGTGACAGAATATTCTGTCTTCAAAATTTGTCGCAAAGTCTTTTCTGTCGATTAGCATCGACTTTTTTCTCATGACGAAAACCATTGGAAATGCCTGTGACGCACTGACGCATGTCGCTCCTATTAAAGACAGTTATGGGCACGTATCCTCGATCTTATATATTGTTGGATTGCATGTTTTTTGTAGGTTTTCTTTGTGTTGCAACTCTACCGGCTCTTTATGAACGACATGATAGTGAAGTAAATCATCTTGTAAGCAAAGGAATCAGAGACATGAAAAGTTTACTGAAGCAATTTGATTCCAACATTCTTAGCAAGATCCCGAGAGGACAAGTGAAAGAAAATTGTAAATGTGATTAATAAACTGCAAATTCAAAATAAGACACGTTATATGTTATATGAGACATATCGTTGTTTAATTTATATACAAATGTAGACATCATAAAATGATATATATAAAGACGTTTATGGTGCGTGACACTTGATATTCATTAGATGGTGGCCTTTAAAGGAAAATGAAACTTTTTATTTTTATTTTTTTGTATATTTATTAATTGTAAGAAAGATGGAACAATCGATTACCATGTTTAATTAGATTTATGTTGGACCAATGATCCTTAGCTCAAGCGTTTGAAGGTTGTGGCTTTAATATTAGGGAGGTCACGGGTTCAAGTCCTACATGGACAAAATAGGGGTTCCATTTTAGGCTAGGGGTTTTCTCTCATTTATGGTGGGTTACCTTCTATTGAGTGTGGATATGATAGGGTGTGTCTATGACCCGTCAGTGATACAAATTGCCGTTCAAAAAAAATTGATTTACGTTGAACCCGATTTGATGATAATATTTAGTCGATCTGGTAATTAAGTACAATTTTTGAAGAAATTAAATAAATCATACTTAATTGGTAAAGATCTTGAAAGTTAAGTATAATGGTAGGTTGGCTTCAAAGGAGACCGTATGTTTTATCCATTAGTATGAGAGGGTCTAAAAAATAAGAAAAAAAATAAAAACCATGGAATTAGTTAAATTAATAATGTATATGTATTATAATCAAAAATACCTAAACATATTATAACTATAGGAGTTTCCAATCCCAAGCCGACACAAAATAATTTTGATGGGAATATAAAAACACATCACAAAGTGTGTCATGTTTTTATAGAACCTAAAAATTGATTTTACGTCTATATCATCTATTAAATATTTATTCAATATTTTTTTCAAATTTTAAATTTTAAAATTTAAAATTTCTTTTATTCTTTTATTAAATAATAATTATTTTATTCGATTTGGCAAATAATATCATTATATCATAAATCATATTTTTATATTATTATAAAACATCTTTAAAAAATATATGATATACTAAAAATTTTAAAATTTATTTATTTAACATGTGTAATATGCATATTTTTAACCTGGCTAAAAGGATATATGATTACAACAAAAACAAAGGTGGTTTTAAATAAAAGATTGAGGCCAAGAGTCAAACCAACAACCTATCATATCCTTGAAGTGTATTCGCTCAACCAGCTCCACCACCATCTAAATTTCCTTGTTTGTAGGGTTGTAAACGAACCGAACGAACACGAACACGAACGAAGTGTTCGTTCGTTTAACTTTTAACTTGTTCACGGTTTACGAACGCTTACCGAACGAAAATTCTTGTTCGTGTTCGTTCATTAAGGAATTTAGTTTGTTCACGAACGCTAACGAACACATACTATTTAAACAATAAAAATCAACATTTTTAATCTCAAGCAATAGAGATAATCATTTATAAATATATAAATTAAGATATTATAGTATTAAACTAAAAATAACTTAAGTATTATGATATTAAACTAAAAATTAAAATAAACAACACATTTAATGAATAAATATAATAAATGAACTTAACCGAACATAAACAAACGTAAACGAACATGTTACCGAACGTAAACGAACTCAAATGAACGAACACGACATCTGTTCATGTTCGTTCATTTAACTAAACGAACTTCCCGCCGAACGGTTGACGAACGGTTCGCTGGACGTTCGGTTCGTTTACAGCCCTACTTGTTTGTGTCCCTCACTCAATTGTACATCTTGAGTACTAACAAGGCTTGACTAGTAGATCAAACCGGTTGGACTAGCGAACCGCACTGATTGAACCGAATATTAATATTTTTATATTAAAATACATATATAAATTTTATAATATTTATCATATTATCCAATTTTTAAATTCCAGTCCGACAATTCGATCGGTGAACTAGTAAAATGATTGATTCAATGATTGGTTCGGCTTTTAAAAACATTACACATCCTTGACTTGTTAAAAACATATAAGTGTCTATGTGTGAATATATAGAGAAAATCATATGATAACTCAACCTTAAAGAATGAATATTTAAATTCTTTTATAGTCATTTATTTTAAATCTTGAAAAAAATATGTATATATGAGGATATTAAATTAAATACTAATATTAGTTGAAAAATAAAAGTAGTTATAGACACTTGTTAAAATAATATAAAAGTAGCTTTCTACTACTTTTAAAAAATTACTTTTAAACTTTTTAAATTATGTGGTTTTAAGACTACTCACAATTGGGGTGCATTTGACATGGATAATGCATGTGGGGAGTGCTCAATGAAAAGGAAGTTGAGGAGATGGTGCATTTGGCTTTATTACTTGAGGAAGTGCATCAACATGAAACCTAAATGTGAGGCTCAAACAATAAAAATCAATTTTTTTTAAAAAAAAAAACAGGCACTTTGGCAAAATAAAAATAAAGTCTGTTTAAAATTTTTTTTTTTTTCTTTCATACCAACTATTTAAAAAATTATATTTGTTTAAGAAAAAGAAATGATGATGTAAAAAGAGAGATGAAGTGCGTGAGAAAGATGAGTTGTAGTTAAAAAGAGGATAGAGAATG
Source organism: Mikania micrantha (assembly GCA_009363875.1). Classification (NCBI taxonomy): domain Eukaryota; kingdom Viridiplantae; phylum Streptophyta; class Magnoliopsida; order Asterales; family Asteraceae; genus Mikania; species Mikania micrantha. The sequence goes on along the minus strand of CM018697.1, from coordinate 6,887,033 downwards.
CATGTGAAAATAGTGGTTAAAAAGCTGATGTGGCAGTAATGATCAGGATGCATGTTTTAAATGCATCCGCTTGCATTGCGGGTAGTCTAAACGATTATTTTTAGGTCTATATAATTTATTTGATTCTTATTTAAATGCATCTACATATATAATTGTTAATTAGATTGTTTATATCTGAAGAAAATTATTTAATTTTATCAAAATTATATAAATTAGAAGAGATTTTGTTAGGTTTTATTAATGTAGGCCGGCCTATCAAAATTGATTAACCGAATCCTGACATATTTTAGACATCCTACAATTTTAGACTTTTAGTTTAACACCTCTACCCAACTACATGTGTCATATAGTTTACGGCCCGTTTTGTCGGGGAGATATATGGCCCGCACAAACTTATACGACCATACGGCCCCCTGAAATCACCTCGTAGTCTGATCCCACCTACAATGTACAGTCGTAAAGGCATGTACGCTCGATGTATTGGCCGTATTGGTTGTGCTATACGACCCGAACATGCATGTACGGACCATACGGTGGCCGTATAGAGGTGTAAGAATAACAACATCCAAAATAAATCGTATTACTTTTGACTTGTTCGAACCAACCTATTTTGCTTGGTATGAACGGTTTCGCTTAATTTCAAAAGGGTTTTGAAGATCCCTAAACTCGATAAGAACCGACTAATTCAGTCCACACATCGATTCAACCAAAATCAAAATAAAAAAGTGCCAAAGTCAACTAGTGAGAAGATGATAAGAACCATTGTTAATTATGTGGATCTCTTCATCCCATATATACCACACATAGTGGATGAAAATGGAAACCAGTGGCTCGAAAAATGGTGGAAGAAAGCAACATCCATGGTGGTTTTGAAGACCATGCACCTTTAGTCTTCTTCTTTCTCATTGCCACCTTCTCCGTCTTCGCAATTATCATCTTCGCGTGTGCAGATGGTACCTCCAAACGTAGCTCGCATCCCGCTAACAATGCAGCTGCCTGTGGTGGCGGTTGCAGTGGGGGATGTGGTGGCTAAAAATTATACTGGTTCGACGTTAGTCGGAAGGTTTTACAAGTTATATTTGTTAGGTTGATCGAGTTGTTAAGAGTCCCGAGTCAACGGGTTAGTTTGTACTTTTATTTTTATTTATGTGTAAAATAAGTTTATTTATTGTAAAACTATCGCTATGATTAAAACATATATAGTTAGATGTATGTGTTGTTAACTACAATGTTTCAAGATGTGTTGTTATGATTTTTTTGTTCTTGTGGCTCACTTTTCTTTGTTCTGTCCTAATATTTTTATCAACGTTGACGTTTTTCTATTTGGGTCGGACGGCCGGGTCGGGTGTGTATGAATGAATTAAATTATTAATGTAAAATTTCTATTGGATTTAGATTTCAAACTTTTATGTACATGATTTCTTGTTCTTACTTGTATAAATTCTTATTTTATAAAAATTATAGAAGAACGTATACATAACCAAGCAAAATCAAATAACATATAATGCTTACCATAACCAATAACATATGACGCACAAATAATTCGAATTAAATCATTTTAAAGCTTAATAGCATGTGGTATACTGTAGACCTGACAATCTTGACTCAAAACAAGATAAATATGTTAGTTTGAGTAAACAATTTTTGTGTTTTGGGTTGAGACACGTAGCATTATAACATTGAACGTGGTGAGATGAGTAATACTTTAACACAATACGGGTCAAGATGAGTAACTTAAAAACTATGAGCATATAATAAATTCAGACGGATAAGACTTATCAATAATATATTTGATGATAATAAATATTATGCAAATAAACTATTTGTTTACCTAAAACGCATTTTAATTAGAACTAAATTGACGTTTTTATTAAAACTATCCAATTAGACCTAAATTGATTTTGCTTAAAACTCATCCTGACCCAAACCGTTTTGACATGTTACCCAGCACGTCCATTTTTCCTGGCTTAGCACACAAATAATTCGAATCAAATCACTTTAAACTTTAATATTTCATGTAAGTCAGAGAAAAAATAAATGTAAGATTCAAAATATAGGGTAACAAAATAAGGACCTACTGCTTGTTAATTTGTTTAAGTGTCTTGAAAAAAAAAAGAAAGAAAAAGAAAACTAAAACTTAATTCTTCATACTCAAGGAAAAGAAACAAATAACATAAATAGTTTTTAAAAGAAGAAAAAATACAGACTTTTTGTCTTGGAGTTCCTTCTTAGGTTAATTGTAACGAGGGATAATCAAGGTGTGATTATACTTGGTTCTTGCCTCTCACGCCCAACCCCACTACACACCCTTGGCGACTTGGGGCAACATACGCATGCTTCTTTTTTTTAGTAAACTTCTCTTTTGCTCCCTGTGGTTTGACAATATTAACCATTTTGCTTCAAAACTTTCAAAATGATCATTATGCTCCTTATGGTTTGACATTTTAATCATTTTGCTCCAAACTTTTCCAATATATCTCCATTATACTCCATTTTTTTCGAAACTATAGGGAGCAAAAGGGTTATAATTGTCAAACCACAGGGAGCAAAATGATTAAAATGTCAAACCACAGGGAGCATAATGATCATTTTGAAAGTTTTGGAGTAAAATGGTTAATATTGTCAAACCACAGGGAGCAAAAGAGAAGTTTACTCTTTTTTTTAAGTATGTTTTCGTATATTTTTAACACCCAGTTTTACAATGACGTAACTATTGTGTATGATTTACAAAGATATCGTCTCGACATGTTCTTTCGTCAATGAGTACTGTTAAACTGCAAGTTCAGACATTTTTCTTAACATTCTCATTGTAATACTTGTTCTTATATAAATTGTAATCGTGAGTGTATATTTACTTTATTTTGGTTTTGTGTTTTCAATATCTTTCATGTTTTACGCATATACGAAATTTCTGTTGCAACGCGAGTAGGATAAACTATTGGTTATGAAATTAAACTAGTATAAGTCAATGATTTCACACACGGGGGAAGTTGGTTTGATGTTATAAAAATAAGTTTGATATTGTTTGGCATAATTAGTTGCTAAATTATAATATAATATTGTGGACATATATAATTAATTAAAGACAAAGTAGATCTAGGAAGAACTTAAAAATGCTTAAAAGTGTTGGTAGGGCTCCTTCTTTGGCTCCCATTACAAACGGCTATCTGCCAAAAACACATGTCGATGTTTAATAATAACTTTAATGAGGCGAATCCTTTTTTTTATAAATAGTAGAAAATGGGGAGTAAAAGCCTACAGAACAGGTAATTTGGTGGTGAATATGATTAGGTATTATTGTTGTTGATATGATGATAATCTAGTGATCATAAAATTTAGTTGTTCAAAAAAATATACGGTTGTATGTTATCTACCACATTTTACGTTGATGGGTAAATTTTAGTTATACGTAAGGCAGTGTCGCCTTCACTTAAAAGAATTTTGAGGCAAACACATAGGACCTTCAATCATTCAGGTTATTTGTTTTTAGCTGTATATATTATTTGTTTTGTCATCTAGAATCTAAAAAAAAAAAAGAAAACTTTCTTATATAAAATTTTATTTAAGGTTATCTCTTAATAAATAATTATATCTTCATTTTAATTATCAACCAATCAATAAACTTATGTTGATAGAAACAAATTAATATGTTTTTATGATTTTAAGTATTATTTAACAATAAATTTTTGTTGTAAGCAAAAACAATTTACAAAAAATTGGTATCAATTTTTGTATTTACCTTAAACACATGTAAAAGTTAAGCTGACCCTGGCATAAGGGTAAAAGACTAGATAGATTCAATTGACGGCACAATACATAAACAACCAAATATAGTCCGGTCATCTATCATATCGAGTCGCAACTGGTCAAGCAATTCCACAACTTGCAACAATGATCAATTTTGAATCGATTTAAAGACATAGGTGACTAACTCAATCCTAAAAAGAATTGATCATATATCATGTGATTTTCAGACCAATATAAACCTAGCACACTTCATAAAAACATTGTTCTTCAAATTATAGGGTCACAGGTTCAACACTTTTATTTAGCTTATATTTAAATGCTCTCTCACAAAGAGGATAAATATTTGTAAGATTTTGATTACCATACATGCTCACACATTTGATAATTTTATATTTATTGTTCATTATATTTTTTATTTTTATTTTTGCTAAAAGATTATATCGAATCATAATTTAGTTTTTTTCTTTTATCACCATGTATATATATCATGAGCCCCACACAGCTAAACGGTCTTTATTTCTCGGTTGGATTTTTCATTATGATCCCTCGTGAGGTTGTAATGTCGTATGAATACAAATAAAACCTGTTGCTGGACCCGCTGGTTGGAAAAGATCGGGACCGTTTGTTTTGGATCACCAAATGTTGTTTGTTTTATCATTTCATGACTAAACTTAGGATGTTAGTGTAATCATAAGTTTGTCAGAATTGTGGTGAATACATTCTACTTTTTTTTTATATTATAAAACAGTTGTAAAATAGTAGAGTAAGGAGTCCAATTACTGAAACTAATAAATTCTGACACCCAATTATTACCCCCTATATGCCTTGTATAGACATATACGAGACGTATAAGGGGTGTGAGGTGGGTGGGGTGTGTGTGTGAATAACAGAATACTTAAATAAATTATATGTTGTTATGATAACGTTAATTTTAACCTCTCAATCATCACATTTCAACTGTATGATCAATTTGAGACGAAATTTGAGCGGTTTAAAGTCCTTGAAACATCATTAACGTGGTGATTCATGATGATTTTACATTATCTTTTTTTAGCAACGATTAACAACAGTTTTCACCATTGTTACATAAAAATATTCGAGATTTGTTTTCTCAATGTGTTATGATGCATGAGATATCAATACTCTTTTGTGTAATGAATTCTTAGCCCCCCTCTTCGTCTTTCTCTCATTAGTTCCTGAAATAATTCAGAAAATATGGGTGACTTGCAACAAACACTTGTTCGATGAATATTTGTTACAAAAGTGCAAAAAGTAAGTTCCATAAGTTTAAATTACTTGTACTCTATAAATATTTGTTACAAATGTGTAAAGTTTAGGACAATATGAATAATTGATGAAACCTAGAGAACAAAAGTAAAATTATAGCAAACCATAAGGACCATTCTTTATCTAATATTAATAATATTATGGAAGTTTTTCTTTTCCTTTTTATTTAATATATATATCTCAATTCCAATTTTTGGGAAGATTTTTTTTTAAGTCACCAACTCAGTTGTTTGCAGTCACGCTTTACTTGGTCCTCTTGATTAAAGTCAAATATAATTAGGCTATGTGTAGTGGCAAGTGAGTGGGGCGTGATGTGCATGGGTCACTCCCATGGCGCCCACTCCCCACTACACTTGTGATGATGACGTAAAGTGAAGTAATGAGGAGGTGATGATGTTAGTTGTTTATGTGATGTATATGTGGCGCCTACGTGTGTCTACATAAAGTGATAAGGGCTTTACCACTACACATTAGGGGTATTTACTGTCCGGTTTTTACGGTTTTTAAGTGGAACCGCAACCGACCCGTTAACAACGATTTTTGAACAATGAAAACAAAAACCGAACCGTTCAAAATAAGAACCAAACCAAACTGTTATCAACGGTTTGGTTCCGATTTGGTTTACAGTTTGGGACTTTGATCCCGTTAAAAATAAAATCGAATCAAACAAAACCTTAATAGTTCAACACAGACTATTTAGTACTTACACTAAGTTCGTATATATATTTTTTTAAATCTCGAATAAATTAAGAACTTAATATGTGTATACACACATATATAAACATATATGTATGCATATACATGTATATATTGATATATCTATGTGTATATACGTATATCTATATTTATATATACGCGTGCACATGCACATACGGTCCGGTCTTTTATAAAAACCATAAATCAAACTGTTTATTAAAGTTTTAAACTTTTGAAACCGAACGACCGATAGTTTAAAAAAAAAACCAACCGTAAAACCGGACCGTGAGCACTCCATTTACACGGCCTTAGAGGATCCGATGGGTTATAAAAAAATCTGAATGTCTTGTAGGCTGAAACAGTGAAAGCTGCTTAAAGTTGCCTTGCTTCAATACATTCCATCCTCCAACATATCCATCCTCACTAAACCATTTTCACACACAAATCTTCTGTCTCGATTTCTCACACACTATCTCTAAAACCTCCATTACTGTTCTTCAAACCCTTAGTTTCTCAGTGCAACTTTGTGCTTGTTCACTACTCCAGAGGTAATTAAGCTCTAAACCAACTCAAGCCCCAAATTAGCCAAACTTTAAGTGGGGTTCTCTTGAAACAATGATGCAGCCTGCTTGTGTTCTTTCAATCTTCTTGATTTTATGCAATTCTCATTTCATAGTTCATGTAAGTTCTGTAAATAACGAAGGGTTAACTCTTTTGAAGTTCAAACAATCAATCACACAAGACCCTGAAGGGTCTTTAAACAACTGGAACCAGTCGAATGAAACTCCTTGTTTATGGAATGGCATTGCATGCAAAGATCAAAAAGTGGTATCTGTTAGCATACCCAAAAAGAAGCTTTTAGGGTTCATATCCCCTGTTCTTGGATCTCTTTCTGAGCTCAGACATCTTAATTTAAGGAATAATAGGTTCATGGGTGAGTTGCCATCTGAGCTTTTCAGAGCTCAAAACCTTCAAAGTTTGGTGCTTTATGGCAATTCTTTATCCGGGTTAGTCCCAAATGAAATTAGCAAACTTGGGTATCTGCAAACCCTAGATTTGTCAAGCAATTTGTTCAATGGATCAATACCCATGTCTCTGGTTCAGTGTAAGAGGTTAAAGAATCTTGATTTGGGTCAAAACAATTTCACTGGTTCAATCCCAGATGGATTCTGGTCCAATTTGAGCTTTCTTGAAAAACTTGATCTTTCATTCAACAGATTCACAGGTTCAATACCGAAAGATTTAGGAAACTTGTCTAATTTACAAGGAACTGTTGATTTATCTCATAATTTGTTCAATGGTTCAATCCCAGCTAGCCTTGGTAATCTGCCAGAAAAGGTTTACATTGATCTCACTTACAACAACTTAGCCGGCCCAATCCCACAAACCGGTGCTCTGGTTAACCGCGGGCCAACCGCATTCATTGGCAACCCTGGGTTATGTGGCCCGCCATTGAAGAACCTTTGTAACCCAAACAACGCGAGTTCGCCATCTGCATTCCCTAACCTGCCTAGCAACAATCCGCCTGAAACGGGTCGAAAAGGGTTGAGTAGAAGTAGTGTGGTTGCAATTATTATTAGTGATGTAATTGGGATTTGCTTGGTTGGTTTGATTTTCTCATATTGTTACTCAAGTATCTGTCTTGTTGGTGAAAAGAAACATGGGTATGAGAAAGGAGGCGATCAAAAGTGTTTATGTTTTAGCTTTGATGAATCCGAAACGTTATCTGATCATGTGGAACAATATGATCTTGTTGCATTAGATGCACAATTAGGGTTTGATTTAGATGAGCTTTTGAAGGCATCTGCTTTTGTGTTGGGCAAGAGTGGAATTGGGATTGTTTATAAGGTTGTGCTTGAAGATGGGCTTACTTTGGCTGTTAGAAGGCTAGGTGAAGGTGGTTCTCAACGATTCAAAGAGTTTCAAACTGAAGTCGAAGCAATCGGGAGACTAAAACATCCGAATATTGTAACTTTACGGGCTTACTATTTTTCGGTGGATGAGAAGTTGCTCATCTATGATTATGTCCCGAATGGCAATCTTGGTGCTGCGATTCATGGTAATTTTTTATCTAATGCATTCCCTGTTTGTTACTACATTGCATGAAAACTAGGTTTGTAAATGAACTTAACTGTTTATTGAACTCTTAGGCAAGAATTTCATTTATTAATAAATGAAAAAACTTGATCAAAACCTTTTGTTTATATAATTAAACGAACGGATATCATCACATCTCCTTTGATCAAAATGTTTATGTTTGCTAGGTATGTTTGTTTATGTATTAATTGAAGTATGATTGTTACAAAGGGGATCTTGATGGTTAAGGCGTCTTCCCTCTAACCTTGAGGCATAGTTGGTGTTTGTTTATGTTTGTTTGTGTGAAACGTATTTAACGGACGGACATAAATAGATATGAACAATAAATAGATATGAACACGTTCATTTTCTTAATGAATGGACACAAACAAGAATACTTGTTTGTTTAAATGCTTGTGTTTGTTCGGTTAACGTTAAACGAACAAGTCATGTGCAGTATTTGTTCAATTTGTTCATCAGCCTAATGAAGACATTGATTGTTTTGTTTTAAGTGAACACTCGTGCGACATCATTTGCGCCACTTTCTTGGCGCGCGCGTCTAAAGGTAATTAGAGGGACTGCGAAAGGTCTAGCCTATCTACACGAATGCAGCCCCAAAAAGTATGTCCATGGTGACCTAAAGCCATCAAACATCTTACTTGGTCTAAACATGGAACCCCAAATCTCAGATTTCGGCCTTAGCCGTCTGGCTACCATAGCCGGTGGCAGCACACCAACTCTACAATCCAACCGAGGGGTCTCAGAAACCACAACCGCCACATCAGCTTCTGCTTCAAATGCTCCCGCTTCTTATTATCAAGCACCTGAAGCTTTCAAAGTGGTGAAACCTTCACAAAAGTGGGATGTTTATTCTTTTGGCGTCGTTTTACTAGAAATGATCACTGGAAAAACGCCTGTTGTCCAAGTAGGCCTCGAGGAAATGGATCTTGTTCGTTGGATACAGTTGTGTATCGACGAAAAGAAACCGCTTTTGGATGTTTTGGATCCTGAGTTAGCCGATGATGTGGATAAAGAAGAAGAGATGATCGCGGTTTTAAAGATCGCGATCGGGTGCACGAATAGTAACCCAGAAAGAAGACCCTCAATGAGACATGTTGCTGATGTTTTGGACAGATTGGGTCAAGAATGATTGAACCTCAGCTCACCAAGGATTGATTTTGGGTGTGAAAATATTAAGAACAGACTTCTAAACAAGAATCAAGTATGTAAATCTGGTGGGGGTTGAAGAATAATTTCTTATAAATTTTATTCCTTTGTATTGTTGTTTGTTTGTTTCTTTTTTGTTTTTTTTTTGGTCAATCAGTTGTCTTTTTATTCTTTAATTTTTAGTGTATATTTTGGTAAATACGTATTACGTCTTTTAAGATGTGTTCTCAATCTAATTAATGTTTTTTTGTTGTTTAATATTATTAATATAAAATTAAAAAAGTTGACAAGTTAAAGTTTATTAAAGGTGTTACTTGTATAAATGGTTCATGTAGTTGAAAATTGTAGGTTTGGTTTTTAAAACTGAAAAATTACAAATGTGGTTTAATCAACTTGTATATTTGGTTTCCAAAATTCAAAATTGCAAACTTTGTCCAGATATTTATAAAAGAATTTCATAAATGGTTCCTATTGTTTGATCGATTACAAATTTAATACTTAGAACAAACTTTCATTATAATTTAAACTAGGTTTATTCACCCCGCGCGTTGCGACGGGTTATCACAATACACTTCCGAGAACGGATATTATATATCATTTGCAAAAGCAAAAGATGGATAGCAAAATCAAATATTTTATCACGAACTCTATACAAATTTATCATAAAAAATAAAATCAGACAAAGTTATCACAAATATGTTATAAAAATAATATAAAATTTGCTCACAAAATCCGTCTAACCAATCGTTTGAATTAAAATAAAACCCAAATCTCCAAACAAATCTCTCAAATTTAATAAAAATCAAAATTTTTAAGCAAATCTTTCAAATTTAATACCCTTATATCTATTCACTACTTTTCAAAGTTAAAAAACTTCTGATAATTCAAGTCTAAATTTTCAAAAGGTCACAACATGGATCAGACACCTAAATAATATAATATATTTATGATTTTGAATTTATATAATCAATGGTGGCAAAAGTCAAGAAAATGAAAACCAACTATTCCTTTTGTTTGCTTTTTAATATATATAATAATTTGAATATATATATAATCAATGGTGCCAAAAGTCAAGAAAATGAAAACCAACTATTCCTTATGTTTGCTTTTTAATATATATAATAATGTTACATCATAATTATTTAAAATCGATTAACTAAATAATCCTTGAATCCAAATCACTATCAAAACATAACAGACCTTGACTTGTCTTCTTCATCACCCGTACAATTGTCCAATCGTCTTCGTTCTTCTATAACATGTATGAGCTACACTAAGCTCTAATATCAATTGTTAACCCAAAATCAATTGTGACACCCTAGTCACTTTCATGTCCCATCTGGACATTTACACCAATATTTAATATATTATGTTTAGGTCCCAGTAAAAACTTTCGTGTTTTACACACCTGTAAACATATTATTTACTAACACCTGTTAAAAACAAGTTTACGTATGTGTACATATTCCACAAAACATATATTACACAAAAGCTTCACCACTGTTTGATTATTAAAAATTAAAAACCATTATACGAGCCTTCACGTTCGATTCCCGATCACCATTACCGCTCACCCAATTCCTTCGTACCTGTAAACACCATATTTAAAATCACCATTAGTTCGTCAGAACTAAGTAAGATTACCCCATTATTCCACCCAATGTGTTCCATAATACCATATGGATACACTAATGAGGTTCCAAATAAAATTTGACAACAACAGTCAACCACATACAAAACGATTTACTAACGGTTCGTTTTCAACCAAAACCTCATTATATCTCTCATTCATGCACAATCATTATAATTTAATATAACACATATATAAACACACAAAATTCCGATTGTGCATCATATTTCACAAAAATCACAATCCACAGTTTGACACTTGAATTTCAAATGTCTACCCCCTTATAGGTCGTCTATTGTTCACACGCTTTGTGAATCAATTACATTGGAATTGCAAGTCTTATGTTCACACACCTTGTGAATCAGCATGCACATTTCCAATCCACCGTTTGTTCACACACCTTGTGAATCTATTACATTGGAATTACATGTCTTATGTTCACACACCTTGTGAATCAGCATGCACATTTCCAATCCATCATTTGTTCACACATCTTGTGAATCTATTCAACCATAATAACCACAATCATTATTATTCATTTCAATCCACTCAACAAATCATGTATATATGCTAAATGCACAAATACTTATAGTGTGGACTCACCCAGTCCTTCAACTACAAGTTCAATCAAATAGGTAACTTACCTTGCTTTGGAGAGTTATCAACAATCTCCAACTCCTTTTCAGGCCTTCTAGAACTAGATTCACCTCCTCTTCCTATTATATATTCACATATAACAGGATTTAACAACATGAACACACAACTTGTGTTATTTATATAATCTAATTCATTTGACCTGTTTTACTTTTCATATTCTATCAAAACCTCATTGAGGATTTTATCAAACAACCCATGTGTAGAAACTAATCTACACATGTTTTTAATCATATTCAACTTATCACAACTTCATATTTTGAAATCCGTTGCTTGACTTCCTTTATCAACACCTAGTTGTAACTCACACGTATACAACTAGTTTCAATACACCTAACACCCATACATATTGATTCAAACTCATTTGAATCTCATTTATTAGTATGTGGCATTCAGAAGTCAAGTCATTATTTATAATTAGCATATCATGCTAAAATCATTAACTTTCAAATTTCAACATTTAATCAATACTTGAACTGGATCTATCATTCCAAAGAATGATCTAAAATCATCATAACCACGATTTAATCATCCCACTGGTTATCATATTCAATAATATGAGTTTCACACCAACCGGACATCATAACGGATCAAAATCAAGATTTCACCGTTAAAACATCTAGTTCTTCGTTTCTAATCATCCCAAGTCATCATATAATGCTCAAAACTCAATTTAATCCATATACTATTAAAATCAGTGAGATAAAACGAATTGTTACCCTTCGAACATATTTCTGATTGAAATACGACGATCCAGACTTGCAGAAACAATCCCTAGCTCAATCCAGACATTTGGATGGCTTCAAAATTGATGTTGGTTGATGAAATTTCGTATGTGTGTGGGTTTATGGTGTACAGGCTCGAAAAAGGAAGAAAATAAAATTTTTCTACATAGAAATCTAATAAAATCAAGAATCTGCTGAACCGCCTCACCCGTCGCGTACCGCGAAGGAGAGATTATCGAGCCTTCGCGTACCGCGAAGAAATGTGGGATCCTCAGATATTTTAGATTCTTCGCGTACCACGAAGAGGGGCTCCTGAAGCCTTAGCGTACCGCGAAGCATTCCAAAACATAATATCTTTATAATTTTCTTCATTTCGCGATTCCGGACAATCTGTAACTCCGTTTCGCCCACGGCTTTCGCCTATGTTTATCATTTCTCGCATATTTTCTATTTGTAACAATCACAATCATTTTATTAATGTTTATATCAACGTGTGCGATTGCTGAAAATCGATCGTTACATCAATACACGAACAAGAATAAAAACAAACAATTATTTTTTGTGGTGGCAACTCAGGCGATGACGTCTTTTTCTGTGTTATAAACACAAAACTCTTGAAAAAACTAATACATAAACCCCATCTATTTAAAAGCAAAGAAACTTGTCAATCTAAGTGAATAGTTTAACTAAAGTACTAGTCTTAATTTAAACGTACGTCTAATGGTGGCGTTCACCATTTTTTTTATTAAATTTATAACTAAATTATCCTAACTTGATAAACTCAAATTTCACATGCAACTCTTTCCAATAATCAACATTAAAATATCAATTTATATTAGTATATTCATAGGAAGTGTTAGAATGATGTGTTTTTTTTATTGGTTAATGTAACACCCCGACCGATGGCGGAAACGTCGGGATGCCATGAGGGATGTGTAGATTGTTCAAAAGCTCGTGGGCATCTAAGTAAATCATCACATATCATTTAATTCAACCAAAATAATTACACAAAAATCATGTCTATCATGAATCAATTACATCAAATACAAAAGAGATTTAGCTAGACTAACTAAACTCTAAACGCCAGAAATTTAGTTAATTAGCTAAGTCCAAGAATCCTATGTGATGATGTCCAAAAGTGAGAATTCATCTTCTTCAACCTACTTAGCTTCATCACCTGAAACATGTAAGAAAATCAAGTGTCAACTACGGAGTAGTTGGTGAGTAATCATAAGTTTTTATACTTAAAAGTGTTTTAGTAAAATGAGTTTAAAAGTTTGTGTTTAAAAATGGTTTTTATAAAAATACTTTGTTTAAAACGAGTATAAGACTTATGATCTTCCTGAGAAAATCCATATGAATACCTGTATGAGATAGTCCAACACACGTCCACCAACTCAACAATCAAACATTCAATCAACACATAACCACATAGCAATTAAGTCATAGTCAATCATAGATAATCATAGTCAATAATAAGTAACCAATCACATAACCATTCAACCAATCTCAACATCAATAATCTCAAATAATATCTGTGACTATACATGGATATTATGTAACTAACATAAGTTAAAAACATGATCCATGGAGTGGTCGCTAACCACGTGACAATACATGAAGTCAAAGCAATTAACCGAAGTCAAAGGCAATGATTCACAGAGTGGAAACAATCCACGTGACAATACATGATGTCAAAGCAATTAACCGAAGTTAAAAGCGATGATTCTCGGAGTTTGTGACAATACATGTAATCTTTGTTATTGACCGAAGTCAATAACAATATTTACACAGATATAAGATAATAAGAGATAATCCATAATAAATGATAATTTTATATTGTGAATATCATATTGATAAACAGGTATTATCCTTGTGTTATCAAAATACTGTTTATATTGGTATACATGTTTCACCTCCGAGTTTTAAAACAAAACAGTTTAAAGAAAGGGAGGTTATGAGAACTCACCTGAAGTCCTTAGAATTAGTGTTCTCTTATAATGCGCGCTCGCGTATATAACTCAAGTCAACTCAAAGATCTGTAAATTATTGTATGATTGTGTTCATGAGTATACGTGTCTTAATTTAGTTAAATAACCATATGTATCTCCCTAACTCATTAAGTGTTTTGTTTAACTTAGATTGTTCAATCTAAATTAAATTGTGACTCTCAAGATGCTTACCAATGATCATCATACTCGTTTAATTAAAACTTATCAAGTTTAAGCATCTATTCTATAATGATTCCAATTAATATAGTTATGATTTACAAATCGTAAGGTTAACCATCTTATCCATTGGTGTACATCCTTGCATGCATGATCATCCATATATATTTAGATGAATATACGTGTATGTTAAATCATGTTAACTATCCTTGTTTAAGCTAGTCACAATTCAACTCAACTTAAGAGATCATGCTTATATCGTGTTCATGGAATATTTAATGTCTTTGAATTTAACATTTTGAATTTTATTTCTAGGGAGATAAAAGGTGTTGATTAGTATAATCACCTATGCATGCATGATTCTATATTATTTTCCATAGTTCTTGGTCCTCCATTAACCGAGCCCGACACTTGGTTGTTGTTCACAAGAAGGCAGCGAACCTTCTTGCAAAAGAGGGTAGGTTCGCCTAGTATGTGACTAGGTTCGTGAGTCCATCGAGAGCATAAGGTTCGGCAAGCATAAGAGAGGCTCAACCCATAGGTTCGGCTGAACAAAGAGGCTGAGGTTCGGCTAACCAAGGCTCGTTTAAGGCAGCATGGTTCGCAGCTCCTAGGGTTCGGCTAACCCTAGGTTCGTGATAGGTAAGGGTCGCCGCATGCATGGTTGCATCATAGGTTCGTGGGGGATGCAAAGGTTCGCTGGGCCACGAGTTTGCATGCAAAGGTTCGGCTCAACTAGAATTAGATCAAAAAGAAAGGTTCGGCCCGGGGTAGGGTTCGGCCATTACAAGGTTCGGCCTTGACACCCCAAGTTCGTGAGCCAGAGGTTCGTGGGCAACAGGCTGGTTCTGTCGAGGTTCGTGGGCAACAGGCTGGTTCTGTCGAGGTTCGTGGAATGCCCTAATGGTACTGCAGCTAGGGTTCGGCCGACCAAAAAGGTTCGGCTAGGGGCTAGAGGCGAACCTGTAACATTCTACCTCATTTGCAACCTGTTAACGATCGGTTTCCAGAGTTTTCCCATCATCTACAAACGTTAACTAAGCAATTTTATATGTTTCAGATCGGCTAGAACATAAATCAGTTACGAGATTCGTGGTTTATACTACAACCGAAAAATAGAGCTCAGTTTTACCTTTTTACGTTGATCAAATGTAGGGTTTCTTCGTATCCTCTTGTTCCTCTCGATCACACGAACGCGTGGGCGCCAAGATCTCGTGATTTCGTTGGGTAACGAAGGAGATATCGTAGAGAGAAGTTTTAGAGAGAGAAAGTGGCGGAAATTGCTTTTAGAGAGAGAAGGAAGAAATGGGAAATGAGGAAGAAGAAAGAAAATGTCTTTCTTATAACGCGTATTATCCCCACGTGCTTGGTCTCGTTTTTATCGCGATAAAATATAATAAATGATCGGTTATGCTCGGTTTTTAACATGAAACACATTTAAAACATTCAAATAATTATATTTCGTTTAAATCAAATGATTTTAATAAATGTTGTCTCATAAAACATTTTTGAATAACAATGTATCGTAAAACCATTTCGTTTCCAAAATCGTTAAATAAATTCTTTAATTTAATAAATTTATTCGAATTCGTTTTAAGTTGTGATTCCTAATAAACGTTTTTAGTTTATATTTATTAATATAGTATCGTTAGATATTATTCAATTATCTCGTCAAAACGTGTTACTTACGTACGTATTCGTAAAGATCGTCACCTTTGCGAATACAACGCTCGTATCGTATCTCGATTTGATTTATAATTTATGGAATATCGTTTCAGAACATTATTCCTAATAATTATATTCGTGTGAATCGTCACCCACACGAATACATTTATTTAGTTAATATTTCTGAATTAACATTCGCGTTTAAGTTAAGTTCGTAACCTCACCATCGCGTAATTAGTTCCAATAAGGTTTTCATTATTATATTAACTTTAATATTATCCACCCAATCCAAAACCCACTAAACCCTAGTCACTGACACATCCATGATAGATCGAAATATGCATATGTATAGGGCATATGCAGAGGTAGATCGCAACCTCCCCTACACCGTCCCACCGCTATTTCGATAAATCATGACCATGTGTCATTGACTATGTTTAGCACCCAAACTATAACGAACTCCTAATACCTTCCATTCCATAACAAAACCATAATCATCAACAATATGACTGCGATAAACTCTCTGGTTCTGTTTAGTTGGGTTACAACTAAACTTTCCATGGTTTACGCGTATAATGTGTTCTGAACATGTATACCAGCAACAGTGATAATCATCAAATTATGTGTCAATATTAATAATTACAAAATCTCAGGTCGTAACAGTACAATCGTACGGATGTACGGACAACCGGAAGTACAGTGATGTTACAGTTAAGGAGTTAAGTCTTTTAAGCAAGGGTTTAAGTGTTGGTTTAATGGTTTAGTGAGTATATGAAGTCGTTCAAGAAAGTTTTTAAAACATGCATCATCGTGGATAAGATAAAAGAAGAAATCAATGTTCTTAGTTTTTTATGAATTCAAGCATGTTTGAAGGTATCTCAGTTAACATTCATCACGTACTGTGTTAATCAATTAACCGTATACAAAAATTTCATTCGTATCATAGGTATTCATTTATCTGGTTATTTGTAGATTCTGCCATTCTGGAGAGGATGAGATTTGTTATTTAATTAATTTTAAAATTTATTTATGCAACTTTTGTAATAACGTGTTAATTTTTAACCTAGTAACTAATAAATAAGTAAATATTTATACGATAACTCTATATAATATTAAAATTTTTACAACTTATATTCAATTTCTTTCTTTATATAATATTAAAATTTTTATTTATTTAACCTTTTATTTCTTAATATGTTAAAAAATTCGTGTATTACACAAGTTTTTTAAGAAAAAACAAAGTAGTAATTACGTATAAAATTTAAAATTTATAAAATGATAAAATAACGAAAATTTAATTAACATTAAACAAAATTTTGAATTCAAAAGTTTATTAATAAAACTAAAATCAATTATTAATCTAGTTGTTTAAAATAATAAAGTTCATTACATTAATAATAAATCACAATATAAATTTATTTTCAAAATTGACAAACAGTGTAATAAATTATAACTAGTTTAACATTAAATTTAATTACTTAATGATATAATAACAATGTATAAATATATTTTTATACTAATCATCTATAAAAAAAATATTGTTTTAATATTATTAATGTTGTTATTTAACAGTAGAAAAAAAATAAATAAAATTGAGAGATCACTAGACAATTATATGTTTCCTAATTTAACAGAAAAATAAGACGGACAAAATAGGTTGAGATTGAACTACACAATTTCATGTGTCCCTTGACTATTTATTTTATTAGTATATTACCCCTTCAAACAAAGAAAATGGATCAGAGAAATAGAGAATATCTTAGATTTGTTTGAGAAACATTTCCTATTAAACATGGAACTATGGAAGCATTAGAGTTGGCTTAATGGGCGAATCAACCCAATTTAAAGCTTAGGTCTCAAATATTATAAAGGCGTATATTTTTTATAAGCATTTGGGCTTAAAAATTGAATTGTTCAAACTTCAAAACTCTCAAGTCTTTTGGTCTATTAATATATAAGAGGAAAAAAGACTTTTTTTTTATGCGCAAAAGGGTCAAATTTTTGTTTTTCGCTTTAGAACTCCACAAACTTGAGCCGGCCTATGAAACAATACTACTATCGAAAATGACCAACAAGTCTTAAATTATCATGGGGATTGTGAAGACTCGGCAAATAAACAACACGTCTTTTATTTATTGTTTTATCGTTTGTTGTTTCACATATATGATTATACAAACAACATTATTTTCTATTTAGCTCATTTGTATTATAGAATTGAACAAAGAGATGTTTGCAGCACTCTTTTTAGAAATGAACCAAAGGGTCTTTTGTCATATGCATCAACAATCTAAAAAGTTTTACTAAAGAGTTTTAAATTGCGTTTAAATGATTTTATGCACAGTGTACCTAAGCCTGGCAACTGGACGGGTTGGATAGGGTAATAGGCCAAAACAGATTCAGGTCATGATGAGTATGGTTCAAGATGTGTTTTAAGTAAAATTAGTCTTGTTCTAAACGAGCCTTTTTAAAAAAATGTTAGTTTACTGAAAATTCAAATAAATTGTAACGAAACAAATAGTTTATTTAAATAATTTTTTAGTGATTTTCTCATTAAATATATTATTATTAATTCTTACCCGTTTGAATCTATTTTATTCACATAATTTTTATGCTACTTATCTTGACTTATATTGCATTAAGGTGTTATTTATATCAATTGTATCTATGTTATACCCAAAATACAATAATTAATCAACCAAATCAACTCATTTATCATGATTTGATTTAATATTCTAGGTCTACCTATGCTTATCATGCAACTTTTGAGCTACAAATAAAATCATGACACTCTTTTATCTTTAAAACTATTGATAACGAAATAAAGTATTCGACAGCTATTTGTTTAGTTGGATTGGGCCATTCAAGTAAAACAAAGTTTGGTTCACTTTTCACATTACTTCTCAAGAGGGCCCAATTTATATAAAAGACAGTTGTTCTGGCCCAACAACTATATAATGACTGTATGGCTATGCTATTAAATGCCACAGAATCACAGATCAAGTTTCAAATGAATAAACTTTTCATAACAAATAATTAGCGATGTTTGATAAACTATTATTTCGGTTGGTAGGAATACTAGTTGCCAGCTTGACCCACATCGTGTCATGATTTTATTATAATTTGTTTTTAAAATGATGATTCTCTTCCAGCCCAAATATTGGTTATAACTAATCGGGTTTACACCGCGCTTTGTGATGATCATTTAACAGTATAAAAACACAATCATGAAAATCATAACGCATATAAAAACTCATTTTCCGTAAAACCCTATATCAAAATTTTTCCAAAATCATGCCAAAGATTGCTTATCACCTCTTTCGCACTATGGTTACTCGATCGCAACGATGGCAGTGTCATCCGGTATATCAAAATGTAAATAAATCCCCTTCCCCTCTTAACAGTTATCAATATGTCATAAAACTCTAAATCAATCTGTCGAAAAAGCAACAGCCAAGCATACTGGAATGTAAAACTAAACATAAAGAAACATGAAACCAAACGTAAGCTTGCAAGTTAAAAGTTCAAAAACCAAAACAATATAAAAATCATATTTGGTAGTAAAATTAATAGTTAAAAAACAAGAACCCCGACTTAAACGTACCATCTTAAAACTACTACAAACAAAACAATACACAATCTAATATGAAAGAAATAAAATGCCCTTAAAAAAATTTCATTATAAATTTAGATTTTAAAATAGCAGTTGACTATTCACTTTACATAACCTCAAAGAAGGAAATTAATTTTTGTATAACTATTCATTTTACATTCAAATGTGTATATGATGATAATTATTGATTACTGTGAATTATTTTGTCATAATATTCTCAATTATTATTTTTTATTCGTTGTGTCGACAAAGAATCCAGTTCATGCTCTAGGGAACGGCACTTTCATATATAATAAGCCGAATCATATGTTTCAATTGTATTTATAAAATTTAAATTCTAATTTGTTTTTTATTTTACACATGTAATCTGATTTCATTTCTCAAATAACACGTGACTTCTCAACTTTTATAAATTAGCTCGTTAAAAATTTAAACTCGTATTGCTTGAACTTGCCAACTCGTATAAAACTTACCTTATCGAGTCAAAAGTTGACTTGACTTGATTTCATGTAATAAAGACTTTTGTATTTCTTTTGTCAAAATATTAATTTAATAATGTCGGAATATGATTTATTTTGATTTATGTAATAGTGACACATAAGTTCTAACAGATTTGAGTGTTACACAAATTTGCTAATATAAATTTACGTAGCGGAAATATTTATGGAAAAGTTATTCAGATTATCTAACAAATTCAAGTCATGAGTGGGGTTGGTTAGTTGTCACTTCAAATTTCCAAACTTTTGGGTGATGTTTTAATTAAGAGGTGAATTAAGATATTTCAATGAGTGAATACATTATAGAATTTATAGTATAAAAGGTTATATATAAAGCACCCATATCACTTTCAATTATACTACTTTTTATAAGATCTAACTTTAAGTCTAAATATTGTTGAGGTAAAACTAAAAGATAGTCTCTTAACCTTTCAGATTTAAGATTATCTTTTAAATATTAATATGTAATCTCTTAATAACTATTAAAAAACTACCAAACATCTCTAGCCCTAGTCTATAATAAAGCAATTGAGTTGATAAAGTGTTATTTCAAAACATGTATGGGCTAAACAAGTTTATGTGCAGGATTAAAAGCAAGCATTTTAAAGTATAACATCGGGTTGCATATTACGTTAATAATATTTTTACACATGCACATGTATTGCATGCATGTATATGTGTATGTATATGTGTGTGTGTGTGTGGTATAAGGTTTTAGTAAAAAAAAAGTGAGAAGGATTGTGAATATGTTTATATCATTGTTTTTTAACTAATTTTGTATTATTTTGGCATTGTTTTTTATGTATTAAATAAATATGAGTTATAAAATTTTGATGTTTTACATATTGAAAGTATACAATTGTGTCATTTCATCATTATGTTTTTCAGTTGTCATACTTTTGAAAAATACACATTATTTTAATTTTTTTTTAAAAATACATTTTTGTCAATATGTTTTACGTCTAATTCACTGTGCAATACATATTCATCATTGTATTTTGTGCTCAAGTCATTGTCTAATATGTATCCATCATTGTGTCTAACGTTTTAGATCATTTGGTGTTATCTGTGTGATTGTTTTTTACACATTAGATGAATTTGTTGTTATATTATCATTGCAATTTACATATATAAGTACTTGAGTGTGTTGTTTCACCATTTTATGTTTTAAAACTCATTAGATTAGAGAAATAGTAAGAGACAATGACGTGCAAAATTAAAAGGAATAATGACGGGTAGAAAGACACAATAACGAGCAGTAATACACAATGAAACGTTATAAACACAATGTGCTGGAAAACATTTTTTTTAAATACTGCTATCATTTTAAAAAGATAAAACCGCCAGTTTTTCGGTGCAACTTTTTTTTAAAAGAAATAATATCACATATAAAAGTTATGATAATTAAAAAAATGTAAGCATATAACAAAAAATCAACAAAAGTGACAATTACTAAAATACCATTCATCAATTTTTTCTATACAACTTGATATCAACCATTAATTATAGACCTAATGGATTTAAATGATTTCTCGTTTTGAAGAAAACTAAAAAACACTTATAACATTAATCAATTTTTAATTTTGTAAATGATTTTTTATTATAAGATTGAAAATGTTTTAAGCAATTTTTTTTAAATAAAGACTTGTAGATCACAAAGTTATATTATGTAACTCTTGAAGTTTTAACCCTTCGTTATTGCATTAACCGAATAACTACATCTAATTACTTTGGGGCTCACAATAAAGTAAATCTAAAGGTTGTGGTTTTTTCTCTTTTTTAATTAATGTAGGACCCACTTACATTAATAAAAAAATAAGAAAAAACCACAACCTTTAGATTTACTTTAATGTGGGTCACAATGTAATAAGATGTTATTCGGTTAACGCAATAAGGAAGGGTTAACAAAGAAACCATCCCATATATATATATATATATATATATATATATATATATAGGGGAAAGATCAAATAAAAAGTATATTTTGCCTAAGAAGGCTAAGAAGGATTTTTAAAATCTCCAAAACCGACCCAAACGAACTCCGATTGAACTCATTTCGATGGCATTGGAACCGTCTCATCGAACCCTACAATATTAGATTTTAAGTTTTCGTTTTAACAACTAGATTTAGATTTTGGGTTTTAGGGCTTGGTTTTTAGCTTTTAAGTTGTATCTTTATGTTAAAGATTTGTTTTTAAAGTTTTGGTTTTAGTATTAGGGTTTATTGTTTACGATTTAAGGTTTGGGTTTTAGGGTTCGACAAGCCGGTTCCGATGATGTAAAAATTAATTCAATCGGGATTTATTTGAGTCGGTTTTCAAGTTTTTAAAATCCTTCTTAGCCTTCTTAGGCAAAATAGACTTTTTAGGGGAACCTTCCCCTATATATATATATATCGTACAAGTTACAATATGTAATAACATGAGACACATTCGTATTTTATTTTGTTAATTTTTCTAACCTTGTAATAAAAAGAAATGGAAAACAATAAAAAAACAAAATTGATTAGTAATGATTTTGATTAGTTTTCTTTAATCCTTCCTACGTGTGTGTGTGTGTAACTTTTGCTTGTAAAATATTTTAAATTTCATTGAAGAACATGCCATTGTTAGTTGTGCCTCATTGGATGCCTTCTTCTTGCTCTTAGAATCTAATTTATTCTCTGATGCTTCAATATCTTATTTTCTTATATTTTTATATTTCTAGCCCACGTTGAATTTAAAAATGATGCGCGTACAATCTTATAGTATTTAAAACGTTCAATATTCTTTGATTAATTTATTTAAAATATTATATTATTTAGTTGATTTATTAAAATAAACAAAAATTATATTTTTTATTTATTTAATAGTTTAATGGCAACTTCTTCTGTTTTATCGTTCTCTACACCTTGATTATATGTGTGGTTTTGCGCGAATGTTTAATTTTCCCCGCTAAATTGGTTTTAAGAACTCCGTATGGTATTTATTAATAAGATAAACAATGGATCGAGTAGGGACTTATTCCATTAAGTAAATTTGGAGTAAAAGTAATTTTTCTTTAAAGTAGGGAAAATTACTATTATACAATTTAAACTTGTGTCTAGAAATGGTTATTTTAGTTCTCGAGTTGCAATATTTCTCATTTGAAGATCCCCATTATGTTCTAGTGCTACCCATCTCAACTTGTAATCCCTGTGGTTTAACATTTTAATTCCGAATTTAAAGATGTCAAAATTTAAAGTAAAAAAAAAATTATGTGACTTTCTTAAACGAGTCACTCTTATGATATACAAATTTAGTATAATATAAAATAAATAAATAAAGTTTACTAATCTTGCATAATAATACTTTCATACTTTTAGGATTTTTAAATAAATCAATGATATATATATATATATATATATTTAGATGTATTTGTGTGTATACAAATTAAAACTAATTATTTAGTTTAAATAGTATTAATAATAATAATAGTTAAAATACTTAATTATGATATTTTTATAATATAAATCTCGATTAGATTTACTAAGTGTATAAGTATACTTAATGATGTACATAATATTATTTAGCTAAAGTTATAAGGTTTTATAAACAAGCTTACGTAAAATAATTAGTAAACAAGATGGGCAAAATTTGTAATTTTTTAAACTGACTTTGTGTGAAGAAAAGTTTAGAACAAAACTTAATGAAACATAAAAGATTAAGGACCAGAGATGCAAATAAAAAGTTCTAAGCTTTTCTTCTTCAAATTTGTTACAGACTCAAATCTCCCATCCCGGTCAAATACCAAATTGTCACAAGAAACATTCCAAAAATCAAATTTCAAAATCTTATGCGTTCTCCATTCAATTCCGAATCCATACATCCAATAAATTCCTAAAATAATAAACTAATTTCGCGTATTCACAGCTCACTAACAGTCCGATAATGACGAGCTGTAATCCCATAAAATCGTTAATCTAATTCAAAATTTACGACACAAATACATTCACGCATTCTTTCTGATTTGAACAAGCGTAAATACAAACTCTGTGGTCGTCTAATTCAAAGAATCAAACCCGAGTCAAAGCCGCAACTGTTCTTCGCTTGAACCATAGCAAATCACAATAATACTGAGGTAAATTCTCGTACCAAACTGCTCGTCTTGATCAGTAGAACAAAAGCCCTATCGTTTTAGTGGCTTACAATCACTGTGTTAAACGAATTGGATTGATCCTGGTTTCTAGGGTTCTTCAAGATGGGATTCTTTAAAATCCTAACATAACAATAAGAAAAACAAAGTGTGTTCAGTGAATCCCTCACTAGTCGAGCGGTATGGCGGGCGGCTATGGGTCGGGATCAAAACCCGGAAGCGGCATTTAAAATAGTTTTTTTTTTCTTTTTAATATTTTCCATTCCATCCATAGTTTCTTTATAAAATTTATTTTAAAATTCTGGAAATTCATTTTATAAATTATGCAAGAGATTATTCAAATTGTGAAAAAGAATTATTTTATTTTCTTATTATAAAATACTATTTGGTTCATAAAAAAAACTTATTTTAAAATCATATTATTTGTTATTAATAATAATAGTAGTAAACAATAATATATTGCTAATTTCGTAAATACGCATTCCATCACATTTCAAATCATACTTATTTATTAGTATTCAAAAAATTTGAAAATGCTATCGTTCAAAACAAACAGATTTTAAAAGAATAAATTCAACATAAGAATGTAGTTACATTTTAAATTAGAAATATGGTCTGTATGATTTTAAAATTTACAATAATTATTAACATAAATTGATGATGTTAAATAAAATAAAAAAGTTATTTGAAAATAATTATTTTAGAACAAATGATTATTTTAAATAAATTATATGAATTTTTTTTATATTAATCTTATAACTATTCCAAGATATTAATCAAATGTTCATAGTTTTGCATACACATAATTGTTTTAAAATAAAAATTTATAAAAGAAATGGATGGAATCATAAAAACAAAATAAAAAAAAAATACATTTTATAGGATTTCTAAATACAAGATAATAAATAAATAGAATATTCAATATTCTACTTTATTTATTGTACAAACTTTTGGGAATATTAGTAAATATTCTTAAAAATATTTATTTTATTTTATTCATACAATAATATTGTTAAAATAAATAAAAAGTATATTTTATATTTTATTTTATTTATTATTCAATATTATGAGAATATTTATTTAATAAATGTTCCAATCTAACCATTCAAACTTAGATTCATTTAATTAGGACTTCCATTAGATGCCATAAATTTAGTACACGAAAACTTGAATTTTAGGGATACTTAGCTTATTAAGTTTATTCCTATAGCTTTAGGTTGAAATGTGCTACATTCATTCCTTCCACACTTCATTGAAAGACTTTGGATATTAGCAAATCAATCAAGTGGGTTTTCTTCACACTCCCTTTTACTTTTGTTTTTGGGATGTTACACATGTCTTATTCAAACATTATTCATTATACTATTCATTCAATCTATGATGCAAGCATTAGACCTAGTTAGCTTTATGTGTTAGAGGCTAGGCTTATACAATGTGTTGATTCTATGTGTGTTGTCAGTCAAGCAATCTAGTACTTAGTAGCCTAAGATGGTTAGATACTATCTTCGCAAAGGCTTTTGCCTTTGTGTGAAAAAGGTGAGAAGTACACCTAGCAAACTGGTTGAATTATAACTGTTAATTTATAGTATGGTCATACTTGAATTAACATGTTGTAAGGATACTTGTTTAGACACAAACAATTGTTATTCATTCATTCAATTTATTCAAACTTGTATTCATGCTGTGCTTATGATACATATCTAGTTAGGCTATAGTCTGCATCCTTTTTACACTTATTATTTAAACTTAGTGTGTGAACTCACCAACTATGCAAATAGTTGACAAACTCTATTTTACATGTGTAACAGGATAAGAAAACATGATGAAGACATAAGATAGGACTAGTGACCTAGTTTAAACAGTGAAACAAATGTATAAACTTATCAATTGTAATACTTTGATTATTCAATTCATGTAATATTTGTTTATTATTCAATGAATGATGTGTTCGTTTTGTAATAATGACGCTTTAAATATTGAAACGTATAATAGCACCATGAGCTAATGAACAGTCACGTTCGCGCCCCAACGTATTCCGCCGTCGGTCGGGGTGTGACACAACTCATTTAATATTATGATGTTACCCATTTCAACCCATTATACTACAATTGTTTACCCAAATCAACTCATTCCTTTTGACATTGGTAAAAATTGTCACATCTAATTTTTATTTGGGGTTATTTTTTTTTATTATGGAATAAGTATTGGATTATTTCTTATAATGAAATCATGTACTTTGGTTAATATTTGAAGTTGTCGTTGTATTTATATGAAATTATAGGCTTAACCTATTAATACGGTTGAACCGCCTAGTACAACCCAGTATAACAAGTACTATTTTTAAGTCAAATCTGATAGACTGATACTAATGAAAAACTGGTTTTGAAAAATTGCATAAAAAGAGAGATTTAAATTTAAGAATCTTAAAAAATATATCCCAAGATCCCGTCACTATCAAAAAATACGAATAAAAGAAAACTCATAAAAATACAAAATACCGTTGTTCTCTACCTTGTTTTTAATACATGGGTTAGGTTAACTTAAATAAGTCTCTTAACCTAAAAAGCCTGAGAAAGATCTTGAGCCATTAGATCATTAATCAATGGCTATGATTAAATCAAGTTGTTGGAGGGTATTTTAGTAATCAATACTTTTGTTGACTTTTTATCAAGTTCCCTCATTTTATTTAAACGTTCGTAACTTTTACATACGAAATTATTTTTTGAAAAAAAATATACCATAAAAACAAGCATTTTTTTATCTTCAAAATTAGTAGTGTATTGCTATAGAAAAAAATTTGTTTTTTTAGTTCATTGTGTCTTTTGTGAGGTCATTGTGTCTTTTGTAAATGTCATTGTGTCTTTTTTGTTTATACTCAATGTTGTGTTTTCATGAACATTTTAAGACACAATGATGCGCATAATATATTATGTCAAGTAATGATGAAACAATTACGAATATGAATAACACAATTATCTTTAAAAGACACAATTGCTTATAATAAAGACACACAGACAAGTATGAATAATTTTGTAAATGTCATTGTGTCTTTTTGTTAGATCATTGTGTCTTTTATGTTTCTTTTCAATATGGTATTTTCCTGAACAATTTAAAACACAATGATGTTGCAGAATATACAATGTTAAGCAAGGATGACACAATGACGAGTATGAATAAAACAATAATATTTAAAAAAAAGACACAATTATCTGTAAAAAATCACAATGATGAGTATAAAAACTTTGTACGAGTCATTGTGTCTTTTGTATAGGTCATTGTGTCTTTTGTACATGTCATTGTGTCTTCTATGTTTACGCTCAATGTTGTGTTTTAATGAACAATTTAAGACACAATAATGTTGCAGAATACATAATATTAAGCAAAATGACATAATGACGAGTATGAATAACACAATGATCTTTAAAAAAGACACAATTACTTTTAAAAAAGACACAATTACCTGTAAGAAAAACACAAAAAGATAATTATACACAAATATTTAAAAAAGACACAATGACGATAATTAGACACAATGAGCTGAAAAAATTTCATTTTTATAACAAAATTATACTCATTTTAAAGATAAAAAAATCCTTGTTTTTATGATATATTTTAAAAAAAAAACATAATTTCGTATGTAAAAGTTATGAACGTTTAAAAAATTTGGGGGGAAAGTGGTTATGACTAAATTACCCTCTAACAACTTTTCCCACTAAAATTTTAAAAGTTTCATCTTAAATTTAATCCTATGATCTAATGGCCAATAATCATTCTTAACCTTTTTAGGATAAGAGAACTATTTAGTTGAACTCAATCCTTTAATACATATAATAGGTAGCTTTCTATATGCCACTGAGAAAATTTTTATTTTATTGGTAAAAAGTTTTTGTTATATTTATGAGTTTCCTTTTTGTTTATTATTATTTTTTTGTCATATATGTATGATATTTTTTATTGAAATTATATGTTGTTAATTGTTAAATACTCTACCAGAGTTTAAATTTCGGACATGATAGAAAATTAAGCTTAATACGAATGGGTTTGGGTAAGTTTAAGGTTGAACCAGTTTAGCTAAACAAGACAAGTTAGTATCAACTTTGTATGCACACGGGTTGATTTGTTTAATTCTTTTATATGTGTTTAATTATTTTTAATTGTATTTTATGTTAACTTGGTTATGTAATATGGTTTAAATTCTGACATAAAGTAGTGTAGGCATCAGCTAGATGATGTAACTAGAAGCATGTAACATTTCTGGTTTTAAAAAAAAAAATGGTTAAAAATAGTATAGAAACCGACAAGTGTTTTCTATAACGAAAATCGTTACATTCATACACAGTCAACTACGGATAATTAATATATATATTAAAAAGCAACCCAATTGAATAGTAAAATACTTATATTATATTGAAATAGTAATTAGTTAAAATATATAGATATAGATATATACACCTATTTCAATATAATATACGTATTTATTTATATATATATATATATAATTAAATAGTATGAATACTATAGTGAAAAAACATGGTTCTTTCTAGGGTTTCAGCGGTGTTTGAAGAAAATAACCGTAATTTATTTGTTCTCATAAAAAATCGATGTTTATTTAGAGATTTTAGTTTTTTTTTTTAATTTCAGTCAATTGGTTGTTGGTGAAAATGATTTTGTGAGTAATTTTTTTTATTATTTTTGTAACATGTTTTTAGGGATTTCGTATGATTTTATTTTTTAATGAGAAATTAGTATAAAGTTCGTGATGAAATATTTGATTTTGCTATGTAACTTATACTTTTGGAAATGATATATAATACCCATTATCAAGACCCGCCGCAACGCGCGGCGGGAAAAAACCTAGTTGATAATTAAACTGTTTACACGTAGTCACCTATAGTATTTTATATTCAACGAGTAAAAGAGACCCGCGCGTTGCGGCGGGTGGTGCGATTAAAAGTCGCATGTTACAGCATCACAATACGATTAAACTAAACTTTAGAAGTCATAGTGGATTAATTATAAATATTGAAACGTATATATAAAATAGTATTATGCCCTATACGTTACGATAAAAGAATTATAAGAATGTCAATATTTAAAAAGTATACAAATAAAATTTACGTATAATTTTATCCGACGTCCGTTACGGTTGAATAAAAACATATTATATATTACCTAACTCGTTTCCAAACACAATTTACGTCGAATCCTACGGCAACTTGTAACAACCGGTTTTCAATAATAAAATGTATTTGAAATAATCGTTAATTGAACGATTTTTATTGTTACAAGTTGAAAGTATGTGAGAAATCATGAACGTGGGAGAAAACCGTGCGCGAAACGGAGTTACGGATTGTCCGGAATCGCGAAACAAAGAAAATTTCAAAGATATTGTGTTTTGGGACTCTTCGCGGTACGCGAAGATGTTTCTGAGGTCCCTTCGCGGTACGCGAAGGCACAAAAATATCTTAGGACTCCGGATTTCTTCGCGGTACGCGAAGCATTCTTTTGTCCAGCTTCGCGGTACGCGACGGGTAGGGCGGTTTGACAGATTTCTATTCTTATCAGATTAAAGCATAAGAGTTTTTAAAAACTCTTTCTTTCGACTTTAACGCACCCAGGGACGATCTGATCGAATTTTTATCACCAAATCACAGTTTTGAAACCATCCAGATGTTCGGATCGAGCTAGGGTTCGATTCTACAACTCCTGATCATCGTTTTCATCCGAGAACTTCGTTCAAAAGGGTAACAATTCGATCTCTCCTACTAGTTTAATATTGTGTGGATTAAATCTAGTTTTGAGTGTGTTATTATGATTATGGGTATTGATTATTGCCTAGTTGATAACTAGGGATTGTTAGAAACGAAGAATTTGATGTTTTGGTGGTTAAATCTTCGTTTTGAAGCCGGTATAATGTCCGGTTGTTATGAAACCCATATCATGTTGGGATAACTAGTAGGATGGGTAAATTGTTGTTTTGAAATATATATGGATTATGATCCATGGGTTAAATGATTATTTTGATGAATTGATGTTAAAAATTGTTAACAGTTATGATCATAAATGAATTTAATTAAAAGAAGTGATTGAGATCATAACTAATATAATGAACATCAATTATTTGATGAAATGCCTAAGGAAGGCATGGGATATGATTAATTGACTAATACTTGCTAAATATAGTAAGATAAAGCCAATTATGTGAGAATTGACTTTGAGGAAGTCAAATCAGTCAAGTGCGTTAAACTTGATTATATGTGTTATATGTATTGAACATAGTTGTATATGTGTGAATATGCAACTAGGTGTTGGTGGTGAAAGTCAAGTGACGATTCACAGAATTGGAAAGGAGGTTGTAGGAAATGAACAACCGTATGAACCAAGTAAGTTACCCAACTTACTGTAACATTACATATAAGCAGTAGAATGAGTCTATTTGCGTGCTTGAAATATGTGAATGTTGTTAAATATGTGATTGAAACTATGGGATGAGAAATCCTTTAGTTTGTGTTTGTCAAGTTTCCATGGGAAACGTATATGCAATATATATGCATTAGAATAACCGGATGAACCGGTGACTAATTAATATGATCTGGTGTTGATAGAATGATGGTGCATAACTTGATTAATGAAACTAATGAATTAAAAGACCTATGAGAAGTCGTTATTAGTTTCAAAACGAATGTTATGCTTGTGTGGTATGCATAGTATAAATGCATTAAAATTTAGCCGAATGAGCCGGTGAAATTGATTTAGTTGAACCACAAATGTGTGGCTAACCGGTTAATTCGGGAATTGAATTATTTATGACTCCACAATGGTGGATAGCTAGAGGTGCTAGCAATTGTCTTAGATGGAAGGACCGGTGGGTGAACATCTTAGACTTAATATGTATGACTCCACAATGGTGGATAGCCAGAAATGCTGACAATTGTCTTAGATGGAAGGACCGGTGGGTGAACATCTTAAGACTTGAAATATTTATGATATCACAATTGTGTGAATAGTCAGAGGTGCTGACAAATAGCCATGGTGGAAGTACAAGAATGTGAACACCATAATGTAATTTTGATTAAACTATTGTGACCAATAGTTGATGATTGGTAATATGATATTATTACATTGTGAGAGTCAATTCGAATAGAAATGACTCAGCTTGAATTTGATTGTGAAAAATGTATTTTTACATTTTGTTGTCATGACTCCACAATGGTGGATAGCCAGAGGTGCTGGCAATTGTCTAGACTTACTATTTATGACTCCACAATGGTGGATAGCCAGAGGTGCTGGCAATTGTCTTAGACGGAAGTACCGGTGGGTGAACATCCTAAGACTTGAACTATTTATGACTTCACAATGGTGGATAGCCAGAGGTGCTGGCAATTGTCTAGATGGAAGGACCGGTGGGTGAACATCTTAGACTTAATATATGTATGATACCACAAATGTGTGGATAACCGGGTAATCCGGGAACTAAATTGTTGAAACCACAGGTGTGTGGGTAGTTGGTTGAGCCATATATATATATATGGTGTTTAATTTAGCCAGAGGTGCTGGCGATAGAGTCGAATTAGATAATATAATCATATTTGTGAAAATGTCCCATAAAGGGAAATAAATGCACAATGTGTGTTGTGTGCAAGTAGGGGTGTTCATCGGGTCGGATTACGAGTTATTCGAGTTAATCGAATCGGGTTATTCGGATTTTAAAATTTTTGGATCTGACCCGAAACCCGACCCGACCCGAAATGGAACGGATGACATCCGACCCGAACAACCCGAACAAACATTCGAGTCGGATTTCGGATATACCCGAACAACTCAAAAAACTCAAAAAACTCGAACAACTTGTATGCTAGCTGGTTCACGTCTTCAGACATGCTTCAGATCACGTAAATGGGCCTGCAAATTAATTGGGCTGGTCCAAATTACTAGTTTTTAAACGAGTTATTCGGAAACCCGAATAACCCGAACAACCCGAATTTGCAAAATAACAAAACCCGAAATCCGACTCGAAATCCGAATTCCTATTTCGAGTTCGGATATATCCGACCCGAACAACCCGAATTACGATTCGAATCGGTTTTTTCGGATTTCGGATACGATTCGGGTTTCGATTTTTTTCAAGTTTCGAATTTTTTGAACACCCCTATGTGCAAGTTGATGTTTGAATATGATATATTGTTTTCTAGACGTGATAAACATCCATATGATATGTATGTGGATGTGTTTGAATGAATTGTGGGAAATTAGGAGGGGTTACTTACTTAGTTCTAACGAACTAATTGTGACCTTATATGTGATGTTACAGGTCAAAGATAGATATGCATCGGGCGATCAGATCGGGCACGTTGTGAAGCAGAACCAAACGTTATGTAAAGTATGTGGTAGTATTAAACTTAAACACACCAGTTTTTATTAATTATAAACGTAAATGATTTGAAATTAAGTGTGTTTAAATTATGAAATGTTAATTTCACGCTTCCGAACATGATTTTCGATAAAGTTTAAACTGGGACCAAGATTGGACACGTGTAATCGTGTGCAAAGTTTGGGTGTTACACAACTAAAAACAAATATAAAATAAGGACGAAAACATGTTTTATTTGACCCAAATCATTTCCGGGAAAAATTTACATCAAAATGCCAATCAAACATGAATTTACACTGACATATACATAAAACTAAGTATGTAATAAATTAAAAAATTTACTTTTTTTAGAAACTTTAGAGACTCATGTGGGACAAAATGATATTTGACAAAGGTTCATTAATAAAAGCTTCAACCTCTAAATCAAAGGTATAATAGTTAAGAAACAAAAATGTAAATCTGAAACTTTACAAACTCCAACGGATAAAAATGATATTTTATAATTTTTTAAAAAACTTAATAAACTAAAAGTGTAAACTTGAAAGGCGGAGGATTCACTTCAAAATATAATTATATTTAATAATAAACTATAATTATAAAACTACTAAATGCAAATTTATACCGATACAAACATAAAAATAAACACATAAGAAATTATTATTTTTTAAGTTAAGGAACAAAATAGACAAATTCAAAACTTTAGAAACTCATAAGAATCAAAATAATATTTTATAACTATTTTAAAAAGTTGATGGGTGAAAAGTGTCAACCTTGAACCAGATGTAGAACAATTAAACATTAAAAAGTGGAAACTCTAGCGGATAAAACGACATTTAATAATTTTCTTTTTAAATTTAAATTAATAGATTTAAAGTGTACACTTGAAAGGCTGATAGAAATTAAAATGTATAAATAAAAGCTCATTAAAAAATTTATTATATATTAATTAATAATATTAAATATAATTATTATAAAAACTCTACCGCTTAGCCAAGGAAGATTAGCTTTTTTTATTTTTATTTTTTTTTATTTTCTATGTATAGAAAAGCTATAATGTAAAAGAGAAGGCTGTGATAAGTTGTACATGATGCCTCTGTATTTGCACGATATGAACAGTAACATTTGTGAGATGCGCCGACTTTACCTTTTAACATATATATAAGGGTGGTGTTAAACTTACACCCCAAAATAATGTCTGCACACCCCTCAAACGCCCCGTAGTGGACACTACGGGGCGTTTAGGTACGGATTGTACTATCTCGGTCAAACGACAGGTACCATGATTAGACCTAAACGACCCGTAGTGGCCACTACGGGGCGTTTTCGTACGAGGTTCTGCAAAAGCTTCCGACATGTCAGTTGATTAGACCCAAACGCCACGTAGTGGTCACTACGGGGCGTTTAGGGTTATCCCTAAACGCCCCGTAGTGACCACTACGTGGCGTTTAATGTTTAAAACGTGACAAATAGTTTGTAACTTACGAATTCATCGCCCATATATACACACATACTGAGTTACAATATCACACATTCCCTCTAATCACTTTCCAAATACTTGAACCAGTTTCTCTTGTTTCGTTTAATAAATATCTACACTCTACAGCCGTATTTTTTATTTGAAATATGTCTTGGTGGGACGGAGACTTTTTCTTTGGTCAATATGTCTTGGTGGGACGAAGACTTTTTCTTTAGACCTCGTTTACGACTTCAAGGTTAGTAATCCGACCCGTTTAAACATGGTGGATGACCGGGGGTTGGGTTTTTGAAGCAAACGGGACCCCGTTTCCACGTTTGGAGCACAACGGGGCGTTTGCCCCTTCTGGTTCAAAACAAACGCCCCATATGGGCCACTACG
Source organism: Mikania micrantha (assembly GCA_009363875.1). Classification (NCBI taxonomy): domain Eukaryota; kingdom Viridiplantae; phylum Streptophyta; class Magnoliopsida; order Asterales; family Asteraceae; genus Mikania; species Mikania micrantha. The sequence goes on along the minus strand of CM018697.1, from coordinate 6,852,772 downwards.
GGGCGTTTGCCCATTCTGTTATTATTATTTATTATTTATTATTATTGTTATTATTATTATTATTTATTTATTATTTATTATTATTGTTATTATTATTATTATTATTAATAATTATTTATTATTTATTATTATTGTTATTATTATTATTATTTATTTATTTATTATTTATTATTATTGTTATTATTATTATTATTTATTATTTATTATTATTGTTATTATTACTATTATTATTATTTATTATTTATTTATTTATTATTTATTATTGTTATTATTACTATTATTATTATTTATTATTTATTTATTTATTATTTATTATTATTGTTATTATTACTATTATTATTAATATTTATTTATTATTATTATTATTGGTTATTATTATTATTTTATTATTTTATTTATTTATTATTTATTATTATTGTTATTGATTACTATTATTATTAATATTTATTTATTATTTATTATTATTGTTATTATTATTATTATTAATATTTGTTATTTATTGTTATTATTTATTATTACTATTATTATTATTTATTATTTATTATTTATTATCGTAATTTGTTTTATTTGTTCATCCTTCAGATATGTCTTCTTCTGATGAGATGGAGATTGCTGGTGACGATGTGGGACAGCCGCATGTTGATGATCTAGATGTCGATCATTTCGACGAGCTTATGGACCATCCCTGGTTGGCATTTCCTCAGGGGACGAGCGCGCGTAGGAGGCGCGATCGTCTCCTGAAGAAGGAGATGGGCAACCAGAAGGCGATTGACTACGATCTGCTGGCCGAGCTTGGCCAGCAGGAGAGGATGACTGCGATCATTGGCGAGGACACGCCATGGTCTCGTCTGTTTGAGATGACGTATGCTCCACAGTATCGACTTATCACTGTGGAGTTTCTTTCGACATTTAGGTACAGGCCTCAGCCTCCTGATTTCCAGCCACAGCCGGGTACAGGCGCAACCGGCAGAGGTTTCCTTTAGACTCTGCGGGGCCGCGTACCATTTGTCTTTGGTCGAGTTTGGGAGCGTCCTCGGTTTGTACACCGAGGAGGAGACTCATATGCCGATCTACACGACGGCTATTCATACAGCTGACGACGCCGTCGTCAGTGCTTGGTGGCCTCGGATAGGCGACGACGCCTTTGTCCGCAGCGCCTGGGTCACGCGTATTCGTGACCCGCTCATTCGATATTTGCACCGGTGCATTGCCTCGTCTGTTACAGGACGTGGCATGAGCCAGGAGTGGTGCACTTCACAGGATTTATTTTTTTTGTATTGTATATTGAGTGGGAGACCGTGCAACCTTGCACGTTGTCTCGCCGAGTACTTTAGCACGTATTACCACCGTCAGGAGAGGGGGCTGATCTTCGGGGGGGTGTATGTGACCCGTATTGCTCGTTTTAACGGGCTTATAGATATGGAGCCTGCCGGTATGGAGGCCTTTCATCCAGTTCGTTTAGATCGACGGACAGTGCTTGGCATGCATATCGCGCAGACATTCCCACGGGTCGGGCTTCGATTTTCGCTCCAGAGGGGGGTCATTTGGCAGCCGGGCCCAAATGATCTCCATTACAGAGACGAGGACCATATGCCTGTGTTCCCAAAGCCGCAGCCACAACCACAGCCGCAACAGCAGCCACAACAGCCGCCACCGCCGCCGCGGCCGCCACCACATGGCGAGGGGGAGCCGCATCAGGATGTGCCACATCAGCATCCTGAGCGCATATACAGAGCGGTGCGGCTTCCCGCTCGTGTCGAGGCTATGATACAGGGGATAGCTGATTCGACGCAGCAGCTCATCCAGCAGCATGAGCACATGCAGCAGCAGCTCGAGCTCATGCAGCATCTGTTACAGATACAGCAGCAGCAGACGCAGATCCTACAACAGCAGGCTGAGCAGAGACATACCAGCGAGCAAATGACGCGACGACTGGATCGGTTGGAGGATCTGATCTCGTGGCATGTGCATGTCGAGCTTAGGCATGCAGAAGGTGAGGGTATTCAGCTTCCTGCAGTTCCTCGGCCACGAGATTATCCTCCTCCACCTCCACCTCCACCTCCACCTTAGTATTTTCAGTCATATTTATATTTGTTAAACAGACACTTGTATTCATGTTTATAGTTTGTATATATTTGGTTGTTTTGGTTGATGATGCGTGCATATATCTGGTTGTTTTAGTTAGTGATGCGTGTTTATTATTTAAATATGTTTTGTTGGTGATACGTGTTTATTATTATATGTTTTCTTGTTGATGCGTGTTTATTATTTAAATATGTTTTGGTTGGTGATGCATTATTTATCGTATTATTCTGTAACATCAGTATGCTTAAACAAAGAACGTCATTCATATATCAATTATTTAATATATTTAAATTTTAATTAAATCTAAAAATTAAAAACATTTTTAGCTTTCAAAACTAAATGTTTTAAAAAACAATTAAAAAATAAACGAACTGAGAGACCGTAAAAAATAAAAAACAAGTTTTAAACAAAAAAATATTTGATTTTTACAAACAAAAAAACATGCGTTTAAAAAAATAACTAAACTTTTACGTACGAGAGATACGTCGTCGTAAAGTATAAATGCTACGAGAGATACGTCGCAAAATACGCAAAATATAAAAATAGTTTTTAAACAAAAATTTTATATTTTGTTAATATTTTTTAACAAAAAAACTATATTTTTACACCCCAAAAATCATACCCAAACCCCCCAAATCACACTCAAACGCCCCAAGCTGCTGCGTTTGTTTTTTTTAACCCTATACGCCCCGTAGTGGTCACTACGTGGCGTATAGGTCCTGAAAAAGCTGACAAAAGAATTCTGTCGATTAAGGTTGTCAGTCTGTGGCTCAAACGCCCCGTAGTGGCCACTACGGGGCGTATGGGTGGCGGCGGGGTGTTGAATTAAAATTCTGGGGTGTGTAGATAACCCCACCCATATATAAATGTTTGAAAAAAAAAATATTTTTTCAACTAGAGTTTCATTGAAAAATAAACTGTCTACACTCTACACGTACTTTTATGACCGTTAAATCCCATCAAATCATTGGCAAATTTATTCACCTACGTCCTACATATCAAAATTCAAACATAATACAACTTTATCATGCTCCAAAATCACATACTAGTTACTAGAGGTGCTCAAATCGGCTAACCGGTCGAAAACCAGTTTTGGATTAACCGAACCTGTTAACCGGTCAAAGTCTAGTAATCGGTTTTTTTCAATAACCGGTTCAGTTAATAACCGGGTTCGGTTAATAACCGGTTTTTCAACAAAAATCGAAACCGGTTAACCTTCAAATAACCAAATTTTGTAGTGAGTTGGACCGGTTAACCGGTTTGGTCTCTTGAAACCTCAAACCAGTCCTAATAAACCGCCGGTTTTTTCAAAAATCTATAACTGATTGCAATAACCGGTTTCTAACCGGTTACGAACCAGTGCCGGTTCAATTAACCGGTTTTTTTGCATCTCTACTAGTTACCACCCGTCCACCCCCATTTTTCAATATATTGCAAACTCATAAATCTATAACAATAAAAATTAAAAAAATTAAAATAATTATATATCTGTTGTTTCCTTTTTAAAAAACACTAACTTACTTATGGCATCTGAATGCGAAAAAAAATTCGTTTATATTTATTCGCTAAATAAATTAACGAATATAAACAAAAAATTTCGTTCGTTTAGTTAAAGGAACGAATATTTGTTTTATATTCTTCAATTTTTATTTGTAGTTTAACTATATCATTAAAACTAGAAATCTATGTTAGACTAAATAATTAAATGTGGCCCTTATGATTATTTAATTAAATAGATCAATTACCTAAATACCCCTAACAGATAGATAATTATTTGATGGACGTAATTATCCTAATTTATCCTAATTAGGGTTTCCCCTTGGGTGTATAAATAGAGACTAAAGGCTCATAATCAAAGGTTACTCACATAATCACAACATCACACATGATTTCTCCTCACCCTAAGAGAAATTCGTGAACCCTAACCGAGCCCTCTCTCTCATCTAACTCCATCCTCACCATACACCCTAAATGGGAACCCGATCGGATCGTCATCTCTCAAGAAACGATATCTGGAATCAACAACGCATTCACTGGATTCACATGTTTCATCTAATCTCTATTTCATTACTGTTTTCGTATTCATGTTTACATCTAAACCAAAGGAATCGATCCAACAATCTAATCATTTGGAATTTGTATTTTGCTAAAAAATAGTAATTTGAAACTAAAATATTTGAAGGATAAGTTTAGATAATTTTAATTGCGATTATTAATTCTAACTTTTACTTTGTTTTTATGATTATTTTTTGATTTTTATATCACGTGTTTAACTTTATATTTATGCAAAATATTATCTCTAATTTTTAAGGTTGATAATGTTGATTTTTATTTTTCTAAATAATATATATTCGTTTGTGTTCGTGAACAAATTCAATTTCTTAATAAACAAAGAAAATAATAATTTTCATTCGGTTAGTGTTCATGAACCTTTTGAGAACACGTTAAATGTTATATGAATGAACACGAGCAAGGGTTCGTTCGTGTTCGTTTGTTTCTTTACAACCCTAGTATTTATACATTGCTTTCTATTTTGTGTTAATATGTTTATTATTATTTTTGAGCGGCAGAGGTCTTCATGTACCAGCAGAGGTGCAGACATACTCTCTAATGCGCGAGAACCATGAAATAGACAAACCCTTTCCCCCATTAAAATAAAACCGTAGTAAAATCTAAGCACTATCTTTCCCCCATTTGGTATCATGTTGAAAATGCCTTAAACATGGCTCGAACCTACGTCTCAATTGAGACTTTGCCTCTCACCTAAAGTTAAGTTATTTAAGTTTTTTTTTCTTCGTTTATTTATTAACTAGGTTATTAACCCGTGCATTACACAGATTTAATATAAAATATTAAATAATTAGTAATGAAAATTTGGCAATTATAAAACAATATTTTGATATAAAATGATTTTTACATATTAATAAATGTTTTAAGTAATAAAAAAGTAATTAAAAACTTTAAATCACTATACAAATGATATATGATATTTTAACGTGTAATAATTGATATCTTTGTAATTTTTATAAAAAAATAATATAAAATATAATTTTTGTAATTATTAAAGTTAAATGACCCAATTTAAATTAGCTTTAAAGATAACAGACAAAAAAATGTAATTTTCTTTATCATTTTTATTACTTCAGATTTTAAATAAATTAAAAAACGTCATTGGATGATAATAATCTCGTTGTTTAAAAAATCCTTTTATAGCATATTTTATTTAAAAAAAAATCATGTTTTAAGATAATTTGTTTTTTACATAAATTTTGTTTTTTGACAGTAAATTATTTCTTACTTTAAAAGTTTGATTTTAGAAAATTTCATATTTTATAAAAAAAATTTAAGTGTGCTTTATAATAAAATGATAAATAATATATTAGTTATTATATTATAATTATTTAATAAAAGAGAGAATATAATTCTTTAATAGGAGAGATAATTAAGTGGAATAATAAGGTGTCGACAAGTGACAATAATAGTGTAATAATGTGACAAGTGACAAAATTGTTACTCTTTTATTAGGCTCACTCCAACGCGCATTTTAGGAGGGAGCATTTGGCCCACGTGGAGATGACACTTCAGAAGGATGTACTGGAGTGCACTAAGTAGGCAGTTGCATTTCAATGAGTGCAATTGGGCAAGTGCAATGCATTTGGAGTTAATGTGGGCCCTATTTTCCAAAATCACCATAAATATATATAAAATAAAATTGTGATATGGAAGAGAGAGAATGTATGTGGGAAGTATGTGTTGGAGTTAAAAAGAGGAGAGAGAATGCTTGTAGGAATTATGAGTAAAACCTGATGTGACAGTAATGACTAAGATACATGTGGTAAATGCGTGCTTATTCATTGCGGGTAGTCTTATAAAGTATAGATATAGATGTTTTGTATTAATATATTTATTTATATTTATTTATTTTTTATTTTTTGGTATGTGTAGGGGCTTGTGGTGAGCAAGTCACCTGTTGGAACATGAGATACGTATAAATTTGAATTGTGCAATTCAATATAAACCACCAGAAACATCGTGGGTCAGGGTGGATTTCAATTTTCATTTTCAAACTCCTCATCAATTTTTTTGTTCCTATTGCAAAACTCCAAAGAGTAACAGGGGTGAAGACAAACACACACACAGTCCCACTTACTTATCATCATCTCCACAAGCTCTCATTTTCAATCTCCAACTTCCACTTCTTCACCGACATTCTTCAAAATCAATGCCTAATGATCATCGAAAACAGAAGAAATCAAGAATCAAATCACACCCATCAACCCCAACTTCCAATCGGATAACAGAATCCATGGAAAATCGTCTTCCACGCCGGAAAAAGCTATTCGGATTCCTGTCACTTGGATGTGGCCGGATTTCTTCGTCGGCGGTGATTGTTCATCCTCCGAGATCATCCCGGCCCGAGAAGAAGAGGAGGAAGAAGAAGAAAAGACGGAATGTTTGCTGTGCTCCGCCCGGCATTGGGTTTACATATGATGTAGCACAAAGTACAAGTTCTGATGCAAACCGAAGAAACCATAGACAGGTAGGACATGTTTGAGATTGCTTATTGAAGTTTAAAAAATTTTTTTGTTAAAAATACTTATTAACTTATTAGCTTTTAAAATGAAGTTTTTAAAAAAATGTTAATATTAGTTTTAAGATGTGAATAGTTAAAAAGTTAATAATTTGTTAGATCATGGGGTATGCCTCTTGGTCCAACCACTCCACGTAGACGTCATGTATGCACCCACAACAACCACTCACTCTACCACTTTTGGTGAAAATGCCCCTTAGTTGGCCACAAACATCCACTCCTCTCTTTCTCTGCCTCTTTCTCCCTTTGTTGTGGCCACACCCAACCCGCCCACGCCCCAAAGGGGGCGGTGTTCCACGCCATTTTTTTGCCTATTCACGCCCCAACCAAGGGGCACACCGAAGGGTCTTAGTATTAGCTTTTAAAAAAAGTGTTGAGATTAGTTTTTAATTTATTTTATTAAAAATAAAAAAAAATTTTAAACTTACTCAAAAAATTAAAACAAAAGGTCTTTTTGATATTACTAAATATCTTTTTAACTTATTTAATTTTTTAGAAGCAAATAAGTTAATAAGTTAGTTTCAAATAAAATCATAAAAATGCACTAATTCGTAGTCTTTTTTTCCACCATGGTCAAACAAAAGTCAAGCTTTTCATGATCTTACATTCTTACTGTTTTCTTCAGCGTTCTCGTGCTTCAAGGGGAGCCCCAGATCGTCAACAATCACTGAACACTGCACGCATTGAAGATGAGGGGTTTATAAGATCAAATGTGTCTGATTCCAGACAGTATAATCGTCTTCCTCGTCGTTCTCCGGGAGGAATCTCTGAGGTCTGAATCTCAGCTCTGTAAATGTTCTTTTTCAATCGAATAACAGTCCAGATCTACTGAAGTTCAATGTTAACTGTAAAATTTGCAGATTGTAATGATCGAACATAACCCGTTGTTGGATGGGAGAATTGAAGGTAGCGATCGATTTGGAGCATGGAGGATCAACGCAGATATCATGTCATATGAGGTAATTTTGATTTTTGACGACAATTACGTTTTGTTATGTTTTTATATTTAACTTTTTTATAACAAGTGTTGTTAGGTTGACTTGTTTTACTAATTTAATTAAAAAAGTTAACTTGATTGCTCGTCTAACTAAACATGTTTGACTTATTTAGTTAAACAGGTGAACGGGTCATATTTGAATTGACATGTTTAATACGTTTAAATTAAACATGTTAAACATTTATCCCGTTTAGCTAAACATTTTGACCATTTACACATTTGGGATAAAGGTTTGATTTTTTATTAAATATTTAGCTAAACATTTTGACTAGTCTAATTATATGATGAGTTTTTTGCTTAAGCGGTTTAATCTGTTTATTTTCGCCCACATTGCGGTACACACACATATAATGTATATGTGTGTGGTCCTCAAAGGGTAAGTAAAATTACATTAATTTTAACGTTATTTTACTTATTTTGTGAAAATAATGTTAAAAATGTTGAGATGATTGACTTTAAACGATAAGTATGAGCCCGGAAATCCTTTGGAGCATCCTTTCAATCTTAGCTAAAACACGGGTCAGGTTTGTTTTGTTAGGTTGACTTGGCAACCCATTTAACTCGAATGTCAACCTGTCAGCCCAATTACGACAATTTAAACCCGTATATTATAACACAATAATATGTTTAACAAGTTTACAACATCTTTACAATGTATCAACCCTTTTGACTAGTTTTGATAAATAGATGTTCTAGTTAAGGGTCATATCTTTAACACGAATAAATATATGATTTGTGTTTTGGTTGAATCACAAGCAAATTGTTGATAAAATTTCAAAAATTCAGCCCGTCAACACAACAGAATTGACATAACGAGGTATTTCCTTTGTTTAAGATTTGACTTTTGGAAAAGTCAAACCAATTCACCATTTCACGCAGGAACTTGTGGAACTGAGTGACAGAATTGGGTACGTTGATGGTGGTTTGCAAGAAGATGAAATACTTGAGTGTTTAAAAAGACCCAAGAAATCGTTTATCAAGTCCGTTGACTTCAACTCCAAAGTCAAAGACTCCAAATGTAGCATATGTCAAGTAAGTTCATATTATAAATTTAGATCTTAATTTTTATAAAACATATATCAATAATAAACGAAGGGATGAACTCTTGTTTTTTCGGCTCGAAAAACCCGAATTAGTGCATCTGAAAAACCCGAACAATCCAAATAACACTGTTTTTCCGGGTTATTTGGCTATCCTACCCGAAAAAACTAGTTTTTGCATATCCGAAACCCGACCCGAATCTAAAATCATATTATCTAACCCAAAAAACCCGAAATAGATTTCGGATAAGGTTTTTTCGGGTTTCGGATACGATTCAGATTTCGAATTTTTTCGAGTTTCAGATGTTTTGAACACCCCTAAAGTCAATAATAAACGAAGGGATGAACTCTTGTAGGAGGAATGTAAGGGAGATGAAGATTTGGGAAGACTTGAATGCGGGCATTACCATCATTTAGATTGCATAAAACAATGGCTTCTAAGGAAGAACGAATGCCCGATTTGCAAAACAGTAGCTAAACCCGACAAGTGATCAACCATCATGGGTCATATATATTAAGGTTTTACTTATGTTTGTTATGTTAATTTTTTTTTTGGGTCGTGTTATCATTCTTGGTTGCCGTTTGCAATAATTATATCATGGTATCTTGTTTCATTGAATTAATATGTTTGTTGCATCAAAATGTCATGTAGTTTGTTTGTAAATTATTAATTACCACGCGCTTACATTTTTGAAGATATAAGGCCATTAGACTATCAGATAGTACGCATTGGTATGTTGTTTCGTCAATTATGTTAGCAAGATTACTAGTGTACAAAGTAGCTCTGATTATGCATAAACCACCTTATATAAGAATTACCCAACCGATTTTGGCTTGAACTCGTTATAACTCATCATCGAAGATGGAGGTCTTTTCGATAATTATTTATATTATGTGAGAGACCTTAAATAAATTAAAGATATATCAAAGTTGATAAATTGATTTTCGTTAAGGGACCGATTTTCACATCAACTAAACAAACTTCAATTTTCCAAAGAAGGTGAGTTTTGTGTACATCCAAACCGGCTCATGATCCAAAACTAATCTGAAACCGATTTGAGTGAAACCAATTCAAATCTCATCCAATCCATCAATTTAAATGAAACCAGTTTGAAATCAATCTGATCTATCAATTTGAAATCGGTTTGATACCCCACCGTTTAAAACTAGTTTCAATCTAACTTTAGTATTTTTCCATGGAAACTGGTTCGGCCTAATCCGATTAGCCCATCTGATTAGCATTAACTGGCATTAACTCTCTAAACCCATCTGATTAGCCCAAAGTTCAACTAGGGGCGATTTAAAGGACATCCAGGTGAGGGAAATAATCTTGATCTTAATATTGGGTTCTGAACCAATGGGAGAGGAGGGTTTACCCATTCTAGGGGTTCCCATGCATCTGGTGTGCCCGCGTTTGACCTCTGTTCGGTGGGCCCTGTTAAGACAACATACGTGATATGTAGGATCGTCACCGTTAAAATAAATCTGATCAGGCCAAAATCCAGTTTTGAGTACCTCTAGGCTCTGGTCTACTCTAGGTTAGAGGTGCACAAATCGGGTGCAGTTCCGGTCAACAAAGTCAATACCCGGCTCCGGTTCCAGTTCCGGGTTTCGACCGGTTTTTGACCGGTTCCGATTTGGGTTTTAGCCGGGTACAGGTGGAACCAGTTCCAGTTTTCCTAGTTCCGGTTTCGGTTTTGGTTTTAATTTGTCTAAAAAACAGGACCCGTTTATACCATCGATTCGGATATGACCGGTTCCGGTTCCGGTTCGGGTTGCCGGTTCCGGTATTAGGTCTAGTTTTTTTGCCCACCTCTACTCTAGGTTACCCGTTAAATACAAAGCATAAATTGGGCCTGTAGAATACATATAGGCCAATCTTATGACATCCGTTGTGCCCAAATCGGCCCATTTTTAACTCGTAAAAACCCCGCTACTTTTGCAGTTTGCTCTCTCTTCCCCTAAAACGAACCTTTTAAGCCGTCGCCTGAACCCAATAACCCGTCACCGTTGCCTGAATACAATCACCGCCACGTCGCCGTCTTCTGAACACAGTCATTGGACGCCGTAGACGTCGAAATTCTGTCACGCACCGTCTAACTTTCACTTATCTTCTTCATCGATGGTTGAAGACAAAGCATTGGATGTGGAGAGAGTGTTCATCGGAGGTGGATGCAATCGAATCGTCAACAATGTTTCATGGGGTGCTTGCGGTTTAATCTCTTTCGGTTCTCAAAACGCCGTTTCAATATTTTGTCCTAAGGTTGTTCTCTGGTAGTATTCTAACAACAATCCTTATACTCGTTAAACCCTAATATCATTCTTATAAAATTACAGATTGCGAAGATACTAACGACACTACCAGGCCATAAGGCATCCGTGAATTGTACACATTGGCTTCCAAGCACAAAGTTTGCATTCAAAGGTATTTTTTTATGATAAACATTTGTTTTGTTGTTTAACTTAATTTGTTGTAACTTGTAATTAGTTTTATTACAAACATACATTCTTACGTCTGGTTTTGTTTAGTTTGGACTTGGGAACTGGCTGTGTAATCCGAACTGGTAGTTTTATATATTTCTTTCCACTTTTGGGTTATGTAGCTATGCATATGAATAGACCTGACAATATTAACCCAAAGCAAGATAAATGAGTTGGTTTGGGTGAACAATTGTTGCAATTTGGGTTGAAATTGGTAGCATCATAACATATAACATATAATGTTATCTAACCCGACCCAACCCGCCTATTTTGCCGGGCTTACATATGAATTATAATCATGGATATCTTTGTTATTTCAAACTTTTGTTAACAAACTAATGATTTTGAAAAGAGTTAAAAAAAATGGCCCAACAGCCTAATTACCAAAATCAAACCATCAAACTGCCAAACTGGTAAACTATCCCACCCAAGCCGACCGGTTTGGTTTCATGTTCCAGAATCATAGTTAGCGGTTGTGAGTTTTTTGGCCCATAATTACAATAAACACCCATAGTTAGTGGTTGTGATGTAGATACTAAGTCTGCAGTCAAACACGTTAAGTTCATAAATGTCTTAAACATGACCCGGACATTCTATGTTTTTGTAGCCACTGGGTGGGAGAAGCACTATTTACTCTCGGGAGATGCTGAAGGAGTTGTTATTCTTTGGGAGTTTTCTTTAGCGGAAAATGAGGTATTTGCTTGATAGTTTTATTGCTAATACATTCAAAGATGTCAACAGCCATTTGCAACCGACATACAAATGAACAATCTTCTTAAATCGTGAACAAATATGCGCATCTTCTTTTTAATAATGCTTTATTTTTTACACTGTATTTAATGATCAAGGAGAAAGGAGCAATTACTCTACATTGTGTAAGGCATAAATATGCTAAAGTAACTTTTAGTTAATTACAGATTCTCCTGGTTTCACACTTTCACTATACGGTTACTTTCTCTTAGCTGTTGTTGAACTTTGTTTATAGTGGAAATATGTATCACAACTGCCAAAATCATACAAGAAAGGTGTTACCTGCATTAATGCAATTGTGACATCTCAAAATGAAGCATTATTTGCATCTACCTCTTCAGATTGTGTAGTTAATGTTTGGAAAATAGATCTACCTGTTTTTGGAGGTTAGTGATAGTATAAAATATAAGTACCATCATGATTTATGTGCTTATCACTTTGATTAAAACTGAATTTTGAATAAATTTCAGGTGATTGTACAATTACATCTTTGGATACTCTTGCTACTGGTTTAAAACCTATGGTTACACTTTCACTAGCAGAATTACCAGGAAGTACTACACACCTTATCTTGGCAATGGGGGGACTTGACAACAAAATTCATTTGTATTGTGGTGAAACAAAAGGGCAAGTATGTAATATCTCATATATATATGACTCTGTATTCATGCATATATCTTATTATCACTTCTTATAAACTATATTCTTGTTTTTTTTTGTAGTTTCTTCGTGCTTGCGAGTTAAAAGGACATACAGATTGGATCAGAAGTTTGGATTTTTCATTACCCATGTCAATAAATGAAGAACCACATAATCTTCTTCTTGTTAGTTCTTCGCAAGATAAAGGCATACGCATATGGAAAATGGCTTTATGTGATTCCATTAGTAATTTTGACAAAAAGAAAGCTGAAAACACTTTGGCTTATTACATAAAAGGACCTGTCTTTATAGCAGGTTCATTTTCCTATCAAGTATCTTTAGAATCTCTTGTGATCGGTCATGAGGATTGGGTATATTCAGTAGAGTGGCAACCACCTTTATTAATGGAAAATTGTTCATGTTATCAACCTCAAAGCATCTTATCTGCATCTATAGATAAAACTATGATGATCTGGAAACCTGAGAGAACAACAGGTATTTGGGTCAATGTGGTCACTGTTGGGGAGCTTAGTCATTCTGCTCTAGGGTTTTATGGTGGGCATTGGAGCCCAAATGGTGATTCTATAATCGCTCATGGCTATGGTGGATCTTTTCATCTTTGGAAAAATGTTGGTAATGAATTTGATGATTGGAAACCGCAAAAAGTCCCATCTGGACATTTTGCTGCTGTGACAGATATTGCATGGGGGAGGTATGGTGAGTATTTGATGTCAGTTAGTCATGATCAGACCACTAGAATATTTGCTTCATGGTTTAACAAAGCTAAGTTGAAAGAAGATTTTGACACTTGGCATGAAATTGCTCGCCCTCAAGTTCATGGTCATGATATCAATTGTTTAGCAATAATTCAAGGGAGAGGAAACCATAAATTTGTAAGTGGAGCCGATGAGAAAGTTGCTAGGGTTTTTGAAGCCCCACTATCATTTTTACAAACATTAAATCATGCAACTTCACATTTGCATGATGACCTGCAAGTTGATGTTCAGGTTTTGGGAGCAAATATGTCTGCTCTTGGTCTATCTCAGAAACCCATTTATGCTCAAGGTAAGCGTTGAAATCTTTTTTGAAGCTGCCATGTTATTTTACCAGATTGATGCCATGGTTTGTATGCGTCTGTGTGTGCAGCCTTGAATGAGACAAGAGACAGAAATGCTAATGAAGGTTTTGACACACTTGAGAGCATCCCAGATGCAGTTCCATCAGTTTTGACTGAACCACCAATTGAAGAACAATTAGCATGGCATACATTATGGCCTGAGTCCCATAAACTTTATGGTCATGGGAATGAACTTTTTTCACTATGTTGCGATCATCAAGGGAAGCTTGTGGCCTCATCTTGTAAGGTATTGATATCAACTAGAGGTGGCATGATGGGCTGGGAAGGCAGGTTGGGTGATGAATCACAATGGACTCGGGTAAAATAGGTCGTTTTAGGATAAGTAATTACTCTTTGGGCTGACCCGTAAACTTTTTTTGTTCATTTGTTAAAAAATTTTAAATAAATAATTAATGCATCAATTGTGATTGCAAAGAGTTAAAACAATATTTTCACAGGGATAAGCTAAATCTTTCAATAACTTGATTTAAGAAGTTGTATACATTAAAATAAGTGTTTGGGTTTGTTGCATGCTCCATGCGTCGTATTTCCTTTTTTTGGCCAATTTTGATTATTAGATCCGGTTATAGTGTAATACAAACTGAATCTAACTTAATCTTTAAACAAATAGCGGATCTTACTTTTGGGATGTGGGTCCTTGTGATTCCTTTTACAGGCACAATCAATGTCAGTGGCAGAGATATGGCTATGGGAGGTTGGTAGTTGGAAGGTGGTTGGGCGGTTGCAGTCTCATAGCTTAACAGTAACACGAATGGAATTTTCTCATGATGACAAGTATCTTTTGGCCATCTCAAGGGACCGCCAGCTGTCACTCTTTTCTATAGATCGAACAGGTAAATGAAAGATCTTTTTAACCGTTTTAGAAATATTGACCTGCAAAAAAGGACATGAAAAGATAGAGGTAGCAAAATTGGTAGGTTGATTAACAGTGTCAAGATAGAACAAATGTTTTTGTAACTTGTCGGATCTGTCTACCTGCAAAAACTTTTTTGATATATTTTCTCTTGAATTTTTATAAATGTTTAACACAGGGCTGGTCCAACTATTTTGGGGGTCCAATGCAAATTCGAAACTATGGTTCCTTTTTCAAACTTCATGTCAATCATTAATCAAGAGTGTTGAATGGGTTGGTTTTTGGCTTGTCTAATTTTGAAGAATTTTAGGCCTATCCGTTAACCAAACTGCTACATATTAGAAATTTGTATAAGTGAACCAAATTCAACAAAATAAACTAAATTCAAAAAATATAATTATATAAATCGAACAAACCTAACAAACTGAATTCAAATACATATATTTATCACGTTTTCTTTTAGCAAAATAAACCGAATACAAAAAAATTGTATATTCTTTAACCCAAACAAAAACCAATTTTACAATACAGATACAATTAGGAACCAATCTAAAAACCAAATTTACAATTCGATTTAATTTTTCCGATTATGGATACGGTTTGGTTTTCATTTTTTTTCTATCTATCAATATAGTATTAGATTGTGTAATAAGGTAATTTACTAAGTAACTAATGAAGTAATTCAGTAATAAGATAATCAATTAACTAGACAAATCTGAAATACACAAACATTTGTTCAAAATCATGATGTGCGTCCCTTGTTTATATTAAAAAGTTAAAAAAAAATTTAATTAAATTATTTGTTAGGTTACTCCTAAAAAAGAATAATAATAGTAATGAAGAACATGTGATGAGCTTTAACTCAAGACCTCAATTATAAAAGAAAAATGAGCAATTTCATATATATCCCGCTTGTAAGCTTACAAAAATACATATATCCTGAAATCATGATTAGAAAGCATTGTATATTATGCTTTAAAAACTTATATGTTGGGAAAATATGTAAATTCATATGTTTAGAATGGGATATATGTAATTTTTTCAAGATCAAATACTAAACTTATTGATCTATGAAACCATTTTGTATAAATTATGAAAAAAATTAATACTATTGTGTTTTTTTTTTTTTTGAGAATTGGGGCCAGAAATTTTGGGACCCAAGTCCCCCACCTAACTTTTATCTATATACAGCCGGCCTTGGTCTAACGTTTAAACGAGCAGGTGTGCCCTCATGTTAAACATTGGGGTGAAATTTTTGTTGGAAAAGAATTTGCACCAAGACCTGACAATTCAGATCAAACTTGAAAAATGAAAGACTGACTATGTAATTATTATTTTTAATTTTATAAATAACCTAGAAAATAAGTTTAAGAACTATGTAATAGCAAATTTATAGTATTAAATTTCTTATTGGATTTTGTGTTTCACAGATGGCTCGGATCAAATCAGTTACCAGCTTATAACCAGGCAAGAGGCCCACAAAAGAATTGTATGGGCGTGTTCATGGAACCCACTGGGCCACCAATTTGCAAGCGGTTCACGAGACAAAACCGTTAAAATTTGGGGGGTGCAAAAGGAAGAACCTTATGTGCTGCAACTAATGACTCTGCCCACTTTCAAAGCCAGTGTCACCGCCCTATCTTGGACTAGATCTCACCACCAGAATGATGGGATTCTAGCCATTGGAATGGAAACTGGACTCATTGAGCTTTGGGGCCTCTCTCTTGGAAAATATGAACAAGATTCAAGTTTATTAGTGCCAAAAGCGTCTCTTTTAATCCAATTTGATCCGTTTATGTGCCATGTTTCATCAGTAAATCGTTTAGCTTGGAGAAACTTAGAGAAGATCGATGAATCTGATGATTTGCAGCTTGCCTCATGTGGATCCGATCATTGTGTTAGAATCTTCAAAGTAAGTTTTGTTTAGTTTGATGAATGAAAATTATATAAATTGATGTTAGTGTTAGAAAAATTTATCATTTGTTGTGTGTGTGTTTTTTTAATTTAATCTGTTGTGTAAAGAAATTGGTTCATGGTTTGACTATTCCAAGCCCAAGTCAAACATAACTGTTTTTGACTTATAGTTTGACATATATGCGTTCGTCCTCTCTTTACAAGTTACTAGCAGTGAAGAATTTGTTTTTAAATGTTCAATTTGATATGTTTTTTGAGTTTTACAAAAAAGAAAATACTAATATTATTCTATCGTTTTGTGGTTGATGTTTTTCTATTTGTTTTGTTATTCTGCAATCTGCATGATACATTTAATATTTTAATTATAGGCTGCTTAGCTGCTTTTGCCTTTTGTGGACTATGAGCCCAACAAACACTACATTCAGATGTTACATAATGGGCATATATGCATTGATAATATTAAATATATAATATTAACCATAAGTGTTTGGATAGGATTAAATATTGTTGTAAATGAGGGTTACCCGTATGTTGTGACGGTAGTTTTTTTTATTTAAATGGATAAAAATATGATCTTAAAAATCAAAACTCAGTTAATATAAACTAATCATTTTCTTGTAAACCTTTAAAGAATAAAACAAAAAACTTTTCAAAAATAATGGTGAAAAATAAAAACTATCTAAACTTGTATTATGAAATGCTATCCAATTAAAATTCTGCATAATAAAGTTTAGTCATTGTTATGTCAATTTACTCATTTGATCATAATGGTGTAGCAGCATTATGAATATCAAATAACAGAAAAAAAAAAACGGTCACAACGGTTGTCAATATGTTTCAAATAAATAAATAATAATGATAATAAATAAATAAATAATTAGGAAAAAAGCAATTTGAATTTTGAAGTATAGCAAAAAGTAGACCAGTTAAGTAAAATTATACATTTCTAAGAATTCAAGAAATAATTTAGGCAACTTATAGCTCTATACAAGTACAAACTACTATACCAAATTGTAAGTTACAAATATATGAAAAACAATCATTATCATTTTCATTTTCATGATATTCCATGTTTCATATACACCAAGGGATGTGACAACAAAAAAATGACGTTATGGGTCCCTTGAGACGAATGAAATAATAGTAAATCAAGTAAAAGTTTGAAGATACGTAAAACATATAAATTGAAATGGTTGAATTCTTATGACAGAAAGCCATAAATTTAGGTAACAATGATGGATCAAATATATGTGACCTCCCATCACCAATCAATCTTGAAGGAAATTTTTTAAAACAATTAAACATGACAAAATAGGTTGATGTTAAAATATATTTTAGGGTAAATGCCAACTAAAGAGTACCAATCAAGTCTCATCATTAGTCCGTTCAAGTTCTTTAGACTTTTTTAATTGATTTAACTAAAGTTATCTCTTAATGTTATTAATCTTTTAAAAAAATATATATTTGACTTGCAAAATGTGTTACACTTTACATATGTTAATACGTGTATTTATTTATGTGTGTTTAAATTAATGGCGTAGAAATTACAAGAATTTAAAAACCCGTACAGTTTTTAATGTTTTAAAGGTTAATAATTTCTTATACTTGATAGTTTAAATATTAATCTTTTCATTATAAAGAGTTGTATAACAAACAAACATAACAAAACAATCACTAATAAAAGAACATTAGATATATAAATAATGTAGATCTAGCGCAGAAAATCCGTGTAAATACACGGGTTAAACAATTGAAAAAATATAATTCAATAATCTCAAATAATAATAAATTGTTAATAATTATAAACTTATATTTTTAGATAAGATATAACTGAAATATTTTTAGGAGTTTATTAACTTTTACTATATTTAAAAATTATTTGTATACGAAGATTTATATATTTTATTATTTAGTTATATAATTTAATTATTAAAATTATTAATATTTATTATGAGAGATAGGTGGGAAATTTGTTTTCATATTTCACCACAACGCGACACGTGTCTCCTAATAATACTCTTTTATTAGAGTAGGTAGAGGTAGATATTTTAACATTTTTATAAAAAAATACATTTTATAAATCTCTAAACACTTCTTTAAACAATACAATTTAAATTTAAATTTTTGAATTTTGAAATTATTGATTGAAAATAGAAGGTTTGAATGATTTGATTTGATTTTCATTAATATTTAAAGAAATGTTTTTTTTAATCTAAAAGTTTGATTTGATTGTATTAAATGAAATTAATATAAATTTGACAAATGTGTCATGTTGGTAGTCTGAGTAGTCTCCATATGAAAAATGTGAGGTGAATAAACAATAAATATATTGTTATTATTTTATTATCAAGTTAGATGTATCATGGTATTCAAATGGTTAAATTTAGAAAAAGAATTAAATCAATGAGGAACTTAATTTGTTTTTGAGGTTAATATGTTTTTGATGAACTTAATTTGAACAGAATTTTTGGGGAAAGATTACATAGAAAAAGATTTTTACATGACAACAGTACAAACCAATTAAATTTGATATGTGACATGTTAAAAAAATAAACGAATGATAATTTAGTCATGACATCTTATTTTTTGTATTAAATTTTTATTTTTTTTACTAAATTTCTCTTTTTCTGGATTTTTTATACTAGATTTGTTGTGCTAAATTTTTGTTTTGTTGCACTTAATTTTTGTTTTTTGTACTGTATTTTTATTTTTTTGTATTGAATTTTTGATTTTTGTACTGAATTTTTTTGTTGGTTTTTGTACGGGATACTGTTATTTGTACTGTATTTTTGTTTTTATGTTTTTAACATGTCACATGTTAAGCTCCTGTTAATTTCTATTCTTTTTTGACAAAATTCTCTTTCTAGTGGACTTAACCCCGTAATTTTTAGATGTTTTTTGAGACGGTTTTATCAAAAACCGGCTCCAAAAAAAATTATAAAAATCAAACGTTTTTAATCAGCTTATGTGTTCCGGTGATTATTTTCGAAATCTATAATATAGTTACTAGGCGTTATCAAGATCACTTAGGTGGTGTTTGTTTTTATGAAAAAGAGATTCTAAACCTCTTTTGTCTGTGCCCCGCAGACCACAGGCAGATGAAGAGTGTTTGTTTTTTGGAAGACATTTTATTAAAAAAGGTCTGCGAAACCTCTTTTTCTTGCAGACATGAAACAACCTCTTCTCAAATCTCCCAACTTCTTCTAGGTTTACAAATCAGAAAGCGTGTCTCTCCCTTCTCGCATACCCATCGACGATTCCATCAAATCCCACCTGTGATCCACCATGAGCGGCGCTCCAAGGCCGGCGCTCCAACACCATCGAACACCTACAATCCCGTCGCTCCATCACCATCGAACACCTTCAACCGGCGTTGCTCCCCTCCACCTCCGACGGCTCAATTTTGGACAAATTTTGAAAGGTTTTCATTTTTTTTTTACAATTTTGGATCTAATATGGTTGTTTGTTCTTGATTACTTCTTGATTTGAGGATAATTTATGTTGTTTCTCTTCATCATCTTTGATTTGAGAATAATTTTGGATCTTTTGTTGTTGAAATCAAAAACTAATTAACGTTGTTGATGAATCAACTTGATGTTATGTTGGATCTTTTGTTGATTTGAGGATAATTTTTGATTTTTTGTTTGTTCTTCATCACTTTGATGTTATGTTGGATTGTGTTGTATGTTCTTCATCATCTTGATCTTTTGGATATTTTGTTTTTGATCTTTTGTTTGTTCTTTAGCATCTAGTTTATTGCAAAATTGGTATGTTGAATCAAAATTGGTTTATTATGCAAAATGGTTTGTTGAAATGGTTTATTGCAAAAAAATCAGTGTATTTAAATGTCTGATTATTTTAACAGTTTGCAGACGTTAAAAAAACACTTTTCTTTTTACAGATTGCAGACGTTTAGTCCAGCTCTTCGCCTCTTCTGCTGCAAATGTGGTCCGCAGACTGCAGACGTTTTACCTCTTCAAAAACAAACAGCACCTTAAAATAATATTATTATATAATATGCACAAATCGTCAATCACAATTACATACCACAAACCAATACAAATATACAAAAATAAACAAAACCAAATTCAAAATGATTGTCATGGCTGTGCAATTCTCACATGCTGTTCTTGCAAACTGGCTTCAACAGATGAATCTAATGCAATTTTTTGATATTGAGCGGTCAATAATGGCTTTGTTGCATAGTAAATAGGCTGAGTTGATTGATGAATATTAGATGAAACCCGAACAAGTTGCGGAGCACCTGCATTTGTTGTTCTACAGTAAACCGGTACCTCTGTTTTCATACCCTGAATGTAGTAGAACATGGTGTTCTGTCGATCCGTCGGCAGGTGGCGGCGGTAGTAAGATGTCACCGGAACCGCCACTGATGGGTGGTGGCTGATGTTTTGAAGTGGTGGAATGAATTGTGGTTGTTGGTGTTGTAACGGTTGACCCGGTGAGTCGAGTTGGGTTGATGATGGTTGGTTAGTTGAATTGTGGATCTTTTGTGGTGATATTTGATTAATTCTGGTGTTTAGATCACATGGTTGATTGTTGTAACCAGATGATTGAATTTGAGAAACCGGTGATGATTGATTGAGATTGCTGCAGTCATTCAAATTAGTGTAAATTCAATTTTTTAGTTGTTTCAATTTGTAACTTTTTATAAACATCAAACTCTTTTAAAAATAAATGACTTATAAAACATATATGAATTGGAAAATCATAAATAGATATGTTGTAACATTTTTTTATGGAAAATATATCCATTAACTTTATGTCTATTCAAAACTAAACATAACGGGAAAAAAATATAAAATCAATCAAAGATGAAAGGTAAATTTTCGCCTCAAATCTTTCTATATTATTACAAAAAAAAATGTTATTTTTAAATATAAAAACTCACATTTAATGTTATTAATTGTTTACATAAATAAAAAAAATTAATACTTGATAATAAATATCATATATGTTTAATGTTATATGTGTGTATTAAGAGCAATTTTTATAAATTTTTTAAAGTTTTTTAATATAAAAAAAGTATAACTAATATAATTATTTAATTAAAAAAGAATATAATGATAAAGAGTTATAAAATCACATAATTTTTCTTTACAAACCCATGTAATACATGAGTATATAACCTAGTAGGATTATAAACCCATTTTTCTAAAATAAAAGTAAATTACCGATATTATCTATTTACTTTGCTAATGTTTCACTTTTGTAATCTAAGTTTCATAAATTACTTTATGATTCCAGACATTTAAACGTTTGTTACATGTGCGGTCTATGTCGCTAAATTAGATTGACCAAATTATTATTACATTGCATTTGTTACAAATGTTTAAAATTTGGTATCATTTCAGTAATTTATGAAACTTAGATACTAGAAATGAAATATTAACAAAGGGTATGTATAAGTAAAAGTTATGTAAATA
Source organism: Mikania micrantha (assembly GCA_009363875.1). NCBI lineage: Eukaryota > Viridiplantae > Streptophyta > Magnoliopsida > Asterales > Asteraceae > Mikania > Mikania micrantha. The sequence goes on along the minus strand of CM018697.1, from coordinate 6,830,840 downwards.
TGATGTGATTTGACTTTTATGATGCATAAAAGATAGAATGATGCATGAATATCAAGACTTTTAACAAAACACTACTTATTTCGGCAATTTAATTTTATAATAGAATATACCTCAGGATTGAATCCATGGAATTCAAATCAAAACCCGCAGATTGCTTTTGTGGATACTCCGATCTCTCGAAAAAATCAAAAAACGGGTCCGAGTGATCCCAGATCGTCGTCCCCGAAGTCATTGCGGAACCAGAAACCATCGAACCCGGATCATCGTGATGCTTATGATGTCGTTTCTCAACACCCATTTGCGAAAACTGCCACTCGATTCCTCCTCCTACAATCTTCGGATGATCATCGGCATTTACACAAATCTCCGGCGAGTTAGCATGCGACGACGCCGACCCAAAAGATGAATTTGTTTCCATCATCGGTGAATCGGGAATTGAATGAACATCCTGACCCAAATTGTTCCCCATAATCGTGTTCTTGTTACAAACCTGTTTTTTCTCCGGAATATTATCCAAATCTAACAAGCAATTCACTGATGACGCACCGGAGACGGAGAATCCAGAATTAGAACCGTTTAGCGCGTTGAGAAACCAGTCTTCTGATTTCATCGACCCGATTGAAGAAACAGAACCCGGATTCGTCGGGAAGATGAACAACCGGATCCGGGAAGATGAATTGTATTCATCGATCATGTTTTCAAGATCTTCATCGTTGGTTACGGAGATCAAGGAATCAAGATCTTCTGATGGGAGTTGATATTTGAGTGTAAATGAGGATGCATCAGTTGATGAAGATGGGAAAATGGTTTTGGAGAGATGATGAGTGAGGTCTAGCAGAGTGGTGTGACGGTCCACCACTACCATACGCGTCTCTCCGCCTACGTAGCGGAGAGATTTGTCGTGTGGACGAGGGATAATACGTCCCCCGTTGCTACACATCAACCGGAGCTTCGTTGAACCGTTGTGACATGGATACGTGGAGGTGTGTTGGCGGCATGATTCGGTGGTTCTGAAACGAGTGGTGGAATCCATGGAATGCTAGCGACGATTGTGGTTAAGAGGCAGTTGAGTTCGTATGAGATATAAACTATAAAGGGTTTGAGGATGGATGGATGGATGATTGACATAGAATTTTGAATAAATTTAAGGTGAGCAACTTTTATCAGCAACAGTCGATTGGCCGGCACGTTCGTAAAAGAAAACCTATACGCCAACCGTACCAATTGTATCTTACCAATCAAGCAAGAAATTTACCACTTTGGTACAACTCCATTGACTGACACGTGACACACGTCCGTAAAGGAAAGCTCATACGCCAACCGTACCAGCTGTATTTCACCAATCAAGCAAAAAACTTACTACTTTGGTACAACCTCAAAATGAGGTTTAGAACCTGAGACTTGAAGAGACTCAAGCTCTATCTCTCATTGTGTCATCGCTTTAGCAAGTTTTGAAAAGATGTGGGGGTGACTTGACATTGACACGTCATTTTTCTAATTTAGCTTGGTACTCTTTTAGTTTTTTGCATGTGAAGCTACAATACTGCAACAAACAAGAATTTAAATTATTAAACATAAAAGATAAATTCAAAAGCACTTGTTATGTATAGCCATAGCCAGACACAATTCGGTTGTGTAATAGGGACATTACAATGAATTTTATTTTATAGCTATCAATTTTACAAACATGTCAAAACAAATAATATTGGATGGGTCCTTAGATTTATTTGTAACATTTAGGAGTCTTATGAGATAAAAATGTCATGTACAATTTCACAATAAAGATGAGAACAGTGATGTGCTTATCTACTCTGATTATATAACATTTCAAGTATAGTTGATATGGTTAACTATAGGATTTCTAATTTTTCTAATTTCTTTTCTGAGTGTGAACAATTACCTTTTGATTTACCAAAAGCATATCATGTAGGAATCTAATTTAATACATGAATTTAATAAAAAAATTAAGTAATAATCAGTGATCATTTAATTAATGATATAATAATTATATACAATTAAATCTATATTACATATTTAAAAATATATTACTTTTATATTATTATTATTATTTAATAAGAGATTGAAGTATAAAATAAAAGAACATAGTACATATATTCATTTGTATATATTTGTAAGTGAAGGAACAATAAAATAATTAAATAATAATAATAATAATAATAATTATTATTATAAAAATACTTTTTTTAATTATACTCAGTTTGTTTTTCTTTTAGTTTTTAGCTAATACACCTTCGTTTATTTGTTTAATTAAGTTTTTTTTTATTAAAGTTTAGTCTTTTGTCTTTTGTTTTAGACTAAATTACCAAGATAATTTTTGTGATTTGTTAGTATTTCACTTTTGTTCATTAGGTTTCATAAATTAACCATTTGGCCCCTAACATTTGACATTTGTAACCCGTATAATACTTATGCGAGGGTAATTTGGTCAATTACATAAGGATAATTTGGTGTCATAAGGACTATATGTGTTAGTAATGTCAAAAGTTAAGGACCATATTAGTAATTTATGAAACATAGGGACCAAGAGTGAAATACTAGCAAACCACAAGTACCATATCGGTAATTTACTCTTTGTTTTATGAACAAACATATTATTAACTACTGTTTTGGTTCGTATTGTTTGAGACTGATACTTTTGCGACACTTTGATTATTTGTTTTGTGATTGACTGACAGATATTGCGCCAGCTTTTTCTACATGCGTCATGATATTCGTGAACTTGTCATCACGATAGGCTGACATGCGTGACTTAACATTTTTTTTGTAAGACACGATTTTTAATCAGGTCTTTTTTATTTTTTATTCTTTATCTTTAGAATTTTTTTGCTTTAAGATTTATGGTTTTACAACAAAATAACGGATTTTATCTTTTTTTTGAACGGCGAAGGTCTCAATCGTGTGAACCACTGTTTTCAGGCCATGTCACCAAGGTCTAGTTACCCGGACCTCCCATGAGCCACCACAACCACCCCAACGGATTTTATCTAATTTGAGTTTTAATATTTGAAATTATGTTTTAACATGTTTAATGCAAGATTATCAGCTTAATACTCGGGATAAAACTATAGTTTTATTCAAGAGAGATAAAAATAAGGCTAAAAAATCCTATAGAATAACACATGTTAGTTATTTATTGGCATAGATTACATGTTTATGCAAGAGAAAATCATGATTATAATCATGACATGCATGATTCTAGTTGCACGCATCCACTTCCTTTTTTCCTTTTTTTTTCTTCTTATCTCATCTCAGCCTATTTTTATTTATACCTGGTATATGCAACAGTCGCTTGCAATCATCTATTTTTATTTATAACTAGTTTATTAACCCGTGTATTACACGGATTAATCATAAAATATTAAATAGTTATTAATAAAAGCTTAAGAATTATAAAACAATATTTTGGTATAGAAATATTAAAGTAAGTATAGACAAATATTTTATGTAATAGACTAACAATTAAAAACTCTAATAACTAAAGAATTATTATTTGATCTTCTTTGTTTATAACAGCTAATATTTTTAAACTATAACGTTAAAAACTCATATAGTTTTTATGTCAAAGGTATAGTTTTCCCTATCATTTTTTCAAAACTTATGGTTTTTTTAAAAAAAACTCATTTTTAAATATTTTGTTTTAATAAAATGTCATTTATTTATAAAATCATATTGTTTAAAACTTAGTTTTAATGTTAATTTCATTTATAAAAAATCATCTTTTAAGAAAACTTGTTTTTTTCTAGAAAACTGTTAATTTCCTAAAAATAACAATTTTAAATATTTCTTATCTATAAGAAAATTTTATTTTTTGAAAAAAGTACATATTTTTTAACAAAAATTAAAATTTAATTTATTTAAAACTATTTTTAATTATTAATATGAAAAAAGGTAAAAAATAATATTATTAATATTATGATTAGTTAATAGGAGAGATGATATAAGTATTTATTATGAAATATAATTAAATGAAATAATAATAAGATTACATATGGCATTAGTTAGCTAAAAACATGACAAGTGGCAAAAACTATTTTTGTTTATTAGAGTAGTAAGATAAGATAAGATAAGATTAATTTCATTTATAAAAAAATCATCTTTTAAGAAAACTTGTTTTTCAGAAAACTGTTAATTTCCTAAAAATAACGATTTTGAATATTTCTTATTTATAAGAAAATTCTATTTTTTTGAAAAAAGTACATATTTTTTAACAAAAATTAAATTTTAATTTATTTAAAACTATTTTTAATTATTAATATGAAAAAGGTAAATAATATGATTAATATTATGATTAGTTAATAGGAGAGATGATATAAGTATTTATTAATAAATATAATTAAATGAAATAACAATAAGATTACATGTGGCATTAGTTAGCTAAAAACATTACAAGTGGCAAAAATGATTTTTGTTTATTAGAGTAGTAAGATAAGATGATTAATCATGTGTTTAATGGGAGTTTATAGATAAATAATCAACATCTTTCTTTTTAACAGCAACACGAGCTACGAAAATGTATCGGGAACTTTTAATGTTAGATCTACTACTTCTTGTAAGGGAGAAACACAAATGACAAATCTACCTATACTAATAAATAAAAGTTTTTAGTGTCATATGACATGATTCTAGAGCATCTTAGCATTTATTTTTTGTCTCTCTCTCCTATTAAATACATATAATATTAATACTAAATATATTTTTTATACATTTTTAAAATAAAAAATATTTTTTAATACATTAAAATATATTAATAATAAAAACACACTTTTTTAAATTATAAAATTTTCAAAAACAATAATCAATATATATACGTGACATTGACTAATTATTTAAAATATACTAACCTAGTCTCATTATATACTATGCCTTTAGACTACCCGCAATGCATAGTCATACATTTATTACATGCATCCTAATCACCACTGCTACATCAACTTTTTACACATCCTTCTTATATACATTTTCTCTCCTCTTTTTAACTCCAATACATTATTCTCACATGTACCCATTTGTACAAGTGATTAATGGGTATGTACAAGTAAATTAAGTTTGATTTAATGCGGGACCCATCACCGAACCCACCAAATGGCTGCATGTCTCCGCACTTCCCCACATGCACCTACCGACATGCACCCTCCTCTCTCCTCCACTTCAATGCGCACCTCTGACGTGCGGTCGCCACATCAGCTACATGCACCCCTCTTAAGTGCATTGTGGGTGGTCTTAGTAAATAATCAATATATATACGTGACATTGGTATTTAGAAATCAGACATATACAAATTAGAATTAGGTTCAACCCTAAATAGTCTTTTTATCCTAAAAAGTCTAAGAATGATTATGTACCATTAGATCATGATATCAAATTTAAAAGAGAAAATTTAAAATTTTAGAGAGAATTGTTAAAGGGTAATTTAGTTATAATCATTTTCCCTCACATTTTTTTAAATGTTCATAACTTTTACATACAATATTAATTTTCCAAAAAAAATATATCATAAAAATGAACATTTTTTATCTTTAAAATGAATAATGTTGCTTAAAAAAATAAATTTTTTCAACTCATTATGTCTAATTATCGTCATTATGTCTTTATAAACGTTTGTGTATAATTATCTATTTGCGTTTTCCTTACGGATAATTGTGTCTATTTTACAGGTAATTGTGTATTTTTTAAATATCATTGTATTATTCATACTCTTCATTGTGTCATCTTTGCTTAACATTATGTGTTCTGCAACATCATTGTATCTTAACTTGTTTAGAAAAACACAATATTGAATAGAAACACAAAAGACACAATGATATGTACAAAAGACATAATGTCTATACAAAAGACACAATGACATGTACAAAATACACAATATTTATACAAAAGACAAATGACTTGTACAAAAGACACAATGTCTATCAGTGGCGGATCCATGATTTTTTTCAGTGGGTTCACCGTTTTTCGACTTTTTAATTAAATAGAACCGGACATAAAAATCCGGGCCGTGTTGACGGTTTGGGTCTTCTAATGTTATTTACGTAATAACAGTGCGATATATTAAGTCAAAGATTAAAATTACAAAACGTCGTCATTAAATAGTTCGAAGGTACATAGTACATTTTCGTTTAAGATTTCTGAGCTCCAGACCAAACGGAAGTCAAGGGGGTCACGCGCAGTTGTGGGGTCCAAGGTGGCGGTCCTGCTGGCCATTCAGCAGGCATGTGTCAAGGGGGCAACACCCGTTGTATGACCAATATTAACTTGATCAGAGGGTTTAACTATTGATATCTACCATTTTGCTTGCTAAGTTTATATTCCTAAAAAATAATTTTAACACGATCATATAGAAACTTAATCATCGATTATTAAGATTTCTCTAACAAAGATCACTTATCTCTATCAAGTTGACAAATTTCTGTGAAAATTATATTAAGAATTCACTCTTAAAAATCTTAATGGGTTCATCTCAAGATTCACCCCTAAAATATTAATAGGTTCACCATATTGTTTAACTCTTTCAAAATTTTTTTTTCCTACTAACGAGTCGAAGCTCGGTGGGTTCCTGTGAACCCATTCCCATATACTTACATCTGCCACTGATGTTTATACAAAAGACACAATGAACTTTATAAAAGACACAATAAGCTAAAAAACAAATTTTTTTTCTATAGCAAAATTATACTGATTTCAAAGATAAAAATGCTCGTTTTTATGGGATATTTTTTTTCAAAAAATAATTTCATATATAAAAGTTATGAACATTTAAAAAATATGGGGGAATATAATAAATGTTAACAAAATTAGTTATGACTAAAATACCCTCTAGCAACTTGATTTAATCATAGTCATTGATTAATGATCTAATGGCTCAAGATCATTCTTAGGTTTTTTAGGTTAAGATGCATATTTAGTTTAACTTAACCCATACAAATTATGCTTGACTATACATACATACATGATATGATCAGAACAAATAATAACTCTTCTTAATTATGGTTAGCCAAATAAATCCGATTGAAAAAACCTAAATCTTTGTTTTTCTTCATGATCTTTATTCTATATATAAAAGACTTTTTTACTTTACGCTAATTACTAATGTAAGTGAATTTGCACTTCTGTAAGTTTTTGACACTTTTTACTAACATTTAAAAATTGCCAAAAATTTACACCAATGCAAATTCGCTTACACTAGTGAATTAACACATACAATTAAAAGCAAAAAAGTATACATGTATAATAAACATCGTGATAAAAAACCAAAGGTTTGGGCTAATTCTGAGAGAGTTATTTGTGTTACCATAATTAAGGTGAGCTAACAATGGAATCGTCACACACACACAAATCGGGTAAGGATCCTTTTTTAACCCACCTTAGTGGCGGAAACCAGATTAACTTCGACAAAATCAACCCAAATCTTTGAGTTTTTTTAAATATCTTTATTATACATGTATAAGACTACTTTCTTTTATGTATTTGTGCAAATTCATCACTGTTTGAGATTTAAAGCAGAGGTAAGTTTGCGTTACACTGTAAATATTTATTTGTTATTACGACAACTTAAACTGACGTAATATCTTAAACGGTGATAAATTTGCAAAACATATAAAATAACATAGTCTTGTACATATAAAAAATATGAAAAAAACCAAAGATTTGGGTTGATATTGTCGAGGTTAATTGGATTTACGCAATTAAGGTGAGTTATTATTTGGTCTTGATCATATACACACACATACACGCACAAAGGAGAGTGCAAAAGAAAGCTCCTCGTTTTGAAGAGATTAAGAAATTTATATTAACCGATGAAGTTAGTAAAAAAATATTTTTTGTTAAAAATATGTAAATCACAAAGTTAAGTATATGTAACCTATAAAGTTTTATATTCGAAACTCATATATGTACATATATGTAGTAAATGATATTATAATAAAAAAGATATAAAAAAACAAAATTAATTTATAATCATTTATGATTAGTTTTTAAGTTTTTTTAAACAGATTATATAATTTGATTTAAGGGGGCGTGCGCGGTCCAACCGTGCATCCTGAAATCACGGTCCCTTTCTTTTAGGATTGGTTACGTGTAAAAATTTCTTTTAGTGGTCGTTAATTTATTGAAGTGAAGAAATTAAGAAAATATATTAATAAATCCACAGTATCATCATGAGGCTCACGTGGACAATGAAGCAAATGTATAATTATATGATAAATACATATAATATGCGAGTGCTGGTGCCTCACAAAAATCATAATTTACTTTCTTGTAATGAAAAAAACGTTAACTGTTTTACATATGATGTTGACTTTAATTACGTTTCGTGTTTACATAACTAGAATGAACCGGTTTCCTTGTCATGGAATCTGTCTAATTTGTATGGTTGAATCGCTATTCAAGTAAACTAGAGAACCGGTCGAACTGATCATACGAACAGTTGAATTAGTGAATGGCAAGGTACGACACTGGTGAAGCTAATTTCTATTAATCTATATTAAATTACATATATAAATTTTATAATATTTATCACATTATTTATTTTTTTTAAACTAATCTGATTACATTTGACCTTTCCAACCAATGAACAAATAAATATTAATATTGGTTATATTTTCAATCGTAAGAAAAAAAAGGAAATTAAATCCAAGAGTTGGGCACAAAAGGGCTGTTAGTGTAATGGTACCCATTTGACTTTCTATATGAGAGGTGTTGGGTTCGAATCCGAGCCAAAACATATTTACTGAGGCAAGGTCAGGGGGTTTACTCAGTTGTAAGATTCCTCCTGAGGTGGGCTCAGGCGGACGCCCCGAGCATCAAATCCGAAAGAACGGTTGAAATTCATTCTTGAATGTCGTCATACCAAACCTATCAAAAAAAAATCCATGAGTTAGGCACTCGGGCCGGTGGTTTATGTTTGGTTATTATCCCGTCAGTGCGAGGGTTAGATTCTCAGCATCCTCCCTAGTCCCTACGCTTCTTCACATGTTGAATGCTGATATTAGTGGATTTGCTAACGTCATCTTGGTTTAAAAAAATAGATTTTCTTTTTCTTATTCTTTTTTTCTGTTTTTTTACGAGTTTAGGAGGGTAATTTTTTTCTTTAATGGGAATTCAACTTTCTAAATTGCCATAGTTATGTTCGCATTTCAATCCGCCTCAATTCTCGTTTGTTTATTTTTTTTTTGAACGGCGACGATCCTACATACCACGTATGTTGTCTTAACAGGGCCCACCGGGCAGAGGTAAGACGCGGCCACACCAGATGCGCGGGAACCCCGTGGAATAGGTAAACCCTCGCCCCCCATTGGTCCAGAACCCGAGATTAAGCTCAAGATTCTTTCCCTCACCTGGATGTCCACAATAATAGGTGCGAATCTCGAATTCAACATAAAAACTTTTTATATTTGGGGTCGGTTATTTCGGTTTGGATTTTTCATTTTCGGCTTGTTTATTTTGGTTTCATACACACCGCTAGTTCATAACTTCATATGGCCTTAACACATTTAATTGGTTTGGCGTTTTATGCCAAAATTTAGAAGTCAGACTTTGAAAATCAAGCTAACAGTTGAAACGTAGATTTTTACTCACATTAACAATATTTGTTCTAAACTATAGCTTTAGAGTGTTATTATTTGTAAAAGCAAAATTAACCTTAAAAATTTTAACGAATCGTGTTTGTGTTAACTCATGATTACATGTGCCATGTTTACTTGTTTAGTATCATGTGTATGACATGATTTAATTTTGGGTTCTTGTTTTGTTCAAATTCATGCCTCCTATGTGTATATGTAATGTTTTAAAACAAGTTTTTCATTTGTATCAGATTTGGCTCAGAAATGATTCAACCGGTTATATCAGGTGGTTCAAACAGACTGACAAGTTAACTCTATAATTTTATAAAAGCACAATTTAACTCTATATATAAACCAAAGTACATTATTTCATGATAAAAAAATCCATAATAAATAACTAACCCAAAAAATAATTGTAATTCGTGATTTAAATCAAATGAAGCAGCAACTTATTTATTAGCATAAAATATGTTTGAGATTTTGATTCTAGATGGCTTAGATCGTGAATTTATGATCTTTGATAAAAAATATTAAGATACCTTAAAAGTAGGGGATCGTGAACTGATAATTCATGACTATATAGGTTAAAATCTTATAGATTGGTTAATAATTGATGGACCATTAATTTTAAACCATAATTTTTTAGGGCTTAAATCCGTATAATGGTATTAGCCGGAAATACTGGTGGTATGATCTCCATGCGTTTCCTCCATATTAATTATTACCAGCCTGATTCAACTTGAGTAGCTTACAAGTCAACTTGATTCGTTTACACCTCGTAGCTACAAATAGCTACAAATTAACTAGCCAAAGGCCCTTGGGTTGGATATGGTTTGATATATATTAAACTATTGAAGTTTATCGGTTTATCTCATAGTTTAATTTGAATATTGTTATCTCCTAATTTACAGGAGTTTGTTAGCTTATTGTTAGCTTTGTTAGCTTTGTTTTGGTTCTATTTATTTGGATCTTGTAAACCGATATGAATTGAATGAAACAGAAAGAACGTTTGCATGCGTCTGATTACCAAATTCTTCATGGTATCAGAGCGACCCAAACAAAATTAAGATCATCAACTCGAGTACACTAATGGTGGGAGCAGAGGGATCGAAGAGTGGGGATCAAATTGATCCAAACTCGCCGCTGTACATCCACCCTTCGGATTACCCGAGACAGATGCAAGTAAATGAAGGATTGACGGACAGCAACTTCAATGATTGGAATCAAGAGATGTCCAATTTTCTGTTCGCCAAAAACAAAATTGGATTTGTCGATGGGACAATCAAGAAGCCGAATAGCACAGACAAAGATTACATGGCATGGATGAGATGTGATGCCATGGTAAAGGGTTGGCTCACCACAGCAATGGAAAAGGACATCCGAGCCAGCGTAAAATACGCTAGCACGGCTGCCGAAATCTGGAACGATTTGAAGGAACGTTTTGGAAAAGAAAGTGCGCCAAGAGCGTACGAATTGAAGCAGACACTTAACGTGACAAGGCAAGATGGGGTATCCGTGTCGGCATACTTCACCAAGCTGAGAAAGATTTGGGACGAGATAAACGTGGTTCTACCCACACCAAGATGTACTTGTGATCAATGCAAATGTGACATCGGTAAGAAGTTGGTCGAATTGAAAGAAAGAGAGCGGCTGTATGAGTTTTTACTTGGACTCGATGCAGACTTCGCTGTCATTCGTACACAGATACTAGCCATGAAGCCAACGCCGACCCTGAGCAATGCTTATCACATGGTAGCGGAAGATGAACAACAAAGAAACGTTGCAGCCGGGAAGAAAATTGTTCCAGAGGTAGCGGCTTTTCAAGCCAACAGAAAGGAGGCTCCATCAGGAAAGAAACCTTGGCAGAAGAACGAAAAATCGAGCGCGACAGCCAAGTCCGAACATTGCACATTCTGTGGTAAGGATGGGCACAACAAAGAGGGATGTTTTAAGCGAATAGGGTATCCGGATTGGTGGCCAGGAAACTCAAGGAAAGAAGGCTTCAAACCCAAGGCTGCATTGGCAGAAACTGCTCCGAGCTCTATTCAAGGACTAACGGAAGAACAATATGGCTTATTTCTCAAGCTGTTCGGCGGGAGTAAGCAACATGCACATGAGGAACCAACACCACAAGCCAACCTCGCAGGTATGTTTAATGACGATGAGGATTGGGGGGCAATGGACTCAGGGGCTACTGAGCATATGATTTGTAAAAGGGAAATACTTGAAAATATTACCACAAGCCCTGATGATGTACCCGTCACGGTCGCTAATGGTGTTAGTGTACCGGTCGAAGGGAGTGGGGAAATCTTCCTTAAAGGAGGAAATAAAATCAAGGGTGCTTTACTTGTCCCAAATTTTAAATGCAACCTTTTGTCAGTCAGACGACTAACGAGGGACTTGCATTGTGCAATCACCTTCTTTCCGGATTTTTTTGTGATGCAGGGATTGAAAACGAGGAGCTTGATTGGAGCGGGTAAATGCATTGATGGTCTCTATCGAATGGGAGTCAAGAGAACTGGAAGAAAAGCAATGGCGGTCACCTCGGTTACATGGCACAGGCGGCTTGGGCACCCTTCGGTTGAGAAGTTGTCTCATGTGGATTTCCTTAAGAACTATAGTTTTAAGTCAAGTAATACAGTTTGTGATTCTTGCATTCGTGCTAAGTTTACAAAAGCACCTTTTCCAAACAGTTTTATAAAGACGAATGATTGTTTTGATATGGTTCATTGTGACATTTGGGGAGGGTACCGAACACCATCATTAACGCGTGCTCATTATTTTCTCACTTTGGTAGATGATTACAGTAGATCCGTGTGGGTTTACTTAATTAAACAGAAAAGTGAGGCTAGCACGTGTCTAATGCATTTTCATCAATTGGTGGAAACGCAATTTGGAAAGAAAATTAAACGCTTTAGATGTGATAATGGAGGTGAATTCACATCCATTCAAATGCGACTGTTTTATGCGAAACATGGTATTGTTTTAGAGACAACTTGCCCACACACACCCCAACAAAATGGGGTGGTGGAGCGAAAGCATCGACATGTTCTTGAAATGGCACGTGCTATTCGTTTTGAGGCAAATTTGCCTATCAAATTTTGGGGTGAATGTATTTTAACCGCCACTTACATCATTAATCGGATCCCATCTAATGTTCTAAACAACAAAACACCTTATGAAATTTTACTTGAAAAGCCACCCGACTATGATCATATGCGTGTTTTTGGTTGCTTGGCTTATTATTGGAATTATGATACAAAGGGAGACAAGTTTGAGCCAAGGGGTAGACCAGGAGTGTTCCTTGGTTATCCTTGCGGGACAAAGGGATACCGCATATATGACTTTGATTTAAAGAAACTTGTTATTTCTAGACATGTTCGGTTTGTCGAGGATGTTTTTCCTTATGTTGAAAACAAACTGAAGCCAGAGGTGCCATCAGAAAATGATGATGAAAGTCATCCGGACTGGTCGAAAGGGGGAATGCCCCCTGATGTTGATGGGGACAATGACACCCATGAAGGTGACAGTCCAGTGGTTGTTAATGATGTAGTACAGGAGCAAGATATGGGCCCACAGAACGAAAACACACAAGTTGATCTAAATGTGGAACAAAACGAGGAGCCAAACCTTGATGCCTCACACGTTCCAGTCGAGGAGCAGTCTCGACCCATGAGGACTCGATCCCAACCACAACGACTGAAAGAATATCATGTGGAACTCCCTCCTTCGATAGACCATGCAAACCCGACTCATGATCAAGCGACCTCTACGGTACATCCTTTGGCTCATTACATCTCATATAATAATTTTAGCACTAACCATAAAGCATTTCTCACTGCCATCGATTCACTCGATGAGCCGAAGAACTTTAAGCAAGCATCACAGGATCTGAAATGGCGAGAGGCAATGGAAAGGGAAATTCGTGCTTTGGAACAAAACGATACCTGGTCCCTCCAAGAACTACCTTTTGGCAAGAAACCCATTGATTCGAAATGGGTCTATAAGATCAAATACAAACCGAGTGGTGAAGTTGAAAGGTATAAAGCTCGTCTTGTGGCGAAAGGATACACACAAATGGAAGGAGTCGATTATCACGACACGTTTGCACCTGTTGCCAAGCTAGTCACAGTAAGAGCCTTGTTAGCTTTGGCAGTCAAACGGAATTGGCACATTCACCAATTGGACGTCAACAATGCATTCTTGCATGGTGACTTGGAGGAGGAAGTGTACATGAAAATACCTCCAGGTTTCTCAAGTGGTGAAAAGGAGACTCGTGTTTGTCGCCTACAAAAGTCTCTTTACGGACTGAAACAGGCCTCACGGAATTGGTACCAAAAGTTTACAACCACATTGTGTGACATGGGATACAAACAGTCCGTTGCCGACCCATCTTTATTTATATATAGAACCGATGGTGTTCATGCGGTTGTTCTAATATATGTGGACGATGTCATCATCGTTGGAGACGACATGCACAAGATAAAAGAAACTAAAGCAGAATTGAATCATCGCTTCACCATCAAGGATCTTGGAAATTTGAAATATTTCCTTGGGATCGAGGTTGCTAGAACAAAAGATGGCATTGTGCTCAGCCAAAGAAAGTATACTTTGGATATCTTGCGAGACATGGGGCTTGAGGGTTGTCGACCGAGCGCTTTTCCTATGGAACAAGGGTTAAAGTTGGACAAAAGCGAAGATGATGATCGAGTCGATGCTGGGCAATATAGACGTCTTGTTGGCCGTCTATTGTACTTGCAGGCCACTCGTCCAGACATCGTGTATTCGGTTAATTTGCTAAGTCAGTTTGTTGCTGATCCTCGGCAACCCCATTTTGATGCTGCTCTTCGTGTAGTTCGATACCTTAAGACAACCCTAGGACAAGGTATACTGTTACCCAAGGAAGGTGGATTGAAACTCGTCGCTTATAGCGACTCTGATTGGATGGGTTGCCCCTTCACAAGACGATCTCGCACTGGTTATCTCCTTCTATTGGGAGGAGCTCCCGTATCTTGGAAATCGAAGAAACAGTCCGTGGTTTCGAGATCCTCCGCTGAAGCTGAGTATCGAGCTATGGCAGCCACGGTCAGTGAGATTCTATGGTTTCGATGGTTGCTCACAGAACTTGACACACCACAAGAGAGTCCTACTACCCTTTTTTGTGACAATGAGGCGGCTCGCCATATTGCAAACAATCCTGTTTTCCATGAACGAACCAAACATGTCGAAATGGATTGCCATTTTGTTCGAGAAAGAGTGGAATCCAAAGAAGTTGCTCCGGCGTTCATTCAGTCGCATCTGCAGATGGCAGATCTATTTACCAAGCCTCTGGGTGGACAACAGCTCAAATTTTTGCTTGACAAGTTGGGCATTTCGAATCTCCATGCACCAACTTGAGGGGGAATATTGAAGTTTATCGGTTTATCTCATAGTTTAATTTGAATATTGTTATCTCCTAATTTACAGGAGTTTGTTAGCTTATTGTTAGCTTTGTTAGCTTTGTTTTGGTTCTATTTATTTGGATCTTGTAAACCGATATGAATTGAATGAAACAGAAAGAACGTTTGCATGCGTCTGATTACCAAATTCTTCATAAACCTTCATGTGTTTTTAGCTGATAAATATTCATTCTGATAATACTTGAATAAGATTAGCAAAGGACATGTAGTTAATAGTTTTTATGCATGAAATAAAACCATAGTAAAGAGCATTATCTCAATGGTATCACAAGATTCTTTCAAATGGGAGGTCTTGGGTTCAAATCCTTCACGCAGCGAAATAGGGGTCTGAGGGGATCAGGGGGTTTCCTAGTGGGTTTTCCTCCTGGGGTGGTTGTGATGGCTCATGAGAGGTCCAAGAAACTAGACTTTGATGACATGGCTTGAAAACAGTGGATTCACACGATTGAGACATTCACCGCAAAAAAAAAAAAAAAGAGCATGTTATGTTATGTCCCCTTTGACAGCAATTGGGAAAGGTGTAGTAGTGAGAGAACATGATCCCATGCCAGTCGCTAAATAATCCCAATGGGTTGGTTGTGTATAAAGTGTAATGTGGATCCCAACCCATGAGGTAAGCTACCACTTTAAGGAACATGCAGTGACTTAATCATCCCAATTGGTCACTCACTGCCATCCAAATATAACCTTGGAAATTGATAATACTTTAAAAGTGCATGAAACTTACATCTACGTCGTCACGTCAAGAGGCTTCTTCCCTTCACTACATTTTTTTTGAACGATGAAAGTATCAGTCGTGTGAACACACTATCTTCAGGTCATGTTACCAAATTCTAGTTATCTGGACCTTTTATGAACTCCCACAATCACCCAGGAGGAAACCTCACTGAAATACCTCCTGACTCACCACAGACCCCTTCACTACATGTCTACATGTCATGTTAATTCTCATATTTTGATTTATGAAATAAAGATAAAATATGAAGTACTTTTTGTCTAATAAAAGTATGGATCGATATAAGTTTGACATATGATATGCTAAATCAAATAATAATGATAATTTCGGTATAATATCTTAGTTTTTGTGCTAAATTTTTATTTTTTATAATGGATTCTTTTTTTAGTCTGTATTTTTTGTACTATACCTTTTTGTAAAATATTTTTGTCTTTTTATACTTCTTTTTTTTAATTTTTTTTGTACGGTATTTTTAATTTTTTGTACTTGATTTTGTTTTTTGTACTATATTTTGTTTTTTTTTTTGTAATAAATTTTCTTTTACAAATACCTTCTAAGTCAAAATCTTTCGTTAAGGTACATATATAAAAAGGACATAAGAAAATCATACAACAAAAAAAATACTTATCATAACAAAGTGTATTAGTATCTCGAAATAAAAGAGCATCAAATCCTACAAATCAAACAAATCTAAAAACTAGGATAACTAAAGATTTAAAAGACTATAGCCACCAGAATTGTTTTTCATACTAGCACATGCAATCACGACTATCACTACGAAATAGAACCGTAGGAATGAAGCATTCGAAATGAAATAAATAATGTTAGTAAAATTAGCAAAATCCCATTACCTTACAATTTTGATCATATCAAGATAAATAGGTAGATTTGGGTAAAATTTATTATATTTTGGATTTAAATAAGTGACGTTATAACATAGAATGTGTTGAGATGAGTAACACTTTAACACAATGCGAGTCAAGATGTGTAACTTAAAAACTATGTAAATATAATGTATTCAAGTAATTAAGAATAATTAATAATATATTGAATAAAATCATTAAAAATTATTTAAATAAACTATTTGTTATATTACAACTCATTTTAACTAGAATTAAATTAATGTTTTTATAAGTGACTTATTTATACTCAAACTGATTTTTCTTAAAACTCATTCTGAATCGCACTCATTCTAACTCATTACCCAATTTAACCTGCCTATTTTGCCGGGCACGGAGAGTAGTGTTGGGAAGGGTACTGGGAGGCAATGAGAATATAGCTAACCTTTATCTATTTAGAGACAGAAAATGTTTTTAAAAAGACTTGCGTCTAATATAATTCATTTTTATGGTAAATACATAAATAGGTGACATGAAATTATGAAAAGAAAGCATACAACTAGCATTAGGACATAAAAAGAAGATAAAAGATCAGCATGCAATCATACAAAGCAAACAAAAAAAAAAGCCCTAGGATAGATAAAATTTGAAAAAAAAGAAAGAAAAACACCTAAAGCTAAATTTTATTTTTTGAGCAGTATATCTTACTTTTCTTCCAAACCATACCAAACTAATTACATCATTACATGAGATTGAATCCACAATCTTTCATTTTGAGAGACAAAGTCTCTACCAACCAGTGGCGGAGCTTGGACAAAGTGAGAAGGGGGCGGAAATTTTTGAAACCTAAAATACATGTTAATTTTTTGAAGCGAGGGGGCACGATACCGCGATTTTTAACTAAAAATAGCATTTCAGCCGAGAAATTTATACTACGGACGAAAAAAGAGTGGGCGGTCACCCCCAGCGGCCCCTATTAAGCTACGCCACTGCTAGTACCAACTAGGCTAGGCTCACGTTGGCTCCTAAGGTTAAACATAAAATTTATAAACTTAACAAATATGTCAAACTAACACAATTGTTACCGTTGTCTATCGTGGAAATCCAAAGTGCGCGTTATGACTTATGACGTGTCAAACCATGTAAAAAATAACGGCCTCGAAACTTTATGAAAAAAACTTCACACATTACAGTTTGTTAGACAATGCAATAATTTTAACATATATGAGAATATGCATGTCATTACGTAACAATGAAGGTAATATTAATAAAAAAAACTATGAAAAAACATCAATGTTAACGACAACTTTTACCAAAATTTTGTTTCCACAAAAGGATAAAATAAAACACTGTAGGTTTTCATATATATAATATATTATGTATAATAATAATAACTAGTAATACTACCCGTCGCGCGTTGCGGCGACAAAACGTATGGTAATTCGAATGTATACTATCGAATGTAAATGCATTATGTTCAACCCTAATTCATTTCCTATCAAAGGTTACGTTAAAACATACACCAACTGAAAAGTACATAAAATAAGCAAGAAAATATATTATGTTTGAAACGACTTGATTCCAACGAAAATATATTATCGTTGGTATTATTTTCAAGAATTATTTGTTCGAATACCTATCACTAATGACTAAACTGCAAAGTAATTACAAAGGTAATAAACTTTACAAACCAATAGGATAATGAAAGACATAAATAACATAAGTAAATACTTATAGTACCAAACCTTAATTTCTTAGCCCTTGTAAAAGTGCAACAAAACAAAAAAGAAGGCATAGAAATCATGATGAACAATAACATCAGATTACGAAGAAAGCAACATGTAACACCTCTATATTTCCAGTCTATCCATATTCTTCTCCGTCTCTGCCACCTACCATCTAAATCCAACCCCACTTAATCAATTCTTCACTTCCATGACGTTTTAGGGTTACAAAAACGTGTAATTTTTATGGTGATGAATAAAGCTAGGGTTTGTGATAGATTGGGGAAATCAAAGGTAAGTTTAGGATTGTGAAGGGGATAAAACTGAGAGATATGAAGATACCGTTGCTCTTCAAGATCTGAAGGTGTTCGAGACCTGAAACTGGGAGAAAGCGGTAGGTGTCGGAAAACAGTTGTCTGGTTCATTGACATACATCATCGCCAACGTCTAAAACCGATGAAAAGACGACAACTATCAAACCCTTAATGGGAACTCTTGATAATCGTTTTGTTTGATCGGTGGTGTATTTCCTCTTTCCGGTGACATTGTGGGGGTTAATGCTAAGAGTGGTGGCATCTACGCGGGAAGGAAACCAGCAGGGTGTGGCTATGACCAGTGGTGACGGTGATGAGTTGAAAAAAGAGAGTGAAAGCTGGTTATGCTTCATAGTTTTTAAGCAACCTATGCGCAATTAAGTTGTACCATACGCATTATAACATGTAAAAAATTGAATAGTGAATTCCCCTCACAAAGTATCTTTCCTTTTTAATATATATAATAATATCTGTTTATATTTATTCTTTTGTAATTGTACCACATCAAGACGCCAGGAAAAAATATTGATATTTTTGTTTAATCAGCAATTTGGCACCAACGTGAATATGAACATCGTGACATCTTCATATTTTTAAAATTTTGTATTTAATTTGATCTTATAAATTATATGTGTATGTGTGTGTGTATATCAGGGGCGGACGTAGGTATAATGCAGTGGGTTCACAGGAATCCACCTCACTTCGACTAATTAGTAGGAAATTTTTTTTTCGAAAGAGTTAAATAATATGGTGAACCCATTAAGATTTTTAAGATTGAATTCTTAATGTAATTTTAAAGCAATTTGTCAACTTGATTGTGACAAGTGATATTTGTTAGAGAAATCTCGATAATCAATGATTAGATTTCTATATGATTGTGTTAAATATAAACTTAGCAAGCAAAATGATAGTTATTACTAGTTAAACTCTCGAATCAAGTTAATTTTGGTTATACAAACTTAGCATATTTCGTTAAGGTTTCGGGGCGTTGCCCCGAACCCTACAATGGGCGTTACCCCCTTGATCTATGCATGTTGAATGGCCAGCAGGACCACCACCTTGAACCCAGGGGCGAAACTTAATAAGGGCAAGGGAGCGACCACCCCCTCTTTTCCCGTCCGAAGTGTTAATGTTTCAGTCAAACTGTTACTTTTAGTTAAAAATAGTTGTTTTGTCCCCTTCCTTCAAAAAATTAACATATATTCTGGGTTTCAAAAATTTCCACCCCCCTCTCATTTTGCCCAAGCTCTGCCACTGCTTGGGTGCAAGGGCGCGTGACCCATTGACTCTCACTTGGTCTGGAGCTCAGAAATCTTAAACGAAAATGCACTCTGTACCTTCGAAATCTTTAATGACGACGTTTTTTTTTTATTTTAATCATCGACTTAATATATCTCACTATTATTGCGTGAAGAACATTACAAGACCTAAACCGTCAACCCGGCCCGAAAGTTTTTATGTCCGGATCTATTTAATTAAAACGTCAGAAAATGTTGAACCTACTGAAAAAAACCCCTGGATCCGCCACTGGTATATATAATCATTTGTTTTATTCAGTTCTGCCCATATAACATTATAAGAAGCATAATTTTTAAAGTAGAAAATTTATAAATTTTTAGATGCGAATCCAAGTGAATAAATATTTTTGGATACTATTTATTTTTCTATTTTATTTTCATTTTTAGAATTCCATAGAACACGGGGTCTTGTTTGTTGATTATTACGAAAGTTGTGCTTTCAGCTTTTATGATGAAACTTTGTTTCCCATTTCCACTACACTTAAACATTCTTCTGGCAACTTGAAATTTCATCGATTAAAGCTTTAAAACAAATTTTACTACTGATATATTAGTTATATTTATTCTAATAAAAGTAATGAAAAATATATATAAAACCTAGATTTTCTATAAAAAAAATTGTCTTTCATACCAGCATGGCAGCATTAAATCATTAATAATTTTAAATTTTAAATTACAATTTGGGCTCAATGGACAGCCAGAGGCCCAGATCTGTCAACTTTTTATATAACCCATATGGTATACTATAGAGGTGCTCAAACCGGTTTTTTTGCCAAACCGGTTCGGGTCTCAAACCGAACCGGTTCTACAGTGAGGTGCACAAACCGGTTACTACACAAACCGGTTCGGGTTATAAACCGGTTTCTAGCGTTGGAAATCCGAACCTATCAAACCGATTTGGGTCGACTTGTAAACCGGTTTGGGCCAAACCGGGTCTTCAAACCGGTTTTTTTTTTTTTTTTTTCTAACCTTAACCTTTAATAAAAACTTCAACTAATAATAAAAGCTAAACCTTAATACTAATAAAACCTTAAAATAATAAAACCTAAACCTTAATGCTAATAAAACCTTAAACTAATAATTAATAAAACCTTAAACTAATCAAATCATAACTAATAATTAATAAAAACCCTAAAAAAACCTTAAACTAATCAACATAACTAATAATTAATAAAACCTTAACTAATCAAATCATAACTAATAATTAATAAAAACCCTAAAAAAACCTTAAACTAATCAAAACATTTAATTAAAACATTAAACTAATAATTAACAAAAACCCTAATAAACCTTAAACTAATCTTTAATAAATATACACGTATAAATGTAATTTATTAGTTTAAGGTTTTATTAATAAGTATTAGTTGTTTTTATTAGTTTAAGTTTATATTAGGGTTTATTGTAATGATTACTTTATGATTTGTTTAGTTTAAGGTTTATTAGTAGTTTTTAATAGTTTAAGGTTATATTAGGGTTTATTGTAATGATTAGTTTATTATTTGATTAGTTTAAGGTTTTAGTAATGATTAGTTTATGATTTGATTAGTTTAATGTTATATTAGGGTTTTTAGTAATGTATTATATGATTTGATTACTTTGAGAAAAGAAGATACAACATAATGAACAAATTGAAGTCAAACATAAATTAAATTACTTAAAGTGTTAAAGTCTTCAACGATTACAAAAAACCAAATCGTAAAACATAATGATGAAATACATGCGTCTTCTTCACGTTTAGTTTTCTTCCGAGCTAACTTGATAATATGCAGCTTCTTCCTCATCGGTTATTCCTTCCGACAAACCCGCCTCGACCTCCTCTTGCAATAGCTCGCTCTCGTAATCCATCTCGCCTTCAAGTGGAGATCTATCTTGAACTCTTTCCGCCGCATCCAAGTAATCCTTCAAGCAAATCGACATCTCTACCGCCGGAGGAGTGAGTCTTGTTCTTCTTAGTGAAATGACCCTGCCACTAACAGAAAAGCCGATTCCGAAGCTACCGTAGAAGCTTGGACGCTTAGTAGATCTCGAGCCATAGCGGATAGGATCGGGAATTGGTCTTCCTTACCTTTCCACCAAGCCAAGATATCAAAGGACATAAACTCTTGAGGAGTCATTCCCGACAAAAAGTCGGTGGCAATGTATCTTCCAAGTTCACTACTTGGAGTATTGCCTTTTTGCCTTTTACTATTCTCGTTCATTAGTAAATTATAAAAAGCGATTTGTGGATCGGAACTACTAGAACTTGATGCCGCGTTTCTCATTGTTTGGTGTATGGTTGATGTTGTTCCAAATTTTTGAACATAAACATCAAACATTTTTGAAAATTGTTTGTTAAAAGTTGATTGCAATGTTTGAGCGTATAAAGGATCGTCATCAAGTAAATCTAAATCGTAACAAATTTTTTCAAGTAATGTTTCAACCCCCGCAACATTTACGCAAGGGTTTAAAGCGACGACACAAGTAATAATCGGTGGCATTTCTTTGAAATATTTTAAAAGTTTTGATTTCATTGGTGGAACAATATCACTTAAAGGTTTTTGTCTAAAAGACATTTCATTCAATTTTGAACTCATTAAATAAATTTGGTTAAGTACCAAAGGACTTGTTGGATAATAAACACCGGATAAATATGTTGTTGCGGTTTTAAAAACATGAAGCATTTTTGCTATTTGTTCAATAGTTTCCCAACCCGACGGATTAAATGCCTCAACCCGACGCTTTTGCGCTAAGAGATTATGGTAAACAATCAAACTTTCTTTTTGTTGTATAGCTTTCTCAAACATGTTACATGTCGAATCCCACCTAGTTGTTACGTCCCAATTTGGACCTAGGTATCTAGAATTCGATTCTTTACAAAAACGACGATAATGAGTATGTCATTTGGTTGAGCTAAAAATGTCGTGTAGCATTTGTTTAAATTTATCTTTTATATCTTCAATAGTTTTAATCCCGTCTTGAACCGCCAAGTTAATGATGTGTGCAACACATCGACTATGAAAAAAACACCTTCGCAAATAGGTTTGTATTTTAAAATTAGTTGTTGGACCGCACGCGTATTATTCGACGCGTTATCAAATGAAATTGAAAATATTTTGTTTTCCAATTTAAAAGTTTTTATAACTTTGTCTAAAACATAAAATAAATTCTCACCCGTGTGAGGATAGTCAAATAACTCAAACGCAACCGTACGTTTCATTAATTGCCACGTATCGGGTTGTACCCAATGAGAGGTAACACAAATGTACGAGTCGGGTGAACCATGTGGAGCGGACCAAACATCACAAGTTAAACTAACGCCGGTTTGTAAGTTTTCAAAACCCAAAATAAGTTCATTTTTAGCTTTTTTCCACATTTTTAAACAATCTCTTCTAATGGTAGAACGACTTACGTGTGAGTAACGAGGTTGAAGAGTTTGTTGAATAAGTCGAGTTAGACGAGGGTTGTCGAAGTGGTTAAATGACAAACTTTGTTGAATCACGAATTGCGCCATTTGCTCCCGAACCGCATCAACACTATAAGCGAAAATACTCCCGTCGTTCGACATCGTCGGTTGACCTCGTGACGCTTCGTTCTTCAAAGCTTTGCAATACTTGAACTCATGATGGTTTTTCAAAGTAGTATTCGCGTCGTGTTTGAAAAAACTACCACAAAGCTTGCAACGAGCTTTATTCGAACCGCTCGACATCTTACACAAATCGTAGTTTTTCCATATTTCGGGATTCCTCTTCGTAGGAATAATTTCAACAACTTCAAGGTTTGTTGAAGCACCACAACCAACGGAAGAGTTAGCACTTGATGAAGCCATTTGTGAGCGGGTTTGCGTTTTGAGAGTTTGGAGAGCGTTTTTTGCGTTTTGAGAGCGTTTTTTGCGTTTGAGAGTTGTGTGATTGAACCTAAACAACCACTACCTATTTATACTAAACTTATGGGGTCTAGAATGCAAAAAAACCAAAAAAAACGGTCAAAAAGAGGCTCCAACGGCTCTTTTTTTGCAAAAAAACGGTAATATAGCCGTTAAACCGGTTTGGAAACCGGTTTGGGAAACCGGTTTGGAAACCGGTTCGGTTCGGTTCGGTTCCAAACCTATTCCAACGGTCGAAAACCCAAACCTATCCCAAACCTACGGTTCGGACCGTGTTGGAAACCGGTTTGGGGGGAACCGGTTTGTGGACCAAAAAAAACCGGTTTTGAAACCGGTTTGGCGACCCGAATCGGTTTATTTGAGCATCTCTAGTATACTAGCTCCGTAGCTCGGTGGATATGGGCCTAAGTTCACCAGCCTGGTCTAGGCATTCATTGAAAATAAAGGTTTTGGTCTGCCCTGCCGTACTGTGATTTTTTATTTAAATTGTCTATACATTATTGAATAGTGATTAGAAATAGAGGTGCGCATACCAGTCGGTTTCTGTTTTGATCAACAAAGTTAACTATCAGTTTTAGTTATGTACATATTTTTTACCAGGGTTTTACTGGTTTTTATTGGTTTTTGGTTTGTTTAGGTTTTGGCCAGGTAAAGGTGGAAACGATTTCGATAGTTTTAATTTCAGTTATGATTTCTCTAATAAACCTGAACTGCATTCCGGTTTGGGCGGGTCCAGCTTTAGAACTGGCTTTTTGCCCACCTCTAATTAAAAACCTATTTATTATATCTTAAAATAAAAAATTAAAGAATTAGTAAGATTTAAAATTTATAAGGTGTCACTTTAAGTCATAAAAAATAAAAGTGAAAATAAAAAGAAGCTAGAAAAAAGAATATAAAGAGTTAAAATTGTGTCATGTACCCATGTCTCGACATAAATTATTTTATTTTTTAATTTTTATTGTTATAGATTAACCTATCATTTAGATACCTATGTTCCTGCCGTTCATATTTATAACTACAAGTTTTATAATACATACCTTGACGAAGCCTTTAAAGGGCCCGAGAACCGCCCCAACTTTTTCCTTCCATAATGTTAATTTTTCTGCTGAAACATTAGTTTTAGTTAAAAAGAGTGGTTTCGCTCATCTCGCTTCAATAAATTAACATGTAAACATTCAAGCTCTGTCACTAAATACATATGCATGCTTACTTTACCTGTGATTAAAATTTTCTTTTCATTTATTCGTGTATACATGATGTATCATCTAAAATCAACTAAAATTCATCATTCTATCCATTTTCATTGAAATTTTAATTACACATTTGTTTCTAAACATTCATAATATCATGCCATTGACTGATCAATTTCATAGGGGTTGACCGTTCGAGTTCAATTTTTGCACACAAGTAGTGATTATATTCGTGCCTCGCGGCAGACGGCAATCGAACTGTTTGGATTAAAATAGAATTAATACCAAAACATGTTTTACAAGTTACATAAAATTTATAGCACATGCTTCATGACCACTATGACGAGTGGTGTATAAATTAAATGAAAACACTAAAATAGTAAAATCTTAGATACACTAAATGACATTTTATAAATTCAAACTTTATAAAGTTAAAGAGGATAAAAATAACATTTTATAAAACTCTTTTAAAATATTAAGACACTAAACGTATAATTTAGAAAGTTGAGGAAAGAATAATTGATGAAAAACTCCATGGATGTTGCTTTTTAAGGAGTATGCTAATGTCTTAAGAAAAGTAAAGATGAAACTTGAAAAGCGTGGGACATTTTTATGTTAGTATTTTATGTTTTAGTTTATTATAAAAAGACATATTATGTTTCAATTTTAAATTCTAATGAGAAAGCGACTTCCCAAATGATCTCAAATTATGTTTTTATCCTTTAAAAAGAAAAGAGTTACGCTAGAGGTCTAAAATCTTCTTCTTAGGTTATGTGTTATGCAATTCACCCCATCACTCCACGCAGGCGCCACGTAATCAACCAACACTATCACCCCTTATCACTCCACTTCATCTTTTCCTATGTTATCCATCACTTCCCCATCACTCAACGTCATCACCACCTTTTTCTCCCCTTTCTTCTCCTTCACGATGTGAAGGTGGTCACGCCCCATATGTTATGGTCCATCACGTGAAAGGGGGCGTGAGGGAGGGTGGTCAAGCCCCCCTCACGCTGCATAACACATAGCCTTAGTATTTATATATATTTTCATGTGATAACCATATCTTGAAGAGATAATTATTAAAGTTTTTCATAGTGTTTTATTTTTAATCATGACAAAGAATATGTGTTTACATTAAACACGCTAAAAAAATAGGATTTGAATTAAATAATCAACTTTAATATGATATAATGTGGAGGGCATAAATAAGGTTCAAGTGTTCTTTTTTAAGATTTAGTTTTTATAGGATATAATTTCTATATATATATGTGTATATATATTATATCATGTGAAAATCCAATTTAAAAAAAACTCTTAAACCATATGCGCGCGCGCACACACACACACTATATACATATACGTAGGGCAAGGATCACATAAAAAATGTATTTTACCTAAGAAGACTAAAATAGATTTTATGATGTAATTTTTTTATGATTATAAATGTAGGGAAAGATGATAAATCAACAAAAGTGATGATGAATAAAATAACTCTCCACCAAAAATTTTTCTACAACTTGATCTCAATCATCAATTGTTACGATGACTTAAAATTGTTCCTCTATTTTTTACGTTAAATAAACAGCTTTATTTTAACATAATTATATATATATGTATATATATATATAGATATATATATATTGATTCATTTTAATAAGAATGAATAATTTGTAGAGATTTAAAATAATAATTTATAACAACATTGTTTAAGAAGTATAAAAATAATTTTTCTTTAGAGTAGGAAAAAGTAATTTTATGCCCTTTAAATTAGTGGCTATTAAGTGACTTTCTAATTTTGTACTAACATTGATTATCAATTAAACATTCTTTTATGTATATTATATATACATGTTTATATACATATTTTCTAGAAATTTAAAAAGAAAAATCAGTTTTTAAGCGTGCAAGGCTTTCTTGAAACAGCCCATGTTGTTTCCCCTTCAAAATGGCATACTATTCACTACGTCCCCTTGAAATATACAAGTGATTCACATCTAGTACCCGTACTATCAATTGCTTTATTACACACCAGTGGCAGAGCTTGGGCAAAGTGGGGGTGGAAATTTTTGAAACTCATAATGCATGTTAATTGTTTAAAGCGAGGGGGGCGAAACCGTGATTTTTAACTAAAAATAATATTTCGGCTGACAAATTAACACTACAGACGAAAAAAGAGGGGGGGTGACCGGCCCCTATTAAGCTCCGCCCCTGTTTAGTTGAAACAAAGTCAAAATCAAGGCTCGAATCAAAGCAAAATCAAGGCACGTTTGAGCATATCTTACGGTAATTTCGTGTGGCTGTGTATCAATACATATGGCTATAATACGGTTGTCTTAAAACTTAAAAAACACAACTTGGTCATGTTGCAATGGTATTGGTTATGTAATCCACAAAACAAAAATGCTTCATTTAGCTTGGCCTTACATTTGATTTTTGATAAAAAAAGAATGGATACATTTTCTTGAGATGATCAAGAATAGAGTGTATACATAACTATAAAAAATTCATGAATATTGGATGACTACAATCGACATAAGATGAGCACGTTCCTGATCTTTATCTGTATAAATGATTTAAAGATATACTTTAGTTTATTTGAAAATTAATGTAAGGATGTTTTCAACTTAGGGTATTAAAGGTGGGCTTAGGTTGAGATTTTAGGTTCACGTGATTCCTTGGTAACATTGTCGCAACTTGCAAGTGGCACGAGTTGTGGTCTCTAGTTGTAGAAACATATGAAAAGCGAACATAGTTGTGTGTGTGTGTGTGGGGGGGGGGGGTTAAGTGTTGAAGAGCCATTACGCTGAGAAATGAAAGGAAAGGAGAAAAATTTTGTATTCATGACTTTCATTTAACGAGGGAAAAGAAAGTAAAATAACACATGTCGTGTTCTCGAGTTTCATTTAAGGAGGGAAAGGAAGAGATAGGAAAACTAGACAAAAGTACTTACTTTTCCTTTCCTTTCCTCTTGTTTCTTTTCCTTTATTTTCCATTCTTTTTCTTTCTGTTCTCTCATTTAATAAACTTGGAAACTGAGCGTTAGGGTGTAATACACATGTTACAAAAAAAAAACACAAAAATAATGTTTAAACAAAATAACAACTCTCCACCTGAAAAGTATTTGGGCACAAAGTTTGTTCGACTCAAAGTGAACCAACTTCACTTTGAGATCATTGTATATGATACATTAAAAATTTGTATCTTAGAAAAAGACGCAATTCTCCTGAAAAATTGAAGAACCTGATACACAAAATTTTAAACCAACCGAACATAGGGCACCAAAGATGACAAGTACATAAACTTCAGGGTTTCCAAATGCCATTTCCCAAAATTATAAACTTCTTAGAATTATAGAAGATTCCAACGCGAGGGTGTGTTGTTGACCGGCTCCCCTGTTACCCACCCTAACCGCCGTCCTGTTGAAAAACACCTTCACCATATAATCTGTCATTAATTATACACGGACCCTCATTTGTGTTCATAAATCATACACGCATTGCTTGTTTTAAATTCTGGTTTGAAATTTGGCTAGATTTCATAGAATAATTTCTGGATTGATCTTGACTGGAAGATATCTTTGCAGGTAGTTCGTTCTTCTCAAGTTTTATCGATTATGATATGTTTTTTTTCAAATAAAAAAGCGATCGATCTTTGTGTTGTTTTGGTTAATCCGGATCTTAAGCTTTTGAAGTTGAATTTGGAAATCGAAAACGAGTAAGCGTAATCCGGTGTTTTGGTTTGCGTTTTTTTTTTAATCAGAAGTTGAAGAACAGCAATGCCTTGGAATTTACACTTTTTGAGGAATATGTTTCAGGTCAGTGAAGTTTCCCCTTTTTCCTATTTTTTATGCTTACTTTTTGTTGCTCAATGATCCTCTTTGTATATTCTAATTAAGAAGTGCTGGCTCTGTGATTAATTATATTTGTTGGATTGTTTTGAAACTTTTAAGGGATCTGGTGATTAGTTGTAATTTGTATTTAGTTGTTGATTTATAGGCTTATTAATTATAATCAAATCTTAACGTTTACACGACATAAGATCTTGATTAATATCTTATCAAAGATGCATGATTTGCAATTCAAATATGAAAAAAAAACACGCGAGGATCAAGGCCTTGAGGCGCGCTTCATGTGGGTAAAACTTAGTCAAATATAGAGTTTGGAGGAGACTGGCATGTACTTATATGCAAAAGAGATTGAGGGATATGTAACTTTTGGTTGTATATAAAACTTATTTTGGTTAATACATAAAACAAAGTCTGTATGTGAAGTTCTCACATCATACTTCGCGTCTTGGCTTTTGGAAACTTAAGGCCTCATAGTGTTTCTCGCTTCTTAAAGTTACTTGCAACACATGACTGTAACTATATATCTATATCTACATTTTAGAATGGGCAGGATGGCAGAGTTAGGGAAGTTGATCTTGGGGCCTTCTATATCAAATCTCATGGAACCCAATTGGCAAGAAGGCACATGCATGATTGGCTTATACTTGTGCTTCTTGTAATCACGGAAATTGTTTTAAATATCATCCATCCGTTTTACCGATTCGTGGGCAAAGATATGATGACGGATCTTAAATATCCAATGAAGGATAACACTGTTCCTGTCTGGTCTGTTCCCGTGAGTTCTTACATCCTCATATCTGCAGCTTTCTTTTTTGGGAATTTTTAAAATAAGATTTTAATTTGGTTTCATGTTTTTATTATAATCATGCAATTGATGTTTTTTTTTTTTGACAGATTTATGCTGTAATGTTGCCTATTGTTATTTTCAGCCTCTTCTATGTTAAGAGGAGAGATGTTCATGATCTTCACCATGCAATTTTAGGTACATTATGAGGGTGCTTGATTTTTGTATGTCTGGAAAAACAGTCGGGCTTGAATCAAATTGGGTTTTGGGTCCTCATGGGTTCTCAGAATATATGTGTTGGACCTTAAGGGACAAAAGTAAAATTGCACTAATTTTAACGTTATTTTACTTATTTTGTGAAAATAATCGTTAAAAAATGTTGAGGTGGTTAACCTCAAACGATAACTTTGAGCCGGAGATTCCTTTGGAGCTTTCTTTTACTGGGTATGCTTGTATGGATTCTCAGAAAAATGAGTTCAAGTCAAAACTGTTTTAACCAAAATGGGATCAGGTTGAAAACTGAAATGAGTTGTTTTTTGATGGTGTTTGATTACCTGCTTTTAAAGTTTTTATGTGATTATTTCTGCAGGTCTCTTGTTTAGTGTCCTTATAACAGGGGTTATAACAGATGCTATAAAAGATGCGGTTGGAAGGCCACGACCTGATTTCTTTTGGCGTTGCTTTCCTGATGGAATAGATGTATATTACATTTTCGCGCACTTTTAGTAGAAGCTAATTATCGTTTTTGAAGTTAATCTTTATAGTATTCTTGATGCATATTGCAGAACTATGACAAATGGGGTGATGTCATATGCCATGGAAAAGACAAGGATATAAGAGAAGGCCATAAGAGTTTCCCTAGTGGCCATACCTCATGTAAGAGATGTCAACTACTATTTAAGTGTTGCTGATAGAGGTGACAAAATGGGCAGGTTGGGTAAAGGTTCAAAAGTTAAAACATGTGATTTCTTTTGCTCATGTTGAAACGTGTCGGGCAAAACTATAAATGCCTTTTTTTTTTGTATCAAAAACATATTCTTTCTTTACTAATTATTATAATGAAAATATGGTTTTCATAGTACACTTTGGGCGACTCTTGACCTATTTATACACTATAACGTAAATTGATCCATCAACGTTGATTAATTATGTGATTTTTGCAGGGTCTTTTGCTGGTCTCGGATTTTTGGCATTGTATTTATCTGGAAAGATTAAAGTGTTTGATCGTCGGGGGCATATAGCAAAACTATGCATTCTTTTTCTACCTCTGCTTATGGCGTCTCTTGTTGCAGTTTCACGGGTTGATGACTACTGGCACCACTGGCAAGATGTGTTTGCTGGTGGTGTTTTAGGTCTGGTTAAGAAAATAAATTTGTTTAAATTTAATTTTAATTATTCGATTTGATCATCATCATCATTGTACTCAGTATATCCCACCATTAGCAAAGTTAAGGTAGGGTCTGAGGAGGGTAAGATGTAGACAACCTTACCTCTTCCTCGTAGGAATAGAGAGACTGATTCCAATGAGACCCCCGACTCATGATGCCTGATTAACCGACCAACCTAATGGTTTTAACGTTATTTTCACAAAAGTAAACTAAAATAACGTTAAAATTAGTCCAACTTTAGTTATTCGATTTGATATTAAACTATATTCTTCTTTTTCAGGTTTAGTTGTTGCCACAATGTGCTATCTGCAATTTTTTCCAGCTCCTTATCACTCTGAAGGTAAATTGTTTTGCATACTCAGCTACTCACCTACATTGTTTTATTCAAAAATCCAACCTTTTGGTTTCCTACAAGTCTAGAACACCATTTTGTATTTAAATTCAAGCTAAATGTTAGAAGGTGTTTGAATTTAACTTTTGGAACTTTTTTTTCAGGGTGGGGGCCTTATGCTTATTTCCGAGCTTTAGAAGAGACGAATTCCCGTTCAAGAGTAGGTGATCCCGTGGACGGGGTCCGTCTGCGAACTGTTGAGGTTCAGGACTTAAATCAACAACCAAGGCCAAACGGAAGCCACACGTTTAGACAGGTGTCGCTCTCTGACTCGCTGCATGACGTAGAAGCAGGAAAAATGTGACATTTGTATAATCTTTTATTCATATTATTAGGCATTTTGATCACATTTCCTTTTCAATATACTTCTAATTCATGTATAGATATTAGGCATTACATCATCTTCTTTATGCCGGACTTTTGTTAGCAGAATGTGTGGAAATAGTTGTTCATATGTAGCTTCATTTTCTTGCTATTGCTGCAAACATCCTAATAAGTTTATATGCGCATTACGATAATCGACATGATCTTGAACACTTAAGCGTAGCTTAAAAAATGCCACGTAAAACCCTAAAGCATATTTTGTAAAAGCAAGCATCACTTTGTCATAATACCTAAAAACATAACCAGTCATAAAAATGGGAGTTAAAAATCCTGAAAGAAAAAAATAAAAGAAAACCCTTACAAAAAAAAAAAAGAAGCTATTTTTCTTATTCGTAATTAATATATATATATAATAATTGCTTAAAAGAATTAAAACAAACTTGAGGCTTGTGGTTTGGACTTTGGGTTTTAGATGTTGAAGGACACACATGGGAGCTTCTCAGCATTAACCACATCCACTATTCATTATTTTAAAAAAAATAATAAAGATAATAATAATAATAATATAATAACTATATACATTTGAGAAAGTAGGTGGCATTAAGTCAACGAAAACAGCGATTCACCGGTTAAAATGTATATTTCTTGATACAATTTGGGGGAGTATTTGGTATGGACTACGATACTGCACCGGTAACGTATCAACTTAAATATCTAGTAGTGTCTATAATGTTACCAATTATGTCTTGTCCGGATGGTAAGATGAAGGTATGGGAGAAGTGATAGGAGACCTAGGTTTTGGGTTCGATTCTTGATCCCATCCTGTTTTACCGGCCTTCCACCGTCTTGCCTTTTGGCGGGTGCTTGGGTCAGGTTTTCCTCGGGAATTGGTGGCTGGTGAGCTAGGGACTCCGTCCGTCTAGACTAGTGGCCAGCTTAGGCATCCTTTAGCCATTGGGATCCGCGTACGGAGTACCCGACAGTTGATTAGTTGACCGTTAAGAAAAAAGTATCAATCATGCGTGTGTGGTCTCGGTGTTCATCATTAATACTTAATTTATTTTAATTCTCACTATAGTTTTATATACAAATTTAAATATAATTATAAAACATATATAGCTGTTTAAGGAGCTGTCAAAAACCAGATTATAGAGGCATGCCTTATGTTGGATATAAAACAATTCACTTAGAACACATACTTTACTAACAATTCACAATTTAAAACTTGAAGGTGATCTATTTAATTACTAAAAGATGATTATAACGAGAAGCAATTATTGTATATTTTAAAGATATAATATTGGGCTATTTTGTGGGCTTAATTAATGATTATGGGCTTATGTTATTGGGCCCGTTTTGGTCAGATATAGTTATATATATCTGACGTGAATAACATAAGACCATCTGTAAAACCCACCCTACTAAAAATCTTAAAACCCTTTAATGGTCACCTCACTGAAAAACCTTCCCCACTGAGAGAGTTTGAACGGGGAAAAATGAAAAAATGGAAAAAGAGAGAAAGTTTGAACGGAGAGCGGAGGCCGCGCTGCCCTCGATTTTGAGCCCGCCGGGTGAGTGATCTTGTTTTCAATGTTGGGTGGTCTTTCAAAGAACACACACAAGAAGGTTACGGCTTCTTCTCATAGAACATCAAAATCCAAATCCAAATCAAGAAATCTCATTCTAATCTGATAAATCATTGTGTGTAACCCACAAATAGGTTTATCTGATAGTTTTCATACGATTCAGAGATAATCCAAGTATTTGTGTTCATGAAAATTCAAGTTCCAGATGATTATTTATATATTGTTTATGATTCAATTGTGTAATTCCAATATAGATTATATACAACACTAATCACGAGTAATAAACGCAATGGAATTAAACAACTGACTAATCTTGATGAAATATAAACCGCGACTTGAAGACTCAAGCCAGCCAACAAAACAATAATCAACCGAAACGAGTAACATTTTTAACGGTTATGATCAAAACAAGTCCTACGGTCAGCAACCTTTCTGGTCTTCGTCGAGATCAACAAGAACAAAGGGGGCAGCCTATGGTTTTCGTTGACCTTAATCCTGTAACGTTGTGCGGTCAGTGTAACTTACATTCACGTAAGCAACAAACAAGGTTTATTTATCATACGGGGTGATGCTCAATAATCATAGAGTATTACTCTTATATAATAAATTAAGGTTTTTTTTGTCACATGTCATGCAATGAAGCATGTTTTGATTTACTTTCCCACCTTAAATTTAAAGAATTAATTCATTTCATAACATTCATTTATTAATAGTAATAATTAACAAATTTGACCAATTATTATAGTAATTTATTTTTTTAAAAAATTTTTATGTATTAATTCTTAGTTTTTTACATATATTAATTGGAGTTCAAGTTCATTTAATTGTGATAAAACAATATTCAAATGACTTTAAGTGTTTACAAATTATATTATATTTTATTCAACTTGTGTAATACACATGCATAATCAACTAATGTAATACACATAGTTTTTATAGGCTTAACATTTGTGTTATAAATTATATAACATATCATTTATTCAACCCGTGTGTTACATGAGATTTAACCTAGTATATGAATATATAAATAGGCTACTATGGTTACATAATTCTTTTCTTTTCAACAAGTTTCAAAATAAATAAAACAGGCTACTAAAGTTGAGTGAGGGGCTGGCCAACTCAACCCCTCAAGTTTCAATTGCCCAAGTCCATATGAGTCGATGCTACACCCGAACCCAAACACTAGCACCAATAAAGAAGGGACATTGTTTTATAAAGTGCCACATGCATAAAAATCAGAAAATGTTACAACATTGAGATTAACCGTATTTAATATAAGTTCAAGACAAATAATTAAGAGCCCTAACACATATTCCGTACCTTGTAAAACTTCCTTGTTAGTTCTCTCAAAAATATACAAAACAATCTTTAATTAGTTTGCATATCTTGCATTCTACTATAGTTTGCTCCAATCATTGTTTTATATATTTTGGTTTACATATCTTGCGTTCCACTACAATGCCAATTTGCGGTGTACGCATATAATGTATATATGTGTTGACCCTTAATAAGCAAAAGTAAAATTGCAATAATTTCAACTTTATTTTACTTATCTTGTAAAAATAACGTCAAAAACATTGGGATGATTAACATCAAACGATTACTTTGAGCCGTTGACTCATTCAGGCGGCATCTCTATCTCAACTGAAATAGGGGTAATGTTTGTCTTTATCCTTCCCCCAATACTACTGAAGAGTGGGAATATATAAGATAAGTTTGTTTGTTATCTTGCATTCCACTACGTTAATTAGGTCGAATCATTACAAAACATCTTTGAAATGCTGAACTCACATGAAAAGATGGAAATTCCTCAAGTGAAATCTATGTTGATAGAATCACAATTATTATGTGTTTGTCTCGTTTTTGAATTTAAGAGTTTTGTCATTTGTGTTTCTTAATCAAAGCATCTATTTGTTCATCAACTGATTTGTGATCTGCATTCTTGTGGGGTATTTGATCAAAACCATTAGAAATTTTAAAGTTAACAAATGAATACCCATTTTGTCAAGATTCGTTGAAGAAGTTGTTCCAGATCCTTCGGTTGAATGCATTGGGGCAAATAAACATTGTCAAGCAGCAGTCTCTTTGGTGTTACGGAGAAGTAACTGGTATCAGCTGTGTCAAGAAATTAAGTTTACATCAGCTCCGTCGTCTAATCCGGTAAACAATCCTTCATATGTGTATATAACTTCACTTGGACAATCAGAATAAGTATGGTACAAAAAGCATACAACTGAACAACAATCCAATACAACATGAAATACAACTCTACAAAGATAGATGTTACATATTGAAGATGTTCTGAAAGGCACAATACACATTTTTTTAAGAAACACATGTTACTAGATTCAGGATGATTAAAAGTACCATTGTCCATGGACTAAGTAACCATCATCATCATTAAATAAACCCTTGGTATGTTCTAGATCAGATTTGCTTAGCTCATTGTCTATAAATCTACCCTCTGAGCCATCCAAGGTGAAAATAGAGTTCACAGGAAGTTGCATATGTGCTAGACTGCCTTTTCTCTCGGTTCGAAATTCAGGGATCGAAAACTCCATACTTGCGGGACCAAAAAATATTGAATCTTTGCTGGAACCAGGGTTTATGCAATTCTCTAGATCGAAAAGAGTCGCTGAATGTGGAGACACCTGATACAAATTTTCATCAAAACCGCTGCCACTAGCATGTCCAAAGTTTCCCATATCTAAGTCATTCAATATACAGTTGACATCTATCCCCAGATCATAATCTGATGCTATAGTTGCTCCAAAACCTAAAGGAGCCATTGCGTCTCCAAAAGCATGATCATGTGAGGAAATCTCACCCGTTTCCTGTAGCTCGATTGCATTTCCATTATTATGACCTATCAGTTGAGTTTCAGTTACTTGACCCCCACTATTGAAGTTTTCCATTACCACAAAACCATGATCAGTTGCCTGATCATCACCATTAGTTGTGGTGGTTAACTGTGGTTCATGTAATGGTGGAGCTTCCTGCAATTTAGCCCTTATGTTCTCTATAACCATGTAAGAAATGCCAACCAAGTTGTGCTTTGATGATCTCAAGAGGCTGCTGGATTGACGAACAGATTGCGTTGAGTTCGGACGTTTTATGTTAGTAAAGCTTTCTACTTGTAAATTGTTGCCCCTTTGAGCCAATGCTGTTATGCTAGCTTCAATACTCTTTTGTTTCTTTTGGTATTTCTGAAAGTGTACAAGATGGAACATGACATAAAAAAACAAAGTAGATTAAAACATTCAATTAAGAACTTAAAAAAGGAGAATTAAAGAAAAGCATTGTCAAAACCATGTGAAAGTAAATAATGTAAAGAGTTAATTACATAAAAGGTCCCTGTGGTTTAGCCTGATTTCACAACAGGCCACAACCTTCGAGAAATTACAAGAAAGTCCTAATACTCTGGATGCAGATAACAAAAAAAGTCCCTACTTTAACAAGAAAAGGTCCCTACTTTAAGAAATTATAGGGACCTTTTTTGTTAGGGTAGAGACCTTTTTTGTTAAGGTATTAGGCCTTTTTTGTTACCGCGTCTAGAGTATCAGGCCTTTCTTGTAATTTCTCAAAGGTTGGGACCATTTGTGAAATAGGGCTAAACCACGGGGACCTTTTATGTAATTAACTCTAATGTAAAATTTGTAAAAATACCTGTAGGTGACTCGCAACATGAAAACGGGTGAGACCTGGCACATTCATGTGCTTCAGAATTGCACTGGAATGAGCTGTTAAAAGAAAGCATAATTATCTGAACTATTGTGAAACATCTAACAGTGCTATGGAAAGTAGAACAAAGTACATCTAACAATCTAATCCCACATTCTTTCAAACAGCAGTTTAAAAGATATAACAATGCCCATTTGACAGCAGTTTAAAAGATATAACATTTAACTGTTGTTAAAATTGAATCAAACGTTCATTTGTTTGTTTTTTTGTTAAAAACATTTAACGGCCGTTACAGTAGAATTAGCCTTGGTAAGCGTTTGGTACCTTGTTCGCCGAGTTCTTTCAATGCATCCT
Organism: Mikania micrantha; assembly: GCA_009363875.1. Taxonomy (NCBI): domain Eukaryota; kingdom Viridiplantae; phylum Streptophyta; class Magnoliopsida; order Asterales; family Asteraceae; genus Mikania; species Mikania micrantha. Next base: position 6,793,485 of record CM018697.1, on the reverse strand, counting down.
TAAACTTGTCATCAAGTTCACCCTTCCAAGTAATGCGCGTCTTAACTTCTTTTCTCTTTTTAGGATACATGTCATCCTCAACAGGTTGATCATGTTTCTTCTTTAGTACAAATGGTTGCTTTCCTTTATCTGCTTTTTTCATTAATGTACCAACAATATCTTCTTTTGTGGTGATCTCACTAACCTCATTATCATCGCCGTTGTCATCATCACCAGAAAGCAAGTCCTCAAAAGTTACTTTCTTTAACATGGCATCATTCTCCTGTGAGTTAAATTCTAAGGCTTGATGATCATTCTCTTTGTGTAACATTTCCTTGAATGAAATTCTATTTCTACATATATGTTTCCAAATATCACATATGTCTTTATGACCACATGGCTTTAGTAGACACAAAACTGCCTCACTTTCTAGGGCTTCTCTAGGGATTCTCAAGTGAATATCATCTGAAGCCATCACTACATATATATATGTGGATTGCAAAAGTAGTTAATATAACACATTAATCTTCTGAAACTATAGATGCGCGATCGTTAACATGTGTGTTAAACTGCTAACTAAAAACTAGATTCAAATCTTACAAATTATTGACATATGTGGTTGATGCTTCAAAACTTGATGAATAAAAGCCTCCATATCTGTTTCATGCATATCTGCATCTATCAAGACACAGTCGAATGTATGTCCATGAATCATCATCGACAATCCCTTGGAGGCTTCGGTCGCTGTTGTAACTGAACACAATACATAAACTAATTTACAGACTAGTTAACTAACTAATTATACATTATTAGGCTGTTAAACTATCATATATACTATGATCTAGCTAGCATATATATATGTTGCATTTATGTTTTTTTTTGTGCTTATTACGCCCCATTTGCAGTGCATACATATAATAAGTGTGTATATATATGTGTGTGTGTGAGTGGACATGACAAAAGTAAAATTGCACTAATTAAAATGTTGTTTTACTTATTTTGTGAAAATAATGTTAAAAGTGTCTGAATGATTAACTTCAAACGATAACTTTGAACCAATCATCTCTACCATAACTGGGATATGAGTAAGGTTTGTCTTCATCCTTCTCCAGATCCTACTGAAGAGTGAGAATATACTGGATAAGTTTGTTTGTGCTTGTAACGACTAACACAACTGCATTACGTAAATCGATCTGCATGTTTTCTGATATTTTTCTTGAAGAATATTAATCTAATCTAATGTGAATGTTCAACCCATCTGGATTCGATCAAACTGCTTGTAAACTTTACGTCAATTCATGATGAAACAGACTCATATATATGAATGAAATTATACACCAAATTAAAAGCTAACAGGATTGTTCGAAATATGTGATCTGATAACAAATACAAACATACAAATTCCTGAAATAGATTTGATCAATTACACGTACGAACAGTACCTCGATAAGAATTCTGTTTAAGCACGTCTGCATGGTGTTGGAGTGAGTTTTTGTCGGTGTCTACCAACAACACTCGAAGTCCACAAAATCTTTTTGGGATAATCGATGTCATTTCGATAAGAAATAACGATCAAAACGGGAGATCGATTGAGATCGATGAAGAAATGAGTCGTATACGTACGGAAATATACATATGGATTTAGGGAAAACTATAATAAAACCAGCCGGATGGCCTGTTTATACGGGGGCGGCTAGGGCACCAGTCACGTACAAATTAAGATTTAGGGGATCCATAAAATGATTTCGAGCTTCTGGAACTCAGGAGTGTCAACTTAAGTCAACTTAATTGATATTTCAGTAAATAATTAAGAAATTTAATCAAGTCAGTAATTAGCACCTTAATTATATATATATTTTACACGGCAACAGTCGATTGGCTTGGAAATTCCCAAAAGAAAGTTTGTAGATTAGTCACATCATCTAAATCACACCAATTGCTTATGAAGAGATTCAAACCCAATACTTTACGTAAGAGAAGTCAAGATGGTACCACTTAAGCAACATTAAGATTTATGCTTAATTTTTCTAGACGTTACGCTACGACTTATTACAAGTGCTATATATCTATCAGTACAATAAGAAATTATATATAATCATTATTAGTACGAGAAAAATCCTTAAATTGTTGGGAAAATGTATCAAAAAGATATATATATTGATTTGCAAATTCTTCAAAAAATAAATATTGACTTTCAGCCTGTGGTTCAAATTCCATAGATATCGACCACAAAGAGAAGTCATCAGGACCGGCCTGTTACGTCATCCTGCTAACTTATCCAGTTAGACCTTTAGTCGACATTGATACTCATCCAAAATCATGTGGGTTCAACTTTTAATCAATCTTTAAAAAGTGTCATGGCGGTCATGTGTCATAGCTCCACTAGCTATACATGGTGTCGCCCCCTTAAGTCCACTAGCTATACATGGTTAGACCCATTGATGCTCAATTTGACGTCGTGTCTTGGGCAGCGGCTCAACAGCTGATTAAATGAGTTGAGACGGTTATAGTGGCAGAACTTGAACGTTTTGAAAGATGGACGGAAATTTACGGAATCCATATTACATGTTAATTTTTTGAAACGAGAGGGACAAAACCAATACTTCAAACAAAAAATAACCTTTTAGTCGAAAAATTAACATTACGGACTGAAAAAAGAGGGGGTGGTTGCCCTCCCAACCCCTATTAAGCTTCGTCATTGGCGGTGCTAGCATTTTACATACAAATTTCACTGTAGAAGTTTAGACTTTTTTGGTTGAATTTTGCTTCTAGTCTTTAGAAATCTTTATGTGGTTTATTTTTTTCCAATCCGAAAATGCCTGTAGCTAGACATTGTAATACACATATATATATTTTTTTTATTTTTGAACAGCAAACATTGTAATATTTAGTAGTGAGAATAGTATTTTGTTAGCAGGGCTATAAAATACGTTCCTTTTGATTATAAATTAAGTGTCTACGTTTAGATCGAATCGATATATTGTCCGGATGACCTTAATAGTTGCTAAAAAAATCTTTTTGAGAAACTAAGCTATATATATAAAGGGATTTTTAATTGAAAACCAATATTAATATGAAGTATAGAAACCATTTCAAATAAGATGTTAAATTCATTCTGATTCATTAAATTTGTAAACTCATTGCCCAAAGTCTACGATCAATTTATTTAAGATATCTTGAAACACAAATTAAGTGACCACATGGTATGCGTGACAGTTGCCGTTACCTACAACTACATGTTCGATATCAAATCCACAACTAAAACCACTCCTCCCTCCATTTTGTGATTCTTTTTTGTTTTTATTCTCAACCCACTACTAAGTGAATGCTTTATATTTAATTGACAAGAAAAAACATATTCCGGTCGATTAAAAATAAACTATTAATCAATAATACACACACATACATACATAAGCATATGCATACATAGTACTAGCTTCATGATCTAAACCTTAGACTCTTAGAGACAATGATGACAAAAATGATAATGCTAAATAAACATTTACTTATGCTCTAGCATTTGTTATAGTCTTCTGGTCAACGGGTGTCTTCGTAGTCTTGAGTTTTAGCGACTTATGCCGAGACTTGTTGCTTTGTGATAAACAAATACACTATACTTCATGTTTATATTCCATTTATTTAAATCAAATGCCTGTCTTGATTTCTCTTGGCCCATCACTACCAAAAACGTACCCATGTTTCTTTGCTTTATAAGATTTCAAACATTAGTTAATCATCAAATACCGACAACAAAGTCCATGACATACACAATACTACAAGAAACAAACTACTCACATTACAACAACACCACAATACACTGAGAACAATACCAAACTAGTTTTATATCCGTCCGGTAGCCGGGTATTTTGTTATAATGTTATCAACTTACTAAAGTTGTTTCAAACAAAAAACAGTAATGAAAGCTACTTTGTAACTACTGTAAAAAAATGAATTTACACGTCTGAGATTTAATCTCAGCAATTTTAAAAGGTCAAGATTCCTCCTCAGGGTAGTTGGATGGACCGGAAACCAATTATATATATATATAATTAAGAACCATAGTAGCTCATATTCTTGCAGAGGAACAAATCTTCATCTTCTTGATGAAGTAGGTTCATATACCAATCATTGTCTATGATCTTGCCCTCTGAACCATCCAAGGGGACAACAGAGTTCCAATGTGGTTGCCCTTTGTTTTCTACGCATGAAATATTATGAAGATATAAACTTGTACTTTCATGCCCAAAATTAACTGTATCTGAATTCTCAAAATCAAATAAAATTTCTCTATTTCTCTGTGATTCTTGAGGATGACAAACACCTCTCATATCATGTGAAATAAACTCTGGAAATGTCAAATCATCCATACCACCATCAACCGTTACGGATGACTCTATAGGAATTCCAAAACGATCAAACTGTGCCAGATCAACACGAGCACCCACGAAGTTAGCATTGTCAAAACCATTTGGAAAAATATTGGCATCTGTCCCCATATTGTATTTTGATTCAACTGTTGCACTTGCACCCATAGATGTCCGTTCTATCATCGGCTGAAATCCTTCACCACAACAATGCTGCTTTTTTGTCAGATTATTACTGGTAGTAGTGGTGGTTTTCTGTGGTAAAGTTAACTGTGAATCTACCTGTAATTTGTCCTTGATGTTGTCTAAGGTCATACAAGATATGCCAGCAGAATTTTGGAACAATGCTCTTTGGTTGCTACTGCAATTGATCCTTGATGCTTTATTATGATCAGATGGGGTTGATAGCCTAGATCTTTTGCAAACATGGCTATCTAAATGCAAATTTTTGCCCTTTTGCATCTGATTTACTACCTTAGGTTTCATGATAAAGTTTTGCCTTTCTTGGATTCTCTGAAAGCATACAAGAAAACATTTCTATCATAAACAAGTTTGAATCTAAGCGTACTTTTAAAATAAGAAATCAAATTACCAAGTAGAACATGAAATCAAAAAACCAAGAAGAAGATGATGTTACACATATGTTGGTATAATATTATATTATTACGTCTATGTGATTTTATTATTACATATATGTAAGTATATTATTACATATATAACATGCTAGAATAGAAACCTGCAGATTACATAGGTTGAATACATGTAATGTTATATACTTAATAATAAAGATTTTAAAATTAATTTTAAGGATATATTTTGAAACTATAAATACTATTATTTTCACATGTATTTTGTGTAGGATACATATATATTATTGTGTATGACATCTAGAATAATATGTAATACATTATTATATGTGTTTATTTATGAGAAACATTAATTATGTAAATTGGTTGGTTGTAATGTGTATATTGTTTTGTACTTATATACACATGTATATATGTTTATATATAATGTACATAAAAAAATTAAACTACTTCTCAATGATCTGTTTCTTTTTTTTTTAAATTTTTGAGATTGAAAAAAATGTATAATTCATTTTGCTCTACTATTATTTAGTGGTGTGCATAAAACCCTTCATGTATGTGTGTGTGAATACCTGCAAGTGACTCGCAACTTGGGCTCGTGTGAGACCTGGCACGTTCATCTGCTTTAGAATTGCTCTTGGATACACTCCTATAAGAAGAAAACACAATGATTAAACAAACAAACATACCCAGTATATTCTCACTTTTTAGTAGGGTCTGGGAGAGAAAGATGGATACAAACCTTACCTCTATCCCTGTTGGGATAGAGAGGCTGCTCCGAAAGAGTCCCCGGCTCAAAGTTATCGTTTGAAGCTAATCATTCCGACGTTATTTTCACAAAATAAGTAAAATAACGTTAAAATTAGTGCAATTTTGCTTTTGCCCCTTGAGGGACCACACACATATATATTATATGCATGTGCCGCAAATGGGGCGTAAAACACAATGATTAACTAAAAGAAAATCAGGAACATCCACCAATGTTGCAACTAGTGGATTAAAATACTTCTAATACACATAGCAAAAATGTTATTGCCCATTTATATACATATTACAAACATGAATTAATGTTGGTAGATATACAATATATATATATATATATTGAACGGCATACAATATATATACACACACACTCACACACACTACCTTCTTTGCCGAGTAGAGTTAATGCTTCCAGAAACTTGCCATGTAGCGAAGCAGTCCAAACAATGCGTTTGTTAGTACGATCTTTCCTTTTTCGTTCCATTGGTTTCTTTCCTTTATCCTTGCTTTCTGGTGAACAAGTACAAATATTTTCGTTTGTTGCCGCCTCATCATCATCATTATCATCACTAGATATGTCCACATGATAGGCTGCTGGCTTACTCATGTCACCATACTTCTGTGAGTTGATGTTTAGGCTTTGATGAGTGGCATTGCTTGATGATGTGTTGTTATTGATCATTGTGATGTTGAAAATCGTCGATGGGTTCATGTTATCAACCCTTTGGGTCTCTTGGCTTTCTTCAATTGCTAATCTCTTTTTGCATACATGTTGCAACATATTGCAAATTATGCTACCTCCACATGGTTTGCGGATGAACCAAATTGTATCATCTTCAGGAGTTTCTCTACCGAGTTGCATGTGAAACTCGTTTGATGTCATCACTAAATGGGGTTTCAGAAAAAATAAATGTTAATCTATTTCATATATACGTATCGATCGATTAAGACAGGTGTGACTTGAAACTTACCGATTATACGTAATTGGGGCTGATGACTCCAAATCGTGCTGAGAAAATCCACAAGATCCATGTCGCGATTTTCAGCATCAATCAAGACACAATCAAACTTGTTCCCACTTGTTATCATTGATAATGCTTCTGATATTTTCATTGTAGATGTAACTATACAAATTACATGAAAAAAACTAATTAAAAGAGTGATATCTCTCCTCATAAGATGATTTTGAGGGTTAGAGTCCCATAATAAGCATTGGTGTTGTATTTAGATTGTTGTTAAGAAAACAAACAAGCCACTTTCTATGACAACAAGAAGAATGCACTTTATATCTAAATAGACACCAACAACAACAAGCGTACCCAGTAAAATTTCACTTAGAGTGGGGTCTGGGGAGGAAAGATAAAGACACACCTTATCCCTATCTACAAGTAGAATAGAGAGGCTGCTTTGCTAGAGTCTCCGGCTCAAAGGAGTTAGCAAAAAATAGACATGCAACCATCAAATTCTTGCACTCTTATAATCATCGCACACACATACAACTTAGCAGAAAAAATATACTAAAAACGTGTACACATTATATGAACAATTGAATCCTAGGCTATTTATAACCAAAGTTATTGCCAGTTATTTAACTGTTAAAAGACAGTTAAATGGTAGTTATTTATTAACTACCTTTCGACTTGGGATATCTACATTTTTTTGTTTCCTAAATTGCCCATTGTGTTTTCCTCCAATTTTGGTTCAACTTCCACGTTTCTTGGCACCGTAACAACTCCTCTTTTATCGCCGGTTGTTGTTATGTACATGAGTACATCACAAACTGTGGCTTTCATCTTTCTTCTTATAGACTTTACACATAGTTTGCGATCATTCACATGACAAATTCATGGTTGTAGGCTTTTATAGAACTCAATATTTGCAATAATTTGGTTTCTTTCAACAAAAACATGAGATATTTTTTCTTTTTAATTCTTTCACTTTTGTTCGATTTTTCTTTCCCTTTAAAGGCTCCTTATCTTTTAGTTTTTACAAGGATTTAGGCTTTCCTACTTTTCTTCTTCTTTTCCTTTGGCTTTGCATGATCACTTTCTAATTCATGTTTTTCTTGATTGATTTCATATTGGTATAGTAATAAATTGCTTTGCAATCAGATTCGTATAAAATGGTAATCGGGAAATAAGCGATCTGCTTGTCATCATCCTTTCATATGGCGAGTTCTGTTAGACAGAATTCTTCCATGAATCTTGCTTCAAACTTTATGACTATTACTGTCTATCTTTTCTATAGATTGCGGTTGCTTTCTTTAAATCTTCGTAGATTCGGTTGCTTCAAAATTGACTCCTTTGATTTTCCTCTCTTTCCATACAATAGATAACCGTCGATCTTCTTGTCACACATACGTCTTTTCTTCACCGCCACGTACTTGATCTTTCATACCACCACACAAATCTCTTGATGGATTGGCTCTGATACCAATTCTTTCACTCGTATAATCATTGCACACATGTAACTTACAGAGAAAATATCTATAAACACATACATTTATTATATGAAAAGATAGAATACAAGACTATAGACAAGTTATTGGCGGTTATTTAACCGTTAAATGGCAGGTATATTAACCACCTAATGACCCGCGAAATGCCAACTTTATGACTAACATTAACATAACATAACATAACCGTTAAAGACAGGTATATTAACTACTTTTTTACCCTGATATCTACATATTTGACCCGTTAAATACTAACTTTATGACTAATATTAACATAACATAAAATAATGATATGACGCCTTGTATAATTTTCAACAGAAATAACTATAAAATAAATTAGAATTTTTTTTAAAAGTAAGGTTTTTTATTTCAAGGTGGTCAAAAATGGGTCAAGAATTTTTTTTTTCACAAGGGGGGTATATCGCCCCTGTGAAGGGCGACCTCTGACTCGTGTCAGAAATTAATTTGCTTAATTACGTTAGATCTCGCCACTGCTACGGGCAACATCTAGGTGGCATTCCACATCATCACATTATTTACCACATATTGATTCAAACGAAAAAAATAAAAGTAAAAGAGGAGATATCGCCACTGGTACGGACGGTATCTGTCATGAAAGGACAGTGAATAGTGGATCGCCCTGCCAAGGGCGGTTTCTGCTGTAAATATACACAACCCATTAAAAAAAATAAAAAGGAGATGGCACATCATACAGATTCACATCAAATAGTACATGCTGCAGGGGAAAGCTAGGACAAATTTTATGTTGAAAGCGTCATACAGATTCACATCATATCATGTTCGTATGATAAATATTGTTTTTTATAATAGTTCATAGTAATATATAATAGTATAATACATGTTTCTATCCGCAAAAGTAAAAAAAATAAAAACACATATTTTTTTAATGGGCTGAGTGTACCATTCACAGCAGAAACCGCCTTTTGGCAGTGGCGATCCACTGTTCACTGTCCTTTCATGCCAGATACCGCCCGTACTAGTGGCGATATCTCCTTTTTTATTTTTATTTTTTTCGTTTGAATCAATATGTGGTAAATAATGTGATGATGTGCAATGCCACCTAGATGTCGCCCGTAGCATTGGCGAGATCTAAGGTAATTAAGCAAATTAATTTCTGACACGCATCAGAGGTCGCCCTTCACAGGGACGAGATACCCCCTTGTGAAAAAAAAATATTTCTGGACCCATTTTTGACCACCTTTAAAGAAGAAACCCTACTTTTAAAAAAAATTCAATAAATTAAGATTTGTTTTGGTATATCTTTAGAGTAAGTAAATATTTGAAAAACATAGGCAAACTTTAGTCCCTTATCTTAATTCACACAAAAGCTTGCTTCAATTTAGATTCAGACCAAAGTTTTTGTGAACTCAAAGCTTAATTATATATAAACCTGCAAATCGATCATTCCATAACGAAATCACCCGAACTTATAGATGGAATCTTATCCAGATATATAACATATATTAAAAGCAAATTAATTAACTTAATTACAATTACATAACACGCAAATGAGGAAGATGACACTTAGAAATTATACTACAACAACAACCTTACCTAGTATATTCCCACTTTTCAGTAGAGTCTGAAGGGGAAGTATAGATACAAACATTAGCCCTATCCCAATTGGGATAGAGAGGCTGCTCCGAAAAAGTATTCGGCTCAAAGTTATCGTTTGAAGTTGATCATCCCAATGATTTTAACGTTATTTTCACAAATAACTAAAATAACGTTTGATGAAGGTGTGAATAGTTATGTTATTTGATGCGTAACTGCGTGATATTATCGATTTTTGGCCCGAAACACATTTACTTTGAGTATGTTTATGAATTGCAGGTGTTAAGTGATTAAAGACGTGTCGGGAGCTTATTGGATGATTAGAAGAGAAGCCGAGCGAGAAAAGGGTGAAAACATGAAGTTCGGGAGAACAAAACTTTGCGGATGCATAACTCAGGCTAGGAGAGGAGTTACGGGGCCCATAATATATGAAAACTGAGTTTCTCGACGAGACGAAGCCAATGGTAAATTCATTTTGGGCGTATGGTACGGCCAAGGCAGCGTATCATACGGCCAGCGTACGATACGGCCAAATTCCAGCGTTGGCAGAAACTTCTGGGCGTAGGGTACCAGTTTGGGCGTATGATACGCCCAGACCCGGCGTATCATACGGCGACGGCCGAAAAAGTCCGATTTTTACCTAATTTCTCCCATATTTAAGGCCCAATCTTAGGTTTTCGTTTCTAAGAATTTTTGGGACGAATTCTGGGCAAAAAGGAGGCATTTTTGGGCATTCCAACTCATCCAAATCAATCCAAGATCATCCGGATTCGTAGAAGAAAAGATCAAATCATGCCTATGATCAACGATTGTGAAGATTCAAGTTTGAGGATGTCCGGCTAGTTCGATTGTGATCATCTCCGGGTGAAGAATTAGGTTTGATAATTGGTTTTGTTCTTTGATTTGTTGGATATTGGTATTGAATTCGTTCTTCGTAGATTTATGGATTCAATAGTGTTTGATTGTTAAACGATTACGATTTTTGATTGATTTTGCAATTCCAAATTCAAGTTTATTGCTTTCTTTTCATTCTTTGTATAATCGAATGGGTAATTAACGGAATTGGGTTTTAAAGTCTTTTAGAAATCATTGTTTTTGTAGAACTCGTAATCAATCGAGTCAACAACATCGGTCTAGTTATCGGTTGTCAACAAGATCATTGCTTTGTTCTCAAAATCATACATGTTTATCAATTAAAGCATGAATCATGTCTATGTGATTCCCAATTGACAAGTTAATAAAAACCTTATTGTCTTCCTAATTCGAAACCCGGAGTGATCACCTTTTCCATTAATTGATTACAAATCTTTATTTCCATTCGTTTGTTTTAGTTAAAGTTCACTGTTCTTATTTTAAACCTAAAAATCAACCTTTTCAAGTTTACTTTTCAATTGCAAGTAGTTAATTAGTTTTTAATTAATCGTGTTGAAAGTGATTTCCACTAGACTTCTCGTGGATCGATACCCGACTTCCCTATCTAATTTGGGTCGTAGGATTGGAGTGTAAACTCTTATTTTTGGTTGGTACTTCGACACCGATCAAATTTTGGCGCCGTTGCCGGGGAGTCGTGCGCAAATTACTTTCAATTTCGTTTTAGTTTATTTTGTTTATTTGTCAGATTTACACGGGTTGTGTTAGTGTGCAGGTAATTACAGGTTTGCATGCATACTAGGTATTCTGGGAGATCTTCACCTTTGATTTTTGATCCAGAAATTGAACGCACCGCTCGTAGGAATCGAGTACTCCATCGGACAGAGCTTGCATCTCCAAGCATTCAACAACAACTGACAATGGAATTTCCATCTGAACCACCAAGGTTTGAGGATTTTGAGAATCCGCAAGGTAACCCAAATCCTCCACCATCACCACCTGCTCAACCCCATAATGATGACCACCATACCAACACAACTGAAGCAAGACATACTTTTGGAGAAGGAAGTCATCATGGAACAATAGGGAGCGATGAGAACAACATCCAGAATTGGGTTGATGGTTTAAATGGTGGTGACTACAACTTACAGAATGTTAATGCTGCTTATGATGATCCTTATGGGTACCCACCACCACAACCACAAATGCAAAACCCTTACCCACAACCAAATCCACAACGATTGAATCAAGGGGGTTATGGTTTTCATCATCAACCACCACAGTTTGGTTATCCACCACAACAAGGATTCAATAGGCCACCAAGACCTCAGAATCAAAACTATGGGCATGGAATCCCTATGCCTCCTCCAAACATGGGAGTGCCCATGAACTATAATCTAGGAATGGCACATGCACAAGGTGCCACTACTCACTTCCGACCTGCTTTGACTACCAATTCATCACCGGTAGTGACACCTGTGAGGCATGGTAGATCTTTTGAAGTGAGACCATCAGTGTTATCATCCGTGCCCACATTCCATGGAAGAGCCACTGAGGAACCATATCAACACTTGCAAGAATTCGAGCAATTCTGTCAAGTCACAGGTGGCCAAGGATTTTCAGCGGATAAAGTCAAGTTAATCCTCTTCCCGTTTACTTTGAAAGATAAAGCTAAGGAATGGTTTTCTACATTACCAGCATCAAGCATTTACACTTGGGAAGAAATGCAACAACAATTCCTAAGTGAGTTCTATACAATGAAGAAAACAACCGAAGCTCGGGCTGCCATTAGGAATTTCAAACAGAAAGGAGGAGAATTGTTTCATGAAGCCTTCACCCGATTTAAAGACATGTTGAGGAAATGTCCACATCATGGGATCAACATGTGGGAGCTCTTGGTTGCTTTCTATGATGGGATGTCATCGGAAGATATAAGGGACATCAACTCCCAAAACAATGGGACTTTCTTGTACAACCATGTACAAGTGGATTGGGATATGCTTGAACGCATGAGCACTACATCAAAGAGGTTAGATGTAAGCCCCATAACTCCCACATGTATGACACGTGTTTAAAACGACATCAAAGTTTAGGTCCCAGATTTTTATCAAACCGACAAATGTAATTAACACCATAAACACCTCATTTACACACAACTTTACAAAATAATTGATGTTAGTTAAACATTCAATAACAAAAATTACATTTGAGTTATCACCAAAAACCTTTGTTTAACACCAACAAAGAAAAACCACAAAAAGTGTTTGATCCGAATCCCTGCTAGGCAAACCGATCACGACCCCGTTCACCCCTTCCGTTCACCTGAAACACCATAATTAAGTCACCATTAGTTCATTAGAACTAAGTAAGATCACCATGCCCGACCACACGAGCTTACATGACCCAAAAAGTCAATTTTGGTCAAATTTTACTCGGGGCGTATGGTTTAGGCGTATCTGGGGCGTATCACAGACAAAATCAAGAGTTGAAGCTGAAGGAGGCGTATGATACGCCCCCCCCAGGCGTATCATACGCCGGGCATCACCTGCACATCAATTTTTGCTGTTTTAAGCCATCTCAACCCCTTTCGCTCAAATACGACCGTTCCAATACCCCCATAAACATTATATAACACCATATAATCATATTAAACACCTTAATTCACCAAATTATAACCATCATGGTCATAATATCAAACGATTTACTAACGGGTCGTTTGCACCCAAAACTCCATTGAAATCTTATTCCACAAGATTTCTCAAGTTAAGTAAACCACACCACTTGTGTTTTACTAACTTGATTACACCCAACAAAGAACATTCACACACCATGTGAATAATTCAATGTCATAATCACACCACTTGTGATTCAAAACACCAAGATTAAGTCAATTTCAAATATAAATTCACACACCTTGTGAACTATTTGCATACAACCACCACACATAAAAATAAACACTAAGTCAATCATAGACTAGTATTAGAACACCATTTCAACAATAATCAAGCAACATATATCACCTATTGCTCATTATTGACTAGCAACAAGATCATAATCACCAACTCACCTAAAAGTCAAATCTTTCACTATAACATTCATACATGCATAACACCATTACACATAACAAGTAAAAGATTTGGGTGACTTACCTTGTTCCAACGTGCTATCCTCTATAACCAATTCCTTCCCGGGTCGTTTGGTTTCACCCACACCTTCACTATCAATTCCTATTATCACAACTAATAGGTTTAATATAAAGTTTGACCACAATTAGTCAACATACACCCCTTTCACCCCAATGTCAACATTTTCAATCTAATTTGTTTCCAATTGACCCTTAACCATATCAATTCACCATTGTTGATGTTATAAACCCACATAATTCACATCACCATTGGTTTAAACCAATTTTAAGTTAAATACCCTACTTGGCATTTCATCAAACACCTTGTATGCACAAATTCATGTGCTAATGATCATTCATCATTAAAACACCTATGTAACTCCATTATTATGTTTAAAAATGATCAATCTCAACAATTTCACCACAAACTACAACAATATAGTGAATATCATTAAATCCCCACATTTAAACACTACTTTATACACCATGTTCATCAACTCCATGAAAACCCCAATTCCCCCATTTTCATGACATGTAGATCATGAAAGAAAACAATCAAAAGTTGTTCCTATATGATTATCAACATCATTAACAACATTTGACACCCTCAAAACACCAAATTTGAGAGTTTTACCCATCAAACTCACACCCCCTATGGAGACCCACGAAAATCCCATCAAAAACACCCAAAAATCTTACCTAGATGTTGTTTGATGCAAGAAGAACTCCAATTTCAACTTGCATTCAAGATTAGATCAACATCCAACCTCCAATTTGATCAAATCTTGAAGTTCTTGATTTTTCTCCTTGTCTTCCTTCTCTTTCACGTCTCCAACACACACACACACATAAAAGTGTGAAATGTTGACCAAGTCAACATTTAAAACCCCCTTGTTATTTAACTTTCATCTATTGACACTTCTAACCCCTCAATTTACATGTTAAAACTAACTAACTCATATCCAACTTAATTAAGTTAGTTAACTCCCACTACAATATATTTAACAAAAACTTATTTAAATCACCCACCAAATAATATTTAAGATAATTAAATCATACAAAACACCCATTAATTAAATAAACACAATCATACACCAATTATGTTTAATTTATAATATTTCACCAAAATGGGATGTTACATAGAACAATCTAACAAGCGGTCGAAGCATGAAACGGTTAATGGTGCAGCCACACAATTAAACGAGGAGCAATTGGAGGTGGTGGCACAAAAGATGGCTAAACTCGCGGGATTGGGAAAAGATAATACTAAAGTAGAAAATGTCTTTAGTGTATGTGGTGGATGTGGAGAGATTGGACACAAGGCAAGTCAATGTTCATCTCAGTTTGTTCCAACAGAGGAAGTTAATCAAGTGTATGGAGACATGAACTCCAACACTTACCATCCGGGACTGCGCAACCATCCTAACTTTAGGTATGGTAACACTGCAAATCAAATGAATCCAAACTTCCAAGTTCCCAATAATCAGGGAGGTTACCAAAAGTCATATCAAGGGAATCAACAAGGGTTTCAAAACACCTATAGGCACCAACCTGCACAGCAAGGTGGACCAACATCTAATTCAGAAACTTCAAAGCTAGATGACATATTTGAAATGTTGAAAGAGATGAAGAAAGAAAATGAGATGCGGGACAAGGCCTTCAATGCTTTGAACAAGCAAGTCGGACAGATGGCAGAGGAGCTAGCTAGAAGAAATCATGGAACACTTCCAAGTGACACACAGGTGAATCCAGCACATCAAGGCTCAGGCTCAAAGAACCTTCATGTCAATGCTGTAAGTACTCTTTCAACTAATGGTGTGAATGGAACTAATTTGAAAAAACAGGACCCATCTCGAGATGAGAGGTGGGAAATTTTTGAAAAAGTTAAAATTAATTTACCATTGCTTGATGATATAAAGAAAGTGTCTGCCCATGTTAAGTGTTTGAAACGGTTGTGCACTAAAAAACAACATCATAAGATACCAAATCAAGTTGAGCTAACCATGAATACAAATTCCGTTTTGTCGGGTGAATTGCCACCTAAACTTCCAGATCCAGGAATGCCTCTAATTGCTATACAAATTGGGAATTTTCAAATTGATCAAGCATTGTTGGATTTGGGAGCGTGTGTTAGCATTCTCCCAGGGAGTGTGTATGACCAATATGATTTTGGTCCTCTACAGAAAGTTGACACTACTGTGGTGTTAGCTAATCAGACTTCTACACTTCCTAGGGGAATGTTAACTGATGTAATTGTTAAGGTGGACAATTTTTACTACCCAGTTGATTTTTTGGTCTTAGACTGTGCTGAAAGTACCAAAGACACACATCCTGCAGTCATTATGGGTAGACCTTTTCTTGCCACGGCACATGCTATGATTGATTGTGCCAACGGGACTGTGGGGTTAAGGTTTGGTGGCCGGGAAAAGCAGATTAACATGTTTGAGATTGCTACTAACCCTCTTATCAAGAATGAATGCTCAAAAGCAAACATTGTTGACTGGTGTGACTTCCTTTCTAAGGAAGATAACACCAAAGAGGAGTGTTTTATGTTGCATAGGTCTGAAGTAGCAAAAGTAGAACAACCCAAGGATGATCAAGATGCTGAGAAGAAAGGGGCATCAAAAGATGATGGGTGGATACCGAAATGGAGAAGGGTGAAGAATGAGAAGAAAGCTAAATCTCTGGAGTTTGATGAAGAACAAGTAAGGTTAAAAATGTTTGGTCCAAACTGGGAAACCTGGGAAGATTTACCTGAGTCACGGAAGCTTGATTTTGTGGGCTATACAGCAGGTGATAGCCTTTTCAGGCCACCTTGAGTGGTAGTAGGTATGGTCTGGCTGAAGACCGTAAACAAAACTTAGCGCTGCATAGGAGGCAACCTATGTGTTTTTATTTTATTTTATTTAGTTTTGTTTGTTTATTTTTAAGTGTTTTCGCAATTAATTTTTTTTTTGTTTTGGTGAGTTCCTGCCACAAACATCACTGGAAATAAGTGTGGGGAAGACCCATGGAGATTCGAGGTCGATATGGCATCATTCGCATTATCTACATCACGAGGACAACAAGATCAGGTCCATGTTTTTTTTCCCTCAACACTAGTTTTGTTTTTGTTTAGTGTTTGAATTTAAGTTTGGGTTAATGGTTTTGAAGAGATGATTGCATGATGGGGGTTAAATTTTAAAGTGAACCATACATTGGGGACAATGTATCTCAAGTGTGGGGATGATGGGGGTGAAAATGAACGAAATTTTTGAAATTTTTGACTTGCTCCAAGTAAACTCAAATGGCTTGAAAATCATAATTTTCAATGTAAATCATCAACTTTTGACCCGTTAATGTTTCGAATTAGGTTCTTGGTCATAATTGAGTCTTTAAGTTGCATGATAGTGGTTGTGGCAAGTGTTTTGTAGAAACCATAAATGGAATAACAACTAATTAGGGGTGACATGCGAAATTGTAAGTAACATGAATGTGTTTGTGCCGTTAACCTTTTACCCACCATTTTTGTGAGAGTTGAGCCTTAATTGTAATATCTTTGTTTAATGTTGGTTGTTTCTGAGTGATACCAAAGTGTCTACCAAATTAGAACTTGTGTTGCAATGCGTGTTGATATCGTATGCTAGAACTTGCACAAAAATGATGGAGGCATTAGGATTCACCTTTGTTTTCGTTAGCCTTTTGTTTGTGATAATTTCTAATTTCAACCCAACCGTTAGAAATCATGTTGAGCCTTAGCCTAATTGTTTGTTGAGCCTTAAAGTCTTAATCCACAAGTTGTGTAGTTGGTTTTCAAATGAAAAAAAAAAGAGAAAAAAAAAAAGAAAAAGAGAAAAAGCAGAATATTAGGTCAAATGACCTCAATATGAAGCAACAAAAAGAGTCGTTGTAGTATAATGGTAAGTTGAGCTTGTTAGTGGTTCAATATTCTTGAATTTCCATTATTTTGTCGTCACTATCAAATTTCTTGTACCTACTTTAACCCTAGCCTTTCATTACAACCCGTTAAGTCTTGTTGATTTGTGTATGGTTTTAGCAATTCGGTGGAAGTATGATTGCAATACAAGTTTATGATGATGGTCATTCACATTTGGTTGAGAGTTCACATATATACTAGTGCATTATGACTAGTCCAGAAAGAAACCGAGTGGAGAGAACATTGTGAGTGGTGCAATACATGCATGTGAAATATACTTGAAGCATGTTAGGACTAGTTAGAGGTTATTCCATGTTTTGCTTGAAAAATCGTTTGTACTTGTCATAATGTAAAACTATGTAATGTTGTAAGTCTTGTGATTTGGTCATGATCTAGAACTTAATGTAAGAATTGGCGGGGCAATTGGGAAATGTATTTGATTATGATGATTAGATGGTTTTGATGAGCTTTGCTTGAGGGCAAGCAAAGAACAAGTGTGGGGATGTGATGAAGGTGTGAATAGTTATGTTATTTGATGCGTAACTGCGTGATATTATCGATTTTTGGCCCGAAACACATTTACTTTGAGTATGTTTATGAATTGCAGGTGTTAAGTGATTAAAGACGTGTCGGGAGCTTATTGGATGATTAGAAGAGAAGCCGAGCGAGAAAAGGGTGAAAACATGAAGTTCGGGAGAACAAAACTTTGCGGATGCATAACTCAGGCTAGGAGAGGAGTTACGGGGCCCATAATATATGAAAACTGAGTTTCTCGACGAGACGAAGCCAATGGTAAATTCATTTTGGGCGTATGGTACGGCCAAGGCAGCGTATCATACGGCCAGCGTACGATACGGCCAAATTCCAGCGTTGGCAGAAACTTCTGGGCGTAGGGTACCAGTTTGGGCGTATGATACGCCCAGACCCGGCGTATCATACGGCGACGGCCGAAAAAGTCCGATTTTTACCTAATTTCTCCCATATTTAAGGCCCAATCTTAGTTTTCGTTTCTAAGAATTTTTGGGACGAATTCTGGGCAAAAAGGAGGCATTTTTGGGCATTCCAACTCATCCAAATCAATCCAAGATCATCCGGATTCGTAGAAGAAAAGATCAAATCATGCCTATGATCAACGATTGTGAAGATTCAAGTTTGAGGATGTCCGGCTAGTTCGATTGTGATCATCTCCGGGTGAAAAATTAGGTTTGATAATTGGTTTTGTTCTTTGATTTGTTGGATATTGGTATTGAATTCGTTCTTCGTAGATTTATGGATTCAATAGTGTTTGATTGTTAAACGATTACGATTTTTGATTGATTTTGCAATTCCAAATTCAAGTTTATTGCTTTCTTTTCATTCTTTGTATAATCGAATGGGTAATTAACGGAATTGGGTTTTAAAGTCTTTTAGAAATCATTGTTTTTGTAGAACTCGTAATCAATCGAGTCAACAACATCGGTCTAGTTATCGGTTGTCAACAAGATCATTGCTTTGTTCTCAAAATCATACATGTTTATCAATTAAAGCATGAATCATGTCTATGTGATTCCCAATTGACAAGTTAATAAAAACCTTATTGTCTTCCTAATTCGAAACCCGGAGTGATCACCTTTTCCATTAATTGATTACAAATCTTTATTTCCATTCGTTTGTTTTAGTTAAAGTTCACTGTTCTTATTTTAAACCTAAAAATCAACCTTTTCAAGTTTACTTTTCAATTGCAAGTAGTTAATTAGTTTTTAATTAATCGTGTTGAAAGTGATTTCCACTAGACTTCTCGTGGATCGATACCCGACTTCCCTATCTAATTTGGGTCGTAGGATTGGAGTGTAAACTCTTATTTTTGGTTGGTACTTCGACACCGATCAACGTTAAAAGTAGTGCACTTTTACTTTTGCCCCTTAAGGGCTCACACATACATACATTATATGAATATATACATTATATGCATAGAAATTAAACTACCTCTAAATGAATTCTGCAAAAGCACGTATGCATGGTGCTGGAGTGATTTTTTGTCAGATTCGATCAACAAAACTTCGAAGCCACGGAATCTTTTTGTGATGGATTTGGTTGATGAGCAACTGATTGGCATTGCAATCAGAAGAATTGAAATTGCACGTAGAAAAGTGAAGAGATTGATGAAAAAATGAGGGCTTGAAAATGGATACTGGTGACTGAGTGTTAGTGATATTTAAGATAAATTAGGAGCGGGACATGAGGAAGATTTATTTTTTTTTAAAAAAAAAATTCAACGCATAGGAGTTTCAAATTTGAATCAACAAAAATTCTAGTAATTAATATCTACCAATTTGACCATACTTTCCTTAATTGCATGTATGCATTTTTTTTTATTTATTATTTTTTTATATGGTCTTTTTTTGTGTTGAATTGATGTGTGTGGTAGTGTAACGTCTTAATTTGTTTGCTGACAAGGAAACACATAACTAGATACGTCGAACAATGCATACACTCTCATAGTATGCAAAATATATTTTCTATAATTGTATGTGAACAAATTAATTTAATTTTTTTTAATTATTTTACGAGTGTAGTGAATACATTCACACGCACACACAAAATAGTGATACCTCCACTTTGGTACTTTAAATTTTGTAAAGCTATAAAACCCTTTTTGACATATGTTTACATATGTGTACGTTGGCACATGCATAGGTTCTGTTATTTGTACACGTGTTAGTATATGTATAAACATGTGTAAGGCTATGTGTACATAGAGGTGGGCAAAAACCCGAAAAAACAACTCGAACCGGAACCGGAACAGAAAAAAGCGGAACCGGTTCCACCTTTACCTTACCAAACTAGAACCGGTCAAAAACCGGTACCGAAATAGGAACTAGTTGTTTGGAACCGGAACTGGTTTAAAAAAACAGTTTGCTCACCTCTATGTGTGCTCATCGCACCCTATATATCATTCCACATATGCGTCATATAAACAGCTAAAAACATCACACATTTTTCACATACATATGTGTTATCATCACTACATTGTAATCATTACTTTTAATTAATATTTTATGATTTGATTTTTTATTTTTTTTTAATTAAAAACTTATATATTAACCATTAAAATACAATCACATGATAAAATTAAAAAAAAAACATTAAAATAAAATTACAGAATAAAATTAAAAAAAAACAATAATATAAAATTGCACAATAAAATTAACAAAAAAATATTAAAATAAAATCACTCCATATTATACTTTTTCATTATTCATTCTTTCGTTTTCTCAGTCATTTCATGAGCGCGATGAGTTAGGTATTCGGCTCATGTCTACAACAATTTCATGTCATTGTTGTATTGTTTTTGCTCTTGTAAGTCATCAAATTTTTGTAACGACTCCGATATATTCTCCAATGTTTCTTTGCAGTCGCTTGAAGATGAATCTTGTAATCGTTTTCCTTTATTGATTCTACCGGGCGGACGTTGTGATTCAGGTGCCATGTCCATCTCGACTTCATCGTCCGGCTTGTTTGGTTGTTACCTACGTACAGATCTTCATAAACATTGATATATGCACGAGCAAGTGCAACCTCTTCAACCTATGTCCATCGAGTGTTGTTTGATATGGTTAGTTTTTTGGCGACCTCCTTCCTTTTGATTTTCCGTCTTGAAGTAATAGGTTCGGGGTCGGATTGTGTTTTCGGTATCACTTCGGTTTCGGGTTGGGTTTCAGGAACGTTTTCCAACGTAGTTGATTGTTGGCTGAAAAAAGGTTGTTGTGGGTACCAGTTTGCACATGTTAGAAAGGTGTTTGTATTGTTTGGGTTGTTAGGGACGTTGAGATCGGCTTGCGGACTTCTGACCGGTAAGGAGACCGGTTTGACGTCTGGTCCGGTTCTGAAAACATTGATATATACAGAGAGAGATACACACAGCTCACGTGGACCTCACTTAAATTCTCGTCTCACATGGCAAGTTTTTATTCGCTCCAAACATGGACCAACACATGTGCTAGATAACGCCACGTGTTCCTACAGTTGTATCCTACATGGAAAGGACCACGTCATAAAAGTTCAGACACGTCAGACCAAAAAAGCCCAGGCAAGATAGGATTATTCCATTTCCCCAGAGCCAAAATTCACAAATCCAGACCGCATATGCTTAACTGGCTTGTACAATTCGCTTAAAAATTCAACAAAGCTCTGGTTTGAAGATTTCAACTCTGAACAGTGGACCATTCTTGGATAGATGGATAGATAACAATCTTTCTGTCAGCCTGTTTGAGCATGTGAGAGAAGCTCAAAGCCAATGGTGTATGATCATCATCAGTTCATCATCATACAGAACTGATTGCAGATTTGCAGGTATGATATCTTTTAATTTCAATTTCAGGAACTTATAAATTATTGATTAATCCTTTGAATATTAATTGGTTCAATTTAATTATAAAAATCAGCATCATTTTGACTTGGGTACATGTGTTCAAAATCTTTTTTGAATCCCAGATTTTTTAGTGCTTGTTTTTAGTTCCAGATATTGCATATTTGAGTATCTTTTTTATTAAATTCTTTTGATTTTGAATGAGGAAATGAACACAGTAGCGCCAGATCTCGATCTTATGCTAGTAGGTTACTACTGAATCTCAATCTTGATCAAGAAATCTGGTTATGAACAAAGATGTCTAAGAATTTACATTAACTTTTGTATTAAAGAAATCATAAATCGGATAATTTAATCCTCGAACAAAATTTATAGTTAATTTAGTAATAATTTTGTGCTTGATTAACCAGTATCCTAGTTTTCTTGTAATTTTTAACAAATTTATAATTATATTAGTTTTTAAATGATGTTTTAAACTGTTAGCTTCAGATTATTTCAATGCAGAGCCTGCTTGTAGGGGTGAGAAAAACCAAACCAATTGAAAATCCTAAGGTTTAGTATACCTGGCAAAATGGGTGTGTTGGGTAACGGATCAATACGGGTTTGGGTTAGGATAAGTGTAGGTCAGAACGAGTGCGAGTCAGAATGAGTTCTAAGCAAAATGAGTTTGGGTCTAAATGAATTGTTCTTAAAAAAACATCAATTTCTTTTAAGTTAAAACGTGTTATAACTAAACAATAGTTCATTAGGACAATTTTTAATGATTTTCTTATCAAATATGTTATTAATAATCCTTAAATGTTTGAATCCATCGCATTCACATAGTTTTTAAGTTACATATCTTGACCATATTGTGTTAAAGTGTTACTCATCTCAATTCATTTCATATTACGATGTTACCCATTTCAACCTATAATACAATAATTATTTCCCAAACCAACCTATTTCTTTTGATATTGGTGAAAACTGCCACCTCTAAGGTTTAGTTATGGTTTAAAAAGAGTTCCTAAATCATATTTGACACGAAAAAGTTAAGAGTGTACATTTGTTTCAGGTGACATATGATGGATAGATATTGTGAATTTTGTGTGAATCTAAGATCAGTAGTTTACTGTAAGGCAGATGCAGCCTATCTTTGTCTTTCATGCGATACTAAGGTTCACTCAGCCAACCCTCTCTCGAAACGCCATCATAGAACCCTCATTTGTGACATGTGCAGACGACGCCCAACCTATGTCCGATGTTATCATCATCAGAAGTTCATGTGTCGTGGTTGTGACCGTAGCCAACATGAGGCATCATCTCAGCACATAAAAAGAGTCATGAATAGTTATGTTGGTTGCCCATCGGCCCGAGATTTAGGGGCATTGTGGGGTTTTGACTTGAGTCGATTTGGTTCGAATTCATGCACCTCTTCTAGCACAAATGTTGTCGATTTAGAAACAAACAAACACGTTAAGGTATGTTTGAGATTAAGGGTGCTCATTGTTCGAATAGGTTGAGATGTTGAATAAATCTTAATTTGAACCGAATTGCATGCGAATTTGAATGATATTTTTGAATTTCCGAATTGTGTTATCATCCTAAATGAATTTGGAATTTTGTTTTTGAATAGAATTCAAACTTAGTATTCAATTTAATTTTATATAACTTTTATTTCCTTATAAAAATTGTGTGTATGTGTATGTGTATGTATGTATGTATGTATGCATGCATATTATTTATTTATTTATATATTACTTTTATTTATTTTTCTTATAGTTAAATCACTTTTTATAATTTTAATATAAAATTATTAAATTGGAATAATCCAAATAACCTGAAAACAAATTTTATGAACATACATATGTGATGTTAATAGAATTTGAGATGTTCATGCTTATTAAAGGTTACCTTTATAATTTGACAAATAACCAAGTGATGTCTTGTGTTCAACTTTTGTGGCCTATAGATATATGGTGGTATACAAGCTTCCATTCTTCAGCAACTAGTTGATTTGTTAAGACTCCAAACATCAGATGTTGATCAGATTCCGTCAGTTGTACGTTGCGAAGAACACAAAGTAGTTCAAGACGACATTGATCAATCCTCTCAACAATTATGGCTTGGTGAAGGGCATCCTAATCACCATGAGATGATTATGGATTCTTGTTCGTCACCTTTCACACAACTAGACCATTTAGAGTCTGAAACCGATGTAATCGACCTTCAGGGAGGGCCATTTTGGCAATGCAAAAGTCGGGTTCCAAGCGGCCAGGTTTCACCATTCCTATGCTTGTTTAGTCCGTTGCTATCTAACATTATATGTTTAATGCAATAAATTTCAACATTATCACAGCTAGAAACACACTCATTTAGATGAATACTACAACCGCACAAAGTCATCTATGTTAGAATTTAGAAATGCAAGATCAATCCTGGGCTAGATATTGGTATTGGGCCAAATCTAGGCCCATAACTGATTGCACTTTGGTAGTTTGGTTGAAACTTGAAAGACGATCAAAAATTCAAAATTCAAAAGCATTGTTAGACTCGAGCCCGGTTAAGTCTTTTTGAAACTCAGATATAGCCCATACATTATTTTTCATATTAAGTTGTTACTTGCTTGTGATTAAATGTAAATTTTGTTTTTTAACTTTTATTTGTTATATAGCTCATTTGAGATAACGAAAGGAAAAACATATTTTATTCTTTAAAATATAAATTATTGAGAGTTTTTATAGTTAGCCTTAAAATCAGCAACTTTACACTTGTATTAAATTTTAAAATTTATAATTTAGTTATTAATATTTAAGTAAATAATATTGATTATAGAAAGTCATAACTAACATTTATATTTTATTTATCATCTAATTATATTAAATATATAATTGAGTTGATCACATTCAATATAGAAACCAATTCAAACAAAGAATTATGAAAGCCACACCAGTTGTAAGTAGTTCTTGAATTTATACAATGAGGGAAAAAGATCGAAAGCCAATAGATTTACATATTACAATTAAGGCAACATATATCGATGATACAATTATTGATTTATAAAGATGTTTACATGTGACTAACATAAATTTATCACCATCTTTATCTTAGGATTAGGTAATGTCTGTCTTTATCTCTTTCTCTCCAGACCCCGTCAGTACTGAGATTTTACTGGGTATGTTATGTTGTTGTAATTAAGGCAAAACATGTAAGTGTTCATGTAGTTTGTTATTTTCTATTTAAATATGGTTGTGTTAGTGTAACAATAAACTAAACATTGTGCATACCTAAGTCTAGGCATTGGTTTTTATTATTTAGGAACGGCCGGGTCGTGTGACCTCTAATTCATGTTCAAATTTTTACGTAGCTTTGGTCTCAAAATATGCAAGATCTTGGTGTATGTGAAGAACCATCATGCCTAGATGATTTGGACATACCCGATATCGATCTCACGTTTAGAAATTTCGAAGATCTTTTCCGGATCGAGCAAGAGCCCTCAAGAGAGAACCAGGTTAATGTTGCTAGTAAATATATCATTTCATATGGGTTGTGTTATTCACACACCCACCCCACACCCCATATACGAGGCGTATAGGGGACAATCATTAGGTGTCAGAATTTGTCAGTGTCAATGATTGGGGACCTATACGCGGCTCTATACGTGACCAATCATTGGGTGTCAGTGCGAATGTTTGTGGACCTATACTAGTACTATAAACCTATACGCAGGGCTATACGCCACATATATACGAGGCGTATATGGTCGGTGGGGGTGTTGAATTAAAAAAGATGGGTGTGTGAATAACCAGTTCCTTTCGTATATGCATGTCACATTATCTTACAATAACTTATTAGTCGAGTTATTTTCAAGCTACAACTAGGGTTTCAATTTATATAATTCTTGTGTTTGATATGTTATGTTTACATTTTGATTGTGGCAGGATAAGTCCGCGAACACTCTTGTGACCAACTCCGAGTCATCCCCAAAGAAAGCACGATACGCTTCGCAAATCATGTCATTCTCTCACTCGAGATTCAGTGCTGAAAGCAGTCGTACTATGAGCATCGATAGTGGCACTTCACCTTCGTGTCGATCGTTGGAGGACAATGAGTCTGCAAAATTGGAAGAAAAGAAGAACATTCAGTTGTATGCAACTATTATATTGGAGTAAAATGTCATTTTAGTCCCTATGGTTTGGCAACTTTTGCCATTTTGGTCAAATAGTTTAAATTTTGCAATTTTAGTTTCATTTTATTGTCATTTTGGTCATTATGGTTTCTATTTTATTGTCATTTTAATCCAATTAAATTTAAACTTTTGGACAAAAATTACCAAACCATAGGGACGAAAATGACAATAAATTTAACCATTATGACAAAAATGGCAAAATTTAAACTATTGGACTAAAATGGCAAAAGTTGTCAAACCATAAGTTCTAAAATGACATTTTACTCATTATATTGTTTATAGGCGTATAACTTTTGCTTTGAATTGTGCTAACTTTTGTTGTATTTGAGTTTATTATCAGGCAAGATTCAAAACAAAAGCAATATGGCTACAGAAAGGCCCGATCCGACACGCGAAAACGAACAAAATCACAAAGTTGGAATTTTGAAAGCCATGGATCTGTTGCAAGAAGTTTTTGAAAGACAAGTTAAGCTTTTTGTCTCATTATTTGTTGTATATCTTAGTTAACTGGTACTCTATTCACAAGTTCTGTTTTTATGATAGAGATGCATTACTTTTAATCTTTGGCATTATATGTCAAACTCCTAGTGTTTGGTTGGCAACACCTACCACGTACCCAACATCTACTCATGTACGTGTTTACATTGACGGAGCTTAAAAAAAGTTTGGAAAAGGCCGAATAATTTTTAGGAAGAAAACGGAGGGGGCGAAGGATTTTTAGGAAGAAAACGGAGAGGGCAGAAGGATTTTCCGACGAAATACTACTAAATCGACCATTCTGATTGGAAAAACGAGGGGGCCCTTCTTAAGAACCGTCCATGCATTTTTATTCTATCTTTGTTTTATCTTATACAGATCAAATAGATTAATGGAAAGCTGCAAATAAATGAGAATGAAACAAACTGTTAAAAAAACATCTAAAATATACATCATTCATGTATAAAAACTTCTAATCACTTTATTCAACCAAACATCACCATCAGCATCGTCGTCGTCGTCGTCATACTCAATATTTTCCATCATTAGGAAAGCTAAAATAAGGTCTGAGGAGGCTGTAAGGTAAGATGTAGACAACCTTATATTTATCTCGTGCGAAACTACGAATTGAGAGGTTGATTTGAGTGAGACCTCCAACTCATGATGCCTTATTAACTGACCAACTCAGTGATTTTAACGTTATTTTACTTAATTATTGCATTTTTACTTTAATTTTGAGAAAATGACGTTAAAATTATTGCAATTTTTTTCACCCTCAAGAGCCAACACATATATATTATATGTGTGCGTCACAAACAGACAATTTATTCGACCAAACACATAAGTTTTTATAATCATATATAATAATATGATAATTTTAATATAATTATTGTAATATTTATTTTGGATAGGTGTGTTTTTACACCCTTAAAACACACACATACACAAGGTTGTGGGGATGAGCTTGTTAGCACGTTGTTTTCCTCTATTTGGTATGCCATAAGACTGTTTAAAACATCATGAGTGGTCTTGATAAAGTAGCTTTTTAGTTTTAATATAATTTTTAGATGAAAATAGGATCATTACTCACTAAGGGGCTATTTGGTAGGCTATTAATGATCATTAAGAGTCTACATTTTAACGATTCATAGTCTCTTAATGGTTAAAATGTAACCTTAAGTTTGAATGGTTTAGAGGTAAATTAAGAGTTAATCCTCTTAATCAGACTTAAGACTACCTTTTAAACATTAAAAGATTATAAACTATTAAGATGTAGCATCTTAATGATCATTAAAAGCCTAGCAAACAATCTCTAAATATTTTAGAGGTTTTAAAATATGTTAAGTAAGTTTCAAGCGTTGTAATTGCTTTTCGTTTTCATTTCCAGTAACTCGTTAATTAGAGGATAGAGGTTGGGTTTAATTGGTAAAACCATATTTGCTACTTTTGAGATCAAGTGTTTGAACCAATGTTTTCATAACGAGACCGGACGTCGAACCGGTCTCGTTACCGGTCAGAGGTCGGACCGGTCGGATCGGTCGAACCGGATTTAAGAACCGGATGATTTTATAAACATTTTATAAATATATATATATATAAAAAATAAAAAAAATAAAAAAAAATAAAAAAAATAAAAAAAACCGGTTCAACCACCGGTCCGACCACCGGTTTTCCGGTCCGACCGCCGGTTCACCGGTCCAACCGGCCGGTTCACTCAAAAACGGTTCAAGACCCTTAACCGGACCGGTCCACCCACCGGTTCCCGGTCCGACCGGTCCGACCGGCCGGTCCGGTCCGGTTTTCAAAACAGTGGTTTGAACACTATCGAATATGCATTTGATAATAAACACACATATATATAAATATATATAAAAATAATTATATATTGAAAATGCATGTTTCAAGAAACTACATTATTTAAATATTACTTCATAAGTTGAAAGCCAAAATTTAGAGGAAAAAGTTGACCTAAAATGTGTACGAATGATTATTATTCATTAGATCATGAGATTAATTTTGAGAAGAAAACTCAAAATTTTAGAGGACAAATTGTTGAATGGTAATTTAGACATAAACATTTTCCCTCACCTTTTTTAAACGTTCATAACTTTTACATATAATATATTTTTTTTAAAATATATATCATAAAATCAAGTATTTTTTTATTTTTAAAATAATATAATGTTGTTATAAAAATTGAATTTTTTTAGTTCATTGTGTCTTTCTTAAACATTTGTGTATAATTATCTTTTTTGTGTCTTTTTCTACAGGTAATTTTGTCTTTGTTGAAGGTCATTGAGTCTTTTTTGAAAGTCGTTGTATCATATTCTTACTCGTCATTGTGTCATCCTTACTTGATATTATGTATGCTGCAACATTATTGTGTCTTAAATTGTTCAAAAAACACAACATTAAGCAGGAAACACAAAAGACACAATGACATGTACAAAATACACAATGAGCTGAAAAACAAATTTTTTTTATAGCAACACTATACTTAATTTGTATAGATAAAAAAATGTTTGTTTTATGTAAAAATGAGGAAACTTGATAAAAAGTCAACAAAAGTGGTCATTACTAGAATATCCTCTAACAACTTGATTTAGTCATAGCCGTTGATTAATAATCTAATGGTTCATGTTCCTTATTAAACTTTTTAGGATAATTAAGAAAACATATTTAGTTTAACCTAACCCATATGTGTGTGTGAGAGAGAGAGAGTTCAAATGAAAACTTCACATTTAGAAAAAAACTAAAAAAACTTCTACTAGGCATTCATTTAAAAAAAAATCATTATTTTTATTATAAGGTTATACATGTTATAAGCCAATAATATTATTTAATAGAAACATGTATGTTTTGAAATTATATATGTATATGTAACTTATGAAGTTTTGTATGTAAAACATACAGTTACATACATGCAACAAGTTACATATATATATGTATATATAATAACATGAGTTACATATATTTTTTTTAATTATTTTTGTTATGTCAATTATTATTATTATTATTATTATTATTATTATTATTATTTTGTGTGTGGGTTGGGTGTGGGTTGTGGAGGTGTCGAAGAAGAAAGGGCTCGAATCAAGTGTGGGGTATATATTATACACACCAAACAAATGGATTTAGAATTGATGGCAACACATGAATGGGAAGATAAGAGTTTGTTAAGAGTTGTATTAAAGAAGCAAACCTTTGAATTCAAATCTAGAAATCAACACCTCTAACTAATGAATCATTCAACAAAACTTCTAAATGAAGCATTTTTCATCTATTGACATGTCACTATTCATAATTATAGTAGATTTTAAATTATAAACATATATGTGTGTATATGGTAAAGATCCGTTATTAGCCCACCTTAATTGCGAAAACCCGATTGACTTCGACAAGATCAACCAAATTCTTTGGGGTTTTTCATAACATATATTATATATGTATAAGACTATGTTATTTTATGTGTTTATGCAAATTCATCACCATTTGAGATTCAAAGCAAGCTTAAGTTTGCCTTATACTGTAAATTTTTATTCATTTGTTGTGACCACTTACATTTTATGTAAGAGCCCAAACGGTGATAAATTTGAATAAACCCACAAAATAACATAGTCTTGTATATGTATAATAAAGATCATGAAAAAAACAAAATATTTTGGTTGATTTTGTTGGAGTTAATCGAGTTTCTGCAATTAAGGTGAGTTATTATAAGATCTCAATCCTACACACATATGTTGTAAATAAGCTTTTAACACTACAAATAATGAAGTTGGTTATGGTTTGAGGTTCATATAAATGAAAAAAACAATGTTAATGGAGGCGTAGAGCTCGTTACTCACATTCAGTTTGTACAAAATGTCGAATCACCATGAAGAATTCATAATCGTCTTTTATGGTACAAGGCTACAAGCTAAAGTAATAAAACCAGGGAGAACCACAAAAGTAGCCATTTGACCAACTCCTTTTACCAAAATAGCCATTGGCTCAAAAAATTACCAAAATAGCCTTTAATCGAGAAAATATCTCTTACTCAGCGATATTATCACATTATATATCTCCGACGTGGATTTGATATAAAAATATGAAATTTCGTGTCAGCTGATGTTAGAAATATAGTTAATGAGTACGAGATATATATATTCGATTGCATATATCTCCACATCAGAGATATATTATGTGGTAATATCTCCACTTCAAATAATAATATCTTTTAATTAATAAATATATTAATAAATAATAATAATTAACATTTTTATAAAAACAAATAATGATAAATCACTTTTATGAAATAAAATAATTTATTTATATATACAAAAATCGTAATTAAAATTTTTTATTTTTTATTCAAAATTAAATTAATAATACAAAAGAAAATACTTATAATTATAACTATAAACAAAAGAATATAATTATAAAAAACGTCTTATTTTTTGTTTTTATTCAAAACTAATTACTTATAAAAAACGTCTTATTTTTTCGTTTATATTCAAAACGTAATTATTATAAACATATTATTTTTTTTGTCTGTATTAATTCTTACATGAAAATTTGTAATATCGATCTTACCAGTGACGGACCTTAAACATTTTGGTACGAAACTAATATTTATAACAAAAAATAACCTTTTGTTCTAAAAATTAACACTACAAACATAAATAATTATAACCATAGTTTTAAAAACAAAAAAATTTAAGATCCAATAAAAAAATTTTTAAGGTAAATTCAATTATTAATTTTTTATTAAATATTAAAACGTGTATTGTCTTGTCCAATGAAACTTTTTCGGTTCCCAATAAGCCAGGGTTTTATATTTTCGAGGAGATATTTCGACTTTCAAGGAGATATCTCGTCTTTTAAAAAGATATATTACTGAAAAAAGTATAAAGCATGATCCCTAGGAGATATTTCGTATTTTAAGGAGATATCTCGTCTTTAAAGGAGATATATGACTAAAAAAAGTAAAAAGCGTGATACAGAGGAGATATTTTGTATTTCAAGGAGATATATCGTCTTTAAACAATTTTCAAATAAATTTAAAAATGTTTATATATTATTTAATATCTGTAAACATTTGTTCATAAATTTTTTGAAACAATTCTTATAAATATTTAAAAACTTTGGTATCTAACTTAAATAGTTAAACGTTTGTAATTAATTTTTTTTAAACAATTCTTAAAAATATTTAAAAACTTTTGTATCTAATTTAATATTTATAAACATTTGTTCATAATTTTTTTTAAAAATAATCTTATAAATATTAAAAAACGTAGGTATATTATTTAAAATCTATAAACGTTTGTCCTTCAAATTTTTATAAATTTATTCTTATTAATTTTTGCTGAAATAATTTTTTTTTCAATATATTTTTAATAACTTTTTTTTTTAAATTTTAATGATTTAAACAATTATTAATAAATAAAATTTAGAGATATTTACACATAATATATATCTCTGACGTGGCTCGCTGACGTATAAATATATATATATATATATATTACGGGAGATATTATTTAAGATAATATCTCTGACTTGGAGATATTTTTACAGGTCAGATATATATTGTTGAATAATATCTCTGACATGGAGATATTTTTACACATAAGAGATATTATCTCATATAATATATCCGTCAGCGATATTTTGACTAATGACAAGTATTGATTGGACTAAAATGAGAGAAAAATTGAAAACATTTGGCTAAAATGCCACTTTGACCGGTCAAAGTGGCTATTTTGGTGGTTTTCCCATAAAACAATTCGAATGTTTGAAAATGTTTAACGTGATCATTCAAATTTCATATAACAAAATTAGCTTATACGACCAATGACGGAGTTTTGGTCAACATACACGAGCGCTGGGGATCAAACTCGTAAGTCTAGAGGGGAACGAAAAACGCATAAAATTACATTACGAAGTGAAAAAAAGGAGGGTGGCAGCCCTCCTTGCCCTATCTATCCTATGTCCCTCTATACAACGTCTAAGTGCTAGATTCGGTAATTAACAAGAAAACAAACTGAATGCAAAGATATACAACTATAAAACTTCTTAAAAAATTACAATAACAATTAGTTAATTTTTAGTTTTTTTATAGTAAAAAATTGTTTAAAGATCACGAGGTTAACGAAAATTTCTTCACTCAAAATGATTTTTTTTTTGGTGAGTTTGACATACAACTACATACATATATGAATGATTCGTAAAGTGTCTAAACTACTTCACTTCGTCTTTAGAATCTTTATATCAAAACTGAACGCTATATATATAACTAAAGAAAAATAACTATTAATTCATATTATTTTTTAAAGTAACATATTATTCTAAAAAAACAAGCGTAAAAAGAAATTTTACAACCTCATAAATTGGCTCATCAATGTATTTTTTAGAAAACCATAACCCGAATCATGCGAAATCTGATTGAACTTATTTCAGAGGATTAGAACTAACTCGTCAAATTCTAAACCTTAATGTTAAATTTAAAAGCTAAATCATAAAAACAACAGCGAACATGAAAGACTTAATGATAAATAACAAAATATAATAACCTTGAAAACTTAAAAGCTAAACGCTAAATCTTAAAACCTAAAACTAAAACTTAAGGCATAACGACAAGCAAAAAAGCGCAACGACAAGTAGAGAAAACACAATGAATTAGAAACTGTAAATTATAAAATATAAATGTTAAACCTTAAAAGCTAAACCATAAAGCTATAATTTGAAGCACAATGATCAGTAAAAAAGACACATGAATGACAAATTACAATGAGTTAATTAAGCTAATCATTAAAAGCTAAACCAAAAAGTTAAAGAGTAGAAGTTAATATCATGAAATTTGATAAGCAAGTTTCAACGTGACTGTAATGAGTTTAATCAGAGTTACTATAAGTTGATTTGTGTGTGGCTAAATATTCTGTCTTTTTTTTTTGGCCATAAACACTCTTTTAACAAATAGCAACCACTATATACGCTAGTATACCCACTTAGAGATAGAGATGGCCAAAAAAACGGACCCGGAACCGGTCATACCCGAACCGGTGGGTGCAAAAGGGTCTGGTTTTTAAGACAAATTAGAACGTAACCGAAACTGGTTCCCCGGTTCCACCTATACCCGGCCAAAACCCGAACCGGTACCGGTCAAAATCCGAGTCAGAACCGGTCGAAACCCGGAACCGGAACTGGGTATTGACTTTGTTGACCGGAACGAGAACCGGTTGAAACCGGAACCGACCAATAGACCGATCAACCCTATCCAACTATTTTCCACAGTAACCGTTTATTCTTTAGAACCTTAACCAATTAAATAAATAAATTGTATAAATTGATAAAAGCTGGTAAAAATAGTTTTTTCTTAATGACTAGTATTCTTTCCACGTCTAACCACATATAACATGTTCCGATGACTGGAATTTAATTTTGTATTACAAGACTACAAGCAAGCAATGTTGAGCAGTCCACTATATCCCGTTTCAAAAATCAACAAAATGTTACGATCTACTCTAAGGGCACTAGGAGTCGTCCCGTTTATCCCCACTTTTCCCCGTTGCCACATCAACGGCACATAAGCTTTCCTCACTTTTCCCCATTTGCACGGTGTCGTTCCACTTTTCCCCATTTGCAAATCTTATTTTTAATTAATTATTTTAACAATATAAAATTATTTTAATTAATTGTTTGATATTGATCTCGTCTTCTTCTGAACTTGACGATTTACTTTCAAATGGGGGAAGCTCAAACGTAAACGGATCCATTGTTTTAAACTTTAATTTGAGTGTAGAATGAAAGAATAAAATGATAAAGAGTGTGAGTTGTGATTGTTTTGGAGTTGTTTAAATAGAAAAAAATTAGATTTTTTTTTTAAAAACCCCAACTGTCGAAATACCCCCCCAACGGTCGACACCCATCCACTCCCAACTCGGCTTCAATCGGTGAGCGTTCCCCGATTTACCCCACCCCATTTCTGGGGGGGGGGGGCGGTGTTCCCGTGCTTCCCCGATCCGGGGATTGGCACCCCGTCTCCTTCCCGGCTTCGACTCCGTGTGACCTAACCTGTAATATAAGCAGCCTCTATTTCGACTGGAGTGTATTAAAAAATTAACCATATCAACTCATTATGAAAACACTTGACAAAATTAGGGGTGTTCATATCTGGTGATTCAGATGTGTGAGTTTCAGATACCCAAAATTTCGGATTTGGATATCTAAACGGGAACTCAGGAAAAAGAAAAAAATAGAAAAAAACTTTGGATATCTGAATATCCAAAAATTATCGGAAAATATTTAAAATATACGAAATATCCAAAAAATTATCCAAATATCTAAATAATTATCAAAATATCAGAAAAATTCTCTGAAAAAAATAACTATTTCTGATATTTCAGATATTTGAAGTATCTTCAAAACTCGTATCCGAAATTTTGGGTATTTCAAGTTAGTATTTTAGGATATTTTGTTTTCAGATTCGAATATAAAACTTTTTTTGAACACCCATAGTTACGATTGTTGGTTGTAATTTCTTTCTACTCTTACCAAACTTTATGTTTCCACCTTTAATTATTTTACAATTATACTTTATTAGTATTTACCTTATAAATATATGATTAATTGTCTATTTATCATATATTTCAATCACTTCTAAAAAAAAAAAAAAAAAAAAAAAAACAACTAAACTTTAATCACCAAACAAAAGTTTGTAGGTTCTTTAACTTTAATTAAACTATATCTCAATAGAATCATTCTTGTAATAATCTTATTTCATAAAATTCATATCGTATAGGTTAATATATAATATAAAGTAGTTTACTATTTATATGTCATAAAATTATTTTAGTGCCTAAAATAAAAGATAAAATGTGACATGTCTACGTGTATTAGAGATATAATTTCCCGCCAAAATGGCATGGGGCATGCGACAATGAGAACTATAGGACCTCAACTGGTCCAGTAGATAACTATTTGTGCAACAACTTTACTATTTGGATTGACTAAAATGCCCTTTTCAGTTTGTCATTCACTAAATATTTACGAGGTTAGGATGGGAATATTTCAATATTTCAAAATATTGGATGCATTCAGTTACATGATAACGAATTTTGATACATATAGCTCCTTACAATCCTTTCAAGCACGTAGTTCATTCTCTCTCTCTCTCTCTCTAATGACTTCCTTCTCGCTCTAGATTAATGACGAATTTATAGATATTGTTCGCTTCTTCAATCAAGAATCAAGCAAAAAATTCACTGTAGAATCGATGTAAGTTTCTGTTTGGATTTTCTGCAATTTAATTTGGAATTTGATACGATTAGGCTGATAAAATAGGATTATTGACACTAGTGTCGAATCACTGAAGGTTTCAAGCATCATGTTATTGATTTACATTACGAACATTTGATTTGAAGTATAAACATTTGTTCTCTGAGTTTTTTACTTTGATTTCCGCATTTTGATTGGAAATTGATAAGTCACTGATTAAGTTTCAGGCATCAAGTTATTGATTTACATTCCGAACATCTGATTTGAAGAAAATCGTTTGTTCTCTGAGTTTTTTGTTTTAATTTTCTGCATTTTGATTAGGAAATTGAATGATCTGGCTCATAAAATGCGATATATATTGTTATTAATCGTTCTTGTTTGTAATCTGATCATATGTAGAGTACTTCTGTTTTGAAAACTCGAGATCTAAGTTGTTTGACGTTGCGCTTGTAATTCATTTGCTAAATACTTCGTAAACCGGCAATGTATACGTTTATGTGTGTTTCAGTTCGTACAATTTTGCGTGATGAAAAATGTGAGCGATTCAGCGAGCCTATTGAATCGTTGATTTTCATTTTTTACAGAACGAGTTATTGAGAAAATGCAGAGTTATACCGATTTCCCGTACAGCGGCGACGAAGACGGTAAACTCTGGTCTTCGTTCATCCATCAATCGAGCTGTGGCGCGTATGATGATTTTGACACACCTCTGTACTCCTCGATCTTCCCAACCGCAACTGTAAAAACAACCACCCTACCACTACCACCGAGCGTCCTCAATTACAGCCGTAGGCATTCTCTCGATCTCGCACCATTTCAAGACCTAATCGACCGGCGCAACTGGTGCCTCGCCAACCTCCGTCTCACTACCAAAGAAGCCGAAGCTCTACGGCAAGAGAACGTCAACCTGCAAATGGCGAACTCGGAACTAAACAAGCAGCTATCTCATTTGCAACAACACGCGGCTTCGGCTTCGACTTCTAATCTACAGAACTACGCTAATGCAACAACTATGTTTCCATCTGGAAATTCAATTGCCAATTGTTTCGAACGATTGAGGATAGGCGAAAAAGGACCGACAACAACTGACAAACGGCCGGCGTGTGGAGTGGAAAACGTGGATCCGATTAAGAAAATAGATGTAGAGCGGGTTAAATTGCCAAAGAGTATTTCTGTTAGATCCAACGGGTACTTGAAGACAGTTCTACCCATTGATGGGACTGCAGGTCGGGCACGGGCAGCGGATCGGGTTAAACCTGCTTCTGATACGGTAAATACCAAATCCTAAAGTAGCATACACTTCTTTGCTTGAAAATGTTATTTCCATTGATAACTTACGCTATGTTCCTGAGTTCATTTAACGAGAGAAAAGAAAGGAAATGGAAGGAAAGGTGAAACATTTTTGTGTTCCCGAGTTTCATTTAACGAGGGAAGGGAAAAGAAAATAACGCATTTTGTGTTCCCGAGTTTCATTTAAGGAGAGAAAGGAAGGGAAGTGGAAGGAAACCTAGGCTAAATTTCCTAGCTTTTCTTTCCTTCCGATTTGGAAGGAAATGGAAGGAAAGAAAGCCATTCTTTTCCTTTCCTTTCTTTTCTTTTATTTCATTTCCTTTCCCTCCTTTAATAAACTCGGGAACACAGCGTTAAAGTGCAAGAAACTTGTGACATGTTTATGATTACGTATTTTTCCAATAAAAAAAAACATTAATTTCTCATTGTTTTTGATGTTGATAATCAATCAGCAAAAGGTGTATGTGCGTGGGAAGAAACAGGAGGAACCCCTGGAGCTCAAGGTTTACAACCAGGGTATGACAAAGACTGAGCTATGCAACAAATGGCAACAAACCGGTGCGTGCCCATATGGAGATCACTGTCAATTTGCACACGGCATTGAAGAACTCCGCCCTGTGTTACGCCACCCGCGCTACAAAACCGAAGTCTGCCGAATGGTCCTCGCCGGTGATCCGTGCCCATATGGTCACCGCTGTCATTTCCGCCATGCTCTTACTGAGGAAGAGAAGCTCATGAGCCACCGCATTAGCAGCTAACCATCGGTAAATCTCTTTGGAAACTACTTTTTTTATTTCATTAATAAAATCCTTTTTCTAGTAAAAAAAATTAATAATAAGAAAAAGTAAATAGAAAAGTGAGATTTAGTCTTGTAATCACTTCATTAATCCTTGATTTGAGTTGAAAGTGATTATTAGATTTTGAAAGCAAGTTTTGTAACGTTGAATGGGGTAAGTTTGGTGGGTCCATTATGGATACTTAATTGGTGAATTTGTTAAGTTTGGTGGTTCCGTTCATCATCATCATCCCTCATCTATATTCCAATTATTTCATAGATATGATCAACTTAAAAACCACTCCTTTCTTTTTTGTCTAAATGTCTCCTTTTGTTTTAAATGTAATATAATAATTAAAAAATTAATTAGAAAATCATAAGAATCATTAACATTTATACATACTGGTTTAAATGAGATTGTAAAAGGAGTTGGATTGTGAACTCTACATAGTGTTGTAAAAAAGATAAATAATAAATTTGAAAAGCAAACCATATTTGTAATCAAGAAACCGAAGATCTGTGAATTTGTCTTTTTGTTGGGTTTAAATTTGGTTATTCGGCTAATATATATAAATGAAACCAAAGGGGCTTTGTCCTAGCAGGATCCCTTGGCTTTTCAAATGGAAGGTCATGGGTTCAAATCCCTTCCAAGGCGAAATAAGGGTTCTTGAGAGGTCAGGGGGTTTTTCGGTGCGGTTTCCTCCTGGAGTGGTGGTGGGGTCTCAACGGAGGTCATGGTAACTAGACTTTAGTGACGTGGCCTGAAAATCAGTGGTTCACACGTTGAGATTAGATGTCGTTCAAATATATATATAGGGGAAAGATCAAATAAAAAGTTTATTTTGCCTAAGAAGGCTAAAAAGGAATTTCAAAACCTTGAAAACCGACCCAAACGAACTCCGATTGAACTCATTTTGATGGCATTGGAACCGTCTCATCGAACCCTACAATATTAGCTTTTAAATTTTAGATTTAACAATTAGTTTAAGAATTTAGATTTTAGGGCTTGATTTTTAACTTTTAAGTTTTATCTTTAGGTTTAGAGTTTTTATTTAAAGTTTTGGTTTTAGTATTAGGGTTTATTTTTTATAATTTAGGGTTCGGGTTTTAGGGTTCGACAAGACGGTTCAAATGATGCAAAAATGAATTTAATCGGAGCTTGTTTGGGTCGGTTTTTGAGTTTTTAGAAATCCTTCTTAGCCTTCTTAGGCAAAATAGACTTTTTAGGGGAACCCTCCCCTATATATATATATATATATATATATATATATAAATGAATATGTATATATGTAGATGCTTCATGTTTGCAAGTTTAGTCCAAGACTAACCCAACCCAAAACTAAGACGATTGATTTCACTAAAGTAGTATGCGCTTGATGCTTCACTCTCCAAAGCCATATCACATTCCTCTTTCCCTGTCTTCTTCACTCACTCACTCTTCTTAGCAGAATTTCACAAAAAAGAATCATGGAAATGCTACTGAATAGTAGGGCTCAATTAAGGTCAATGATCACCATTTATTTTTATTCTCTCTTCTCTTCCCACCCATGTTTATATACCCCAACTTAACACCCATGCGCACTGCCATCTCCCTTCTCGCTCTCTCCCCACCTCCAGCTCCACCTCCTTCTCCATCTACTAAACTGCCACCGCAGTCTAGAAAATCAAAAGTAGTCAAATATTGTTATTTAATAAAAAAAAAAAAAACCAATTGAATTTGGTTTTATTTGGGTTTGACTAGCAAAAATCTCAATTCTGTTTGGTTTGGTTTAGTTTAGTTTCTAGGCATACCTGGAAAAATTTACAACTCAATAAATGAAAGAAATTGAAAACCCAGCTCTGATAGAATACTCTCCATCTGAATTTGAAAATAATCACTCGGCACACCAGTTGAAGGCCAATAGTTCTACAAAATCAGGCCTACTTCAGTGTCTTGTGAAAGGTCCAGGCTCAGGCTCGTATATCATAATGATACAGATTACAACCAGTGTTATAACTAATTTATTTTTTATTTATGTATTACTTTCTTGTTGGTCTTGCATAGGGATATGATGTAAATGAATCAAGCCGATTTGTTAAATAGCACATGAATGAATTGGTTAAAAACTCGAATAAGTCAAGCTTAAATAAGTTTTTTAATTAATTAATACAAGTGTGTATTTATATAAATAAATGTTTTTATTTATAAAATTATGATAAATTTACTAAAATTGAATATATTATGCAATACATGAAAAGTATACTTATAAATATGTATAAAATTAATAATAAAAAGAAAATAATTAATTAATTAATGATAAACGAGCCAAACCGAG
Organism: Mikania micrantha; assembly: GCA_009363875.1. Taxonomy (NCBI): domain Eukaryota; kingdom Viridiplantae; phylum Streptophyta; class Magnoliopsida; order Asterales; family Asteraceae; genus Mikania; species Mikania micrantha. Next base: position 6,753,228 of record CM018697.1, on the reverse strand, counting down.
TTCGGACTTTTTAAAGTAAAAACAAGCCGAACCCGAGCCTTAGCGAGTTTGTGCTCATCTTGATTCGTATGCACTCTAGACATGGTTTAAGAAAGTTACTCCTTTTGTGACTAATTAACAAATAAAAAAGATTATAGCTTTTTATTTGACAGCAAATAATTATAACATTATTGTTTTCTTTGAATTAAACAATATAAATTTTAAAAATAAAAAAAAGGCAAGATTTTTTGTTCTCGGTTTCAAATATCATGTCTCTAAAGAGTTCGCTAAGAAGAATTAAAATTTTTAAAATAACAAAATCAAAAGGATTATTTATAACTATTGCATAGTTTTGCCGTATGTTTTTTAAATGTAAGCATTTATCAAATACCACACAAGCAAATAAGGACGATTAAATAATAAAAGTCATTAGTAGCAGTGTAGCACCGTGTATTTACGTGATTAATCAACAAAAGGATCTTGATCTAAATTAGGGTTTTACACGAGTTTTTTTCAAAACATGTGTAGTTGAAAAAAATATTTATCAAATAAGTGTACTTGAAAACTTATTTACCAAAACGAGTGTTTTTTTATTTAATTACTTAACTAATCTAAAAAGAAAAAAAAATTATAAAGAAAAACACCTACTTTAAATAAATAAGTTTTTAACTACACATATTTGGTAAAAAAAATTCAACTACACGCATTTGGAAAAAAATTCGATTTTACACATAAAATTAAACACACATAAATTTACTTAAGGTGACACAAATCCTCATAAATATAATTTAGCACACATGTTACTCTTTGATTAGAACTCTTAAAATTAAGAGTTTTACTATTTTTTTAACACGTAGTACAACTTCATAAATTTAACGTAAATATTTTGTTCTCTTCCATTTTTTCTTACATTGGCATTATTAAAAATTGAAGTAAGATAAAGAGATTATAAAAGAAAATATCTTTCAAAACAAATAAATCACTTCTTGATATTTTTAGAATATTAGGCAATATATGTTACGAGTTAAAACCACTTTTAGTTAACTACTAAGTTAAAAAAATTGTTCTTGTTATGTCCTATTACATCACGCTTGTACCATACTAGTGTGTGTGCATGCGAAAATTAAACACACACAAACATGCCATGATCATGACCAAAAACTATCACAACGCACAAGATAGACTCATAATTCTATTACCTTTTCAGGGTTGTTGTCCTCAAACCTCTATGTTGCTTCGACCGTTGAGGCGCCCGGGTGCACTCAAACTCCCTGTTTGTAGCAAGATAATAGTTAAAAAGAAAAAAGAAAAATAATTCATTGTGCAGCAAAATAAACCACTCTCATCTATCCGATATATATAAAGTGATATGTAACGAGTTGTAAATTGTATTTAACGTTTATGGTTATTTTGAAATCATACATTTTTTGAATGATTAAATTAGTAAATAAATCTGTAACCGATATTATTCAACTCAATGCAGAATCAGTTTTTTAATGTAATTTGCCAATTTATATCTTTATAGGAGGAAGAGAAGTGGAAACTTGCATAGAATTCGTCAGACAAATGTGTACGAAAAAATGTTCCCCTCTCTCACACATCCATGTTTATGTGTTTCTTAATAAATTATCAAAATGTTTACTTATTTAAGACTTCATGTATGCATGATGTATCAAGATGCCATTTTGTTATGGGATTTTATTTTTTTATCTATACATTTCATATCTTTAAGAGAGGTTCTGGTTATAAGCTGGTGTATACTATCCACAACGGTCACCCCACTGAAAATCCTTCCCTACCGAAATTTCCTGCCACGTCATCACCCTACTGAAAACCTTAAACCCCCACAATGGTCACCCCACTGAAAACCTTCCCCACTATATGCCTTGGACCAGTCACAGTGGGAGAAAGTGAGAAAGAGAGCGGGGAGCAGGAGCCGTGGAGATGCTTTGCGCGGGGCCGCTGAAGGGGAGGGGCGGTGTTCCCGCTGTGGCCACAGAAGGGAGCAAGCCCGCGAAAGGGGGCGGGGGAACCACTGCGTGTGGTCTTATAACTTATAAGGCATAGGTCGTGATAACTTTTAATGTTGAACAAAATTAAAATGTTATCGTTAAAAGCAATCTAATCTCATTTGATATTATTTTATGTTGATATGAACATCTAAATTAGCATACAAAAAATTAGGTTATTTAATTTAAATGTTAGCTAAATGAATTTTATAAAGGGGGTTTTTAAACATATTTGAAACAGTTTAATATTTATATAAATGCTAATTTACTTCTGTTGAAGAAAAACAGGAATTTTAATTGCACGAAAACAAAATAACTTCTTATCGTAACATCGTGAATAATTTTATAACGTGTCCACTATTTATAGACTAACAAGAGATATTTATATAAGAATAGAATACTAATAAGGAATTTATAATTTATACTTTAAATAATTCTCTTCGGTAACATGTGCTACTTTCTCCTTTAATCTTTATGTTTTTTTTTGTTTCTTTTTCTTATTAATTAAAAGAATATATGTCATTTTATAAACACTCTTTTTTTCGAGTCTCTCACATATTAAATAATGATATTAGAAAAATATAAATTCAAATTATAGTAACTTTAATGTTAAAAGAACATATTTTGAATTTACGATTTGTGTATTACAAATTAAATTTTATTTCTAAAGTACCATTGGTGACTACTTTTTATTTGTTTCTTTATTTAAATTGTTTAATACATGAGTTAATAAATCTAATTGTACTTTGTTGTTGATTACTAGTGAATTATTAATTACTAAGTTAACATTTTTTTAATTTCTGAATCTTTATCTTATTTAATTTTAATTATTATGAATAATTAAATAACTAAATATATCTTGTTATTCTAATAATTTATTAAAACTTAAATAAACATTATTTTAATTATATCTTATTTGAAATATAATTATACAATTCTTAAATCTTTTCAATTTGTTATCTATGAATCCTAAATCTTTATTATTTTATTATAATCTAATATTCATGTATTTATATAAGCTATCGGTTTACAACTTGATATAATACACAGATTTCTAACGTAGGTTTATAAAAAAAAAAATTATAGAATATTATACAATCGCTTGTTTTAATGTATAGTTTTCAACGTCAAACCCCAAATGTCGTTGTTAGACATCCATACTTAATTAGTGATGGTAATGAAAAACTATTATTACATAGATATTATGTAGAAAATTATGTAATCACTATAAAGATAAGCAACATTGTTTGGATGAATGTAGGGTTTAATAAAAACAAAAAGTGTAGCATTGTGGTTTGTGGAGAAAGTAAAATAAAAAAGAAACTTTGCTTTCATTCTTGTTGCAGCCCATCAAGATTTTTCCCATCACGCCTCTGTCTCACGTTGAGAGGTCAGTGTTCTAACATGATACATGTGCCACAATACCGACTACGAATGGTCTTACATCCACGTTTTGCTAAAAAAAATTAAGAAATTGACATGCACACCTTTATGAGAGAGAAAAACAAGACTCGCTATGAGTAGGATGATTAACAAATGTAAATGGGCCAGAAAATAAAATTAAAGTTATAGAAAGAAGACTAGTTCAAACATAGACTTATTGTATATATTGAGTGCATTAAATTCCACACAAACTTTCATAAGCATAGATTTTATTACAAAATATTGCATTAGTAATGATCACTTGTGATTATGATAAGTGGTATTAACTAGACCTACCGGTATGCCCAGTGGTTGAGTGTGAGTGGGGCGTCAACGGGCGTGGAACACCGCCCCCTCCGGCGCGTGGGCGGGCGTGCAGGGCTAGGCGTGAGTGGGGGCAACGACATAATCGATCGTTGGGAACCTCTTATTCGACTGTTGGACCAATTAAAAAAAACTTATTTAAAAAATAATACTATATATACAACCATAATTTAACATCACACACACTCTTTTTTCTTTACATCACACAAAAAAATAAAATAAAAAAATTAGTTTTGTTAGAAACGAGGATACACCTGCGAACCTCAAAGCCGATTTAATTGAACATTTATGGAAAAATCGTGAAGTTTAATCTTAAATTTTAATTATATTTATTGTTATGTTTTTTTTTAAATATTTGATACAATTATTAATAATTAGCTTTTTTTTATTAATTTGTAATGTTTATTTATAATTTTATGTAATTTTTTAATTTATGATTAATTATATCTACTTTTTTAATTTAAAAAATAAAAAAGATAACGTGGAGTGGTTGGACCAAGGGCCATTTCCACCACTTTTGGTGGAATGGGTGGTTGTGGTGGGTGCATATGTGCCGCCTACGTGTCGTATAGATGGAGTGATTGGACAAAGAGACATAGCCGGATGTCAGGAACTAAGGATGACACTCATAGCCTTGTTGCCTAATGGGCAGGCCCAACCCGAACATTATAAGAACAAGATCGGCTCCTAAGGCCCTATAAAGCTTGTGGCCTCTCTTCTATAGCCCATACCCTTTTTTATAAGCTGGTAGCCCAAATTCATTAGGATTTTAACAAAGCTTTCATATGATCGTTAGTTCGTTACTAATTCTCGACGAGTCGACGAACAAACTTCTCATCTCTCTAATTATGTTTTAATGTACTTCTAATTGACTTGACAATCAAAATCCCGAATATTGGTTATTTGGTTATGAGTTCTGACTATATGTTCTTCAAATGGATTTGCCGAACTGTTCTTCAAACTGTTCTAGATATTGGGTATTTGGGCTTATAATTTCATTCCATTGACTCTGCCCTTCAAATGGACTTGTTAACTCTGAAGTTTAAATGAAACTTGGAATTTCTACCAAATTGTGATTTGAGCCGGGGACTCTTCCGGAGCAGTCTCTCTATCCCAACTGGGATAGGGGTAAGGCTTGTGTCTATCCTTCCCCCCAGACCCTACTGAAAATCAGGAATATACTGGGTAAGTTTGTTTGCTTAATATAATCAGAGATTTACCACCTTTGAGATTGATCATGCAAAAACTGAAAAACATGTTGAGGTGTCTTGGGTTAATAAAGTTTATGGGTAAACTGAATGATCATTGATTTGTTTTTGTTGTTTGATATCTTGCATTCCATATTATTAATTAATTTGAACAATATTAACTCCTTTGTGCCATTGATGTATTGAAATTATTGAGACCGACCTAGTAAAACTATCTTAAAAACTTAAGCATTGTTAGTTTGGAGAGACTAATCATGCGTAGAGGTGGGCAAAAAAATCGGACCCGGAACCGACAACTCGAACCGGAACCGGACATACCCGAACCGATGGGTACAAACGAGTCCGGTTTTTCAGACAAATTAGAACCGGAAATGGTTCCACCTATACCCGGCCAAAACCCAAACCCGAACCGGTTGGAACCGGCCGAAACCTGGAACTAGAACCGGGTATTGACTTTGTTGATCGGGACTTGAACCGGTTGATTCCGGAACCGGTTTCAGAAAAAACCCGATTTGCGCACCTCTAATCATGTGAGCCACATGTGCACATAGCCAATCCAATGAGCCAAGCAACTTAAGCAACAACTTGGGCTCACAAAAAATACAAAAACCCTAATTTTTAAATTTTTTTAATTTTTCTGCATGTTGTAGAGCTTTTTTGTTTGTGGCTTTTTTTAGTTTGTGTGCTCTAAAATGAATATAAGTTTCAACTAGCGCCTACATAAAAACTTTTAATATTCAATTGATTTTTTTTAAAATTGCTTTTGAACATTTTATTAAAGAAGTTGTATTTAAGAAAAATAGGAAAATAAATTTAGCCTAATTATTTTATACATGTGAATATAAACAATATTTTTTAACTTTACATAATACAAACTTTTAGTTTATTATTGTTGATCGAAACCCGGATAAAATAATGAGAATTTTTAACATAACCATTAGTAAATGGCCACGACTTTTTATTTTGTTAAACAACATTAAAATGATTGAGCCAACTCTGGTAAGCCACTCTACAAATTGGTGAGCTTTATGATGAGATAATCCAAGTTTGTCGGATAAAAGATTGCTGCGTACAAAGGATAAAGACAAGTCCAATAGTGAGTTTGGTTTTTGATTTATGTTATTTATTGTTTATGTTTTATTTATTGGTTTGCTAAGTTCTAGGAGAGTTTGTTAGTTAAAAAAACCTTGGTTATCCAGTATTGTGAGTTCTATAAATAGGATGAGTTTTAGGAATGCATGGAGTCAAGTATTAATAAAGATTGTTCTCAAGGTTCAAAGTGAATTGTCTGGTATCAATTGTTTCCCCACACTTTACACAACCCTTAGTTTTTCTTTGTATTGCTAATGAGTCTCTTATTAGATCTGACATTCTTTATTGTTTCCTAAGTTAATTCTATCTTTGGATATAATTTCATCATGTTAAACATTCCTGGAGGCTCTTTAGTAGCTATTTAGATCTGGTTTCAAATGTTAATGAGAGAGTGGCCTAAACATAGGGGTGTTCATCGGGTCGGATAACGAGTTATTCGGGTTTGAAAATTTTTTGGTATATCCGAAACCCGACCCGAAATTCAAAATATATTATCCGATCTGAAAACCTGAATTCGTGCATCCGAATAACCGAATAAAATTTTTTTTTTCGGGTTATTCGGATATCCGACCCGAAAAAACTAGTTTCTGCATATCCAAAACACGACTCGACCCCAATCTAAAATCATATTATTAGACCCGAAAAACCCGAAAAAGATTTCGGATACGTTTTTTCGGGTTTCAGATACAATTCGGATTTCGAATTTTTTTGAGTTTCAGATATTTTGAACACCCCTGCTTAAACATAAATTGTTGGTTTTAAAAGTACGTATAAGCTTTTATGTTAAGAAAAGCATATTTTATATATAATTATAAATTTTATACCTTGATTGGTTGTCCACCTTACCCATACCCAAAACTAACCATGGTAATTAAGCTACTACCTATAAAACAAAATGAGGTAATTTATACAAGTAAAGGGTCCAATTATTCAACCAAATTGTCACGAGTTTTTATGTGAGCCAGAAACTTCTGACTAACACATGTATACTAGCGAGTTGAAGCCCGAACTAAATCTAACCATCCATTATATAACAAATCATTTATACGTTCTGTGAGGTCCAGATAACTAGACCTTGGTGACATGGCCTAGAAACAGTGGGTTCACATGATTGAGACCTTCGCCGTTCAAAAAAAATTATACGATCTGTCACACAATCTATTTATACAAGAAGAATATAGAAATTAAAGTTTATTAATGCTTGCAAACATAGCAATCGGCTAAACTAATTGTTATTGGTCGAGCTTGTATAATATATTCCTTAGCTTTCTTCATAAACGCATATCATCCACATTTGACATCCAAAATTATCAAAGTGACTTGTTATTAAGTGTGTTAAATGTGTCAAGTTGGCGGGTAAACCTAACACGAACGTGAAAGTCTAACATGAACTCGAATACAACCTGCCCAGGAAATTGTGTCATACATATGCACCGGAACCCAATATGAATATTAACATGTTGACACGACTACGACCCGTTTGACCTGAAATTTTTATTTTCTTTTAATTTTTTCGGATATAAATATTTTTAAAAATATAATTTTCTATCAAAAGATATAAATATACGAAAAAAATATTACAATTAATTATAAATTTTATGTTAACTTTTTTATAATTTAAACTTTTAATATTAAATATCCAATCAAGTCAATAAAAACACAATACAAATGATCAAATACATATAAAAAGGTAAAACAAGTTAACCCACGAACATGATCGTCTCAAATTTGATGACACAAAATAAGGATAACAAATGAAGCCTTTTTTTACCGTAAATAAAAGCTCTTCATAAGTTTGAAAGATAAAAGGTATAAATTATCAAGAAAGAGTAAACTACAAAATTATAGCAACAAAATGCGTACATTAATACAAATATAAAAAAAATAGAAATTTTAAAAAATCAAAATCCATTACAAATAAAATGTTGATTTACCCCATCTATTTAGCTAAACAGGTTTATATGTTCAACCCGATCCAAAATCCTAATTAGAGGTGAAAATTTTTACCTATGTCATATAAAATGTGTTGGTTTAGGAAAACAATTGTAATTAGGGTTGTAAACGAACTGAACGTTCAGCGAACAGTTCGTGAACCGTTCGGCGGGAAGTTCGTTTATGTTCGCTCGTTTAATAAATGAACAAACACGAACAAGAAATTCCGTTCGTTTAGTTAAGTGAACGAACATGAACAGTGGTCGTGTTCGTTCATTTATGTTCGTGAACGTTCGGTAACATGTTCGTTTATGTTCGGTTAAGTTTATTTATTATATTTATTAATTAAATCTGTTGTTTATTTTTAATTTTTAGTTTAATACCATAATACTTAAGTTATTTTTAGTTTAATGCTATAATATCTTAATTTATATATTTATAAATGGTTATCTCCATTGCTTGAGATTAAAAATGTTGATTTTTATTGTTTAAATAATATGTGTTCGTTAGCGTTCGTGAACCGTTTATGAACAAGCTAAATTCCTTAATGAACGAACACGAACAAGAATTTTCGTTCGGTAAGCTTTCGTGAACCGTTCGTGAACAAGTTAAAAGTTAAACGAACGAACACGAACAAGGGCTCGTTCGTGTTCGTTCGGTTCGTTTACAGCCCTAATTGTAATATAATAAGTTGAAATTGGTAGCATCATAATATTGAATGAGTTGAGATGGGTAGCATTTAAACCCAATGCGGGTCAAGACGAGTAACCAAAAAAGTATGCAAATGCAATGGATTCAAACATTTAAGAATGATTAATAACATATTTAATGAGAAAATCACTAAAAATTATCCAAATAGGCTATTTGTTTACTTACAACACATCTAAAGTTAAATTAAATTGATGTTTTTTAAGAACAATCCACTTAGACCCGTACTGATTTTGCTTAAGATCCGTTCTGACTTGCACTCATTCTGACCCAGATCCGTTCTGACCCAGATCCGTTCTGACCCATTACCCGTCCCGCCCAATTTACCAGGCATAATCCTAATTCATTCAAGTTAAACCCAAACCTTTTAATTTCTTGTTACGTTCGGTTGTGAAATTCTGGTTTTCACAACTTAAAAAATAAGAGGGAAGAAAGTGTAAATAGTGGTATGAACGGGGCGCTATGAGACAAAAGATGGGAAACCTCAATACTACACGCCGCCTACGTGTCGACTAAAATGTTGACAAGGAATGGACAAGAGTTCCTATTTTCAAACCGATCACCGTAGACTAGGCTTCTCGAGTGTCTAATGATTGAATATTTTATGCACTCTCATTCCTTTTAAAACTATATATTCTTGCGATTGATAAATTTTCATTTTATTATTATTATTATTTTTTATTTTAAACTAATATAGGCTTTTGTGAATTTAGGGCCGTAACTGAACCGAGCTTAGTTGAGCTGGGCGTGGCTGAAGCTTGAAATCGTCAATTTTGTGCTGAGACAAGGTAAGCTGAAAATTTTTTAAGCCAAAATTTCGAGCTCGAACATGTAAAATATCTCGAGCCGTTCGGTTTTTTTAATTTTGCGCTATTTTAAACGTATATATTTAACATAATATATAAAATGTATTAGATTTTATATGTATGTATGTATATGCTTGTGTGTGTAAAATAATAGCACTAATTTAAACATATAGATTTGATATATTATAATATATATATATTAGATTTTATATGTATGTATGTATGCATGTATGTATATACTTGTGTGTGCAATATAATATACAAGGAAGTGTGTGTATTAAATTATTAATCGAGTTGCGACAATGAGTCGAGCCACGAGCAGAGCCAACCATGTCTCGAACTAGGCTCGTTTTAGACAATCTTTTTTCGAACCAAATTTTAATCGAGCTTCTTTCAAGTGAGGGCCTCAAATCACAAGCTTTTTAAACGACCGTGGTTGTGATTTAAACACTCGTTTCAGTTTTTAGCATTTAACTAGAGTCCGTCTTCAGCATTTTTAACTTCAAAGAGTTATAGCTTTTTGAGTTTTTATTAATGATACATTTATAAAATCAATTTTGGTTCGGGTTCTAATTAATTATTTGTTTTATGTATATACATTTACAATTATCCCTTTATATATATACTATGAATTCCAATTACAATTACAACATATATATAGGGGTTGGATCCAGTAAGAAGAGATTTTTGCCTAAGAAGAGTAAGAAGCAATAGAAATTTGACACGTGACACAATCCAATACAAAAAACATAATCCAGTACACAAAAAATAAAAAATCCAGTACAAAAAATAAGAATCCAGTACAAAAAAATAAAAATGTATTACAAAAAACACAAAAATCTAGTACAAGTAAAATGAAAAACAAAAAAATAATCTAATACAAAAAAATAAAAATATAGTATAAAAAATAAAAATCTAGTACAAAAAATATGAAGTTATACGTAAATTATCATGCCAAATTTCAAATTATTATTAGTTCTTACTATTCTTAGGCAAAACTCTCTTCTTAGGCAAAACTCTCAACTTATTTGATCTTTCTCTCATATATATAAGTACTAATAGTTTATCTATCCTTAAGTTACGGCGAGAGATCGATAGATATGGGGAGATATCTTACCCCTCCCCGGACCATAACTAAACTTTTCCCATATATGCTTATTAGTAATTTACGCCTCAATTAAAGGAAGATACACATACCTTAGGTCTTATCTTCATTTTTATAAATAATTTATATCATGTTTAAGCTTAATTGTTAAACTTAAAAGTTGAAAGTAATATCATATTTAATTTTCATTTTAACAATCAACCCTCGAAAAAATAACAAAATACTAGTAATATTAGTTATCAAACTATCTTTTAGTGGGATGGGATAGGGGTGTAAACGATTAGAGCCGATTCCGAACTTGTTAAAGCTTGAGCTCGTTTGGTTGGACTAAATAAGGTCGAGCTCGAGTTCAGTTTGTTAGAAAATTTTTTAGGCTCAAGCTCGGCTCGGCTCATTTATTTTTAAATTATTCAATTTATTTATTTTAATTACTAATTTGACGAATATTTATAATTATACTTTTCAATTTTAGTATAAAATATATTATTTATTTATATTTATCATAATTCTATATACAAAATAATTAATTTTATAGTTATACACTTAATATAATAAATAAAAATTATATAAATTAAAAGTTCGTAAAGACTCACAAGCCGGCTTGATCTCGATATACAAGGCTTGGGTTAGATAAGTAAACGAGGCATATTTTTGGGCTCGAGCTCATTCTCGGGCTTGTTTACGCTTATCTCGTTCGAGCTTATCAACGATCCGATCCCGAGTTTTCACGAGCCGGATTCATTCGTTTACACCTCCAGACGGAGCTTGTGTACTTGGGGTGTAGTGATAAGATGTTGTCATTCAAACCAAAAGATTGTGGGTTCGAGTATTGTTGTTGACAACATTATCCTAAATTATATAGTTATTATCAAATTAATCATATATATTCTAGGTGGTGGTGTTAAAAAAAAAAAACAATTTTAGTGAAATATTGACCGGGTCTCCGGCGACAAAAATTTTGGTAAATTGATCTATTGATCATGATGTAATATAAACGTAGACGTGATGGAAGGATTGAACAACGGCTAGGATTTAAAGATGGGTGGTGATAACTTTTTTAGGTTTCAAAAGTTGGGTCCCTCAAGTTTGGTTATTGCTGTATAACAAGTCCAAACGCTTTTATAAAAGTCAACTTCAACGACATTTTATCATCAATCATATGTCGATCAATAGCCTCTTCCATTTATATTTTGTTTGTATTTCCTTCAAAAAGTTAGCAACTTTTAAATAAAAGATATTAATAATTTAAATATTGGTAGGATTTAATTTATGATATAATGATAATTTTAGGGCTCTTTTATTTGGACACCCTACTTTTTTGGGCAGTACGGTTCGTATTGAGTACAGACAAACATTACAGGAAATTCCTAGGAATCAGTGAAACATTCTGTTAGACGGGCAGTACTGGTAGAGGTGTTCATCGGGTCGGATAACGAGTTATTCGGGTTGGAAAATTTTTTTGATCTATACGAAACCCGACCCGACCCGAAATTCAAAATATATTATCCGACCCGAAAAACCCGAATTCGTTAATCCGAACAACCCGAATAACCCTGTTTTTTTCGGTTTTTTTGGATATCCGACCCGAAAAAACCATTTTTTGCATATCCGAAACCCGACCCGACCCGAATCTAAAATATATTATGCGACCCGAAATAGATTTCGGATACGGTTTTTTCGGGTTTCGGATACGATTCGGATTTCGAATTTTTTCGAGTTTCGGATATTTTGAACACCCCTAAGTACTGGTCAGTACGGCCCGTCTTGGCCCAAGCTTATTTTTTCAAGCCATTTTGGATGTCAAGCAGTTTTGCTATCACTTGATACGGCCCGTACTGGTCAATACGAACGTCTTAAAGTTATTTATTTTATTTAAACTTAATTTACGTATTTAAATAATTTTTAACGATATACGTTTAGTACGTGAATTATTTGAACGATATAAGTTACTTATTTTTTTTAAACTTAATTTACGTATTCAAATAATTTTTAACAATATACATTTATTACGTGACTTATTTATACGATATACGGCTATTATGTTAATTAAACGTCATAATGTTGTTACGTTATCATTTTTAACGATATTGATTATTTACGAAATTGTTTTAACTAAATATTTCATTTTATAATTAGTTTGTTTACGTAAATTTAAATAATTTAAACGATATAAGTTTGTCACGCAAATATTAAACAACACAAACAGAAACAATACAAATGCAGAAAGAAACAATACAAAACTAACTACGATCCGGATGGTCCAGCTGACGATCCGTCGTCTGCGTAGACGCGTGGCTCCTGGAACGGTGGAAGCTATGACCCGTCCCGTCGCGCATGCTCTGACGCGACCGTCGCTCGACGTGTGCCTCCCAGGCGGCCCGACGACGATCGGACTCAGCCATCTGCTAAGCCGTCTCGTCACATTGGGCGGCAATCTGGTGCAACAACGCCTCGAGTGGCTCGGTCAGGCGCACCGCACGGTAAACGTGCGGTGGATGCTGCGGCGGCTCCTCCTCGCGCGCCGGTGACTGAACCGGCTCGGGCTCCGGCATCGCACCACAGTCCTACTGCTGCTGCTGGTCCGGCACGACGACGACCTGGGCGGGCTGAAACAGTCGGCCGTCCGATCCAATAAACCACAATCCCAGACCCGGGATATCGGCGGCAAGTTTCATGCTTATGATCGTCCGTCGATTGAGCTTACGAGGCTCGATCGCTGGCAGATCATCAAGAATGTCAACCATGCCTCTGCTGCGGGCGATGTGGGTGACAAAGGTGCCACCCCACAATGTACCACGCTCCTAGCGGTGGTAGAAGCAGGCGTAGTATAACGCAAAACACCGTGCCAGGTTGCTCGGCCTGCCAGCAATGAATGAGTGCAGATAATACAGATTTGTCGTCGTCACCCACTCTTGGCTCTGGCAGTGACCTGAGATGGTCGTCACGATGCACCGGTGGATGTAACGGATCAGAGGATCTCTGATCATCGTCGCCCGTACTCGGTGGCCGATGAACGGCGTATCATATATCTTGGCCCACCAGGCCCTCATAACCCCATCCTCCGCATGCGTCAACCCCTGTGTGAAGTCGTCACGAACAGTCTCCGGCTCATAATAGATGCCTAAGTGCACGGCGAACCGCTCGATCGACATCTTGAAGTGTTGTCCGCCTAAGGAGAACTCAATATCTGGAGGAAGCACCTCGTCATCCTCCTCCCGAACTGCTGCCTGGTGAGCTCGGTATCTAAATGTGGATAGCAACTCCACAGTGATAAGCCTGAACGAGGGCAGCTCCACGAGCTCGAACAGGCGAGTCCACAGCGTGTCCTCGCCGTGGATGGCTCTAGCACTCACCGCCTCCCCGGCATCTGCAAGAACACCCCAATCTATACAACGTGGCATCCCCATGCTCATCCGAAGAATACGACGGCACCTCATCGCCGCAGCTGACGCTGGCTCGAACTGCAGCCACTTGTGCTGCGATAGCGCGAGTGTCTCAGGATCTAACGGCGGCCCCTGCTGAGCGACGTCCTCCTGGTGTGGCATGTCGGCATCCATCTCGGTAATAAAAGTATAAGCTGAAAAACGAAAAATGACGGAACGTTAAAATAATTTTTTTGACCAAGACGGGTCGTATAGCCCAGGACGTCCCGTACTTATGTTGCCCGTCTCAAACTAAACCAGGCTGTCTTGGCCATAACAGGCCAAAACTAGGCCGTCTGTCCAAGACGGCCCGTCTTGCCTATACCAGGCCAAAACTAGGCCATATGTCCAAGACGGGCCCGTCTTGGCATACCAGCCCAAAAGTCACCTTCTTAATTTGATGAACAAGACGGGCCGTACAAGTCAAGACGGCCCATCTTGATTGTTGGCTGGTTCAAATTTGAATGAGCGAGACGGGCCGTACTGGCCAAGACGGCACGTCTTGTTCTTATTTCGAAAACGAAAAATCAGTCAAAACATGACCTATTTCGATCTAAATCCAAATATAAACATATATTCATGATCTACAGAGAAAAATACGTACCTGGTGTCAAAAGTTTGAAGATCTAAGACGGGGTGTATAGACCAAGACGAGAGCGTTTGGGTGTATGTGTGTGTGAAAAAAGTAAAAATGAAATCTGGAATTTGAATTTAATATAGAACAGTACAGGCCGTACTGGGCAGTACGGGCCGTACTGTTCTTACTTTAAATTTTTTTTACATATACACAAAAAATTCAATTTTATTACATTTAATTAAAGAATTTGTTTTTAACATTTACACGTCTATGTAGTCGACCAACTTATTTTCATCTAGAAATTTTCGATATTCTTGCAGCCTGTCATGATATACGAACTCCCAGTGGGATGCGGCATCATTTCGGTAATGTTTCAAAATAAGGTTTACCGTTGGCATTGGATAATATCCTTGTAAGGTAACATTAATGTAATGGACGCCAAGATGAACTATTGATACGACGTTATGTCGCAGCAAACTATTAGCAGATGTCCATAAAGGAAAAATGGTTTGAGGACCTCCTCTGTTGAAAATGCGAACGATTACGCCAAATCTTTGAGCAATTACTAAACCTGTGTGAAGCATAAACATCCAGTGTGAGGCATAAACATCCAATGTTCGGCAGGAGCAGGTGCAATCTGTTGCCAATTTATTGTGTTGCGTAGTACATCATAAGATCCTGGGTCGTAGGAGTTAAGCACATATCTGTACAGATCTGCGTTGAAATCCAATTATTGCAAGAGTTGTTGTCGAATAAATGCCCAATGACTTTCATCGAATCTTAAACCCACGGCTGCAGAACGAAAACCACAGTTACCATCTGCCTCGATATCTTGTATGTTTATCACGTAAGGTTGAAGCAAAGGAAGGATGTGACGACCGAAGCGATAAACATTGTTTAATCCTTCTGGCTTCACGTTACGTGGAAAACGGAATTCGTTTTGACTTAGTGAGTCCGATGGTGGCATTGCTTTTGATACCTATGTGGAACGACTGCGCCGAAATACGAGTTTCTAACTTTTCTTGGTCACAGCTGTAAACGAATTATGCCTCGAAGGTTCAAATTTACTTTCTTGGGACGCTAAATTATCTTTAACAGCGTATTGCTCTTTATGTTTCTGTACCTTTAAAGTTGGACGACCACGTGTATATTTTTGAAGTGAAGGCGCCTTTTTGTCGCTTTTATTTGGAAATACCTGTGCCAAGACCTTTTTTATTAGACTTTTTTTTTTTTATTTCAGGAGGTTTGTAATTTATTTCTTCTGTAACCAAATCCATTTGTCCTATAACATCTATTTCTTCTTATTCTAACAGTGTCGGGTTAGCTGTGTTAAGTTTTGTCCAAAAAATATCTATATCTGTGAGCGGTATCTCTTATCTGCATAATTTATAATTAAAATTAATATAACTACGTGCGAAACATCTAAGATTTACATTTAATATTACAAACCTGTGTTTAAATATTTTGATATATTACAAGCGCACGGCAACCCACATTTAATAGTAACTGTCTGCCCGTCTAAGGATTGCGATGCTATTATGCTCGCCACCATGGTCACACATGAGCCAGACTTTGATTACACTGCATGTTGTCTTTGATTTCTTTGTTCTTCTTTTGACTACAATGTAACTATTGTCTAGTGCTTTACTTTAACCCACCCTACCAGCGCTTACTCGGACATAAACTCCTAACATATAAAAACAATAATAAATACCGTAAATGGATAGCGATAATATACAATCATCAACATTTATGTTTCATTTAAGTTACCTCTTTGGTTTCCCAGTTAATGTTTGAAGCCGCCGGCTTTTCTTCATAAGCCTCCTCCGGGTTACTTTGTTTACTGTCGTCATACACGAACTAATGATATTTGATTATTTCTTCATAACCCAGTAACTCTGGTTTGAATATGGATGAAATTTGATTATTTGAATTATGATATTGTTATTATCATAATTATTATATACAAACCAGAGTAATGGTATAATTTAAGAGTTATTAGTTAGGTCACATATTTTATATAAATTAAATACTCGTGTATTTTTTTTTGTTTTGTTACTGTTGATATATTCTAATTATATCTAAGCTCATGTTATCCACCTTGCTTCATTATCATTGAAACTCGTTACTCACACACGCCACTTTTTTAATTCAACACTCATTGACCCTATACACCTCGTATAGGAGTCTAAGCATTGACACTGACACTCAATGATTGGTCACGTATAAAGCTGCGTATAAGACCAATATGACGTGTCTAGGTCTATATGCCTCATATAGGAGCTCAATCAATGGCACTGATAAACTGTGAAACCCAATAATTGCTCCTATACGCCTCCTATAGACATATACAAGACGTATACAGAATGTGGGGTGGGGGTATGAATAACACGACCCTTATCGACTTATCGGTTGTCAATTTGCCCTAATCGAATTCTTTCGCTGACATTTCTTTTTTCTTTTTTCTAGTTGGAACAAAGTGATGGTGGTTTCTACAGTTTTGGTTGTACTCTTGACGGCTACAGGAGAAGGAAATGAAAGGTCAGAAGTGATATATGAAGTGTGTAGTTGATGGGAAAACAAACCCGTTGAACTCGATAGCAATGTTTTTAAAACCGGACCGGACGTCGGACCGGTCTTCTTAGCGGTCAGCGGTCGGACCGGTCGGACCGGTCGAACCGGATTTAAGAACCGGATGACGTCATAAATACTAAAATTATATATATATAATATAGAAAAATTAAAAAAAATCCAAGTAATTTAAATAGCCATAAATCCAAATAATAAGTTATTATTTGCTTGTTCCCACTTTCCACTTTCACAGTTATTATTATTAATAACCCCTAATTTCCCTAAATATAAATGTACCAGGCAAACATCAGCCCCAAAATCGCGAATCTCATTTGCTTGTTCCCACTTTCCACTTTCACAGTTCCCAACTCCCACTCCCTTACCGCCTTACCTACTCCCGTTCTCGACTTCCCCAGTTCCCCTTCCTTGAACGACGGCAAGCAGCGGTGCCCGGCAAGCAGCGGCGCCCGGCAAGCAGCAGCGTCCACTCGTCCAGCAGCAACGAGCGGCGGCGGCGGCGAGCAGCAACGATGAGCGGCGGAGACGAGCAGCGGTGAACGGCGGCAGCGAGCAGCAACAACCAAGCATCAACCGACGGTGACAAATCATCACAGCTAATTGATTGTTTGTTTGGTACATTTAGATCTAGGGTTATTATTGCAGAGAAGAAGAGGAAAAGTGTAAACGGCCGACCGGTTTTTTAGCGGTTTTGTGGTCCGATCGGCGGTTCACGGCCCGACCGCCCGGTTTTCATCAAAACGGTTCCAGAGGCTGAACCGGACCGTTAACACTAGCGAGTCCCGGTCCGACCGGTCCGACCGGCCGGTCCGGTCCGGGTTTAAAAACATTGCTCGATAGAGACGTTTTTTTTTTTTCATATACTAGCTTTTTTTCATGCCCTCTAATTTTTAAATTAGGTATTTGCGATGCATGCATATAATGGGCATATGTGCGGACTCTCAAAGGACAAAAGCAGTGGCTGATCCAGGAATTTTTTTCGGTGGGTTCACCATTTTTCGACATTTTAATTAAATAGAACCGGACATAAAAAATTTCGGATCGGATTGACAGTTTGGGTCTTGTAATGTTCTTCACGTAATAACAGTATGCTATATTAAGTTAGTGATTAAAATTAAAAAAACGTAGTCATTAAAGAGTTCGAAGGTATAGAGCGCATTTTCGTTTTAGATTTCTAACCTACAGACCAAGCGGGAATCAAGGGGATCACGCGCCCTTGCAGGGTCCAAGGTGGCGGTCCCGCTAGCTATTCAGCAGGCTTGGGTCAAGGGGTTCGAGGAAACGCCCCATAACCTAAACGAAATAAGCTAAGTTTGTATGACTAAAATTAACTTAATCCGAAAGTTTAACCACTAATAACTACCATTTTGCTTCCTAGTTTATATGAGCGGAAAACGATTTTAACACGATCATATAGACATCTAATCATTGATTATCGAGATTTCTCTAACAAGTCAAGTTAACAAATTGCTGTTAAAATTACCTTAACATTCACTCTTAAAAATCGTAATGGGTTCATCTCAGGATTCACCTCTAAAATATAAATGGGTTCACCTTATTGTTTAACTTTTTTGAAAAAAAAATTTCCTACTAACCAGTCGAAGCGCGGTGGGTTCCTGTGAATCCACTACACACTACCTACATCCGCTCATGGACAAAAGTAAATTGCACTAATTTTAACATTATTAATTATAATTATTTTATAAAAATAATGTTAAAAGTATTGATATCATTAACTTTAAACGATAACTTTGAGTCATTGACTCCTTCGAAGCAATATCTTTATCTCAACTGAGATATATATAGGTAAGGTTTGTCTCCATCATTCTTCTGAACCATACTGATGAATAATAATATACTGGGTAAGTTTGTTTTTTTGTTTAATTCATCCAAAAAAAATGTTTGTTAATGAAATTAGACTAATGCAAGTACTCAATTTTAAATATTTTGTTTACATATTAAGCATGATTGCACAATAATTAATAATATTTTTGGAAATATTCGTTTGCTTAAAAAGGTATATCAAGAAATCTTTATGTCTTGTAGTTTTATCAGGATATAATAATATAGAACTGAAACCATATAAACAAAAAATATAGAGCTGGAATAAGATTTAAGTCTTGGTGTAGATATTCCCAAGTTAACTGCGATAGGCGATTTTTGTTGTAGTGGTAAGCTTTGTGTCCATCATTCTCTTTTAAACCGTACTGAAAAGTGAAAATATACTATGTAAGTTTGTTTGTACTATTGAGTTAAAGTAAGTTCGGGCTTTGAGTAACAACAAAGCGGATTTATCAATATGTAATTCTACATGTTTTAGGCATAAACTTTAATTGCAGTTCTTATATAGATTATAAAATTCATTAAACTGTTTCATAAATTAAAAAGACATTTTTTACGTACAACTTATTGCCTCAAATCAACAACTCATTTATAAAATTATTTATATTCACTAAGATAAATTAATGAATAACAAGAAGAGTTTAGAAAGAAAGAGAAAAAACAAACAAAGGTTTCGTCTTTTACAAGAGTCACCGTTTACTTATAAAAATTTTGCAATTTCACCATCAAAGATTGGTTTATGTTGAAGATATGGTTTCATTTTCGAAACTCTTGAAGACATCAATTTTTTTCACGATTTTAGCGTACGCTTGGTAGCATGCCCTAGTTACATATAACTTCAAATTGGTGGTTGGTTGCTAAATACTACCGTTGGATTATGGTTAGTGGTTACTATGTAGTTTTACAAAATTGAATACTTTAGTTGGTAGTGGATATGTTATAAAAGACGAAAGATCAAGAGCTGATCAAGAGTTGTAAACTCTCAACAAACCCTCCTTTTTTTCTTTTCCTTTTAATCTTTGGTTTTCATGTTTATTTTTATTATTATTATTTTTTTTGCTTAGGTTAAGTGTAATTATCATTCATTCTTCAGTCAATATATGCATTACATATTTGTCACGCTTTTTTATATTCATCTCCAATTCGGGCTCTCAATCAGGTGTGATAGGCGTGATGAGGTATGACCAGCTTTTATGCTGGGCTTCACGCCCCATAACACACAACCTTAGTATATTTAAACCAGGTGGGTTACTCACACCAACTCCCATATGTGTAAGCTATGATTTCTTTTAGTATTTTCTTGCATATTTTATTAACCACACTTAAATTCATAAATAGTATTCCACTTGTAACTTTTAAAATAAAGTATTAACATATAAACTTTGTTTAAATAGTTACGGTGTGGTTACTTTTTTCATGCTTGAGTTTGGAAAATAAATTGTATGCTTTACGAATTTAAAATCGATTTTTTTACTTCTATTTCTTTTAGTTATGTTTTCGTGCTCCTTAGCTCTCATTTTTACATCAACGTAACCTGAACTTAATTTACGGATTTTAGTCTCATACATTTTTATCAACATTTATGATATTTGAAATCGAGTTGCGTCAACTTTATATGTCTCTCATTACACTCTTAGTCACATTAATGCCGTCATCGTAATACGCGAGTAACAATTTATTCTAGATAAAATAGATTGAAACTTAACTACGAATCACATAATTCCCTAAGTTCTGCACTTGTAGACTATCAATTGAAATTGCGTGTTATTCACTTTAACTAGCTAGTAGGATTATTTGGATCAATATTTCCTTCTACGTCTTTAATTTCCACTTCCACCTCTAAGTTAGGTCATGGTAAATACAAATCATCCACTTCTAATTATGAACAATTCATTTGTATCAATGGTCACCAATTTTTATACCATCACGCATCCATTCATTTTGACCTCGTTTTAGTACCATTTAATAAGAGGGCTCATTTGATTATAATTATGACACTACACATACATACATACATACATACATACATACATACAAAATCATGTGAGAAGCGTAGGAAGCCACCAGAATACGCCACGTGTAATCTAGGTAAGGGGTATAATGATCCATGTAAAATCACGGAGCACGTTATATAAAATCACGGACCATCGTTCAACAAGAAAAATCAAGGACTAATGCGTTATATCAAATCACGGACCATCATTTAATACATATAATCTATGACCAAATGGATAATCACGGACCAACAATTACGTGCCAAGCATAAAAATCGCGTACCACGTAAAATTTTTTTAATAAACTATAACAATACTATACCCAAATTAAAGATAATAAAATTCTCGATTTTATGGTGCAATTTTTTTAAAAAAATAATTAAACGTTTAAAAGTTATTCGATTTACAAGAATTTGGTGGAACTTGATTTACTCAAAAAAAAGTCAACAAATATAGGCAATCCCTTTTTTTACCATTTTATCTTTAATTCACGGAAGTTTTAAACAAAGAGTGGGGGTTACTAGATCTTAACCATTGATTTATTTGATCAAAGGTCCAAAATCCTTCATATCCTTCTCACGTTAAACATCCTTTGTATTGGATCCGCCTCCCATACATACATACATACATACATACATACATACATACATACATACATACATACATACATGATGGTATTAGCAACCATTATTTCACTGCTACAACCAATATTTAAGAAACAAAACAAACAAACTTACCTAGTATATTAATTATTCTCTAGTAGATTGTGAGGAGAAATGATGAATACTAACCTTATCTCTAGGCTCTATTACAGTTGGGATAGAGCTCTCTATATCTAAGAAATAATCATCCCTAATTCATTAATCTCGCTTGAAGAATTTTAATTCTAGGTTAAGATTTAAACCTATTAAAAATCTCTACATTCATTCAATTAGATTAAAGAGATTATTAGAATCATTTACCGCAACATGTTTGCATTATTTTAAAATGGTTACGTTAACGTGTTAGACTTTTTTAAAACAACAAGGTTATATTACTTTTTGGATTTTACAAAACTAATTTACTTATACATGAGTTTATATCAAACACTTTGTGTATAGAAGGCAAAAACACTATTTAATGAGTTGATATCACGTTTGCTTGCTAGATGAGACCAAATAAATTAAATCATTATTTCATATAATTTACTTTAATATTTATTGGCTAAGAAATTGGGCGTCGGTAAAAGGAAAAAGGAAAAGTTGGAAACAAAGACTATTCCATTGTCTTGAGTTGGGCGATAAATTACTACAAACAAAATAACATTCACATGCCTTCACAACCCTCGTTTTTCGAGTTTTTTTTTTTATATATTTTTTTTATTTAACGCTTTTATATTTAACTTTAGATAATGTTATATAAAATAAAAAGGTTATGAGTTTAGCAACATGATGTGTATTGAGTTTGGAGTATTTTTAAAAACAATATAAATTTGTTATTTAAAAAAAAACACAATTTAAGATGGGTTTGGGTTTAAAATAATAAAATTATTAGAAATAAAGTGTTATCCCTTTAAAATTAAGGGTTTGACTTTTGCTGCACGCAGATGGAAGATTATCCTAAAAATTTGCTCATTGAAAAAGATAATTTTATATTTATATTTAAAGGATTTTTTTAATCTTTACTCATAGATCGAATTTAAAAAAATATATAAAAATAAAAGTAAACTAGAGAAATGGAAATTAAATTACAATGATCAAAGTTATTCTTGCTACAGTAGAGCGATACAACTAGTAAAACATATAAAGTCTTTGTGTCACCAAATCAACTCAAAATTACGTATCAACCAACCACGTTAGATGCATCTTTATTAATTCAATAAACACAAAAATGTGCTTACAACAAAACTTCGAACAGTCACCGCCACATTAAAACCAACACAAACATTTTTATTTTTTTAAATTTTTTTAATTAAATTAATAAACAAAAAAAAAGGTTTTGTGACACTAGAAATGAAAAGGGTATCAAACTTACGACCTCTAATAAAACACACCACCAACTTAACCACTTGTCAAGCGAAATTTGTTGCTTAAGTCCAGAACAATTTATTATATAAAATAGAAAATGTTGATAGGAGAAAAAAAATTATTGTAAGATTTGTTACAATCATCAATATAACATACCACCAAACCAACCCAACCAATCAATCATGTAGTTTTCTTGCTTTATATCCAAAATGAAATAGTATTTAAGATAGAAGGTGTCAATGGATAAGAGTAATAATTTTAAATCTATGCCTCAGATGTGTGAATAAGACTAAACTTTAAAATTAAGGTTGCTAAGGTCACAATAATTCGGGAATGAGCGAATCATCTTAGAGTTTTCATTTTGATGACGGGGTAGGATCATTATATATATATATAGGATAATGTATGAAGCTCACAAAAAATTAGAGATGTAACATGGTCAGGATGGTATGATCGACTCATTCGGGCCTCCAGCTTCCTTTCCAAGACAAACATCGAGCCTTTAGTTCGGGTTTGATGGCAAAAAGTTTACATATGGATCAATCTATAAAAAAAATGATAGAAGTCAGCTCTGTGAAAAGAATAAATGTGATATAATTCATTGTCTGAAAACAAACATAGAATAGTCAGCTCTGTGAAAATAATAAAGATGATAGAAGTTATTGTTCGAAGACAAATAGAATAGAAGAGAAGTGTATGGATAAAGAAGATCATCCTTTCCATAAAAGGAAAGAAACGTTCGAGAAAGCTATGAACCACTATCTTCCTCCTGCCAATAAGTACCAGCCACAAACTACGAAGCAAGGCATGATTTACTCATTCATACATTCATGCTCTTATCATATACAAAACACATATTTATTCTCACGCCGGAGGCTGATCGCAGGGACTCCTCCCTGCGGTAAGACTAACGGTTTGTGGTTGCGGGTATCAGCAGCTGTGGACGGGATATACTAGACGGACCATCCTAATTCGTTGTTTTAACACATTTGAATACACAAAAACAAAGTCGTAAGCTTTAAGCAAACAATAACCGCAATATAAGGCGTCGGATGTTACAAGATACATTTGATAATAAACAGTTTTATTAGATTGCTCATATCATTACTATCAAAAATAAAAATTAATAAGATAATTATTTCAACCTCATTTTGTAGGTAAGATGCCTACATCACCTTTCTATGTAAAAAACGTATTAAATAAGCTTTATCAATATTCACATACTTATAAATTGACTACACGATTTGATTTGTTTATGTACATAAGTTTAATTATTATTCGGTTTGGTAAATAAAATTAACTTTTATAATAATCTTCATAAATCAAATCATGAAGTAGGTATACATATTTCATGCATACAGAATTATGTATCAAAAATTGAATCTTTATTTTCTCACACACGCCAAATATTTTACCCGGGTAATAAATGCATTTTTATCCCTTTTCATTAGTATAAAATTAATTTACTTTCCATTGTCTCTAAGTGGATATCATAAAAGTTTATGTATAAGCTCTATCCTAAAGTATTCAATTTTTAAGAGTATACTTAAATAAAAATGCAGTATTTAAATACCGTTAAAAATAATTGTAGTGTAAATTTAAAATTATAATTAGATAAGTTAATGTTAGTTTAAAAAAAGTGCTTTCCATCTGTTTTTGTTTTTGTTTGTAAGTTTATTTATTATATAACAACGCAGTAGCTTGTTAGCTCATTAGTTCATTAATATATTTGAGTTTCATGTTATTTATGTAAATAAACGGGATTATATGAAATTAAATAGATTATTGTTATGTGGTACGAAATATTATTTAGGTACATACATATAATTTACTTTTTTTTTATAATGCTTCTAGCATAAAAGTTAAAGTTACGTCGTAAAACAAAACAAAAAATATGAAAGAAAAAGAAACTTGCTATAAAAATAAATAAAGATTAAAAAAAAGACGTAGGAGTTCATTTAATTTGAGGTGTATGTAGGCTTGTAAACAAACATAACAAAAATGAAATTAGGTATGTTAATGTTCTTCATTTAAATTTAACCGAGCACGAACACGAAGACTTAACGAACATGAATTTTGTGTTCGTGTTCGTTTATTAAGATGAAAAATATATCAATTGTTAAAACCAAAAAAAATTATATGTTTTAAAGTTAATCTTATCTTATTTTACTTGTTACTACTATAATAAATAAGTATCATTTTTGTCAGATGTCAGTTTATTAGAGCATTATTACCACATGTCATTTTTTAATTTTTTCAATCATTCTCTCTCATATTAAATGATAATTATAATTAAATTTTCTTTAATTTATTAAAGAATTTTAAATCTAATTACTAATGATATTATATACTTCTTTCATATTAAAAAATAGTTTTAATAAATAAAAAATGGAATCTTTTTTTATCACAAAAACACACTTAAACAAAGTTTACGAAATATGAAAATTTTCTAAAAATCATTTTTTAAAAAAAATAAGAATTATTAAATTTGGAGTTTCAAGAAAAATAAAAGTTTTATAAAAATAAGTTTTCTTACAAAATACATAACATTTTAGTTTTAACTCGTGTAATACACGAGATTTTACCTCATGGTTTTAATATGAAAATATCCTATCCTTAATGATTTAAAGTGTTATTTTCCCATCAAATAAAAGAAAAAAAAAGTTACATTTTCTCCTTTATAAATTGACCCTCTCACGTCCCCTCACTCATTACTTCCATCTTCTCTCTATCTCTCGAACTTGGCCACCGGCCACTCTCTCAAACACCGATTCTGGTCATTTATTCTTCCAAACAGAAAATGACTGGTGGCGACGGTGGCGGATGGCTGACGTCACTGGAAGCTCACGGCGGAAGAGGGCGGTGGAAGAGGCGGCGGCGCCACCACCTCTGAAATGTTGAAGAAACAACCCAACAACAAACTAAAAGATGAAAGCTTTGCAATTTAATTGCAGTGCTTGGGGAATTGAGGGTACCGGTCCGAATTTTTCTTACAACTTTTAATGGATGCTTTTTCATTTATTTTTTATCTTTTTTTTTTCAATTTTTTTTTTTGGATTTTGTATGGATGTAACGAATGATACATGGGGATGTAAGAAATGCATACGATGTATTCTTTAAGTTGTGATGGTAGGGGATGATGGTATGCATGGCTTACACCAATCATGTAATTTATTTATGGATGTTATTAATTATTATAAATCCGTTCAAAAAAATTAGTTATTATAAATATAATAGAAACTTTACATTCTTCTTGCCTGTTTTTTTTTTAACGAATCTGACACGGATTAAATGTATTCGAGTTTACATTAAAATAAAATAAATAAATAATGCATAGGCGTGTTTAGTTAATTTCGAGATTTTTAACAAGTTAAGCAAACTTATTTCACCCACCAACAAATAATTAAACCTCACACAATTGAAAGTTGACATTCCTTATATATATGTTGGATATGAATGATTGGGGCAAAAAGTTTATTTCTACAAGTTTTCTTTTATTCTTTTGTTTTTTTTTAAATATTGTATAAATTATTTGCTAATATTTAAGAAAGTTATATTTCTTTCACATCATGATATGAAACAACTATTTACCTGGAAAGAAAACTAACTTCAAAAATTCTACAAAGTTAAAAAAAATTAAGAATTAATAATTTGAAAACCTAAAATATGTGTCTAAAAATAGGCATAACAAACAATAAAAATAGGGATAATATCATATATCTCCTTATTAAACATCAAAATTACACATATCTCCAATGTTTAACTAAAATTACAGATATTCCTATGTTTCAAGATTGCCCATTAGTAAAGAGAAATATGTAAATTGTTTTTATTTAGTTCATTAAGGGTAAGATAGGAAATATATAGTTTGTTTTATAATGAAATGGATAAATATGTAATAAATGGTTTTAGTAATGGATATATGTAATTGACCATAAAAAATAAAGTTGTGGAAAGGAGAGAAACCGATAAAACATACATATTATTCATTTAAAAAGTAAAAGTTTTCCCAAAAAGAATATAAATATATTTATTTATATATATATCATTGACTGTATCAAAAGTGTTGTTTCACCATTCTTTTTTCGTGTGTATATTTATATGTACAAACCTATGCTTTATTTTAAGTTCAAAGTTTAAGCACTCTTGAAGATGAGAGTAGTGAAGAAATTTACGGTGAAAATAAACTAAGGATAGCTACTTAAAATTGTTTTGGGTGCTAATAATTAGACGTTTAAAAAGGCAATTTGGTACTGGTGCTAATATTCATACAACCCTAATATTTATAAGTTATACCCAGATAAAATCAATTATATTATCCACATATTACGTTTGCTAGTACATATTTTTAAAATATTTTTCGAGAATAAAAAAATACAAAAAGTTAATGTTATTAACACACTAGTATTCTAGTAACAAGACAGTTTGTTATCCATTATATACATTCTATAGTCTTGTATAACCAAATTTCTCACAAATGTAACACCTAGAGGTCAAAAGACCATTCGCAATCTGTCTTTATAAAACTATTTTTAACATGCCAAAAGGTCATTTGCTCGTGTTTTTATTATATGTTTTAACTATTTAGGCCCCTTAAACTTAACTATCATAACAGTTTTGTTCAAAATTTAACTATAGTTTAGGTCAAAAACGTTAGCTATTTAAATTACATGGATTGAATTGATAAAATATTTTTTTAAACGAAATAATTAAAAAACTTTAACTAAAAAAAACAAAACCGTAACTTGCTCTTACAACAAAAATTACTATATAACATATGATGATTTAGAACAATCGCCGTTAAAAAAAATAATTTATTTATTATAATATTGTGAAGCAATAAATAGGAAAAGTGATAGCCAGGAGGTGATGGGACAGAGGAGGCAGTGGAGTTCAGAGTAGTTGCTGTTTTGTTGAAGAAGCAGCACCAACAAACTACGACTTGACGCTGCTCCCACCATTAAATACCACTACCCCACATTTTTTATTAAATTTATTTCAATAATTTAACAACATAAAAAATAACCATAAAATGTATCGCATATTATGACAAATGGGGATGGTTTCATTGAAAATTCTCATTTTAAAAAAAACTTAAAAAATCTTTAATTCATCATTGATTAATGTAATCAATGGTTGAAATTAATAGTGGCATGATTGTAAATAAATGGCAATTAAATGATTTAATTATAAATTTATAAGGATAGATTAGTACAAACAAAATCTTTATCACTCATGTATTTAATAAAATTCCTAAAATTACTCTTCTCTCTTCTCTCTCTTACAATTATATAAAAAAATTATTTCAAACAAACTTATTTTTGTACTAAAAAAATAAATTCAAACATTCAAAAATTTTTGATTAAAAAATCTGAATAAATTCGAAGAAATTATCTGATTACATATGCAATCATATAATTGATTACATATATGTAATCATATAACTAATTACATACATGTTGTAAAATTTATCATTGAAGAAATAATAACACTTGATATTTTAATTCTTAAAGTTAAAAAATTGTATTTATTAAGTCAATAGTAGAAACTAAGTTACATAAATATAACTTATTTGATTACATATACGTAACGATCACAGAAAAACACTACAAAGTTTACTCAGTTACGTATATGTAATCATATAATTAGTTAATATAATGTTGATTACATGTATGTAATCATGTAACTAGTTACATATATGCTTTGACTACATATATTTAATCATATATATATAACCTCATAACTTGCATATACGTAACAATTACAAAAAAAACACCAAAGCATATGATAAGATGATAAAGATGAAGATGAATATGCAAACGAAACATTAAAAAGTTATTTGATTACTTATATGCAATCATATATGGTGTAAAGACAATAATGAAAAATAATAGGTGTAAATGCATATGTAGCTTGGTTACATATATGTAAGCACACATGCAAATCCAATTACATTTGTAAGCATGTAATTTTATATGTGTAATCCTATGTAATCATACATGTATATCATCTCATTAAAAAATAAAAAAACTAAATCATAGCAAATTGTTAAATTGCTTACATATATGTAAGCATTGATTAAGTTGCCTATGTATATTTAAGTATACATCTAAGTTGAAGGTTCAACAAAATCAAACCAGATATGAACATCTAGACAAAAACTAGATACGATCTAGAGTCACAATTTGAAGTGAAAGGTTTAAGCAATAAAAACAAAAATATAAAAAAAATACATGAGACAAAAAAAATTTGAAACCCAATTAAACTAATGTTGCACATGATCGATTGCATATGTAATCACCAAAAATTTGTTTGAAGCTTAAATGCTTTTAATATAATAGAATACCTCTTCTCAATTTCCTATAAAAAAACAAGAGCAATTAATTAGAACTAAAAGTTTATTGTTACATATATGTATCTAATCATATAACTGATTATCATAAAACTAATTACATATATGTAATCATGCAATTGGTATTATGATTATTGTTCATGTATACATAATTGGAGGAAAGATTTAAAACATTACCGACGCATCGAAAACATCATGAGGTTGCTTTTGACCTTAGCAAAATCTCATTAATCTCTACATTTGATGAAAAACTTCTTCAGGCAACTTCTGGTGGAGCAAAATATAGATCGAGATCAAGAGCGAAGGATTTTTCCTATGTTCTCGACAACTGAAATTCACAATCGATGAGGAATCGAATTCGCTTTGAGGGCTGGTGACAAGGCTGACGGTCATATTAGTAGCACCGGAAATAGATCTATCTAGTCTGAACATGTTGACATGGTTGCTGCTTCCGGCGATGTGGCTGGTCTCCGAATGGAAGAGAAACAATGAATAAGCCATCGGAAATCTACGATAGGCGGATGTCGAGTGTCGTTGGCGAGAGATACATCAGTAAAAGGTATATTTCTTGAAGTGTTGTTGCAAAGTACTAATCAAAATCAAAATCAAAAAAAAAAAAAAAAGAATTGCCAACCTTGAATTCTTGTTTACGTGAAAAATATGGAGATTAGTGATGATACGATGATTGCAAACTAAAATTGAAATTCCGGGAGAGAAAAAATTGAGTCATTAAAAAATATATAATTTCCATAACTAAAAAGGTGATATTTAACTAAAAACCCTTTTGAATAAAAAATAAATATATATAAAAGAAATTATTTGATTGGTTAATAGAGGTTTCTTGGTTTTCTTAAAATTTGGTAGTTTTTATTTGAACCCTCCCCGTGACAACAATACTATTTGTTTCATCAATAACAAAACTGGGCTTTTACGGTTTTTTAAGAAATGAATGTTATTTTCATCTTTTAATGTAATAATTTTGTAAAATTATGATCATGACTCTTGGTAAAATACAACATTAACAAATAAATTAATAATTTAAAAATTAAAATATACAAAATAATTTTATAGAGCAAATTAAAATATAAAATCATTTCATATATATAGTTACACATGTAAATAATATTATATAGTAGATAAACTGATATATAAACTATATATTGTTTTATATTAGTAAACTAGGGCCATCAAAATGGTGGATCCGTCCTGAAATTAGGATCTTGTTATTCTCACACGTGTCTCATTCATTTCACACTTTTTATATATCTCTTATATATTTATGTGAGTCATATACAAGGCGAATTATTATATAATCAGTGGGTGTCAGAGAGAATTCGTCTCGTATAGGCATGTACAACACATATAACGTCGATAATGTGTTAAATTAAAAAAGTTGAGAATGCATAACCTAGCAGGGACGGAGGTTACAAGGGGCTCGGGGGTGCCCGGCCTCCCTGTTTTTTTGCTTAGAATGGTCGATATAACAACATTTCGTCAGAAAATATTTCGGTTCCCTACTTTTTTTCTTCCTAAAAATCTTTCGACCTCCTCTGTTATCATTCTAAAACTCCTTTAGCCCCCTCCATTTTTTTCTAAAAATTCTTTCAGCCCCTCCGAAATTTTTTTCTAAGTCCATCACCACTGTAACCTAGCCCATAAATTAAGAGTAATGAAACTTATTAAGATTGTGTAATAAGATGGGATAGTGACTCACATGTCTATCCTATCGTTCTCTAATTAGGCAGTATCCCCATTTTTGTGATTGCAATAACATCGTAAAGCAAGAGGATTTTTTGTCTTGTAATTTCCCCATCAACCACGTGATACTACTTTTATGTAGGGCTGGCAAAATGGGTACATGTTAAGACATGATTAAACCTGTTTAGCAAAAAAACTACTATTTGATTTTATATTTTTTTAAAAATAATAAAAACTAAGAAACTAGACTTCATCATTTTTCTTTTTTTGTTACATAAAATATAAAACTGTCATGCTTAAATCACCAAACCAAGTGGTAAAAAGTCGTTTTCATGTTTCTATTTTCATTGATCGTGTCGTCTGAAACATGTTAAAACCTGTTAAGACCCGTTTTGCCAGCCTTTATGTAATTAACCCATAATTAGTGTGTAATCTAATATTAAAGTTAGAGGTTGTTAATTTCAGACACGAACGCATTAAAACAACTCGACTTAATATGTTTAGTGTTTATCCTTAACATGTTTTGTGTGTAAACAGGTCGACACGTTAATCCATATTTATATTTTAGTCTAAACAAGTAAAACTCATTAACTTGTTAAACCTTGTTTGTAATTTAAAATTTAAAATAAATAATATAATAAAATTTAAAATTTAACCCATTAGACGATTACTTTATAAAATTTTTAGTTATCTAACCCTAGTTTCTTAACGTTTAGCATGTCATATATAATGTTAATTGCAGTGAGGTCTTAGAGCAAATACGAGTGGTGCGACCGCATGGTGGCTAATTTTTTTTTTAAAATTGTATATATTATATATATTAATTTATTTTACAGCAAGCACATATAATTTGCATTCCAATTTTTTAAATATATTTAACCAAGTTATGAATTTTATAAAAGCTAAAAGAAAATTTTTTTCCTTAAACATTTTACCCAATAACTTATTTACAATTTAAAAAATTAGGTTAAAAAACAAATTAATTTATTTCATATTTAGTTACAAACTAATTACCACACATGCACGCATATGACCCATTTTTAGCATTCGCACAGGGCGCTAGATCTCTCAGAGACAGCCATGGTTAATTGTTAACATGTTCTTTAACGGGTTATTTCTTCTTAACCTGTATTGTACATATCGTGTTGGTGTTTGAAAAAACAATCATGATAATTTTATGTATTATGTTTGTGTCTACTTATCTCGTGTGAGAATATGAGGTGTCTTATTAAATATTGTTAGACCCGTTATATCATCCCTAAATTAGTAAATTGTTCAAAGCACTACCTAGTCATAAAATCCTTTAAGACTTGACCTGTTGGTTTGCTGGCTTAACCTCAAAAGCAAAAACTAGGCACGTTTACTCATTTACTGCCCAAATCATGTGAAGACTAAACCAGTGAGGGTTTTGGTTTCTGGACCAACCAAATGATCCGAGTTTAAAATGTTGGATAATAGATTAAAAAAAAAAACTAAAATTGAAATATATTTAATAATTTGAAATCGATAGCCTAATGCATTATATTTGTCAATCAAATTTAGTTAAGAGAATTGTTATTTTCACACTCATCTTACCGCATTTACTCTCTCTATATGTCTTGTTAAGTTTATATTAGGCGTATAAAAAACAATCAGTATTTGTGAGAGTTTCTTAATGTAATGATTGAACTATTTTACATCTCGTGTAAACTTATACGCCTATACAAGACGCATACGTGACCAAATCATTATCACACCAGTTGTTGACTAGATGGATATGACTGGCTGATATCAATAGTAACACGATAATATTTCAGTGATCTGTTAATTTTTTAAATCACTAGTTAAAAAAAATTAAAATACTTTAACATTGATTATTGGTACAAAAGTGTAAGGTTTTTGGCAAAAGAGCCACCAAATTCTGGCAAATGTTAAGAGGTGGTGATGTGATTGGACACCCCACATGTGACAGCTTTTTTAATCACAACTTAATCCCGAAAAAGATTTCTTTTTCCACTTTAATTCTTCTTTGTTGCCATGTTAATTTTGTACTGTTTAGAATAATTTTATAAATATATATTTTTTTTGAACAGCTACCAACCCCGGGAAACATTTAAAGCCGGGCGTTGGCGAGTGTCGAATCGAGGAACAGTCACACCATCTAAGAGGAAACTCACACTGAGAAAACCCCCTAGCTCACCCAGAACATTTTTTGCTCCAGGCGAGACTCGAACCCAAGACCTCCCATTGCTGGTGGTCAAGGAGTACCACTAGGCTATAAGCCCAATGATAATTTTATAAATATATGATAAAAGAAAATCCTTCTATTCTAAAGATACTGTAATAAATATGATGTGAATTTTATTTAAATTATTTTTTATGTATGATTAAATGATATTTAGTATTAAACAATTACTGTTGAAATAAGTAAGATAAATTTAAATTTGAATTAAGTGAAGAAATACAGATCATACTTGATACCCTATTGAAGTCTGGAAAACAATTAAACTGCTAGTGATTTTTATATTCTGAAAGTCTAAGTTAATTAATATCGATTTTATCAAATTTAACAAATTATTTTATTATGTTTAAAACGATAACAACTTTTTTTTCCCGGAAAATTGTAATAATTTAATAAATCTACTACTAAATTTCTAAGTTTTTTTTTCCAACAAAGCTTTGGGTTTTAAACTTACCAACTAGTTTCATTAAAGACATAACCATTCTAATTTTGCATATTGATTGTGGAAATGGACTTTAAACGTATTTAAATAATTACGAGTGACAGATTCATTTGGAACTTGTAAGGGAGGTGTGCAAGGCCCATGTTAACCCATCTAATAAGAATATTTACGGGTTAACACAAACATTAAACATGAAAATAAAACATGAACTATAACACGATTTGAAGCCAAACATGATAAGAATATTCACGGGTTAGCACAAAATACAACTGTTTAACCTGAAACTTTTTACTTTTTGTTGTTTTTTAGCATACTAATAATTTAAAATACAATTCTATAACGTAAAAACTATAAATATCCATCAAAATATGAGATTTTAATTATAACATCTTATGTTAATTATTATATACCCATAAAGTTGTGACATAAAACATATTTACAAATAACTGCATAAATATACATGGGTTAAATGGATCAACTCGTAGGCTTGTCTAGGCTGGCACGAACCAGACCTGTTTAGTCAAACGTGTTCGCGGGTTCAACTCAAAAATGACCTAGACCAGTTTATATCAAATTAAAACATGTGAATTTCATGTTACGTTCGTGTTATGTTAAAAATTTACACCCCTAAACATGCTAAACTCTTTCCTTACCTTTTTATAGCCAACTTATTCATAATAGCTTAAGAATAGTTAGTTGCATATTTCATGTATATAATCTCATTCTACAGATTGTATGATGGGTGATCATATCCTCCATCATATTTTTATTTGAAATGTTTTATACTTATTTATTTAATACTACTTACAACTACGCTAAAATGCATATATATATATTTTTTATGTTTGGATTGTTATTTTAATCTTGTTTATTGTTGGGTAATTGTTTCCAATCTCTAATTTCTTGTTTCGAGTTTTTCTCTCTTTAAATTAATTGTTTCCATAAAAATAAATTAATTGTATACTATAATCACTTATGCTTTCAATTAATAACAGAAAGTGAGCTTGTTACAACCAACATTTAATTGTTACATGTCATTATTTATTTATTTATTTTATTTATTTATTTTATGAAAATTTAATCTACCTGTTTATGCCCCTCCTAAACATTCCCGGATCCATTGCCCCTGAAAACGGAACACCTCCATTCAAGCAACAAAACACAAAACCATGTGCTCGTTGTGACTAAAACATACAATATAGATTGGAATTATTAGTTTACCAACAACTAAATAGAAAAATCTAAAGTAGCATTTATAAATTATTAAATTAGTTGTGTTTGTTATAAAACATATTGATATGTTTTTATTAATTATAATATGTGTAGAAAAGTAAATAACAAAAACAATCAACTATGTTTACATTAAAATTATAAATCAAAACTGACTATCGTTTTCACGAACTCCTAAAAAATTTAGTTTAAAAATGCTTAGAATAACACAATAGCCATGAGTTTTTCTGTGTTCTTTATCTTGTGTTCTAATAATATCGATGATTGTCACCTACAAATATGATACGATATGCATCTCTGCAAATATACATTTAGCATGTAAAAATAACATGTGTATTACATATATTATATAATTATTTTTTAAAATATTTATTTTAAATATAATATCATATATTTCTCAAAAATATATTTATAGAAATTAAAAATAACTTCTCATATAATATTACTCATCAATTTAAAGAAAATCGTTATCATTTAATATGATAAAGAAAAAATATCTATTGAAATCTACACTTTAGCAAAAATCACAGTTAATATTAAATAAGTTATACAAAGGTAAAAAAACAGCTTTTTATAGCAAAAATTTGACATTGATTACATCATCTGGTTCCCGGTGACAAGCACGTGAAGATCCTCTGCAGTTCAAAAGAAAATGATATACAAAGTTAGATATAGGTTAAATGGTATTTAGAAATGCAAATCACTCTTCAAAGTTCAAAAGAAGCAATGAATTTTCTTCGCTGGGCCTGGAATTCTCTAGTTTTTACTTTTTAGCTATTTATTATTCATTAAGGCCAATTCTAACGAAGCCCAATTTCTACATAAAAAGGCCCACTGGGCCTGGAACGTTTGTGTTGGACCATCGTCAACTTACACCAAGTGTTAACTTATGCAGGAAACAAGATAATGAATGTAACAACTAGTATTACATCCATGTCTACCAAACCATTTACAAACACAGTCACCATCTTGTAACCATTTATTAGTTGCTTTGGAATTTGCTTTCGCTTATTGTAAAATGTGGTATCAACACGGGTGGGTTATTCATCGGGTCTAAATCATGCAAGATGAAACCGACACAAAATGAACGGTTATGATGCAATTAGAACCCTAAATAACATCATTATCTTGATCAAGTTTTTCTAAAGCAAGAATATAAATGACTGCCAATCGAACAAAATAACCCACCAATTCGGTTCAGATTCGTCATCAAATGACCACGAAAAAACAGTTAAATCCCCGTGCCCAAATTTTAACTAATGTTTGTTGTCTACACACGGAGAATTCCGGAAAAAAGTTATATCTTAATAAATTTTACTTACCGATGTTTCGGTTTTCTAATTTTTCATAATTTATGAGACCGATTCAAATAGATTAAGGGTATGGATATTGGTACACCGGTGTATGGAAAAAAACATTTTTTGTATTTTTTAATATTAACAAATATTATAAAAATATGTATGAGTAAAAATTATGTGAGTATGATGTGATTGATTTGATTTGAGTATGTTGTATAGGGATGGTGTATGAATGTTAGGAGCCTAGATTAATACATTCAGTTAGAAGATTAGATGATTTGATATTTAATTAATCATCGGTTAACCATCAGCATTAGCCTTGAACCTCAGTGAATTTAAGCTAATTTTAATTAAGAAAAAAAAATACAATTTTATCTTAAATCAGTTATATTATAATAATTTTATTTAAATTATAAAGAAGAATTAACAGAAAAGAATAGGTTACTGAACAAAAAATAAAAATTTGGTTGCTTCAAAACTTTTTAGCCATACAATATATTAGTTGAAGAAAATATGAAAGTCATTCTAATGTCATATGCAGTTGGTTTGATTAGTAGCTTATATATGTCAACGTGTAATTAGTCTATTTGGTAGAGTTTTGCATCTTAGATAGAAGATCATGGTTTGAAACCTGGGCAAAAGATAATTTTGTTGTAAAAGATAATCTAAGAGTAGGGTATGATTAGGATTGAGCATAAGGTCGGCTAACTGGCTAAACCCAAATAATCGGACCAGAAATATCTGGTACTCTAACTCGAACTGGTATGATAGCTTTACAACAGGGTATGAAACCCGGGCAAAAGATAATTTTGTTGTATATAAATGTTTTCAAGTTCTGAACACCATAGAGGCTTTAGAAAGTTTACGGTGAACAACTTGTTGACTTATAGGTTTTTTGAAAAAGCCAATAAGTTACTTTAAAATGGAATTTCAAACAAACCTTTATTTCATTCATTCATTTAATGTGTTTGAATTATTGTTCTTTTAGTTTATGTTATTTTGGTGCAATTGAAATATTTAAAATTAATTAACCCAATGATTTGTTTGTTTTTTTTATTTTATTTTATGATCTATCCAAATAATGTCTTAAGGCAAACACATTCACGGAAGATTCAACAATTCAGATACTAATTTAAGATTGTTAAGCATGTTTTCTTATGCACATTTGTGATATATGCAAGTAAAAATGAACAATGTAGTTCAAAATTCAAAAATTTCGGGTTTGCAAGCATTTCATCAAACGCCTTGTATGCATAGATGGTATGCAAAGAAATTCCACTGAGTCAGCTTTTGTTCAATCCGATAATCATAATATTAATCTCTAAATTGTGTTAACTTGCCAATGTGGGACTAACACACTTAGTAGAACCATTCTCTCTTAAAAATCAGGTCTTGAGTTTAAATCTAGGCAATGCAGATTATTTGAAAGTAAAGTAAGAACATGATAGTATTGTTTTTAAAAAAAAAATCGTGTTCAATCCAACAGCTTAGTATAATCAAAATTTTACTCACCTATGTTTTAGCAAACGCAGGTAATCACTTCAAAAGACCTGATGCAAATGGTGTAGACTGCAGACTCTTGTTTTCATTAACAATGTTATTCACGTGGTTCCTACTTAAACTTGCTAATTGCATCCATTCAGCCTGTATTGCATCAATGAACAGACCTGATGCATCTGCAATTTATATCTAAGGTTCGGTGTCGGGTCTTGAAGGGAGACTGACCAACAGATGGGTTCTACGACCGATACCCGATTTCAACTTTAAAGAGTGGTGTAAGGTTCTGTATTTTAATCCCATGGGGTCCTTGGGTTCCGCTGGCATACAGCCATACGCAAAACCATCCGGGTACGGGCTACCCATCTATGCTCACCCTGGGTAGGATAAAAATAGACTTCCTTTAAAAAAAGGTTTTAGCCATATTAATAATGCCGGGGTCGACCACTCCATTTTCTTTCCGTCCGTATTATTAAATATTGGTTTCGCTTACTTGTTTCAAAAAATTAACATGAACATGAATTATAGGTGTCGTAAATTTATACAAATGGGTTCAAAATGTTAAATTCCGCCGCTAGTTTTAGCGATGTATATATATATACACATATATATAATGCTAACCGATTTATAAATTCAATTATTAGAAATTGAAAATGCTAATTTTTTTTTAAAATAATATGTGTTCGTTTATGTATAAGTTTAATTCCTTAATGAACGAATCCGAACAAAATTTTACTTTCGACAAGTGTTCATGAACCGTTCGTGAACAAGTTAAATGTTAAACGACTGAACACGAACAAGAGCTCATTCGTGTTTATTCGGTTCGTTTAAAACCCTGTGTGGCTATAATCTGGATGGTCCAAAATGCACTACCGCTAGTGATAGTATTGGTAAAACAAGGGTGGTGATCATACGGCATGAACACTGCAAAGTACATCAAACTAGGTCTATATATAACCCAAAAATAAAAAATTTAAGTGATAGAGAATGAAAAAAAGATATCATTAATCATGATTAATGCTTTAAAATCATAATAAAAAAAAAAGTAACAACTTTATTTATTTAATGTATTTGAGTAACAAAAGACACAAAACCCCTCTTCAAAACACAGAGAAGTAAAAAAAAAAAATGTAAGAACCTAAATGTCAAAATTGCCATCAACCCTTTCCAGTAAAAACCATACAACAAGATGGAATGAAACTCTGAAAAAGGATAAAAACAAAAAGACATGGCTGATGAGTTTTTCCAGAGCAGAAATACTGAAATCCAGAGCAGCATACACTATCTGAACACTAAAGGACATGTTGTGAAAGTACTACTTTTCTGGAATCAACTATTTTTGTTCTGGAACATCGAGCACCTTACCAGTAACCATCATTCATCACCATCTGAACGAGAACCAATCCATGACGTCATCCGTCAACCGCCGGCGAGTCATAACCACGCGCTCATCGGAGACCACCGGAGCCCGACAAATCGGGCATTTGAAGTTGAAATAATCAAGCCATCCGTCAAAGCACTCCTTGTGAAAAACATGTTGGCACGCGAGCTTGCGCACCTGTTCTCCGTCCGTGAAACAGTTCAAGCACACGACGCAATCAGAATTTACCGGATCCGGATCGTCGGCGAACAACCTGTGTTCGTAGGAAAAAACGCGGTTTAATTTGAGCTGCTCGGTGAGAATAATGAGTCCGGCTAGACCAGAGCCGACAGCGTCGAACAACATCAAATCGTCTGCCTCATCTGATCGGCACTGAGAGATTCCGACGGATCGGAGGACGGTGGATATTAACTTCCGGAGGTAACAAACGCCGTTGGCTATAATCGCCAGAAAGAAGACCGGGAGGGAATCCGATGAAACGTCGGTGAGCTGGTTGTTTAAACCCATGGGTTTCGGCTTTTGGGTGAGAGGAAGATGATGAAGAGGTGCGTGTCGGTTAAAGTGGTTAAATACGGCTCGTTGTTGAAGTGGGCGCTAGGATGTGGGGCCAGGTTTTTTTTTTTTTTTTTTTCTGAACGGCAAAGGTTATTTCCTCCGAAACTACTCCACAATAAATACACCATCGTATGTATTAGAACCCATGACCTTCCGTTCTAAAAGACAAAGCCTCTACTAAGTGGGTTAGTCTCACGTTGGCTCTATATGCGTTGTTTTCATCTTTGAATATAGTGTGGATATTTTGTATACAGCCGCACTGACTGATTAAACAGTTTCTTTCATGTTAAGATGTAGTGTTTTATACTTTTATATGAACTAGGTTTTTTCTCGCCAGCGCGTTGCGGTGGGTTATCACAATACACTTTCAATAATAAGTAATATATATCATTTGAAAAAGCATAAGTTACATAACAAAATTAAACCTCTCAATACAAACTTTATACAATTTTTACATAAAAACATTATATCATACAATATTCATACATATATGTTAGAAAAATAATAGAAAAAATTACTCACAAATCTCTAAGCAAGCATTGATTTTTTATGAGAGCAAATAAATCACCGTTACCTTATCCAAATACCACCGAAACTATACAAAGAAATACGTTTTTTTCACCATATATAATATCTTTACTATTTTCAATATTGTATATATATATTATTCATACCATTCAATATAATACACACACACATATATACTAGTAAGATGCCCGCACGATGCGTAGGAAAACAAAACAATTAAGCTACTGATTTTGGCTTGTAAAAAACTTAAACCACCTAATTTTTGTTAAATCAACTCTTTTAACTAAAAAAATTATCATGATATAATTTACAATTTAAAATACCAAATATGATATGACAAAAGTGTCAATAAGTAATTTGTTTGATTTGAGAGGATTTCTTTTATAAGTATTATATGATACGTTATTTTTTAAATGTATCAATGTAGGACAACTAAAAAGTAAAAAAAATCATTTAATTTATGGATCTTAAAGCTTTGTTTGTTGTACTTTGTGTTCTAAAAGTTGTAAAACTCTTAATTATATTTTAAGAGTTTTTGGTAAAAGACTATTGTGTCCGTCTTATATGTATTATATAGTAGTATATATATATTCACATTTATTATTATAATAAAATATGAATATAATCACTATTCATTTCACTTGCATTTTAATATATATAACTAGGTTTAATCTCACCCGCGCGTTGCGGCGGGTTATCACAGTACACTTCCGATAACGGGTATTATATATCATTTGCAAAATCATAAGTTACATAACAAAATTAAATCTCTCATCACAAACTCTATACAATTATATACCCGCGCGTTGCGGCGGGTTATCACAGTATACTTCCGATAACGGGTATTATATATCATTTGCAAAATCATAAGTTACATAACAAAATTAAATCTCTCATCACAAACTCTATACAATTATATATCTATCTATTCTAATAAACAAAAATCTTCATTTGCCACATGTCACATTCTAAGGCCATAATGCCACTTGTCAATTTTTTATGCACTCATTTAATTATCTCTTATTAAATATATTATATTATCTCTCCTATTAAATCAATTATATTATCTATCTTATTGAGTAATTATAATAATAATAACTAATGATATTATTTTTATTTTGCAAATTCAAAAATAGTTTTTATATATTTAAATCGAATTATTTTATTATAAAATATATTTTAAAAAGTTTATAAAATATATTTTTTCATAAATATCAATTTTTTAAAAATAAGAAATATTTCAATTGTTTACTTTTAGGAAATAATAGTTTTACAAAAAAAATTCTTAAAAAACAATTTACTTCAAAAAAATAAATATAAGCAGAAAAATACGTCAATAGTGATAAAAGTTACATTTTTTTTGTCTTGTATGTTTAACAGTAATTTTAAATTAGGTTATTTAACTTTAATAATTACAAAAATATTACCTTGTCATCTTACTTAAAAATAGTTAGTTTTTGATAGAAAACTAACTAATTAGATTTTTAACTTTAGTTAGTTCAAATATCTCAATTATTACAAATTAAGAATGTTAAAGATATTACTATTGTTATTACAAATTTTGATTATTGTTTTATTATCTAAAGTAATTATTAATACATAATTTAATCATTTTATATAACAAATATCATCATTTATTATTTTTAAATTTTTACCATTAATTTTTTAATATTTTATATTTAATCCGTGTGTTCACACGGGTAATAAACTAGTATATATATAAAAACATAAAATTATACAAAATTGAAAAAACAAAATTTAAAAGTTTTAGTGGCCAAAATTAAATAAACAAAACTTTATATTATATTAAAGTTTTAGTGACCAAAATCGAAAAAACAAAACTTTATATTATATAAAAGTTTTAGTGGCCAAAATCAAAAAAAAAACTTTAAAAGTTTTAGTGGCCAAAATCGAAAAAACAAAATTTTATATTATATAAAAGTTTCAGTGACCAAAATCGAAAAAACAAAACTTTACTATTAAGTTTTAGTGGCCAAAATCGAAAAAACAAAACTTTATACTATATAAAAGTTTTAGTGGCAAAAATCTAAAAAAGAAAACTTTAAAAAGTTTTAGTGGCCAAATTCGAAAAAAACAAAACTTTATATTATATTAAAGTTTTAGTGGCAAAAATCGAAAAAACAAAACTTTAAAAGTTTTTGTGGCCAAAATCGAAAAAACAAAACTTTATATTATATAAAAGTTTAGTGACCAAAATCGAAAAAACAAAACTTTACTTTTAGTGACCAAAATCGAAAAACAAAACTTTAAAAAGTTTTAGTAGGCAAAATCGAAAAAACAAAACCTTATAATATATAAAAGTTTTAGTGGTAAAAATCGAAAAAACAAAACATTAAAAGTTTTAGTGGCCAAAATCAAAAAATCAAAACTTTATATTATATAAAAGCTTTGGTGACTAAAATCAAAAAACAAAATTTTACTATTCCTTTCAGTTGGTTTTTAATATATATATTAATAATTGCATTTTAATATATATAATAATTTAAAGCAGTTCGAGTTCAATTTGTCACACCCCGAGCCTGCGGGGTAGGATCGGATTTCCCCGACGGGCGGAAGGTTCACGGGGCGCGATATTGTGAGTGATAATCGAAATGATCAGATTGTTTACATTGCACATGATATATAAATGAGAAACTTGCTAGAATAAAATAGAATTACAAAGTTAAATTACATCAGTTAAGTTTATAATTTAACAATGTAAATTTATTATAACATCATAAATCTTCAATCTTGTATCTGCACAAGATATACAAAATAACTGTGTATGATGTCCAAAAGTATGCAAGTCCAAAAGCTAGGTCCTCTATTTGTAACCTAGTCCAAAAGAAACAACTCTTCAGTTGACCTGTTCGTCACCTGAGAAGTCATGCAAAAAGATCAAGTCAACACATGGTTGGTGAGTTCATTTATTTTAGTATTTGAAAATAATTTGGAACTGATTTGATAATGATTTGAAAATGATTTAATAATGATTGGAAAACCTCATTCGGTAAAGACCCTAACCTCATTAACTTCACATGTAATATCTATATCGGTATGCTTATATATAGGGCATACCCCTGGGTCAAGCCAACAAACTCGCCCAGACGCCATCCCACCACATACTAATATGCATATGACGCTGTTGTTAATGATAATTAAGCATTTTTACCCTACACACCTCTGATTTAGATTTTGTTTTCCCAAAACTTGATTTACCTTTGATTCTCTTGAGTTCATCATAGATATATGATTTCCCAAAAGTCAGTAATAGAAATAAATGTTCAATATTTAATTAAATAAATAAAACATTTAATTACAACTAAGACATGATGATTGGGCCTTATTGACTCAATCAATTAGACTTAGTTGTTGGTGGTTGTCCAAGTTGTAACCTCTCACACGTGACCCATGTCAGGCATAGCTCACAAGGAGTACACCTGAACTGAACGGGATTTTAATGTTTTGCCCTTACGGCTTGACCCAAAGGTCTTCTGTACATGCGGGGACTTTAAGGATATCCTGTGGTTCTTGATCTCTTGATTCTCTTGATTTGACTTTGATGTTGATCACCTTTGATAGTTCATGTTATTGCCCGTATAGCCTGACTACAAGAGTCTTCTATACCTGAAGGGACTTTATATGTGTGTTACACGTGGTCTTGATTCCCTATACAACTGACATCCACCTTAACTTGAGTATTAATGATTTCATTAGATTGTAATGATTTCATTATTATCATGGTTCACACACATTTATGATTTCTGATTCCTTGAATCTCT
The DNA here is from genome assembly GCA_009363875.1 of Mikania micrantha. Lineage (NCBI taxonomy): Eukaryota > Viridiplantae > Streptophyta > Magnoliopsida > Asterales > Asteraceae > Mikania > Mikania micrantha. The sequence continues at coordinate 6,709,229 of CM018697.1, read as the reverse complement.
TGATCTTGATCTTTAGAATTTCTATGATTCACAATGATAATTGATTCTTGATTATGATTCTTGGTTCTCAGATCACACACTGAGTTAAGTTTCTTGAACATGATCTTTTGCTTTAGTTCATAAGATTTCACTTTGAATTTAGATTATTGAATTTGAACTGAATGGATTAGGGGTTTGTTTAGAGTTTAGAATTAAAGTATTACTCATAAGAGTACTTTAATTAGTTTGATAATTTATTCTATTTAATAATTTCCAAGACAGGAGTCTAGGAGTATCAACAAACATATATATGTAATAACATATAATAAATAAAAGCATTTAAATAAACAGTTTAAATAAAACAGTTTACGCATGCTTCTCAGCCCCGCGTTTTAAAACAAAAATGTTAGAAAAGGGGCAGTGAACTAACCTGTGTTGCTCTGTACTGATTTATCACAAAATGTGCGCTCGTTGTTGTAACCTAAGTATCTTCAGTACCTGAGTTGTTTTAAGAGAATCTGAGTACGATAGGTATATAATAGTCGTCGTGTCTAGGGTTTGGTCTCGGTGTGCAACTACGTGTCCTAGATTACTAATGTATTTCTATGACTCTATCTAATTAATCTAACATAATTACCCGTAAGTCCCCCATGTTTTAAGATTATTCATCAATAAACCCTAGATGATTAGGGTTTATTTTAATTACATCACAAGTCCTTATTTAACACATTTTTAAGTTAATAAATTTTAAGTTGAACATTTATTTAGAAAATTATTTATTTAATTTAATAAAGGTTTATAAATCATGTCTTTTATTAAAAGTATCATTTAGTTAATAAAACGTGAAATTTCAAGTTGATGGGCCTAGGTTAAGCCCATTGGGCCTCCCTTGGCCCGTTACTTGACTTGATCATTTAACGATGTCTCGTTATTTCCTTGATTAACTTCACCTAGACGATTCAATTAATCATCTAAGTTAGTTACTTGCCCTTGTAAGGTTTCCTAAGGTTTAGGTGCTAATAATTAAATCAACACATCAAGACCCTAGGTTACTGTTTCGTCTCAACATGATTTCACGAAAGTCCCCAAGTGTTCTAATTAACTTTCTTTCTTGAAAATTCTAAGTTTGATCCTTTATTAACCCATGGTTAATTACATGGAATGAACCCTAATGAATTTCCATAATTCATAGTGTGATATTAGTGTTAAGGTTAAAAGGTTTCCCGTGCACACCCCATGCACACCCACGTTAGGGTTTTAGCTCATGCATGCACACACACAAGGCTATACCTCATGCATGCATGCACACTAAGATTTTCATGTAAGTAATTCATCACCCAATACACGAGTAACCAACAACCACTATGGGCCGCATGGATCTGGGCTGAACTACCTAGGCTAACCGAGTGGATATTGGGCCGAAAGGGTTGCTGCCGAATGAAGACTTGGCCCGAATAACCTGGGCCGATCGAATGGCTCAATGGCCCGAATGTACATGGCTGAATGAAGGATTTTCGAATGGGTGCTTGTTCGAATGAAGGGTTGGCCGATTGACTATATCTCGATCGAATAAGGGAATGACGAATGAGGCTTCTAGGTCGAATGGTTCTACCGAATGAGGTGTGGGGCGAATGAGGGCATGGCCGGATGAGGGGGAGTGGCGAATGAGTTGAGTATGGCTAACCCAAGCCTTTCGGCCGAATGTGAGTTGCAGGTTCATTCGTGATTGGTTCGACCGAAAGAACATGTGGCGTAAGGGGTGGAGCCATTCGGCTCTTGGTGGTTCGGCCGGCTGCCATTCGACTAGCTGATGGAGGCCATTCGGCCAAAGCTAGTTCAACCATAAGTAGCCATGGCTCTCGAGGAAATTAACTAGGGGTTCGAAGGGGATGGTTTCCTACACTTTCTTATATGGTGGTGAAGTGATTTCCCTAAGGTTTTGAAGTGATTTAGTCGAGTTCTACAAAGGGTCGAAATAGGGTTTTGAAACCCTAAAAACCGAAACAAAAACATGATCTTTACCACGATTTTGATGGATCCAAGCCCCGATCTATTGTACTTCCTTGATCTACATGTAATGGTGGTGATTTTGACACCAAGAACACCCAAAATGGTGAAGATTTGAGCTAGAGATCTTAGAGAGAAGTGAAGTTTTCTAGTGAGAGGTTAGAGAGAGAGAGATATGAACGAGATTGAATGTTTGGGGCTGGTTGTTGGTGGTGGTTGTGGAGTTTAATGCCACCTTAAATGACTTGATTATACCCGGGTATGTTTGGGTTCGTTTGGTTTCACGTGGTTTCGCGTAAAACGTCGGTTCCGTTTCGTTCTCGCAACGAAACATCTCGGTTTTAAAATAGAAGTTAGAAATTTATTTTAGGTTGTGATTCCTAATAAATTAACTAAATATCTTTTATTTATAAAAATTTCAAAATATTTAATTAACGTTTAAATCGAATCGTACGGTCATCGCGCGTATTTGTTCGAATCGTCACCTGATCAAATACGACGATAACTACACTTTTCAATATGGTTTTCTAATTATCAGATATCATTCAGAACGTTAAACTTTCAGATTTATTCGTACAGATCGTCACCCTATACGAATAATCTGTCGGTTTAGCATTCACGTAACAACATCCGTGTTATTTTGTTCTGTAAGGCCTCACATACGTTTATACATAATAGAATCCTAACACATAATCACATGATGGTTCTGTATTGTCAGATAAGTATTTGACTGATGAACCGTAATTCCGAGCTTTGATTTTCTGAACTGAATCTGAACTGTGCTATGATGCATGAATTGACAATGATGTAAGAATGATAACTGAAACACGTACCTGATTTACTGTTCATGTACTGTAGAGATCAATGTTCCGGTGATGTTTCCGGCACTGATGTTACACAATTCTTGCTTCAAGTTAATTTTGCTTGGGTAAAAAGTTTTCGAAATCACATATTAAATACGTTTTTTTAGCTGAAAATTAACCATTGTTTATTTGAATAATAGGTTAAATCCCGTGTGTTACACGGGTTTAATATACAAAATGTTATATACTTTTTAATAAAAAAGTTATGTGACTTATGTCTATATAAAAATAAGAATTGCACTTGAATTTTTTTATAACTATACATATTGTATTTTAACATTCTAATCATTATAAGAAGCTAAATATTTTAAAAGACTTTAAAATAATTCATGAAAAATAATTACTACTACTACTACTACTACTATTATTATTATTGAATATTTTAATGAACATAATTTGAAGTTATTGATAGTAAGAAACCTAAATAGAATTTTAGATAAGAAAAGAAAATTTAACTAAAAACATTATAACTAATTGGAGATTAACTTCATTTGCTTAATAATATATTAATTATTTTTCATATCTGTAATTCACAATGCATTATTGAATAATGGATATCAATAGTTAAATAATACATACACATTGAAAAACAAAACTAAATGACTGCAATGATAATAAATGTTATCAATTATTTATATTTTTTAAATTAAGAGTTATAAACAGATAATAACAATTTAAAATAAGTTGTCAAAAAAAAAAAGAAAGAAATATAATATATGAATATTAAAGTTATTTTTCATGTGTTTATTATATAATTAGACGAATAAGTAAAAATATTTTTATACTAACATTTAAAAATATTAATATACATTAAAAGAATTAACTTTTATGAATTATAATAATACCATAATTTGTAAAATATATAAATAAGTCCTTAGTTTTAAACTTACCTGAAAAATGAAAAGATTTAAAAGTTTTATATTGTTTAATTAAAATAGTAAGTTAAAATATAAAAATATATGAATATACATGAAATAATCTAGGTTTTTAATATTCTTATTATTAGTAAAGCATTATATGTATAGTTTACAATTTGTTTTATAATATATCTATTTTATTTTATTTTGTTATAAAAATATATGAATATACATGCAATAATTCGGATATTTAATATTTTCATTTTTAATAAAATCATTATCGGTATAGTTTACAATTTGTTTTATAATGTATATATTTTATTTTGTTTTGTTTAGTTATTTGCTTTTTTCAATATACTGTAAACATATTATTAAATTTATATATTGAAAGTGTAAGATGTTCATAGCTTATTTGTTATTTGTATACATAATTTATTAAATATTAGAAAATAAGTTTAAGTAATAATTTGTCAAATTTATTAATTATCACTATTAATAAATGAGTGTTAATAAATGATTTAATGTTATAAGTTTTAGGAGGGAAACAAAAAATGAAACATGCTCAATTACATAACATGTGACAAACAAAAACCTTCGGTTAGATTAAGAACGTTTGTTTCAAACATCTTAATGGTTCAGCCCTGGGTGCAAGTCTGAATGAGAAAAAAAGAAAGGAGATGCTCCGGTTTTCTACCCGTTTATAACGTCGCCCCTCCAATCCCGATGGCGGCCTCTCCTCTCCGATGAAGACCTCATCGACGACCGAACAACATCACTCTTCCCTACCGGACTCATCTCTCCTCTTCGACCGGACGAGTTCAACACCGACGACAACGACCACTTCCTCCCGATGGGTTTAGCACCGTCGTGCAGGTATTGCACCGGAGAAACTGTTTGGCTTCTACTTTGTGTTGGACTCATCTCTCCTCTTCGACTTGTTGGCTTTGACTTTGCTGCCATTAGGGTAATTGAGGCAGCGATTGGGATCTCGACGACTTTGGCTTCGACAGTTTGGTCGAATGGGTCACTTACTAGTTTAAAGAGAGTCTCTTAACCATTCAGAAATGTTACTGATCCAACATTTAATAGTTTTGAGTTTACCAAACAGCCGCTAAAATGATGATACCTGGAACTCCTCTTGACATAAAAAAATAGAATAAACATATAATTTTTATTTTGTTAAGGACTTATTTTAAAACAAGTTTTGAATCATTATAATATTACTTTAAATTTAATTTTTAAGGTCTCATTACCATTGTTTTGATCCGCAGTAAAGACCGGAAGTCAAAATAAAAGCTCGAACCCTAATGTGAAACAAACAAATGATGACTGAGCAAGCTGTATAAGAGAACGAAGTCATAAAAGGGAATGGAAGAGTTTTTTCTTAACTTAGTTCGTACCAACAAACAATCTAAAATACCTCAGACTTTTTAGAAGATACCCAATGATTTGAAATTTAATCGTAAATAAGAATAATCAGAACTGTAATCCTTGAATGGACAAAGGGCTTTGGGTTTTAAATCCACCTAAGACCTCAAATTAATTGAGCCTACAAACAGGTTCTTAACCGATAGTTATTTCAATAACTATAACCGACATAAAAAACTAGGTTCAAATTCGATTAACCAGTTTTTTTCTGCTACCAGGTTAGACGGTTTTTTTTGAACAGCAACAACCGGTCATACCACGCAAGCAGTCTTCGTAAGTCCCCTTTCTCAAGGGAGCGATAGCCCGTTTTATCGGGCGTCACCCTCGGAAGAGCTGCACCTGATGCGCAGAAACCAACATATTTGATGAAAAAACTGCGCCCCCATCTGTTCAGAACCCGAGATTAAACTTAATATTTTTCCCCTCACCTGGTATCCATCAAAGTAACTCAAGAGAAAATCGAACCCATGACCTATATATTGAAATGTGTATCTTTTACCACTAATACAACTTATTTGAATACAAGGTTAGCCAGTTGAGTAGTTGACCGTTGATTTTATTCTAGATAAAAAATATTCATTTTCATTGATTATCCCAATTTATGGGGAATCAATATATTATAGCATATACGTGGGGAAGTGACGTGTATGCTCTATGTCCATGCTACGTGGGTTATAAGCAAGTCACCACCCGTTTTATTTTTTTACTACTATACATATTGCTGTCTCTCTGGAATTTTAATTTTTTTATTTTTACATATAATAGTTAAATAATTCTTTTTTTATATGTGTGTATATATATGTGCGTTATATGATATATTTGATAATAAAAAAGTTTAAAAATTATATGTATTAATAAAATAGTTAAATAAACCCGTGTATTACTCTTAATATTGTATGTTAACACAATTAATTTCAATTTATATTAAATAAATATCAAAAATTAAAATCTAAAATTAACTTCGAATTTTTTATATCGTTAATTTTCTTTAAATTTTTTTACATATTGTATTTTTATCATTTAAGTCATTTAACCATATTAAATATTCAAAAAATTTTAGAAATCACTTAATATATAAAAAAAAAGATTTGAAATAGAAAATCCCGAAGTTTTATATTTTTAAATTTAAATTTCCAGGTTTTAGATTTTAATTTTACTTAAATTTTGTTAGTTAATAATTTATTAATTATAATTCATATCCATATCCATAATCTATAATTCATAATGCATATTTCATATCTATAAATCTATAATAAATATTATCTATCAAAACTTGAATAGGACAAAAAGGTGGGAATAAGGTAGATAATCTAAATTAGTAATAAGTGTTTCTAGTTATTTTTATATATTTGTGTAAATATTTTTAAGGTTAATGAAATCTAGAAAGAAAAAAGTAATGGTTTAATTACATAGTCATAAGATAGACGTCTTAATCATCATTTAACATATGACTGAAAAGGCTAAAAAAAATTTATATTGGTTAGCTATATATAAAAATGTATTTTTAACGATAGACAGATTCACACATTTGATCATATCTAAATATATATATAGTAATTGCAGGTGTATTTAAGTATATGTTTTTACACTAATTTAATATATAATGGAAGGTTCATGTTGTGTTCTATGATAGAGATATGGGTAGGTACATGCATATCTCAATCAACATAATTGCATGTTATATTTATTTAGTAGTTAATGAAATTATAACCATTAAGCATCAAATTTAGGGTTACAGCTGTTGGAGATCTTTTCGTGATGTTTATGCAAGACTTTCATGAATGATGTCCATTTGTTTTTTTTTAAACGAAAGATGGTCCCGTCATATTACTTTTAGTTATCATGTCAGTTAGTTCGTGCTATTTTTATTGATTATGTCAGTTGCTAACTAAGATCGATTTTCTCGATCACTGACTGTGAGACTAGGGGTGTGTACGGGTCGGTTTGGGTCGGTTTTTGGCTTAGTCCAAACCCAAAACCGAAATTTCGGTTTTTAAACCCATTTGAGTTCGGTTTTTATCTTTTGAAAACCCGTTTAGGTTTCGATTTTTTCTACTTAGGCCTTAAATTATGCTTATAAAAAAATAAACTAAAATATTATAATTGTATTAAAAATATTTTAAGTAAAACACTACTTAATATTTAAAAATATAAACAAAAATATTTAAATTTAGTAAAAATTATACGTGTTTTTGGTATCTTAAGCCAATAATAATAATAAAATATATGATTTTTATTTAGATTTTGATATCAAGAACTAACAAAATAAAAATAGACGGTTTATAAATTGTTGAAATTTTTCAAAGGTAATATATATATATATATATATATATATATGTATGTATGTATGCATATATGCATGTATTCGGTTTTTTCGGTTTTTCTTTAAGGTTAAAACAAACCCAAACCCAAACTTTCAGTTTTTAAAAAACTAACACCAAACCCGTCGGTTTCTATTTGGGTTCGGTTTTTTCGGGTTGGATTTTTCGGTTTTTGGGTTTTGTGTCGGTTTTTTTGATTTTATGCACACCCCTACGTGAGACCCATTGATGCACAGAAAACCCGTGGAATAAGTAAGACATCGTCCCTCAATGACTCGGAACTCGAGATTAAGCGCAATATTGCATGTGCTAGTTACTTGATAACCTCAAATATGAGTAATAATTTGAAATTTGTATAGTTATACACTAAATGTTGCTGTTATTATTTTTTTTAACAGCAATAGTCCTACTCCTAAATTACACCCAAATACCTCTTGCTTGGATTTGAACTCAATATCTCCTTTCTAAGAGGCAATGTCTCTACCAAATGGTCTAGTAAATGTTGTTGTTAACTAACAGCCTTTCATGAATCAATAGATTATTTAGATGCCCACTCTTCTTCGCACAAAAGAGTGATCTATTTGTTAAGGTGATATCTGATGATTAGACGTTTGTTTTGTTATTGAAAAACAGATGAAAGAGTCGCAACATACTGAAAACAATCGATGAGTGATTCTTTTTTTTAATTGAATCTCGAGGCCTCTCGCCGATAACATTATTTTAGGCAACGTACCTGGTCTCCTACCCCTTTGGAGGAAACCTATCTCTTAGGCTGTGCGTTTTAGGAAAACCTCTTGCTCATTCAGAAGCAAATTGTTCTTAAAAAGACTCGAAATCAAGAACTCTATTTTTTTTTGAACGACAAAAATTATCTACTCCTAAACTACTTCAAACTAATTACATCATTGCATAGGTTAGAACACATGACCTTCATTCTAAGAGGCAAAGCATCTACCAAGTTAAGAGTTACCACTTCATTCTAAGAGGCAAATCCTCTATCAAGTTAAGAGTTACCACTAGACTATAAACGCTTTAATCGATGAGTGATTCCTTGATTTGTTTTTCAGTCAACCGCTCTCTTGAGACCACATTAAATTGTTGAATTATAAACCACTTGTTTGGCAACGTGTCTTGTTATTAAGATACTGATTATGTTCCACTTATTTGATCGCCTTTTTTTAGCATAAATTATAAAAAAAATGTTAAATTTAATAAATTGAAATAATTATATAATATAACGGCTCCTAGGGAAACGATAAAAAATTTTTTTGTCACAAGAATCTTGGACATTTGTACAGTTGATGAAAATAATAAATTAAAGAGAAATCGATGGTTTGGACGGTGGACAAAAATAGAGATTTTCTCTTGATTATTTCCTAATTAAATACAACTTGACACAATTATTAAACATTAATAATTTTTCATTCATTGTTATTTGATGTCATTTGTTATAATCGAACGCAGGTTTGATTAGAAACTTTTATGCCTAGTAATTGTAATTATCTGATAAGTTTAGATATGAACGGCTCGTTCGTAACACATAATTAATCTTAACTAAAGAATTTGTAAAAAACATGTAAGCGTTTTTACATATTTTTAAAAAAATATCACCTTTTTAAATGTACCGGAGAGGGTAAGAGATGTAATCGTAGAGAAGAAGATACACAGCTAAATTAAAATCTTCAACATGCATAATTGTTTATTCTTGAAGTAAACTTCAAATTAATTTTATGTTGAGTAGTAGGTTATCAGCTTATGATGTATTAGATGAGTTAAACAAATATAACACGACAGTTTACATGAAGATTTTTATATAGAATATCATCCGTCTTTGATGAAACAAGAAATAATAAAACCAAACCTTCAATTTCCATCTACGATTTATCGATCTGTGCCACCACAATCGATCATCCACAACACATGATCTATTATCCACAGTCGTCCCACAACAACACCACATTCCATCATCCGTAACCGTCAGGGGCGGCTTGGAGGGGGTGCAAACCCCCCTCCCGCGCAGGGCCCATCGTTTTTAAGGGCACAATTTTATAAATAAAAATTTATGTATACTAAAGATTTTTTATAAAAATTCAATTGTCCCATTATAACATTCTATAGATTAAACTACAAGGCCCAATAAATGATTAAAAAAACAATAGGCACATCTACAAAGCCCATTCGCCAGCCCAAAAAGGAAAAAAAAGTATGTATCTAAGGGGCCTTTTTTTCCCTTTTCGCACGGGGCACTCGAATTCTCGGAGACGCCCCTGGTAACCGTAACCAATGAACCATAGTAATTTTTAATTTTTTTAATCAATCACCTATTTAACTAATTAAACTTTTTATGTTTTATTAACCATGACAACGTAAGGTTGTTGCTTGGATACTTTAAATTTACGGGTTCAAGCTATGAGAAATACCCATTTTATATAAAACTAGTGAGATGCATGCACGATGCGACTGAAAACAAAACATTTAAGTTGCTGATTTTGGCTTGTAAAAAAGAATAAACCACCACATTTTCATAAAATAAACTCTTTTAATTTAATTTAATATTTGTATTTAACTAAAAAAACTATTATGATAAAAGTCACAATTTAAAAGGCTAAATATGGTATGACAAATGTGACATAAATGTTAAAAGGTGATTCATTTGATTTGAGATGGTTTCTTTTATAGCTATTCTTTCACACTTTATTTCTTAAATATATCAATGTGCGACAAGCTAAAAAGTAAAAAAAAATAAAATAAACCTTTGTTTATGGTTTTTAAAGCTTTGTAAATTGTACTTAATGCTATAATAGTTGTAAAACTCTTAATTTTAAGAGATTTTGGTAAAATACTATTGTGTCCTTATAATATGTATTATATAGTAGTCTAGATTATAGGGTAATTTACATACATCATAAAAGGTCCACCCTCCCTAAATATTGAACAAATGGAAGTTTAGTCAAGCATCTCGCATTTTTTATTTTTTTTTTCAAGAGATTGTTACTGTATTTCTATTATATTTTTATTAAATATTAAAAAACTTATGATGATAAGAGTTTTAAGTGATTTTGAAGATATTTATTATTTATGAACTCATCCTAACTCAGGTCTCAGGTCAAAGTATACATTATTTTTTACATGAAATGGTCATTTGGCAAAAGGAGTCGGCAGGTGTTTTATTTAATTCATTAATTGGTTTATTTAAAAACTTAAGATATAGACTAGTTGATCCACTTAATAAATAATGTATCATGATAACGATGCACACTTGTTATTATTTATTACATTAAAAAATGTCTTATTTAATAAAGTAATTTTTAATTATTTAACAAGGGGATACGTATACTCACTTAACAATAACACCTTTTAAAAATTTTAAGATTTAATAAAATAATAAAAATTAGTGATAGTAACAAGTAACGTGTGTGGATTGTTAGTGTAGGATATGAGGTGTAGATGGTGAGAGTGATGAATCAATATATCAATCATCCCCTTGGATTTTACGTTCTACGGCATACGTTAAGTTCATTTAGGAGAGATCCTATAATTGAGTAAACCCCTGATTGTGCTTCAATAGATTTGTCTTGGTTTGGATTCAAATCCAAGACCTTTCATAAGAAAGTTAAAAAGGTAACCATTAGGCTAAAAGTTATGCAGTTAAAATCACATATTTATGATTAGAGGCGACATATTAATTCAATTTCTCCTTAACGCTATGTTTCCGAGATTATTAAATGAGAGAACAAACAGTGGTGGACCCAGAAATTTTTTTCATGGGGGGGCGAAATTTTTTTAAAAGTTATATATTTAGAGTTCGATATATAATATTTTTTTTTATTTTGTTCCGATCGGGTTAGGTCAAACCGGGTCGGGTCATGTTAAAAAAAATCAAACTAAAGTTCATATATAAAATCATAACAAAAATACATTACAACTAAAGTTATTCTTATACCTGACAAAATGGACGAGTTGGGTTGGGTATAGGGCTGGCAATTTCAGACACGAACACGTTAACACGACACGATACGACACGACTTTAACATGTTTCGTGTTTACCCTTAACATGTTTCGTGTTTACCCTTAACATGTTTCGTGTCTAAAACATGTCGACACGTTAAGACCTGTTTATTTTTCTTGTCTAAACAGTTAAGACCCGTTAAGACCTGTTAAGATCCATTAATACCTGTTAAGATCAGTTAAGACCCGTTAGTACCTGTGTAAGACCTGTTTAAAATTTATAATAAATAATATAATAAATTATATGGTCATATGGGTAACCGATTAGCTTCAAAAAGTTTCTAATTGTCTAACTTTATTTCTTTAACAGGTTCCTTAACATGTTTTTTAACGGGTTCTAACAGGTTCTTTAACAGGTTATTTATAGTATTAACTGTTAACAGGTTCCTTAACTGGTCTTTTCGTGTTTACGGGTTTTTAACGTGTCGTGTTCGTGTTTGAAAAAACAGACACGATAAGAATTCGTGTCGTGTCGTGTTCGTGTCTAACAGGTTCGTGTTTCGTGTCTCAACGTGTCGTGTCTTAACGGGTCGTGTCTGACCCGTTATGACAACCCTAGTTGGGTAGCAGGTTAGAAGGCTGCGAGCGAGAATGAATGTGAGTTATCATGGGTGCAGGTCATGATAAGTTTTAAGAAAAGTTAGTTTGGGTTTACATGAGTCATTTTATAAAACATCTATTTCGTTCAAATTAAAATAAATTGTAACTAAACAAATAGTTTAATTGAATAATTATTTTATCAAATATATTATTGATCATTGTTACCTGTTTTAATTTTTTATATTCATACAGTTTTTAAGTTACCCATCTTGTTATTGAATTGTCTGCTTAGTTCTCTACGGGGTTTTATTTTTTTAAATCAAAAACATCTATGAAGATTGTTATAAGTAACTCTTTCTCCAAGAAAACAGGTATATGTATCAATTAAATTCTCATCATAAGTCTGATTTTACAACTTTAAGGGGGGGCGATTGCAAAATATTAAGGAGGTCGGTCAAGATTTTAACATATATATACTACTGGAAAAAAAAATTCAAGGGGGACGACTGCCCCCCAACCTTCAATGTAGGTACGCCAATGAGAACAAAAAGTAAAAGAAAGAAAAAAAAAAAAAGAGAGGAAATGAAAAGAAAAGAGTGGAATTTTTTCTTTCATTTCCTCCAAATCAAATGGAAAGGAAAACTCAATAATTTTTAGTTTCGTTATACTTTCTTTCCTTTTCCTTCTTAAATGAAACTAGAAAACACATATAATATTTTCCTTCCCTTCTTTATTTAAATGACACTAAAAAACACAAATATGTTTCTAATTTTCTTCCTTCTTTTTTTCTTGTCATTAAATGAATTCATGAACATAGAGTAAATGTCATTTCCATAATTTTATACGCGTTAACCCAAAACCGTAGTCGGCATATTTCACCTTTATTATATATTAATTTATTTGATTCTGCTCCGTATATCTTTGAGCTTTTAAAATAGGGAAGAATGTTCCACGAAGGTATTATGATGACGATATGAGTAGTGAGTGGGATTTGTTAATTTAATTATTCTCTAATTGGACCAACCATATTAAAGATAATTATAACATTTAAATAGATATGACTCAGTCAACAAAATTAATTTATTAATGATGTGACTCCTTTAAAAAACTAATTTGCGTGTTTTTTGTACGGATTTCTTTTAATGGCACAAAGAGCATTTACGTTTTAGCTTAAAAAAATATCAAATCCAAACTTGTTAAATCATTATTTTTAAAAACTTTGTAAAGTCTTTTTAAATGTTCGATTAATTTTTTAAAGAAGAAATTAAAAACGGTTTTTAATACAAAATTAATTTTATTAAGGATCAAAACTAATTTTTTTAAAAAAACAGGAAAAAAGTTGAAGAAATGATATTTTAATATTTTACTAAGAATTAAAATTATTATTTTTAGTTAATTGAGAGATAGCTCCTTCATAAAGGGTGATATTATAATAAAAATAATTTTAGTGTAAAAAGTATAGGAGATATCTATGAATAATGGTTGAAAACAAATTGTATATAAAAAGCTGAAGAAATGATATATAAATATTAACTATATTGTTGACTTTTTATTATATATTTTCTTTTCATTAAAATGTTTGTAACTTTTATATAAACTAAGAAAAAAGTTGCTCTTTAAAATATGTTTGGTTGTTATAACACGTCGGAACCTTTTTAGGTATATGATATTTTCACGTTTTTCACAATTACTTTTATACAAATTATTTTTTTGTCTTTTTTTTTTTTTCAAACTTTATCTAATTATACATTTATTCATCTTAAATCAACATACGGGGACATTTTTTAACTTAGTTTTTCAAATATATATCTAAACACACCATTTAGGCATTCAAACTTTTTAACCTTAGCTTCATGTTTTTGAGCAAAATTCGCTTTGACTATTAATCTTTTATTCATTTGGTTTGGATTATTAATTTTTTGTGATGTGATAACTTCAAACCATCAGAACTTCAAATCACGTTGGCACTTTGTATGTCACTCGAAGTCTCGAACCGCATTAATTTGGTTTAATGGGCCCGGTTTCTATAAAAGTTCGAAATCACGGTCGAAAGCCCGTAACTATGGTCTATGGACAAGTGATTACTGGGCTTAGTGCCTACTGCCTAGTTGGGTTGTTAATGGGCTGCTAAGTAAGCTGGTATTGTTATATTGTGATATGCTAAAAGGCTTCTAGCCTAAACAGTTTCTTTTTTATTTTTTATCTTTGCATCATGCTAATATGATATGAAACATAAATAGGTTGGCTTTTAGCATAGGTCAGGTGTATTGTTCATCCTATTAAAGAACTAAATACATAAGAATGCTCATATTGTTGTTTTTAAGTTTTAGAAAGTTAATTGTATAAATGATACATTTGGTTTGATTAGATTATTGATTTGGTATCTAATATATAAAAATTGCAAATTTAATCCAAGCTTTTTTAAAAAGATTACATACATAGTTCTTATGATTTGATCAAATACATGTTCGGTCTCTAATATTTGTGAGAAGATTACACAACGAGAAGATTACACAACGAGTCTCTATGGTTTCAATAATTATAAATTTAGCCCCCCAACTATAGTTACGTTTATGTTATATAGGGATTGTATCATGTGAAACACTCGATCTTAAAGAGAAACCTTTAAACCTATGTGAGCTATTTATTTGGAATCTTGAAAATAAAATGTGGTCCACATTAAATTGATTAAAAAATTGTTTAATGTGTACCACATGTTTATTTTTAAAGATTCAAAATAAATGACTCACATAGGGTTTAAATGTTTCTCCTTAAGATCGGGTTTCCAAATGATATAATCCCTGTATGTATGTATGTATGTATGTGTGTGTGTGTGTGTATGTATGTGTGTGTGTGTGTGTGTATGTATGTCCTTAATTGTAAAAGTTATTATTATATACTTAACACCCACCCCACCCATCTCACACACCCTATACGAGGCGTATATGGGCTAATAATTGGATGTCAGAATTTGTCAATGTCAATGATTGAACTCGTATACGAGACGTATAAACGTATAGACCTATACACGTAGTATAGTTCCTGTACGAGCCTATATACGTGACCAATCATTAGATGTCAGTGTCAATGATTGGACTCCTATACAAGGAGTATAGACCTATACGCGGGGCTATACGGCACGTACAGATATATACGATACGTATAGGGTCGGTGATGATGTTGAATTAAAAAAGTAAAGTGTGTGAATAACAGTTACTTTTTTATCGTAAGTTTCCCACAATTTTCATCTGTAACTTGAACCGTACAAGCTTGAAATGGCTTTTTTTTTTTAAATTCCCGCCTAACAAAATCCAGTGTTCTGATCAATAAAAGGAAATCTTCTCGCCTCACAATACTCAAATCTTGTCATTCTCCAACGAATTACGAGAAATTGTGGCATCGTTTCGTGAATTTGTCGCATCGACACGCTCGGAATAACTACGATTTAATAGAGGTATCATTTTTTGTGAATTTATCGCTGCAATTGAATTAATTTAGGGTTAGTTTTTTTGGTTGGTCATTCATCCAGCTATAAATGATGCTTTAGAGGAACAAGTTCGTTCTACAATCTTTGATGCAGAAAAGAATGTGTAAAAACATTTGAATCTGAAATTATGAACCCGATTTATCTGAAATTCCAAATCCAAAATGTCAAAAAAATCAAATTTTTGTATTGTTCAGATTGATCACACAAAATTTCAAATAGTTTGGACACTCAGTTATCCAGAATTTTCATTTATATTTATTGATTTTATAATTGCATCTATATACAAATTTATTAGTAATATGCATAAGAATAACGTCTTAGTTCAGGGCCTGATTGGTCAGAACTGTTTTACATATACTTATTCCCAATTCACAACATGGATTTTGTTATTTACTAACTTAACTTTTTTATTTAAGTTTTAACACATCACTCACGTTATATAGATCTACGAGACATATAAACTCTTTATACGCCCATTGATTTGACAATAATTGGTTTTGTATATGTTTTGTATATAACATAATATGTCAAATATATGCGATATATTAGTCCAATCATTTACATAGAAAAATCCTGACAAATAATGATTAAATTTATATACGCCTCATATATACGAGACGTATAGAGTGTGTGAGAGTAACATGACCATTGATTAATTATTTGGTTTAATCAATTAAATACATAAACTTTATATTTTTATTAAAATTTGTAGTATTTTGTATATTATTCTAAATACTTTCCCCAGATATTAAAAGCTTTTTTACAATATCCTTCGAGTCCTTTCAAATTAAACCTAAAATCACAAATTAGAGAGTCAGGGGCGATCCAGGGAGGGGCAAATCCGACCTCCGTACAGGCCCATTTTTTAAAGGGACACATTTATATATATATATATATATATATATATATATATATATATATATATATATATATATAATTATATATGGGACTGGTTATTCACACACCCACCTTTTTTAATTCAACACCCCCACCGACTCTATACGCCTCGTATAGATCTATACGTGGCGTATAGCCCCGCGTATAGGTCTATACTACACGTATAGGTCCCCAATCATTGGCACTGACACCCAATGATTGGTCACGTATAGAGCCGCGCATATGACCTATACGACACGTATAGGTCTATACGCCTTGTATAGGTCCCCAATCATTGACATTGACAATTTCTGACACCCAATGATTGCCACCCTATTCGACTCGTATAGACCTATACGAGGCGTATAGGGGGTGTGGGGTGGGTGGGGTGGGGTGGGTGTGTGAATAACACAACCCTTATATATATATAGGGGATGTTCAATTGAGAACCAATGTAAGTTAAGAATTAAAAGAACCATTTATAGCCACAAGTTCGAAGAGTATAAAGGTAACTTATCCTATTTTTAAAAGAAATTACTTTTATACCCTTCAAAACTTGTGGCTATAAATGTGGTTTCTTTAGTTCTTTACAATTTGTTGGTTCTCAATAGAATGAATCCCTATATATATATATACACAGAGAGAGAGAGAGAGAGGATCAAATTTTAACCCATGTTTATTACGTTAACCGAATAACTATAACTTATTACTTTGAGGCTCATATTAAAGTAAATCTAAATATGTATGTTTTTTTCTTTTTTAATTCATGTAGGGCCACTTGCATTAATATAAAAAGAAGAATAAACTTAAACATTTAGATTTACTTTAATGTGGGTTTCAAAGTAATAAGATGTAGTTATTCGGTTAAAACAATAATGAAGTGTTAACATTCGAACCATCCGCTATATATATATATATATATATTTTATAAAAAAGCTCAATAAAAAAAGTTTGTAAACCCATTTAAAAAAGGGGCACAATTTGTATTAAAATGGGTCCATTTTTAATTTTTTGTATACCTAAGTTATTTTTTAAGCTCATCACATAAATTTTTTATTTTAATTATTTACTAGGTTAGAAACCCGTGTGTTACACGGGATTGGGTAAAAAAAGTAATGCAATTAAAAAATATTTACAATGAATTACATAATCTATCATAAACGAATACATTTTACAATCACAAATACAAATTATAAATATTTAAAAACTTCTTTGTATACTACAATGAATTACATAATTTATCAAAAATTAGAAGCTTCAGACCATCCATGCTCTTAACTCTCGATAAAGCAACGTACAGTTGTCCGTGTGAAAAAACTTGTTGTTTCAATTAAAACCTACTCTTGATAACGACTGGCCTTGATTTTTATTTATTGTCATTGCAAATAAAACTGATATAGGAAATTGTCTCCTTTGAAATTTAAACGGAATTTTCTTATCAGACGGTGTTAGAGCTATTCTAGGAATGAATGTCTGATTACCTATATGACTTCCTGAAATTACTTCTGCTTCAATTACATGACTTCCAAGTGAGATGATCTTCAATCTAGTCCCGTTGCATAAACCATATTTTGATCAATGTTTCTTAGTAACATCACAGGGACCTCGGCCTTTAGAAATAACTTGTGGTTAGGCAAACCTGAAATTTTAATACCATTTAGTACGTCTGGTGAGTATAAACTTTAATCAACTCAATTTGAATGTATAGTTTGTATTTCGCCAAAAAGACTTACTAAAGCGTTATACAATTACCACACCAAATGCAAAAAGCTTAGGAACTGAAATCAGGATTGACACACAACCATATCCAGTACCTGCAAGCTATAGTCATAAAGCTTTTGATGATTATCTCATGCATTCATACATAATTAATTAAGAATTAGAATTGTATCTAAAAAATGTGGACCAAAACTATGTATCGTAATAAAATTGGTTAGATGCATTTTCCATAACTATTAATTTGAAATCATTATGCTACATTTATTCATATGCAAGTGCTAAAAAGAATTCACATGAATTGATTAAATTGCATATAAGTGACTGCAATTTATGTTTGTAAATTTTAAAGAATGACCATATGTTGAAAGTAAAATATATATCAAGTTATGACAAGAGTTTTAATGTTTGATTAAATATATATAATTAAAAAGACAAACTAATATTCCAAAAACTGTTATTTTTGGCATTGTAATTTCAACCTAACTTACTTACACACCTTAAGAAATTGAACGACTTAACAAAGAGACAAAAGAAAACATCATTATAAATTCAACTCTCCCACACCAAATACAATCAATTCAACATTTCTAAAATGAAGCAATCCACAATTCTCTTTCTTATTTTTATTTTTCTTTGTGTACTTGTTACCTTATTCACACCATCCACAAAAGCTCAATCAACAAACACAGATGCAACAATGACAATAGGAAGTAGCAAGGCAAAAGGCACCCAAAAAGTGTATACAGAAACTAAATTAAGAATGCATAATATTGAAATACCGTTGAAAGTATCTGTATTGGTGGGAGGCTAAGATGCTTTTAAGCATTGTTCCCTTTGATAGCCCTGTTTAAGGCACCTGTGAGACTAAATTAGGTTATTGAAATCAATTTAATTTACACACAAGTAGAGATTTATAAAACCGTCCATCATATGACGATTATAACCCGTTTGATGAACCAAATTATAGCGTGTATTGGTTATCAACGACACGAGCTATGCACAAATGATAATCTTATTGAATGATCGGTAGCATTACAAATATGGAACACATAAGAGAATACAAAGGATCAACAGGAGAGCACTTTACAAATTATTACTAACAAGAAAATGGTACAGAATGTAAGCCTTCAGGAAGTTCCGAACTCCCTTTTGGATGTAAGGACCTTCCCACCGGTTTCTCTACGAATTCTTCTTTTAATGTTTGCTTTATAAGGGGTCAGTTAGCATTCAATGCCCCTTTAATGCTCCTGTATCTTCCTTTTATAGTTCTCCTCCCTGGTTCTTCCCCACGGGTCTTTTTATGCGTCCTCCGGGTTATTGTCCTCCGGGTAAGGACCTTCCGCCAGCTCTTTGATTGATGTGTAACTGGCTTTCTTTTCATCCGCCGTATACCATGCTACTTCATTAATTAGCCATTGCTTTCATTAAATGCTCCACCAGGTTATGATTATGCTCATTTAATGCGAGCATGGTATGTTTTTTGGCGGTAATCCTATGTACCGTTATCAAGTCCCCCCAGTTCAGTGGTGCCCCTCTTTATTGTGGCGTCTGGAAATCGGTCATCCAGTACCCATTCTTCTTCTGTATCATTGTTTCTTTCCTCCTTTTTATCAATTGTGGCTATTATTTTAGTAGAGGAGCTTACAGTTGCCACTCCAGTGGGTGTGGGAAATTTAATGGACCCATGGACCATGGATACCAGCGCTCTGAGGGCTTTTATCCCTGGCCGCCCTAGAATGACGTTGTATTTTGATGGAGCCTTTACGATGTAAAATGTGAGGTACACAGTTCTCCATTTAACCCCCTCCCCAACCGTAAAGGGTAGAGTAATTTTACCTTAAGAGTACGTGATTTCCCCGGAGAAGCCAACCATTGCTGATGTGTCCTCCTCCCATCTTTCTCTGACATCTGGATCTAATCGCCAAAAGCAGTGTTCGTACATGACCTCTGACCCGCTACCTCCATCAACGTGGATCCTTGCAACTCTGTGGCCTGCAATGTTGACGGAAATATTCAATGGTGCTTCCTGAGTTTCCCATGGTTTTAATGGTGGGAAAGTGATCGATGTTTCCATCCAAGGGTATCCTTCATCTTCCATCAGCTTGTGACGCTTGTTCATTTCATATTCATTGTCCGTCCTTCTTTGGATCATGTCAACGTACGCTCGTTTCTTTTCCCCTACATCCTCCCGATGCGTGTCTTTTCCTTTGGATGTTGCTGCCCTATTTCCTTTGCCAGGTGTGAAAGTTTTCCTGACTTCACAGCCGCTTCTATTTCCCTTTTGAGGTGTATACAGTCGTCAGTTTTGTGGCCATAACATCTGTGAAATTCACAGAACTCGTCGGGGCTGGGTCGAGAGGAATTTCGAAGCGGTTGCGGCTAGAGGTGCACAAATCGGTTAACCGGTCCAAACCGGTTTTTAAATTACCCGAACCGGATAACCGGTACATAGGGTTCACCGGTTTTTCCTAAAAACCGGTTCGGTTATTAACCGGTTTTTTAACCTAAAATCTGTAACCTATGGAACCGAACCGGGTATAAACCGGACCGGTTAACCGGCCAAACCGGTTCAAAAACCGGTTTTTAAACTTTTTTTTTTATCCGTTAATCCGTTTGATTCGTCCGTTAGACTTAGAGTGTTGAACCGTAACCGTATTGAACCGTTTTTTTTTTATTATACGTTTTCAACCTTAAAGTTAAATTAATAAAATCATAATAAAAAAAATCATAATAAAAAACTTAACAAAATCAAATCTAAAACTAATAAATAATAATTACTAAACCCTAATAAACCTTAAAACCTTAAACTAATAATTACTAAACCCTAATAAACCTTAAACTAATCAAACTAATATTAAACTAATAACTAACTAACCTTAAAACCTTAAACTAATAATTACTAAACCCTAATAAACCTTAAACTAATTAAACTAATATTAATCTAATAATTACTAATATTAGTTTAAGGTTTTATTAGGGTTTAGTAATTATTAGTTTAAGGTTTTAAGGTTTATTAGTTATTAGTTTAAGACCGTGGGGTGTGCCACATGAATGGGCGTGAATGGGTCGTGGAGGGGCGTGGCACACCGCCCCCGTAGGGGCGTGAGAGGGGCGTGGGTCAAGTGGCGTGGATGGGGTCACGAAGAGAAGGGCTCTCTCTCTCTCTCTCTCTTACACACACACACACTCACGCTTTCTCTCTCTCTTTCTCTCTCTCTCTTACACACACACTCACATATATATATATATATATATATATATATATATATATAAAAGTTTAAAAAAGGGATGATGACGTGGAGTGAGTGGGTAATGGGGCATTTCCACCAAAATGGTGGGGTGAGTGGTTGTGGTGAGTGCTTATGTGGCGCCTGCGTGGCACACACGTGGAGTGAGTGGGTGCCTTGGCACACCCAATAGTCTAATATTAGTTTGATTAGTTTAAGGTTTTATTAGGGTTTAGTAATTATGAGTTGATTATTTTAAGGTTTATTAGTTATTAGTTTAATATTAGTTTGATTAGTTTAAGGTTTATTAGGGTTTAGTAATTATTAGTTTAAGGTTTTAAGGTTTATTAGTTATTAGTTTAATATTAGTTTGATTAGTTTAAGGTTTTATTAGGGTTTAGTAATTATGAGTTGATTATTTTAAGGTTTATTAGTTATTAGTTTAATATTAGTTTGATTAGTTTAAGGTTTATTAGGGTTTAGTAATTATTAGTTTAAGGTTTTGATTAAATAAAATTCAATGAACTTTATTAGTAAGGATTTCAAATAGCATATTTCATTAAAATAAATTAATTACACAAGATTTAAAGTTACAAAATTAAATACAAAATCGAAAATAGAAATTAGTCTTCGCTTGGTGCTTCGGATTGTAGTTCCGGACTATTGTTCCACATCCATTCATCCATTGCCTGTTCTTCGTCGGAAAGTGGGAATGTCATTCCTTCCTCAACTTCAACATCGTGTATTGTCACTTCTATCTCAAGCTCGCCTTCAAGTTGTGTGTGGTCTTGTACACGTTCCATTGCGTCCAAATGGTCTTTCAAGCAAATGCACATCTCCAATGATGCAGGAGTAAGCCTCGTCCTTCGTATCGATAAAACCCTGTCACTAAGAGAAAAAGCAGACTCCGAAGCTACCGTAGAAGCTTGGACGCTTAGTAAATCACGGGCCATGGCAGATAGAATCGGAAAGTGGGGTTCCTTTTGTTTCCACCAGGCCAAAATATCAAAGTTTTCAAATTCTTCCGGCGTAAGACCGGAAATCCAATCTGTCCCTAGGTACCTTCCTAGTTCGCTACTTGCGCTAGTACCTCGGGCTCGTTTAGTTACATTTTGTCTTAATGTGTTAAATAAATCAAAGTTAACATCTTGGCTTCTACTCGAACTAGAAGCCGCATACATTGTTTGTTGTATGTTAGATGTTTCACCATATTTTTGTAAATAATGATCAAACATATTTTGAAAATATATGTTAAAGTTATTTTTAGTGTTTGTTGCAAAGTTTGGGTCTTCCAAATCCAAACCCAAAGCATTGACTATTTCATCAACTAATGTTTCAACGCCGGCACCATTGAAACATGGGTTTAATGCCGTCGCACAAGTAAATACGGGCGGCATTTCTTGAAAGTATTTCATTAGTTTTAATTTCATTGGAAGTAACATTCCTGTATATATTTCATTATTTTCACCCGTCGATGGAAATTCGTTAATTTTTCTTGTCATTATAAATAATTGTTGAAAAACCAAACAAGACGTGGGATAATAAACTCCCGATAAAATTGTTGTTGAATTTTTAAAAACTCCAAATAAACTAGTAAATTCTCCTATGGCGTCCCAACATCGGCGATTAAATCTTTTAGCCTTACGTTCTTCCACTAAATTGTTATGAAATACTTCCAAGGTTTCCCTTTGTCGTAAGGCGCTGTTAAACATACGCCAAGTCGAATTCCATCTTGTTGGTACGTCCCAAGACGGACCTAAAAAGATGGAGTTCGTATCCTCACATAATTTTTGATATTCCAAATATCTTCTACGGCTTTTCATAAAAACATCCTTTAACATTTGTTTAAATTTTTCTTTAAACATATTCATTTCCTCAACCGCAAGAGCATCACTCACAACCAAGTTAATAATGTGAGCAACGCATCTTGTATGAAAAAAAGCACCGTTACATATCGGTTTATATTTAAGTTTTAATTTTTGAACAGAATTCGTATTATTTGAAGCGTTATCAAAACTTATAGAAAGTATTTTATCTTGTAAATGGAATGTTTGTATTATTCCATCTAACATGTAAAACAAATTATCCCCCGTGTGAGGATACGAAAACATTTCGAACGCAATCGTACGTTTCATCATTTGCCAAGAATCGGGATCAATCCAATGCGCGGTAACGCAAAGGTACGATTCGGGCAAACCGTGAGGTGCCGACCAAACATCCGTTGTTAGGTTAACACCGGTTTTTAAATCTTGAAAACCTAAAATTAATTCTTGTTTGGCTTGACGCCAACGTTTTAAACAATCACGTCTAATAGTAGTTCGACTTACTTGATGATATCGTGGTTGTAGCGCCTTTTGAATCATCTTCGTCAAGCGTGGGTTGTCAAAATGATTGAATGGCAAACTTTCTTGAATCACCAAGTTCCCCATCATTTCACGAACCATGTCGGGATCGAAATTCCAAACCTCGCACTCTTGAGACATTTGTGCTTGATCGTTTGCGGGATTATTTTTGACAACAACACAATGCTTCGTCAAATGGCTTCTTAAAGTATAATTAGATTCCGGTTTAAGAAAAGTACCGCAACCTTTGCACCGTGCCTTATCGACACCGTTCGACATTTCGCATAAGTCGAAATGTTGAAATAGCTCTTTGTTCCTCGTTGTAGTTTTTATTCTAACAACGGTTGGTTCGTTTGAAGTGGATGCACCAACACCAACGGAACTATGAGCACTTCGTGAGCTTGCCATGAATGAAATAAAGATTGAATTAGAATTACGGACGTAATAGAAGAAGAGAATCGAGAAGAAGTAGGAGATCGTTTTTTGAGCGTATTTGATCGTTTTCGAGCGTTTAAGAAGAAGAGATGTTTGTGTGATCAAACCAAAACAATCCCCATCTATTTATACTAACGTTTAGGGGCAAAATGGTCCAAAAAATTGTAAAAAACGGCTAGAAACGGCTAGTTTTTTTTATTTTGCTCGATCGGTTAACCGGTTAATAGCCGGTTAACCGGTGTCAAAGGCTAGTTTTTTGTCTCCAACGGCTAGATTTTTGAACTATAACCGGTTAACCGGTTTCTACCCGGTCAAAAAAACCGGTTTTGCTTTAACCGGTTCTAAACCGGTTACGCCCAAAAATCTCCCAACCGGTCTCTAACCGCCGGTTTTTCCACGTAGCACAAACCGGTACCAATAACTGGTTCCCAAACCGGTTTCTAACCGGTTCGGTTCGGGTAACCGGTTTTTTTGTGCACCACTAGTTGCGGCTTCACAAAGGAGGTTTTTTCTTTTTCTGTTGCTAGAATTTCACTAGGGGTTTTTGTCAATGGTGTAAATTTTTCTGCTTGTTTTGGACTAGTTCTGTAAGGGGTGAAAAATTGGCGATTTTTTTCTGTAAGCACCTTACCCTTTCCTGCGTAAGGTCCTCCTCTGGAGGTTTCTTGCATTTCTTTAGTCCTGAAGCTTCTTCCTTTTTTCAGGTCCCATTCCCTGGCCCGGAAGCTGGTATCTTTTCCTCTGACGAAGGCCCTAACTTTATCCATCAGAATGTCGAACGTTTTTGGGAAGTCCTCCCCTAACTTTTCACATAATTGGGGTTGTCTTACCCCATTGATAAAGCTGCTTATTTTCATGACCTCGGGCACACCTTGTATCTGCATGCTTTCAGTTATGAATCTCTCCATGAATTGCTCTACCTTTTCGTCATCTCTTCGTCTAATGTGCAGTATCTCATTCGGGTTTGTGACATCCTTCTTTTTCTGGTGGAACTGCTTCAGGAACTTATCCCGCAATTCTTCATAACTGTCGATGCTTCCAGGTGGGAGACTGTCAAACCACAGACGGGCTGCACCTGTCAACGTTTGCACTAGCATGTGACACCAAGTGGGAAGGTTCCACCTTCCTACCTTACCAGCGCCCGAGAAGGCATGTAAGTGATCATCTGGGTCTTCGGTTCCATCATACTTTCCTACGTTGGCGGGCAGCTTTAACTTTTCGGGTAGTGGTGCCTCTACTATCCGGCGGGTAAACTTTGACAGGTCCGTGTAATTGGTGGGGTGATATGGCTTTAACAGCGGGTCGTCTCCATCTCCTAGCTTCTCTCCGGACTTCGTGGTGCTTTTGTTTTCTTCCTTCTGTTTTTGATGGGTTTCCTCCATCATCTTAAAGATTTGGTCCCACAACCATTCATCACACCCGGGTTATTTGGGTGTCCCATCGGATCCCCCTCGTTATATGTCAACCGGGACTTCAGCTTCTCTAACTTTTCTCTGTGTTCAAGCTCAGCCAACCTGGCCTTCAGCGTCTCCCGGTGGTTCTTGACAAACTCTGGGGTGATGGTTACCTCGGCTTCTTCATCCTCAGATTCTTCACTTATTGCCTCCTGGGGGTTGGTGATGTTTTCGCCCAGCGTGGAGTCTTTCCCTGCCGGCCCACCCTTGGAGAACGCGCTAATCGGGGTGGAACGAGCATTATCATCGGCCATGTCGTGTGTCCGTGCAGCAAACGGTAACCCTAGACGGGTCCCACGGATGGCGCCAAATGATGAACCAAATTATAGCGTGTATGGTTATGAACGACACGAGCTATGCACAAATGATAATCTTATTGAATGATCGATAGCATTACAAATATGGAACACATAAGAGAATACAAGGGATCAACAGGAGAGCACTTTACAGATTATTACTAACAAGAAAATGGTACAGAATGTAAGCCTTCAGGAAGTTCCGAACTCCCTTTCGGATGTAAGGACCTTCCCACCGGTTTCTCTACGAATTCTTCTTTTAATGTTTGCTTTATGAGGGGTCAGTTAGCATTCAATGCCCCTTTAATGCTCCTGCATCTTCCTTTTATAGTTCTCCTCCTTGGTTCTTCCCCACGGGTCTTTTTATGTGTAACCCCCGGTTACATCTCAACAATTTTAAAATAATATCAGAGTTGGTTCCAGCAAATTTTTTCAATTTTAAAACCTTGTCTGACCATCTTTATTTAATGATATTAAACAAAGTTTAACGCAAACATAAACGTGTCACACATTTTACAATACTTATTTACATAAGTAAGTTTAAACCAAAATTTCAAACGTTTGCAACAAGGTTTGTTTGTTCGATTCCTGCTCCACCTCGATCCTTACAGCCGTGTACGTCATTTTTGACCTACAAACATCACACAATAATTCCCATTAGTTCATAAGAACTAAGTAAGTAAACCCCAATGGTTTCTCAACAATTAAATGTAAAAATACATTTTTCACAATCAACATTCAACTGAGTCATTTCTATTTGAATTGACTCTCACAATATAAAATATCACATTACCAATCATCAACTATTGCTCACAATAGTTTAATCAATATTACACTATGGGGTTCACATTTCTGTGCTTCCACCATAGCCAATTGCCAGCACCTCTGGCTATCCACCATTGTGGAGTCATAAATAATTCAAGTCTTAAGATGTTCACCAACCGGTGCTTCCATCTAAGACAATTGACAGCACCTCTGTCTATCCACAATTGTGGAGTCATATATAATTCAAGTCTTAAGATGTTTACCCACCGGTACTTCCATCTAAGACAATTGACAGCACCTCTGTCTATCCACCATTGTGGAGTCATATTTATTTAGTCTAAGATGTTCACCCACCGGTACTTCCATCTAGACAATTGCCAGCACCTCTGGCTATCCACCATTGTGGAGTCATATTTATTTAGTCTAAGATGTTCACCCACCGGTACTTACATCTAGACAATTGCCAGCACCTCTGGCTATCCACCATTGTGGAGTCATATATAATTTAATCAAATTACTATGATGTTCACCCAACCGGTACTTCCATCATAGAAGTCCCACACTATTATTTACCAAGGTATTGGATTTATCATAGGTTGTTGAACTTTTATTATTCAACATTCCCCTATCACCAATGCCATATTTATTATATAATTTATTCAACAACAATTTCAATATTTATTATGTGATGTCATAGTTGTGGGATTACTTACCTTAATCAGATAAGGGATTAGCAACTGCAGGCTCCTTTCCTGCTCTATGACTAGTGGTTTGATTTCCACTACCACCACCTAGTTGCAAAATACATATATACAACTAGTTTCAACACGTATAGCACGTACAATCAAGTTCAACACACTTGACTGATTTGACTTTCTCAAAGTCAATTCATCACATAACTGACTCTATCTTACTATATTTAGCAAGTTTTAGTCAATTATCACACTTATTCATATTTCATGCCTTCCCAGGCAATTTATCAAATAATTGATGTTCATTATATTAGTTACGATCTTTAATCACTTTTTATTATTCAATTTTTATTTTTAAGATCATAACTATTGATAATGGTAACATCAATTCATCAAAATCATCATTTAATCTATGGATTATAATCCATAATTTATTTAAAATCATATTCAACCCATCCTGCTAGTTATCACACCATGATATGTGTTTCATAACAACCGGACATTATCCCGGCTTCAAAACGAAGATTTTACCGTCAAAATAACCAATTCTTCATTTCTAACAATCCCTAGTTATCAACTAGGCAATAATCAATACCCAAAATCATAGTATTACAATCAAAACTAGATTTAATTCACAAAATATTAAACTAGTAGGATAAAACGAATCGTTACCCAATCGAACGGATATTCAGTCGCAAAACAACGATCAGATGTTGCAGATACGTTCCCTGGTACGATCCGTGGGTTTAATCGGCTTCAAATCGGAGTTTGGCAGCCTCACAATCGTCTGTTGATGTTGGAAGTTCGAAAGAAAGAGTTTACAAACTCTTTTGCAAGAAATCTGATCAACTTAAGGTGTTTCAAAACCGCCTCATCCGTCGCGTACCGCGAAGAGGGCCTCACAAGCTCTTCGCGTACCGCGAAGAAATCCGGAGTTTTAAGATATTTTGGGTTCGTCGCGTACCGCGAAGAAACCTCAGAAACATCTTCGCGTACCGCGAAGAGTCTTCTTTATGATTTTCTTCGTTTCGCGATTCCGGACAATCCGTAACTCCGTTTCGCGCATGGTTTTCGCCCACGTTCATCATTTCTCATATACTATCAACTTGTAATAATTACAATCATCAAATTAACGTGGATTTCTAAAACGATCACATGTGCTCTTGCCATTGATGACGTAATTCTCACACATTTTCAAATCACAACAATCTCAATCGTTCAATTAACGATTATTCCAAATACATTTCATTATAAGAAACCGGTTGTTACAAATCTCTCCTCCTTACAAAGGTTTCGTCCCCGAAACCGATTAAACATCAAAAAGGAAAGGATAATACTTTCTCATTTCATTTTCTGACTCCCACGTAACTTCAGAACCGGTTCTATTTTTCCACTGAACCTTCACCTGACTCAGTGATTTATTTCTAAGTTGCTTGATCTTTCGGTCAAGTATTGCCACTGGCCTTTCTACATAATTTAACCTCTCATCAATTTCAATGTCTTCCAGTGGTACGTACGCAGATTCATCTGCTAAACATTTTCGTAAGTAAGAAACGTGGAACGTATTATGAATTCCACTTAACTCCTCTGGTAGCTCTAGGCGATAAGCAACTTCACCAATACGAGCTATGATTTTAAATGGTCCAATAAAACGTGGACTTAACTTTCCTCGCTTACGAAAACGTATAACACCTTTCCACGGTGAGACTTTTAACAACACAAAATCTCCTACCTGGAATTCAATGGGCCTTCTACGCTTGTCAGCGTATGATTTCTGACGGTCTTGAGCCGCCTTCAGATGGGCACGGATCTGATCTATCCGTTCATTGGTAGCTTTCACTACCTTTTTATGCGCAAGTTCACGTTGCCCAACTTCTCCCCAACAAACGGGAGTTCGACATTTCCTCCCATAGAGCATCTCATAAGGAGGCATTCCAATACTGGAATGATAACTATTATTATACGAGAATTCTGCCAAAGGTAGGTAATCATCCCAACTACCTCCAAAATCAATAATGCACGCTCTTAACATATCTTCCAAGGTCTGAATGGTTCTTTCACTTTGTCCATCAGTCTGAGGATGATACGCCGTGCTTAACAACAGTTTTGTTCCTAATTCTTCTTGAAAATTTCTCCAAAATCGAGAAGTAAATCGAGTATCTCGATCAGAGATAATGGTTACAGGCACACCATGACGAGACACAATTTCTCGTACATATATCTCTGCCATCTTATCAGAAGAATAGGTCTCACGAATGGGCAAGAAATGAGCACTCTTAGTCAACCTATCCACAATGACCCAAATCGTATCACATCCCTTCCTTGTTTTAGGAAGTTTAGTAACCATTGTGGAGTCATATTGTGACACCCCGTAATTTCCAGGTCAGCATCTTATTTATTTAAATGTTTATTTAAATGCATTATGTACACGTGGCACTAGAATTAGATTAATTTAGTGTGACACGTGGCACGACAGTACGAATACTGACACATGACTAGATAATTCGTGGAATTATCAACGAACAGCACACACGTGTCAAAACACACGAACGTTGGTGAACGTCTAACACATTGTGTAGCACAACACTCGAAACCTCACGAAACACTGTCACAAGTCAATTATGGCTAATAATTGACCAATAGAGTCCAAACGACGCTCGAACGATGTTCTACAGTCGAGAAACGGGCAAGATTGGGCCAGAACAACAAAAACAAGCTTATTGGGCTTGAAATCCAGGCCAGGCGGTACGCCTGACCCGGGAAGCCCGCGACAGGCGATGCGCGCGGGTGGAATTTGAGCGCCTCGTCCGACCGGATCCGCGCGTAACGTACAACATAGTCCACCCACGCCAGGCGTTACGCCTGGGGCGCCAGATTCGCAAAAATCTCTTTTTTAAACTTCCAAAAACCATCATTTCTCCTACTCACTCATTACAATCAGTCCCAGACGCAACCAGCTCGTATTTGCCTTCCCAAAACCTCTGGTTTCCATCTTCTTCATCTACTAGACACCATTGAAGCCATTGTTACACCTTGAGAGCTTGGAAGTGAAGATTTGGAGGCTTGAACCAAGGAAGAAGAACGACTAGAGCTTGAACCAGTTGTGAAGCACGACTCCAGACCTTCTCAACCTCTTTAAACTACTGATTCTTCATCATCTTGGTGTTCAAGAAGCTCTAGAAGGTAGCCCCACTCTCCTTGTAGCTTAAAAACACTCACAATCTCACATGCAATGGGTAAAACCCACATGCAAGCACACACTCATCACATGCACGAGATTATGATCTGGGTTTGTTGATTTTAAGGTGATTTATGATGATCTAACATGATTAGAATGCATTTGGTGATGATCTATGATGATGTGCTTGTGTAAGAATCATGATTTGGTCTTGACTTGATGAAAAACCCACATGCATGTATGATCCATGGCATGTGCGATGATTTTCAGTAATTAGATATGCATCTTGATGTTGTTGGAAGATGATTACATGTTTAGATGGTGTTGAAATGGTTAAAACTATGATTTTTATAAATCTTTCCATTTATAGTAACTTTTAGTTACAAGTTGATGATTTAGTGTATTTGATGAACATGCATGTATGTGAAATTGCTATTTGGATGATATTATGATGATTAGAAACCTAAGAATGTGATCTTGATGTTATTATGGTCATTTTCAACATTGTTACTATATTTAGTAACTTTTTAGGTAAAAATATTGATGGATGATGATTTGGACTATGTTGACATGATTAGATGATAGTAAATAGCATATTATGATGAATGATGGTATGAAAAATTGTTTAGAAATGTTAAATGGTCATTTTTATGCAAAAACCACAAAGTTACTATTTATAGTAACTTTATTTTTAGAAAAACCGATTTGTCAACATGTTGTGTTATTTGAGCATGCTAAATGACTTATTATGTTATAATATGCATAATAGATGCTAAGTTAGATGGTTTCCGAGGTCACGTATGCTAAAAATGGAAACTTTCCATTTTAGGAAACTTTGGTGCACTAACATGCTATAAACGACGTATATGAACTTGTATGATAATGTGCTATGTGTTAACATGACCCCGTAGGACCATTGAGCATGCTAGAACTCTAACATCGATATGCTTTGTGAACTTTCCATAAATGGAAACTTACTATAAATAGTAAGTTGTCCATAGACGCGATTTGCGCGTTTTGCACACGACAAACACTTACACGATTGCTACACGATTCACAAACCGGCACACGGTTCACCAACGGGTCGTTGACTTGACACGGTCAACTTTGGTCAACTCTAGTCAAACACGGTCAATGTGGACCAACACAGTCAAACACGGTCAATGTGGACCAACACAGTCAAACACGGTCAATGTGGACCAACACGAACAAACACGGTCAATGTGGACCGACACGGACAAACATGAACAACCAAGGGTTGTCGGACACAAACACGAGCACTAACACAAACACTAGCACTGTCACTTACACCAACTCACGTACGGTATACGATATAGGTTGCCAGTGACCGACGTGCTACTTGACGTTCAGGAGCTTACGCTTACACACCACTTCATAACTAAGGTGAGTTTACGGCCCCTCTTTACTCTTTTTCAAACGCTTTTAAATAGGGGGAGAATACTAGTTGCATCGAGTCAAACATTATTACTATTACAAACATTTTTGTGTATGCTGGTTTATTGGACAAACATTAAGTGTTGAACTCGTATTAAGCCCTCACAAAGTCTTACCGTTAATGTACGAACAACGTGGTAGATTTGGATGGATCCATTAGGGAATGACTAACCCCACGGGGCACTATGTTGACTGGATGTCATAACCCGTGCAAATTCTGACCTAACTTGCTATGTATACGAGACATAGCGGAGGCAAGGACAAACAAGTCTAGTTCGGTAGTGACGCACTGACACTTTGGGCCTAGGGCTCGGTACTAACATTGATAAACAGCATGACACACTTTTATTACTATATGTATATCAAAACCTGTGAACTCACCAACCATTGTGTTGACACTTTTTCTAACTTGTATTCTCAGGTAACTAGCTGACTATGGAGCAGGAATGCACATTAGGGATTATGGGCATAGGATCCCGCATTCATGTTAACATTTTTTTTTTGAAAAACAATTACTTTTGGGTTATGTTTAAACAATGTTGTGTTGTCAATTTAATTTCCGCTGTGTAAACAACTATCTTTCCGCTGCATGTTATGATAACTTTATTTTCCGCTGCAAACTATTTTATTATGTGTATGTGTCAAACTTGGATTTGTAAACGCATATAGTGTTGTTCTATATGACCTTGAGCTGTGATTCTGGCCACGTCACACCCACGTGGACTGACACCACGAGTGGGAAATTGGGGGTGTGACAGACTGGTATCAGAGCCTTGGTTATAGAGAACTAGGTTTGCATATAGTAAGCTTAGACTATAGCCATTGCTCAACTTTAGACACTACACTTAGAACTTGCACATTGATGATATTATTGCTTATGTTAAACTATTACTTACTAACGTGAAACTTACAGGATGGCCGACAGCAACAGCAACGCTAACAGGAGCGCAGCTAGACCCACGGGCACATATGATTTGGCGGCAGAGAGTCGGCGACGGATCGACGGTATCGTAGCCCAGGTTGACGCCGAGATGGATAGGCGGGGCAGAGACGCGGCACGGGCCCGACATTGGGGATGGCTTCCCACCATAATCCAGGGATGGATCATCGGGGAGAGAGTACCTCCATACCGTTTCCCTGGTGATACCACCCCAGGACACCGACTGCCACCACTTGGAGTACCACTGGAGCAGGCCTTCGCGGCCCACGTTGCTTACACCCGACGAGAGATTGGGAGGACTAGAGAGCTGTCAGACGAGGTCCGAGTTCTTCGCGAGAAGAACGATCGATTGGAGAGGCAGAACGAGAGACTGGAGGGACGCAACGACAGATTGGAGGCCCAGGTGGAGACTCTACGCCTCCAAGTGTCCCAACTGATGACCCAGCACGGACAGATCGTTGATGTCATGCAGGAGCATGATGTACGCATCACTGAGAATCGGACAGACATAACCGAGACTCAGGCGATGGTGCAGGCTAGTGATGCCATGCTTAACGCATGGGCTGCACAGTTTATTGAGGAACCACCACAGGAGAATGGTCCTGAATTCGAGGCCGAGGACCTCGAAGAGGAGGACCTTGATGAGGATCCTAATGAGGATCCGGAGGAGGATGATGATGACGGAGACGCTGCTAGCGATATTTCACATGTCTCTATGGATTCGGATTAGAGGACTGTTGTATTTTGTACTTTCTTATTTTGGCCTAGACGAGCGGGATGTGCTCGAAGAACTTATTATGTATTTCCTTTTGAAATCATTGTACTTCAAGCTTATTATTAATGAGAATTATGTTTTGTCTTACTTATTACATGTTGACCATGATTGCTTGATAACATAACCTCTGACTTGACAGCTAACATGACATCTGATCTGACATCTGACATGACATTTGACTAACACTCTAACATGTGCTGATTAAAACTCTATCCCTTATGTATAGAACCATACATGGCGGGAAGAGGACCGTACGCGCGTCCTGCTAAACGGACACTAGATGCCGCTGTGATAAAAATGATGGTTGACCGTCGGGTCAACAAAGCGATCGCTGACTACGAAGCCAGTCGCCAGCATAGCGAAACTAGCGGAAACAACAACGGTACTAACACTTGCCTGACGCGACTAATATAGTGTAGCTAACACAATACTAACACACGACACTGGTTTCTGACAAACAGGGTCAAACAGCAGCAACGGGAAAGGATGTTCCTTTAAATCTTTCCTAAACTGCCACCCACACAAGTTCAAGGGAACTGAGGGAGCTGTCGGAATGCTCCGCTGGGTGGAGAAAGTGGAGTCTGTATTCGCCATGTGCGAATGTGCTGAAGAGAACCGGGTGAAGTTCGCAACTGGTACACTGGAAGGACCAGCACTCACATGGTGGAATACCCATGTACAAACCCTGGGGTTGGACGGTGCCAACTCCATGCCATGGGCTGATTTCACCCGACTACTGCAAGAGGAATACTGTCCTCGTGATGAGATCAGGAAACTGGAAGCCGAATTCTGGGTACTGAAGATGGTCGGCTCTGAGATCGAGCAATACTGCACTCGATTCCATGAGCTGTGTAAGCTATGTCCGGCTATGGTGACGCCGGAATACAAGAAGATCGAGCAGTTCATCAGTGGACTGCCTGAACAGATTCAAAGCATGGTGACTGCGTCTGACCTCACCACTATCCAACCTCTGATCAGGCTGGCTCACAAACTAACCGACCAAGCGGTAGCACAAGGCAAGCTACCCAAACGAGGCGAACATCTGAAGCCTCAAGAAAGCCAGAAGAGGAAGTGGGAACCCAGCCACTACCAATCTCATCAGCCCCAACAACAACAACAACGATCTGCACCTGCCAGAGCATTCACTGCCACCCAACCCGATGACAAGGGAAAGGGTGTGTATCAAGGAAAATACCCGCTATGTAACCGATGCTCTTATCACCACTTCGGGCAATGCGAACGATATCGTTGCTTGAAGTGTGGACGACATGGCCACATGGCCAAAGACTGCAGATCCAAATTTCCCAGTAACAACAACCCCAACCAGAACCAGAACAACAACCAGAACACCTCCAGAGGGTGTTATGAATGTGGAAAACCAGGCCACATGAGGAGGGATTGCCCTCAATTGAAGAAGGCCGGAGGAGGAACGGCCAAGGGACGAGCTTTTGTGATTGGCTCGGGAGAAGCCAAGGATGACCCGAACATCGTAACCGGTACGTTTCTTTTAAATAATGTCTATGCTAGCATATTATTTGATACCGGTGCCGATAGGAGCTTTATATCTAGTGAGTTTAGCAAATTACTAGATATTACCCCAACACCACTAGACTACAAGTACACCGTAGAGTTAGCCGACGGCAAGCTAATTGAAACACAACACATCTTTCGAGGATGCGTCATGGTTTTGGCGAATCACGAACTCGAAATCGATTTGATGCCGGTGACTCTTGGAAGCTTTGATGTGGTCGTTGGAATGGATTGGCTATCCGCTAACCAAGCTGAAATCGTATGCAACGAGAAGATCGTACGAGTGACGTTGCAGAACGGAGAACAGATCTCGATTCAGGGGGAAAGACGGGGAGTACCTCTGAACATCATATCATGCATGAAGGCAAACAAGTATCTGCAAAAGGGATACACTACCATACTAGCCCTCATCACGGAACAACCGAAGAAAGAAAGGAAGATTGAGGACATCGCCGTAGTCCGCGACTTTCCCGAAGTGTTTCCCGAAGACCTACCTGGACTGCCTCCGAAACGACAAGTCGAGTTCCAGATAGATCTTACACCTGGAGCGGCACCGATCGCCAAAGCTCCATACCGACTAGCACCGACTGAGATGCAGGAACTGTCTAACCAGTTGCAAGAACTGTTAGACAAGGGATTCATCAGACCGAGCTTCTCACCTTGGGGAGCACCGGTCTTGTTCGTAAAGAAGAAAGACGGATCATTCCGTATGTGTATCGACTACAGAGAGCTGAACAAGGTGACGATCAAGAATCGATATCCCTTACCACGAATAGACGATCTATTTGACCAATTGCAAGGGTCAAGCCACTATTCAAAGATCGATTTAAGATCGGGCTACCATCAATTGAGGATACAAGAAAACGATATTCCTAAGACTGCCTTCCGAACTCGATACGGACACTACGAATTCTTGGTTATGCCCTTCGGACTGACCAACGCACCAGCAGTATTCATGGATCTCATGAATAGAGTGTGCAAACCTTACCTGGACAAATTCGTGATAGTGTTCATCGACGACATTCTGATCTACTCTAAGAATCAGGAAGAGCATGCCGAACATCTAAAGCTAGTCTTGGAACTACTGAAGAAAGAGCAATTGTACGCGAAGCTTTCAAAATGCGACTTTTGAATTCGCGAAGTCCAATTCCTTGGACACGTGGTTAATGAGCAGGGAATACACGTAGACCCAGCCAAAATCGAAGCAATTAAGAACTGGGAAGCACCCAAGACTCCAACGGAGGTGCGACAATTCCTAGGTCTCGCCGGGTACTACAGAAGATTCATTGAGGGATTCTCAAAGATTGCTCAATCACTGACATCCCTGACACATAAAGACAAAAAGTTCGATTGGGGAGACAAACAAGAAGCTGCTTTCAATCTGTTGAAACAGAAACTATGCACTGCACCCATCCTATCCCTACCGGAAGGATGTGATGACTTCGTGGTGTATTGCGACGCCTCGAAACAGGGACTCGGTTGTGTGCTGATGCAACGCGAGAAAGTGATAGCATACGCTTCACGCCAACTGAAGGTGCATGAGAAGAACTACACGACTCATGACCTTGAGTTGGGAGCCGTGGTGTTTGCCTTGAAGATCTGGCGACACTACTTGTACGGCACGAAATGTACAATCTTTACCGATCACAAGAGCCTACAGCACATCTTCGACCAGAAAGAATTGAACATGAGACAACGAAGATGGGTCGAGCTTATCGGCGATTATGATTGCGCTATCAAGTATCATCCAGGCAAAGCCAATGTAGTGGCCGACGCGCTGAGCCGAAAGGAAACAACGAAACGCGTGCGTGCCCTACAACTCACGATCCATTCTGAACTACCGAATCAAATTCGGATAGCACAACAGGAAGCTCTGAAAACTGAAAACCTTACTCTCGAAGCCATGCGTGGCATGGATAAGCAAATAAAGGCAAAAGACGACGGAGCTTACTATTTAATGGATCGAATCTGGATTCCACGTTACGGAGGATTGAGAGAAGTAGTGATGGATGAAGCTCACAAGAGCCGGTATTCCGTACACCCGGGCTCTGACAAAATGTATCATGATCTGAAAACAACTTACTGGTGGCCAAACATGAAAGCCGAAATAGCAACTTACGTGAGTAAGTGTCTAACGTGCTCAAAAGTCAAGGTTGAGTACCAGAAGCCATCAGGGTTACTTCAACAACCGGAACTACCAATGTGGAAATGGGAGCAAATTTCCATGGACTTCATAACTAAACTGCCTAAGACGGCAAGTGGTTGCGATACCATCTGGGTTATCGTAGACCGACTGACGAAATCTGCTCATTTCCTACCCATCAAGGAGACTGACAAGTTGGACAAGCTCACTCGTATCTATATAAAGGAAGTGGTCACTCGACACGGAGTGCCAATCTCAATAATCTCTGATCGCGATAGTCGCTTTACGTCCCATTTCTGGAAGTCTTTGCATAAGGCTTTGGGCACGAGATTGGATATGAGTACCGCTTACCACCCACAGACAGACGGACAGAGTGAGCGAACCATACAGACACTGGAGGACATGCTCCGGGCATGTGTCATTGACTTTGGTAGTAGCTGGGAGACTCACCTACCGTTAGTTGAGTTCTCGTATAACAATAGCTACCATACTAGCATCCAAGCTGCACCATTCGAGGCACTTTACGGACGTAAGTGTCGATCACCCATCTGCTGGGCGGAAGTTGGAGACAGCCAACTGACCGGTCCAGAGCTTGTGCACGAGACGACTGAGAAGATCGTGCAAATACGCAAACGAATGGCAGCAGCTCGTGACAGACAGAAAAGCTATGCTGACAAACGACGCAAACCGTTGGAATTCCAAGTGGGGGACAGAGTGCTACTCAAGGTCTCGCCCTGGAAGGGAGTCATTCGGTTTGGCAAACGAGGAAAGTTGAACCCTCGTTACATCGGACCTTTCGAGATTACAAAGCGAATAGGCCCTGTAGCCTACGAACTAAACCTGCCAGTTGAACTGAGCAGTGTACACAACGTATTCCACATCTCGAACCTCAAGAAGTGCCTATCTGATGAGACACTTGTTATTCCTCTCGAGGAAATACAAATCGACGAACAATTGAATTTCGTTGAGGAACCGGTGGAGATTATGGACCGGGAAACTAAGAAACTCAAGCTCAGCAAGATCCCAATAGTGAAAGTGCGATGGAATTCGCGACGAGGACCGGAATTCACGTGGGAACGTGAAGACCAGATGAAACAAAAGTACCCACACCTGTTCGCGGAACAGACAAACACTAGCAACACAAGTTGAATTTCGGGACGAAATTCTTTCTAACATGGGGAGGATGTGACACCCCGTAATTTCCAGGTCAGCATCTTATTTATTTAAATGTTTATTTAAATGCATTATGTACACGTGGCACTAGAATTAGATTAATTTAGTGTGACACGTGGCACGACAGTACGAATACTGACACATGACTAGATAATTCGTGGAATTATCAACGAACAGCACACACGTGTCAAAACACACGAACGTTGGTGAACGTCTAACACATTGTGTAGCACAACACTCGAAACCTCACGAAACACTGTCACAAGTCAATTATGGCTAATAATTGACCAATAGAGTCCAAACGACGCTCGAACGATGTTCTACAGTCGAGAAACGGGCAAGATTGGGCCAGAACAACAAAAACAAGCTTATTGGGCTTGAAATCCAGGCCAGGCGGTACGCCTGACCCGGGAAGCCCGCGACAGGCGATGCGCGCGGGTGGAATTTGAGCGCCTCGTCCGACCGGATCCGCGCGTAACGTACAACATAGTCCACCCACGCCAGGCGTTACGCCTGGGGCGCCAGATTCGCAAAAATCTCTTTTTTAAACTTCCAAAAACCATCATTCTCCTACTCACTCATTACAATCAGTCCCAGACGCAACCAGCTCGTATTTGCCTTCCCAAAACCTCTGGTTTCCATCTTCTTCATCTACTAGACACCATTGAAGCCATTGTTACACCTTGAGAGCTTGGAAGTGAAGATTTGGAGGCTTGAACCAAGGAAGAAGAACGACTAGAGCTTGAACCAGTTGTGAAGCACGACTCCAGACCTTCTCAACCTCTTTAAACTACTGATTCTTCATCATCTTGGTGTTCAAGAAGCTCTAGAAGGTAGCCCCACTCTCCTTGTAGCTTAAAAACACTCACAATCTCACATGCAATGGGTAAAACTCACATGCAAGCACACACTCATCACATGCACGAGATTATGATCTGGGTTTGTTGATTTTAAGGTGATTTATGATGATCTAACATGATTAGAATGCATTTGGTGATGATCTATGATGATGTGCTTGTGTAAGAATCATGATTTGGTCTTGACTTGATGAAAAACCCACATGCATGTATGATCCATGGCATGTGGGATGATTTTCAGTAATTAGATATGCATCTTGATGTTGTTGGAAGATGATTACATGTTTAGATGGTGTTGAAATGGTTAAAACTATGATTTTTATAAATCTTTCCATTTATAGTAACTTTTAGTTACAAGTTGATGATTTAGTGTATTTGATGAACATGCATGTATGTGAAATTGCTATTTGGATGATATTATGATGATTAGAAACCTAAGAATGTGATCTTGATGTTATTATGGTCATTTCAACATTGTTACTATATTTAGTAACTTTTTAGGTAAAAATATTGATGGATGATGATTGGACTATGTTGACATGATTAGATGATAGTAAATAGCATATTATGATGAATGATGGTATGAAAATTGTTTAGAAATGTTAAATGGTCATTTTTATGCAAAAACCACAAAGTTACTATTTATAGTAACTTTATTTTTAGAAAAACCGATTTGTCAACATGTTGTGTTATTTGAGCATGCTAAATGACTTATTATGTTATAATATGCATAATAGATGCTAAGTTAGATGGTTTCCGAGGTCACGTATGCTAAAAATGGAAACTTTCCATTTTAGGAAACTTTGGTGCACTAACATGCTATAAACGACGTATATGAACTTGTATGATAATGTGCTATGTGTTAACATGACCCCGTAGGACCATTGAGCATGCTAGAACTCTAACATCGATATGCTTTGTGAACTTTCCATAAATGGAAACTTACTATAAATAGTAAGTTGTCCATAGACGCGATTTGCGCGTTTTGCACACGACAAACACTTACACGATTGCTACACGATTCACAAACCGGCACACGGTTCACCAACGGGTCGTTGACTTGACACGGTCAACTTTGGTCAACTCTAGTCAAACACGATCAATGTGGACCAACACAGTCAAACACGGTCAATGTGGACCAACACAGTCAAACACGGTCAATGTGGACCAACACGAGCAAACACGGTCAATGTGGACCGACACGGACAAACATGAACAACCAAGGGTTGTCGGACACAAACACGAGCACTAACACAAACACTAGCACTGTCACTTACACCAACTCACGTACGGTATACGATATAGGTTGCCAGTGACCGACGTGCTACTTGACGTTCAGGAGCTTACGCTTACACACCACTTCATAACTAAGGTGAGTTTACGACCCCTCTTTACTCTTTTTCAAACGCTTTTAAATAGGGGGAGAATACTAGTTGCATCGAGTCAAACATTATTACTATTACAAACATTTTTGTGTATGCTGGTTTATTGGACAAACATTAAGTGTTGAACTCGTATTAAGCCCTCACAAAGTCTTACCGTTAATGTACGAACAACGTGGTAGATTTGGATGGATCCATTAGGGAATGACTAACCCCACGGGGCACTATGTTGACTGGATGTCATAACCCGTGCAAATTCTGACCTAACTTGCTATGTATACGAGACATAGCGGAGGCAAGGACAAACAAGTCTAGTTCGGTAGTGACGCACTGACACTTTGGGCCTAGGGCTCGGTACTAACATTGATAAACAGCATGACACACTTTTATTACTATATGTATATCAAAACCTGTGAACTCACCAACCATTGTGTTGACACTTTTTCTAACTTGTATTCTCAGGTAACTAGCTGACTATGGAGCAGGAATGCACATTAGGGATTATGGGCATAGGATCCCGCATTCATGTTAACAGTTTTTTTTTGAAAAACAATTACTTTTGGGTTATGTTTAAACAATGTTGTGTTGTCAATTTAATTTCCGCTGTGTAAACAACTATCTTTCCGCTGCATGTTATGATAACTTTATTTTCCGCTGCAAACTATTTTATTATGTGTATGTGTCAAACTTGGATTTGTAAACGCATATAGTGTTGTTCTATATGACCTTGAGCTGTGATTCTGGCCACGTCACACCCACGTGGACTGACACCACGAGTGGGAAATTGGGGGTGTGACACATATATAATTTAATCAAATTACTATGATGTTCACCCAACCGGTACTTCCATCATAGAAGTCCCACACTATTATTTACCAAGGTATTGGATTTATCATAGGTTGTTGAACTTTTATTATTCAACATTCCCCTATCACCAATGCCATATTTATTATATAATTTATTCAACAACAATTTCAATATTTATTATGTGATGTCATAGTTGTGGGATTACTTACCTTAATCAGATAAGGGATTAGCAACTGCAGGCTCCTTTCCTACTCTATGACTAGTGGTTTGATTTCCACTACCACCACCTAGTTGCAAAATACATATATACAACTAGTTTCAACACGTATAGCACGTACAATCAAGTTCAACACACTTGACTGATTTGACTTTCTCAAAGTCAATTCATCACATAACTGACTCTATCTTACTATATTTAGCAAGTTTTAGTCAATTATCACACTTATTCATATTTCATGCCTTCCCAGGCAATTTATCAAATAATTGATGTTCATTATATTAGTTACGATCTTTAATCACTTTTATTATTCAATTTTTATTTTAAGATCATAACTATTGATAATGGTAACATCAATTCATCAAAATCATCATTTAATCTATGGATTATAATCCATAATTTATTTAAAATCATATTCAACCCATCCTGCTAGTTATCACACCATGATATGGGTTTCATAACAACCGGACATTATCCCGGCTTCAAAACGAAGATTTTACCGTCAAAATAACCAATTCTTCATTTCTAACAATCCCTAGTTATCAACTAGGCAATAATCAATACCATAATCATAGTATTACAATCAAAACTAGATTTAATTCACAAAATATTAAACTAGTAGGATAAAACGAATCGTTACCCAATCGAACGGATATTCAGTCGCAAAACAACGATCAGATGTTGCAGATACGTTCCCTGGTACGATCCGTGGGTTTAATCGGCTTCAAATCGGAGTTTGGCAGCCTCACAATCGTCTGTTGATGTTGGAAGTTTGAAAGAAAGAGTTTACAAACTCTTTTGCAAGAAATCTGATCAACTTAAGGTGTTTCAAAACCGCCTCATCCGTCGCGTACCGCGAAGAGGGCCTCACAAGCTCTTCGCGTACCGCGAAGAAATCCGGAGTTTTAAGATATTTTGGGTTCGTCGCGTACCGCGAAGAAACCTCAGAAACATCTTCGCGTACCGCGAAGAGTCTTCTTTATGATTTTCTTCGTTTCGCGATTCCGGACAATCCGTAACTCCGTTTCGCGCACGGTTTTCGCCCACGTTCATCATTTCTCATATACTATCAACTTGTAATAATTACAATCATCAAATTAACGTGGATTTCTAAAACGATCACATGTGCTCTTGCCATTGATGACGTAATTCTCACACATTTTCAAATCACAACAATCTCAATCGTTCAATTAACGATTATTCCAAATACATTTCATTATAAGAAACCGGTTGTTACATTATGCGTCCTCCGGGTTATTGTCCTCCGGGTAAGGACCTTCCGCCAGCTCTTTGATTGATGTGTAACTGGCTTTCTTTTCATCCGCCGTATACCATGCTACTTCATTAATTAGCCATGGCTTTCATTAAATGCTCCACCAGGTTATGATTATGCTCATTTAATGCGAGCATGGTATGTTTTTTGGCGGTAATCCTATGTACCGTTATCACCGTTATTATAGAATGCTTTTTGTGTGACAATTAGAACTGTTAGGGAAAACTTATAGAACTCGAGTGCTTCTTCACCAATGCCATGCTAACAGGTAGCAGCAGCGGTGGCTTATGCTGGAAAAGTGGTCTTTATGGAACTCTTATATAACTCTGTTTTTTTTTCTTTTTTTTAATGTCTCTAAATAGCATAATTACAGTTGTAACTTTCAATTACTTGCTAATAGCTAGTGGTTGAAAATACTATGGGGACATTTTTCTATGAATCGAAGTTGATAATATTTTACCTAGACTCCTTGACCAGTTTTTATGAGATAAACTTTATATTCCAATTTAGATTGCTATTAAG
The DNA here is from genome assembly GCA_009363875.1 of Mikania micrantha. Lineage (NCBI taxonomy): Eukaryota > Viridiplantae > Streptophyta > Magnoliopsida > Asterales > Asteraceae > Mikania > Mikania micrantha. Next base: position 6,665,681 of record CM018697.1, on the reverse strand, counting down.
AGGACTATTAAAAGCTTAAAGTTTTAAACTTCTAATATTAATCTGAACTGAATAGGTTATAACAAACTCTTCCACTCATTAAGTTATTGTTTAGCTGGCACCTGTTACTAATCCATACATTTGGGTATGTTAGAATAGCAGATAGTTGACCATCAGCTGTTGATTATGACGCAAATAAGATCCAATTATGTTAATGAAATATACAAACAAATAAACAATTAGAACATGTACACATCAACTTCTATAAGGAGAAAACATTATATACACCATGTATTAGATTAAACCAATCAAGAAATTATAAACACTTAAAAAATCTATAGAAAAAATCCTAAGAAGATAACATTATTGGTCCAGAATGAAACCCAATCACAGATTGTTCAAACCCTAAGTGGAAGTAAAACATCCAAATCATTTTTATGATGAAGATGAATATACATATAAATTATGTATAATCGAGTCACATTAAAGCATCATAAACACAAAAAGGTCTCAAACCACCTTGTAAATCACAAGTCAAAACCAATAACATACCCAAATAAATGAAATTGTTACCTAAATTCATGAACGGCAAACACAAAACAACCAACTTGCTTTCACCATTGCTATTATCTAAAGATGCAGTAACTCTATCTACTGATAAAAGTAATTAGAATAAATTAGAAAAAATTAAAAAATAAAAAGAAAGAACACAAGGAGGAGACGATTGTAACATGCAAAAGATAATCTAACAAAAACCATGAAAGAATCATCATAATCATCTACCACTCGAAATCACAGTTGGTTATCTTAAATTTCGAAGAATAAACTTTACCTTTAAAACTCAATGGAATCTTCAAATCAAAGTAAAATTTGGGCGTAAATTTGGGGAATTTCGAAAACCAGACTTTGAATCTGATCTTCAATATCAACTTCAAATAAATTTTAGAATCATCACCACTCTTCTCCGAACTCACGTTATTCTCCTTCTTATGCCCAACAATAAAAACCCTGAACTTCCTTCGTCGCAAAACTCCGGCCGTGATTCATCGCGTTCGCGTTGATCTTATCATAGGAGATCGGCGACCGAGGGTTAGGGTTCCGGGAAGTCATGGATTCTAGGAACATTTGGCCAGAAGACGAGCACATCGATAGGAAGAAGGAAAAGTATGCGGATGAAAGTATGAAACTATGAAAGGATGTTTCAAAATTTTGACTTTATCTTTCTAGTTAATACATTTTTAGATTATTCCGGTTCATTAACAAAAAAATAGGACATTTATTAATTTTTTGTTATTTAAATTTAATAATAAAAATTAAAATTGAAGATAGATTTAATAGGTGATTGACATGTGTCAATTTTAATGTAAAAATTAATATGGGATTGACACATGTCAAAATGAAGGTGAGGATTGATGTAGTAATGACAAGTAATCAAAAAAAATTTTGATTTATTATAAAGTATAGATTTTATTGTATTTTCAAAATAAAAATAAAGAAAATAATAATTGGAACCAAAATCCCAAAAAAATGGGTCCATTTCAAATCCCCCCTTTTTCCTCCCGGCTCCACGTTCAAATCCCCAAAAAAACCCAATTTAGGGCTCTCCGTGCGACGTGCGACCGACGACGGGCGATCGGCTCCGATTCTTCACCTCCGGCGACCGGCGCCTCCTTCACTTCCGGCTCCTGGATCTACTGCTCGTCTGCTACTCTGCTCCAATCGGCCCCTCATCCCTCACGACCGGCGCCTCCTTCACCAATCAGTCGGCAATCACCACTCACCAGGTAATATTAATGTTAAATTGTTAATGTTATTGTGTTGAATGTTGATTAATGATTATCAATTTCTTATCATCTTATGTGTTAGACTGTGATTATCAATTTATCATTTATCAGATTTCAGATTATACATTCTTAGTGAGTTAGTGTTATTCTTATGTGTTGACTGTGATTATCAGAAACTAAGAATGAACCCTCAAAGCAAGGGGGTCTTAGAGCATGTGCAGGAGGTGCGACCGCACAGGGCCCATTTTTTTAGGGGGCCCTAATTTTTTTTAAAAATTTGTATATATTATATATATCTCAATTTATTTACAACAAACACATAAGTTACAATCAATTCTTAAATATATTTAATCTAATTAAAAACTAATTACCAAAAACCAAAGTGGGCTTTTTATATATTGTTGATCAAGCAAATGCTTCACTTCAAACAAGATTTGAACAATACAAAAAGTATGAAAATTTATTTGGATTTTTATTTCCTAAAAAGAGGAAGGAATTGGACGATAATAACATTAGTTCATGTTGTATTTTTCTTGATAATGTTTTGAAGTATGATGGAAGATCATATATTGATGGTTATGAGCTTAATATGGAGTTAAAGTTGTTGGATCAATTGCATTGATAACTATTGAGAATAAAATACTAGATAATGTGGATTATGAAAATTTAATCAACAACTTCGCACCAAAAAATGCTAGAAAAACATCACGTTTTATTTAGTTATTTGAAACATTGAAATGCATCATTTTAATTTGCTAAAGCAATATTGTTTATATTGATTTTACTGTTGTTTTAATTATTGTCAATTTGTGTGTGTGTGTGCGTGCACACACACATAAGGGCCCATTTTTAGCATTCGCACAGGACACCTAATTTGTCAGAGACGGCCCTGCCTCAAAGTCTACTTGTCATGAATTAGGATTTAGGATTTACTGATTTAGGATTAAGGTTTACTAATTTAGAAAGGATAGACTGCGAAGCTTCACGAATCATCTGTTAATTATTGTTATATGTATTTCACTAAACTTGACACTGTGATTTATGTTTATAATTTATTCGTATAATTAGTCGTCCCTTACGAAAAAATTTTAAATACTTGAATGCGTTAGGGGCCTCTTTTCCCCGGCTTGTCCTGGGCACTCAAATTCTCAAGGCCGCCCCTGTTAGAGACGGTGTCTACTCCTTTCAACTCCCGTTTTCTCGCCTCCGAACAGAACCTTAGCGACCTCCGGCAACGTCTCCGATCAGAACTCAGGTATGAGTTGGTTATAATAAATTTGATTGAACAAGTTCTTACTTCTTAGTTAATTTTATAATTCTGGTTCAAAAATTTGAGAAATTGGTTCATTTACAGCCCTAAGTGTCAGAGACTTGAATCATGTTTGTGAAATTGACGGTTCGGAGAATCTGGATGCACAGATCTTAAGCATGTGTAATTGAGTAATAAAAAATTATGCTGTTGATTTGATAATTTGCAGTTCAGTCTTGTTCTTGATGGTCCTTTGAGTTCAGTTAGTGACTTGTGGTGGCAAACAATTGGTTAGCACCAGATTCTTGGTCCAACCATGGCTCGGTATTACGATATTGATGACATTCTAGCAGATGAAGAGGTTTAAACTTCTTTCTTTCAATTCTGCTCTTCTACATTGGTATTAAAAAATTTTGTATGTTGGCAGTGGGTTTAAAGCCTGACCAGCATTCCCTTGCATTTCATTTGAGATATCTTGGATTCAAAATTTCAAATCCATGCCAAGTTTTCTTTCGGGTTTCCTCCATGGGTGGTCTTGGGTTCAAGTCTTACCTAGAGTGTCAAGCAATTGGGACTATCGATATCCTGTTGTGGGAAGGCTCGAACTCGGGGGTGGTGGTGGAGGATCAAATACCTTTAATAATAAAAAAAGAAGAAGAAGAAGAAGAAATTTCATATGTCTAAATTTGGATCCTATTTTTCATAGCTTGTTCCGGCGGTGTTTCTGGAGGCAGCTAATGGAGTTGGGTTGTTTGAATCCAATGACACAAACAGGGTAAATTTTGTTAATTTTTTATTTGAATATGTTGGTAACTGTTTTCTGATGCTAATGCCTTTTTGTTAATCAGGTTGAACCAAGGTCAAAGGTTGAGTTGCCATTTTGGCTTGCTCGTGAGCTGCACCTGAGACAGGCAGTATCTGTTAGCGTTCCTCCGTGTTTCAACAAGAAGTAATAAGCCCGAAAATTTCTAATCAATATTGGTTTCATGATTTATGATTATCATATATGTCGAACACCATTACTATCCTGCATCTTGCATTCATGCTAGAACTCGAGAAGAAATTGGGGCTGATGGTGCACATGTGGACTTAAGATCTCGATGTTCATATTTTTATGAGTTAGGATGCAAGATAGTGCAATTGTATGTGTTACTTCCACCTATCATTAAAGAATTTGTTTTTTTCTTTTTCATTTTTTTTAGTTTTTGCATTTTTTTTATTGCTGCAAGATTCCAAATTTTATGATTATTATTGCCATTATGTGTCAGGATTGGTGACAAAACCATTGGATCTCTACTCTTGGTTGCTTTCCAGACAAGGTACAAGGAAGTTTTGATCAAGGCACATACTTCAGCTTCTGTACTGGCCCCCAAGTTTTTATCTTTATTAACAAAAGAAGAAGCAAAATGTGAGATTTGAATAACCCTCTGTTTTTGCTTCCTTTATTTCTTAATATAATGAATATAATCTTGTATGTTTCTTGGTTTTGAAGTGTATGATGCTGCAAAGTCATCAACTGCTGCGTTTAAGACCTGGCGAATGGGCGGGTCAAGATTTCAAGTAGCTTCTGTTCTTGGTAAAAAGAGGAAACCAGTTGGGGAGTAATTTCTTATTATGTGAACCAGGTGCTGCTAATTGATTATTGTTTTGTATTTTGGTGTGTCATTCACAGTTGTTTTAGGTTGAGAGAATCTGTATGCACTTATTTGAACTATGGAATTAAAAATTGAAATGAAAGATGACTTTCAAGAACATCATTTTAAATTTAAGGGGTGTTTGTCAGCCTAAATTTAATTTTGTGTAAAGGAAACAAGTAATCAAATGATACCAACTATCAAAGATAAAAATAACTAAAGAAATAAATCATGAATATTCGAATTCAAATTCTGGATAATCGTCGATCATGATCTCAATTTGGATCCGGGTAATGTGGCTGATGCTTTATTGGCGGCACATTCATCTGATATGAACCCAAAGGAAGCCATTCACCTTAATATTGGCTTTTTATCCAATGGATGAGTAGCCGTACTCGTAATCTGGTCAGGTTTTTCTTTGGTCAAAGGACTCAAAGGACGATTAACAATTATGATTTATGTTAGATTACAACAACAAGCGTACCCAGTAAAATCCCACTTAGAGTGGGGTCTGGGGAGAGAAAGATAAAGACACACCTTACCCCTATCTACAAGTAGAATAGAGAGGCTGCTTCGGTGGAGTCCCCCGGCTCAAAAAACGTTTTATATATATATATATATATATATATATATATATATATTTTATTTATTTATTTTACACCGCATGCAACCCCAACCAGAAGCATGAAGTACAAAGTACAAACAAGAAAACACCGACGATTTAAACGGACATGTAAACATTAAATCGTGTAAGTCATGTAAGAAGAAGTGAACACCCAACCCATATAAATCGTGTAAACATTAAATCGTGTAAGTCATGTAATTAGATTAAACATGCTAATTAATAGGTGGTTTTATCTTTGGTTTGTATATTAAAAATTTCCTATACTCCATATAATATATTAATCTATGAAATATAAAAGAAATGTTGATGTAAACTAACTAAAACTCTCTAGTAAATGATCCACCCACACACCTTTCAAATAAATCCAATTTTTTTAAATAAATAAATATATACATATACATACATAGGGAAGGGTTCAAATACTAACCCTCCTTACGGCGCTAACCCATTAACTTTGCCAAAAAATAGCCGAATCTTGAATTTTTTTTTTAAACATCGTTGTAACACAATTTGAACACCATGTTCAGTTTTGAGTTTTGGCTAATTCATCACCGTTTGGGCTCTTACAGTACTGTAGGTGTTTAAATATTTAAAACTTACAGTACTGTAGCAAAAACCTTACAACGACGATATTTTTTAAACGGTGATGAATTAGCCCAAACTCAAAACTGAACATGGTGTTCTAATTGTGTTACAATGATGTTCAAAAAAAAAATTCAAGATTCGGCTTCGTTTTGGCAAAGTTAATGGGTTAGCGCCGTAAGAGAGGGTTAGTATTTGATCCCAATCCTACATACATATACATACATATATATATATATATATATAATGTTTATAACTTGATGTTTATACTATTTTTAGTTTACGTATTACATGTCAATAGATCTTAATTAACTAAGTTGCACGTCCAATCAGTCCTGCTAAATTATTTTCTTGCTCACTTCTCAACCAAAATATAAATTATTATTTTTTTTAATAGCTTGAAACAACGAACTCAAGGGCTTTCAACCATCCTCTCGTATTTGATGCATTAGGACATACATCGGAAACCACCACAACTTAATAAAGTATTTATCGGTCTGAATTGAAACTTAAAACCTCACGTCAAGAAGTCAAAGGATAACCATTTAGACATTTATTTACAAGCCTTGGTTCAGTTTACAGATTCTTTTAAGATAATATGCACTCCTGTAGTCTTGTATATAGTGGTTGTATATGCCCTCATGAAAAGTTGTGCCAGGGCAGGAAGCACAGCAAATAAAAAAATATCTAACTTGTACCCACATCGAGTTTCATTTTTGTATACATGCATTTTGCTTGCAAATAAAGGGGAGAAAAATAAACAAATTTTACGAGAAAAAAAGAAAAACAAAAAAATTCACTGCAAAATAATAAGGGAAAAGCAGTGTTGTCTTGTGGGAGAGCCACAGCTCCAAGGGTAAAAGGGCTTGCACAGCTACACGGTAGCACCAACATGGCGCCACGTGTATTTAGAGTTTGGGGATCGTTTGAATCTCAGGTTGGATAAACCGAACGGAAATGAATGTTGGGATATGAATGTGCCTGTTGGGATAGAGCCATTGGGTAATGTATCCTTTCAAAAAATGTTTAAAAATAACAAACATTTTCTACATTTTTTTACACCAAAATTTATTACTATATTGTTGTTATAGAAAAATATTTATAATATTATACAACTTTTAAAAAAAGTAGAATCAACTTATATAAACTTGTTACATATATGATATTTCAAGTTAATTTTTGTGGTATTTTAGAATCAGATTTCATGTAAATATAATCCCAAAAGGGTAAATTTTAATCACAAGTTCATAATCAGGCAAACTCAACACTCATTACCTTATTATATGTATAGACCATGTATGAGACACAGATTTACAATCAGGTATGAGACTAAAATTACTAAAATACTCGTACCTATGATCAAAGGTGGCAAAACAAACCAAACCTCTCTATGAACAAATTACCAAAAACCACAGAGAACTTTTTTCCAGATTCTTCTGGTTGAAAACATGTAGCAATACGTCAAACACAGAATTTCCAAGATAAACATGTCAAAAAACCTCCATATACTTCAGATCCCAGCATCTATTACACTGTAAACACGCGATGCAGCCCAGCAATTCAGGACAAAAATTGGTCAATAAGGTCTAAAACAGTAAATGTACTAAAAATTTAAATATATAAATGCAGGATGACTCACATTGAGATGACAAAAAATTCTAGCAATCCATCAAAATTTTAGTTTCAAGCTTGTTATGTCTTCAACCCCATCTTTTCATTTCAAAGTATGTATTGCCCCACCTTGCTGCATTTAAACACCTAATATGTATTATAGACTTATCCAAAAGAAACACAACAAAAAAAATGTATAAACATACATACACATACAGAGGCGTGTTCAATACATAACTAATTTTATGTCAAGAAATACAAAATCCACTTGTATGCTGTTCACTTGTGCTTGATACATGTAATGAGAGAGAGAAAGTGGAGAAAACATATGCATAACCGCCTTGTCTCACATTTAAAGTAAAAGATACAGGTGTTTTATCTTCTCTGCTTAAAATCAGTTCTAAATTGAATTTCCCTCTACACACATATATACGCTAAAAAGCAAGTCTAACAACAAGTCTGTGAAACCAAGACTAGATTTAAAACCAACAAAATTAAAGGCAGAAAAGTGAGCAAGTTGAGTAAGAGAGGCTTGGCTCCAGTTGAGCAATCTGACTACTGATGTTGAAAACAAGGCAGGCAGATTAGGTTCGTAGCCATCTCTTTATGCCCATAAATTTTAGATTGTAAACATCTAGACAAAAAAAATGACTCATCTAAATGGCGATTTATTTTTTAGCTAAAAAAAAGTTAAACGTTTTGACAGTTTATTAAGAAAATACAATTCAAATTGAATTGTTTATGTAAAAATGAGTTGAATAATTAAGATCACCACCTCTGGATAAGCTTTAGGAAGTTGGTAAAAACAAAGCATAAAATAAGGTTTTGGATGGATGTAATTAGATAGTCTATGGTTATATTACAACTAGTATGCCTAATTAAATATAGCAACCAGAAACTGGAAACAATGTTTTAGCAAATTAATCATAAATTGATCAACGAGACTTCATTTTCAAATGTCCTAGTTAGCTTCATAGCATAGCCACATGCTAAATAGAATATAAAAACAAAAAATAATAGCTGAAAAAAAAGGAGTTCAATGGGGCTGAACCCACAAAAATATATTTTTAGAGAACAAAAAATAAACAAACATACCCAATGAATTCCCACTTTTGTGTGCGGTTTGGGGGATAGATGAAGTCAAACCTTACCCCTAACCTAAATGGATTAGAGAGGTTGCTTTGGAGTAGACCCCTAGCTCATATTTCTGCCTTATTTTCTCTTTTTTTTTCTTCTTTATTAACTTTTTTAGTTATATATTTTATACATATATATATATATATATATATATATATATATATATATATAAAGGAGGGTTCAAAAGAAAACTCCTAACCAATCAATTGAAAAAAAAATTATAATTATTTATTACAAGGTTCGAAGTGTTTTATATATATATATATATATATATATATAGAGAGAGAGAGAGAGAGAGAACTACACTTGCAAAATACTTGCAAGCTTTGGCTTACAAAAAATATGTGGATCAACCAAATGAAGAAACTAGAGAAAATACACGTTAATGTGATTGATCCAAATTGGGTTTGTAAACCAACCTCCTAAATGGCTCAAATCAAAGACTTGCAATATAATTGTAAAAAAGGTGTTTGATCCAAATGGGGTTTGTAAACCAACCTCCTAAATGGCTCAGATCAAAGACTTGCAATAAAATTGTAAAAAAAAGTGTTTTCAAAATCGTAGTAGATGCACTAATAACAAACTAAAACCAAACATGGACAGACAAGTGTTTAAAGTCAACACAACATCCAAACAAGACCTAGAAGCATTTTGACCCATTACTCAACCCAACCATATTGCTACCTCTACTCATATGGACAAGAAACAACACAAGCACCAAATTAAAGAAATTTCAAGTGTAAGTACCTGACAAAGAATAAATCACACAAGTCAACATCATGTGTGGGCGCCACAAAGTGCATCACATTCCTACAAGTTTTAAAAAAAGTCACGACATGTATTTATATCAAAGACGGATAATTACTACATATCACATATATATATGTATGTATGTATGTATGTATGTAAGATCTAATGACATTGAAACAAAAATAATTACTACATATCACATACCCTGAGAACCACCACCACCACGGCCAGGGGATCCACCACGAGTTCGACCACGTAAAACCCTTCCGCGACCCCTAGTGGCAGGTTGAAAAGGTTGTGCTCCAGCAAGCCTCTGCAGAGATCTCTGCCTTGCTCTCTCATTCAAACTAACAGTGGTCAAACCCATATCAACAACTGGTTCTTCTGGTTTTACTTCTGTGGGCCCTGCTGATGTGGAGCCCATGCTAAAAGCAGTACCGCCTTGATTACCAACACTGGGTGGTCGTTCAGACATAGCAGAAGTGTTTGATGGTTTCTCAAGTTCAGTTGGGGCTATAACAGCAGCAGCAACAGACTCTACAGCCATAGATCCTGCTTCATCATTCCCATCATTAATGAACTTGTCTGTTGAACTCTCAGGATTAATCTCTTCTCCTTCTACTTCAATTTCACCTTCTTCCCCATTTTTGTCTTCATTGTCCTCCGTGGTTATAACCAGAGAACTCACCTCCATTTCCCCTAGCGACTCTTCTGCCGTTTCATCTTCAACTGGCACAGGTGAAGGTGATCTAATCTGATTCTCAAGATTAGCATCTGAAACCATTTTTCCCTCTTCAGGATCACTTACACCATCACCTGGCACCGGCTGCAATTGTATGTGCCCCTCCTTAGTAATCACAGGGTGGTCCTCAAAAACCTCAGTTTCAGTTATTTTCACATTCTCTTTACCAATATTATCACTTCCATCATTCTGCAAATCTGTTAGATCCTCAACTAACTGCTCTTCACCAGTCTCAACCTCCTCAACTCTTCCAGCATCATCATCTTTCATTGTTTGACTTTCATCTCCAGCATTGGCTGCAGACTCTTCAGTGACTGTTTCGGGTACATCACTGCCTTCATCTGCTTGTTCTGAACCTCTAGATTTTTTAACTTGAGGTGTTGCCACATCAGCAACACCAATGTCACACACATTTGATCCTTCTGGTCCCTCTGCAGTAGACGGACGTTTGCGTACAGATGACTGGACATTAGCATCAATGGCCTCTGACATTTCGACATCACCCTTTAATTGCTCGGGCTTTACAATATGAGGCCGGACCAACCTCCGTGCAAGTTTACGTGGTTCGACTTTTGGTTTTGATGCAACTGGTAGCTTTGCATTATTTTCTATGTTTTGACCTGGTGGTACTATTGATGTTACAGTGGCAGTAACCACTTCACTTGTGGTGGCAGCTATAGGAGGAGTAACAACGCCAAACTCGGTGGATAGTTGATTTGCCAGCTGCTCAAAACTTTGCACAGCAAAATAACAAGCAGCAGTCAGTTCATCAAATGAGCCACCCCCATGCTTCGACTTTTCAATCTCGTCTGAAAGGGTTTTTAACGCCTGTCTCAGTTTCTCCAAGTCATCTGCCAGTTTTATCTTTTTCTCACCAATTCCCTTATCAGTATTTTGATTCTTTGCTTTTTCAATCCTGACTTCTTCTTTTCCCTTTTTGACATCCTCTCTTAGCCTGTCCACAGTTTTCTCCAGCATCTGTATCCTTGTATCTTTTTCTTCTTTTTCTCTAGACTCATCTCTTAACTTTTCAACAGTTTTTTCAAGCATCTGAATCCTTGCATCTTTCTCTGCTTGTTCACCCAAACTGTCCACATTGCTTCTTTTCACCTGGTTAACATCACTTAACTCTTTAGAAAGTTCTTGATTTTTCTTCAATGTTTCCTCCTTTTCTTTCGAAAAATTATCACACCTGCGTTTCAACTGAAAAATGAGTCTCTTCTGTTTGTCAACTTCTGTTTTCAGCAAACTCTCAGTTTGCACAACACTGTTTATCTTCATCTCTCTTTCATCTAATTCAACTTTTATTCTAACAAGATCCTGCTCCAGCCGTAATATCACATCTTGTTTTTCAGATACAAGTTTCTTAATCTCTTCCAACTGTCCATCTTTCTCTGACAATTTCACACTAATTTGTTGAAAATCAGCTCGCATTCGAACATAATCTTCAGGATCTGTATCTTTAAAATTGTCAAGCAGCCCACTGACTCTTGTTTCTAGATCTTTCATGACCTTCTTTTGCATCTCTATTTCTCTCTTACAAGCTTCCACCTCATTTTGCCTTTCAACAAGCAAAGCATTTAGATTCTCAGCTTCAATTTTAGCATTATGATTTAATCCACGCAGCTTTTGACATTCTTCAAAATTGTGACGGTTTTCTTCTCTGAGTTGTACATTACTTTCTTGAAGCAAATTCATTTCACTAACTTGAGCCTGTAACACTTTAAATTCGTCCTCCGTGAAATGCACTGATCGGGAATTTTCACGTTCAGTACGAAGCAATGCTTGAGCTTCTGATTCAGCCTTCATAGCAGCCTCGAGCTGTGATTGCAAACGTAGTTTTTCCTGCTTTAACAAAGAGATCTCGGTCTCTGAAATCTCTTTTGACCTCCTTAAATACTTCACCAGTTTCTGCAATCCACCATAATCAGAAGATTGTGCACCAGAACCCAAACCCTGACTCTTTTCTGACAGCTTAAAGTTCAATGCTTCAAGTTGATCATGCAAGATTTTGTTTTGTTCATTAATTTCATTGAACTTTTTCTCTGCTTTATCTTTGGACTCTTCTAGAACCAACTTCTCACTTTCCCACTTGCTTTTTAACTCTTCATTTTCAGTTTTAAGAAAGTCAGATACTTTCTGGAGTTCAGAGGATTTTTCCATAGTTAAGGCTATTTCTTGTGATGTTTTAGTCAACTCTTGAATTGTTTCAGACTGCAATATAACCTGCGTTTCATAATTGTCTTGAGCAGTACGCCATCGTTGGTGCTCTTTCCCCAAATCATCTTTCATGACTGACATTTGTGACTCTAAACCCTCTATGTGCAATGTTTTTGCAGTAACTTCTTCCCTCAACTTATAAATCTCAGACAAGGAGGATGCAATGGCTTGTTCTTGTGAAACAGCAGCAGAAGCTGCTTCTTTTTCCTTTGAATTGTAACCATCTTGAAGCTGATTAATCTGCTCGTTTAATGATAAAATTTCATTTTCTAATGATTTCTTCACCTTTTCCACCTCAGATTTAAACTGCTCATGTCGAACTTCCATTTCTTTTAACGCAACTTCATTCACCTGCGCTAATCTCTTATACTGCAACATGTGGTCTTTGTTAGATTGAGCTTCTACTCTCAATTTTCCAATCTGTTCCTCTAATACAGGCACATTGTCTCTTGAGGTAAGATCATTTTCATCATTTACTTCAGAATTCTTCATTTTCTCAAACTGAGATAAACGTTCTTCAGCAGCAGAAGCCCGGGTATTAGCGTCAGCAACAGCACGTAACGCATTAGCTAATTCTTTTCCCATTTCCTCAACTCTCTGCATGGACCCTCGCATAGCTGACTCATGCTCAAGTGTGAGCTGGCGAACATTATCCCGTTCTTTTTGAAGCTCTTCTTTGGCCTCAGCCCACTCACGTTCGGTTCTTTTCACATAATCCTCTTGACTTATACAATGAGCGCGTCTAGATTCTTCCTGAGCTTCTTCAGCACTTTGAATTGTGTTCAAAGTACCCTGCAATTGATGTACTCTTTCTGACATACTACGGACCTCCTCAAATGCTCTTTTTTCAGAATTTATTAATATTTCTTTTTCACGTTTTAAAACAGATACCTCCATGTTTAGCTTGCGTGACAAGTCTTCGGCAATATGCAAAGATTCAGAAGCTTCACGTATCTTTCTTTGGTAATCAACTATCAACTGTGAGAATTCAACATTTCTTGCTATAACACCATTCATTTCTTGCCTTTGATGGTCAAAATCTTTCATAAATCTGTCAAGTTTCTCATGAGCAAAAGTTGACTCTAAAGTCAACTTGTCACGTTGTGACCTTAATGTAATCATCTCACTTCTTAATCCTGTTATCTCTTCTTCTAAAAGCTTTATCCGTTCAAAAGCTTTTTCTTGTGCCTTTTTTAAAGAAGAATCCAGAGAAACTTCGGAAATTAGTGGAACATTGTTTCTTCTGTCAACTGATGTGGAATCTGATAATTGCAGTTGAGGTACATGGCGTTTATGTTCTTCTTCATATAATTTCTTGTACATAGCAACAGCAGTATGAAGTGATTCAATCATCTGTGCTTGTTCTTCTGCTCTAGCCAATACTGCATCAACTTTAGAAGCGGTTTCTTCAGAATGTTTAAGAAATTCCATCTTGAAATTGTCCTTTAAATCAGCTTCTTTAGTCTCAACTTGCTCGGTTAAAACACGAATTTGACCTCGAAGCTGTGCATTCTGCTCAACTAAACTGTTTATATCCTTATAAGTCAACATCTTGTCAGATAAAACACCATCAGAATCCAAACCAACATCCATCGGACCTTCAACAACATAATCATTATTAACAGATCCGCAGCAAAGTTGTATGTCACGACATTCTTTCAGTAAAATCGTCACCTGTTTCTTAAGATCATTGTTTTCTTTTTGGGCTAAATTATAGTCGCGTTCATGTTTTTTTACATCAGCCTTCAACTCCTGAATGGTTCTCTCAAGAACAGCTTGTTCAGAAAGAGAATGCTGCAATTTTTCATTTAACGTAGCATATGCTTCAACCATTCTTTCATGTTCTGCACGTTCATCCAATATGACCTCAGCCTTTTCTTCTATTTCATGCAAAACACGTTCTAGTATCGATTGCGACTGTTTTCTTCCAAGTTGCTCATGTCTCAATGCATCTACAGCTTCATGGTATTTTTCATACATTTTAACTAAACTCCAACCGTCACGAAGAAGAGAAGCAGCTAGTGCTGTACCTGAAACACCTGCTGGAATACTAGGAACAAGCATTAGAGCAGTACTATCTTCAATTGTATTATTCACATTGTCAGGGCCTCCATACGCTTTAGTGTTGAAACTGCTCATCTGAAGAAGATTAAGCTGATCTGAATTTCTGTAAGTTTCCAGCTCTTTTTCATACTTCTCAAGTTTTTCTTTCAAATGTGAAACCTGGTTTTCAAATTGTATTCTTGCAGACGTTTCGTTAGAGAGACTCTCTTTATAATCTTTCTCAACTTGATTTGCATGTGCCTCCAGGGCCTTGATAACACCTTCAAGCTCTCCAGACTTCTTGGACCACTCATCTGAATTCTCTTTGTAGAGTTCAACAAGTTTGTTTGCAGTGGACAGCTCAGCAGACAATCGCTCCTCAGTTACTGCAGCTATATCTTTTGATGAACATATCTCAACCTGTAAAACTTCAAGCTTTGACTCAAGTTCCTTGACTTTGTCATCCTTCCACTTCAAGGAGCTAGAAGTTTCATTGTATTTACTTTCAATGTCTGCAAGCTTAGACAACATATCTGCCTCTTGTTCATGATGTACCTTTCTTAGCTCCAAAAGACTGTTGATTTTAGTGGTCAAATCATCATTAAGCCACAGATTATGTCTCTCAACTAATTCTTTCTCTTGAGTCAAACGAGCCAATGAAGTATGCACACGTGAATGCTCAGCTTCCAATTCAATAATCCGTGAATCTTTAGAAGAAGCACTATCAGTCAAAGAAACAATCTTGTCAAGATAAGCCTTAATGCTAGAATTCTTCTCATTAATCTCCAAATCCTTCAGTTCAATCAGCTGTAGCAGTTGACTTTTGGATTTTTGAAGCTCTGATACTTCCAGCGACAGACGCTCGATCTCCCCATCTTTACCAATCTAAAGAAAAACAGTCTAATCAGAATACATACAAATAAAAATGGCTTTTCAGCAATATACCAATTTCAAAGGTACTTTAAGTCTTCAATTGTCATAGAAGGATCCTCAAATAAAGTGAAAAATCTATGAATACTCCTTAGTTCAACTTAAAGAACAAGTTTCTAATTTCCTGTGTGAATAAGCATATAACTATACAAGAAGATGTTACTTATGAGACATAAATCTATCGTTTGAGATTAAATTTTCTTTTTAAATAATAACCTCAAGAAGAAATAATTAAATAATGTCCATTTCTTTCCAAACTATTAAATCTCTGACTACTTGAAAATAATGGTACCTGCTGAAGAAACTGCTAACAAAATATAACTACGAACAATAAGAACCAAAAAATACCAATTTCGGTTTCAAGAGTTATTGACAAAGAGTACAATCAATTATGCAAATTAGCAAATGATGTTATACGGAATATATACCTTACAAGTTACCTTCATTTCTTAAAAATTTTCCACATTTAATGCATACTAAAAGTTTACAGGTTCTAATTAGTGTATGAAGTCATATAACAGAACAATAAGTCAGATTAGGAAAAAAAATACCTAAAAGTAAACTAATTAAAGAGAGTAATGTCCATAGAGCAATACTAAACTGAACAATGTAAACCAAACTAAATGTAATATGATATGATAACGTATAACTAAAAAATTATCCAACATTTAGAACTTTGTTCGATTTCATAATGCCAAAGAAACTATAAAAAGTTGATTAGAGAGAGATTACAGATTGAAGATAAATTTGGTGCTTATCCGCCTGAATCTGAGCGACCTCGGACACACGTTCTTCTACAGCAGAACTGAGTTGTGAATGCTGCGATTGCAGCGTAACAAATTCCGATTTGAGAGAAACATACCTCTGCTCGAGAATCGAACACGTTTGTTCGGCAGTTATAGATGAAGCATCGTATTCAGCTTTCTCGGTCTCAAGTTGATTATAGAGTTCTCTGATGTATTCGTCGGCTTTCTGCGCAATCAGAACCGAATCATGCGAGCAGCGAGCGTACTCATCATCGGACATGAACAACGGCATTTCTCCGGTAAAGATCGATGACCGATTGATGTATGAAGAAGATGAGCAGAGATCATGCAGAAACGTTGAAGAATGTTGATGAAACGAGAGAGGAAGGGAATATGAAAGGGTTTTGGAGGGAGAGAAAACGAAGGAAAAGAAAAGCCCTAATTATCGAAGTCGGTTGTTTCGAAACACCCGATCTATATTTTGATTACGAGATATATAGATTTTTTTAAATGATTTAGTTCAAATATCACTTTTTTTAACAACAACAACCGAGCGTAACATCGTGGCTTATGCACAACGCTAGCATGCCTCGGAAGACCCCTTCTTCAAGGGAGCGATAGCCCATTTTACCGGGCGCCTCCTTCGGAAGAGTTGCACCTGATGCGCAGAAACCAGCTTATTTTTGCTGTAAAAACTGCGCTCCTATCGGTTCAAAACCTGAGATTAAACTCAAAATTTCAGGTATCTAAATATTTTACCACAATATGTTTCGAACGGTGGGTTTTCTTTGAAATTGTGGGTGACTGGGTGAGTTGGATCACCAATGTTGTCCGTAATTTACAGACATGGTGACTTTTCATTATTATATTTATCCAAGTGATTAAGCTTAAAAAATATTTGTTGTTTGTACAAAAGATGGTACACAATAACCAAGGTAATTTAAAAAAAATATGAGAGACTTCAAAACATTGTCAGCTCCATAACAATTGTCATATTTCTCACATTGAATATCAAAGTTATAATCATATGATGTTTGGATGTGCTTTTATTGTTTGAAGTTGTTATTATATGATGTTTGAGTTTTGACAAATTGTAAATATATATGCAACAACAATCTGTTATGTTGTCACTGGAAGATTTTACCATCTAGTATATGTTTTCATAATAAATCTACCATCTTTTCAAACAAAAGGTTCGGTGCCTTTTGTGATGAAAACATAACCTGCACAAAAGTGCACACAAGTTATCTAAAGTATATAAGTAAAATATATTCCTGAAATATTTAAAAATAAATTTTAAAAAACGAAATTAGTTAACATTTTTTATGTTGTTTGATTAACTTTTGATTAATAATAGAATTGTCAAAAAAATAATAAGTTTAAAGATAAGTCAACTGCTTAAATGTTCGTTTGACCAGATTTTTTCCTAAAAATGTCCATTGACTTTTAGCCTATAAAGGCGCCGGCACCCGTACATATATGGGTGGCGCCCATAAAAACCATCAAATCAAAAATTGTCATGTGTCCATGTACAAGCGGCGCCTATCTGGTGTGGGTGAAGTACGGGCGGTGCCCATGTAAGTACGGGCGGAGCCCATGTAAATACGAGTGGCGCCCATATAAGTGCGGGCGAAACCTATATATGTATGGGCGACGCTTACAGACAATGGACATTTTTGAAAATAAAAGGTCAAATGAACATTTTTGAAAATAATTGTGGTCAAACGGACATTTTGGGAATTTTCTCTTAAATATATCTTGTGAGATTAAATGTCCTTCTCAATTTTTGCATCAAATTAGTAGAAAGTTGAGTTTTGTTAAATTAGAAACATATTGAAGGTAATATTATCGACCCAGGTTTTGGATTCGATTCTTGATCCCACCCGGTTTTACCGACCTTTCACCGTCGTGCCTTTGAGCGGGTGATTGGGTCGGGTTTTCCCCGGAAATTGGTGGCTAGTGGGCTATGGGCTCCGTCCGTCTGGACTAGTGGCCAGCTTGGGCATCATTTAGCAATTGGAGGCCGCGTACGAAGTACCCGACAGTTGATTAGTTGGCCGTTCAAAAAAATACATATTACCAGCATAATAAAGGAGTCTTAGGCAAAGGCAAGGGGAATGAAATAAGCTTTTGGCTGGACTTTGAGCCTCTTTTTCACTATTTTCCTGATCTCTTAGAGTTGAAAATGAATAAGATGTGCACAATTGGGGACTCTTGTGATAACGAGCCTTTGATAATGATAATGAAAATGAAACAAATTCTATGCAGTAGTTGTTGTCATTTCAGTATTTACAATTCTCAAACATAGAAGATAAATGAAAGTGGAGTTTTGATGATTGAGGAACATTTAGTGTCAAATGTTTAAGGGATCAAATTAATAATCAACTTTCAGCTAGACAACTAGTAGTGGGTTTCGAGGGTTACCGAAAAAGATCAATATTTTTTGTTTAGAGAGTGGGCTTAGATCGTATACCAACTTTGACAACTCTAGCGAAATGGGACATATATGTCGGGTCTTGTATCTTAGCTAACTTCTCATGGAATAAGTGAGTAAATGGTGCAAAATGCATCCATTGTTCGCGTTTGAATTTTGTTATCTAAGTATAATTCGGGAGGTAGTTCAAGGGAATAAGTTCTCAAAGAAAACATTTTATGCCATAACTTACGCATTTTGTTGTAAATTTTCAACTTTATTCCGTGTGTTACACGGATTTAATATAAAAATATTAAATAGTTAGTAATAAAAATTTATAAATTATAAAATAACATTTTAATATAAAATGTTTAAAATATGTATAATTAATAAGTACTTTAAGTAATAAAACAATGATCAAAAACTTTACTTTTTAAAGAAATAAATTTTAAAAACTTAATACTACAAAATGTCATTTGTTTATAATAAACTATTCTTAAAATCTATGTATTATAGTCTATTTTATTTTTTAAGTTTTTTTTAGAAAAAAAAGTTCTACTAAATACCGATTTAAACATTATTTATTTCTAAAAAATATTGATTTTTAGGAAAAGAAATCATATCTTAAAAATTTTTAAAGTGTTTTTATAATAAAATATTATTTTTGATTGATCATAAACTTTTTAGTATTAGAAAGGTTAATAATATCATTAATATTATAATTATCTAATATGATAGTTAATATATTTGTTTAATAAGAGTGAGAATTTAATAGGATAATAAGAAGTTGACAAGTGACACTATTAGCATAAAATTATGATAAGTGACAAATAATATTTTTGTTTATTAAGATAGTAAGATGGGACCCATAATGCGGCCTACTAACTACTATTCATTTTCATGCTTTTTAATTATATATAGTAATTATTTTGCCGTTAAAAAGAACTATCTATTTTCTCCAATACAAAAAAATCACAAGCTAATAAAAGTTAAAATAAAAAATGTCAGATAAAATAAAAACCTAGTTTTAAATAACTAAATGAATAAAACTAACTTAAAAAAAAGTTAAAACATAAAAAAGAGAATAATTCTTTAAACAAATTTCATTATTCTTGCATACATTCGAAAAGTAAGGTAATAGTTTTTTTTTTTAATTTCATTTCATTTCGGTGGTGTTTGTTTTTTAAAAATTTCATTCTAGCATCTTTTGTCCACGCTGCGCAGATCACATGCAGAGGTTGGGGGCTGCAGACTGTTTATTTTTCAGAAGATGTTTTATTAAAAAAAACATCTACCAAACCTCTTTTTGGAACAGACATAAACCTTGCACTTTCAGCCACTTCTCATCTCTTCTTTTCTTATTAGGTAAATTCATTCAAAGCTACATCCCCGATCGGCACCCTCCACCCATCGTCACCCTCCCCGTCATCGCCCTCTACAGCATGGCTCCTCTTGTCGCCGCTCTATACAGCGCGGCTCCTCCCCGTTGCCGCCCTCTACAGCCGCATCCTCCATTGCATGCCTCCATTGCATCCACCACCTTCAGCCGCCCTCCATCGCATCCACCACATGTTTGGTCCATCTTATAATCAGGTGAGCTCTTATGGAAAAACAAACACTTTATAACCAGAGGTTTGGTCCATCTCTTCTTCAAAAGAGGTTTGCAGATGTGGTCCACAGACTGCAGATGTTTTGCCTATAAAAAAACAAACACCACGTTCATGTCTTCTCGCACTTCTTACTCGTGCTCTAATTTGAAACTGGAGTATGCTTGCATTTCTCATAGTCGAAAAATAAAATCAGATCTACTGCTATGTTTTTGAGTTTACTTTAAGACAAATGAAAAGGAAAAAAAAAAGAAAAAAATGTTAAACTTTACTTCTGTTTCCTTTAAAATTGTAAGGAAAAGAAACCTAAATAATTTTGCATAATTTTTCTTAAATTTAATGTTCTATCCTTCCTTAAGTGACACTCAAAAACACCACATGTTTTATTTTTATTTTCCTTTCTTTTGTTAATGAAACTAATGCAAGGGGCCAAATACCAAGTAAACACTCAGGATGTTGGATCTTCAATGAAGAAAACCTAGTTGGCCTGCCAATGACCGTCATTATCCGCCACGTTCTCTCACCGCTCGCACATGCACGCCTACGGCTCCCACCGCCTACTCCGCAAATATGGTTGTCGCTTTTAGGTTGTTCATTGAGTTTCTGGAGGTTAGCGGCGGTTGTAAGTTCACTTCTCTCTATCTCTCCCTGGCACATAGAATTTAAATCTAGCACTGCCACCACCATCTTTTAACCTGCGAACACACCACCAAGTCCACCACTAGAAACCAACTTCAAAGAACCATTGTCGCTGCTGATAAAGGTACACAAACTGGTTAATCAGTTTAGAATAACCGAACCGACACCACACCAAAAAAGGGCTAAGAAGGCAAAAACGTGAAGCTTTTTAGCGGCGATATGTCGTCGCTAGCCCTTTAATGACTATAGGGGCGACTTGTTATAGTTACAAGTATCATCGCTATAGTTTCTTATGTTTAGTTTAGCCTTATAGTCACTATACATGTCGTCTCTATAGCTTTCTTTTTAGTGATGACATGCCATAAATTAAAAAAATAACTATTAGTCAAATAAAAATCCTTATTTAGAAAATTAAAAAAATGATTAATAAATTTATATTTATAGGGACGACTTGCCGTCTTCAAAAGTAAAATAAAAAAAATAATTAGCAAGGTAGCGTCGCTATAAGTTAATAAAAAATAATTCAATAATTTAAAAATACTTATAGCCACAAGTTAAAGCTGAAACTTTCTGTAAAATTTGTAACGACGATATGTTGTTGATATAAGAATATCCGCAGAATGCATATACAACTTGTTTTTTCTTATTTTTCTAGGTTTTTTAAATAACCTTACCAAACAATAAATCCGAACCTACCGGTTTGTTCTCTTAAAACCTCAAACCGATTATAAACCGTCGGTTTTTCCAAAAACCTAAAACCGATTCAAAATTCGTTTTCAAACCTGGTTACAAACCGGTACCTGTTCGGTTAAGGGTTTTTTTTTTAATGCTATCTCTAACTTTCTAATTGTCGATATCACCACCACCTAGGCGTAAATCTAAATCATGGCTTTTCATTTTTTATTTTGACTTGACATCTTTCCATTTTGTATATACTATATATATATATGGTTTGCTTAAAAAAAAGATTAAATAAAACAAACAAAAAAAGGAAATGATTTAATATCTGGTCCAGTTTTTAAAACTCTGATCAACTGTAGTAATGTACCACATCATGTTTTAGAATAAACAAGAATAATGTTAAATCTGCATTGTACAAGTCACTTAACTATTTTATTATTCACTGATATCTTGAAATAAAAACAAACTGACGTTGTTTGAGATTTTAGAAAATTTAGTTCCTTCTTATTGAAACTCACCATTTTACCATTCGTAGCCTTAAAAGACAATTTAGTTGCAACTTGCAAGGTTAATTTTAACATTAAACTTTTCAAATTGATAGAGACTATATGCATTATTAAATTAAAAAAAAAAACAAGTATCTAACTTTGATAAAAGAATAGCTGAAGAGGATACATGTCTGCCTCATCGTCTTCTTTTTTCCTTTCTTTCTCGTATTAAACAAGAGCATACATGTTATTATGGTATCCTCTCATTTTTTACTTATCTTTTTTTTGAACGGCCATTTTTTTACTTATCTATCCTAATAATAATAAAATAATACATTCAAATATTAAAATAAAATTAATGACAAGAGTAAGTTTCACTTTGTGCTTTCTTGATTTCTTATTCCCATACGTTTGTGCATTGACGGGGCTTGAAAAAAACTCAGAGGAGTCGAATGATTTTTAGGAAGTAAACGGAGGGGGTAGAAGGATTTTTAGGAAGTAAACGGAGGGGCCGAGGATTTTTAGGAAGTAAACGAAGGGGGTTGAAGATTTTTAGGAAGTAAACAGAGGGGGCTGAAGGATTTTTAGGAAGGAAACGTAGAAAACCGAAGTATTTTCTGACGAAATACTACTAAACCGACCCTTCTAACCTGAAAAACAAGAGGTGAGGGCCCCCAGACCCCTAAGAGGTCCATCCATGCGTTTGTGAAAACATTTATTTTAACTATACAACTACTTTGACAACAATCTCTCACCCTACAAAAATTTCAACACTGTACGTCTGCAGTGCATCTTGGCTAACCTAATTTGAACAACTCTAGTGGTGCACTACACTCTTTTTTTAGGAAGTAAACGGAGGGGCCGAGGATTTTTAGGAAGTAAACGAAGGGGGTTGAAGATTTTTAGGAAGTAAACAGAGGGAGCCGAAGGATTTTTAGGAAGGAAACGTAGAAAACCGAAGTATTTTCTGACGAAATACTATTAAACCGACCCTTCTAACCTGAAAAACAAGAGGTGAGGGCCCCCAGACCCCTAAGAGGTCCATCCATGCGTTTGTGAAAACATTTATTTTAACTTTACAACTACTTTGACAACAATCTCTCACCCTACAAAAATTTCAACACTGTACGTCTGCAGTGCTTGGCTAACCTAATTTGAACAACTCTAGTGGTGCACTACACTTTTTTTTAGAAGAAATTAAATGTGAGAACTCATAAACTCATGTGCTTGTCTAACTCAAAAGAAAGCTCGAGGACCACACCCATGTGCCCTGTCAAAAATGGTTTTCTTTTAATTGGCAATTTTTATTTATGTTGGTTATGGTAATTGAAGCAAGTATTCATGGTCCTGAAAACGATCCCCCCTCTCTCTCTTCAATCCTCCTGACTTGTATATTTTAGGCGTATGACAAATCGTCTATCAAAATCAGGAGCGGAACTTGAACATGTTGAAAGGAGTGAGCAGAAATTTACAGAACACATAATACATGCTAATTTTTTTAAGCGAGGGGACAGAACTTATATTTTTAACAAAAAATAATCTTTCGACTGGAAAATTAACACTACGGACGGAAAAAGAGAGGGATGGTCCCCCGCCCCTATATAAGCTTCGTCAATGACCAAAATACACGAAGCAACGTGTTAGAATAGTAAATAACGCTCCATCTAGAGGTGATATCCCGAATACCCTCTCGAGCAGGGTATATAAAACAAAATTTGTGAGTATAGTACAAAAGGGAAAGAATTGACAACTGTTTGGTGGTATTTTCTACATGTTTTTATTTGGTTGTAAGAAAAAAAAACAGAATTTAAGTCATTATAATCGTACTTAGTATGTCCTATTATTAAGAAAACTAAGGTAGGGTATGAGAAGAGTAAGATGGACAACATTACATCTACCTCTTAGGAATAGAGAAATTGCTTCGAATGAGACCCCCGACTCATAATGCATGATTAACGGACCAACCCAATGCTTTTAACGTTGTTTTCACACAAAATAAATAAAATAACGTCAAAATTTATGCAATTTTACTTATGTCCATCAAGACTTCAAGAGTCGACACACACACATATATATATATACACATTATGTGCGTGGATAATAAACTGGGCCAAAAACATAATTTTAAGTATATGTTGCAAATGATTATGGCCGTTATATGCCATTTGCGAAGGATGATAAATAGTCACAATCCAAAAGGGAAACAGTGGTTCATTGTTAATCACAATTGAAAAGCATACACTGGTTCATACTATTATTATTTTTTTATAATCTTATTTTGCTATTTAACCACCATTTAACTATTTTTTTTATAGCAACAAATTAATTAACTCCTATAACAATATCATTATCCACTGTAAGACTCGAAAAGAGATTACTAAAGATAGTAAAAAAAGATATATGATAAGATGAAGCTAAATATATCTCTTTCTGTATAAAGAAACAACATTAAAATCACATCAAAACTCTAACTACCCTTACCTATAGAAACCCAATAAAGACACAGCTGGAAAGACAAATTTGGATAAAATACCAAAAAATGACACTCACATTAATACATCTTGTGTTGAACGTTCTTCCTCTAATAATCTCTCTCTTGCCTTTGTTGCCTGCACCAAACCACCCTCATCAGAAACCCACAATCTCATAAACTCAGTCATTTAGCATAACGTGAAGCACTATTAGGGCAAACCATTTCAACCCGTGTACTTAAAAATTGGTACATTTTGATTGCACATAATCGTTACGGGCCAAACAGATTAAAAAAATAAAAGGCTGGAAATGCTAAATTATGTTTTCAATTCAATCTCCTAAATTGTTTTGATATATAACACATTAAGATGTTTTGGACATTAAAGTGGTTTGGGTCAGATAAGCACAAACCTAAAATTACATGTTTTTATTAGGTTAATCTTGATCGGGTCAAATGGGTATTTGTTTAGATGGGTCATGTTATGAGTCTTGGTATTATAGCACTTGTTTTAATTAGATTATCCAGCTTGTATAGTTTGAAAGATTCTTAGTAGTAGTGGGGTTTGTTTTCTTCACAATATATGTACTTAGCTTTCACGTACTTAATGGATGAGTAGCAACTATGAGTTTTTTAAGAATCTTCTTGTTTGTGTGTGTAATCAAAGGGCCTGAACCAACAGTTTTTATCATCTGGCAACAATTTTCCTTGAGTTTATTACGAGCCAAAGAAACAAAAGGTTTTTAAAATACGTGACCAAACATTCTTTCTGTTTTATTTATGAAAAAGTTCTTTGAAAGGAAACATACCATGATGAAGAAAAGGAAATACCTGTTTTTCATAATTCGTACAAATTGTAACAACTGAAAGTAGAATAACTTGAATGGTGGCACCAACTAGTATTCCCATCCACAAGCCCTCTCCTCTTAGCGAGGTGCAAAACCCTAAGAAAGCGGCAACAGGGAGTCCGAAAAGATAAAAGGCTGCAAGATTTGCATACGCCCCTAAATGTTGCCATCCGACTCCTCTTGCAACACCTATTTCATCAACAATTATACAACCATCTTTCACACTTACATATATATACACATTTGAAGTTTAATGCATATACTATATATAGCAGAAAACCATGATAAAAACGCATAAACACATTGTATATGTATTGCTTTAATCAAGATACATAAGACAGTTGTGTAATCGCATAACTGCCTTCTTTTTTCTCTAACACTATATCTGACATGCACAACATGCAAGCTAGTGCTTATTGTTGGAATCTGTATAATCAATAGATTAGGTATAATTAGAAATCCAAAGAAGAAAGTCAGAAACCGTTTGGACAGTTGCGATTATAGTTGGTTAGTTAGTTATTTAACTACCATGGCGGTTAGTAGTTTAACCACCATATGTAGGGTATAAATACACCATTGAAACCAACATTTACATACAATAATAGAGAGTGTGCTTGTGTTCTATTTGTTTCGTTCTTGTGCAGTTCTTCACAAGTCCCTGCACAGATGTACATACTCATCTTTTTTCATCAAATGATCTTTTATATTATGAATGATCACAGGCAACAATACAACACTTGTGTAGTTCTCGCACTTATCTAATTTAATTGGTTTAGCATTAATATGCATGCATGTATGCATATTTGTGTGTGGTAAAACTCAGAAAAAAATGCAATGTAGTAATATTACCTGAAAGTGTTCCTTGAAGGCTATCCATTATGATGTTTACACATAGAAGAGGGGTGATTTTTGTTACATAATCGACAACTTCTTTTTCATTTGTGAAAATGTACCCAAAAATATGCCTATTGACAAAAACAATCGTGCTAACTATAGTTGTCTCAATTACTGCAATGATCATGACGGCTTTAACTGCCAGACTAGCCCCTCTTGGATTCCCTGCTCCAAGTTCATTCGAGACTCTTGTGCTGACAAAGTAAACCACAACATAAGCATATTTTACTCATGCAAGGACAATCAAAAAATTATGCAGGAACACCATCAGGAGCTTCTAAGCAAACCTTACACCAGCAGCAAGTCCATATGGTATAGCATAGAGAGTAGCAATAGTATTGAGACTGGTCAAAGAAATTCACAAAAAAATATGATTATTGTTTTTGAATCAGAACATGAGCTCATAGCACTTTGTATGATGTTTACAGGTACCATACCAAACAGAAAGAACGGAAGTTTCAAGCTCAGGATTTGGCAGAAGCCCTGAAAGCAATATGAGGAACTCGTATGACCACCATTCGAGGCTGCAAAATGTTAGAAATTTACATAAATATCAATCATTGATTTAACAAATTCTTGAATATGGGTAATTAATTTGTTTTAATGAGATTAATTACCAAATCATGACAGCAGATGGGATAGCAAAGCTGAAGAATTGTTTCATCCCGTGAAACACTTCAACTGAGATTGGAGAACGGGTTTTTGCACACGAAGAGGAGTACTTCATGTAAAATAAGAGGAAGATAGCGTTTGACCACATAGAAACCCCCATTGACATTGCTGCTCCAATGTTCCCCAATCCGGTTTTATACACAAGGGCCCAACAAAGAGGAATGTGTAGGCATAATGCAGCTGTTGAGCTCGCAAGCATGGGTAGCAACATGCTTTGCATTTGGAAATATCTAATAAGTGGTTGAATAATTGCATAAGCAAAAAGTGCAGGAATGAGGCATGTGATGAATTTTCCAGCTTCTTGAGAAATCAAAGGGTTTTGGCCCATAAGGACGAGTAATGATCCAGTGTATCTCCAAAATATAGCAAGAGGAATGCAAACAATTAGAAGTGAGAAAATAGCAGTGTAAGTTTGAGTTCCAACTTTTTTGTATTGTTGAGCTCCATAAGCTTGTCCACATAAAGTTTCCAATGCACTAGACATTCCTAACTGTCAAACCAAAAAAAAAATATCAATTGAAAAATAATGTGTAAAAAAGCAAATAAGGTTTAACTTTTTTATTTTACTTGTCCCCATATTATTTGAGTTGTTTGATAAACATCAATCCAACAAAGTTAGCCTAGTGGTTAAGGCTTGACCCTTTATCCTTGATGACCAGGGTTCAAGTGTCATTGGTGACAATTTACTGGATACAATGTTAGGGGAGGAATCTTGAACTTAATCTCAGAGTCTGAACCAATGGGAGGCAGGCGTTTACCTATTCAATGGGGTTCCCGCGCATCAGGGCGTACGGTCTCATGATCAGCGATCGATGAATCGATCTTAGTTACCAACCGCCAGGATAACTGAAGGTAGTACGACGGGACCATCTGCCGTTCTCAAATTTTACCTAGGTGTAGTGGGCCATTAGTAATTTACTATTTTACTATTAGAGAAAAAAATGTATATATGACATTTAATTTCTAATAAAAATAAGCTGTACAGCAGACAATGACATATAACCTGAATTATTTAATTGGAATGCAGGAATATGGACAAGAGTGCCATCACAACAGAGCAATTTATTAAGAACTGACCAATTTAAATTTGGCTACTTCCTCTCCTTTTATTGGAGAGTACTACTAAAGGGGTTTCGTTACAATAAAGTGAATAACGACAACAGATCTGCTTCAAACTTGACATCTGAAAAAGGTCAAATTGTCTAGCACCACACATCTATTGATGTGGAATTGTGGATTAAAAAAAAAAAGTTTTCCCTTTCCAGATGGGAAATGGCATGCAAAACGCACAAGCACATAGTCCCAACTTCCAACCCCTATTATAAAAGTCATAGAAAAAAAAGTGCGTTCTGACAACGTCTGATACCGTTCCAAAGGGTGTCGAGCCAACTTGAACATGATGTACTCATCTTTACCCTGCATTTCTATAAGAGGGCGCGTTTTGCGGCCTCCTTCAAGGTTGGCCTAAACTCTATCAATTACTCCAAAGCAAATGCTACTCCTAAATAAGCAGCGTAAAGATTGTTCAAAACAGGTCCCTAATTTGATTGTAAGAAAATATTGTAAATACAAATATCATAAATTGGTTCTCTGTTGGATTTTCAAAAAGGATAGACATTCGACAATATAGAAAACATCATATTTGATTATTTATCTCTGGCGGCGCAGCTTGTTGCTCGCTTACCTGCCTTTCTATTATAATTGGATCCATATTGATCGTTTTATTAAAAAAAAATACTTAATCATTAGCTTTTCTTTCTTTGTTTGTTTTTTATTATCTTTGTTTTGGAACGGATTTGAAATTTATTGCGAAATGTAGTACATCTTCTAGCAAGAAACTAGAACTTGTGCACTCCGATCATTAGCTTTTTTTCTTTTGAGACAAGAAAATTTGTTAATCACTTATATGTGAGAAAGTGAATATAGGTGATTAACAGAAAGATGCCACTCTCCATGAGCGCTCCTGCAAACCAAATGCTCATGATAAAAGGAAAAAAAAACCTCTAACGATTGTAAATTTGTGTTTTTTATTTTATTTTATATTCTTAAATATAAATAAACAGATATAATATACAAAGGAATTTTAAAAAAAATTGTGCCTCTAAAAAATGGGCCCTGAACGGAGGTAAGGTTTGCCCTCTCCAAGGTCACCCATGTCACTCTTTAACACCATTTACAGCAAAAAAGTGAACAACTCTTACAAAAGAACCAACATTCTAACTATGGTAGTTCAAAAAACACCTTTTTCCAATAATACAAGGGGGGGAAAAACTGAGCAACAAATATTCACACTTTTTGATCAATAAAATGATAATGCCCTTAACGACAGTACACTATTAATTTACACTTTGGTTTCATTTCCGATTCTAATGCCTTTGAAATTGAAAAATCAATACGGATGATATGCAGTTAATTACCACGCTCATTTCATATGTAGCTTACTTCTAGCTCTTAAATCTGTTGAGCAATTCAAATTTCAAAATCCTGACAAGTAACCCGAAGTCGAAACAAACTGGAGGGAGAATCAAGAGGCATACAGTTTTTTAACAATCAATTGATGTTAATTGAGGCATACATAACTCATACGTAACATCAGATCCGATTATTATAATACATATATACGCAATCAACACGTGAGACAAACGTATGTGCAGAGAGGTCGGAGAAAACTTACGATTAGGCTGAAACCGGTGACGCTAGAGAGGGAGATAGCAATGGAGGTGCTAGATAGAGCAAGTTCGCCGAGATGACCGACCATCATGACGGAGATAACCTGCAACAAGTACTGCGACAGCGTCACCGCCACCATCGGACCTGCAACAAATCCTACTTTCTTCATCTCATCCACCAATACGCGCCATGTTAATCTGTTATCTTTTGACTTGACGATCAATCCTTCCTCCATGTCATCTCTCGCCGTCGACATCTCCGATCACCGGAAAACGGAAAGAGAGGAGGTTGTTATGGCGGCGATCACTGAGGTAAGTAGGATGGTAGAACGAGAGTTTGTTACGAACACCATGATATTTTTCCATTTATAGCGCGCAAGTGAGGGTATTTTCGTAATTTCAATTGGCAGAGGAAGTCTGTTGTTCCACCACGGCCCACTGGTCCTTTCGTCGAAGGTGTTGTCAGTATTCATAAAAAAAAAAAAGATAAAGAAAAAAAAAAGAAAGACCACAAGTCGGAAAAGTATTATTTTTAACATTATCTTTATACTAATATAAACAATTTTTTTAAGACAAATCAACACTTTATTAACTTATCGGCACATAACATTTTCTTACTACATCGGTAAGTGAACATTAAAATTTATCTAGCAATACAAAACGTTTGTTTTATAACTTAATTAAGTGAATTTAATAAAAAAATTAACTACATGTAAAAATAAAAGAGTTCAATCACGAGCTCTTTTTCTTAATGCTTGTTTGTATTTTATATGATTAAGATATTCTTTGATGAGGGCAAAAAATAGGTTGTAAGTCTAGTTAAAAGGCATGTCAGGTTTGTCAAACATTCACAGTATATATAAATATAAAGTACGAACATGTTTAAATCAGTCAATAATATACAAATACACAAAAGTTGTGCAAAACTATAGTTGTATAAAATAAAATATACATAACTGGAAATTTTTAATTAAAATTGTCTTCCAGGAAATCAAAGACTATCGTTTGGGAATAAATTAACTGTAATAAAGATTGTTTTGGATAGCTTATTTATATAATATATTAATATGTATGAATATTTGAAAATTTGTAATCTAGAATTGAATCATAAAACACAAAATCGAGTTACTTTCTAACAATCATTCCTTTAATCTTGGTTTGGTCTTCAAATCTTTCACGCCTAATGGCTCTTGTATCTTTTGAAACTTTATATATGCTAGTGTTTTAGTCAATGTGTTGGCCTTTGCTTATCACTAGCTCCTTTTTCGATTTTGATTTCATCCTTCTTGATGCATTCCAGTATAAAATGCTAACGAGTAGATGCTTACCACGGTCGTGAAACATCAGAATTTTATAACTTGAATTGTTGATTTGTTATCAACATATAAAGTAACCATTTGAATCAGACAATCAATAACTCTTTTCATCATATGTGTCCAAATCATGACTACCATAAAAAAAACCCATAAAATGTGACGACTTCCACCCCTCAAGTACTTTAAACCATCTACCTCAATATATGCTTTAAGACTTGCATATGAGAATTCCGTTGATCTTGCATGTAATGACTATGTATGTTAATGGAGAAACTCAGGTCACGTCTTGTATGTAGCAAGTATCTTAAACTAGGGGTGTGTTCGGTTTGGTTTGGTTCGGTTTTTGGCTAAAACCGAAACCGAAACCGACATAGTCTGTTTATAGTTATTAGGAACCATTCGGTTTTTGGTTTTTTTGTAGGTTTCGGTTCGGTTTTCGTTTTTTTTTTTCTTTTTTTGTTCTCTCTCGCACAATATTGAAAGTGCAAAGATGCAATAATCAAAATAAAACTAAATAATTGTCATCATATTCTTAAATTTAAAAAAAATCAAAAGTAAATAACTAAATATGCAATAATTCCGGTCTTCATCTTTTAAAATGATAGTATTCATCTAATACAAATCTTTATCATCTTTAACCGTAGACTATTTGTGTGTTTTATCCCGTTAAATAAGTATAAAAATAGCAACATATATATATTAAATTTTAAAAAAGATTACATATCGGTTTGGTTTGGTTTTTTCGGTTTTTAGAATATGAAAAACCGAAACCGAACGAATAATTCGGTTTCGGTTTTTTTCGGTTCGGTTTTCTTCTGTTATTCATTCGGTTCGGTTTTTTATGTTTGGTTTTTTCGGTTAATTCGGTTCCGGTTCGGTTATTTCGGTTTTTTGCCCACCCCTATCTTAAACACCTGATTAAGCTCTTATATAAGGTGATATCAACTGGTTTACCTGTCTTGTCTTTAAAAGCTTAATGCCCGGTTCAAGAGGGTACTTTGTTGAGTTGCAATCATTCAAGATTGCATCTTTCAATATCTTTCCAGCGTACCCTTCTTGCTAGATTTCAATCCCATTTGAAGTTTGGGATACTTCAATGCAAAGATAAAAGTTTAGTAACCCCAAGTTGCTCATCTCAAATTGTTTTTTCATTTGCCTTTTTGAATTTTCCAAATTATGCACAACTTGAACACGTTACAAATACACAAATAATTAGAAGAGTTAAATGCAATTTTGTAACATCCAAATACATAATAATAATAATAATAATAATAAATATATAAAATATATATGAGTGTGTGTGGTCAACAATTAAAATATAAATATATATATATATAACGTGGATGTATGAAGACCACAAAAAAAAAAAAAGAATATGTATATATGGAGATGTACGTGGATAGCAATCAAACAACAAAATATATATGTGTGTGATATTTTTGGAAGTGAGGCGGCAACAACAAATAAACAACAAATAAAGGGGGGGGGGGTAGGATTACGATCGAACAAACAGAAAAGAAAAGAAAAAGAAAACAGAGAAGAAGAAAGAAGCAAGGAGAAAGAAGAGAAAAAGAAGAAGGGGAAAGATCCGAGCAACGATCCGTAACATCGAGCTTAGATCGCGAGACTAGGTCGTGAACCACTCTAGGTAATCATGTTTTCTCATCTTTGAATCACTATAGACGGATGTGATGGGGGTTATGAACTAGGGTTCTAGAAACGTGAAATTGGGTTGAGTTTTGAATAGTTATGTGATCCAAAACTTGTGTATAGTTGTTTTGGTATGTTTTAAACCTCCCTTGTTGTATGGATCATTATTTTTGCAAAGAACCCAAGTTAGGATTCATAAGAGTGGGATGAGAAAAAATGACTCATTTGGGGTGATTGTTATTGTTTAAATTTGAAAATATGTATAGAGATGGAACTGAGATGTTGTAGTTGTTGAAAACTCATATGATGAGATTAATATGAGTTTAACCTAAACGAGTCAAATGGGTTAATTTGATCAAATTAGTATAAAGATTATCCTAGAAAGATTAAAATCTGAAGGTTGGGTGAAAGGTGATTAGTATGAGAAATCATACAAAATATGATAAATATGTAAAACAAATTCAAGCGGGGCGGATGTGTATAATATGTGAAATATATATATATACATATATGTGCGTGTGTGTGTATATATATATTCATGCAAATGTTTATATAAACATTTCAAACATAAGGTTAAATGGATATTAACATATATTGACCCGTATAGAGTTTAACAGGAAAACGAGATTTTAATCGAGAGGATAATCAAGCAAGATCCTTTGCAGATAGAGGTAAGTTACCTGTTTGATTGAACTTGTAGTTAAGGACTGGGTGAGTCCATACTATAAGTGATTGTATTATACGTGATTGTGGTCATTGTTGTTGCATGATTCACAAGGTGTGTGAACATGTGGTGATCTACGAATGCGTAGATGTTGAATTGGTAATGTGCATGTTTAGATTCACAAGGTGTGTGAACGTATAACTTGCCATTCCAATGTAAAGGATTCACAATGTGTGTGAACATGTGGTGATCTACGAATGCGTAGATGTTGAATTGGTACTGTGCATGTTTAGATTCACAACGTGTGTGAACGTATAACTTGCCATTCCAATGTAAAGGATTCACAAGGTGTGTGAACATGTGGTGATCTACGAATGCGTAGATGTTGAATTGGTAATGTGTATGTGTAGATTCACAAGGTGTGTGAACGTATAACTTGCACTTCCAATGTAAAGGATTCACAAAGTGTGTGAACCAATGGTGGATTTGAACTATGATACACAATTGGTGTTTTGTGTGTTTATATATGTGTTATAGTAAGTTAAAATAATTGTGCATGAATGTGGGATGTATTGAGGTTTTGGTTGAAAACGAACCGTTAGTAAATCGTTTTGTATGTGGTTAAATGTTGTCATCAACATTTATTTGAAACCTCATTAGTGTATCCATATGGTGTTATGGAGTACACGTGGTAAATGATGAGGTAATCTTACTTAGTTCTAACGAACTAATGGTGAATTTTAATGTGGTGCTTACAGGTACACGGGAGTAGGGTGAGTGGTGATGGTGATCGGGAATCGAACATGGAGGCTCGTATGGTGGTTTAATATTTAAATAATCGAACTTGTGTGAAGCTTTTGTGTAATAAATGTTTGGTGGAGTTTGTAAACATACTTAAACTTGTTTTTTTAACAGGCGTTGATAATAGTATGTTTAAAAGTTTGTAAAACACACAAGTTGTTGTTATGTTTGACTGGGACCTAACGTAAGTTATTAAATAATGTTGTAAAATGTCCGGAGGGGACATGTAAGTGACTGGGGTGTCACAAGTTGGTATCAGAGCCAACGGTTTGAGGGATTTGAGTGCGTCATGAACACTTAAACTCAAACCATTGAGCTCTGGATAGATGAGAAGAGCTGTTCGATTCGAAATCCGATCACAAAGCCGAACTCACCAGGTATGATGTATCTGTAAATTGTTATATGATATGGAAATTGTTTTGTTATAAACCAATATTCCTAACTTGTGTGAAACAGTGAACGTAAGGACACGGGTATATGGTGCATATCTTGCTATGCCTGGCCAGCTTAGCAACATATACATGATATGAACGTATCCTTAGGAACATTATTTCACATCAGTATAGGGAGGTATTGGTAGGGTTTTGAGACTGGGTGAATGTGATTGGTTAGAATCACAGATATCTGTAGTATATAAGTCCGTTAAGGACGATTATGTGGTTGGAAGTATGTAGTTTGCATATATGTGGAGTATAAATATGTAAACTAAATATATGTTTAAATTATTTCAGTCGTAGAATGGCAGATGATCATAACCCCAAGGGGTTGGAATATGAGAAAGAACAACTCACCGAACTACAAATGATGGTGAGGGAAGAGGTAGCTAAAGCATTTGAAGCTACCTTACCAATTCGTTTAGAGGGATTACAAGCTTCGTTGAAAGATTTCATAAATGAAGAGTTTGCAACTCTTAAAGATGAAATGGGTGGTGAAAAACCTTCTAAGAAGGTTACTTACAAGGAGTTTGTGGCTTGTAAGCCAACGGAGTTTAAAGGCGAAGTAGATCCACTGTTGAGCCAAAGGTGGATAACTGATATGGAAAGCACGTTTGAAACATGTCATTGTGATCCTTCTGACGAGGTAATGTTTGCTGGAAACCAATTGAAAGAAAGGGCAAAAGATTGGTGGGAACTTCTCCGAAAGGAGAAGGGTCGGGATGGTATAAAAGATTTAACTTGGGGTGCCTTTAAGGAGTTGTTCCTTAAACGATTCTGTCCTCAGGCTGCCATTGATAGAATTACTGAGGAATTTTTACATATGAGGCACAAGGAGGAGGATATAGACACTATTACTGCAGTGTTTTTTGATAAGGCTAAATTTTGTCCTGATCTTCTTAGGACTGAGCGTATGTGGATTAACAGGTACCACAGCATGTTGAATGCTAAGTACCGGGAGTTTCTCATACCATCAAAGTTTGAAACTTTGTCTGAATTGATTGATTGCGCTCGTGAGCGTGAATTGGAGTTAAAAAGACAAGAAGATCGTGGGGAGAAACGAAAAATAGAGGGGGACGTGGGGTCCTCTAAAAAAAGGAAATTTGTTAGTTCACTTAAAAAGTCTAGTTCTTTGAAAGAAGCTAGACATTGTTTAACTTGTGGAAAGAAACATTTTGGGGAGTGCTATTTTAAATCGGTGGTATGTTATAAATGTGGCAAGACGGGGCATCTTGCCTCTCAATGTGCCAGTGCACTGAATTTGTGCTACAATTGTTACAAACCGGGACATCGACGAAGTGAGTGCCCGGAATTGAAAGGGGCAGGTCAAGGAGGTACAAGTGGTGGGTCTTTTAAGGCCCAAGGTAGTGGCAAGAAAGTTGAAATACCCCCACCAAAAGGTAGAGCCTTCAAAATTACGGCGGAAGAGGCCAAGGTCACTTCAGATGTGGTGACAGGTACTTTTCGTGTTAATTCCTTACCTGCTTATATATTGTTTGATTCTGGAGCTAGTCGCTCTTTTATATCTGTGAATTTTGTGAATCATGATTCGTTTGTGCTAGCTAAGCTACCTTGTCCATTAAAGGTAGAGATAGCTGATTCTAAGAGTTTCTTAGTGTATGACATCTATCATAGATGTAAACTCACCATTGATGGTGAGGATTATGAGGTGGATTTGATTCCAATGATCTTGGGAGAATTTGATGTTGTGATTGGGATGGATTGGTTGTCTAAATATGGAGCTAATATTGTATGTAACCGAAAGGTTATTCAATTAATATCTCCGGGTGGTTATGAAGTATGTATTCAGGGAGAGAAACGAGGTGGAACCATATTGTGTTCCTTAGCTAAAGCTATGAATTACATGAACCATGGGGGTCAGTCATTCTTAGCTTATGTTATTGATGTAAGGAATGAGGTAAAGGAACTTAATGATGTCCCAGTAGTCAGGGATTTTCCTGATGTATTTCCGGATGATTTACCGGGACTTCCTTGTGATAGGGAGGTTGAGTTTAAAATTGATCTCATTCCTGGGGCTAAACCCATAGCTAAAGCTCCGTATCGGTTGGCACCATCTGAGTTGAAAGAATTGATGACACAGTTACAAGACCTTTTAGATAAAGGCTTTATCCGTCCAAGTATCTCCCCGTGGGGTGCACCAATTCTTTTTGTTAAAAAGAAAGACGGAAGCCTTAGAATGTGTATTGATTATAGAGAGCTGAATAAAGTGACTGTGAAAAAT
This sequence comes from Mikania micrantha, assembly GCA_009363875.1. NCBI lineage: Eukaryota > Viridiplantae > Streptophyta > Magnoliopsida > Asterales > Asteraceae > Mikania > Mikania micrantha. The sequence goes on along the minus strand of CM018697.1, from coordinate 6,629,161 downwards.
CGATATCCTCTACCTCGAATTGATGATCTCTTTGATCAGTTGCAAGGAGCGTCGTGGTTTTCTAAAATCGATCTTCGCTCGGGTTATCATCAACTCAAGGTTAAAGAGGAAGATATTCCCAAGACCGCTTTCCGTACTCGTTACGGTCATTATGAATTTCTTGTAATGTCGTTTGGGTTGACAAATGCACCGGCTGCGTTCATGGATTTGATGAACCGGGTGTGTCGCCCAATGTTAGATCGATCTGTCATTGTTTTTATCGATGACATTCTTATTTATTCTAAAAATGAGGGTGATCATGCCTGTCATTTGCGTGAAGTCCTTGAAACTTTACGTAAGGAGAAACTATATGCCAAATTTTCTAAATGCGCATTTTGGTTGCGTGAAGTCCAGTTTTTGGGACATGTGGTGTGTGCTGATGGCATACTTGTTGATCCTTCAAAAGTTCAAGCGGTAATGAAATGGAGTTCTCCTAAAACTCCTACTGAAATTAGAAGTTTTCTTGGTCTAGCCGGTTACTATCGGCGGTTTATACAGGATTTTGCAAAAATTGCATCTCCTTTGACTAAATTGACAAGAAAAGATGTGAAATTTGTTTGGGGTGATGATCAAGAAAAAGCTTTCAATGAACTCAAGTTCAAGTTAACTCAGGCACCGGTATTGACACTACCAGATGGACCTGATGATTTCGTGGTGTACTCTGATGCATCTTATCTTGGGCTTGGTTGTGTCCTTATGCAAAAGGGCAAAGTGATTGCCTATGCGTCGAGGCAACTGAAAGTTCATGAAGTCAACTATCCTATTCATGATCTAGAATTAGCAGCGGTGGTGTTTGCCTTAAAAATTTGGAGGCATTACTTGTATGGTGTGAAATGCACAATTTACACTGATCACAAGAGCCTGAAATATTTCTTCACACAGAAGGAATTAAATATGAGGCAAAGACGTTGGATAGAACTACTTAAGGATTATGATTGTGAAATCCTTTATCATCCGGGAAAAGCCAATGTGGTGGCGGATGCCTTGAGTAGGAAAGAAGAACATGAACCCATTCGTGTTACAGCAATGAAGATTGTGATTTCCTCTGATTTGGTGGATCAAATTAAAGAAGCTCAAGTTGAAGCATTAAAAGAAGAAAACTGGAAACGAGACCGAATTAAGGGGCAAGTTCATAATCTGGATGAAGATAGTCGCGGCTTAAAGACAAGATGGGGTAGGGTGTGGATACCTCCTACTTGTTCTTTGAAAACTGATTTAATGGAGGAAGCTCATAAATCAAAATACTCAATTCATCCGGGAGCCACTAAAATGTATCGAGACCTTCGGGTAAATTACTGGTGGCCAGGTATGAAACGAGATATTGTTAAATATGTTGAAAAATGTTTAACTTGTTTACAAGTTAAGGCTGAGCATCAAAAGCCGTATGGCAAATTACAGCCCTTGGAGATTCCTATGTGGAAATGGGAGCACATCACAATGGACCTAATTACTAAACTTCCGAAAACCCGAAAGGGGTATGATGCGATTTGGGTCATTGTGGATCGGTTGACTAAAAGTGCTCATTTTATTCCTATTCGTGAATCATATTCTTCCGAGAAGATGGCCGAAGTGTACGTAAAAGAAATAGTATCGCGTCACGGGATACCAGTGACGATTGTGTCCGATCGAGACACACGATTCACTTCTCATTTCTGGAAGAATTTTCAAACGGAATTGGGCACGAAACTGTTGTTGAGCACGGCGTATCATCCTCAGACTGATGGTCAGAGTGAACGGACCATTCAGACACTGGAGGATATGTTACGAGCGTGTATTATTGATTTTGGAGGTAGTTGGGATGACTATCTACCTCTGGCGGAATTTTCATACAACAACAGTTATCATTCCGGGTTGGGAATGCCTCCGTATGAAATGTTATATGGGAGGCGGTGTCGTACTCCAGTTTGCTGGGGAGAAGTTGGACCGCGAGAGCTTGAAAATAAAGAGATTCTGAAAGTTACAAATCAGCGAATTGATCAAATTCGAGCTCACTTGAAGGCGGCACAAGACCGTCAGAAGTCGTATGCTGATAAACGAAGACGACCAATTGAATTTCAAGTGGGAGACTTTGTGTTGTTAAAGGTTTCCCCTTGGAAGGGTGTGATTCGTTTTCGTAAACGGGGGAAATTAAGTCCGCGTTTCATCGGACCATTTAAAATTATAGCTCGTGTGGGCAATGTTGCTTATCGTTTAGAGTTACCAGAAGAGCTGAAGCTAATTCATAACACTTTTCATGTTTCATACTTACGAAAGTGCTTAGCTGATGAATCCACATACGTTCCATTAGAAGACATTGAGGTGGATGAGAAACTTAATTATATAGAAAAGCCGGTTGAAATTCTTGATCATAAAGTGAAACTGCTTCGTAACAAAACCATTGATCAAGTAAAAGTAAGATGGAAGCATAGGAGAGGGTCAGAGTATACTTGGGAATCGGCGGATGAGATGAAGAAATTCTACCCTTACCTTTTTGCTTAAAGTAGCGGTTTCGAGGACGAAACCTTAAATAAGGAGGGTAGATTTGTAACATCCAAATACATAATAATAATAATAATAATAATAAATATATAAAATATATATGAGTGTGTGTGGTCAACAATTAAAATATAAATATATATATATATAACGTGGATGTATGAAGACCACAAAAAAAAAAAAAGAATATGTATATATGGAGATGTACGTGGATAGCAATCAAACAACAAAATATATATGTGTGTGATATTTTTGGAAGTGAGGCGGCAACAACAAATAAACAACAAATAAAAGGGGGGGGGGGTAGGATTACGATCGAACAAACAGAAAAGAAAAGAAAAAGAAAACAGAGAAGAAGAAAGAAGCAAGGAGAAAGAAGAGAAAAAGAAGAAGGGGAAAGATCCGAGCAACGATCCGTAACATCGAGCTTAGATCGCGAGACTAGGTCGTGAACCACTCTAGGTAATCATGTTTTCTCATCTTTGAATCACTATAGACGGATGTGATGGGGGTTATGAACTAGGGTTCTAGAAACGTGAAATTGGGTTGAGTTTTGAATAGTTATGTGATCCAAAACTTGTGTATAGTTGTTTTGGTATGTTTTAAACCTCCCTTGTTGTATGGATCATTATTTTTGCAAAGAACCCAAGTTAGGATTCATAAGAGTGGGATGAGAAAAAATGACTCATTTGGGGTGATTGTTATTGTTTAAATTTGAAAATATGTATAGAGATGGAACTGAGATGTTGTAGTTGTTGAAAACTCATATGATGAGATTAATATGAGTTTAACCTAAACGAGTCAAATGGGTTAATTTGATCAAATTAGTATAAAGATTATCCTAGAAAGATTAAAATCTGAAGGTTGGGTGAAAGGTGATTAGTATGAGAAATCATACAAAATATGATAAATATGTAAAACAAATTCAAGCGGGGCGGATGTGTATAATATGTGAAATATATATATATACATATATGTGCGTGTGTGTGTATATATATATTCATGCAAATGTTTATATAAACATTTCAAACATAAGGTTAAATGGATATTAACATATATTGACCCGTATAGAGTTTAACAGGAAAACGAGATTTTAATCGAGAGGATAATCAAGCAAGATCCTTTGCAGATAGAGGTAAGTTACCTGTTTGATTGAACTTGTAGTTAAGGACTGGGTGAGTCCATACTATAAGTGATTGTATTATACGTGATTGTGGTCATTGTTGTTGCATGATTCACAAGGTGTGTGAACATGTGGTGATCTACGAATGCGTAGATGTTGAATTGGTAATGTGCATGTTTAGATTCACAAGGTGTGTGAACGTATAACTTGCCATTCCAATGTAAAGGATTCACAATGTGTGTGAACATGTGGTGATCTACGAATGCGTAGATGTTGAATTGGTACTGTGCATGTTTAGATTCACAACGTGTGTGAACGTATAACTTGCCATTCCAATGTAAAGGATTCACAAGGTGTGTGAACATGTGGTGATCTACGAATGCGTAGATGTTGAATTGGTAATGTGTATGTGTAGATTCACAAGGTGTGTGAACGTATAACTTGCACTTCCAATGTAAAGGATTCACAAAGTGTGTGAACCAATGGTGGATTTGAACTATGATACACAATTGGTGTTTTGTGTGTTTATATATGTGTTATAGTAAGTTAAAATAATTGTGCATGAATGTGGGATGTATTGAGGTTTTGGTTGAAAACGAACCGTTAGTAAATCGTTTTGTATGTGGTTAAATGTTGTCATCAACATTTATTTGAAACCTCATTAGTGTATCCATATGGTGTTATGGAGTACACGTGGTAAATGATGAGGTAATCTTACTTAGTTCTAACGAACTAATGGTGAATTTTAATGTGGTGCTTACAGGTACACGGGAGTAGGGTGAGTGGTGATGGTGATCGGGAATCGAACATGGAGGCTCGTATGGTGGTTTAATATTTAAATAATCGAACTTGTGTGAAGCTTTTGTGTAATAAATGTTTGGTGGAGTTTGTAAACATACTTAAACTTGTTTTTTTAACAGGCGTTGATAATAGTATGTTTAAAAGTTTGTAAAACACACAAGTTGTTGTTATGTTTGACTGGGACCTAACGTAAGTTATTAAATAATGTTGTAAAATGTCCGGAGGGGACATGTAAGTGACTGGGGTGTCACAAATTTGTAACCTGTGGTTTATTTATTATTGGAGTTTGCAACCCTCCTTTTTTATTTTTACAACTTGCAACCCTCTTTTTGAAAAACATGTAACATACACCTGTTCAGTTAAAATTAACATAACTTCGTTTTATGAAGGCTAAAATTGTAATTTATTATTTATTATTAAATTAGTAGTCTTATGCATTTTATTGACATTGATTTGTATACTCTTGATTTGCATACATATTAGAAGATCAATTGATTTAACATTTATAGTAATCTAAAAAAGTATATTATAAAAGTAATAAGTCTTTACTTTAAAGAAAAATTACTTTTATATCTTTTAAATTATGTGATTATAAATAATGTTTTTCATAACGTTCGTTATTATTTAAATTATCCTTAAACACATATACATATTCTTTTTAAGACTAATTTGGATCACTAACGATCGCTGAAGTATCATCGTGTAATCACGGTATCATCCGATCATATGAATCACTAAGTCACTAGTTAAGAAGGGAAGTCAAGATGTTGTTGGGCTAAGGCCTTTGTCCCACATAAACATATTACCTATATATATAAAAACCAAAGTCGGTGGCCAGCCGACGTTGATTATTTTTCTATTTTTTTTCCTTTTTCTTTTTTTAGATTTTTATATTAAATATTTTAATTGCATTTTCATTTTAATTAATTCATCATTTTTTAACCTAATCTTTTTATCTTTAACCTTTTTTTTCATATTCTCTCATCTTTTTTCCAACTATTTTTAATAATCTCTTTTTTTTTTTTCACTTTTTTTCACTTTCTAGTTGCAACTGATCTTTAGACTTTAAATCTTCATCATATGATTTCAGAGTTAAAACTCTTTAAATCTCAAAAAAACTTTGTAAATATTACTTTAACTTCCTCAAATTTCTAATTTACCTCTTTTGTTACTTAACTAAAAATAAAATTTTCTTACATCCGTGTGTACTTCTGGAGTGCTTTCCTTTCTAAATAAACCGCTTCAAAATACGACTGTTGATCAAAGCGCTTCAAAAGGTTGCAACGATATTACGACCGCATGCCGCAACAAAGGGGGGCTCAAACTTGAATTAAATCAAAAGTTAGACTTTTGACCCTGAACTTTGAACTCTTATTTTTAAAGTTCCCTCATACTTTACTTACATATTTTTAATATTCACATATTTTATTTGTAATTATTTCACAAACTATTTACCTAATAAAAATATTTAAATAATACTAATAATTAAATAATAATAATAATTAAATATTTCTAAATAGAGAATGATAATAGTAATTGAGAAACGTAACTTTTTTTTGTTTGGTTTTATAAATTAACAATTTGTGTTTTGAGTTCATATTTCTTAGGAGTCTACTATCAAAATCGAATACTCATTAGTCCAATCGAACACATTTATAACAACTACCTTTTAGAATTTAAAGTTTACCTTTGCACTCAATATCAAAACTTTTATGTTTAACTTCTAAACTTTTATGCTCTATCCCTAGACTTCGTAGAGCGTCGATTTGACCCTCCTTAAGTTTGTAGAGTTAAAAGTTTATTTATACACTTAATGTTAAAACTTTTATGATTAACTCTTATAATTTTACGTTCCATTCATAAATTTTGTAAGACGTCACTTAAAAGTCTATCCCTATGTGTTTTTAGTCGATAGTATAAATTTAATTACTAACCGTTATGACGCCGCCGCAACATGCGGCGGGTCAAAATACTAGTATATATACAATTTCAAACAGCTACTATTTATACATATATTTATTTTCTACTCCCTTAAACAAATGTTGCATTGCTTCAACTGGCAAGAACGTGATGTTTATTTCCGTAGGTCGCAGGTTCGAATCCTGCGGCCCTCCTCCTTTTTTTTAACGTATGGCTTCCATTATATATTTGTTTTTGTCTTTATACATTTTTACCACTCTCGGTATGAAAACACTCCACAAATGAGGAACTGCTATTGTAACTGATCTTTACTCTCATGCAACAAACTAACTCTTTAAACTTTAATTTTTTTTTTCCTCACAAAATTAATTAATCTATTGTTGTCGTCTCGCTATTTCAGGTGTCAGAATCGTATTCGGCCCTTGTGTAAACCATCTATTTTATATCAACTTGCGCTTGACGCAGTTGGTTGTGATTTTTCTATATCATATTTACTTCGTTAAATTTTATTGTTTAAGTTTCAAATTTTAACCCTCTCAACTTTTTACAAAATTCGTAAAATTTCATTTTGAACCACTCAAGTTTCTAAAATTTCGAACTTATTACTTTCGTTTCTTGAATATTTCTCTTATGTTTGCGATGTTAACACTTTCACTTTCTCAATTCTTTAAAAACGTTGTAAAATGTTGTTTTAACTGTTTTGCATTTCTAAGGTTTCCATCGTATTCCTTTCATTTGCTATCTAAAAATAATATTTTCTTACGTGATTAGTTTATGCAAGAGTTCATATACATTTCTGTTGATACATATTTTCATATAGTTTTTTTTCAAAAACATGTTAGGTTAGATAATGTACATTATCGTGCTTATTGTATGTATGTTTTTTGTTAGTCTACGTTTCAACGTAACTACTTTTAGAAGATGGATTTAGTCAAATAAATCACGTTTTCGTTTGACATAATAAAACTGAAGTATTCTACATTATAACGCAGCCGCTGCAGCGCGCGGCGGATATCTTTACTAGTTAGAAAATAACAAGCAAAAGTTGATCAAAGAATCTCTTATTTAAGGAAAGTTTGATGATCATGAAGAGATAGAAAGTGAATAATTGAAAAACCAAATCGAGTGAGATACTAGTTTTTTTTTTAACGGCGAATGTCTTAATCGTATGAGCCCACTGTTTTCATGTCATGTCACGAAGGTCTAGTTACTTAGACCTCCCATGAGCCCCCACAGCCGCCACAGGAGGAAACCTCACTAGGAAAACCCATGTCCCCCTCAAACCTCTTTTTCGCTACGGGAGGGTTTCGAACCTGAGATCTCCCATTTGGAAGAATCTCGGGGTACCGCTGTTGGTAATTGAGATACTAGTGATTCAATTATTATCTTTTTGTCATGGGTTTTTATGTTTCACTATGTAAATTAACCAAATAAACCGAACCGAGTATGTATGAATAATGTGTTACATATTTAATAACATTCATCATTATTTTTAAAAATAATATGATTTGCCACTTACTCTTTTATAAATTATATATATGTGTGTACTATATTGACGTCGATTGTCGTAAGTCTATTGTTAGATCATCTTAGAACGAAATCTTGACCGTTTAAAATAGAAGGTTAAAATGGCGTTTTATGAGGGTTATGGTGGTTGTATGGTGGTTTCAGTTGGTTACGGTGCTTGCAGTTTCAGTTGGTTACAGTGGTTGGATGATGGTTTCTAACGGTTTACGGCGGTTTAAACATTACTAGCATGTAACTAATTATAACTTATTTTATTTGCTTTGTGGTTTTTTATTAGGAAACGATTTTTTTTCTTACCATACGAGTTGTACTTTAATTAATTAAATTAATACTATTTTTAATATAAAATTCAATAGTGTCATAAGATTATAACATTAAAGTATCCCGTCATACGTATAAAAGTAGTTTAAAGGGTCATAGACATAAAGTAGTATAAAGGATTGCTAATATTATAGCCCAAGTATAATTGGGTTTAGTTATTGAAAAAAGATTGCATTCACTCACATACATATGTGCGATAACCAAATCATCTATTGATAACGGACGTAACGCAGGTAAAGATATCTAAAAATCAAAACATCAATTATAACTTCGGTTTTACCCTCTAACCAAACTGAGCCATGATCACCAATATTTTAGAATGAAACCATATTTTATCAATTTTTATTTTACCAAAGCGCTTTTAGCCTAGTGGTAGTTTTTAACTTCTCTTATGAGATGTCTTGGATTAGAGTTTGCTCTGGGTTAAGCCAAAAGTTTTTTTAGCTGTGGGTTTCCTCCTGATATGTTTTCTGTTAAAAAAAAAAAAAAGAAAAGTTAAAGATCACAATTTCAGAACAAAAAACATAAACTAACAAAATTAAAAAGGGGGAACTACATGCCCAATTGTTAATTGATGTAACGTCATTTTCCTATTATTATTTATTAATCATTTCCATTACTATTATTTAAATAATGATTTGGTGCAGGAGAATACTCCTTCCCCAAATTCAAACAAAGCTAATTAGAAAACAGGACACATAACCAGACAAGCAATATGACACAAGATGAAGCAAAGATGGATCAAGATCCTTTGATTCGAAGGCAATTTGTTGAAAACTTAAACGAAGATGAAGATGAAGATGGTGATTTAAGAAAACAAGTAATTGATGAAGTGAAAAAGCAGATAGGATTAGCAGGACCATTGATAGCAGTAAGCTTGTTGCAGTACTGTTTGGAAGTTATATCAATCATGTTTGTTGGTCATCTTGGTCAACTTCCTCTCTCCAGTGCTTCCATGGCCACATCTTTTGCTTCATTCACTGGTTTCAGTGTTTTGGTCAGTCATTATATGCTTTTTTTCATATCAAAACTGCATCTTTTGTTCCTTAGTTGACCTTTTGTTTAACTTTGACTTTAATTTTGACTTTTTGTAGCATAGTTGAGTGTATTTTGTGAATATATTAGACAGATCAGGACAGTTTGAATTGAGAAACCAGTCTAGCAGTAGAACTAAATGATCTTCACATTTGAGTGTAACAAACAAACAAACTTACCCAGAATATTCCCGTTTTTCAAGAAGTAGAACTAAATGATCTTAACATTTAAGTGTAACAAACAAACAAACTTATCCAGTATATTCTCATTCTTCAGTAGGGTCTGGGGGAAAGGATGGACACAAGCCTTACCCCTATCCCAATTGGGATAGAGAGGCTGCTCCGAAGGAGTCCCGGCTCACATTTAGGTCTATGGAACTATTTCATGTTTTGGTTTGGAACTAAGCCTGTCTATGGCTGTTTGCCACATGATCCAGATGCAATTTATGCACTTTTTAAACTGATACCAAATTTTACCTGCAAGCATGAACATGATGATCTTGAAGAAGAAACAAACATATGTTAAAATTGCATTATTAATCTAAATTTCTTTTTTGATAGTTAGGAATGGGAAGTGCATTGGAAACGCTATGCGGGCAAGCATACGGAGCGAAACAATACCACATGCTAGGGATTCAAATGCAAAGAGCAATGATCACTCTAACAGCAGTCAGCATCCCTCTTGCAATCATATGGTTTTACACAACCACAATCTTCATATCCCTTGGTCAAGATCAAGAAATATCAACCGGAGCAGGAATGTTTATTCGATGGATGATTCCAAGTTTATTTGCGTACGGTTTACTTCAATGTCTTAACAGATTTCTTCAAACACAAAATCTTGTGGTTCCTATGATGATTACTTCAGGTGTTACAGCTTTGTTACATGTATTTATCTGTTGGGTCCTTGTGTTTAAGTTGGGGCTTGAAATTAAAGGGGCTGCATTGGCTAACACAATATCAAATTGGATAAATGTTGTTTTGTTGGGAGTTTATGTTAAACTGTCTCCTGCTTGTAAGCACACATGGACAGGTTTTTCAAAAGAAGCCATAAATGATCTTCTTAGTTTCCTCAAACTTGCTGTTCCTTCCGCAGTTATGATTTGGTATGCTTGCTTGCTTAGAACTCAGAAAAATACAAGTTTTTTTATAATATAAAATCTTGTATAACCATACAATTTGGAGGTGGTTATATGGGTGGGTTGGGTTGGGTTGGGTTGGGTTGTGGGTCATATGGGTTTAGGTTGAAAAGGTTCTTTTAGCACGGGTAGAAACAGGTCGGGCCAGATTGGGTAGAGTTGTTAACATTTTGAAGATTGTATGCATTAATGAACTTTGGGTGATTTCTACTAGTTTGATTTGTCCCTCTTTTAGCTAAAACTTTTAACTTGATCCATTACAAACAAACAAACTGTAATGAATCAAGTTAATAATTTAGCTAAAAGAGAGACAAATCGGCCCTCTAAAAATAAATATAACATGTATCAACCCTTTCACAAGAAAAGGGTCAAATTGGCCAACTCTGATGCAATTTCAATCAATCATACGCACAAAATCTCACTCGTAGGGCTGTCTGTAGGGTCTAGGAATGATGGGATTCAGTTAGACCTTACGTCTATCCTTTTGGTGGTCCTAAGCGAAATAAAAACTTGAGGCCCTATATTCATTTTATGTTAAAAATATAAACTCTTCTCCTTTATCCGGGCTTGAGACCGGCAATAACAAACTAAAATGTTTTCCTACCAAATAGTCAAATACCAATGTCCAACTAACAAAACAAGCAAGCTGCAAGCATAATTAACAAGACTAAAAAATTAACAAAACAGCCAATAACCTGATAAAACAGAAAAATTAACAAGCTACCAAATACCGAAAAAATATCTAGAAAAAATAACGAAAACTGAACCAATTTACTTAACAATTAATATAAAAAAACCAAATTACCAAACACAAACAATCTCCTTGATGACTGAATATGACAAGAGAACAAGAGAAAATAGAAATAGAAACAACACCTGAGGACCTAAGCTCTGACTCAGAGGTGCTGGTGTTGTGAGGGTCGGCAGAGGCGCCGGAATTCAGAGGACAGCTGAGTAGTAAACTAGTAATCGCTATTTTGATGTTCTAAACAGGTGCGGCCCTACCATTTTGGTGGCCCTAAGCGAAATAAAAACTTGAGGCCTTATATTCATTTTATGTTAAAAATATAAACCCTCCTCCTTTATCCGGGCTTGGGACCGGCAATAACAAACTAAAATGCTTATAGTTTTAGTTTAATTATAATTATGGCGCCTCTGCCGACCCTCACAACTCCAGCGCCTCTGAGTCAGAGCTTAGGACCTCAGGTGAGTTAGAGCTTAGGACCTCAGGTGTTGTTTCTATTTCTATTTTCTCTTGTTCTCTTGTCATATTCAGTCGTCAAGGAGATTGTTTGTGTTTGGTAATTTGGTTTTTTGATATTAATTGTTAAGTAAACTGGTTCAGTTGTCGTTGTTTTTTTCTAGATATTTTTTGGTATTTGGTAGCTTGTTAATTATTCTGTTTTATCATGTTATTGGCTGTTTATTAATGGGATAACTCTACACAAATGTAACAAACTTTTCATACTGTCCCAATTAAGTCACTGGAACTTTTTTCTGTTCCAATTAGGTCATTCAACTTAGTATTGATGTTCTAATCCTATATAAATAACCTGAACAACAGGTTATCGCTAATTTTCTACATATTTAACTTATTTAATATGTTAAGTGATGATATAATCATTTTATAAAGTAAATAATAAATTAAAAATTATTTAAAATCATCCACATTTACGCAATATATTTGAAAAAAATAAGTTTTTCAAATAATATGTGTCAATATTTAACGTTTGAAACTTAACTTTTTTCAAATATCATGTGTAAATGTACATGATTTTAAATAATTTTTAATTTATTATTTAATTTATCAAATAATTATATCATCACTTAACATTTTAAATAAGTTAAATATGTAGAAAATTAACGATAACCTGCTATTCAGGTTATTTATATAGGATTAGAACACCAATATTAAGTTGAGTGACTTAATTGGGACAGAAAAAAGTTCCAGTGACTTAATTGGGACAATATGAAAAGTTGGTTACATTTGTGTAGAGTTATCCCATTATTAATTTTTTAGTCTTGTTAATTAGGCTTGCAGCTTGCTTGTTTTGTTAGTTGGACATTGGTATTTGACTATTTGGTAGGAAGTTTACTGCATTGTTAACTCCGCAGCCTATTTGCTTTCTCGAATACATTTCATTAAAAAAGTTATTCCCGTCCTCTGCTTGGTGCAAACATGGACAACCCCTTCTCAACCTCTTCCAAGCATATTCCTCATCTACCTCTTCCCTCTCGTGTTCTTCAACTCACCGTAGCTCCCTCTTCTTCCAGTTGCCCTCCATCGTAGCTCCCTTCACAGTCGGCACCACCACCGCCGCAGCCCTCCACAGCGGCGCCCTACACCGGTGCCGATTGTTGCGCCGGTCGCACAGTGCAGATCAGTTTAAACTTTAAAGCTCGTATGGGCTTGGTCACCTTTTAGATAGGCCCTGGTAAATGGTAACACAATGTCACAATCCGCTCCGCCTGGTCCAAAGGCCCAAACCTATGTAGAAATGAATTGGCTCAAACATTATCTTCTCATGGCCGGCACAATGGGCCAAACAACCCAAACAAGAGATTAGAACCTTCAAAAATATAAGACCTTTTTTTTAATGTATATAATTTTTTTGTATGTAAAAGGACAAAAAAAATGTCAAACAAATATAGTACTTTTACCCTATTATAATATATATTTATTTATGATTATTACTATTGGTACACCGGTGTACAAATAACATATTTTTTTGTATTTTTTAAAATTAAAAAATATATAAAAAACATGTATATGTTAAAGTTGTATGAGTATGATGTGATTGATTTAACTTAAATATGATGTATAAAAGATGAAGGTGATATATGAATATTAAGACCCTTATTTATACATTTGACAACATGGGATGACCTAGTTTTTTTTCTTTTTCTTTTTTTTTTCTCTCTTTTTACTTTTTGTCACTACCTCCGAAAGTTTATGAAATTAATTCAATTTTTCTTCACTTCTTAATTTTTCTTCATTCATTTTATTTTTACTTTCATTTATTACACTCTAGTCATTTTCTTTTTTTTCTTTAACTTTTTTTTTTTGATAATTTTCTTTTAGTCCTTGATGTTTCTTACTTTATTTTGACGTTATCTGAAAGAGGTTGACAATAAATTCTTTCAAAATTGACTATTTGTCCCTCTGTTAGAGTGTTTTTTTTTATATCTGAGTTGATATATTGTATTTTTGTTTATAAGTTTTTTTATTAATATATGTTTAATTTTGTTTTTTTCCTTCTATATAAACTGATTCATTTTGTGCTTATCTCTAATAAACACATGTTTACGATGACTATATCTTAGAGTTTTACATAGAAGTAACAACTAATATGTGTGTACAATGATTGTAATTTATTAAAACGTAATCTTAAAAAGAAAACCCTTAAGCCCTATTTGGGTCACGTATTTATTTTCAAGATTTTCAAATTGAAGGTCCAGTTACCTCTAACATTGAGTTTTCATGTGATACAATCCCCTATGTATATACGAGGGTTCAAAAGAAAATTCCTTATTTGGAGTGAATTAAAAAACTCATACTAACTTATTAATTTTTAAAAAAATATTCATAATTTTTTACTATTTTGAAATGTTATAAACAAAAAAAAAAATACGTAAATCACGAAGTTACGTATGTGTAACATATAAAGTTACATATATATATAAAGTTATATGTAGCGTACAAATTATATATATGTAATAAATGAGTTAGATATATGTAATAACAAGAGTTACATATATATATATAAAGAAGAAAATTGAAAGGAAAGAAGAAACATGTTTGTGTTTCCGAGTTTTATTTTCCAAAGGAAGATAGAGGAAAATTACAAATATTGTGTTCCTGAGTTTCATTTAAGGATGAAAGGGGAGGGAAATGGAAGAAAATAATTCCCTTCTTTTTTCTTTTCATTTCCTTTCGTTTCTTTTCCTTCCTTTTCTTTTCTTTTCTTTTCTCTTCTCTTCTATAATAAACTAGGGAATTGAGTATTAAAATAAAATTGATTGATAATGATTGTTATTAGTTCCTAAATTTTATCCAAAACTGAAGATTTTATGTGAAACCCTTCCCTGTATATGTGCGCGTGTGTGTGTTTGTGTTTTGATATACGTGATCATATCTGTGGTTTAATATTCGGAATCAAGGTAGAGTTCCCACGGTAACATGCAGGAGAACCCACTAGTTAAGTAACAATTGAATTGAATTTATCTAAATCTCAACCAAAAACTAAGCCGCATGTTTTATCAACTTGTTGGTTTGATCGGTCGAATCAAATTTAAAAACATAATTATATAATTTATAAATTCAAAAAAATAATTCAAAAATGCACTATCAAATTAAATAAACTATTTTAAAAACGATTTCTAAACGAACATAATAAAATTAATGAATATATAAAATTAAGTGGAACTCCTAGTTATTAATATTTGTAAGTTTCTTGGAAAAGCACTTATATGCAAATGTGTTTATATATTTTAGTAGCTTATTATCTCGTATATTACGCTAATTGAATATGAAATATTAAATAGCTAATAAAGAAAAATTTAGAATTATAAAACTATATTTTTGAAATAAAATGATTAATATACATATTAATAAGTACTTTAACTGATAAAGCAATACTTAAAAACTTTAATAAATAAAGTGATGATACAAGGTATTCTTGATTTATAACAATTGATATCTAACTAATTAACATTAAAAACTATAATTTGTGTTATGTTAAAACGAATTTTTGTAAATTATTAAAATAAGGTATAATTTCCATAATTGTTAAATTTAAATAAGCAAGTTTGAGAATAACATAACCAAAAATGACCAAAAATGTAATTTCCCTAACAATTTTATAACTTTGGCTTAAAGAAATCAATAAACATTTTATTTATCAATATCACATTGTTTAAAAACTCGCGTAAATTTATTTTATTTTTTAACAAAAATCATTTTTTAAAAATGGTGTTTCTCGATTCAATCTACTAATCTAGGTTCCCTTTCCTTGTATATTCTCAACACACGCTCTTCCCCTAAAACGACTTTATCCATCGACTCAACAGATTTTGATACAACTATAAATCAGCTCTAATTGAAGATCGGGTCGTTTTGCTTCAAGTTTGCATCGGTTTTTCGTCAAGTTTGCACTAATTTTGTTCGAGGTTGCATCAAACAGAAATTAGTTTTAGAGGTTCGAAAAACATTCTCAAAGCCCCCCAGCTCGATCATCGTCACCAGCCAGACAACCTGATCGCCAACGACTTTAACCGGCCAGTTATTTTAACCACGGACCAATGTTGCTAGCCAAACCGCTGAAGTCTCTGGATCTATGGCCTGATCGGTCCAGTCCATAAACGGTAATTAATGATTTAATGTTAACATAGGATGTGGCATGTCACAAAATAAATACGGGGAAATACTAATCTTTATCTTGATTTCTTTCTAATTAATGATTTAATGTTAACATAGGATGTGGTATGTCACAAAATAAATACGGGGAAATACTAATCTTTATCTTGATTTCTTTCTATAATTTAATAAAAATAAAAATATTATTATAATTAAAAAGAAATAATTAATTCAGATAATTATATGCCTGCTATTATAGCCCAGGGACTCCTTTTCATTGCAATAAAACTCAAAAAAACAGGGATTCACAAAAAAATGCCAGGTTAATCTCAAATTTTAAAATAAAACTCCAGGCGCATCCAGCACCATATCAGTGAATATTATTTCAAATTTTTTTTTTCGCAATTATCAGAGATGGTAAGAATTAATGATACTTGTGAATAAACATTTACGAAGCAGATTCCTTTGCAATCTTCTCAGCCTTTGCGATAACCTCATCGATTCCTCCAACCATGTAAAACGATTGCTCCGGTAAGTCATCATACTTCCCATCCAAAACTCCCTACATAATTAAAAACACAACGATTTGACTCGATTAGCAAAAAAAATAATAAAAATAATAATAAAATTAAGCGTGTTTTAGCATAGAAGTTCGAATTTTTAGATTTGCAGGTTTGGGCTTAGTCTACACCGTTTAGGCCTTTAGGGTCAAACCCACAAACCCATTTAGCCAGACAATTCATAAGAACAAATTCACGAGTAGGTTGACCTGATATTTAAATGAATTCTACACGTCATTACTTAAACTCGTTTGATTTTATTTTGGAATTTAAAACATAAAACGATATAAAAATAGGTTTTATAGTATAAATGCATGTAAATACATTTTTTGTTGTAAAATAGAATCATTAAGATTATTAATATAATAAAACAAAATATAATAAAATTATAGGTTAAAAAGATCATGGTCCATTTCAACCCTAGAAAATTCATTTTATGTTCTAATTAACGTGTCAAGTGATTTTTCATGTCCATGTTAAATTGTTAGATAGTGTCTGATTGACCTGCCAACACACACTCGAACCATTAATTAAGACCCCTATTTTGGCACCAATAAAGCATTTATAAATCTGGGAGAAAAGATTACCTGGAAACTACCAATGCTCTCTTTGAGTTCCACATATTTACCAGGAGCACCAGTGAAAACCTCAGCAACATGGAATGGCTGACTCAAAAACCTTTGAATTTTACGGGCACGTGCAACAGTCAACTTGTCATCTTCACTTAGCTCGTCCATTCCAAGAATGGCGATAATATCTTGCAGATTCTTATAATTCTGAAGAACTTTTTGTACACCACGAGCTGTATTGTAATGGTCTTCTCCCAAAATGTGTGGTGAAAGCATACGAGAAGTAGAGTCAAGAGGGTCCACAGCTGGGTAAATACCAAGTTCAGATATCTGCGCATATAGAAAAAATGAGCTAAACATGGGTTGTGATATATCTCAAAAGAACTGAAAAATTAGTAAAAGATAAACATGTCAAAAGATAGCACAGGACAAGCAGGTTAACCTGACTCAACACGTGATCACCCGTGTCAAAGCAACTAAGTTTCAATCAAAACCTGTTAGCCAGCAAGCTCATCTAGCCAATCTACGCACAGCCAACAGAATCAAATGGAAAAAATAGATTACCTGTCTTGAAAGCACAGTAGTGGCATCCAAGTGAGCAAAAGTTGTGGCGGGAGCAGGGTCTGTCAAATCATCAGCAGGCACATAAATAGCTTGAACGGATGTAATTGAGCCTTTTTTAGTTGTGGTGATACGTTCTTGAAGGCCTCCAAGATCAGTAGCCAAGGTTGGTTGGTAACCAACAGCAGACGGAATACGACCAAGTAAAGCAGACACCTCAGAGTTAGCCTGCAAATTATAATTACAAATAGTGCTTAATCTCACGATCATTAAGAACTAAACTTGTGAAGTGAAGTAAATTTAAGGATAAGTGAAGCTTACCTGGGTGAAACGGAAAATGTTGTCAATGAAAAGCAGCACATCTTGTCCTTCAGCATCTCTGAAGTGTTCAGCCACAGTCAACCCAGTAAGCCCAACACGAGCACGGGCACCTGGGGGTTCATTCATTTGACCGTATACAAGAGCACATTTGCTCTCACTCTACAAACATAAATATATATATATATATATATATATATATATATATATCAGTATGCAGTGGAATTCGGAGGGTTAAAAGTCAAAATCTCTAAATTAGAATAGTAAACGCTCTAATGAACAAACCTGCTTATCACCTAGCTTAATAACACCACTCTCCATCATTTCCCTATACAAATCATTACCCTCTCGAGTCCGTTCACCAACACCCGCAAAGACAGAGAACCCACCTGTGGGGAAAAAATATTCATATACATGTTATGTAAAATCAAATCAAAATATTAAAATTTTAACACTGCATCTACCAACCATGAGCTTTTGCAACGTTGTTGATAAGTTCCATAATAAGCACAGTTTTTCCTACACCAGCACCACCAAACAAACCAATCTTTCCACCCCTTTGATATGGAGCTAGAAGATCAACAACCTATAAAACCAAACCTACTCATCAATCATCATGTTTTTGTTATACTAAGGAGAAGATATATTAAAAAAATGCACTTGAATGATGAGATTACCTTAATTCCGGTGACAAGAATCTGCTGTTCTGTTGCTTGCTCAACAAAAGCTGGAGCTTCTCTATGAATTGGCAAATAATGATCAGTTTCTGTTGAAAAAAAAAACCAAAATGGTGAGATAAAAATCCCAAGATAACAAAAAAGACAACGAAACACTTACTAATTTCGCCTCTATGGTCAATAGGCTCTCCAATAACATTAATGATGCGGCCAAGGGTTGCCCTACCAACAGGTACCTATCAAAAATAAAATCAAAAGTGGACCTTTATAAAGTACAGTTGAACCTAGTTCACCATGTTTTCAGCACTGCATTTATAAACCAAATAAACAGTATCTTGAGCCAAATGAATGATCATACGGGCATAATCAAATTTATATAAACCTTCTTAATTGTAAATTCTTTATACAAACTTGTGGAAAAACTGGAAAGAAATAAGATAAGCAGTGTCAATCCTATACTTTTATAGCCACAATTAAGCAAATGCAAGGCCAAGCTTCTTGACAAACAAATTTCATTATGCAACAACCATGCGGAAATAAATCAAATCAAAATCAAAACAACACAATGTTATTACCATTAGATAATCAGAATACAAATAACCCAATCATTGCATAAAACCAATAGAAGAGAGGAGTAAAACTTTAACCCCAAAAGCAAAAAATGGCTACAGTTCAGCACATTGACTTAAGCGTAAATATCAGGAGAAACACAACTCAAATCTCAAAATAAAATCTTCAACAATCTTAACTATAAATCAACATACTACGATGAAAATAAATAAATAAATAAATAAAACTAGATCTAACACAATTGATCAAATTCATTTGTCTTGCTTAGATGATCCATTTCTTGGGATAGGAGAGAAACTTACAGTGATCGGAGAACCAGTGTTGAGAACTCGTTGACCACGCACAAGCCCTTCAGTACCATCCATAGCAATCGTCCTAACCATATTCTCCCCCAGATGTTGCGCCACTTCCAAAACTAGCCTAATCGAATTATCCAATACCTCCAGCGCCGTAAGGATCGGCGGCAAGCCCTCGCTAAATCTCACATCAACAACCGCCCCAATAACTTGGCACACCTGTCCAATCGCACCGGCGCCGGTGAACTCGTCGGTGATCTTTCCGGCGCCAGATCCTTCAACGGATGTTGCCGGAGCTGGTTTGGATTGACTGGAGGCGGCAGAAGTAGAGTACTTGACTACACGGTTCAGGAAGTGGCCAATGGAAGGGTGAGATTGTGATATTGCGCGTGCGGCTCTAGTTGGGTGAGTGAAAGGAGATCTGGACGGTGATCGATGGAGGGAGGAACGGAGGAGGGAGGCGGCGAGCCTCCGGGAAGCCATGGCAGAGAAAATATAGAGAGAGAATGAGAAAATACTAGGGTTTGACGACGATGACAACAGAGTCCTCTCGGAGAGACAATGAGTTGATCACTTTCTTTTTTGTGATTTTTATTTATTACAGCGTGATGCGTAAGGATTTATTATTTTTTTTAGAAAAAATTGTCAAATTTTATTTTTTTTTTCAATTAAATCATCCAAACTTTATATTATTTTAATTATATAACTTAAGTTTGATTATGTTCTAATCTTAAATAGAAAACCTAGATAACAGATAAAATCAAATCTTATAATCTAGAAAACATAATCAAAAGGATCCCAGACATCGAAAACTCTTCTCATACCTAATGCCATATTCATCATCTTCACTAAGAGCACCACCTTCTTCTTCTTCACGGAGAGCCACCTTCCTCTTTTTCATCATAAACACACCAAAGCAGCCACCTGAAATGCACCTAGACAGCTACCTTAAACGAGCTGCCAGAAACACGCGACCGCCGGTAAATACGGTTTTTCTTCATCTTCAATCGTAAACACAGTCGCCAGAAAAACGCAACCGTCGGAAACACAACCATCTGGATTAATTGACCTTGCTTGTTAGTGTTTACCTGAGAAAGAAATAAGAAAGAGAATGAAACAAGAGATTTGGGGTCGCAAGAAAGAAAGAAAGCATTAGTGGAGAAGCAAGAGCAAGAAAGAGACGAAGACCGAAAAACGAAAAAAAAGAAGAAGAAGAAGAAGACTATGACTATGGAATAAGTTATTTTGAAAAAAAAACCAATCAAGAAATTGGCATCGAGTTTTTTGTTATTGATTGAGTAAGGAAGAAAGTAGGTGGCTGTTTTGATTAAAAAAGGAAAATTAAAGCAAGTTTTTGGCTAGATTTACAAAGAAAATGACTGATGTGGCTTGAAAATTGTTGTGGATGTTGAAAACGAGAAGCATGTGAATTAATTAAAAAATCAGGCAAAGCAAGTAAACAACAAGCATGACAATTAATTTAAGGTTCGAGAGCAAGAACAACAAAAAATTGTTTAAGCAAGCAAGAGCAACTAACAAGCAAGAGGAAGATGATTCGAAACAAGCAATTATGAATGAGCAAGGGTTGGAAGGAATTACGTCTGTGTTGCATTGTTTTTTTATTATTTTATTAAAAAATTTAGTCAGCGTTTTTTTTATAAAAATGACCTAATAATATTATAAAACTATAAAAAAAATTGCATACGGTTTTTAAATGTTTTTCCAACTCAAGAGGGATTTCATTTTATACATCCCATATATACACACACACACACAAATATATATATAGTTTTAAAATAAAATTTTAATAAAGTTTAGCGAGATCATTTGAACAAAATTAAATTCCTTCGTGTGATCATGTCATTTCAATACGTTAATATCTAAAAATCCACTAATAATCATATGCCCGTAAAGAAAGGGAATAATATGCCGGTATTATACATATACGTTGATGTTTATATTTTACCAACGACTGGATTAATTTATACTGTTCAAAATGAAAATCTATCTAAGTTGCTTTAAATATAGAGCTAAGTGGTATTGTAGGTGGTTGTAGTTGGAAAAAACAATGAAGTTAAGCATGAACTTGACAATACGAGTGGTCTCATCAAGGTAAGCTTCTCACTGGTCACTTTATTTTTAATAAAAAATATGAAGTAAAGTTTTCATCATGAAGTAACGAAATCTTATATAAAGCTAATAGTCTAAAATCATACGATCAAAGAAGGTCGGTCGCTTTACATTCTTCATTTGGTAGTGATAATAACTACAAAAAGGTAACAATTCTAAAAAGCTCGAATGACCTTCAACAAAAGAGTGCCTATACTCGAAAACCGACACGATGATAATAGCTAAGAGGGTGTAACAATTATTTTTTGGTGTGATTACATGTGGAGAAATACATAGGTCGAATGGGTTGGGAAACATGGAAACATTAATTACGTATAGGTTATGACTTTAATTCATTAAACAATAATATTATATTTTAAACTTTTATTTTTAAAAAGTGGTTTTTAAACGTTTTGTTTGAAAAACTTTATTCTACGTCTCCAATAAGTCCTATCACTAATCATGTCCTGTGAGAGGTGTAATGCTAACAAATCCTGACGAATATGCTTGTGACACCCGGCAATTTCAGGTAAATTGCTACTCTTACATTCCTTACATTTCACATTCATACTTGTTGCATTTCATTTAATTATGTTTAATTGGATGAGTTGAACACACACAACTACGAAACGATAGTTCGAAGAACTATCGAATCGTACATTGCACATTGGTTTTGGAAACCAAGTGTGGCAAACACAACACTAACACAAAACAATAATTAGGGGAATTATTGAATTGTGCATTTGACGTTGATTATGATTAATCAAGCGTGCAAATATTTTGTAAAACACAAACACAAACGATCACCGATAATTCGAGGAATTATCAAAACACACACGAGTCTCACGAACGTTGGTGAACAAACGATTTAATGACAATCGAGTCACAGATGACCGAACATTAGTAATCAAGGTCAATCGATGCTAAACGATGAGTTATAAGCGTGAAATTATCGAAAAACGGATCGAAACGAGGGAATTGGGCCTATTGGGCTTGCTTGTGGTTCCAGGCGGTACGCCTGAGCCCAACAGGCTGACCTAGGCGATGCGCGCGAGAAGAAAAAGGCGCAACCAGAGAGAATCCACCCGCACGCTACGCGCGAGACCAATACCCTTCGCCAGGCGATACGCCTGACAGACCCAGATACCAAAACTCGATTTACACTCAACCTATCTCATTTTTCATCATTTCTAACCTCTTTCTTCGGCCATAGAACCCCATTCTCGAGCAAATACAGCTGTATCATCATTATTCCACCAAGAAAACTCCATTTGTGAAGCTTTGAAGCTTGGGGAAGCCATAGTAGCTTGGAAGAGAAGCTTGGAACTCATCATCATCAACACACCACCACTTGAAGCCACTAAGAGCTTGTTCCCAGCCACATTTGGAGCTGCCAAATCCTAGATCCAACATCATCTCAGTGTTTTAGAACATCTTATGTAGTTTTACTTGCTTATTAATAGTTAGATCGTACATGCAATGGGTAAAAACCCACATGCATGAAGATCCGCTCACATGCAACTCCGATCCGCTCACATGCACGAAATTTTAATGGGTCTAGAATGTTTATTGATATATGTTGAAGTAGATTGATGATAGAAATCATCTTGAATTGGGTTTTGTCGATTTGATGATGATTTTGTAAGACTTGCTATTTATGGAAACTTTTGAAAATCAAAAGAGGGCTTTTGATGTTTTTCAATGATTTGATGAACTTTGATCTTTGAAATATGTTTAGAAATGATTTCTAACATATTTGGAAACCTTGATTTGTGAAAACGAGCTTTTAAACAAATACTTACTATTTTAGGAAACTTTATTTGGGTAAAACGGCATAAATGGTGATTTATGCGCAAGCGACATGTTTTAAGAGTTTAAACGTGTTTTTACAATCATATTAGGAGTTATTAACTTGACGAAATGGGATTTCATAACCACACTTTCCTAAATTGGAAACTTTCTAAAAATGGTAACTTATGTGATTAGAGTCATAGGATGCATCTTGGTGTCTTATGTGCATTAAGGCACATAAACACAACAATCGTGTCACCAACGATTCGTCGAGTCGACACAAGTCAACACACACACACACTCGGTTGAGCACACCGACACTTGGAGTTGTATGGGATACAACGTACCACAAAAACACATACTCACACCTATATGGTTATAGGTGCATACTAGCAGGTGCTAGCTCTCGCAGACGCGAACACACTCACAACCGGAACTACTCTATCAGGTGAGTTCACGGCCCCTTTTTACTTTTCTACCTTTGGGGGAGAAAACATTGCATGCTAAACTGTTTTACAAACAACAACTCATTTCATTTACGTATGGACATGCTTTATCATATATGTATATGTGTGGACCACATCACAACTAAAAGACCTCGCGATACTCCATGGACCGTTAGTAGCGCGTAGCGCCTAGCGTGGTAATCTTGAATAGTACTATTTGGGCTTGACAAGCCCCACCCATCGCGCCTGGGAGGCCAACCCGACTGTAGGTCGGAATGGGTGCAATATTGACCAACACTTTGCCATTGTCTTGTGATGGACATGGCGGGAGGCACAACTGTCAGCTTCGGTACGACCCCGCATATAATATAACTGTATTGACTAGCTATCAATCTGTGACACCCCGTAATTTCCAGGTCAGCAACCTATTTATTTAAATGTTTATTTAAATGCTTATTGTACACGTGGCACTAGAATTAGATTGATTTAGTGTGACACGTGGCACGACAGTACGAGCACTGACACATGACTTGATAATTCGTGGAATTATCGACAAACAGCACACACGTGTCAAAACACACGAACGTTGGTGAACGTCTAGCACATTGTGTAGCACAACACTCGAAACCTCACGAAACACTCACACTTTGAACTTGGAAGTTCAAATAAGGCCAAACGAAAGTTCGTAAACGTGAAAACGGCAACGAACGGATCAAACCAATGAAAATGGGCCTATTGGGCTCATCGGGGGATCTGTCGCGCTACGCGACGGTCCACAAGGACACTGTCGCGATACGCGACAGGTGGGCGGGGGAAATTTGAACACCGAATTACATCGCGCTACGCGAGACTCACCTTATATGTTGTCGCGCTACGCGACAAGACCCAGTTCGCAGAAATCTTTATAAATCCAAGAAAAATCATTTCTTGGCCACCCTACACACTCTCTCCGAAATCTAGCCATCATATCTTGGCCATATCCCTTCCAAAACCTCTGCTACACTCAAGATTCATCCTTGGAAGCCATTGTTGAAGAGATTGAAGCTCTTGGAAGCTTGAACACCATTGAAGGGAGACCTCTAGAACACCATCCACCACCACCATCGTCTTGTTCTTGTCGAAGCCCACGAGCCAGGAGGTCAAGGAGGCTGTTCATCATCATCTCAGGACTTCTTGAATCTTGAAAGGTAGTCTTGACATCCCTTGTGGCTTAAAACCACCATTACACACACATGCAAGGCTTTATACTCACATGCAAGCACCTAGGATGCACATGCACGAAATTATTTTCTGGGTTTGATGATTTCACTATGTTTCTTGATGATCTAAGAAGATTAGATGATGTTTGGTGATGATCCATGATGATGGGTATAGGTCTTGTGGCTTAAAATGATGATTTATGGTGATATTGATGCATGCATGTATGATCTAAGGTGTTGTAGATGATCTTGTTGATGTTGGGATAATTATTGATAATGCACAAGTGATGTTGCATGGTTAGATTGTGGCTTATATGCTTGAAACATGATTTGTTATGAAACTTTCTATTTATAGTAACTTTTTAGTTACAAGATGGTGATTTGATGAAGGTGATGAGCATGCATGTATGTAGAATTGCTCTTAGGATGCTAGAATGATGATTTGAATACTTGTAATGTGATCTTGATAATGTTTATGGTCATTTCTAGCGATATTACTATATTTAGTAACTTTTGTAGATGAAATATTGCTAAGTGATGGATTAGGTTATGTTGACATGTTTAAATGATGTTAGATGGATTATTTTGATGATTTGTAACATGAAAATAGGTTTAGAAATGTCAAATGGTCATTTTTATGCAAAAACCACAAAGTTACTATTTATAGTAACTTTATTTTTACAAAAACCGATTTGTCAACATGTTATATTATTTGAGCATGCTAAACGACTTATTATGTTATAATATGTGGATTAGATGCTAAGTTAGATGGTTTCCAATAACACGTATGCTAAAAATGGAAACTTTCCATTTTAGGAAACTTTTATGTGTTAACATGCTATAAACGATCTATGTGACTTCGTATGATGAAGTGTTATGTGTTAACATGAGCACATAGGACAAATGAGCATGCTAGAACTATGAAATCGATATGCTTTGTGAACTTTCCAAAAATGGAAACTTACTATAAATAGTAAGTTGCCCATAGACGCGACTTGCGCGTTTTGCACACGACGAGCACTTACACGTTGCTACACGATTCACAACCATCACACGGTTCACCAACGGGTCGTTGACTTGACACGGTCAAACACGGTCAACTTTGGTCAAACACGGTCAAACATGGTCAAACACGGTCAATGTGGACCAACACGAGCAAACACGGTCAATGTGGATCGACACGGACAAACATGAACAACCGAGGGTTGTTGGGCACAAACACGAGCACTAACACGAACACTAGCACGGTCACTTACACAAACTCACGAACGATGTACGATATAGGTTGCCGGTGACCGACGTGCTACTTGACGATTCAGGAGCTTACGCTTACATACATTCATATCACTAAGGTGAGTTTACGGCCCCTCTTTACTCTTTTTCAAACGCTTTTAAATAGGGGGAGAATACTAGTTGCATCGAGTCAAACATTATTGCTATTACAAACATTTTTGTGTATGCTGGTTTATTGGACAAACATTAAGTGTTGAACTCGTGACAAGCCCTCACAAAGTCTTACCGTTAATGTACGAACAACGTGGTAGATTTGGATGGATCCATTAGGGAATGACTAACCCCACGGGGCACTATGTTGACTGGATGTCATAACCCGTGCAAATTCTGACCTACTTGCTATGTATACGAGGCATAGCGGAGGCAAGGACAAACAAGTCTAGTTCGGTAGTGACGCACTGACACTTTGGGCCTAGGGCTCGGTACTAACATTGATAAACAGCATGACACACTTTTATTACTATATGTATATCAAAACCTGTGAACTCACCAACCATCGTGTTGACACTTTTTCTAACTGGTATTCTCAGGTAACTAGCTGCGCATGGAACAGGATGCACGTTAAGGGATGAGCTTTAGGAACCGCATGCATTCTGTTGTTTCTTTTGAAAACAATTTAGTTCTTAATGTTCTAAACAATGTTGTATTTAACTATTTACATTTCCGCTGCATGCTTTCAAACATATTTATTTCCGCTGCTATGATAACTTTTATTCCGCTGCAAACTATTTTGTTATGTGTGTGTGTCAAACATGGGATTTGTAAACGCATATAGTGGTGTTCTATATGACCTTGAGCTGTGATTCTGGCCACGTCACACCCACGTGGACTGACACCACGAGTGGGAAATTGTGTCACACCCCCAATTTTCAACTAACGGAATCATACCGTTGGGACGTGACAAACCAGGATCTCAGATCATTAGACATAACGAAGACCTCTATATGAATTTCAAAACATATGTTGGTCTAAAACTGTAACATCAAAGTTTCAATGTTTGCGGAAGCGTTTTAAAACCAATAACAATACGTAACGGTTTGAAAATGTAAAGTACAAATCCAATAACATTCAATGTCTTAATTGATCAAAACTAAAACACTTGAACTGAAATGCATGCATGAGACTCAACATCCTAGTCCCTGCTTGTCCTTGCTTGTGTCTTAGTGTCCTGAGAAAACATGTAAATCAAGTCAACACAATGGTTGGTGCATACACAGGTTTAAGCATTCACAAATGTTGAAACCACAGTTTGAATATAAAGTTTGCAGATAACATAATCACACATGCATAGTCATGATAGCTAGTCATTTTACTATTTACATAAGTGGTCGACACCGAAGCTGACGAGTTGCCATGCTATAGCATGTTTTTGCCTTAACCCTATTGTCTAGCACGAACAATAGTAATGTGTGTGTGTTTGGTCAGTCAAACACTTGCGTAGATCCCATCTACCAAGTGAGGTTTGTCAAACCCAATAGATCTATCTTCAACTACCACGCTTTGCGCTACGGCAAATTAAACGGTTCGATATGGAAGGCTTTGTAATGCTATGTTTGCACTTAATGTAAACAGCTAACTCATGCAAGTGATATGTATCTAAAAGCGTTTGTTGCACATGTTTTCTCCCCCAAAACAATTAAAATAAGAAAGGGGCCGTGTACGCACCTTAGATAGCAACAGAATGATCACGTGTTTGTAAATTCGCGTAGATAATCTTCTACGTATGATCTGTGTAATTTACGATAACGTTTCGTTATTTGAAATGTTACATCACGTTTGTAATCGCATACGTGTCAACATACGTACGTTAGTATGTTCAGAATGTACATACAAAAGTGTATGTGAATTTGTGTTCATTTGTTTAAATCGTATAAACATACACGATCATGTTTATAAACACGTAACTATACGCGATCGTGATTTTTGGTCAAAATATAAATTTTATTGTTTTATTTTATTCAGGATTCTATTCCGGTTCCAACGCAACTTGAACGGACTAAAACGGAGTTGAAATGAACAAGTTACGAGTAAAACACCAAAAATGTCATTTTTGTGCAAAACCGGTGAGGCATGGTCTCGAACCCATGACCTCCCGAACAACATACCCACGCCCAACCATCTCAGCTAGCTAGTGTTTCACAACAGAGAATCCCAATCAATTCTGTTAACATTTAATTCCCGGCTTCCCCATCGTTAACCTTAACCGAACCATTTGGGTTCCAAATTGACCCGCGAATCGACCAGGATTGATCTTAGAACCATGGGGGTTTTGTTCTAGTGATCCAAACGAGTTCAAGTATAGATTTAATTCCATAATTTCAACACAATCGTACCGTTTTTGTTATCATTCCCGAATTCGAACCATCGTTCTAATCCCCAATCCAAATCCTTTAAATTAGTTAATTTGAAATCACGAATTCATAGGGTTTTCATAAAACAAAGAATTTCGAATCTATCAGTGCAATTTAATTCGAATATCATAACCCATTAGATAAAGAACCCTAAAACGTTTTTGTTTCAACCTCACGCAATCGGTTATCAACCAATTCCATGTTCTTTGCTCCAATTAGCATAGGGTTTTCCTTAATCGGATCCTTACAAAGCTATCTATGTGATTTGATTTGATATTTGAACTCATTTGCCAAGAAACCCCCAAATTGATTTATATGATGAACCCTAGAACATGAAATCCATCAATTCGTTGTTAATTGCTAAAATTAACATGGGGATTTCGTTAAACATGATATTCCGAAACTGTTGATGTAACTTAATTTAGTTATGTAACTCGTTTAGGTAAAATCCCCCAATTCGGTTCATAGGATGAACCCTAAGATCGAATCTTCATCAAATCGATGTTTTTACACAGAATTATGTTAGGGCTTTGCTTATTCGGATTGTTTAGGTTGTGTAGATGTAAAATTTTACCTGATTTGACACCCAAATGAAGGAGATCGACTTTACACCTTGAGTTCGGCTTCTCCCGATCAAATTCTTCAATCCCAAGTCTCTGGAATCGAATTGTTGTGTGTAACAAGTACTAAAGTTGCCGATTATGAGTTTAGAAGCTTCAATTTTTCGGGTTTTGATCAATTTATAAGGATTTGGTTATTAATGGTTACGGTTTCAACCTAATGGGGTGTTAATAGCTTTAATTCTACAATTATGGTGTTATTAATTATTGAAAACCGTTTATTATCATCATTAGGTGTTTTATGAGTGATTAATTCAATCCATTATGGTGTTTTAATGAAATTTCTAATTTCTCATTTGATTTCTAACGAATTTTGACCATAAAGGTCAAAATTAAACATTTCTTGCAAATACAAGTTAAATTCTCATAGATTTAAATGTTTTTACACTTATTTTGTTCAATTATAACCATTCTAGTTTGTTTATGTTCAATTTCGTATCATTTCGGTTAACCTTGGGTTAACGGAGTTAATCCGAATTGCCGAATTGTCACCAATTGGGCCAATTGAACTATTATTGGGCTTGATTAGCCCAATTGGACCTCCTAAATACCATTGGGCCTACTTTGGGCTCATTGAGCCTACCTTGGCCTTACTGGGCCTTCTTTGACCTTACTGGGCCTTCTTGGGCCTTACTGGGCCTTACATGTCTTGTTGGGCCTGTGATCTAACCACTTTCAGTTAACAAGGTTAATCCGAAAAGTCGGATTGTCACAAATTGGGGGTGTGACACAATCGATTCTGCATTGTAATGATACGTAGACAACAACTCTTATTGTAAACATTGGATGTTTATTGCTTATGAAAAACCTGTGCTCTCACCAACCTTTGTGTTGACCTTTTACTCGCATGTTTTCTTAGGTAGCTAAGGCACGCGCACAAGGATTAGGATGCTAGGCTGGAGTCGCATGCATCTGCTTATGTGTCTTAGACTATTAAACATTTGTCAACATTTTGTTATGTTGCTTATTGTATTGATAAACAACTTTAATCGCTTCCGCAACCACTGTTACCTATCATTTTGAAAACTGTTTTAAATTAACGCTTCCGCAGATCATGAATGTTAAACTGTTTTGTTAATTTATACTTTACTTCCGCAACTTTGATTTTACAAACTGTTTTATCCAAGTTATTGGATGTACGTATGAAACCGGACATATAGGTCTCGCAAGTTGTATGACCGGAGACTGCGATCCTGACAATCTGTTGCCGCTCGCGCCCCAGAAGGAACGGGATTTCTCAGAGTGCGACAATGCTCATCCCATGTCAAACTAGGTCGACCCCTGCACCTCCTCACGTCCACAGCTAAATGCTCTATGCTTAGAACAGGAGCCAACACGCCTCTTCTCCTAACATGACCGAATCATCTCAATCTTTCTTCCCTGACTTTGTCTGAGATGCACGCTACCCCATGGTTTCGTTTCTTATTCGGTCAATTCTTGTGTGCTCACACATCCATCTTAGCATTCTCATCTATTTTGTTTCCAGTTTCCTCTCTTGAATATTTTTGATCGGCCAACAATCGCTTCCATACATCATGGCCAGTCTAACTGCTACTATATAGAATTTACCTTTTAGTTTTTCCGGGAACCTCTAGTCACATAATATGCTTGTAGCTGCTCTTCACTTGTTCCAACATGCCTGAACACGATGAGCGACATCGCAGTCAATGTCTCCATCACTCTGGGCAAAGGATCCTAGGTATCTAAATTTTGTTGTGTGTGGCACCTCCTGCCCTCCAATAGTCACATGATGCTCCTCGTCTTCCTCCACACTGGTCCCACTAAAGTTACAACAAAGATACTTCGTTTTTGACCTACTGATGCGTAGTCCTTTACTCTCCAAGGTTAACTATCATTCTTCTAACCTCGCATTTAGGTCCTCCTTTCTTTATGCCACCAGCATAATATCATCTGCAAACAACATGCATCATGGAATGTCTTCCTGAATAGACTTTGACAACTCATATAAAAATAATTGCAAAAAGGAACGGGCTCAGTGCCGACTGCCGAATATTGGTGTAGTCCCACCTCTACGGCTCTACCTGGAAGAAGTCTGCATCACTCACTGGAGCTCTAACACTCGTTTTAGAGCCCACGTATAACCATTAGGTATAGAGCCCTGAGAACCCTATGCTAAAAAAAATGAGGAAATTTTTTACTTCTGCTCGGATCCGGGCAATGGGGCATTGAGGGTGTTTTCAAAATACACACGCGCATTTTAGCATTCGCCGCCCAACCGTCAACCTTTCACTGCGGCGCTCAAAACACATACACGATGTCGCGAATCCCCCATCTATCCTCACCAAATTCCTCACCCGCCCTCACCTCAAACCCATGCGCCTCACCGCACTCCAACTTTCCCCATGGCCACCATCATCCGCAAAAATATAAACCATATTCACCGGCGATCCGTTGCTATCTCCGCCGCAGTCCGTCAACAAGACACCACCCTCTGGACTCAAACTCCTATCGCCGCCGTGAAACCTGCCGGAGAATCTCTCTTCCACGTCACAATCGACGTTTCAGATTCCCCTGATCTGGCATCATCCTACACCATCGCTGGACAATACTTACAGCTCCGTATCCCCGACGTCGAGAAACCGTCGTTTTTAGCGATCGCGTCGCCTCCGTCACTGGCGTTTACGAATTGTGTTTTTGAGTTTTTGGTTAAAAGTATCGCCGGATCCACGGCGGAGATTCTGTGTGGTCTTGGGAAGGGAGATTTCGTGGAATTGAGTCCGGTTATGGGGAAAGGATTTGATACGGATGAAATTTCTCCACCGGAGGAGTACCGGTCTGTTCTGATTTTCGCAACTGGATCAGGAATTAGGTAATTGTGTTTATTGTTTAACATCGTTCATTTTAGATTTTAAACTTGTATGATGATTAAGGATGTAAACGAACTGAATTTGTATTTGTTCGAGTTCGTTTAATATTTAATTTGTTCAGTACACTAATTGAATGAAAAATCATTGACCGTGTTTGTTCATTAAGGACTTGCTTACGGTTTAGGAACATAAACTATATAAAAAGGTAAAAACCAACATTCTCAATCTCAAAAGTAATATTAGACATAATTATTTTACGTAAATGTAAAATTAAACCTTTGATATGAAAATAAAATAAATAAAACCATCTTGAAACCCTAAACTAATGTTTTAAAGATCTAAGTTTCAATTACTATATTTTTAACAAGATACAAATTTCAAATTACTATATTTTTAGTTTAAATGCTATGGTAACAAGCTAAAAATTAAAAGTTTTGAGAATATAGAGCATGTTTAACTAATAAATATATTTATGAACGTACACGAACAAGAACTATGTTCATGTTCGTTCATTTAGCTAAACAAATGAAATTTCTTGTTCATGTTTGGTCGTTGATCAAACAAACGAACATAAACTATATTTTTAAAGATTTAAGTTTCAATTACTATCCTTTTAACAAGATACAAATTTCATTTTACTATATTTTTAGTTTTAATGTTATGGTAAAAAACTAAAAATTAAAAGTTTGAGAATATAAAACATGTTTAACTAATAAATATATTTATGAACGTAAACAAATGAGATTGAATGTTAACGAACACGACCACAACCACAAACAAGAACTCTGTTCATATTCGTTCATTTAGCTAAACAAATGAAATTTCTTGTTCATGTTTGGTCGTTTATCAAACAAACGAACATAAACGAATTTCCTGCTGACATGAACTGTTCGTTGAACGTTCAATTCGTTTACATCCCTAAATTGATGATTAGATATCATTATGTACATGTTTTTGCTCGTCTATTTGGAGATTAAACAATCTATATGTTAGGTCATATGATATTATTGCTTATTTTCCTTTTTATATACATTTGTAGATAGACTGAAGTAACTTTGAACATCGACATAAATAGCATTGTTTAATTTTGCTTCATAGTTCCCCTTCATAATTTGCTTATGTATCAATGACTACACCTAACATAAACTCATGAAGTTAAGCATAGGATTTGGTTAACATGAACATGTGTTTCAACAGTGTGTATCAAACTAAAATCCTTTTATGTTGTTGTATTTGAAATTTTAAATAGATCGTAACATGTTCTCGAATAACCACCAACCTCCACCGCTTGCTATCTAGTATCTACCACCACCGTCCATCACTACTGAGCTGGTCATCGATCGCTTTGCTCACACACTTTATCATCTGTTAAATCCTAACATACATGCCCCTGAATTGGTTTTGTAACTGTATGGTGTCCTAAGAAGAAGAATAAGAACAATTGACTGCTGCTGCACGCTTGTCTTCCGCTCATTTAGGAACAATTGGTAATGATGAAGAAGATTAATATAGCAGAGGAAGAAAATTCATTCCGTATCATTTCTCAATTGGGTTTGAGTACACAATTGCAATATGTGTCAAGTTCAATGCATTTTGATGCATCTAACCCAAATGCACCACATACCTACCTCTAAGCACCTTGCAACCAGCTAGGGCCTCACGCAAGGCTTCGACAAGGTTTTGGCAAAGAACCCTACCAGATTTTGTTGAAATCTGGCCAAGTACTATAAATTATGGCAAACTTTTGCAAATTTCGGCCAAAATTGTTTAGAACTTTAAATGATGGCCAAGAACCACAGCCTATACTATTCTAAACTAGATCTAAACAAACTTAAAGTGTCTCTTAACCCTAGGAAATGGTATGTTCATGATATGCATCTTGCTTATCTCAGACTCTCGCTTTTAAGTGCCTTGCACCTAGGCCCAACTCTTACATGTTGGGCACTTACATGTTGTGCCTTAAGTGTGCTTTGCTGTTGAGAACTACAGTTAAAAATGATATTTAAGTGCAAACAATTTAATAGGCAATATGATATGTTGTATGTTTGTGTGTCATGTAGCTGTTGAGCATAACTCAAACTCATGTTGAGTCACCTTTACACGTGCATGGTTAAGCCATCGGGTAACAGTTGAATAAGTAATCTGTTGGTCAATTAGGGGTCAGTGTTTTGTGTTAGTAATCAGGGAAGTTTGTTTTATTCTTATCTATTTAAGCAAGCTTTAGCCGGCTGTTTATGTACATATTTTGCTTTCAATCATTCAATAAGAAATTAGATGTTCTTGATATCTTGTGTTAAGTAAAAGAAACATGGAAAACCACGATTAGAATTTCAAGGTGATTCTCAGGTTCAAGTAGTCAAGTTACAAGGCTTAAGGAGAGTTTGATAACCACATGTGAGTGCATCACATGTGTGACGCGTTCTTTATTAAAAAGATACTATAAATTTATTTATATTTAACGTTTTAGCTTGTTAACTTATAAACACTAGAAAAATTAGAAATGAAATTTTATAAATACAAAAGATAGCTCGAGGAACCACCAAAGAAGATTTATATGCAACCTAATAAGCACAACTCTAAATGTACAAGAAGTCTATATAAGCATTAAAATAAAATAAATTTTCTTTAGAAAAGGTAATAAAATAAATAAAGTTAAAAGCTTTTGTCTAAAAAATACAAAAGAAAAAATGTGAAAAGAAAAACTTAACTCTGTGATAAGAAGATTAAATAAAACTCTTCGCCATGGCTCCTATCAATTTCTCCAAGGTTTCTCCTATTCTTCTCCACCATTTTTTCCAAGGCTTCTCCAACTTCTATCATCTCCAGGTAAGTACAAGTTTTCTCCACCAATTTCTCTAAGGTTTCTTCAACCCCATGCCTATTGTGTCCCATCGGGCACATCAAGCTATTTCAGCACATCTCTCTTGCGTCATGGAGCCGCAACGCATCGCTCCTATTGATGCGCTTCAGCACCCATCGCTCGCATCGCGCATTATGCGCTCAAGATGCACACATTTTAAAACCAAGCCAAAGTGTTCAATGAATTATATGATGATCATGGAATTAAAAGGGAACTAACTACACATAAACTCTAGAGCAAAATGGGGCGACAAAAAGGAAAGAAAGAATAGGACTGTTGCTGAACTCATGAGGAGCATGCTCAAAGCCAAGAAATTACTGGATTATTTTTTAGTTGAGTCAGCTGATGTGTTGATATTGCCTCTTGCAAAAGACAAGTTTGAATTGTTCAAATATAAGCTTGGTTTAAAGAAGCTTGAGTTAAGGGAGTGTGTTGAGCATAACTCAAATTCATGTTGAGTCACCTTAACCTGTGCAGGGCATGGGCATGAAGTTGCTGAGTAACATTTGAATAAGTAATCCATTGGTCAATTAGGACTCTAATTATTGTGGTAGTAATTAGGGAAGTTTGTTTTTGTTTTTATCTATTAAATCAATCTTTAGCCAGTTGTTTATTTACATCTTTTGCTTAAATCATTCCATACCCTACTTAAAAGTGGATAAAACTGGGTATGTTTGTTGTTTTTTGTTGTTGTTTGCTTAAATCATTCCATAAGAATCAGTTTCTCATGATATCTTGTGTTTATTTGTTCAATCTTTGTGCTCTAAATACCAACAGATTTATATATTATATGTTTGCCATTTCTTTGGTTGATCTTTTTCTGATTAATTCATCAAGTATAATGTATCACATGCAGCCCCATTCGATCTCTAATCGAATCAGGCTTTAGTGCAGACAAGAGAGCAGATGTAAGGTTATATTATGGTGCAAGAAACCTTCAAAGAATGGCTTATCAGGTTTTTATTTTAAGCTCTAATTTTTTATTTTTTGTATCCTCAAGTGACTCTGATATTGTGTTATGTTCAATGATTTTAGGATAGATTTAAAGCCTGGGAATCATCTGGAGTTACTATTGTTCCTGTCTTGTCCCAGCCTGATGATAGTTGGGTTGGTGAAGCTGGCTATGTTCAGGTAGATACCTGCATGCTTTGTTTCTTTCTTATAAGGTTTTTTTTTTTTTTTTTCTGCCCTTATAATGTTTATGTACTTTATTGAGCAGTCTGCGTTTGCTAGAGCTAAGCAAGTTTATGCACCTGAGTTAACCGGTTCTGTGCTTTGTGGTCACAGACAGATGGCTGAGGTTAGTTTTAAGGTTTAGTACATGAAGTTTATTTTTCCCCGTGCAATTCTGTGTGTAAAAAACCAAGTCAACCCAAAGCTTATTTTAAGCTTGAGGAGCTTCTCCGTTCATTTCCATCCCTACTTGCAACTATATAACTTGTAATAACAAAAAAGTAATGCATGTTGCAGGAAGTTACTTCTATTCTTGTTGGCAATGGAGTGCCCAGTGAGAAGATCTTGAAGAATTTCTGAGGTCTGGTTTGGTGGGTTTGTTGTAAAATTATTCATTCGGGAACACATTTCATTTATAATCTTTTGACAAGTGCCAAGCATCGCACATCGGAATCACAAAATAATACAAATTTTATAGATGAAACTCTGATATTCTTTCCAACTTAGATAGATAGATAGAATCTTTCCAACATAGATAGATTGAATCTTCAGTTCTTCACATTTCAGCTTATGTAGTCGTGAAAGTTGCGATTTGCCTCTCTCATGTTGGCTGTTGAACCGGTCGTGAAGGACGCCTAATGGTGGCGTTCATTTTTTTTTAGTCGTGAAAGTTTAAATTTGAATTGTTGTCACAGTTTCATTTGCGAACAATGCACATAGCATAATGGCATTAAAGAATGATATCTGGGTGTTTTGTGTTTTCTTCGCTTGCTGTTTCATTTTCAGTTGCTGTTTCATTCATGGTAGTTTTATACTTTCAAAGCTAGGTCTAGACGTTCTTTACGAAAGTGTTTTAATCCAGCATGCACGTAATAAGACTACAAAATTTTTGAAACAGTATAATGTAGCTAATGCTCTACTAATGTTGCCTTTGCATCTTTTTGAAAGTTGAAAAAAAATTAAAGAGCATGAGCCATTTTTTTAGAACGTTAGTTTATGTTAAATTTTTCAAAATGATAATTATTGCTCTCATAATTGCAAGACACAAATACATGTTTACAAAATAGGAAAACAAGGTTAAATGGCCTAAAGTGTCAAACCACGTGACGTTTAGATCAAACAGCCTACGAAACTGTGTAAAATCGGAATAATTCGAGGTCATTTGAGTTTACAGAACAAATTGCCAGCAAAAGTTCAGTTCAAAGAGATAAAACTTAAAAGTGCAGTTCAAATGAAACCAATTACAAATCTAAACAATCTGGCCCTCTTCAGCTTCATCACCATCCATGCTTGTGTTCATGGTCACAGGAGCACCTTCAATAAGACCTCCATTCAGCTTTGGTACATCTGGGTTTGTCTCATTTCTGTCACGAGGATCAACAATGTCGTCTTTATGGCGGCGACAATGATGACGTTCTTTGTTATCGGAGTCAGATTTCAATTCATGGCTATGAGACCTGTGATGACGCTTATGGCGTTTAACTTCATGTGATTTGACACCATCTTCAAAGCTAGAACCATCTGAATCACTCAAATCTGAACGCCTGTGCTGTTTGTGATTATGATGTCTTGAATGCCTTTTCTTCCTCATTCTGTCATCATCATATTCCTCACTTGAAGAATCCAAATCCCTTGATTTCATCTGCCTATTATGATGCCTATGATGCTTCGTGTGCCTCCTTTTCTTCAATGCACCTTCATCCTCATCACTTGAAGAACCTGAATCATCATCAGAACCCGAGCTTGAATGATGATGGGGATGTTTATGTTTCTTGTGAACACGTTTTTTCCTGTGTTGTTCCGATTCACTTTCTTGTGAACTGTCACTATCATCATCTGAACTTGAAGATCGCCTCTTTGGTTTGCGTTTTGATCTCTTTTCTTTCCTCTCATTGTCACCATGCTTCCTATGTTTCTTGTGACTCTTCCTCTTTGACTTTTTGACCTCCAGGCTGCTTTCACTTTCACTGTCACTATCATATGACACCGATCTTCTCTTATGCCTTTTCACTTTCTTTTCATTGGCTTCAATGGCAGCTTCAAGCTTCTGCTGCCATTTCAAAGGGGCTTCTTTTTTGGCCAAGACACGCTTCTTTTTCTCTTCAACCAACTGGATAAACGTCTTGTAGTCCATTCAGATGTAAAAACCAATTTAATATCTGCATTTTGGTATGATGATGACCAGAAGTGCATCTCAAAGAGAGAATATAAACAATGTTAGTTACTTTATCATAAAAAACCAATCTATGAAAAGTTAATAAAAGGTAAGGTTGTAAACGAATCAAACCAGCTCATGAAAAACTCAAGATTAGATCGGTAAAAAGCTCGAAGGAGCCATGCTTACACAAACCCGAGCTTGAGCTTCACATGTCAACCTTGAGCTTGCTCATGAACCAAAACGAACTTTTTATATCTATAGCTTTTGTTTAGTTGAATAAAAAAACTATTTATACAAACAACTGTTTTTATATTATAATATTCTAATAAATTTAATAAAATCATATATATTATGTTATATATATATAACAACACATACCCAGCGTTATCCCATATATATCAACTAAACATTTGACAAGTCCACTTCAAGAACATGAAATGTTCTACAAAGTTTAAACAGAATAAAAAAAGAAGAAGAAAGAATTCATTAGGACCTCT
This sequence comes from Mikania micrantha, assembly GCA_009363875.1. Classification (NCBI taxonomy): domain Eukaryota; kingdom Viridiplantae; phylum Streptophyta; class Magnoliopsida; order Asterales; family Asteraceae; genus Mikania; species Mikania micrantha. The sequence goes on along the minus strand of CM018697.1, from coordinate 6,590,550 downwards.
TACCTTAGTTGAACAGCAAATACACCAAAGTTTGAGATCACTTGAAAACTTAAAATCCCAAACTTACAAATGTCAAATCTGTGAAAGAATCTGCAAAAAATAAGTGAATAACACCACTTTTAGGCCACAAGGAAAATTCAATATGTTCAAATAAAGATGACACAAATAATTCATTAGATAATGACTAGAAAGATTACCCAAATCTGTCATCAAAGATCTTTTTTTTTCTTTCAAAAGCACAATTATTTCAAACAAATGGAACAAGTACATTTCTAGACTCATACAAAGCAATTGATCAAAATCCCAACTGCCATGTATTCTTTTGGTTTACCATGGAGGCGTTTAACACCCACATAGAATAAATCTGAAGACACTAAAAAATAGAAATTTTGCCACCTAATTCACCACAAAGTACACCTAATGCTATGAAACGCACAACTGTTCATTTACTTTACTTAACATATGCAGTTCCAAATTTAACACAAGATTCAGATGACCCAAAAACTAAGCCCATCACATGTCCCATGATACACGACAGTAATAAAAGTTCAATCGTTTTCTTGAAACAGATTCAGCACCCAGCACAAGCCCTAAATCCAGATCAGACATTCAAATTAAACTCAAATCAGATTCCAGATAAACAGAAAGGTTTCGCCCACTTTTAGAAACTGACATCCCTACAATTTATCCATCAAGAAACGCATCAAATAGTGAAAATCACTTTTCTCTTAAAAAGATTAGTATTCAAATGAATTTCAATTTTGACTCCGTGACAATTACCTAGAAATTTGAGTAATTGACCCGTCAACAAATACATAAAATAAAACCCTAGTTCCCTCCCATGTACAATAAAGATCTGTAGCACTCGAATCAAAATTATTCAGATTCAGATTTTATAAAATTCAACAAAACCCTAGAATCAAGAAATCAATAATTTCCCTTTCGAGAGACGAAACATAACAAATCAACGATCGCACCACGAACAAACACATATACAGACTAATCACACGAATTAAAAAACCCTAGTCGTATAATCCAATAAAAAGAGGGAGAATACAACAGAGATCGAAACGTTTAATATTCGCGTACCTTGAATGAATCTTGAAGGAGAAAATGAGAGATTTTGAAGCAGTTGCCTTAGGTTTTATAAGCAAATACAGACCGAATTCGGGGTTTCTTCTCCGTTGGCTTCTCACACGGTATCTGGAAGCTTCCTGAGAGGAGCGGTTGCTTTATTATACGAGAAACCCGTGTGGACTTTTGGGTTGTCCAAGAGCATATACCCGGATTCTAAACCGAGTCAATTAGACTTTAACCGAGTTTAAAATTTCAACTCGAGCTTTTGACTCAAGTTTAAAAAAGAAACAAACTGTTCAAGTTGTCACTCGATAGTTCACAAGCATATGCAAAAAGCAATGATATCGTCTCTATCGTTTATTACTATTTCACTCTTGTTTCATAGTTTTATAAATTACTCATATGGTCTCAAACTTTAGATATTTGTAACACATATATTTCTTAGGTCACCAAATTACCATCGTATAATTGATCAAATTACCGTCAATAAGTACTATATGTGTTAAAAATGTTTAAAGTTTGAGACCATATGAGTAATTTATGAAACCTAAAGACCAAAAATTAAATACTAGCAAACCACATGAAGCTCTAGTATAAGGTAAGACATAACACAAGTTCATGATAACACAAGATAAGTTTAATGTCCACCTAAACACAAAATAAGAATCAAACATCAATCCTTCCTCTGGATTTGGCTACAAGAGAGAAAAGGGCCTCCATGTTATATTAATTCTTACCCTATAAATAAAACCTATATTAATTCGAACAAGCTAGCGAGCTGAGCCACAAGCCAAGTCAACTTGGCTTGGGCTCGACTCATTTACAAACAAAATTTTACGATCCAATTTTTTTAAGCCTTTTCCAATAAGCCACGAACTTTTTGGGAAAAGTCCTAGTTTAGTGTAGACTTGCACAAACCGGTTTATTTTTCCAAACCGGTTCGGGTTCAAAACCGGTCTGGTTTGGGCAGTGTAAGGGTGAAACCGGTTTGAGAGAAGGGGGTGCCAAACATATAGGAACCAGTTTTGAAGTTTTGAAACCAGTTTGAAGGGGTTGAAACCGGTTTGGAGAGGTTGGAAACTGGTTTGGGTCGGCTTGTAAACCGGTTTTAACGGCAAAATCTTGAACCTATACCAAACTGGCGGTTCAAACCGGTTTGGAAGGAACAATCCGTTTTGACAGGAACCGGTTTGAGGACGATTGAATACCGGTTTGTAAACCGGTTTTTTGAACCGATCTGGTTTATATGTGCACCTCTAGTTTAGTGTAGGGATGCACAAACCAGTTTTTTTCTCCAAACCGGTTCGGTTTGAGAACCGAATTGGTTTGGTCAACGGATGGTCAAAACCGGTTTGGTTTGGAAACCGGTTTGGCGAGATGAGGATGTCAAACCTATAAAACCGGTTTGGACTGGTTTGAAACTGGTTTGGAGGGGTTGAAACCGGTTTGGAGGGGTTGAAACCGGTTTGGGTGATAAGGATGTCAAACCTATGCCAAACCAGCGATTCGGACCGGTTTGGATGGAACCGGTTTGGAAACCCAAACCGGTTTTTTTGCCGCCCACCTCTAGTTTAGTGTGTATAGAATTCTAGTTATAGCCTTATAGGTTAGAGCCGGTCCAAACAAGCCCAACCCAATGACCCAAACTAGAAAAATGTGATCTTTTATCGATATTATTTGGTGGAGAACTCAAATTAGTCAATTTACTTGCCAAAATGCATCTAATTTCATAATATAAAAATAATGCATGCCTTAATATACAAGTCTTAGATGAATAAAAGACACCGTCTAAAGTCTTAGATAAATCCCTAAATGGGATTTTAATAAAAAAAAAAGTGAAATTTGATTTAATCAGTATAATTAACCGATTTGAATGAAAATTGTTCTAAGGCATAAGCTAACTGGCTAGGCACTCGTTTCCTTGTCAAATTGGCCAATTCAGTCAAGTCTTCAGAGATTATTTTAACTTATGGGAAAGCAAATCATTTGCATTATGAGTTGCATACATTTTTTTTAAAAAAAGAAGTATTTTCAAAAATACAACCTAACAAAAAGAATTGAAACTTATAAAGTGTATAATCAAAATTCTAGAAAAAGGGTTATAAAATATGTGCTAAAAACAATTTCATATTAAAATAACAATCTTATAATTTAATGTTTTCTTTTATTAAAACCAATTTTATTTAATAAAATAATTTGTTGATTGTTTAAAGCGTATGAACTAGGTGGACGAGCTTTGCGCCAATGAATCTGGAAAGACATGGTTAGGTATAAAAAATAGATTCGTCGTAAAAATAAATTTAAACACACGAAAGAATATACAAATTTATGCATCTCCAAAATATAAAACGGTAGATGTGTTTATTTATGTTGGTTTATATATATATATATATTAATTTATTTATCTTCATTTAAATATTAATTCAACTTTAGTATTAGCTGTATTAAATTTCAAATCAATTTGGTTTGCATATATTATAACCTTTATGTAGTTACGTTTGTTTAGTTTTATAATGTTTGATGGAGTAGTGTAGATAGTTTATTTTGTAACACTAACCAACAAAAAAGTAGTTTACACAAGTGAATTCAATCTGTTTGGGGTGGGGATTGGGCAATAGAATCTCAAAAGTATGATCGGTTCACTTCATTGTAAACTGGCTAGCTTTCCCTTTAACTCCATTGGTTTACAAATTAGAGCCAATATGAACGTGGTCAAGCACTCAACAGGGCCGGCTCAATCATTATCAGGGCCAAAATGAATACGTAATTCGGGGCCTATTTTCAAACTTGGGGTCTGCCATCAATTAGGAGTTTTGAAAATTTGAGTTTTTTGTTTGTTTGTTTTTAAATAATCTTAAGCCTATCTGTTAACCAATCATATTTATAATAGGAATTTGTCTAAACCAATTGATCTATGGTGTCTTCTAGAAAGATTATAAAACAATGGAGGCTGCAAATGTTTGGGTTGCTTGTAGGGGTGTTCATCGAATCGAATTTCGAATAACTCGAATATTTCGAATCGAATGATTTCGAATTTTGAATTTTTTAAGAGCATTCAAATTCGATTCGTATTCGTATTCAGAATTCGAATTCGAATCGAATTCGATTTGAATTCGAATTGGTTTGATTCAAATTTAATTAAAAAAATGTTTTATACTTGTTACACATGTTTATGCATTCAAAATATCAAATACATTATAAACATGTAAATATCAAATAACTAACATTTAAGTTGTAATATTAGTGATAACATTCAAACTAATAAATTCATAGGTATATAATAATTTTATAGTAACTACTTGTATATATATAATAAATATATATATATATATAATTATATTCGAATTTCGATTCAAATACGAATATTCGAATCGAATTCAACTTGGTGATTTTCGAATAAAAATCGAATCAAATTTCGATTTTTTCAAATCCGATTCGAAAACTGAACACCCCTAGTTGCTTGCTAAATGGTGGTTGCGGTTGAATGTCAAGAAACACATGCTATTATTGGGGCATAATACTGACTCGTTAAGATATAAATTCTAAATTTACATGATATAAATTCTAAATCAATAGGTTTTTAATTTAAATGATAAGATAATTAACTAAATATTAAAATTTTAGACTGTTAACCGATGATCATATCACCTAATCATCAGTGTATATTGTGCACATAATTAGCATATTTGTTTCCTTGTATAGCTCTGATACCATGTTAGATTATGAATATACTCTGTTGATCATTTCCATTCATTGTACATCAAATATATAATAGAAGAGGAGCTATTCTAGGAACTAAATAAGAGCTATACAAGGAAACAATTATGCTAATTATGTGCACAATATACACTGATGATTAGGTGATATGATCATCGGTTAACATAGACATGTAAAACTTTTTTAGTGAGTGAATATAATAACGAACCATTACTAAATGTTTACGCGTACAGATGGATGGACGCAATCTCTATTATTTGTTTGTTCGCTTAATATAAATAAACAAAATTTCTTGTTCATCTTTGTTATTTAACAAACGAACGAACGTAAAAAACATTTCGTTAAACAATTCACAAAGTATTCAATAAACGTTCAGTTCGTTTCGTTGTAAACATATTTCCTAAAATTTCTCATGTGGGTTATGACACGAATCACATATTCTTTTTGTATACAATGACTTATTTACATGCTAAACGTCCCCTTGGCATGATTTGGGTAGGTTTTTCCCTCACGAAAGATAAACATAACTACCTTACTAACAAGTTTGTCTATATGCATTCTGATACGAATATCGTCCTGTTGATCCCTTGTTGCTTGTAGTTAAAGCTTACTAATTATTTAATTAATAATAATAATAATAATAATAATAATAATAATAATAATAATAATAATACAAGTTTATAAAATAATAGTATCATAATAAAATGATGCAAATTTTTTTTATCGACCCCGTTGCTATTAACCGTGTTTTATATGTTCATCCGGTTAGTACGGTATTGAGAACACTCAAGAGTTTATCACGTAAGTAGGTTCTCATGGTTATCAAGAAAAAAAAATGTTTCACTAATAATATATAATTTAACTAATTATAAAATCCGTTCGTGTGGTTATACGTAAATAATAAATATAAATATGTAATCACTCAATATCGTTAATTAACAAAATAGAAATTAGTTGTTCATACTCGGAGAGTCGGAGATTTGATCACGGATTTCGTCTTTTTCTTCAACCACGTCACCACATGGCAATCAAGTTTTCTGTGGATTATGTATATATATCTTAAAAGAAGCAATCATTTCTTTTAACAATTTTTTTTAATTATAAATACTATCTAGTTAAATATAAATGTCGCTATGCCAGAAGATCATAAAAATGAAACAATCATATGTAATAATAATTACATTCTTCACCTTATGTAAGCTTTATTAAGAAGTTATAAATAAAAGATATTCGAATATAACTCTTCAAAATCACGCACCAATAATGACATAACACATATTATAATATTAAAAGTTGCATAATCAATGACAAAGCTTGAAAATTTTTAAAGTGAAGGAATAAATTATAAAACAGGACTGAAATCAATACTTATAAAATTACATATCAACCAAAAAATAACACTATTGACGTAAAAAATAGGGGACATCCTTGCCCCTACAAAGCTTCGCTAATGGGTATAATTCTAACCAAATAACACTTTTTATCTATTGACTTATATTTATTATATATACTCACATTTTTTTCTTTTTTTATTTCATATATTTATCAATTTATCCCTTTATTACAAATCTATTACGACTTCTCTTATTTAGCTTCATATATCACGCCATATTTTTCATTTTTACAAAAATTGGCATCAAAGTGTGCATGAGATGATGGAGAGATTGCCACAATTGATCCTCATCCTCGGTGTTTTTCTTACGGCTTTGGCATCGGTGGATGCCAATGTCAAGTCTGTTTTCGTGTTTGGGGACGACCAATTTGACCCGGGTAACAATCGATTCATCAAGAATTGCACATTTCAAGCCAATTTTAGACCGTATGGTTCGAGTTTTTTTTACTATCCTACCGGACGATTCACCAATGGGCGAACCATTGCAGATTTCATTGGTAAGTCTATTTTTAGACACCATCTTCCTCTACATCATCGGTACACCACCAAACTTTTTTTGTTTGTTATAAAAGAACCTAAAATATATATTAACAAATTAAGTTTATGCATATATACACACATACATATATATGCGTATACACACATATATATGTGTATATATACATATACACACGTGTTATTCTATTGCTCACTTTGTGAAACTTGAGTTTGTTTCACTTTGATGGTGATAAACATCATGTACCAAGAGGCCAAGACTCCATCAACACGTACATAACATGCTATTGTGTCAGTCATGGTTATATAATTTACAATAACTTTCACACATATGTAGGTAAACAATTAAAAATTTAATAAATATGAAAAATGTTTATGAGTTTTTATGTGTATTCACATATGCATTTGTATAAAAGATTTACATAATAAGATAATGAACTATTGATAAAAGAAATTTCAATCTATCTCGATTTATTCTTTCAGTTCGGCCTCGGCCTGTGTGCATGTAAGTATACTAGGTAAAAAATGTGTATTATACATGCAAAGTAAATAAATTTTAAAATTATTTATTTAAATAACCTATTACATGTTTTTCAAAGAATTTTTATAAAAAATTATATAATATGACTTATGATGTAATCGTATTATTTGTTAAATTGAATAAAATTGTTACAACTTAATAGAAGAGAAAGAAGAAAGAAGAAAAATCAAAATATAACAAAAGATGGTTTACAAGCAATTAATAAGAAAGATAACTGAGAAAATTAATTTTTAACTGGTTTACAATACTGACACGTGTTCAATCATAATCTTAATTTTTTATTTAGTATAGATTTGCACGCCATTTTTTATAGAAACATAACAAATGAAAATGTTGTACACGTATAAATACCATGTTTGTAACATATTTACATGGTTTTATTTTTTTAATTTTAATTAATGGTTAATAAATATTGTGTTATGTAGCACAATTTTTAGGAATTAAGTTTCAAAGACCATACCAAGATGTGCATCGACAATTACCAAAGGACCGCCGAAAAGGTTTTCCTCAAAACGGACTCAACTTTGCTAGCGGTGGAAGTGGACTTTTGCAGGGTACAAACAAGGATAAAGTAAGATTAGTAATAACCGATTTTTCTAGCTTATTAATTTTAATTAAACATACAAAAGTTAAAAGTGAGACAAATGAGTCTTAATTATACAAAACTTGTTAACTTGAAACCGTGTTCAAAACAAAGCTAAGATGATGAGATAACATATACTATTTCAGGTGCACGGTTAATTCCGTCACTACATTTGTTCTGTTGATGTACCCTATTAGTAAAACGAGAACACCTGGGTGCCTTAAAATTTGTTTTAAGGACCTAGGTTAAACAGAAGTCCATTCATATCTGTTATTTTTTATCCATGGCGCACTTTGCACACTCAATATACCTGGGCCGGTTAAGATTTGCCATCAATATTTTTGACCCATAGCAGGTCGGTTCGTCTAAGTTGACTCGGAATGATTCAGTATTTAACTGACTTGTTCAACCAATGAGGCATTGTCTCAATTGGTACTCAAAGATTCTTCCAAATAGGAGGTCTTGTGTTCAAATCATTCCCGCAGCGAAATATGGGTCTGAGGGGGGGGTCAGGGGGTTTTCTCAGTAGGGTTTCCTCCTGGGGTGGTTGTGATGGCTCATAGGATGTCTATGTAACTAGACTTTGTTGACATGGCCTGGAAACAGTGGGTTCACACGATTGAGACCTTCACCGTTTAAAAAAAAAACCCGACTTAGTTCAAATTCTTTTATTTGTATCAAGTTTTGGTTGTTTCAAAACTTGATTTCTTGACTGTTTAAAGTGAGAATTCACAAGTATAAATGGAATGCTTGTGTGTCTTGTTTCAACACTACAAACTATCACAATCCTCTCTAAACTTCTAGCAAACAATGGATTGTTTACACTCTCATTTTCTGGTACTATTTCGGGCCACGGTTAAATCCTGTATTGCATCTTCTTCACCTATTATTCTTTTCTACATTTTAGTTACTTTTATACAAACAGGAACACATGGGTGCTTCGAAATCTATTTTAAGTGACCTTCATTAAATATAATCCTCGGCAACACCTATTATTCTTTTCTACATTTTAGTTACTTTTTAAATCTTATAACTTGTTGTGTTGTCGCTTCATTTCTTCATTATATTGTAATCCGAATTATTGAATAATAAAAGCGTTATTTTTATTCTTCCCGAAAAATTGTTGTATAAACACCACCCACTGGTCCATTGCTATTGTGTGTTTGCAACCATCACCACCTCTTCAACAATCATGTTGCCACTAACACTCCATCATCATTACCTCTACCACAACCATTCCACCACCATTACTCTACAACCATCACATAATGCCACCACTAGAGATGCACAAAAAAATCGGTTAACCAAACCGGTACCGGTTCGTAGCCGATTAGAACCGGTTTTTAAACCGGTTATTCGTATCAGTTATAACCGTCGGTTTAGGACCGGTTTAAGGTTTCAAGAGACCAAAGAGGTTAATAACCGGTTAACCAGTCCATCTTAGTAAAAATTAGGTTATTTTGCGGTTAACTAGTCGGTTAACCGGTTTCAATTTTAGAGGTTGAAAACCGGTTATTAACCGAATCGGTTATTGGCAAAAACCGGTTACTAGACTTTGACCGGTTAACCGGTTTGTGCACCTCTAGCCACCACATCATGTTGCCACTGTCACTCCACCACCACCACAATTTTGCCGCCACCATCACCCCATAGCCAACAATTTGGATCTATTAACACTATTCATTTTTGTGTCACTAAATTATGTATTTAAGATTCAAAACATAATTCTTATTAATAAATAGATTTTATTTATGTGCAATTTGGAAGTGCAAAGGTTAATTAAAAAACAAAAAACATTAATAAATAATATCCCAAAAGGTCTCGAAATGAGCAACATAATATTTGAGTATTACTTACATTCTTTTATTTTTATGAATTTCTAAAATTTTAAATATGGAGGATTTAAAATTTTAATTGTCATTCATTCATGAAAGTCAAGGTGCCATGTTATAAATTACTTGGAAATATATCTTCATTTATGTTATTCACTTATTTGGACAATGTTTGATTGCAGGTTGTGACATCAATCCAAGCCCAACTACAACAATTTCATTCTCTAATTTCTCACAAACGTTTGCATAAAAATCAAATTGAAAAATCTTTATTTTTGCTTGGATCCGGTGGCAATGATATATTTTCATATTTCCTGTTACATGGCACGTCGAAGATAACGATACCGCGTACCTATGTACATGCCATGCTGAAAGAAGTGGCCCGTTTCACAAGCCAAATCTACAAGTATGGAGGTCGTAGGTTTGTTTTCTTCTCGATAGGCCCGATAGGGTGTATTCCTGGAAGAGTTCTCATACGAGGTGCATCTACTAACCATTGTAATGACCAGATGAACAGTATGGTGGAATATTATAATGCTGGCTTGAAAAGTTTAGTATATAAAATACCTGTAATGTATCCTGGTGCAATAGGTGTTTTTGGATCAATGCATGACACTACAATGAAGTATCATAATAACCCAGAAAGTTATGGTACTTCTTCTTTCTCTTATCGTATTATACATAGCTCATCGAGAATGAACTATAGAGATTGAAAAACGGACAGATTTGATGGGTTTTATAACATGTTAGATTTAGTTATTAATAGTATGATCAGACCTGCTTGACTTGTAACACCATTTTGCTATATTTTTCTTTAACAACTGCTTATAACCTTTAACATGTATTCATTTGAAAAAATTTTCATTTTTCTTTTTATTTATTTATTTTTTAATTTGCATCAGGGTTTGCTGATGTAACCCATGCATGTTGTGGGGATGGGCCCCTAAATGGAATGTTGCAGTGCGGGCTAAAAGGTTATAAGATGTGTGTGAATCCTGATGGGCATTTTTTCTGGGATTATTTTCATCCTTCGGAGCATACTTATGGGCTCGTTTCCAAGGACTTTTGGGCCGGAGGCAACGAAGATATATGGCCCATGAATCTGAAGACTTTGGCCTACAATATAACCTCACCATAGTGACATAGTCCATTACCTTGAAGGCTTGCACACATTTTTTATCTAATAGCAAATTTATGTATATATGGTAATTTTCAGGAGGCACTCTTTAGATTAAGATAATAAAGGGGTTACTATGTTATATTTAAAATTGTATTGTCAGATTAAATATTTTCAAATATGAAAAGTAATTGCAAATTCTTAGGCATTTTTAGTTAGTTTAATGCTACTTTTATTATGTGTTTTGGTTATATGACTTGAAAGTACATAGCAAAGAAAAAAAATCATATTTGAAGAAATATATCAAATTTTGCAGCCACAAGAGCACTTATTACTCCGTCTCAACTCTAAAAGTCGAGATCATTTGAGATTAACTCGATTGAAGTTTTTTACGAGTTAATCTCAAATAGCTTAAAGCACTTGACATTTTTAGTCTTGACCAGTTAAGTGCATGTTTATTTAATAATTGGCGTTAAAGGGGAGTGATTAAACCTAAAAAAAAATGAAAAATAGGTTCAGCCTTTATCATATGTATTAGGATAATAATAGCAAATTATCATTGCACGTTATCATGTTTTTTTCCCTCTATACCTCAATTTATTTTCTTTTTATCAACTTTATACCTTATTTACAACTTTTATTCTTTTTTTATCAATTTTATTCCTTTTTTACAACTATTTAGCTTCAAATCACACCATTTTTACAAATTTGGTATCAAAGAGATGACGAAGAGATTGCCTCTCTTGATTATCTTCATATGTGTATTTGTTACTGCTTCAACATCGGTCCATGCAAATTTAAAGTCAGTTTTCGTGTTTGGGGACTCCCAATTTGATCCGGGTAACAATCAATTTGTCAAGAATTGCACCCTTCAGGCCAATTTTACACCTTATGGTTCGACTTACTTTCACCATCCCACCGGACGGTTCACCAATGGTCGTACTGTTGTCGATTTCCTTGGTATGTCTCTTCTTCTACACATCTTTTTCCTCTATATAAAATGGACCCATCACTTATGCTTCTAATAATAGAAACCAAACACACACACACATATATATGTCACTTTATTTTTCATACAAACAAAAAAAATTGAAAACAATAAATTCCAACGTTTGTATCATATGTACTTTAGTTTTCTTATTTGATGGTAATTTATTGCCATTTGTATTGTGTAAGGCAGCACAATTTTTAGCGATTAAGTTTCAAAAACCATACCAAGAGGTATACCGACTATTAGCAAAGGGTCACCGGAAGGGCATCCCTCCAAACGGACTCAACTTTGCGAGTGCCGGAAGTGGACTTTTACCGTATACAAACAAGAATGCAGTAAGATGATCGACACTTCTATTTTAAATTTTGATTGAAGTTATGCATTTTGTTAAAAAAAAAAAAAAAGAGAGTCACATTTCATATAATAATTTAGAAGTTTTAGATCAATTAAAATTTGGGTTGAAGTCGATTATCATTTTTTAATTATAAATTAATATAATTAAAATTTGGGTCATTGTCTCATATATCACGTTTAGCAAAGGTTGTAATTTGTTAATCATACGTTAATGAATAAATTAGATGTTTTATTTCAGCACGTATTCTTAAAAAAACTAAAAAAAAAACTTTTTAAATTTGATACCTATGATAGTGATGATTTTAGTATATCAAGGACTTTAGTTGTCATTCATGAAAGTCAAGGGTAGCATATTGTAAATTACTTTTAGCCATGCTTTTCTTTCTCATTTTGTTTGTGCCATGTTGATGCAAGGCGGTGACACCAATACAAGTCCAACTACAACAATTTCAAGCCCTAATTACTCAAAAACATGTGCATAAAAAGCAAATTAAAAAATCTTTATTTTTCATCGTATCCGGTGCCAACGATGTATTTTCCTATTTTCTATTACCTAATGCGTCAAATATGGCACAAAAAACCTACGTGCGTGCGATGCTGAAAGAAGTGAAACACTTCACAAGCAAAATCTACAAGTATGGAGGTCGTAGGATAGTTCTTTTCTCAATCGGCGTAATAGGTTGTGTTCCTGGAAGAGTTCTCATGCGAGGTGCTCCTTCAAATCGATGTATCGACAAGATGGACAGTATGGCGAGATATTATAATGCTGGCTTAAAACGTTTTGTAAAGAATATACATAAAATGTTTCCTGGTACAGTTGGTGTTTATGCAGCAGTGTATGATACTTCAAAGAAGTATCTTGATAATCCGAAACTTTACGGTACATCTTCTTTCATATATTATTTATATTCAGGGGCGTACCTACTCTTTGTAAATGGGGGTCGGTCGACCCCCATGAACTTTTGATTTTTAATGTTGTATATACAATCTGATCTCGACCGACCCCCAATAAATTTTGTCACCGACCCCCATGAAAATTTGACGCACCAGATGAAGCCCAATTTAAATCATTTTAAATCCAAAAATAATAAAATAATACTCAATAATGGAATACGTATTACTTGTGATTAAACTAAGTTGGTAATTAATAATTTAACTCAATACCTAATTAGTCATATCATACTTAAAAAAAGTAATAAGACCCAAATTTGTATATCGAGTGATTGAATTTGATGTTCAGAAATAATGTTCGGATCTCTACTAAAAAATAGGCTAAAGCTACTTATATACACCTTTATCATTTACATCCTACAAACCATAATTTATATATTGAGTGATTATTGTATAATTTCAAAAATTGAAACTTGTTAGCATGATGAAAAAATTAGTTGATTTGTAATTTAAATAGTATTCTTTCGAATCATGTCAAAAGAAAATCAATTTTATCATATCATCATAATTAATGAGATGATTATTTGACATGTTTTTATTATGTATTTGTAATTAAATTTAGTTTTATCATTTTTTGGGTGATCCAACCCGACCCAATTCGAATTGGTCAAAAAATATTTATCGACAAGTAACTACTCAAAAAAAATTCCGACACCCATAAAAAAAATTTCTAGATCCGCCACTGTTTATATTAACTCTAATTTCTCGAAAATGAATGGTAGAGATCGTTATATGGATTATACGGGCAAGTTAAATAATGTGTTAAAATGAATAATTACTAGATGTATTCAATATAATAACAATTTTTTTTTAATTACATCAGGTTTTGCCAATGTAACCCATGCATGTTGTGGGGGTGGCCCCTTAAATGGAATGTTGCAGTGTGGGCTAAATGGTTACACTATGTGTTTGGACCCAAGTGAATACTTTTTTTGGGATTATTTTCATCCAACAGAGCGTACTTATGGGCTAGTATCTAAGGCCTTTTGGGCTGGAGGCAAAGAAGAAATATGGCCTATCAATATAAAAACTTTGGCCCATAAAGATATGACCTCAAAATTCCCTTGAACCAACTTTCTTTCTTTCTTTCTTTCTTTCTTTTTTTTTTTTTTTTTTTTTTAATTTGTGTGTTTTATGGTCTATGGATCTTTTCAAGTGGCGATGGCTATCTTCATGTTAAATAATGTAATATTTTTATATTTTCTTTTGTCATATTTAATTATGTTTTGAAACAAATTATAAATGATCAAACATTTATGTTTTCATTAATTATCTAAGTTAGAAAACTTTTGTGTTATATAAGTTGAATAAAAGAAATTAAATAGTAATCAATACTAATTTAGAAATAATCATACATTTATGTTTTTGTTAATTAAATAGATTATAAATTTATGTATCACATTAGTTTAGGGTTACTCAATTAGAAGAAATGCATCATGTAAATCTTTCTATTCTAATAAACAAAAATAAGTTTTGCCACATGTCATGTTCTCATGTTTTTTTGCCACTTGTCATTTTTCTATAATTTTATTAAATTCTCTATCTTAATTATTAATTAAATAAGTTCTCTCATATTAAATACTTATAATATTAATGAGTAATAATATTCTTTGTCTTTTTACATGCAAGAAAATAGTTTTTAATAAATTAAAATCAAATATTTTTATTAAAGAGCAAACTTCAAAAAAAAGTTTATAAATATGAAACTTTCTAAAAATCATTTTTTTTAAAAGTTAGAAAAGTTAGTATTTTTAGAAAATAAAAGTTTGATAAAATTTTTTTAAAAAATTAAATAAAATACCCTATAAATCATAGTTTTCAAATACTGGTATTTTTATAAACAAATGATGTTTCTTAAAACAAATTTTTTAAAATAATAATGTTCAACCAAAAGTTATAAAGATGATAGGAAAAATTAAACTTTAGTTATTTATGTTAAATGATATTATCAAATTAAGTTATTTAACTTTAATAATTATATAAATTATACATTATTTTCTTGATTTGTAACAATTAGTTTTTAATAGAAAAGTAAATGAATTTGTAACATCAATTAGTTCAAAATATGTATTCTTTCAAAACAAATAGGTCATGTATTATTTCTTTAGTTATTAAAAATTTTAATTATTATTTTATTACTTCAAATACTCATTAACGCGTAATCTACTTAATTTATAACAAATTGTTTATTTTTTAAAATTTTTATTACTAATTAGTTAATGTTTTATATTTAATCCGTGTAATACACGGGGTAATAATCTAGTGAATTAATATACTAATTTACATGTTTACCCTTAATAACTTAACAGAGTTAAGTTATTTTTAACTGGAGGGGTGCAAGTTGCAAGACATTTAGTACCACAGGGTTGCAAGTTACAAAAAAAATAAGAGAGGGTTGCAAGTTGCAGTAAGGATTAAACCACAGGGTTGCAAATCGCAATTTACTCTAATAATAATTTAGAAATTATAAAACGATTTAACAATTTAATTAGTTTTAAAAATTCAAAATACATTCTTTTAATAATAATATTTAATGTATCTATATTTATATTAATAAGTTAAAAACATATTTTTTTAAATTTTAATATTTAATATGAATGAAAAAAAAAAGAACAATAAGGATGAGTAAGTATTGGAATATAACACATATCTTCTCATTTAACAAGAAATAAAGACGAAAGAAAACATACTAAA
Source organism: Mikania micrantha (assembly GCA_009363875.1). Classification (NCBI taxonomy): domain Eukaryota; kingdom Viridiplantae; phylum Streptophyta; class Magnoliopsida; order Asterales; family Asteraceae; genus Mikania; species Mikania micrantha. The sequence continues at coordinate 6,574,805 of CM018697.1, read as the reverse complement.
ATTGAACTACATAATCACATGTATCTTTTTAGTTACTTTGTAATTAGTATAAATCTAAAAACATTTTCATGTTGAGAAATAAGAATGCGTAAAACTTAATATCTAACTAACCTATAAATACCTACTCTATAATAGATGAAGTAAACAATATTAAATATAATAAAATATGTATATGCTAATTTTCTAATGTAATTCTGGCAAAATTGAAGAATGTCTGAATCATAGATAACCAATTTAATATAAAAACACTTGCATTTGATAAATATAAAAACCACCAAAACCAAAAAATGAAAGACTCGTGATCTTGTTTATGAAATTTGTCTCGTCAATTATTTTTTATGTTTGTGATTCATAAACGGGACCAAAGGGATTTTAGTGCGTTTAATTAAACTCTTATGCTCTGGAACCATATGGTTTTTAGTTCAAATTTCATAAGAGTGTTTCTCAAATTATTGAGATTCCTCCTGAATTGGTGTCTGGTGGCTTGATGACGGATATGATCAGATGGTACCGCTAATATTATAATGATAATCCAGTGATCCAAATTCACTTTAAAAAAAAACAAACTATTATACACTTATGCATGAATCAATTGTTGTTCATGTTAAAAGCAAAAAGGTATAGATCTTGTTAAAAACTAAATATATATACATGTCTAAACGGTTATTACAATGTTTCATGAAAAAACATTGAATAACGAAATTATTTTTCCAGTCCTTCCACAACCAAATTTATGTACAAACATATTTGCAGCTTCTTAATGTTCATATTCAAATTTTTATGCCTAAAAAGTTGAGTGCTATTTTCTAAATTTATTGCAAAGTTAATTTTGTATAGCTCCAGACAATTAAGAGGTTGAAATAGTTTTCTAGAAAATATACATTAAATTTGACAAAATAGACAAGTTGGGTAACAAGTATGAACAGATCTGGGTCAAGATGGGCCCATATCTTGACGAATTTTACACAAAATCCTTGGGGATGAGTCATTATTAATAAAAAAAACCATCAATTTCATTCAAGTTAAAATGTGTTGTAATTTAAAAATAGTTATTTAGATAATTTTTGGTGTATTCTCTTCATATATGTTATTGACCATTGTTACCCGTTCGAATATATTCTATTCACATAGTTTTAGGTTATCATTCTTAACCTATATTATGTTAACATGTTACTCATTTTAACTCGTTCTATACTATAGTGCTATCTATTTCAACCCGAAATATAATAATCGTTCACTCAAATAGTCAAACCTACCAATTTCTCTTGCTTTGGGTCAAGATTACCACCGATTAAGACATGTACACATTTCAAAATTTTTATCTTTTGTAGTACTTGTGGGAATCCATTTGCAAGGTAAACCTCCGGTCCTCCCAATACTTAACTAACCAAGAGGAATAGACAAAACGCGGCCGCAAGCAATCGGGTCAGTGGTCTCCAAGGAAAATTGCTCTAAATGAGAATTAAACTTTAGACATTTAGGTTGTCTCTCCTTTACACTAACCACTGGTCCACTACACTGCTTTTCATTGAAGGTTCAAAATTTTTATCTTGAACTGGTAAAAATGAGCTTTACAACAACTGTATGGTTATAAATAGCTAGCCACCTTACGAAAAACATGTTTCTCTGTCATACTATGTTTCTTCAAATAATCAAATTATCATATCATAATTAAACTATAAAAAGACATTTTAACCTTTGTTTCATTTCAAGTACTAATTAAGATAATAATGGCAAATTGTTAGTGTGATTTTATCATGTTTTCGCTTTCATTTTCCATCAATACCATGTCATTTTTTCCATCTTTTTTCTCCTTTTTTGGTATAAAATAAAGTCCCTTTTCTACAACTTCAACCATTTGTTACAACTTCTATTTCATCTATTTAGCCTTGTGTGTACTAAAACTTGTACCAAAGTGCAATTGAGATGATGGAGAGATCATCTCATCTCATCCCCTTTCTTGGTTCGATTATTTTGATTTTTGCATCAGCTAAAGCATGTGTTAAGTCGGTTTTCTTGTTTGGAGACTCCCAATTTGATCCTGGTAACAATGCCTACATTAAGAATTGCACTATTCAGGCCAACTTTCCACCTTACGGTTCGAGTTTTTTTCCTCGTCCAACTGGACGATTCACAGATGGTCGCATTGTTGCGGATTTCATTGGTAGATCTTTTTTCTACATGCTAAAGAACCCAATATTAATAAGACCTGTACAAGCATATATTTTATTAATTATACGGAATGCAATAATGCTTTGTTTTGATTCAATGTTAACTAGGTTAAATCTTATGTGTTTAATAAATAAAATGTTATATGCTTTACAATAAAAGATTTTTGAATTTAAAAAACATGTATATTAGTTACACCAGTTGAATAAACTGTATTACACATGTTGAATAAAAATATAGTATAATCGGTTAACACATACGATTATCATAATATATTTTTGAATAAATGAATTTTGATCTTATAGATATAAATATTAATACATATTAAAAATTAAGAACAAAAACTTAGATTTTTTTAATATCACTTATTTCACGTATTGCATTTTCATATTTGAAAATTTCTAGAACTCGCTCATCAAATATAGTTAGTTTCATTATTCTTATTTTTTAATACTTTAACAAACATAATTTGAACTTAATGATATTTAAAGAATTAAATATAAGATTTTAAACAAAACTAAGTTTATTTATAAACTTTCAATTTATTTCATTGATAATATATTAATTATTATATATGTGTGTGTATTCATAATTCATATACATATTCTTAATTTCATATTAAATAAAGAGAGATAGGAAACGAAAAAGTAGAATGACACACACACTAGGTTAGTACCATGTGTATTAAACGGGATGAATAAAAACTAACAAATATTCAAAAATAAAAATTTAAAACGTATAAATGATTTTTTGATTTATAATATGATTAAAATTACATATAAGTTCATATTTTAAGCAAGAAAAAAATTATTGTTGTTAACAATTCTTTTTAAGGTTTGGTTTTTAATTATTTTATTTTATAAATTTTTTTTTCTAGAAAATGTCAATTTTTACAAAAGTATAAGATGTTATCTATTATTACACATTTACACGAGTTGGTAAAAAAATAGATAATTAATAATAATGACTTATAGATTATAAAATATATTTTCACTTAAATATTATTTAAAAATTTTCATATTTTATAATAATGTATTATTTTTTAAAGAAAGTGTGCTTTTAATATTAAACTATTTTTTATTATATTAAAAAATCTTTTCTAATTGTATATTAAGAATTTTTTATTGAAAAAGATGTAAATATTATAATTATATAATTAGTATTTGGATATGTATTTCATTGAAAAGATAAGCGAGAAAATTAGTGAGATGATACCTTAGATTTGTGACATGTGTTATAAAGATTTTTATTTATTAATATTAATAGATAGATATTATATTTATAAATATTAAAATTAATGTGTGCAGCACAATTTTTGGAGACCGAGTTCCAAAAACCGTTCCAAGAGTTGGCAAACGGCAAATGGAATGGTTTTCCAGAAAACGGAATTAACTTTGCCAGTGGGGGAAGTGGAATTTTACCGTATACAAACAAGGGTAAAGTAAGATGATTGACCATATGATTTATGGTTTTAAATATTGTTCTTTTTATATGAAATTAATAAATATATATATGATAAAATTATAAATAAATTGATGTACATGGTATACAATCATGTCAGCTCAAATTTGCTAAATGTATGATTATAAATAATAATTATTTTTATTCTCATTTTTAATTTGTTTACATTTCGTTTTTAAGAACAAAATGTTTCATAGTTGTAACTTGAATTTATGTTATCATAATGTTGTGAAAAATGCATTCATATCATTGACATCTCCCAAAAAGGCAAAAACAACCAAGTTTGTAACATTTTTGTTTGACAGAGTGACAATTATCTGTGATAAAATTATTAATGAATTGGTGTGTATGGTATATAATCATGTCAACTTAAGTTTGCTAAATGTATGCTCATAAGTAATAATTGGTTTTATTCTCATTTTTTTTATTTAGTTTGTATATTTATTTAGTTTGTATGATTAGTTTAACTATATTCTAATGTTTGTGGTTTGTTTCTAATAGTTAAAAAAATAATAATTCTATGAACGGAGCACTCTCTCGAAACAACATTTCTATCACTTTACGGGATAAGGGTAATATTTGTTTTCATCTTTTCCTTCAGACCCCACTCAAAAATGAGATATCATTGAGTATGTTTGTTATTGTTATTGTTATTGTTTTTTATTCTCATTTTTAATTTGTTAAATAAAGTTTAACATTTTTTAGAACAAAATGTTTCATATTTGTAACTTGAATTTATGTTATCATAATGTTGTGAAATTGTTGATAGTATCATTGACATCTCCCAAAAACAACCAAGTTTGTAACATTTTTGATTGACAGGGGGCAACAACTATTAAACTCCAACTACAACAATTTCAAGCCCTAATTGATGAAAAACATGTAGATCAAAAGCAAATTGAAAATTCTCTATTTTTCCTGGAATCAGGCTCGGTTGACATTCTGGATTATTTCTTACTACGTAACACATCTGACCCAAAAGCCTACGTGCAAGCCATGTTGAAAGAAGTGAACCAATTCATTGATATCATCTACAAGCTTGGAGCTCGTAGGATTGTCATTTTCTCGGTTGGCCCATTGGGTTGCATCCCTTTTAGAATCAACATACAAGGTGCATCTAGTAGTCAGTGTTTCGACAAGATAGATAAGATGTCAGAAGAGTATAACGTCGGATTGCAGTTTTTGGTTAACAATATTTCTAAAACGTACCCTTATGCAATCGGTGTTTATGGAGCAATCTATACCATTGTACAAAACCTTCTTAAAAATCCAAAAATTCACGGTATATTTTATTTAACTTTCTACATTACAATAGCTATACAGAATGACAAACACATGTGACAAATTGTGTGGGCCAAACATCCTAGATAATATGTCAATTAAACTAATTATTTAATTTGTTATAGGTTTTGCCAATGCTAACGATGCATGTTGTGGGGGTGGAACCCTTAATGGAAGGTTGCAATGTGGCTTACAAGGTTATAATCTGTGTTCGAAACGCAACGACTTCTTTTTTTGGGATTACATCCATCCATCAGAACGTGTTTATGAACTCATAGCCCGAGATTTATGGGCCGGAAGCAAAGATCACATAAGGCCCATTAATCTTAGAACTCTAGCGTGTGATACTCGCTTATATTGATGCTACTTTTATTTATACACTCATGGTCCATATGGTTTGTTTATATTTCTGATACTTTGTTTGATCTTTTTTATTATTAAAATATTATCATATATACAAATTCAGGCATTTCTTGTGTGAGGACCCTTTTTTTAATGCAAATATATCATATTATTACCCGTAAACTAGCTTAAACTAATATAATCTTTGCCTATGTGTCAAAACCTTCCTTCTTATAAGCAAAACTTTTACAAAGAAGGCTAGTGTAACATTGTACTATGAATTAGTTTTAAATAAACATGTGAGGACCATAAGGGTACCCATGTTTTGGTTTAAAACCATGAAACCGGCCAAAAAAGCTATCTATTTGGTTTCGTAGTCATTTTTTCTTCTAGAAATTTGGTTGGTCATTTTTAAAAGTTTGAAAATACAATGAAATATCTGTTAACGGTTTACTCCAAAACCCGTTAAAAAAAAACCGGATCGAACCGTATGGGGTTTTGAAATGTTGATATTCGTAAGAGGAAGAGGAGCAACAACACAAGGAAGAAAAGCATCTTCGATTTTATTGTTATATATATATATATATATATATATATATATATATATATATATATATATATATATGAGATGGTTCGAATGTTAACCCTTCCTTATTGCGTTAACCGAATAACTACATCTTATTACTTTGGGGCTCACATTAAAGTAAATCTAAAGATGTGAGTTTTTTCTTATTTTTTTATTAATGTAAGTGGGCCATATATTAATTAAAAGGTCCTACATTAATAAAAAAAGAAAAAAACATACACTTTTAGATTTGTTTTAGTGTGAGCCACAAAGTAATAAGATGTAGTTATTCGGTTAACGCAATAAAAAGGGTGAAATTGGTGAGAATGGTGAGAAGGATTGTGGATTTGACAAGTGTCATTACTCTAATTTTATTAAAAGGATATTTTGATCATTGTGTTTAATGCTTCAAGTTATTGTGTTTAATGTTTCATATCATTGTGTTTAATATTTTTATTATTTTGTTTTCTTTTTTATATCATATTGTCTTATTTTGTTATTGTTAATAAATGGTTCTTATTTATTTTTTATGTTTTATGTATTAAAGTACATAATTGTGTTATTTTACCATTATGTTTATAAAACTTATAATTTTAAAAAAACATAAATTGTTTTTATTTTTTGAAAAATACATTTCCGTCATTGTATATATGTTTATATCATTGTGTAATATATTCATCATTGTGTTTTATCGTCAGAACATTGTGCAATATAATCATCATTGTGTGTTATGTTCAGGTCATTGTGTAATATATTCATCATTGTTTTTTATCTTCAGATGATTGTGTAATATAACATCATTGTGTCTTACGTTCAAATCATTATGTAATAGTCATTATTTTGTTTTATGTTAAGGTCATTGTGTAATATACGCGTCATTGTGTTTTACGTTTAGGTAATTGTGTAGTATACACATTGTGTGTTATGTTCAGGTTATTGTGTAATATATTCATCATTGTTTTTTATCTTCAGATGATTGTGTAATATAACATCATTGTGTCTTACGTTCAGGTCATTGTGTAATATACACATTGTTGTATTAAATGAAGTTGTTTTGCTTTATCATTATGATTTACATATAAAAAGTTCGTGATTTTGTTGTTTAATCAATATTATTTTAAAGCTTATGAATTTATAAAAAAAATAGTTAGGCACTGCGACGACAAAAAGAAACATTAATAAACAAAAAGACACAATAACATACAATTAGACACAATAACGCATTACAAATATAATAGGTGTTTTTTTTTAATTTTTTTGTATAACAATACTATACTCGTTTTAAAAATAAAAAAATGCTCGTTTTTGTGTAATTTTTTTAAAAAAAATAATATTGTATATAAAAGTTATGACCGTTTAAAAAAATGGGAAGAACATGATAAAAAGTCAACAAAAGTGTGTATGACTAAAATACCATTCCATTAATTTTTTTAATAACCAAAGGACATTTGTCCCAATGGTATCAAGGTGTGCTAAAGGTGTTATCCCTAAAATAGGTTGAGGGTTCTAGTCCTAAAAGGTGGAAAAAATTTGCTGTTCAAAAAAAAAATTAATTTTTTTAATACAACTTTGATCTCAACCATTAAATTATATATCATTTAATGACCCACAATCCTTCTCATACTTCTTACCAATCTAAGCCTTTTTACTATAATTTATTGACCTTTTAACTATGTACATATCAAAAACTAATCCAAACACTTTTTATAAACTTCATTTAAAAAACCTATAAGTTAAAAACTTCATTTTATCTTTCCTTGTCGTTGTAAATTACCACGTAGAAGAATGATTTAATCGCCTAAGGATCGTACATTCTATTTTGTCCCTCTCGATTTTGATCAAGATGATTCCCTTTGACCGTTTGTATGTGAAGGTAACTTCAACGTATAGTCATCTTCACTTGTTAGGTCAAATATTTGGTTCCATGTAAACTACATTACTTTTGTTTTAATTTTGATCAGTATTATCTTATCATCTTGTACAAAATAGTCTTTCATTTATGATTTTACTAGGTTTCCACCCCGTGTATTACACGGGCTAAATGATAAAATTATAATAAACAATCATTAATGAAAATATAGATAATATAAGATTTTTTTAATATAAAATATGGCTAAAATTTTGTATAATTTAATAATTTTAGTAATAAAATAATTATATTATTTTTTTAAACAATAACTTTTTGTTTCTTTATTTTTTAAAATACTATTTTTAAAAATTGTATATTTTATTGGATATTTAAAATGTGTTTTTTTAATATTATATTTAATATGAGGTGTATTTAATAGGAGAGAGATGAGGGAAAATCGAAGTTGAGGGGCTCTGTAATCACGTCATGTGTCCCTGGAAACTTCGATTTATTATAATAGATAGATTATTTGCTTGTATTCAACTTTTCAATCATTTTGACTCAATTTGTGGATGTGATTGCCACAAAGTTAAAATCACTTTTTTAAGGTCATTGTGTGAAATTGGTGATGGAGTTTACTTAATTAAAATAGACAATTAGGGTATATCATTGATTATGATATGTAAAGATATTAAATCCATAAATATAAAACTCGAGTGTAGGATTATGACATATGGTTTGAAATTGATATTAGCTTAAGTGAAGTATGTTTATGTTGGTATATATATGTTAATATGCTCATTTTGATATGGCTTATATATTGGTAATAGATCACCAAAAGTACGCTCACCTTGCTATCTTGCTACTGAGGATATTGTTCACCTGAGCAATATCATGACAGTCACGAAGAATGACATAAATTTAGGATGATATAAGATCCTTTTTGCAAACTTACAGCTTGAGTATGAGGAATAAAATAAAACATGTGTCGAAATAAATACATCGAGATTTATAGATTACATTTTTTATTATTTAATCGGTGTAATACACGACATCTAACATAGTTAAAATATATATAATAAGAATTTGTTGCATTTGAAATGTTCGTCGGGTCAGATGCACAAAACATTTGATGGTTAACGATCCGTTTTAACCGAACCAACTCCAGAAAGGAAGGTTCGTTCCTTAACTTTTAGTTTTTAATTCCAGTTCGGCCTTAACTCGGTTCGGATTTGGACCGTTGAACCAGACGTTAACAGATTTGACTAAAATAAATAATAATAAATAATAATTATTATATAGTTTTGGCTCACACACAACAAAGCACACCATTTCTGACAACTGACTCCTTCATTTTACGCGCATTTACGCAGCTTCCCCTCCATTCCCGTGTGTATATATATAAATCACACACCCTCATTCACACATCAAACTAACAAAATTTTTAAAAAAATATACAACAATTTATTTAATCATATATATTTTTATATAAATCTATACATATTTTCTTCTTCAATCAGTATCTCTGAAATCAAATGGGAAACTATGTTTCATCTTGCAGTATCGGAATCGGGTCGAAAATGCGAACAAACAAGGCAGCTAGGGTTATTTTCCCCACCGGAGAAATCCGTCAGTTTCAGGATTCCGTCAAGGCCGCCGAGATCATGCTCGATTGCCCCAATTTCTTCCTCGTCAACTCGCGATCGTTAACCATCAATCGGAGGTTTTCACCTCTCTCCGCCGATGAAGATCTGGAATTGGGAAATGTTTACATCATGTTTTCGATGAGGAGAGTGAATTCGATGGTTACACCCGGAGATATGGCGGTTTTTTGGTTGTCGGCTAATAGTGCACCCAAGCGGATATCGGGGCGGATATCGCCAGATTCGGGTGGTGGTTTGACGACGGTGCGGAATGAGGCTGAGCTGCCGAGGTTGGTGGTGGACGTGCCAGAGTTTGGTCACCGGTTGCTGGTTTCCCGTTCAAAAAAACCGGTCCTGGATACCATTACGGAGGAGCCGGTGCGGTTCAAGTAGCGCGAATGATGTTATGGTGTTGTTTACTTTTAAGGGTAGAATAGTAAAATTGTATATATACGATTTATTGCTGTTGTAAACTAACGGGTAACTAAACATTACTGAACGGTAGTTACTAGTCAATATTCAATAGAGGTTTATATTTTTTAAAAAGTCAATCACCAAAATAGCCAATTTGACTAGTCATAGTGGTATTTTAGCCAATAATTTTCAAGTTTTTCATGAATTTCAGTCAATCAGGAAGTGCCATTTGGCAAAATATAGCTGACGGAGATATTTTTAAAGATAATATCGCTGACGTGTAAAAAAATCGCCCAGTCAGCGATATTTTTAGAGATAATATTGCTGACGTGTAAAAAATTCGCCCAGTCAGCGATATTATTAAGTAAAATATCTCTAAGGAGTAAAAATATCGCCCAGTCAGCGATATTATTTAAAATAATATCGCCTAGCGATATATTGTGTGATAATATCGCTGACGTCATCCGTAAATGATTTTTTTCTTTTTTTAATCCACGTCAGCGATATTTTAGGTGATAATATCGCTGACTGGGCGATATTTTGACTAGTCAACGGCTACTTTGATATTTTTTTTTGGTCAATGGTTATTTTGGTAAAATTAAATGGTTAATTGGCTATTTTGGTGATTTACTCTTTTTAAAATCTAACAATCAAATAATTAAAAGTAGAGGAAATGATAAAAATAAATATTTTTTAGATAAATTCATACGACATTCAAGGCATGCTAATTGCTATATTTAATCACGTGCGATGTTAAACTTTTTAAAATTAAGTTTTTGGTTAAAAACATAAAAATATATATTTGTTACTGAATTTACTTTCAAAAAAATAAAATACAGTTGTACGTACAAAGAGTAAAATACAATAAAACGACAAAATCTGTTGTAAAAAAATAAAATACAATACCAAAAGGCTAAATTAATACAAAAAGTAGTTGTTTTTGTATTTTTATATAAAATTTTGTTTTTATTTAATCCTCAGATGGCTATGTAGTATGGAAAATTATAATTATATATCTACTTTAATCAGGGTTATATATGTATATCTACCTTTTTTTTTTTTTTTTTACTTTTTATGCATTTTAGGTATGTATTTCAATTTTTTTAAGCATAGATTAGACTTTCTTTGAGCTTTTCTAGCATTCAAAAAACTTTTTTTTTAATTATTTTTAAGTCTAGTATCATGTTAAATATGTACGTTTTTTTGTTTGTTAAATGCTTGTGAAACTTGATGTTTTTATGTATATATAATTTTTAATATTTTTATTAACAAACACATCGTGTATTTGATGCGCTTGCATCACGTATAACACACCGAATTTTGAAACCAAACACATCGGATAGTTATCGCAATTTAAAACCAAGATAAGAACCATCTTGATTCTCCTGGCTAGAACCATACGTCACCATCGGATAGATTTAACTTTAAATCATTGTAATTTGTAAGTAATAGAACTGATTTTCAGAATAATCCATTTTGTAGACGAAAAATAGTAGATACACAGAACAATTCCATGTTGAATGGTTGTTTTTAGTAGAGGTGTGCATGGTGCGGTTATGACTATTTTTATAACCAAAACGCTACTTCGGTTAATCTAAATCCATATTCATAACCATAACAAATTGATCGGTTAACTATTAATCGGTTAACCACCGGCTATGGTTCGGTTTCGGTTAAATTCGGTTGATAATGAAATTCATAAAAAACTAAAAAAGACTTGTAAATAAGTTTGTGAATTAGAGATATATTGCTAATGAAAATCTAAATAAAACTCCTATAACTTTAAAATGACTGAGAATGAATAGAAGAAATAGAAAAAAAATTTATGAACACTAACTATTATCCTTATATATTTAGTCTTACCTGTAACTCATAATATTTTCATTCAATAGAAAGATATATTTCACATTTTATACTTAACTTGCATTACAAATTCTTAAAAAAACAAAGAAACACAAGCACATACACACAATGTTGTAGAAAGCGCTAGTCGTTAGTCGATCGGTGGGGTGGGAACTAGGGATTAATCAGGATTATTCGGGATTAATCGACCAACTAATCGGCTTAATTGGATAGTCGGGCCTAGTCGGCCTTGGGGGACTAGCGACTAATCGGCCTAGCCGGGGATTTTTACAACCATGCATACACACCTAGAATATTAAAAAAAAAACAATATGCAATAAACCGATTTGGTTCGGTTAATGTCTTGGCTTAACCATAACCATAACCGTTGGTTAAAGTCGGTTTCGATTAAAATCGGTTACGGTTCGAAACTTACCTATAATTGGGGGTTTTAACTGTTACTTATTTATAACCCAGAGGGTATATTGATATAAGATTTTATTTTTAAGTTGAAATGGTTAAAAAAACATAAATCACGTGGGCTAAAACCGTAATTTACTTTTTTTTTAAAAAAAAAAATTATAATAATTTCATAACATAAAGACTTACCCTTTGCAGTTTTTTTTTTCAACTAGGTATTGAATGTATATGGTCCATGCTTGGCATGCATAAGTTGAGTATAATGCCTCATTAATTTATCAATTTGGAAATTAACCACTAGGATGGAATATTCGAACAAATTATTAATTAGGGATAAAAGAAGTCAAATATGGAGGTATCACTAACTAACACGCATAAATAAATGTAGGTTTTAATAATTACTTTTTTTTAACGACAATTTGAATCACTGACGGGTTAAAGACCCATCCGATCATATCCACACTCAATAGGAGGAAACTTACCATATGTGAGAGAAAACCTCTAGCCCAGCATTAAACCCCTATTTTGTTGACTTGAACCCGTGACCTTCTCAATATTAAAAGCATATGATACATTCCTTCAACTACTTGACTGAGGATCATTAGTAGATTTTAATGGTTACTAGCAGGTCATTAAGGTTGTGTAGAATGCTCAATATATCTCAAAGGATATTGTTTTAAGCCAAGTCGATTATGACAGGGTCCTTTAATTATCGATTTTAAGTCAGTTTCAGTTATTTTTGATTCATTATTTTAAGCCAAAATATGTGACTAAAAGATCAAGCCCTTAACATAGATTTTTTTACCAAATGTTATAATATGTTGAGTTTTATAATATACTGGAACATTTGAGTTAGCATGCAAACATAACAATTGATTTTTAAAGGGGTTAATTAGGTTTTGTAGTGACATTGTGACACTCACTAGCCATGGCCAACAAAAACATAATAAGAATAAAAAGAAATTCATTTTCTTGAATTTTCTAATAAATAGCGAACTTGGTGATTTTTAATTTTGGTATCACTAGTCGTTTGATATCAAATACTATACACGATGAATGTACTAAGTAAAAAATTGTATCAAAATACATGATTCTTGAGTTAACACTAAAGAAGTAAACATGATGATTTTATACTTGAAGATAATTTTGAAAAATCAAATTATTTAATGCGATTGATGAAGCTAAGAAGCTTGTTGTCACACCCCCAAATTCCCACTCGTGGCGTATGTCCACGTGGATGTGACGTGTCCAGAATCACAGCTCAAGGTCATATAGAACACCTCTATAAGCGTTTACAAATCCAAAGTTTGACACGTACACTCATAAAATAGTTTGCAGCGGAATAAAAGTTATCATATCATATTGCAGCAGAAAATCAAATGTTTAACAAAATGCAGCGGAAATGTAAATAGTTTAAATATTGCAGCGGAAATAGATGTCAGACCAAAACACTAATTCATACATAACATAGATAGATTGTTTTCAAATGACACAAAAACAGAATGCATGAGGGTCCTAGTTGCTCATCCCTTAATCGTGCATTCCTGTTCCAGGTGCCTGTCAGTTACCTGAGAATACAAGTTAGAAAAGTGTCAACACGATGGTTGGTGAGTTCACAGGTTTTGATATACATATAGTAAGAAAATGTGTCATGTTGTTTATCAAATGTTAGTACCGAGCCCTAGGCCCAAAGTGTCAGTGCGTCACTACCGAACTAGACTTGTTTGTCCTTGCCTCCGCTATGTCTCGTATACATAGCAAGTTAGGTCAGAGTTTGCACGGGTTATGACATCCAGTCAACATAGTGCCCCGTGGGGTTAGTCATTCCCTAATGGATCCATCCAAATCTACCACGTTGTTCGTACATTAACGGTAAGACTTTGTGAGGGCTTAATACGAGTTCAACACTTAATGTTTGTCCAATAAACCAGCATACACAAAAATGTTTGTAATAGCAATAATGTTTGACTCGATGCAACTAGTATTCTCCCCCTATTTAAAAGCGTTTGAAAAAGAGTAAAGAGGGGCCGTAAACTCACCTTAGTGAAGTAATCAAGTGTAAGCGTAAGCTCCTGAAGCATCAAGCAGTGTAGTCGGTCACCGGCGACCTATATCGTACACCGTACGTGAGTTCGTGTATGTGACCGTGCTAGTGTTCGTGTTAGTGCTCGTGTTTGTGCCAACAACCCTTGGTTGTTCATGTTTGTCCGTGTCGGTCCACAATGACCGTGTTTGCTCGTGTTGGTCCACATTGACCGTGTTTGACTGTGTTGGTCTACATTGACCGTGTTTGACCGTGTTTGACTAGTGTTGACCAAAGTTGACCGTGTCAAGTCAACGACCCGTTGGTGAACCGTGTGACGGTTGTGAATCGTGTAGCAATCGTGTAAGTGCTCGTCGTGTGCAAAACGCGCAAGTCGCGTCTATGGACAACTTACTATTTATAATAAGTTTCCATTTTTGGAAATTTACAAAGCATAACAGTTTTAAAGTTCTAGCATGCTCATTTGTCCTACGTGATCATGTTAACACATAGCACATCATCATACGGATTCACATAAGTCGTTTATAACATGTTAGCACATAAAAGTTTCCTAAAATGGAAAGTTTCCATTTATAGCATACGTAACATCGGAAACCATCTAACTTAGCATCTAATCATCATGTTATAACATATCAAGTCACTTAGCATGCTCAAATCATACAACATATTCATAAGTTGTTTTTTGTAAAAATAAAGTTACTATAAATAGTAACTTTATGGTTTTTCATGAAAACAACCATTCTAACATTTCTAATCCTATTTTCATGTCACCAATCATCATAAATACTAATCTAACATCATTCAAACATGTCAACATAACCAAATTCATCCACTTAGCATTATTTAAATAACAAAAGTTACTAAAAATAGTAACTTATCACATATGACCAAATTTATCACTACAAATCACTATCTAAGAATTCAAATCGTCATAATATCATTCATACAACATATCTAGACACATGCATGCTCATCATCTTCACCAAATCATCATCTTGTAACTCAAAAGTTACTAAAAATAGAAATAATCATCAATAAACCATTTTAACATCATCTATTCATGAAATCATCATCCAATATCATCAAGAAACATGTCTATATACTCAAAATCATTCTAACCATCATGGATCATACATGCATGGCATTATAATGTCCTAAATCATCATTTCAAGCATATAGGTTCATACCCATCACTTTAGATCATCACAAAACTCAACACTAACATCATAGATCATCATCTACAGTAGATTTATTGACAAACCCAGATTCAAATTACAAGAAATTCGTGCATGTGATGTCATGGTGCTTGCATGTGTGATTTAACACTTGCATGTGTGTTTAAACGTTGTGAGAGTAAGTTTTAAGCATGTATTTACCTTCTAGAGCTCCTTGAATACTAGAATGATGGTTAAGCAGTCCCTACACCTCCTGAGATTGATGGTTTCGACAGAAAGAAGGAGAGAATGGAGATGCACAAGTTTCTTCGTGGTATACAAGCTTCGACTCTTCAAGTTGGAGCTTCAAAATGGCCTCTAATGGTGGAAATATGGTGTATCAGTATGTAGAAGACGAAGTTGACCGAGTTGTGTCGTGTGATATTGAATAAAATGATGAGAGTAGGTATGATGATGGTCTTGGAAGTTTAAAAAGGAAAATCTGCGATTTCAGGTGTCAGGCGTATCGCCTGACGTGGGTGGTTGTGGCTCCGTCGTTACGCGCGGGTGCACCGGATGAGGCGCCATCTTCCTCATCCGCGCGCATCGCCTGGGATGGGAGCTTCGGGTCAGGCGTACCGCCTGGCCCATTTGTCAAGCCCAATAAGCTTGTTTTGATGTTCTGGGCCCATTCTTGCCCGTTTCTCGACTGTAGAACATCGTTCGAGCGTCGTTTGGACTCTAATAGTCAATTACTAGCCATAATTGACTTGTGAAGTGTTTCTGTGCTCAAGTGTTGTGATGTTCACCAACGTTCGTGTGTTTTGACACGTGTGTGCAGTTTCTGATAATCCAAGTCCCTTGGATTATCATGTTGTGTAACAATGTTCGTACTGTCGTGCCACGTGTCACACTAAATTAATCTAATTCTAGTGCCACGTGTACATAAGACATTTAAATAAACATTTAAATAAATGAAAAGCTGACCTGAAAATTACGGGGTGTCACACTTCTCATTCAAATCGATATTTATACAGTACTCTCAAAAGCATATGATTCATAGAAAAACAATGTGATAAGAATTTAAGTGACCAAGAGATTTTAGTTTTAGCTGAATTGAATTCAAAGATAATAAAATTTACATAGTGTTGGTAAAGAGAGTGATTTAAATTAAACAAAAAAAATATTTGATTTCTAATTTCCTAAAAAAGTTAAAGAAATTTAAAGACAAAAATCTTGAGATGTGTTATAGACTTCTTGATGCTTAGGAGCCGTTTGGTAACGTCAAGATCTGATTCATTCAGATGTTTTTTCAGATATATGCTTTTCATTTAGTTATTTTTTTGAAACAAACTGTTTGAATCTAACTGATTCAGACATAAACCTCTTAATGACACATTCAAATCCTACCAGACAATCCCTTAGTATAACGATAGATCAAATATTAATGCTAATAAATTTTATATAAAGATAAGGTTGTTTGACACATTTTTAACTAGCGAAAATACTGAAAATAACAATGTTTAAAACATTTTAGAAATTTATTTGATTGTTTTCTTAATGCGATAATTAAATACATAGTATTGTTGACAATTCCAATAGTAATGACATATTTTAAACATTTTTGTTTGTTAAACTCTTGCTTAAGATTCAAAATGTCCCATGAAAAACTTAGTAAGTTAGAAATAGTAACTATTAAGAACTATACATTAAAGAATATAAATTATGAAGAGGAAATCAACTTTGCTTTTAAAAATATAAGAAGATCATCACCATTCATTTAGTTATGTAAGATAAGCCAATTTGTTGCATTAGTTTTGTTTTGCTTATTGTTATAACAATTATCATAATACTAATATTTTTTTTATATTAATAAGTTTCTGTTTTAAGCGACTCCTTTTTACTTGTTATACATGACTTTCGATTTGTAAATTTCGGCCCTAACATTGGTACTATTTAGAACGAAACGTAATTAACTTCAAGTTAATCGAATAAATAGTTCCTAAAAATAATGAGCATAGCTTACGATTATTTATAATAATCTCATCTGATTGATTTTTATATCTTTATCTGATAAATACAAAATGTTTGACGCTTAATAACCTTTGCCGATTTAGTTATTTAAAAAAAAGTGTAAAAGGTCCTATTTTTTCTCTAGAAGTTGGTTATATTTTAAGCGGGTGCGAACTAGAAATATGTAAATAACTAGGGATTTACTTCGCACGTTGTTGCGATAACCTCGTATTGAACTAAAAAACACAATTTTTATCAAATTAAGATTTTATCTAAAAAAATTTGAGTCATATCACTCTGCCGATATGAATATCCGATTACGACAGTGGTGACAACATCACAAATATCAAATGCAGACAAAAAACCCCAGCTACAACGACTGTTAATATGTCCTAGAACAAAAAATCGAACCACTTGCAAATCGCAAGGAATAAAAAGCCATATATAATCACACATTGTAAAAAATCTATTTTGCCGATATGATATTCAATAACGACAGTGGTTACAACATCACGAATATTAAAACACAGCCGAAAAACCAACCATAATGACTATTAATCCGTCCTAAAACAATAACTTGAAATGTCACAATATAAGACTACAATATTAAAAATCATATATTAAAACAACAAAAAAATGTATTCGCAGTCGTAAAATCTACATCAATATATACGGACATAAAGTAAACAAATATATAATTATTACAATCTTTCTAATTAGTAGTCATTTAATTATTTAATTTAATGTTTATATATGTTTGTTAGACAAAAAAAACCTAAATTGGTGGGCTGATGGCGCACGGATTCGAACAGGGGACTACCTATGGTGAAGACAGTTGTGTTTAATTTCACTTATCAACATTTTATTTAAAAATAAAAAACTATTATTACAATTCATAGCAATAATGACGTAATTTGTATATATATAAATTGGTTGTATTTTTAGCATTGAAAATGGGCAAAGAGTTGCGACCTGATTCACGAATCCACATAAAGGGGTTTACATTGAAGAATTAGCACATGAGTTAGTGGGTAGGGGTGAAATGTCAATCGAACGCACAACTAACTGGTTCTTTCTGAAATGCGTTGAGACGTAACAGTTGACTAAAAATCTAGGGATAAAACACTGACAATACCAAATCGAGGCAAACTCTAAATACTAGATATGACTTCAAAATAACATGGTCAAGGCCGGTCAGGGAAACGATGAGGGATAACTGCTCAGTTAGAAGCTGTTATCCAAACCTAAGAGCAACATTTACTCACGTCCACTCATCATACCCGATAGCTTACAGAGTTATAATCCGTTAACTTTCAGCATTATTTGACGTAAAATTCACAACAATAACAAAATTCTTAACGTAACTAATGACGTCAATCTTCACCAACGATAAGATTCCATGTAGACTATAACTTTTTTTTTTAACGGCATGTGGACTATAACTAATACTAATTTATGCAGAGACAGAAATGGTATCATAAGAAATGACATCATAAAGCTTTTATATTATACATGGACCATACATACACACGCACTTTCTAATCCCTCAGGATTTGGAGCAAAATATCGAATCAAAATTCAACTTCTAGATTTGGGTTCATAAACAATAAATTCACCGTCAAAACTGATGATGAAAAATTGATACGCCGATTGAATCAATACAATATCGAATTAGTGGGTGGTAATTCTCACAGTGATGGATAGATTCTCTGGTGGTGGTATGCATGGCCTCAGAGGTGAAAGAACTCCACTGCTAAACAGGAATGTAAGTATCAAAGAACTATCTAATCAAAAGCCCGAGTTGCATTTTCTTACCCTTATGAACTGAATTTGACTGAATTCTTGGTAAATTTTTTTAAATTTGAGTCATAATTTGTATTTATGCATGTATTCGTATACGGTGTACTTGATTTGTGCGATTTTAATTCTGGGGATGTTTAGACCAACATAAGCATGCATATTTCGATTGATAAAGTTTGCAAAGCTTATTGATAGATTAAATTGCAATATCCGATTGATACTTTGTGGGTTTAAGATGCTTGATTTTGGGGTTTTTTACAGGGTTTGAGGAGAGACGATCCATTGGCAAACGGAGAGCAGGGAGATCTTGAGATTGGAGATGCAGTGCCGGTAAGTTGGGGTTTCTTTTTCACTTCAATTTCTTCGCACAACCTGTTTGATAAAATGCCTAAGTGAAAATCAATGTAAAATTTTTGTAACTTGGTTCTTGAAAATTGAACAGGCTGCAAATGTCAGCTATGTTAGAGTGCTCGCCCTGGTAAGCCAATCTACTTTGACATTTCACCATCTTTAGACATAGAATTATGTTGTGTTTGTGAATTTATTTAGCCGTCTATTATTCGTATAATAGGCAAAACCCGAGGCAGGAAGATTGATTATTGGTACTATTGCTTTGTTGATTGCATCCACATCAAGTATTCTGATTGTATGTCTACATTTTAATATTTTCCTCTCTCTCAAATTGAAAAATGCACATATAAACCGCACTTATGCCAGAGTGCATGAACATGTTCAGTCTTTGGTTGTATAGTTAAGCATTATTTTTTTATTATTTACATTGTAGCCAAGGTTTGGCGGGACAATAATTGATATAGTTTCGGGAGATCTCCAAACGCCTGAACAGAAAAGTGAAGCTGTAAGCTCAGTCAATAGAACCATTCTTGGAATCTTTCTGATTGTTATAATTGGGTATGAACCTTTTTAAGCATTAGTACCTCCAAGTCTTTGGTAGTATTTTATGCTAATTTCCGATAATATTTTTCTCAACACTTTTGACTCATATGCTATTTTCAGTTCCATCTGCACGGCACTTAGAGCATGGTTATTTTCTTCTGCAAGTGAAAGAATTGTTGCTACATTGAGAAAGAACTTGTTCACACACCTCATTAATCAAGTAAAGATAGCTTCCTCTTAGCCAAAAAAAACATTTTTCTTTCTTTTATCAGAGCTTCCTTTAACTTTCTGTGGGGTTTTTTCATTAAATAATCGTAGGAAATAGCCTTCTTTGATGTTACACGAACAGGAGAACTACTTAGCAGGCTTTCTGAGGATACCCAAATCATTAAAAATGCTGCAACTTCAAATGTTTCTGAGATTCTCAGGAATCTTTCTACTGCATTTATTGGTCTTGGGTTCATGTTTGCTACATCATGGAAACTAACATGTAATAACACCATTTCAACAATATACTAAGTTTCAATATTATATATTCTTTTCACAGTTCCAGCATGCTTCTTATAACTTGTTCTTTTTGCTTCTTTTTCATTTTATTAGTATTGGCTTTGGTCGTGGTTCCCGCTATTTCAATTGCTGTACGCCAAGTTGGACGTTATCTTCGTGAAGTTTCCCACAAGACTCAAGCTGCTGCGGCTGTTGCTTCATCAATTGCTGAGGTTTGTTCATCCATTTTATTTTAAATGAATTAAAGTTTTATAATTTTTGTAAATATTGCATTAAAATGACACATTAAATGTCAAGATTTTCTTGAATAAAGAAAAGACCAATGTTTTATTTAGTTAAACATCCATACATTTCATTAGCTTGCAATATCTAAATAAACTAGCTTATGAAAATTGTTGCATTTCTCACCAAATGGAAGACATATTTACCCCAAATATAAAGTTAACCGTGCTATTATGAAAATTTTCTTGCTTTGTAGGAATCTTTCGGTGCAGTACGCACTGTGAGATCCTTTGCTCAAGAAAACTATGAGATTTCACGATACTCTGAGAAAGTTGACGAGACATTAAAACTTGGACTTCAGTATGCTGTGAGCATTTTTTTTCAGCTATCATTTTGTTTTTTCAACACATTTTTTATCATTAAAACATAATATGTGTATTTATGAGGTGCAGAAAGTAGTAGGTTTATTCTTTGGAGGTCTGAATGCAGCATCAACACTATCAGTTATCATAGTAGTGATATATGGAGCTAATTTAACAATAGCAGGCTCTATGAGTGCCGGAAATCTTACTTCATTCATTCTTTATAGCCTCACTGGTATTTGAATGATAAACCAGTCGTCTTTTCTGATTCTATAAAATGAACATATTTGAATAACTACTTTTTTTTTTTTGGAAATTATGGTGGCAGTTGGAAACTCTGTTTCTGGGCTGTCTAGCATTTACACAGTAGCAATGAAAGCCGCAGGAGCAAGTAGGAGGGTTTTTCAGCTTCTTGATCGTGTTTCTTCGATGCCAGAATCAGGAAAGAAATGTCCTATGGGGTTAGTTTTGTAATTTCGTCCTTAGAGTTTCCTTATTGGCAAATGATAGACATCGTTACAACTACAATAGTTGTAAAAGTGAGCCATATATTAGAGCCATTGCTAAACTGCAAAGTTATTTATTTTCATTACAGAGATGAAGATGCTGAAGTGGAGTTGGAGGATGTTTGGTTTGCCTATCCTTCCCGTCCTCGTCATATGGTGCTCGAGGTAACCGCATTGAAAAAGAAAAAAAAACTAGAAAGGTCAATTTAAATACAATACTTCACAAAATAAACTTTGGCATTTTATTTTTTATTATTTCAGGGTATAAATTTGAAACTATTTCCCGGTTCAAAGGTTGCACTTGTTGGTCCTAGTGGTGGTGGAAAGGTAGAACTGATTTTTAACTTCCTAAGCTTTTAAACTCTTAAGCAGAGGTGGGAAGACACATAGTTTTGTCAGATTGATTGACACATAATCAAATTTATAAATTTGTTCAAAACTACAAATAATTATTTTATTAATTGTGATTATAAAAACATTCTACACACAATAATATTATGAATATTTCAATAAAATGAGTTTGGCGTGGAATTCTTGTATCTTTTAAGTAAAGATATTTTATATGTTAATTCATTCAACCCATTTGACCTGCCCCCTATTTGCTAAAATATTTTATCTAACTCATTTGTGATAAAACAGAACTCAAGATAATCTGTTCTTCCAGAACTTTGGAACTTGGATAGCAACAACTTTTAACGAAGTTTTTACTGATCTTATGGCTAATACTCTTATTTTTCTTTGCTGGTAGACCACCATAGCAAATCTGATTGAAAGATTTTATGATCCTGTTAAAGGTAAAATTTTGATAAATGGGGTTCCCCTAGTGGACATATCACATGAACATCTACACAAAAGGGTAATAATTAAAATTGAAATTATTATCTTTCGAGTTTCTATTTTCAAGATTTGCCATAAAGCCGATTTGTCTAAAATTGCCAGATCAGCATTGTGAGCCAGGAACCTGTACTTTTCAATTGTTCAATTGAAGAGAACATTGCTTATGGACTCAATGGAAAAGCAAGTGAAGAAGAGATCGAAAAAGCAGCTGTAAGTTCAAATTACACAATTATTCACAATCAAATTTTCAAGAAGTTATAAAAATTGATTTTCCTGCCATTTTTATAATTTTTGATTGTTGATATGTACAGAAAATGGCAAACGCGCATGATTTTGTATCTAAATTTCCTGAAAAATACAAAACTTTTGTTGGAGAACGTGGAGTGAGGCTTTCAGGGGGTCAAAAACAGAGGGTTGCAATAGCAAGAGCTCTGTTGATGAATCCTAAGATTCTTCTTTTAGATGAAGCTACTAGTGCTTTGGATGCTGAAAGCGAATACTTAGTTCAGGTGACATCAGTCAGTTTTTTGAGTAATCATATTTAAAATGTGGATGGTAAAAACGGGTTGGATTGCCTGAAACATTATTTGCCTAATATTTTATAAGTATTTAATGTCATATATATGATTAAGGAGGATTTTTTACAGGTGGTTTGACCCAGTAGAGTTTTTATCTGAATTTTTTTAATAAAAAATTAGGGTCAAATATGAGAACAAAAGATTTGTACTATATTAGTAATGACAGTTTTTGAATAAAATGATTTAAGAGGTTTAGTGGGGTCCTGTTGAGTTGGTTTGACTGGAAAACCTTTTTCTAAAATTCTAGATTTTTTGTATATATAATTTGTGTGTCAGCATGATTGAAAAGGGAAAATGGTAAATTTAGCACTTGTTGCCTATTGTTGATAGCATATTATAGGTATATTTTATTATTTAACTAAGCATATAGTTCACAATAACCTTAAGTTGGTGATGAACCATCATTATAGAAATCAATAACCATAATATTGTTTTTTATTTATCAATTTTTTAAAAATAACTTGCACTAGTTTTTAGTAAAACAATTGAAGAATACACTATAAAAATGAGTTTCTAGTTTCTTTCACAACTAATATAATTAACAAGTGTAATTGTGTTTTGGCTCAGGATGCTATGGAATCTTTAATGAAGGGAAGAACCGTTTTGGTGATCGCGCATAGGCTTTCAACAGTACAAAGTGCAGATACTGTTGCAGTTGTATCAGATGGAAAGATAGTTGAACAGGGGACTCATGATGATCTCCTGAGTAAGGACGGCATTTATACCGCGTTAGTGAAGAGGCAGATACAAGGGGCTAAAACTGAGCTTTAGCTAATCTGCAAACTAAGTAAGATATGGTTTATAGATTTTGAATTTTCATTCAAAATGCACGTTTGATGTTAGGGTTTAAACCGAACTCTTGGTTGGTGTAAGATGCATTTTTGAATTTTCATTCAAAACACTTGGTTACACAAGTGACAAGAATGTTGTTAGATGCATTTTTTCACTTCTGCGTGCATTTATATCATCAATATAAGAGTAGGCATGGCCTTTCACGACTATTTTATAGGTATAGATATATTTGTTGGGATTGATGAGAATTTGTGTTGGTTTTTGGAGTTCGAAAACAAGGGGTTTGTTATTTGCACACCAAACTTTTATATTTCAACACCCACCGACACTATACGTCATGTATGGGCCTAAACATGGCGTATAAGGTCCAAAAGCTGCAACCTATTAACCTGGCTATACGCATCATACACTACTATACGTTGCGTATAGGGTACGATGACTGACAAGCTTAAATTCCCTAGCAGAATGTTTGTGTTGATTTTTATACGTAACGTATATCACTATACGATATTTATAGGTTTCACTTATTTTTTTTCTCACTTATAGAAGGGTAAGAATGGAATGCTGTATGTAGAGTATGGTGAAATGGTGATATATGCTACGTATAACGCTATATGTGACGTAAGACATTTTTTGTTTTTGTCTGAATGTGTTATATGATATGTATGCCAGAGAATATACAAGCTTTTATCAGGCTAGCCAGCAGAGTTGGCTTCTATACGTCTTGTATGACCCTATACGAGACATATAAAAGAATGAACTTAAACTCTTGAGTGTAAGATTAACAGAACCCTAAAACAATCATAATAATGGGCTATTACTTATTGCTTCAAATGGAGTGCTCTCTTTTCTTAAAGCAATTTTGCCGTCCTTTAATCAAATGTTGTGTATTTGGTTTCCTGGCGAATTGATTCTCAAGTTGCTATGAATAACGAACATTTGTTGTTTTTCTATCATGTTAACCAGACTTCCATTAGTAAAACAAACAAGAAAGCGTAAAAACAAATTCACGAGTGCAAACGAACAAGAACAGAAACAAGAAATATCGTAAATGAACCGAAGAAAAAGACAAGACCAATCGAACCACCAACTAAGCCCGCAACCTCCATTGCACCTGTCACCATGGCTACATTACCATAATTCTTGTATTGAGTTTCATGGTTTGCTGTTGAGTTATTAGGCCAGTTCCAACCAATATTTTGTATTGTTTTGGGTGTTGTATATTCCAGCTTTTCATTCTTCATTGCTTGCTCTATTCTTGCTCTCAACACACTAAGGTTTGCGTCCACCATGTTGGATGAACTTCCTGTGACCAAAAACATACACCATATACATAACAATTGTTACTATGTTTTTTATAGTGGAATATAAATTTTTAAAAGTAATACAACAAATTGGATTTTAGTAATCCGAACTATTGCCCATTGATAATAATAATTCATACCGACAATTTGAGTATTTAGACAACTAACAAACTTTTATTTTTGTTGTTAAAAGTAATCTCATTAACATAATTAAAATAAATCAACACTCGATTTACACTTTTCATTTATAAAGAAAGATTTTTCGCATTTTGCTCATAATTATTATTGTTTGTAAAATCCAAGTGAAATCAAGCGTAAATATGTAATAATTATTTAAGTGGGATTCTCCTAGACAATTAACGTGAAACTTATGAGTGTCAATGGTTAACTTGTAGCATGGATTACTGTCTTGGCTAATTGGTTAACGTTTGAATTATTAAAATCCTATTTATTTACATAACAAGTAATGGTTGTTTTTGTAAACAACTTTATGATTATGATATGCACAGTTGCCTTAAATCCTACAATAGAGCGGATCTGTATTGCTGTGGTCGCAAGACCCCATTAAATCTCAACTTATTAATAGAGTGTATATTGTGAAATTTCATTTGTTCTCGTAGGATATTTTAGATTGACACCATAATTTGAATTCTAACACTGAAATTATAGTTCCGGTAATGATTTTTGGGAGAATGTAATGATTTTTGGGAGAATAATCATTTGTCACTTTTAAAACTGCTCAAGAGTTCAAACATCAAGGGTTGTGTTTTTTTAATTCTAAACTATAACCATGTTTAATTACAAAAATAACCCTAAATCTCGACCCTAATAACAAGTAAACGGTGATAATCTTGTTTTACCCCTCAAATTACAAATCCTAATATTATACTTTATACCTTCATACGACTATATGATTTAGCAGCGACCCAGGCACCCAACAACAGTTGAAGGCGAGCAGAGGGAAGACGGACAGTGAGAACAACTTTAAAATGTAAATTTTTCGTAGTTCAATGGACATTGTTTTTTATTGTTTGTTTTAAAATAACAACATATTTTAATTATAGGGAGGGGATGGGGTCTCATAAAAAGTCCATTATGCTTAAGAAGGTTAAAAAAGATTTTTAAAAACTTAAAAATCAACCCAAACAAACTCATTTTTGCGTTATTGGAACTGGCTTGTCGAACCCTAAACTTTAAACATTAAACCCCAAACCATAAACCATAATACTAAAGCCTAAATTTTAAAACAAAAATTAAATCATAAATATAAAATCTAAAAGTTAAAACAAAGCCCAAAAACTTAAACTTTATAGCTTAACGTTAAAGCAAAAAGTAAGCTAATATGGTAGAGTTCGACAATACAATTCTAACATAGTCGGATTTCGTTCAATCGGAATTCGTTTGAGTCGGTTTTCAAGTTTTTAAAAATCTTTTTTAGCCTTTTCAAGCAAAATACACTTTTTATTTGATATTTTCCCTTCAGTTATAATATCTTATGTTATTATTTTATATGACCAGTCGAGCCTTGTGACACGGACACAATCAAGTTAGTAGAAACAAGAGTATCAAAAAAAATTCCCATACAAAAAAAGATCCTAGGTCTGCCACTGTATATATGTGTTTGTGTGGCAAATACAGTAAAACTTCCATAAAAAAAAAAAATTAAAAATCTACTTCAATCTTCATCTTATTGTGTTGAAATGCTTCTAGTATGGGATCAAATTATCAAAAGCCGATCATTTAGAACACAGAAACATCTACTTCTCTAATAATCTTTCTTAAAGTATAAACCTTACAAAGTGAATCCAAATAATTTGTAAAACGAAGATGGTTTTAACATAAATACTATCACATAATCCTTTTCTAGAGTTATGCAAGTAATTTATGCGGTGTACCTTCATCTTTAAATCTTTGGGCTCTTACTTGAAAAAAACTTTGTGTTTTGGCTTAGAAAGGGCATAACAAGTGCATAAGAAAGGTTGATGGTAGGTATGTGAGGCTACACCTTTCATTGTAGTTTATGTTGTTAATTTGCAAATCATTTGAGCTTATATATATTATATAGAGGCAACAAGTGTTGTTGATGAGAAATTATCAAAATCTTATTTAATATTATTATTCCCCACCTAATAATATTATAATGCTACTTATGTTTTTTTTTATATATTTTTAAGTAATTGTGTTGTCACATATTTACTATGTGGGCCAATTAGAGTTTAACACTTTCCTGCCCTTTCACTCTTCTTTTTCACTTTTGATCTCCTTTTTATCCATGTTTGATGCAAGTTTGTATAGCTTGAGTTGTATTTTATTATCTATTAACATTAGTTGAGAAAATTAGTAGGTTCCATAATTTGTTAGGTAACTGTTTCTCACAATTATTAGAAAAACTTATAGAGTTGTAAAGAAAGTCATGGTTAAATACAATGAAATAATACAAGTTGTATGTTCACAGATGAAAAAAAATAATATAAGGAATTCAAGTTTATAAACAAATGCAGATAATAATCAAAGGGTATTCAGAGAAAAAAAAGGTTCACATTTAGAAACAAAAGATAGAAATTCCAAATACAACGACCAATGTTTTTTTCCTTTTAATAACTAGTAGCATAAATAAACATGCTTTAAAGGGAATCGCCATCAAGGGAATCGGATGGTTGAGCTGGTTTACCGTTCAGATCAGGGATCGATTCACTTGTCGGATCGGATTTCAAGTTTTTTAACTAAAATCCAAAGAATGAAACATGAAAATCAAATCTTGTATTTTTTAACATTATTATGTTTTTTTAGCATTAATTATGTTTGTTTTAATGTGCTTATAATACTATAATTTTTTTGCAATATTTATATATTTATTATGTTATCCGGTTTTTGAATCCGATCTAACCAATACGACCAATAACCAGTAAGACGGTCCGGTTAATGTGGGACTAGCCTACTTGGTAGAGGCTTTGCCTCTTAAGAATGGGAGGTCATGGGTTCTAACCCATGCAATGGTGTGTAATTAATTTGGAGTAAATTAGAAGGAGATAACATTTGCCGTTCAAAAAAAAAGTAAGACGGTCCGGTTCTGAAAACATTGCTAATAACACATGTTCAAGCCCTTTTAATCATTTTCACGACACCCTTAACCGGCTAGATACCAAAAATATGTGTGATTACATAATTATAAGCATGCAAGTTGCCAAAATAGAAGTTATTTGTCATCACGCCAAAACAGACAATAAAGTTGTCATATATTTGCTATTCAAATAAATAATTAGTTGAAGTGAAAGTACATATTCCGTGATTAAGACGTATAGGTTTCTGCACTATAAATTAATAGTATTGCCTTATGTGTCGCTAATAATCTATTAGCGTGTAATGGTTAAGTTGATTAGGCAGAAAGCAAACGAACTAACCTCACTTTAAAGGCACAAAATTATTTTATTAAAGTTGTAAGAGATTATGCCATATCATAACCTGATCTTAGACAGATAATCCTTAAATCTTTCTTTTAACACTCATTTACAAATGATGTGTAAACCACATTAAAGTTTATTTTATTCTCAACCTTCTTTTAATATGTTACCACACTTTTTTTTTGTTATGATTAAAAATGAGTAATTATAAAAAGGTTTAATAGGTTATCTCGCTAAAATAGAATTATCACATGATACAATCCTATCTATGACATTTAACTTCTTTTTTTTTCATTATTCATTATTGATCAGCAAGCAAATTCATTATATCCCTACTTGTTTTGATGAAAATTCTGAACCGAAGTGCAACTTACAGTTTTAAAACAAATAAAGTGGATTACAACCACATAACACCATTCCCAGTACAAGTTTAACGGCCTTTTTCAAGTTATAAAGCTCTAACCTATCGTCAAACCGTTAAAAAAAAACAAACCAGCTGACCATTAAACCACCAAACCAGCTGACTTCTTATTTAACCATTGAAACTTCACTGGTTGTAAACATAGAATGTGTGAGTGCACCACCAGGCAATGAATTCCTTCTAATACATCTTTTAGAACTTACAACTAAAGACACTAAGCAATCAAATTTTTATCCCAAACAAGTAAACCACCTACACACAACTGCTAGGTCTACCGATTTGTACACTACCAACATTTATATTCTAGACCAATATTAACATGGTATGTACAGCTTCTCTCCACATCACATGTCCATGTCATCAAATATTTCACCGTCGTCCTCGTAGTAAATTCCGTCGGTTAGAAATCCATCCATCACCAAATTGCTGCAACCAACATATATTTGTTTAACAATCTTCAAGATACACGATCGTGTTATATTATCATGGTAGTAATATTGTTCTGTATTTACGAGCATTGAGTAGGGCAGCAATCATGCTCAGTTTTTAATAAATAGGACCCATTTGACTCATTTAGATAAATGTTTTGAATACTAAGCCTGGCAAAATGGGGGGCTGGTTGGGTTGGGTTGGGTAACGGGTCAAAATTAGTTCAGGTCGGGATGAGTTTTAAACAAAATCAGTTTGGGTCTAAATGAGTCGTTTTTAAAAAACTTCAATTTACTTCAAGTCAAAACAAGTTGTAACTAAACAAAAATTCTATTTAAATAATCTTTAGTGATTTATTTATCAAACATATTATTAATAATTATTGACTATTTGAATCCATTCTATTTACCTAGTTATCCATCTTGACCCACATTGTGTTAAGGAGTTACCCATTTCGACCCGCTTTATGTTATAGTGCCACCCATTTCAACCCAAAATACAATATTTATTCACCCAAACCAATCATTTTCCTTGCTTTGGGTCAAGATTTTCGAGTCTATTGAATACAAAGGCCTGCATACATGTTTAAATTAAAAAATATTACCTTAAACAGCTGAAACGGAAGCTCGCAACACGCTTGAGCTTTCTATTATAGAAGAAGAAATTGTAAGACCAACTGCAAGCATACATAATTGATAATTCACATATCCCGATAATTAAGAAATTGGTAAAAAAAGAAAAAGAAAATTAAAAAACAAATTCTCTTACAGAGCTCCTTTTTCTATGAATGGATCAGCATCAGAGTTTGGATCATAGCTATAGACTTCACATTCTGCTAAATTGATAGACTGAAATTTCACAATTACATCAACATCAAACCATGCACACCCAAGGATTGATGGTGGATGGTTCTAGAAGATTTTAATTACCTCATCTAAAGCTTTGTATAAGGTTTCCAGTAAAGAACCATCTTCATCAGCCTTAATCCATTCCTAAAATCACAAGTTATGAGGGAAAACGACTAAAATCATTGTGAATAAGTTGGAAACAAGCAGAAAATGCGTCTTGGAAGCTTCTAGAATGTCTGGCACTACATGTATACATGAGTCGAAGCTTGACAACACCCCTTAGATTGCAGAAGCTTCTACAATGTCTGAACACTTCATGAGTAAGCGTGTCAAAGCTTCAAGAATGTCTGGCACTACATGTATACATGAGTTAAAGCTTGACAATCCTCCTCAGATTGCAGAAGCTTCTACAATGTCTGAACACTTCATGTGTACAAGTGTCAAAGCTTCTAGAATGTCTGTAGTTCATTTACAGATGAAATATATTCAGTATAGTGGCAATACCTTAGATGCATCAAACATGTAGCTGTCAAATATTTGCTTAAAACCTTGCCAGGTTTCCACTGTAAAGAACTGATGAGCTTTCACTGCACTGATAGACAACAATATTTTGACAATATTATAGATCATCAGACAATGCATGCAATAAGAAAATAAATACCCATAGGCCTCATGACCACTATCCTTTAGTCCTTTACAAAGAAAAGATCAAAAATAATCTGTTCCTGTTTTATAGCTATCATCTTACAAAATTCTATAGATCATATACTACTTTTTATCTTAATTTCTCAAGAGCAAATGGAACTACATGTAAATGATATTGTTACATGAACAAGCAATCCTGAGAAAGCATTGCCAACTCCAAGTTCATTGTAAGGAGGGGGCAATATGAACAGCTTTTGTAGCGAGTTGAAAGAGTTTCAGTTAAGAAAATATAAAATTAGGTAATTTCAGTACGGGTCAAGTTGGGCCATCCCAGAACAATCTTAAGCCTACATTCTTAAAACGAATAATTAGCATGTCAGCCTAACAAATATGGTTACAGAGTTGCATTATTTCAATAATAATTTAACCTTTTTAATAAAATAGAATAGAAGGTATTATCAGTTAATATCACACCTTGAGCAACTTTTGACAATTCCTTCCTATGAAGCAGAAATTTTTAATTATACCTGTTTCATCCGCTAGAAATTTAACCCAACTCCAATCCACCCATTAAAAAAAAAGGGGTCAAAATTGCCACATTTATTCACAATATGATGGTTTTTGTTTCAGTGTTTCCATTATGCTCAATAAAATCAGATCATTGGTGTATCATACTTTCAAACATGAGCACATAAGATTGCTACTAAATACCAAGTTACTTGTCCAAGCTGATAAGCATAATCTTATTTCCATTTGATGTTTAATAATATAATATTAGTCACATTTTGTAAGAAGCTGTATTAACTTATCAATTAACAAAAATACAGATAATACAGTTTCAATACAGAAACCAAGTGACAATTTGTTATGGGAAATGGAGAGAATTGAACTCTCAGCTCTACTCAGAGCAACAGTTCAAAACTGTCTGTCAAAACCATTTGACAACACTCCCGATGCCATTAAAAAAGGATTACATAGTGGGTTGACATGTCGCCAATAAAGCTGACAATGTCATTACCCATAACCCTCTTTAGATGTCCGCCATGATTTGTAATATAAGCAGTAAGGTTACCTGAAATCATAGTCTGGGTACATGTGATATAATGTGAGAATCAGATAGATCAGCTTCTTTCGGCTGGATTAGAAATTAAGCAAACTAAATTAAACCCAATGTCACTAAACCTGCTTACACTCAAGCCAATCCAAGTTGCATCATACCTGGATCTACTAGAAAGATAGTTAATAGGTGAAGACGAGTCGACAGAGTCAACATCAGGAGAGTTCCCAAGATAATTTAGAATCTAAATTGAAAAAAAAAATCCAACACATTATAACAGAGATCAAACTATAGACGCACCCACAGAACGATACTCATGAGATGTCATTATTTAATGTTTAAATTTTTACAAGAATACATAAAAATTCAGAAAAGTTACCTCATTTTCCAAGCTGAGAGACAGCCTCTTATCTGTCCCAGCATGCTTGCCTAATATGAATATAAAGTACAAAAGACATTAAAAAAAAATCATAAGTTCTTGCACTTGGAAATTAAAACATAGCACAAATTCTACTCACAGGAGTAAGCTTCAATGCATCCCTTAATGGTATGCTCTCCAAGATTTAGATGATCCAGAAAAACATTTATTCTGTGGAAGAAGCAGCAAGATATTTTCAAGTTTACTGTTGATGTTTAATTGAAATACAAAAAGATGCATCATTTAAGAAATCCACATCACTGATGAAAATTTTAAGGATAAAATACCGGTCAAACGGGGTGTATTCCAAGTACTTCATGATGGCTACTGATGTTTAAACAACCGTAAGTCAATGTGAGCGTGCGTTTGAAAAAAAACAACCCTAGAATTTCCTGCACTACAACAGGGAAGCACAAAACAACCAGCAATCAAGATCAAATACAGACTTTTGAAGCCACAACGACAAACCTACATGAATATCTTCACATGAGATTCAAATTGGAGCCACTTGGGTGTCTTAATGAGATTCAAAACATGGGGTGACCACAAAGTGCAGGTCAGACGGAGTATAATTTATCATTCATCATCAAAACCATGCATAAAGTATCTTTTACTCCACCTTTTTCTTACAACAGTCAATAAATATATAACATTACTTCAAAAAGTTCACAAACATACACGATTACAAAAATGCTATATATAAATATGCATCATGAATTCTAATAATGCTAGTCGAGACAAACTCTAACGTCTTCTATTACATAAACGCATTCAAAGATGCAAGAAGAGAACTAAACATTCAAATCTCTCGATCCGGTGACCTAATAATGAAATATAAATTCCATAGAACAGAAACTGCAGATTTCACGCCTATAACAGCATAAGCCTGCTATAATAACAATAAACAAAAGTTTAAAAAAAAAACAACTTTCTACAGTTACCAAATACATCGCTAAAACACCAATTTGGGGCAATGTTCTCAACATATCGAGTATCTAAAATCACTACGTCAAATCTACTCGATATCCTATGTTTTTGAGTCAGATCTAAGAAACTTTGCAGCGAACACCTATATGTTAAACTTAACCGCAGTCTACAAAGCAGAAAACAGTAGATCTACAAAAAATCAAACGAATACCGATAAATACAGAACGGATTATCAGAAATCGCACAACATCGTGTTTACCGAAGCTACGCATTCAATTACTCAGATTATAGCAAGAAAAAACATGCTAAAAAGGCTTTAAATCGATTTTTTTACGTACCTGATGAACACAATTTGAAGATAATTTGATGATCTGTAGATGAAGAAATGAAAACAAGGTGTCTTCTGTGGATAAGAACAAAACCTAAAATATTGGCATGTTTATCTGATGGGTATTTGGTAGAACACGTGGCAAGCGGTTTAGGGTGATGAGTGTATCCGACGGCAGAGGATCTCCCTTAACTGACAACCTCTTAGAGCCTTAGACCACCCGCATTGTGACGGGTTGCTTAAATGGGTCATGTTTTTAACAGAAAAAATAAATAAAAATCAATTTTTGTTGGAAATTTTCTTTTATTTTTCTCTTAAATTAGTTTCAAATCTAATTTATTCATTCCCTAACTAGCCTATAAATCCGTGTATTGGTATAATAATTAAAAAATATAATTCATTAACATTAAATTATAAAAAGTATTTAATAATTATAAAATTATATTTTAAGATAATATATAATTGAAATAATATTCTTATAATTTATTAAATTCGTAAATTATTAGAATACTAAGATTTATATTTTTTGATACTTAATTATATAATTTAATCATTAAAGATTATTAGTATTTATTAGAAAAGAGAGACGGGAAAAAAATTTTCATATTGCACCAGAACGTAACACGTGTCTCCTAAAAATACTCATTTATTATAATAGGTAGATAATTTTAACTTTAAAAAAATAATCATATAATCTTGTTTAGTTTTTTTATGATCATCCTAATATTAGTATTTATTAGAAAAGAAAGACGGGAAAAAAAATGTCATATTGCACCAGAACGTGACACGTGTCTCCTAAAAATACTCCTTTATTAATAGGTAGATAATTTTAACTTTAAAAAAATAATCATATAATCTTGTTTAGTTTTTTTATGATCATCCTAATGTAATTTTATTAAAAAAATTAGGAAAGCTTTTAAATAAACTTGTTTTTTATTTATCAGCTTTTATTTAAATCTTTAAATATCATCAAATTCAAACTATATTTTTTAAACTATTTAAAAATAAATACATAATTAATTTTTAAAATTTTTAAACACTTCATGTGATTGAGTATTTTGAATGACAAAAATACACTATATTGAAATATAAACAATAAGTATATTTAAAGAAATAAGTATACTTTAATTAAATTAACATTTATTAATTACATTACATAAAATTTTCAATTGAGAAAAAAATTTTAAGCATAATTTTTAATTAATTCAGCAATTTTTTTAAACATATTTTGATAGTTGTTTGTATTAACAAATTCTATTAGATTTTATTAAAAATATGTTAAATATGAGTTTATTTAAATTATGCAATGTGCAGTCTTTTTATTTATATAACTTTTAGATATGTATCAACTCGTATAACACACGAGATTTTAACCTAGTGAATATACATACAGTAAAATCTCAACTTAAAGGAAGATGTAAAAGGAAATAAGATCAACAATTATAAACCTAAAATATACAAAACTATTAATTTTACCGCCGCTCGTTGTGGCGGCGTCTCAAATTTGTATTTTCGAATGAAAACAATTTAGTTGGAACTTTAACCAACTGAAAACATATATAACACGAGTCGTTTTTGAAAAAAGTTCACATCAAAATGTAAATCAAATTGAATTTATACCGACCTATAAGGATATGTTCCAAACTTTAGAAAATTGTCAGGGTCCAAATAATATTTTTGAAAGTTGACAAGCTAAATTGTTAACCTAGAAATTATAAGAAGGGTAGATCTAAAGCTCTAGAAACTTGAGGGGATAAAAGTACCATTTTATAAATTTTTAAAAAACTTAAAGATTAAAAATGTAAAATCTAAAAGTTTTAAAGGTTGGATTAGAATTTGGAGTAAATTATAAGAAATATCGGTTGAAGCAGATTCTTATTTTTTATCAATCAAAACCCATTCACAAACTGTACAAGCTTCTTTTATCTAGCGGTGTTTGTAGAAGTTATTACGTATATGAAATTAAAAAACTACATGAAAAAGACGTAAAAGCCAAAAAAAAAATAATAATAAATCTCTCCCCTAAGAATCGAAGGCGAAATCATGCAATTGAAAGGTGGATAGTTTACCATCTGAGCCAATATACATTTAATTGTTTATTCAAAGATTAATGTATAAATTTAAAGCGTTAGAAAGTTAAAATGATCCCACCGACAATAGAAATTAAGATGTATAAAAATATAATATCTAGATAAGCTAATATACATTATGCTGAAGTTGTTGATAGATATAAGATCTCCTCTAGTGCTTTTGTATCGAAGGTACACCTACTGTACTTGTTTCTTTTCATGTTTCTAGTAAATTATACTACGAGTACAATACGGCTGTGATTTATATTTTTAATTATTTCAATCTTATATCAACCCAACCCTTGTGGTTTTTAAACAACTGATGGCTTTTGTCCCCAATCATAACTATTCTAACGGTTAAAACATTTAAACCACAAATGACACAACCGTTAGAATAGTTTATGTTGGAGGCCTAAACCGCTAGTTATTTAATAACATGAACTGTATTGATAGAAGATTATATTTTGGGTTAAAACACTTAAATCATACGAACAAAAACCGTAATTTACTTTTATACTCCTTTTTTTAGTTGACTTGCTTAGTTTAGCGGTGCCTTTACAAGTAAATGCCAACTCTTCGTATATTGGTTTTATTGTGTATTCACCTTAGTAGTGTAAGGGTAAAGGTATGTTTGCATACATAAATTCTAGGGGTGTTCACGGTTCGGATTCAAACCGCGAAACCGCCCAAACCGGTCATCGGTTTGGTCTCACGGTCGGTTTTTTCCAAAACATTTGGTCGGTCGGTTTCAAAAGTTTGAAACCGTAGTGAACGGTTTGGTTTACGGTTTTCATGAAAAACCGGTCGTTAAAAAACTGGACCAGACCGTGTGATATGTATATGTATTCTACGAAAACCGGCTCTTAGAAAGAGAATCCTTAAATATTTTTTGGGTCATCCATTTAAATATTGAAAATAAATATGTAGTATATACTAAACCACATAAAAATTGATTTGTTTATTCAAAAACTATTTTTTTAATCAACTTTAATGTGGAACACATAATTATTTTCAAGATTTCAAGTAGATGTTCAGATGCAGTTTAAGGTTTTCACTATAAGATTGAGTTTTCACAGGATATAATATATATATAGACACACACATATTAAATAGTTAGATAGATAAGTTTGACGATTTAGGCGTCATTTGCTAAAAGAAAATCGGGCGCACAATGCAAATATTTCATCTTATATAGTAAAACGATTCAAATTTTATTTTGAACGAGTCAAAAAGCATAAACATAAAATGCCCAAACCGTAAACCAAACCGGAACCAAATCGTTGATAACGGTTTGGTTTGGTTCGGTTTTTATTTTTAACGGTTCGGTTTTGGTTTTCATTGTTCAAAAACCGTTATTAACGGTTTGGTTTATGGTTTCACTAAAAAACCGTAAAAACCGGACCGTGAACACCCCTAATAAATTCTAAGTATACGTTTTTTAGGCGAATAATCATCATTTTTATCAACTAAATTTAATATGTTGTGTAGTAAATGTCATCTTGGATTCTTCTGATGGCTGCATGTTTCAAGAGATTGTTGAATACCTTTTTTTTTGAACGGTGAAGGTCTCAATCGTGTGAGCCCACTGTTTTCAAGCCATGTCACCAAGGTCTAGTTACCTGAACTTCCCATGAGCCACCACAACCACCCCAGGAGGAAACCCTATTGGAAAAACCCCCTGACCCCCCTTCAGACTCATTTTTCGCTGCGGGAGGGATTTGAACTTAAAACCTCTCATATGAAAGAATCTCAGGGTACTATTAAAACACTGCCTCATTGGTGATTGTTGAATACATAGTCAACCTTTTTTTCATTTGGGAACCCAAAGTGATGATTAGATTAAACTAATCATAATAAAGGGATATAAAAGAATTTGATTTCATCAATAAATATTCTCTGAATTAAATGTTGTTCTCTGTTGTAGCAAGGCAAAAAAACAAAAACAAGGACTATTAACATATCATACAACCAGAACGACATTTAATTCAGAGAAAGTTTACTCTTAGCATCATATTCTTTTTTATCCCTTTCTTTTGAAATTTGTTTTTTCTTCAAAAATAAACTATAATTAGTTTAATTTAATCAAGATGTAAACACATAGTAATGCAAGGCATAAATACAAGGCCTTTTAACATACTATACAACTATAAGACTATCCACTATCACAACTTAACTTAACTTAACCCAACCTTTTATTTAAAATCTAATTTCTTTTCTTCCACCTACACAACCCAACATAATTAAACTTTTTGCACACGTTCACAACCCAATTAAACCCAGCCTACTTCAACTTTTAAACCAATATTTTATAAATAAAACAAATAAATGTTTTGTCCTCTTGTGAACAATTGGTTGCAACTTTAGGTTGCTCAATCAACTGGTTCTGAATCATACAGAGATTTTTATGTTTAAAAATTGAAAGTTATTTTGCATTTTGTGTAATTTCACAACTGATTGGAAACTTTGTTAATCATAGTGGATAGTCTAATGACATATAACTAGTAAATGTTATTGCCGGAATCAAATGGTTGTCTATCCATTTCTTCTCAAATTTGTTCTATGCAAAAAGGAAGTATGATTAGTTAAATATAACCAAGATGTAGACAAATGGTAAGCAAGGGGAAAAAACAAGCCCAACTAAAATATTAAGCAACCTAAATGACAATTAAAATGAAGATTGTTAATGCGAGAATCTAATTCTTTTCAATTCATTTCTGAAGTTGTCTATATGCAAAATGAAATTAATGCGGGAGACCTGGTAACCAATGCGATTTAGAACGGGACCCAGGTTGAAGATTGTTTTAAAGATTTGAATTTGAATATTTATCAATTTAATTAATTGTATTTTAAGTTTATTTATCTTTAGTTTATCATTATCTTTAGGTTTAATATAAATATTAGGGTTTGTTTTCATTTACCAGTAGTTTTTGTTGATCCTTACATAATAAAACAATAGCATGTAAGACACGTGGGTGTATCTGAGCAAAGCGTTTCTAGAGTTTTCCCGCTTAAACCACCTGTTTTGAAACTTATACCTTCCATCAATTTTGCTTTACGTTTCTATCTTAATTCTCTGATGCTTTTCCTTGATCAAGTCATAAAATAAACATCTTCTTCAGTTCAGGAATTAACATAAGAAGGTTGTAAAAAATAAATTCTAGATTGTTCATGACTTTTCTATTGCCAAAAGGGAGTCAAGGACGATCTCTTTTACCATTTTTACATTCGTGAAAATCAACACCGAAATCAACTGGTGTTTCATATCAATCAGTTCACAATGAAGAGCCTATTTAAGCATCCACCATTGTGTTCATTAAGCATCCTCTCCTTTGGTATTTTTATCAAGATTTACATCTCAATGTGTTTCTTAAAGGTTAGCAGTGGTGGAACTTGAACGTTTTAAAAGTGAAGGCGGAAATTTACGAGAACCACAATACATGTTAAATTTTTGAAGCCAATGGTGATGAAATCAATACTTAAAACAAAAAAATAACCATTCGTTCGAAAAATTAACACTACGAACAAAACAAAGAGGGGAGACGATCACCCTACCCCTATTAACCTTCACCAATGAAGGTTACTTCACTCTATATTCAATTTTGATATGTTGCAATCTTCCTATATATGCTTCAGTTATTCATAATTAGTGAATAATGTTCATAATCGCCGCCTTTGTTTTGTAAACTCAATTGTTTTTAGTATTGATCTGGTAGGTATTATGTTCAATTTCTTATATATAACTATATAAGCTGGTTTTATTTGGTTAAATAAACATATAAGATGGTGTTCTTTGGTATGAATCTTGTTCAATTTATAAATATTATATCCACCCTCTAAAATTTGTTACAAAGATTTGTTTTAACATTAAAAAGATATGTTTTGCATATGTGATGTATTGAGATTTTCTTATATAATATGTCATCTGGTTTCTTTTGATAAAATGTTGTGGTTATGCTTATGAATTATGTGAAATCATTCTAATGTCTTCTGGGTAATTATGTAAGGATCATTATGTTGTTTTTTGTGTTTTTATGTTAAATGAGCAAAAGTACCACTAACAGTATTTCCCAAATTTCTCATATTTTGAAATCATTCTATTTTTTCCCTCCTGTTCATGCATTTAACAAAAATATTATGTAATTGATATGATAAGAGATGACTACACAATTATGGTTCTAAGTCATCCGTTTATGGAAATAACCCTATTTTCGAATCCTATTTTGGCATCTTCTATTGAAATAATTTTAATGGACAAGCAGGTGCTATATATAATTTTAGATTAGTTTTGCTTACATGTTGTTAGTTACCTATAATTTTAGATTAGTTTTGCTTATACTTTTCTGGTTAAATCAATTATTATTATTTTTTTAATACAATTAGGTATATCTCTAAGGATTCCCCATGGTATTATGTTGTCATTACTAATACTTTAAAATTACATTGATCCAACCCGTGTAATACACGTGTATCTAACCTAGTTATTAAATATAAGAACTTTGTTCTTGAAACCTTTGGGTTCATATTAGAGTCTTTGATTATCTAGTTGTTCTTGAGCCATCTGATTGTTTCCGAAACTGCATCTGAAACTATGATTATTATTATCTAATCAAGATGGTTTAGACAAATTGCAATGCATAGC
The DNA here is from genome assembly GCA_009363875.1 of Mikania micrantha. Lineage (NCBI taxonomy): Eukaryota > Viridiplantae > Streptophyta > Magnoliopsida > Asterales > Asteraceae > Mikania > Mikania micrantha. Next base: position 6,534,624 of record CM018697.1, on the reverse strand, counting down.
AAAACATATTATACAACCTAAATGACATTTATACTTGATAAATATATTTTCAGAGTTTGAGACATGAAAACCAAAGCAAATTCAGAATCGGTTTGGTTTATTTAGTTATGATTATGGTTATATTTTCAGTATTAAACGTTTTTTGGTTTTTTGAACACCCTTACTTTAATATTTTTTTCAGTATTAGACTTGTATACGCCTCGTATATGTTCTATATCACAGACTATTTTTGAATCAAATTTCATAATCTCTCATCTTTATTTATAAAATTCATGTAAACAAGCAAAACAAGTCCACCAGTAATAGAGCATATTTATCATTTAAATAGGACTTGTCCTTTAAATGATGAGAATTCTTTTTTTCCTAGTGGTATAATTTCGAAACCTTGACTCAAAATCAAACTTTGACTACAAAATTGAAACATCTCCTCTGTATATTTATAAAGTTAATAAGTTATTATCATAATTCAATTAATATTCAGATACTCCATATTGAAGGAGAAATATAACCGTTGCAAATAAGAAAATTAAAAAAGATACTCCATATTGGAACTATTATATGTTGAAGAATGTTTTAAATAAATCAATTAATATAATGCACAATTGCACATGTCACATGGGTTATGGAAACTCAAAATGTCACCATCATATATAGGTAACCCAAAAGGGTACGTGACACTTAAGAGGGTGGTTCAACCGATTTTATGAAAGTGACCAAAACGTCAGCCAATCAGGACGATTGATTTCATGTGGATGGAATCATAATAAATTATGAAGTTGTTGGATGATAAAAGGTAGCCAATATCCATAAATATAAACAAGATTGATGTTTGATATATGAATAGTTATCATTTGTATGGCGAGCTGGTATTGATCGTATTCCGTCTAAGCAAAATCTGATCACAAGAGGCATTCAAGTAAGCTCCTCTTGCACCTCCTGCAACTCCGTGTTAGAATCTACTGACCACATATTGATTAGATGCCCTCTCGCCAGTCGTGTTTGGGATGAAGTATTTGAGTGGTGCAACACTCCAAAAGAATTGTTCTTCTCTGTCAAGGAGGTACTTTGTGTTCAATCATCATGGAAAATTTCTAAAACTCAAAAGAAAGTATTACATGCTATTTTCCTTACAACCATCTGGTGCCTTTGGAAAGCTAGGAATGAGCGAGTGTTCAACAAAAAGGCGACAGTCTCCTCAGATATCTTGTGAGAAATTAAATTAATGTCATTTCTGTGGATCAAGAATAGAGGAAAGCAAAAGGATCTCAGCTGGGTAAACTGGTGTAAATTTTCATTCTAAACTTTGCTTCTTAAAGTAATGGTCTGTTTCTCAAGGTTTTTGGGAAGGGACTAGATCCTCAATGATTGGGTTGGTTATAATAAGGTTTATAACAAATTAGTGGTCGGTTTGAATCATGTTGAAAATGGGAACTTTTTGGGGTTGGGATCCTTATGAATTTCTGTTTTATTGGGTTTGTGTTCTGAAGTTTTCTCATTGGTTTGCAATGGGGCTGGGCTAGGCCTAGGAAAAGGTCTTGACATCGACTCTGGTGTTGGGGCTTCACCGGGGCTCAGTTCGTTGCTTCTCATGGTATCTCTTCATATCTGAACCCTACACTCGGTTTTGGCTGGTTTGAATCATTTTGAAAATGGGAACTTTTTGGGGTTGGGATCCTTATGAATTTCTGTTTTATTGGATCCGAAACACACGAAAATGTTTTGAATTTCTTTAAAACATCTAAACAACCTTGTTGGTTGGGTTTGGGTTCTGAAGTTTTCTCATTGGTTTGCAATGGGGCTGGGCTAGGCCTAGGAAAAGGTCTTGACATCGACTCTGGTGTTGGGGCTTCACCAGGGCTCAGTTCGTTGCTTCTCATGGTATCTCTTCATATCTGAACCCTTCACTCGGTTTTGGCTGGGTTGGTTTGGTGGAGGTTTCGTTTAGTTCTGTCTCAGGAGTAATGTTGATGTTGGGCTAGGTCTAGGAAAAGGCCTCGTCACTGGTTTTTTGTTGTCGGGGCTTCACCGATGCCCAGATCTTCGTTTCCTCCTGTTAATCTTTCAGGTTTTTGCTTATGATATTGGATGTGCTTTGGGGCTGCCTGGCTGCTGGTTGTTTCAACTGTTTTTGGGTTCTGTAATGCACTTGTCTTCCGGCTACTTTGAGAAGTCTTTTCAAGGATCTGGAGTCATGAGGCGGGATCTAATCTATCTTGGAGAGGTTTCATAGCAAAAGAATTAACGGGTTAAAGTCAACTGTGTCTAGAGACTGATAAATTCTTAATGGAGATGCTCTAATTTGGAACTTGTTTTGCTGTTGTGAAGATGTGTTCTGGCCGGGTCCTCATGCATCAGGCTTCGACACTCCTCCGAATTAGACTAATTGTGATGATTGATTCATGCTGAATGTTTAAGTAGTTATAATTTTGATAGTGTAATTGTTCCTATGTACTTTCCAATCTCTTAGCTTCTTGCTAAAAGGTTGCTTTTCTTTTTAATAATATGTTGGCTGTTCAAAAAAAAATAGTTATCATTAAAGATAAACGAGTGACGTTCACGAGTTAATGTATAGGTCGTATTTATGGAGATAATGTCAGATACACAAAAACACAACCGTTTAAGTTAAATGTTTATATAAATTACCCTACAAGTTTAAGTTTTGACCTAAAATAATCTTAACAATTTATAAAAAAATAAGTGGATTGACTCATACACGTGAATGTGTTTGTAGTCCTAAAAGTTTTTTGAATAGTAATTAGCCCCATGCTTCAGATGTGAAGCTCTGTTTCAAAATTTTGAGATTTACACAAGCGTCGTGATGAGTAACATTGTTATAAAGTTGTTCTTTTGAAGTGGTTCCAATTTTAACTAGTTATATACTTGTTTGATGACCGGAAAATTTGATGTTACAATTAGAGAATCGTGTTTTATGTATTTTAACAAAAAAAATCAATATAGATATTAAATAACAAAACCTTCTTTATCAAAACAAAAAACAAAGAAACAAAGAAAATCACTATTTCATAAACTAGTGAAACACATTAGTATATGGTACTTCTTAAAATAAATATGACATTATACAGTCATATTTGGTTGAAAAAGAATATTATAAGAATAGTTGTGATTGAAATTTATATGGATTGAAAATAAAAATTATAATCAATAATCTTAATATTGTTAGTCTTTTTCTAAACTTTTACAAAAATGAAAAAAAATATAACAAAAAAATCATAATTGAAATTTAAGTTTCAAAAATAAATTATTTATTTATTTGTGAAGTATATTGAATAATTAGATAATAAACTCCTGTCATCTTGACATGTTATTAAGTTTATTTGGCACACATTATTTAACACAGGGATGAAATAACAATTGCATTAAAATCATTCCCACCCTATGTCTCAAATCACCGTTTGAAAATTTTTGTTAAAATTGTGTGAAACCGTTAATAACTTTCGATATGAAAATTGTATTCACTTTATGTCCCAAATCATGTTTGAATAGGCAAAAGAGTTTAAATCGTCGATAACCGTCGTTTAATATGAGATATATTGCATAACCACTGCTTCTAGAACGTTTTTAGACTCTTTAAACGATTGAGATTAAAAGCTAGTAACTTTAGAAGGCCGAGATCGTTTGCAAAGTTGGTTAAAATAGTTGAGAAACATAGATATGTGTTTAGGCAACATCCAAATTTTAAAAATTCTATAAAATAAAAACTTTATAAAAAAGGGGTAAAATAAATAATATATATGCGTGTGTATATGTGGAGGCAATTATATAAATTCTTCTAAGTTAAAGGGTAAATTGTAAACATTGTAAAGTTAAAAAATATATATATACATACATGTATATGTATTTTTAAGTTGGAAAAAAAAGAAAGAAAGAAGAAAGAATCCGACAGAGACTGTGTGCTTACTGTTCGTTAAAGGTATTTTGAGCTTCAATTGTGAGTCTAGACGGTAAAATATTCGATGTCATCACATCTTCTCAAACTCCAAATCACCATAGTTATAGTTAAATGCTTAAAGTTTATGAAACATGAAATTGATTTGAGTTTTAAGTATTATAGGATTCTAAACTCTTATTATATGAGTTGTATTATTGTGATTTTACAAGAAACCCAAATTTGGTGTAAATGAGAAATTATATTCGAGGCTGAAACTTCACAAGTGACTTGGGCATTTCTTAAACTATTTTTATTTTACAACTTAGAAGCCATATTGATTTTGTATTCAATCTTAAACAAACAAAATAATATATTATAACTTTTACTCAAAAAATTAACATTACTAAAAAATTTAAGATGACACAAGTATAACACATGTTGTTTAGAGCGGAAGCAAAAATAGACGTTAACATGACATCCGAAAAATTGACACTAATAGCAAAGAAAAAAGGGAGGGTGGTCGCTCGGCCTGGCCCCTTTTTATGCTTTGCCACAGGAAAGAAGCGAAACATATATCTATTGTAATGTTGACTAGGTGGTGTTTGTTTTTTATGAGATAAAATGTCGGCAGTGTACGGACCACATCTACAGATATCTGTAAAAGAAAAGGTGGGCTAAATGTCTGCAGTATGAAAGAAGAATAATGTTTGTTTTTTAACATTTGTTGACTATTAAAATAAATTGGTGGTGGTGGCCGGGAGATGAGGGTGGCCGATAGTGGTGGATGGTGGATGCGGACGGTGGCGGTGGGGGTGACCGGCGGTGGCGACTGTTGTGGTCGCCGGTAGTGGTGGTGTTGAGTGGTCTCTGTAAACCTTAAAAGATCATAGAAGTGGATGGATCACATCTATACCAAGAAAAGTATGCGCAAATGTTTTTTAATAAAACAGAAAAATTAATTAATTCTTGGCGCCATTTTTTTATAAAGGTGAAAAATCACTCCATAAAATCAAACTCACAGCTTCTGAAAATCGATTTTGTACTAGTGTAATTTGAAAATCAAATAAAACCAACAGATAAAGCCAAAACTTATCATTTTAAACTTTAGTTTGTTGAATATTTTAATTAAAAATAATAATTTACTAAAATTATAAACAAAGTTTTAAACATTTTCATTACAGTGAGATAGACCACGAAAAACTAATGTCATCTAAACATTTTAGATAATGAAAAAAAAAGTATAAGTTTTGCTTTATTAAAAAGTTTCAAAAAAATATAAAAATATTTTTTTTTGATTAAGTCAACAATAGTAAACACTGGCATCAACATATGAAGAGGAGGAAAGAAGAGAGAAGGGTTAGAATTTAGTAGGGGTGTTTACTGTACAGTTCCAAACCGTAAAACCGTTCATCGGTTCGGTTTCACAGTTGGTTTTTTTCCAAACATTCGGTCAGTTGATTTCAAAAGTTTAAAACCGTAATAAACGGTTTGGTTTACGGTTTTCTTAAAAAGCCGATCGTTTAAAACCGTACCTGACCATATACGTGTGTGCACGCGTATATAAATATATATATATATATATACACACATATATAGATGTTTATATATGTATGTATACACATATTGAGTTCTTGATTTATTCGCGATTTAAAAAAATACATATGGACTTTATGTAAATAATCCGTGTTGAACTATGAAAGTTTTGTTTGACTCAATTTTATTTTTAACGGGATCAAAATCCAAAATCTCAAACCAAACCGTTGATAACGGTTCGGTTTCGGTTTTTATTGCTCAAAATTCGTTGTTAACGATTCGATTACGGTTCCACTTGAAATCCTTAAAAACCGGACCGCGAACAACGCTAGAAATTAGAACCAACATAACACACATTGATCAAGAGGACAGTGACTCATTTGTGTTGTCATGTTATATTAAAAGGAAAATCTTTAAACTAAAAATAAAGAAACACAAGTCGCTATATGTCTTAGGGGGTGTTTGTTTTTTCCAAAAAGGTCTGCGTGACCTCTTATGTCTGCGCGGCGCAGACGCGGGAAGAGGTTGGACCTCTACAGACCGTTTGTTTTCTCGCAGACATTTCATTAAAAAACGTCTGCGCGTCCTCTTCTTGACGCAGACGTGGTCTCACCTCTTCCTACATCTTCTAGAGTTTCTCATCACCTCTTCTCAGTTCGTCCCCTTCTCACCCCAACTCCACCGCCGACACCCAAAAGCTCCACCGCCGACAACCACCATCTCCACCGCCGACAACCACCCCTTCGCGATTTCCCCCTCCACAGCAGCTCATCCTTCACGATTTCCCCCTCCACCGCCGCTGCTTCTTCGCGATTTCCCCCTCCACCGCCGCTGCTTCTTCGCGACCACCACCGTCGCCTTCGTCCCTGCGCCGCGACCCTTCGCATCCCTTCGTCGGACGAAACCCTAGATCCGCGATGGTGGTACTCCGCCTCAATCGCATCCCTTCCACGGCCGAAACCTAGATCCGCGGTGGTGGTACTCCGCCTCAATCGCATCCTCTTCCACGACGGTGATGGTGACAGCGGTTGTGGTACACAGGTCGTGACGGTGACAGATGGTGGTTCGACGATGGTGACTGCCATGGGGACGGTCGTGGGTTAGGGTTGGGGTCTGCAAATGGGAAGAAGTTTGTGAAAGAGGTCTGCAAAAGAGGTTTAAAAATATTGAAAAACAAACACCCCTAAAAGCTCTTCTTGCAGGGGTTTGGTCCACCTCTTCTGCAAAAGATGTCTGCAGATGTGGTCCACAGACCGCAGACGTTTTGCCTCTAAAAAAACAAACACCACCTTAATCATTTGTAAATTCTATTTTAGTGGTTGCTCAAAGCGAACAATAATAAATGTTTCGAGTACGAATATGTGAAGAAGAAATAATACGAAGACTCCTTGTTATTATAGCTTAAAGGTTCGTTTATTCTCCCACTAGATTATTACCCCGTGTATTACACGGGGTTTAATATAAAATAACTATTAACAAAAATTAATTATAAAACAATATTTTAACATTAAATGAATAAATTAAGTATTATTAGGTATATCAAATGATGAAAAAATCAATTAAAAACTTTAATAATTAAAGAATTAATACTCGACTTCCTTAGACTGTAAGAGCTGAAAATTTTAATCTAATTAACATTAAAAGCTATCAGTTTCAAAATCAAAAAGGTAAGGTACCCATTTTTTAATTATTAAAGCTAAGTGACCTAATTTAAAAATATCATTAAACAAAATGTCCAAAATTGCAATTTTCCCTATCATTTTTATAACTTTTAGTTTTTAAAGTAATTATTTTTTAACCATTTCGTGTTAAAAATGTTATTTGTTTATAAAATTCATGTTGTTTAAAATCTCTGGTTTATAGTTTATTTCATTTTTCTTAAAAAATGTTTTTTTTAGAAAACTTGTTATGTATAAAAAGAAAATTCTAAATACCGATGTAACATATATTTCTTTCTCTTTAAAAATCTTTGATTTTTAGAAAAAATTAATACTTTAGAAACTTTTTTAATGTGTTTTTTTAAATTGATTTTAAATTTATTAAAACCATTTTTAACATTAAAAAAATAAATATTATCATTAATATTTTAGTTATTTAATAAGATAGTTAATAAAATTATTTAATATGAAAAAGAGTTGAGTTAGATGATAAAATGAAGACATGTGACAATACTGCTTTAAAAACATGACAAGTGTCAAAAATTATTTTTGTTTATTATAACAGTAAGATTTTAAGCATTTGAGTTAGCAAGAGATATTTAAATGAGAACTTTTGGTACTTAAGAACTAAAAGAACCAATTATAGCCTCAAGTTTAAAAGAGTAAAAAAGTAACTTCTCCTATTTTAAAGAAAATTACTTTTATACCCTTTAAAAGTGCGGTTCAAAATTAGTTTTTTCATATTTAATGATTTTTAATAGAATAAGTCTATGAGTTAGTATATAGTTTCTCAACCGTTAAATGGATATAGTTACTAAAGACATTATTTTTAAACTATGTAGTATGTTATAAAATGACAACAAACGTATATATAATGTATTTATTAAGTTGACTTAAAACATATGTTAGCCAAACGTGTTTGTTTCCTCAACTACAGACGACCCTAACCCAGGTAAATTGTACCTAAACTTACAAATTTAATGTTATATATATCTAAATTCACGTTCTTCTAACACATGTTTCAATTTTCTTCCTAAAATATGTTTCCAAATTCTTGCAATTTATTGCATGTGTTTCTTTTGATTCAAAATGTAAAATTAGGAATTTAAACATAAGATAACTAAATTATTAATTACAAGCACACGTCTTGTAGATTATATTTGTCATTTGGTAGGTTGTTTCAAACTACGTAACGAGTTCTTGAGAATCAGCCTAAAAAGACAAAGATGTTCGATTAGATTTTTTTTTTTTAATTTTTCTTTTATTTGGTACCCGAATATGAATAAGAAATGTGAGATTATTTTGTTAGAGTGCCTAAACAACCATCTACTATTTATGTATTTTATTTTATTTTTTCACGTCAAATGTCTTGCTAGTAGGGATGTTCATTTTCAAATATCCGGTGGTTCAGATATCCGGAAATTTTGGATAGTGATTTCCAGTATTCAAAATTTTGGATTCGGATATCTAACGAATATCCGAACTCTAAAAAATTAAAACTTAAAAAATAAATAGATTTCTGATATTTGAATACCCGAAAATTATCCGAAAAATAACTATTTCAGATAGTTCAGATATCTGAACTGACCGAAAATTTTCAAAATATGTATCCAAATCCGAAATTCTTGATATTTTGGGTTCGAATTTTGGAATATTAATACAGATTTTATTTAACACCATTACACCACCACTTGCCGGTTCTTGTTTTATAATATGACGTCTTTTCAAAATAAAATAAAATAAAATAAAATCGAATAAAAATTAGAAGCACAAACCATTAAATAAGTCTAATAAATAATCACCAATATTAGTACCGGGATGGTCACCAACCAAACCAACAAAGAGTCATGCTTTGTAAGTTGGTCAAAATTTTACCAACTCCTTTAAACAACACTTTATTAATTAATAATCACATTAAAACATAAGATTTCTAGTCATTATGACTAAATTCACGCAATTTCAGTCTATCGTTACAAATAAAGACAATCAATCGTTTAAAGAATTACGTCGTGAATATTAATACTTTATGTATACTTTATTAATCTTCAAGAAAGGAGCTCGTAATATCAACGACACACTTGTAACTATGCCGAATATCATACACGACATAAAAGAATTACGTCTATTAGAAATATATGTTAATAAATAATAGTGTTATTTTATTTGGTAATTTTTATGCCTATATAACCACAAGCTAAAGTCGTCATCATTTAATTTCGATAGAGTAAATTATCAAGATGATTCATGTGATTTGCTAATATTTTACTCTTAATCTCTATATTTTATTAATTACTTATATATGATCTCAAAACCTAAATCATTTGTAACACATATATTTCTTAAGTGAAAATAATTTGATCAATCATGTGAGAATAATTTACTGACTTAAAGACTGCATATGTTATATATGTTTAAAGTTTGTAACCATATGAATAATTTATAAAACTTAAGGACTAAAAGTAAAATACTAATAAACCGAAAATATCATGACAATTACTCTTTTTGGCATGTCTCAAACGTCTATCTTTTTAAAATGTTTATTTTAAAGAATTTACATAAATATATTATTATCCATTGAGTGTTTCTTGTCAAGAAACAAATCGAGTTTTTTTTGGAACCGGTTCTGGTTTCAATCGGTTCCAGTCAACAAAGTCAATACCCGGTTTCGGTTCTAGTTCCGGGTTTAACCGGTTCCAGTTCGGGTTTTGACCGGTTCCGGTTCGGGTTTTGCCCGGGTACAGGTGGAACCAGTTCCGGTTTTTCAGGTTTCGGTTCCGGTTCCGGTTCTAATTTGTCTGAAAAATCGTACCCGTTCGTACCCACCGGTTCGGGTATGACCGGTTCCGGTTCCTGGTCCGGTTTTTTGGTACCCACAGGATTTAATACACGTGGCGCGCAAAGAGAAGTGTGATCAATCCGTCCGCACTCACGTGTATAGCGTGTGCTAAACAACTTCAATCGAATTTGCAAAAAAGAAAATTCCAGAAATCTTTTACGAATATTTGGATGAGAACACTATAAAATCGGCCTAAAAACATTTCTTTTAGAGAGAGAAAGAGGCAAATCTGGAAAGAAAAAGCACGAATTTGAATTAACGTCAACGAATAACTCGAATTCACTCTGCAAATTCATCATTCGCTATTAGAGATCTACACGACTGAAAAAGATCAATAAAATTCGTAGTTTCTAACATATCCGATTGCGTTCTTCGGTTCTTGTAAGTTTTTATCATTCATGTTTCTATAATCGGAAGTTAATTTGCGTTTTTATTCATCTGGGTAAACCGTATAGTCATGATTTTCGAATTGGGTTTCGTTCAATTTGAAGCTCTTGTATATCCTCAGCTTCAATTAATCGAAACATCAGTTTTCCCCCTCTTTTCATCTTCATTAGAATGATGTTTGAGGTCAAATCCATATGATTTTTGTTAATCTGAACATATAGGGCTAAAACGTTTTAAAAGACTGATTAAGCTTGTGTTTATGTGTTCAGGATTACTTGGAGGACTGAATCGGATAAAGATTTTGATTTTTGTGAAATTGATAGTTTTTTACATAAAAATGGGAGATCATTTCGTGTTTCTGGTTGATCGGTTGCTCACCGAATCCACTTTAGAGGCTGCAATCGAAAGCACAAAACCTTCATATCCTGCCAATGATTCAGTGATCGAGTTTTCTTCGGTTATTGATCCTGAAGGTGTTTATAGTTCTAAAAATTTGTTTGAGTGTAGGATATGTCAAGATGAAGATTTTGATTCGAATATGGAGACCCCTTGTTCTTGTTGTGGTAGCTTAAAGGTTGGTTTACTCTGCCCTTCTAAGCATACGACCTGTAATTTTTTTTTTATTTTTAATTAATTTTGTTCTCTATTACTACTATATTTTTCTCACCATTTATTTCATGCTGTCAGCAGGCTATTATTTTAATTATCTGGATACTAGATTTTATATGTCTTGAAAATTTATTTGGGCCCTTGGTTGGTTTTAAGGACAGTGGATTGCCCATCCTACCCTTGCCAGATCTTACCAGTTTTGTGATTTTAGTAGTTTTGTTTGTTTTTGGAATTTTTTTGAGAAAAATGGGTGGTTTTGTGAGAGTAATTGAGTTTTTAGATTGTATTTGGGTTTGTTGGTGTTTCTAGGTAAGTCGTGATAGGGGTGCAACTTTTTTGTGAGTGTTAATATCTCACAAAGCCGCACCCCTCCATCACAACTTACCCAGATATACGAGCACACCCAAAAACCACATAAAAACCCAATTACTCTCACAAACCACTATTTTCTCAAAAAATTCGTTTGTTTGCTCCTTTGAAGTAGGACTTTGATTAAGACAAGCTTGATCAATCACTCGTTCCTTTATGTTTTTTTGAAGTCAATTTTCAAGGTTATTTGACCAAAATATGAAGAGAACATAGATTTTTAGTAATATGAGACAAGAGTCGATTTGCTTAACTCTAGAGCTGAATTTGTTCTTAGTTTAATTGCTTAAGTCTTCCATTTCAGGATGTTCATGTATGGTATTTATTGACTCTTGGTTAAACATTTGGAATTTGTTCTTTGGTATGCATAGATTCTAAGTTTTGTTCAAAAAGCATCGAATTCTCCTTGTATAAATCTGCTACTTGCATTATTTGTTCCTAATAATTATCAAGAATTAATTATACGGATGGTCTTTGTGGCAAGGTCATATTACACGTATGATCTCTAACTTTGAAAAATTACAAGAATGGTCTCAATTGTTTAAAAAAAATTACACTGGTGATTCTTAGGGAGGATGTCTATTAGTTTTTTGCTGTTAGGAATATCAACCATAGTAATAAAAATAATAATAATTTGGGGTATAAACGAGTTAAGCCAATCCCAACTTGCTGTGGATTGAGCTTTGCTTGTTTATCATAATTTTTTTTGTAAAAACAATTATTTATATAAATATACACTTATATTAATTATATAAATAAAAAACTTGTTTAAGCTCTTGAGTAGGCATGTGAAGCTTAAGTTAAAGCTTGTTTAAGCTCGGCTCGTTCGAGCTTTTTACCGATCCAATCTAAAGTTTCTCACAAAATGATTTGATTCATTTACACCCCAATAATAATATTATTATAATATAGTTATTATAACGGGCCCACACCTCCCCATTTCCTTCATCTTCATCTTGATCAATGAAGAGGGTGGAGGGTGAGCTACAGAGTAGAGTTAGGGGAATGGGGAGGGGTGGTGGTGGCCGGAAAAGTGAAAGGAGGTGGTGACTGATATGTGGTGGTCGATGAGAGGTGGTGCTTGTTAAAAGAAAAAAAAAGAAGACAGGTAAAACAAAAAAGAGAGAGGAGCAAGCGGGTTGGGTTAAGTGGGTCTTGTTATAATGTACATATATTTCTTTTTAAGGGTTGGATTGATAAAGTTATTTTAGTCATTTTTGAAAATTTAATAGTAAAGGCTAATTGACGCCCTCCTTAAGAATCACTAGCGTTACACTTTTTTAAACAGCTAAAGACCTTCCTTGTAATTTTTTGAAGTTAGGATCATATATGCAATATGATCTTATGGACCATCTGTGTGATTAACCTTATTATCAATTTCCATAGTTTACCTCCTCTGATTCGTATCTGGTTTTAATGTTTGTAGTATGCTCATCGTAGATGTGTCCAAAGATGGTGTAATGAGAAGGGTAATACTATATGTGAAATATGTCACCAGGTGGGTTTTATCTATTTTTCCTTGATTTTAAATATCTATTAGTTTTCTATTTTGATTAATTTCACATGTGAAACTCTGGTAATCTTATTTCGAATTTATTGGCTAACTACACTATTACAGCAATTCAGGCCAGGCTATACAGCACCACCTCCTGTATTTAAATTAAGAGGAATTCCAGCAAATTTTAGGTAAAGATTACATCCAAGTTTTTGAGATTAAGTCAACTAAAAGAGGGTCAAATTCACATTTTAAATTTTATTTGACTATAGTTCTAAAGTCAAACCGTACCGTTTTTTTTTTTTTGTTATCAGGGGACATTGGCAGATTTCCAGGAGAGATATGACCGATAATCCTCAGATAATAACCGTTGTTTCTTCTGATCATAATCTTCTTGATCAAGAATATGACGAGTATGCAGATCCCACCGCTAGAAGCATTTTATGTTTCCGTGCAGTTGCTGTCATTGTAATCTCTCTGCTTATGAACACACAAGTGCACACACACTCACAAACCTTTCTAATAAGGTTAACATTTCTTGGGTTCTTGTATGCAGTTTATGATTCTCTTGATATTGCGTCACACGCTACCCATATTTGCTAATGGAGTGGGCAATTACTCTTTACCGGCGTTTATGGTGGGAATTATCTATTGCTTTCATCTTTCTAGTTACGTTTTGTATGTTATAAGAAAGAAAGTTGCAATTTTTTAACTTTTTGGGATCAATAAAATACCGATAAAATACATAAAATCTTTATTCTTGTATGGAGGTATGTATATTTACTGCTTTTCATTTTGTCACAGTTGCTGTTAATAAGAACTTCAGGAATCATTGTACCCGTCTACATCATCTTAAGAGCCGCCACAGCTTTACTTCATCGGCGACACCAACTTGTATGCATTCTATTCTACAAATCTTTTCTTTCGGTAACAGGTCAAAACGGGTTAAAACATGTTGGCCATCCACCATTTGTGATTATAAATCTATCACATCAAAATAGCATTTTGCTTTTCTAAAATAAATCAAGTTAGGAGACCAAAGAACATGAAAGTTTCCTAAACTGTCATTCAATTTGACCGGTTAATAATATTGTTACTAATTTTAATATAAATGGGTTGAAATAGCCACCTCTAGTATCTAGCAATGGTTTCACGAAATATGGTTTTAGCCCTCGAAAGTGAACAATGTGTCGCGTGTTGACTAATACTGTTTTTTGTTGACTTTTGCTAGGCTTCTAATTCATCAACCTCATCTTTGTCATCTTCTAATGATGAAGTTGGTTCGAGACCTTTGTAACATCAAACATACATTGACTGCGCTACTTATGCTTGGCTCGATTAGAACATGTGCAACTCTATATCAACCGAGTTGTTAAAGCATGCAGCCATCAAGGTTAGATTTATGGTAAATGGTTTACTCCTGATGCCTTGTACTTGTGAATAAGTGTTATATCGAAATCCTTTTGTATGGCGGGGTGTTGAAGATATTGTACAGTGTGTTTATTTGTCATTCTGTATGTAATTGCATCTACAATGGAAGCTATGTAAACATGAAATGGCAAGTTCTTTGTTGTGTAAACATGTCTCTCTTTTTTTATGTGTTTTAAGTGTTTTGATTTAGGACCAATTTGATCAACCTGAGATGGCAATGAGAAGGTGAATACCTAAAGGTGCATGCTTCTTTTTTTTTTTTTTTTAATTAATCTAAGTTAGCCCTATATTATTTACATTAATTAAAAAATAAGAAAAAACATATACTTTTGGATTTACGTTAATGTGAGCTCTAAAATAATAAGATGTAGTTATTCGGTTAACGTAATAAGAAAGGGTTAACAATTGATCCTTCCCATAGATATATATATAGAGAGAGAGAAAGGTTAATGAGAAAACTAACATTTTCTAAGAAAACTTAATCAAACCAATTATATAATTTAAAAACATTTTCTATTTATTTTATTTAAAAGGCATTTTAGTAAATGTCTACTCACTATTTTAGGAAGCTATTTTTTAATAACTTTCAGGATTTACTGTTATATATAAATAAGATATTTCATTATTTTTTAAAGTAAACATTTCAATGTCTTTCCTTCGGATATTGCTTCATTAGTTGTATTTCATAATGGTTTTCAATTTTATTTAACCGATTTCAAGAAATTATTCCCAACTTTTTGTTAATTTTTTACTTTAAGGAATTTTGTTATTTTTACCCAATCATAATTTTATAATATTTTAAATTATGCCTTTCTATAATATTTTGAATATCTATTAATATATTTGTTTCATATATACCTGATTACATACATACATGTATTCATCTATCCGAATAAGTAATTAAGTATATATATATATTTATATATAAATCTGATTACGTATATGTAAGCAATCATCTGTCTATCTAGTAACATTTATATACATGATTACATATATGTAATAAATATGAACCTTAAAGGATAAAAGTGTAAATATTGGAAATTAGATTTGTGAGTAAACAAGCTAGGAAAGCATAAAGAGAGAATTTATAAAGCTCAAGGATTAATATTGTCAACTCCGGATACTCAATTTCATTTAAAACCTTCGAATCCCCCTTCACCCGGTTTTCAATCAAAACTCGTTCTCTAGCATTTCTAGATTCAAATTAACAACAATTATGTGTTTAGAACATGATCATAACTACACAATCAATTTCAATAACAACTCACATTAAACGTATAAACGTTAAACCGTAAAACCCTATTCAAACGTAACTACAATCAATTAAATAACACTCTTAACCAAGAAATTGAACTCTCTAAAAACGTTTGTTACATCACTCAGAGTATAATCATACCAAAAAGACCATCAATAACCTGCTATATCATCAAATATGACATCGATGCAATCGCCACATCTCTTGAAACTCAAAATTGATCGTATAGACTTTCTATCAAGTAAGCCATGAATGCTTATAAATGAATTGTTGAATTGCTCGCTCAAGAGATTATGAATGACACCAACATACAAGTGATCTGTGATACTTCTTTCACTAACGAAAGTTCACCAATCGAAAATCAACAAGCGAGTTACTTCCGATCTATTGACATAATACACATAATTGGCCTCACCACAAGGAAAAAGCCACCCTATAACCAATCTTTTTTTTTGAACAACCAACTAATCAACTGATGGGTACTCCATACTATTAACACACACACACCAAATAACATGGATGTCATCTTATCATTAACAAACTAATCATACTTATCTTGTCATTTTGAATTGTATTTAGATAAACATTGTATGTTGTTACAGATCCAAAATAATAGGATCTGCTCATGTATTTATTCTCAAATATTCAATGGAATAATCAAGTTTTGTTGATTATCTTATATGGTATCAGCTAGGTTTCCTTCCTAGTTGCCGCCGCCACCCCTTCCCACCACCAAATACTGATCGCAGCTTCCTCTATCCCTCCCCATGGCTTCCGAAACCACTAATGAATCCAGTGTCTTCACATCCATACCAATCACCACCCCCTCTCTCACCATTGTTCACTTTCCCTCCTCTCTTAAACTCACATCCACCAATTACCTAGGATGGAAGACCCAAGTTGAGGCCACCCTCCATGGTCTCGACCTATTCAAATACATTGATGGTTCTCACCCTTCTCCTTCTCCCACTGTCACTCCCGATGGTTGCTCCACCCCTCACCCTGATTTCGCAGCCTGGTTTCGCCAGGACCGCCTCCTTTTTGGCGCCCTAGTTGGCTGTCTTTCTCCCCCTATTGTACCTCTCATCACCAATGCCAAATCTTCCCTAGAGGCTTGGAAAATCCTCTCAAATACATATGCATCTCCCTCCCGGGGTCACATCAAACAACTCCAACACCGATTAAAACTTTCTACCAAAAACCCCACACACACCATTACTGATTATATGCAATCAGTCAAAACCATTGTTGATGAGTTATCCCTTCTCGGTAAACAAACGGACCCTGAAGACATCACATACATTGTCCTCAATGGCCTAGACCAATCATCCTACAAACCTGTTATAGCCGCCATTCATGCTCGTGATTCCCCAATTTCCTTCCATGCTCTCCATGAAAAGCTCATCAATCATGAGCTTTCTCTTGCCCAAATCCCATCTCCAGCCCCTCCCATTCATCAACCCACCACTGCCTTCCTTACACATTCCAAAACACCCACCAAACCTTGGCAGCCTCGGTCACCCGCTCCTTCTCCCAACCGCCAACCAGGTCTGCTACCCACTCCCCCCGGTCCTTCCAACTCTCCTCGTCCCTTCCTTGGCAAATTCCAATTCTGCTTCAAACCAGGTCACTCATTAACCTCCTGCCTCTCCTTCAAAAAGCAACACCCCCAAATCAACCTCCCTCAATTCTCTCGCCCAAACCCATCCAAACCACAGGCCCATCTCATGGCCCCCAACACCAACAGCACCTCTGCTCCTTCCTCTCCATGGATATTTGATAGTGGTGCCTCCCACCACATCACAAATGATCTTGCTGCTCTCTCCCTCCATGCTCCATATGATGGCACTGAAGAACTAATAATCGGTGATGGTTCGTCTCACCCTATTACTCACACTGGTTCTTTAATTCTTCATTTAAACAATCATCCAATCATCTTGACTAATGTCTTATGTGTTCCTTTTGTTTCTAAAAACATTATCTCTATTTCTCAGCTTTGCAATGACAACACAATACTAATCCAATTTTCTTCTTCCTATTTTTTCATCAAGGACTCCCGAACCAATCTACTTCTCCACCAAGGGGTCTCTAGTCATGGGCTCTACCATCTCAGCTCCACCGCCCATCCTACTGCTCATCACATGGCTGCCGTCCGATCTACACTGTGGCATCACCGGCTCGGCCACCCCCATTTTCAAGTCTTACAACATTTGTCTGTTTTAATTCCTAGTATTAGTGTTTCCAAGAATTCTTGTAATGCATGTTGCATCAATAAAAGCCATAAACTTCCTTTTCGCATTTCTTCTTTAGTTTCTAATTCTCCTTTACAGTTGATTTTTTCAGATGTATGGTCATCACCTGTTACTTCATTTGATGGGTTTAAATATTACATTTTATTTGTTGATCACTACACTAAATACATTTGGTTATTTCCAATTAAACATAAATCCGATTCCCTCCAAACATTCATACGATTTCAACATCTTGTTGAAAACTTCTTCAATACTAAAATTAAACAGTTTTATTCAGACAATGGTGGTATCTAAAGCTAGCACCTCACTTTGCCAATTGTGGCATCACTCACCTTACCTCCCCTCCTCACACACCGGAACACAACGGCTTTGCCGAACGCCGCCACCGCCACCTTGTTGAAACTGCACTCTCCCTTCTTTCCCATGCAAATCTCCCCCTCACTCTTTGGCCCTTTGCCATCACCACCGCCACCTACCTCATCAATCGCCTCCCATCCTCTACTCTCAATAATGACTCACCCTATTTTCGTCTCTTCAACAAACTTCCTAACTACACAAAGTTAAAATCATTTGGGTGCCTAGCCTACCCTTGGCTTCGCCCATACTCCAAGCATAAACTCCAAAACCGCTCAACCCCATGCATATTTGTAGGTTATTCTCCTTCTCAAAGTGCCTATTACCTCCTTGACCCGAAAACCTACAAAGTCTACACCTCAAGACATGTTCATTTTGTTGAAACCCAATTTCCCTACACTCATTTGACTGCCACATCTCCACAGCCAACTCCAAACCCTGACTCTTGGCTGTCAGTTCATCTACTTCCTCCATCTCAACCACCCTCTTCACCTTCACCTCCTGCCTCCTCACCCAATTCTTCTTCTGATTCCCCCACAACTTCTACTACATCATCATCTCCTCCCCCCCACCACCACCACTTATCACATACACCCGTCGACCAAAACCTTCCTCCCATGCACCTCCCCCTCCCCCTCCTGCCAACCCCACATCTCTCCCTTCCACCCGCACAACTCGCCACCCTAACCCCAAATATCATAACAAGGACTTTGTCCTTTATCATTCTGTTTCCCAACCCTTCCCCGAACCCTCCACCATAACTCAAGCTTTAAAACATCCCCAATGGCGCCTTGCTATGCAATCGGAGTTCGATGCTTTAACTCGCAACCACACCTGGACATTAGTCCCTCCGGACACCGCACCTAATATTGTAGGTTGCAAATGGGTCTACCGCACTAAATTCCATCCAGACGGCTCCCTTGATCGCCTCAAGGCTCGCCTGGTTGCAAAAGGCTTCCACCAACGTCCTGGCCTTGACTACATCGAAACTTTCAGTCCCGTAGTTAAGCCAGCCTCCCTTCGTCTCATCCTTTCCCTCGCCACCTCCCAAAACTGGTGCCTTCGCCAGTTAGATATCAACAATGCCTTCCTACAAGGCTCTCTCACCGAATCCGTCTACATGTCCCAACCCCCCGGCTTCATCGATGTGACACCCCGTAATTTCCAGGTCAGCATCTTATTTATTTAAATGTTTATTTAAATGCTTTATGTACACGTGGCACTAGAATTAGAATAATTTAGTGTGACACGTGGCACGACAGTACGAACACTGACACATGACTGGATAATTCATGGAATTATCGACAAACAACACACACGTGTCAAAACACACGAACGTTGGTGAATGTCAAGCACATTGTGTAGTACAACACTCGAAACCTCACGAAACACTCACACATTGAACTCAGAAGTTCAAACAAGGCCAAACGATAGTTCGGAAGCGTGAAAACGGTGACGAACGGATCAAACCCATTAAAAAGAGCTTATTGGGCTCTCCAGGAGCCCACCGCGGTACGCGGAGGTCCAACAAGAGGCCCATCCGCGATACGCGACATACATCGCGGGGGTTTGACTCCCGAAATCCGCCGCGGTACGCGGAGGAGATTTAAATGCACCATCGCGGTACGCGACACCGCCAGTCGACAGAATCTTTATAAAACCAAGAACATTATGGCTAAGCTACTCCATTTCATCATTTTGCTCGACTGAACACGCCACCCTCCGCCTAAACTCGTCTTCTACACTCTGTAACAGCCATTCTACCCCATTTGAAGCCATAGAAGACCATTGTGAAGCTTGTGAACCTTGAAGAAGCTTGGAGGAGACACTCTAGAACACCATCCACCACCACCACCTCCTTGTTCTCGTCAAGACCCACGAACCAGAAGCTCCAGGAGCTGTAGAAGCAACCATTTCGATCAGTTGAAGCTTTGAAGGTAGTTCTCATGACTAGAAATCGTTCTTTACACCATCACACTCACATGCAATGGGTAAAACCCACATGCAACCACCATTATGGCACATGCACGAAAATATGTTCTGGGGCTGTTGATTTTAAAGTGTTTTATGATGATCTAGGATGATTAGAATGTATTTCATGATGATCCTTGATGTTGAGAATGTACAGATTTCGTGATTTGTTCATTTTGTATTGAAAGATTTACATGCATGTATGATCCATGAGTATTGGACTGATTTTGAGTATGTAGAAATGTTTCTTAATGATATTAGAAGGATTATTCATGGTTGGATTTGATTAAAATGGTTAAAATGTTGATTTTTGACAAACCTTCTATTATTAGAAACTTTGTGTTTTCAAAATGGTGTGATGGATGATATGGTGGACATGCATGTATGAGAAATTGCTACTAGGATATTATTAGGATGATGTTGATACTTAGAATGGGATCTTGATGTTGAATATGAGCATTTTTGGCATGGTTACTATTTTTAGTAACTTTTCTAGTTAAAATATTGATAGATGATGAAATCGGTTATGTTGACATGATTAAATGTTGTTAGATGACATATTATGATGATTGGTGATATGAAAATTGGTTTAGAAATGTTTAAATGGTTATTTCTATGCAAAACTACAAAGTTACTATATTTGGTAACTTTATTTTTACAAAAACCGACTTGTCAACGTGTTGAATGATTTGAGCATGCTAAATGAGTTATTATGCTATAATATTATGACTAGATGCTAAGTTAGATGGTTTCCGATGTCACGTATGCTATAAATGGAAACTTTCCATTTTAGGAAACTTTTATGTGCAAACATGTTATAAACGACTTATACGAATTTGTATGATAATGTGCTATGTGTTAACATAATCACGTAGGACTATTGAACATGCTAGAACTATAAAACCGATATGCTTTGTGAACTTTCTAAAAATGGAAACTTACTATAAATAGTAAGTTGTCCATAAACGCGACCTACGCGTTTTGCACACGACAAACACTTACACGATTGCTACACGAGTCACAAACCGTTACACGGTTCACCAACGGGTCGTTGACTTGACACAGTCAAACATGGTCAAACACGGTCAATATGGACCAACACGAGCAAACACGGTCATTGTGGACCGATACGGACAAACATGAACAACCAAGGGTTGTTGGACACAAACACGAGCACTAACACTAGCACGGTCACATACACGAACTCACGTACGGTATACGATATAGGTTGCCGGTGACCGACACGTGCTACTACATCAGGAGCTTACGCTACTTGCTACTTTTATCACTAAGGTGAGTTTACGGCCCCTCTTTACTCTTTTCAAACGCTTTTAAATAGGGGGAGAATACTAGTTACATCGAGTCAAACATCTATTACTGTACAAACATTTGTGTATGCTGGTTTATTAGACAAACATTAAGTGTTGAGCTCGTATTAAGCCCTCACAAAGTCTTACCGTTAATGTACGAACAACGTGGTAGATTTGGATGGATCCATTAGGGAATGACTAACCCCACGGGGCACTATGTTGACTGGATGTCATAACCCGTGCAAATTATGACCTAACTTTCTATGCATACGAGGCATAGCGGAGGCAAGGACAAACAAGTCTAGTTCGGTAGTGACGCACTGACACTTTGGGCCTAGGGCTCGGTACTAACATTTGATAAACAGCATGACACACTTTCTTACTATATGTATATCAAAACCTGTGAACTCACCAACCATTGTGTTGACACTTTTCAAACTTGTATTCTCAGGTAACTAGCATGATATGCAGGAGGACAGGGATGCACATTTTAAGGAACGAGCATTAGGAACTTCATGCATACTGTCTTGTCCTTTTGAAAACAATTTACTTTTATTATGTTAAATGATGATGTGTTAAACTATTTTACATTTCCGTTGCAACTTGGCAAACACTTGACTTTCCGCTGCATTATGACATGATAACTTTTATTCCGCTGCAAACTATTTTATTGTGTGTATGTGTCAAACTTGGATTGGTAAACGCATATAGAGTTGTTCTATATGACCTTGAGCTGTGATTCTGGACACGTCACATCCACGTGGACATAAACCACCAGTGGAAATTTGGGGGTGTGACAATCGACCCTTCTTTTCCCAACCATGTATGCAAACTCAATAAAGCAATATATGGCCTCCGCCAAGCCTCTCGAGCTTGCTATGATGAGCTAAAAGCCTTCCTCCTTTCCAACAACTTCAAACCCACCATCTCCGATCCATCCTTATTTGCAAATCGTACATCTCCTTCACCACTGTATGTTTTGGTCTACGTAGATGATATTATCATCACTGGACCAGATACAACTCTTGTCTC
Source organism: Mikania micrantha (assembly GCA_009363875.1). Classification (NCBI taxonomy): domain Eukaryota; kingdom Viridiplantae; phylum Streptophyta; class Magnoliopsida; order Asterales; family Asteraceae; genus Mikania; species Mikania micrantha. Next base: position 6,512,246 of record CM018697.1, on the reverse strand, counting down.
TTCCTTCACTACATCCCTCTCAAATCGTTTCTCCTTAAAAGATCTCGGCACTCTCTCATACTTCCTTGGTGTTGAGGTTCTTCCTCACCATGATGGCTTATTTCTCTCACAAGCCAAATACATCCTTGATGTTCTCACAAAAGCTTCCATGACCGACTGCAAACCAGCCTCAACTCCCATGTCACCTTCTGCTACTCTCTCAAACACTGTCGGCACCCCAATCTCCAATCCCACTTCCTACCGCTCCCTCATTGGTGCACTCCAATACCTCTCTTTAACACGACCAGATGTCACCTTTGCTGTTGATGTGTTAGTTTAACACATCAGTTTCTGTACATATTCGAGTCCATTTTCGTTAGTTTTGTTTATATTTTGAGTCGATTTTATTTCCTTTTTACATTTTAGTGTTTTTATGCAGGAATGTGTCCCGGAGGAGCGGAAATGAAGGTAAACGGGCGTCGGAATCAAGAGCGGGTGAACCAAGCGAAGAAATCAAGGAAATTAGACCTAGGCGGTACGCCTGTCGTGGACGCTTGGCTCCAGGCGATGCGCCTGGCATCATTGGACGCCAGCTCCCCCTTCAATCCGCGCGCATCGCCTAGCCGCACACATCCACGCTAGGCGATGCGCCCCATATGATTTTTGTGCCTAAAAACCCTAATTTCAAGCCCTCTATAAATTGATCGCATTCCAGCCGTTTTGGGGGTCTTCTTTTGCGTCTTTGGAACCCTAATTGAGCCTAGGAGCTGCTGGAGCTTAACCATGGAGTTTGGGGCTTGATTAGGACTTGTTGGAGTGGAGAAGAAGGACCACTTTGAGTATTTTCCTTTTCTTTACATGTTTTTAGTTTAAAGCTTTGATCTTTGATGTATTTAGACAGATTTCAGACTTGTTTAGCTACTGTTAGCATGATTTGTGGCTAGATCTATGGTTGTATCTAGGTTTTGGATGATAAAGTTGTGAACTTTGTTGATTTTGGACTTGATTTATGCTCATGGATGATATATGCTTTGTAATCAGCTGTAAAGTTTGAATCTTTGATGGTTTTTATGGATGTTGAATGATTATATTTGGTGTATGTTTGATCCACATGTGTTTAGGAAGGTATTTCCACACATAGATGCATGTTAGACCTACTACTTTGTGTTTTAGGCTAGTTTATGGGTTGTTGATCACATTCCATAGGATTAGACTTCATTAAGTATAGTTATTAGCATGTGTAACCTAACCTAGAAATCCGGGAGGTGATAGGTTAGATGGTTGGTCTCTGACACTTGGGATATTTGAGTTAAACGACCCGGGAGGGCGTTGTCTTAGATCTACTTAGTGTTAGTGTCAATCCATGTCAAAGTTGCCAACTTTATAGCTCTCTAGTGTCTTAGGATACAAACGGGTGGAGAAATCCGGGAGGTGATTCACCAGTTTGAGTGCAAATGCATATCGGGAAAATCCGGAAGGTGACCCGATAGACTAGTGCATACATTACAGCCTTAGGATCCCCATTTGAGTTGCCTGGTATCTGATCTGGGTCCCATTAGGTATTCCTTAGTCTGTTTCTTAAGATCCTAGTCTTCATCCTTCATAAATCAGTCCAAGTCAGCATCTGTCATACTTTTGAATCCCAGCCTAGATACACCAGTTTTCCTTACTGCAGTTAGATTCCAGTTTCATTATCAGTTTAGTTTGTTGTTTTTAGTGTAGTTGTTAGTATTAGTTTCCTTAGTCAGTTTCAGTCTGATCTGGTTATCAGTTAGCACCAAACCCCCCCTTTTCTCTTTTACTTTATTTTGTTCACAGTCTAGGTTAGTTTTGTCAAACTAGTGTCCTTAGGGTTCGATATCCGATCTTCCACAAGCTATATTGTCACCGATAGGTACACTTGCCTACGTAGCGGTCTAGTTTAGGATTTCCGATTATTACTAGGTGTTTAGGTCAAAGTCTAGGTCTAGGGCTAGTTAGAGTGTCTTTAGCATAGGTTCATTAGCTTTAATGTAGTCTTGTTTTTAGGGTACTGACCGCTCGCATCAAGTTTTTGGCGCCGTTGCCGGGGACACTAGGCAATAGCGAAACTAGCTTTGATTGTGTCTGTGTTTCTCTTTGTTTTGCTTTTATTTGTGAGTCTTTTGTGGTGAGTCTTGTGAGTCTAGGTTATATTTTTAGGTTTCAGGTCTAGTTTTTAAGTTTAGTGCATCATGAATGCATATAGGTCTAGAGGGGATCTGAATGGATGGTTGAGAGATGCCAGGGGAAAAAGAGATAGAGAAATCCAAGATATCATTAAGTGCATAACAGCATCCCGTGTGAAAAATCAGGGACGATTTACATACGACCAGGATGGTAACTACTTGGGATTTCAATTTCAGCATGATGATGAAGAAGAGGAGGAGGAAGGTGAAGTTGATTTGGAAGATGAAGTCACTGAAGAACAATCTTGGGAAGATGAGTTTGGTGAGGAGTTGCTTGATATACCATCTGTTGTGGTGGAGGATTTGCATTTTGACCCACTTGGTGATCTACAGATGTTAGAGAAATTGTTAAATGGAGAACTAAGTGTGGGAATCCAGGTGGAAGCTCAAGAGTTTGTTGAGGAGACCGTAGAAATTGAGGTTGAGCTACCTATGATCGAAGAAGTGTTAGTGGAAGAGGTAGAGCGCCAGAGCCGGCCCGTAGGGAAGATAGAGGATGGAACTCCACTGAAATTCACAGAACCTCGGGAGAAGGCAAGAAACAGGAAGGCAGTGGATCCAAACCGACTGAAGAAAAGGAGAACCAAGCCAGCAAGGTTGGTGCACAGCCATTCTCCTCATTACTTGTCACGCATTAGGTTTGGTCCAGGGAAATTCAAATATTGGTGGGCTAACCCGTTCACAAGATGTGAGATGTTCCTTCGTTCCATTCGTTTGGTTTTCATAGATAATCATGAGCAAAAGGAATTGAACGGGCTGGACAGAGGATGGATTAAGGAGAAGCCTCCTGACTAAGGTTATGTTAGGGATTCGGGCTTCGGCCCAACTTGTATATAGTGTACATAGTTTTAGTTTAAATATATCAATTTATGGGTGATTGGTGATGTATTTGTGCGTGCACGACTATATTGGATTCAAGTGTGGGTATGACATCATTCATGTTCGATACTACCATTTAGGACAGTTGATTGAAACTCATTGCTTATAATTCGATTACATTTTACATCATTAGTCACTTAACTCGATTTTTCTTTATTACTTTTAGGTTAATTTTAGTTCTTAATTTTGTAGGGTTTAATTGCTTTGAATTCTATGTTGGTTTTGATTTTATTTTCGTTAATCACTTAGTTTTATTTTATTTTTATTTTGATTAGTTTAAATTAGGTTATTTAGAATGTTAATTAAATTGATTGCCTAGCTTAATTTTATTTTATTAGAATTACTTTAATTACATTTCATTTTAATTAATTTGGCCTAGTTAAGATTAATTAGAATTTAGTTTAATTATAGTTAAGTTTAATTTAAATTACTAGGGATTAATTAGTTTAAAATTAATTTAATTTTTAGGTTCTCATTAATTTTATAGGAATTAGCTTAGTTTAGATTAATAGTTATAGTTTTTTTAGGAATTAGTTTAGATTTAAAGTTTAAATTTAATTAGGATTTAAGTTAGTTAGACATTATATAAAAAAAAATTTAATTAAATTCAAAAACAATCTGATAGCATCCGCGCGTTACGCCCCGGGTGGGCAAATGATCTCGCACGATGCGCGCGGGTCTAAAAATTTCGAAAAAAAAATATAAATAAAAACCACATCACCACCGGTCACCATCTCTTCACCACCACCATTTCCCACGCCTAAAACCCTAACCCTTTCGCTCAACTCCGCACACCGCCGTCCAACCAACACCAAGCACCTCTGACCGCCGTCGAACACCATCTCCACCGCTCACAATCATCATCTCAAATCCTCATTTACCGCTGTTCACCACAGCCACCGCCGTCCAACCAACACCAAGCACCTCTGACCGCCGTCGAACACCATCTCCACCGCTCACAATCATCATCTCAAATCCTCATTTACCGCCGTTCACCACAGCCACCGCCGTCACCATCAACACCTTCTCTCTGCGTCGGCATCAACAACCACCACACCAGCGCCGTCACTGTTCGTCACCGCATCTTCATCCTTCCGACGCCGGTTGCGGTCATCTCCATCAGTCCCAACCGCCGTCCCCAGCAGTAGTCGGCATCATCACTGTTCATCACCACCGTCATAATCCACCGCCTCTCTAGCGCCACCGCCGGAGCCGCTCATCTCTGCCGCTGCATTATCTCCGGTTCTCACCTCTGTTCACCACCGCTTTGCAAGTTTCGACGACCACCGCCATTCACCACCATCATCATCACCTACAACCGGTAACCCCTTTGATTTTCTTGATTTTATTTTTCGATTTCTAGATTAGAATAGGTTAGATTAGGGTTGATTTGGGGATTCTTGTTTGTTGATGATATGGCCGGAACAGTGGCCGGAAAACTCGCCGGAGCAAGACCCCCTTTTCAAAATTTTTCTTTTTCGTTTTATTTTATTTTATTTATTTTATTTTTCTTCTTACTTTCAGTTCACAAAACTAAATAAATAATAAATAAATAATAAGTAAAATTAAATAAAACTCATAAATAATAAAATGTTGGTTTCAGAAAATAAAAACAAAATAATTTCAAATAAAAACTGAAAATAAAATAACTTGTAGTAAAAATAATTTTTGTAAAATAAATACAAGATTTGTACACCAAAAACGGTTTAACATAAATATGTATATGTATAAATAATTTTGTAACATAAAATAAGTTTTGTAAAACAAATAAGGTTAGAAAATAATAATAAATAAAATAAATGTAAATTATTTGTATGTAACACTAGTGTATTATCAATGTAAATTTAAAATAAATGTAATTATAAAATTTTTTGTAAAATAAATGTAAAATATGAAATGTTGTTGTATGTATGTAACTTATGTATATTTAATATTAATATAAATGTATATGCAAATGTATATGTTTGTAAATTAACTATTTATATATGTTGAAATATATGTGTTTGTAATTATAATGTTGTATGTAAAAGTTTGTATTTTTAAACTAATGTAAATGTAAATTAAAATAATTATATGTTGTATATTAAAAATAATAAATGTTGTAAAATAAATAAAACCCTTGTAAAAATACATTGTAACTTTAATTAATAAATGTCCTTAATTACATAAAAAATAATAATAATAATAATAAATAATAATAATAAATAATAATAATAATAAAAATCATAAAATAAAATAAAATAATAAATAAATAAAAATGTATAACAATATATATATGTAAAATGTACGCTTGTATGAAAGAAATAAACACAAATGTATGTAACATATGTATGTATAATTTTTGTAAATTAATTGATTGTACATTAAAATAAAATCTTGTATAAAATAAAGAATAACACTTTGTATATATGTAAATCACAAATAAATATTTTAATAAACAATCTTGTACAACAAATAACAAAAACATCAAACTTTGTAAATAAATAAACACTTATAAAATAAATTTAAATCTTTACTTAGGATTTAGGATTGTAGTTACTTTGTAATTATTTTTGTATATGTTTGTTGTATATAATCACAGAGATGGCTGACGCATCGAGCTCAGGGAGCAGGCCCAAGCGGGCCCGGCGCGCGACTGCAGCACAGGCACAAAGGCAGCCGCAGCCGCCACGTCAGTTTCGCTACTCCGCACCCTTGGACGTACCGCCACCAGACGTCCGCCCACTCCTTCCACAGCTGCGATCCCTACCAGAGCATACCTTCTTGCAGTTCGAGAGGGGCACGATGGAGCATGCACGGGTGACAACACTTGCAGGGTTAGAAACCATCCAGCACCGGGGTTTCGATCGAGCTGTCATTGAGCGCCTCGGGCGATTGGAGGAGTTTGACTCCATGTTGACTCCGCCATGGATATATCTGCTGAGATGCCCCTGGCCGCAGTACGCGGAGCTTACAGTGGAGTTTCACTCCACTTTTCAGCACGATGCTCGGTCCGTCACAGCCCCTGGAGCAGTGTCGTTCGCCCTCGGTCGAACGGCACACCGCATGAGTGTGGTAGACTTTGCGGTCGCTATGGGGATATACTCCAGGGATGAGGTGACCGCCGAAGCCTTTCAGGACCTCCTCCTCGGCGTATCTCGGGCAGCCAGGCCCGGATACGTCACTGAGGCCGAGATGACCGCCTTTTGGAGCACGATCGCGATTCCCCCTCACACTGACAGGCGGCTGGCGACACAGATCCGAGATCCTCTACTGCGTTACATCCATCGGATTATCACTAGCACCTTGATTCCGCGCCATTCTGGCAAGGACAAGGTAAGCTATTTTGATATGTAATGCCTCTACTGCCTCCATAGTCGCCGCCCGGCGAACCTCGCCACTATCTTGCTGACATCATTTGCGAGGCCGCGTCGGGGAGGCCACACCGCACGTTTAGATATGGGCCCTTACGTCTGCCGCCTTGCTGACCGTCTTGGGGTATTTGACTGGTACCCTATCGAGCATCTTACAGAGGGCCCCGAGACGGTCCCGTATGCTTTACATGATATGCAGACGTCTGGGATGGTCACGTGGGACGTGCCACCCCAGTGGGCACCCGTATTGGCTGATCCTCCTGCCCCTGTTCCTCCGGTGCCTCCGCCATCCACGCACCACATCCTGCATCAGAGGGAGCGACCACGTCATGATATGCCGCCACGCCCTCCTGCTGTTCCTCGTCTTACACAGCGATATCTCCTCCAGAGGATGGACGCTTTCGAGGACAACCAGAGGCGCATAGCGGCTCATCTCGGGGTTGAGTAGGCTCCTCGGATGCCAAACCCTCGCCTCCCAGCCGACCACGAGCCCGGATCCGACATCGATCCGGATGAGGAGGAGGATGAGGAGGACGATGAGGAGGACGATGACGATGAGGATGACGAGTGATAGCTTGTATTTAGTTTAGTTTATGTATTTTCTTTTCAGTTGTATGTATTTGGACAGAACATTATATATGCCATCCATTTTGGTATGTCTGTTGTTTATTTATTTATTCTGTGGTTGTGTTTAATTTATTTCCTGCATTATTGTGGTTGTGTGTATATTTGTTCTGTGATGGTGATTGTGTATAATTGTAAATTATGATTGTAATTTGTACTGGTTGTATATGTTTGTGATATCATGTAATTCAATTGTTGTACTATTAATGTTGTGATGTAAATTGTAATTATAATTCATGTGTTGTATTAATAATTGTATATGAGTGTTGTTGTATATTTAGAGGCGCGCGACTCCATTTATGACACGTCTACATGTAATCAGGGAGTAGTTGCTAACCTTTTGTACACATGTTTGTATATGTAAATTGAAATTTTTGTTGCCAGTTCTGGATCCACATTGAGGACAATGTGTTGTTCTAAGTGTGGGTATGTCAGGCTGGCGCCTTTTAGTTTTGTAAATTTTGTAAAAACAAGTCATTGTATATATCAAGTCAAATGTGTATTAAAACTTTGTAATTTAGAATAAAATTTTTGAAATTTTTGTAAATAAATTATAACTTGTAATTAAATAATTAAATTGTAATTATTTCAACTTAAAAACACAAAAAAAAAAAATTAAAAATTAAAAACTCTACAAAAACATTTTTCTTTTCAATTGAGTCATTGTAAATATTTTTCAAGTCAGTTATTTGAGTCTTTTTATTTTCAGTTAATCAAGTTGGTTTGTTTGAGATCTTAAATTGCAGTCTGGTTTTAACCATTCGTACTCAATTACATTCGGGTGGCGACGACTTAGGCTAATTCATTTGCAAACGACCGGCAGTTGATTGACTTCTTTTTGGATTAGACTCACTCGTGCTGATGATTGTGTGATCAGCTAAGTCTTTTCCACTTTTTACCTTATTTTTATCTTTCTGTAAATATTTGTTTGTTTATTCATTTATTTTGCATTTTCTGATTGAGTCTAGAGTTTTAGGATGTATATATCTAGAGTCTTGAAAAACGTCTTTGTTCTGGCTTGCATTTTATAAATGAAAGATGATCGGACTATGATTAGGGCTTAGGTTTTATAGGCTAACTTGTGTATTGATTTAGGATTTGTTGGTAGGCCCAGCCGATAGAAAGTTCCTTAGGATTTGATAGAATAAACTTGAATTCAGGATTCTTGTGGGTTTAAGACTTGGAAAATTCGGGAAATCTGAAACTAAGTAATAGTGAATAAAGGAACCTTTGTAAACTAACAACCTAGATTTCTTAAAATTTAAACCTGGCACATATGTTCTCTTTTTATGAAAATAAATCCGAGACTTATGGCGCCCGCTAAATAAAAGAAATTCCACAATCCACTAAGTGAACTGAGCCTGTGCAAATAAAAGAAAGAGAGAATAAGAGCTAAAAAGCAGTTGTCATACCCCGACTCATAACCGAGTGAAACAGTGCTGTAATATGCTCAAGTGAGGTAAAAAGAAAAGAAAAATGAGAGAATAAAAAGGCAAAATGCTCACACCTTCATCCATCTCCATCATTAGGTTAAAATTTTAACTTTATCTAGGTAGTTTGCATACAAAGGTGGGTTTAAGTCTTTTGATTTAATCTTGTGCCTTGAAAGCTGTTATTTAGGGTTAAGATAATTCGTTTTGACCAGGGGATGGGATCCATAAGATGAATGATTTAACTTGAACATAAATAAATCATGATTAGGGACCTTGAAATCGATGTTTGGGTTTAGATTGGACCATTATACCAATAATCGCGGTTAATACACAAGGATTTAAGATTGTTAAATCATTGCATATTAAAAACCTAGCCCTGATCTATGATTCCATTTTGTTAGCTTTTTCGAAGACGAAAAAGGTTTAAGTGTGGGTATTTTTGATGTGTTAGTTTAACACATCAGTTTTTGTACATATTCGAGTCCATTTTCGTTAGTTTTGTTTATATTTTGAGTCGATTTTATTTCCTTTTTACATTTTAGTGTTTTTATGCAGGAATGTGTCCCGGAGGAGCGGAAATGAAGGTAAACGGGCGTCGGAATCAAGAGCGGGTGAACCAAGCGAAGAAATCAAGGAAATTAGACCTAGGCGGTACGCCTGTCGTGGACGCTTGGCTCCAGGCGATGCGCCTGGCACCATCGGACGCCAGCTCCCCCTTCAATCCGCGCGCATCGCCTAGCCGCACACATCCACGCTAGGCGATGCGCCCCATATGATTTTTGTGCCTAAAAACCCTAATTTCAAGCCCTCTATAAATTGATCGCATTCCAGCCGTTTTGGGGGTCTTCTTTTGCGTCTTTGGAACCCTAATTGAGCCTAGGAGCTGCTGGAGCTTAACCATGGAGTTTGGGGCTTGATTAGGACTTGTTGGAGTGGAGAAGAAGGACCACTTTGAGTATTTTCCTTTTCTTTACATGTTTTTAGTTTAAAGCTTTGATCTTTGATGTATTTAGACAGATTTCAGACTTGTTTAGCTACTGTTAGCATGATTTGTGGCTAGATCTATGGTTGTATCTAGGTTTTGGATGATAAAGTTGTGAACTTTGTTGATTTTGGACTTGATTTATGCTCATGGATGATATATGCTTTGTAATCAGCTGTAAAGTTTGAATCTTTGATGGTTTTTATGGATGTTGAATGATTATATTTGGTGTATGTTTGATCCACATGTGTTTAGGAAGGTATTTCCACACATAGATGCATGTTAGACCTACTACTTTGTGTTTTAGGCTAGTTTATGGGTTGTTGATCACATTCCATAGGATTAGACTTCATTAAGTATAGTTATTAGCATGTGTAACCTAACCTAGAAATCCGGGAGGTGATAGGTTAGATGGTTGGTCTCTGACACTTGGGATATTTGAGTTAAACGACCCGGGAGGGCGTTGTCTTAGATCTACTTAGTGTTAGTGTCAATCCATGTCAAAGTTGCCAACTTTATAGCTCTCTAGTGTCTTAGGATACAAACGGGTGGAGAAATCCGGGAGGTGATTCACCAGTTTGAGTGCAAATGCATATCGGGAAAATCTGGAAGGTGACCCGATAGACTAGTGCATACATTACAGCCTTAGGATCCCCATTTGAGTTGCCTGGTATCTGATCTGGGTCCCATTAGGTATTCCTTAGTCTGTTTCTTAAGATCCTAGTCTTCATCCTTCATAGATCAGTCCAAGTCAGCATCTGTCATACTTTTGAATCCCAGCCTAGATACACCAGTTTTCCTTACTGCAGTTAGATTCCAGTTTCATTATCAGTTTAGTTTGTTGTTTTTAGTGTAGTTGTTAGTATTAGTTTCCTTAGTCAGTTTCAGTCTGATCTGGTTATCAGTTAGCACCAAACCCCCCCTTTTCTCTTTTACTTTATTTTGTTCACAGTCTAGGTTAGTTTTGTCAAACTAGTGTCCTTAGGGTTCGATATCCGATCTTCCACAAGCTATATTGTCACCGATAGGTACACTTGCCTACGTAGCGGTCTAGTTTAGGATTTCCGATTATTTCTAGGTGTTTATGTCAAAGTCTAGGTCTAGGGCTAGTTAGAGTGTCTTTAGCATAGGTTAATTAGCTTTAATGTAGTCTTGTTTTTAGGGTACTGACCGCTCGCATCAGCTGTCAACAAGCTTTCACAATTTATGCAACATCCAACTGATGTTCACTGGGCAGCTCTAAAGCGTCTCCTTCGCTACCTAAATGGTACATTGCATCACGGTCTCCTTCTCCGCAAGAATTCTCCCCTACACCTCCATGCATTCACTGATGCTGACTGGGCTGGAGATCACCAAACCTATAGAAGTACAACCGGCTACGTTGTTTACCTGGGCTGCAACCCCATCTCATGGAGCTCCAAACGACAACCAACACTTGCAAGATCTTCTACAGAGGCCGAATTTCGTGCTGTTGCTTCCACTACTACTGAGGTTCAATGGATTATCTCATTACTGCATGAACTGGGTTTCCCTTCCCAAGCAACTCCAACAATTTTGTGGCAACCTTAGGGCAACTCACTACTCCGCCAACCCCGTCTTCCATTCACGCATGAAACACCTTGCCCTTGATTTCCACTTTGTTCGTGAAAAAGTCAATGATGGATCCATTCGGGTAACACACATCAGTGGCAATGATCAGCTTGCAGACGCTTTAACCAAGCCCCTCTTGAAGGACCGCTTCTCCATTTTGTTATCCAAGATTGGACTTCTCCCTAGATCGTCCATCTTGCGGGGGCATATTAACACACACACCAAATAACATGGATGTCATCTTATCATTAACAAACTAATCATACTTATCTTGTCATTTTGAATTGTATTTAGATAAACATTGTATGTTGTTACAGATCCAAAATAATAGGATCTGCTCATGTATTTATTCTCAAATATTCAATGGAATAATCAAGTTTTGTTGATTATCTTATACGTGACCCCTAATGGCTAAAAGATACCCAAGCTGGCCACTAGTCCAGACGGACGAAACCCCTAGCCCATCAGCCACCAATTCCCGAGAAAACCCGACCCAAGCACCCGCCCAAACGCACGACGATGAAAGGCAATCGAACCCAGGACTTGGGTCTTCTATAACCAATCTACTGTTAGAATCAATAAATTGAATGAGATTTGATTAAGTTGCGATACTAAGAATAACTTTGGCAACCGAATTATTTACCCATTTATAAGGTCCTACATCATTTGTGAGTATTGTGTTCATACTAGAGAAAGCAAGCAGAACATGAACATGACAAACATTCTACATTTAATTCTCAAGTATGTGAGCATAAAAATCTAATTGTTCCTCATTGCTCTTGAGATCCACATATATTATAGGTTTTATTGCCGACTTTACACACGATATTACTGAATTTGCACCTAAACATACTTCTTGTTGACAATCCCTTGGCATTGATGCGTATATTCATTTCTCCATCGACTACTCTTTTTAACGATTGACTGATGTCCCCCACCGCCCAGGCTATGGATATATGAGGTCGTGGATCCTGTTACACAACATTGTTATTAATAAATCATATTTGAAAGAATAAATAAAATAATCAGGCTTGCTTGGCTAGAAAGAGAAAGTCTTCAGCCTAGCTCGACTGAAAGGAGAGGAAGCGCCTAAAAGAAAGCCTTTTTTCGATCTTGATTATAGGCCGGCCGTAGTACTTCCCGCTTCTACATGCTTTTGAGTAAAGAGAAATGGCCTTCTAGCACCTCTCCTTTTAGTCGAGTGGCTTCCTAGATAGGGTGTACGAGCGGTAGTAAATGAGAGATGGTTATTAGTAAGAATGAATCGGCTAAACGCAATTGCTCTCCTTTGTGTTGACCTAGGGGCTTGCCTGCAAGTGGCTTCAAACACTCGCTAAGCCCCTATTGAATAGGGCGTGTTGACTTCCCAGAAAAAGGGTACAGCAACAACTTTTATGGTCAAACGAATTTGTTTTAAAACCGGATAACAATAAAGATTTCCTAAATAAGAACCTTTTAAAGGATTGAGCCTTTTTTGTGCGTCCATATAAAGTGTGATGCTAGAAATAAAACCAGACCAAAAGTGATTAGCTTTATTGCAATTTTTACTCTCTAAGAATTTAAAGAATATAAAATTTTGAGTGAAAAATAAATTCTGTAACTTTAAGAATCAAAGCTTAGGCATATCTTATCTACAATGCACGAAGTTTATAAACTCAACGAAAATTAAGAAAGCATTGAACCATAGGTCTGTAATATCTGTAAGCACTAACCTTGTAAAATTCAGGAAGATTATGCAACTTATAAACTTCATTCACAGCTTGAATCTGTTTGGTTATCTAATACAACAATGCAGATAAAAGTTAGAAAGAAGTAAAGTTTTAATGGTTGACAAACTGAAGAATGGAAAGAAAAAGAAGAAATTAGGGAACGGTATACCTCAGCTAAACCTCCTGCTGTATTTTCAATTGAAAGAAATGTACGTGTCTTATCATCATTCACAAAAACCTCCCATTTTGTAAAATCAATCAAATACCTGTTTCCAACATCATCAAATCACAAAAGCCAAAGATGAACTAATACCAACATGAGATAAGGTATTAAAGAGCGAAACAGTTTTTAAGTTTATGTTCAGACTGTTTCGATAACTGAAGTTTCTGACGAAGCATAGTGACCACCGAGTCTATTTGATGCACACGTATAGGAACAGTTCTTCCAAGACTTATGTGAAATTCTCTCCCTAATGCAGCTTGTACCAGCTTTTCTTCATCTTTTAGCAGCATTAGTAAAGGAACATCAATATCCACAACATGAAGACCTCGTACAAGTGATGTGGCTTTCTTCAAAAACGATGCCAGCTCCTTCTTTCTTTCAGATGGTATGAATACTATTACATAAAAAGTAAAAACTACACATCATCCAATGGAATAAAAAACAAAAACAAAACAAATAGTTTTGTTGTAATAAGGTTAACAAAGCAGTAAAGGCATTCATATGCTTTTCTATGCTGCATATACATCTAATGTTGCAAATATCATAAATGAAAACAATTTTTTCTAAGGTTTTTTGAGTAGGAGCGAATGATGTACTAAAATTAGTATATGACTGGTGTTGTAGGTAAAAGTCTCATCTAAAATTTAAAGATTACACATTTTCTAGTGTTATAATTAGGATCAATTGATCAAAGAATGTTGTGGTTAGAACTTGAATATAGCAATTCTTCAACCACGTTTACACATGTTTAAAGTTTTTGCATCAACATAAAAAAAGTGCATTGATTTACTAGGATCGTAAGTGACATAATTAATTAATTTATTGACTTTTTTTATAAACATAACATCTTGAAATTCAAGTACTTGAACTTAAAAACAAAATTAGTTTTAACAGCAAGATTCCACAAAATGTTGCTACTATTAGAAAAAAACATATGTCACTGATTTTGATCCACGAGATTCCCATTAATTTGTCAAATACTCTCCCAATTTAGATTTTAGGCAGATAATTAAACAGTAAAAAGCTTAAGATCTTCAAACGAGAAGTGAAATTAGGGAAAAACAAAATGAGAAACGAAACCTGGGATGTAAACATGCAAGGCGAAATTGCCTTCAATATGAGGGAAGCTCCGAATTCTACTACCCCTATTACGCTCCCAGTAACTAGATGTTCCTGAAAAAACCTCAATTTATTATAAATGAATTCAAAATTACATCATGTTTTAATGTGTGTGCGTGTTAGGATTTGACAAGAATCTGGGGCATTTGTAGGAGTTACCGAATGTTTTGGGAGAGTTGAGAAGATCGATCGGCGGTGGAGGAAGAGCGGTTGCTGGCGATGATCGGTTGTCGGCAACGACAATCGCCGGTCGAGAATCTGACTCCGAATCGGAGGAAGTGTCTCCGTACGAAGCAATCAGGTTCTCCATTGCACACTGTGAGAGCATTTAACAGATACGTATGTAAAATTTGTAGTGCTTTTCCCTTGTATGAAAACATTAAAAGAATTTAACAAATTTGTTTTGCGTTTAAGTTTATTATAAACGGTTTGATTTCAGGTCAGACATGTGAAAACATTTAGTTACGTATGTCATGCGTAAGTTAATATTACTTGTTGCTAACCTAGTCAACACTTTTAATAACCCTTATGCTTCATCAAAGCTAAAGAGTTATGGCAAACTTTAGCTGAAATCAAGATATAGTCAACACTTTTAATAACCCTTATGCTTCATCAAAGCTAAAGAGTTATGGCAAACTTTAGCTGAAATCAAGATATAGTCAACACTTTTAATAACCCTTATGCTTCATCAAAGCTAAAGAGTTATCCCTGTTTCTTGTATTACCAACTTCTTGTTAAAAAATCTTAAGTGTCTCTCTTGAAGGATCTCTTACATGCTATCTGTTAAATCTCTGTTAGTGACACCAAAATGACACTTAAGATTTTATAAGACCTTGAGGTGTGCCCCCTATGGTTGGGGCCACTCCACCTAGATGCCACTAAGCACCACCACAACCACCCATTCAATCACTTGATGGTGGAAATGCCAAGTGGTTGGGATCATGTCATGATGATGTTATTTTTTGTTATTTAATTTTTAAAATTAGAATAACTACTTTTTTATTTGCATATTCTAAAACGCGGGCGATAACAATTTGAGTCAAAAAAAGGATTCATCATAGGTGAACGGTTGAAGAAGAACGACGGAGTTGAGGTGTTCGGGTTTCGGTTAGTTGGGGTGCTTGGGTTGTAGTATTGGTTTGGTGTTTGGTTGGGATCCATTGGAAATCTTTTTTTATAAAAAATAGAAGAAGAAGAAGATTGATTGTGAATGCTTGTGTTAAAATGAATTGTTTAAATAGGAAAAAAAAAGGTTTTTTTTTTTTATTTGGGAAGTAGCCGTTGGGAAGTGTCGTTGCCATGACCACGCCCAACCCAAAAACGCCCCAAGGGGGCGGTGTTCAACGCCCAGCCACGCCCCTTTGGGCGGTCGACCACGAGGCCCACCGAAGGGTCTAAGTAAAGGCCTTACTGGTGTTGTATTTCTTAAACAACTTAGATAAAGACATCTTGGATCTTTATCTTGACGTCGTCTTGAAGGGACATAAAGATGAACTGAAGGTGATATCAGAAATCTATTCATGTTTCACATGCCAAGTTTGTATTTTTCACTACCTATGCTCTACAAAAATTAAACATCTAAACTGCAGTAGTAACACATTTAAAATTAACAAAGATTATAAAACAGCTGGTTCATAAATTCTATCCTTTTGGAAACAAAAAGGCAGTAAAACCTACACTTGCCTAATAAAAATACCAAGAAATTAAAAAAATTGAAAACCTTCCAGGTGTCTAGCTGAACTCTTGCACTCGTTGTATCTGATCCAATTGCATCTGCAACAATTAAAAAAATCCCACGTCATTTACCAAAGTAATCGCAACCTCAAATGAACTCAGAATCCAAATATGAAATATGTACCTCTATTTGAACCCAATCTAAGATGATTTTCAACATACAACTTTGTTCCCAACAGAAATTTGAATGTTTGAAATTCAACAATTGATTGAAAATCTTATAGAAATCAACAACCAAATGATTCAACAATCTATTGGGACGGAAGGTTTATAGAAGTAGGGCATACGTTAAGCCTTTGACAGAAGCTCTTTTCTTAACCTCTTCAATTCTTACTCTTTTGCTAACTGCACAAACACACGTATCATTCAATCAATGCAACTGAAGATTATCACGACTCTAAGCAAAAATTGACCCAAAAAAATGCAGTGTTAACATCCCTAAATTTTGTTTTACCTTTGACCTAAGCATCTCCAATGTTTCTGAAACTCCATAAATAAGTGTATCTACCTTCCAAATTACACCAAATCATCAAAATATCTAAATTCATATGAATAAACCAAGCAGCTCGTCTTCAAATCAATCAGTTCGACTGGTGAACACGATGGCAAAACCTCTTGATTCCGATAATTTTGTGATACAAATGAAAACGACGAAGATCTCATATCTTCAGAAAAAAAAAAATAAGAACCAAAGTTTAGAACGGATCACTACCTGGAAGATGTCTCTAATCACATAATCACCCATCGATCCCTAGAGGAACTGAAATTTTTCATCCGAAGTCAAAATTTTCCAATCGAAATACAAGGCCCAACAATAACGAAGGCTTAATTGGACTTCAATCGGCCATCATTTTATAAGCAGAGCAAAAGCGTGTTTATGAACTACAACGAGAAAGAAGAGGAGCGAGAAAATGGATTTTTTGAGAGACGACACCGTCATGTGGTTGAAACTTTTCTGACTCTCTTAGCTCAATCTGGTGTTCCAATGCATTTCTGGAACTTTGCCTTAGACTGCAGTATGCATGCCCTCTCGCACTTCTTCAAATATATCTCCTTCCGAGCATCTTTTTAAACCAAAAACAAATTTATCTTTTCTACGTGTTTTTGGGTGTCGGTGCTTCCCTCCCCTTCGCCCATATAATCCACGTAAACTGGATTTTCGCTCTCTACTGTGCATCTTTTTAGGATATAGCTCTTCTCATCATGGGTACAAATGTCTTGATCCTACAACTGACCGTATATATGTTGCTCGGTGCGTACGATTTAATGAGGCACATTTTCCTCTTCTTCAATCATCCACCTATACAATTCCTAGTTTCTCTCCAAGTCCATACTTCTCATCCTATTCAAATAATACACCCTCCTGCCAAATTAATCAACCTGCACCAATTTTCCAAACTTCTAGTCCAACTAGTCAATCATCCAGCCCACCACTTCATCTCCCAACAGCCCACTGACACACTTAATCTGTCAACAGCCCAAAATTCACCTGCTCCTACTCACACAGCCTCCTCTTCTACAGCCCAAAATCCACCAGATCCATCTCCTCAACCAAATACTGATGCATGATACATCAAATCCCCCCTTCCAGTCATTTTCTCTTCTACTTAACCACCCTTACAATTCACTTACAGTCGCCAAAAACACACCACAAACACTACACCTCCAAAACCTCACTCAGATTCCTCCACAACTGAAAACCAGCCACGTACTCGACCTCCAAATCTGCGTCCAAATCCCAAGCAGAAACTGCCATACAATGCCTTTGCTTTTCACACCTCCACTCATTCTTCATCCATTGAGCCCTCTGCTTTTGCTATTGCCAACAAAATTCCTCAATGGCGCGCTGACATGACAGAGAAATTTAAAGCCTTAATGAGAAATGGTACATGGACCTTAGTACCACGTGTTCCCAATGCTAATGTTGTTGATTGTAAGTGGGTGTACATGTTGAAACATGATGAAAAAGGGAATACAAAAGGTTACAAGGCTCGCCTAGTAGCAAAAGGGTTTCAACCCGTAACTAGGAATTCATTATCATGAGACTAGGGTGTTCATCGGTTCGGTTAAAGGTTTGTTCGGTTCGGTTTTGGAAAAAAAAATTCCTATCCTTTAACCTAACCGAATTCAATTCGGTTTGGTTTCGGTTAAAACCGAATAAACTGAATTCAACCGTTTTCAACAGAATTCAGTGAACTTCAATCAAATTCCTTTTTTTCAAAATTTTTGTTTCCTGTTTGCTTTCCTGGAGCTGCAAATGATCTTTCACATTATTTATATAGGTTGTATACACACACACACAAGTATAACACGTACCTCGGAGAAAGCAAAGACAATACACAGACATAGATCAAGAAACAAAAACCATAATCCAAAGCTCAAACTGTAGATCTAAAATATTAGGGCAAAATGAAAGTGATAAAATTACTAACCGGAGAACCCGGAGTGGAGGTCGTCCGTCGGAGTGGAGGACTAGAGCCGCGAGTAGGCGGAGCGGAGGACCGGAGGCGCGAGTCACCGGAGAAGGAGAGAAGCTGGAGTCTTGCTGGAGGCGCGATCGGCGGCGATAGACGAACTCTGAGGCACAGAAGGAGAGAAGGTGGAGTCTTGATGGAGGCACGATCGGAGTGGAGTGAGGCTGGTAGAGAGGGAGGTGTGAAACGTGAACGACTGACCTTTGAGGATAGAAGAATAGGGTTTTAATTTTAATTAGGGGCCCGCTATTTGGACACCCCTACGGATCAGTTAACACATATCTGACTCTATACGGGCCGTATAGGTCTTTACGGGCCGTATAGGTGTCAGAGTGTGTCAGAAAATGTCAGTGAGATGTCTGGCGGCTGAAAACAACATACGAGTAGTATTGGCCTATATGATTCGTTTTCAAACCTGAAAATTGATAACTTTTGTTTTTTCGCCCGATATACGTACATGTTTAACTTATTTGTAACATTGTAATTGTCAAAGTGTTTTAAACGGTTAAAAGATATATTTTAACGTAATTATGTTTAATCGGTATACGTAAGTATTTCGTTATATATTAAATATATAATATACATATTATTAACTTATTTGTAACATTGTAATTGTCCAAGTGTTTTAAATGGTTAAAAGATATATTTTAACGTAATTATGTTTAATCGGTATACGTACGTGTTTAATGTTATATATTAAATATATAATATATATATTATTATATATTTATGATTATGTTATAAAATCGTACTTTGTTTGAATTCCGGTATACGTACGTGTTTAACGTTAATTGTTATATCATATCGTCTAGTTGTTTAATTTTTAAGTTATAAAGAATATCTGTTTATAATAGCGTCTAATCGTACTTTGTTTTGAAATCCGGTATAGTCGCTTTTATCAAAGAGATATGCATGTGATATTGTTTAAATGTTTTGTTTGAAAATTATTTTAACGTAATCGTGTTTAATGATTTTAAAACAATAGTTATCAGAACGTAAATAAATTTGAACGGTTTTAAGAAAAATTGTTAACTATCTATTTTTCATTTTACAAACACGCACATTTTTTAATTATATAATAAAAGATAAACAAACAATCACGCCATACACAACATACATACAAAATAAAAATACATACATCCGAATAGTAAGTAGTGTCCATACATCAAAATACAAAAAAAGAAAAGAGAAAATACAACAAAAATAACTAAGCATGACCACCAGGATCCTGCGGATCCTGATCATGTCCAGGTCCTGGATAGACAGGAACATCCATGCCAGCAGATGCAGCCATACGCTCCATCATCCACCGCATCATCCACTCCAAGCGATCAACGCGTCCAGAAAGGTCGCGTAAGATCGCCGCGTCAGCCGGATGCAGTCGTGGCTGACGAACAACGACATGATGTGGTGGTGGCGGTGGCGGTGGCTGGTCTGGTGGTGGCTGGTCTGTTGGGGGCTCCTGTACATGCGGCTGTGCCCCCGGCTGCTGCTGTGGAGCAGGAACTGGCGGCACCCACTCTGTGCGCCGATCCAGTGACCATCGCAGACCCACGCGGGGGATCTCGGCCGCTATACCCATTAGCATGACCGTGTTACGCCCCAGAAGTGTCGAGGCGTAAGTCACGGTCATGCTATCTCTAATATCGGCCGAAAAACAACCGATACGTCAAGCTATACGTGTGACAAAAGAGCCACACGTAATAGCTCCAGTAGCCTTACGGCTAATAAAGCTAGAAAAATAATCAGCTAGCAACCATGCAAGGTTGCAGCTGCGCCCGCTGATCAGGAAATACATGAAGAATAGGTCCTTCTGTGTGACCCACTCCTGGCTCAAACGGCGGCTGGTGATGGTGCAGGCGATGCACCGATGTAGGTATCGGTGCAACGGATCACGAATGCGACTGACCCGAGCCTTATTAACGAAAGGCTCGTCACCAATCACCGGGCACCAGTCTATGAGGACGGCCTCGTCCTCATCTAATGAGGCATCTAGGAATAGAGGTGTAGTAACCTCATCCCGTGTATAAAACCCCGTAGCAATCCCCCACTGAGTGAGGGACATCCGAACATCCTGTCCACATAAAGTGAACGACACAGCTCGCAGCTGCTCAAGAGCCTCCATGCCACCTGCCTGCGGTGGATGGAACTCGAATGTGGACAGGAACTCGAGAACGATCTCTCGATACGCCGGGAAGCCGCCCATCTCCAGCATCCGTCGCCACGGACCCGATGCTCCGATTTTTATCTATCCACGCAGACACAAACATTTTCTTGTACCTTTGCAACCATGTTATTTGCAAATATCCGATAACCCCTAAAAAACAAACACATATTATTACGTTTCATACAACTCAAAAACAATTAAAAATGAGAAATAGAACATTACTATGATGAGAGGTCCATAACCATTCATGTAGTCGGCTGTAATTATACTCATAGATATCGGGAGTTGCAGAGTCTATCACAACCGACCACATATATCCAAACTTTTGCCAGTCTGATTGCGAAAAACTAGGCCTGCAGTGTTTGGATATGTTTTCAAAAATGTGCCACCTGCATAGTAATTGGGCAGCATTGGGAAATATTCTTCTGCATGCGTTTACAAGAGTCAATTCTCTATCGGTTACAATAACGCGTGGCTCCATACACTGTTGAAATGTATCTTTTAGGTTTTGTAACACCCAGACAAAATTCTCTTCACGTTCCTTACTTATAAACGCATGTGCAACACTAAACGTCTTGTGTGTGGACGTGACACCAACTATTTGAACAAATGGCATGTTGTATTTGTTCGTTTTATAAGTTGTGTTAATTAACAAGACATGAGGAAATAAGATGTCTGGTTTATAAAAAAAATTTGTTCCACGACATCTGTCGACGGATCGTCTTTAGTTTGGTAAATAAAATTATTTCTTTGCAGTGTGCTAAAAATGACCTGAATTGGAGTTTCCCCCGTGTTGTGTCCAGCACGTAACTTCCGTCGTGCATTGTAAATAGATCTAAGGTTGGAAACATTATCGGGGTTTTGGTCATTTACAGCGGCAAGTATATCACGGGGCAACATGTTTTGGTTTGACAGTTGCTCAACTAAACGAGTTTCACTTTCATTCAGTCTCATCGCATATGGATGACCGCCTAGTTGTTCACCCCCTTGTTGGTTGTGTTCACTATTGACCACACGCAATCTCCAACCATCACAACTTCTCTCGTATTTACCAATTAGCTCAAATTCACACCCAGTCTTCTTCGAACCAGTACGTCTAGTGTCACACCCCACCTCTCGTCACCTGTTGATGATGTCACTGAAACGGTTGCGGAAGCATAGTGGTGATGTCTCTGAGGTGAGGTGTGACTTACTTGATCCGATATCACAAGCACACAGATTAACTTAGGACAATTACATTACATGGTTCGTTATTACAATTCTCATTACAATTTACAGCTAAGTTTGTTTAATTACAAAACTAAATTATTCAAGTGCAAGTACTCCAAAAGTGTGTCCTCACCGGCGATTACTGTTTCCCTGCAAAAAGGTTTAAGTTTGAAACGTCAGCACAAAGCTGGTGAGTTCATACAGTTCATGTTCCACAATATGATATGTGATATAAGTTCACAAAATGTTATGTTCAAGATAACCATGGGACCCGTATCTAGTTCCTTTCGGACTGTTATGTTCTTGTTCTATGAAGATACTACCCGTCGGTAAATATCTTGGTGCCTCATTGTCTTAATGTTTATCACTACATTAAGAAGTTTTGGAAACAGATAACAAACATTTACACCAAGGGGAGTTGCAAGCTCCCGGCAAATGGGTTGTCAGCCAATAGTACTATCAATGTTTTCTGTTCGGCCCCACACGGGTTCACTAGATACAGTTCAGAAATGAGGGCTTTTTGATACTGTGATAAAGTTCTGTTCTATAGGCAAAATCCCATAAAATCCACAAGTTCTCAGCAATCACATGAAATCACGCAGATAACAGTGATACATATCATATAGTTCTGAAAAGTTTCACAGCGCTACCCCGATGTTTATAAAAGAGTAAAAAGAAAAGAGGTTGTACGAAACTCACCTGATAATATAGAGGTAGCAGAATATCTCAACACTGATAATAGAGAGGTGATTCTGCATTTATTTATATTTAATGAGTTATTTAGGTTTTAATTTACTGATTAGATCTTTCTGAACGTTCAATGTCAAAGACATTGCTTTGTAAGTCATCAAACCGATATTAAATGTTTAATTGGTTACTTTAGTATTATATCATACAATGTATGATAATGTAGGAACCTACATTGCATTAGATTCCTAATACAAGGTTGATGACACTCTTGATTAATCAGAATAGTCTCAGATTAACCAAATAATTAATGTTGTTGATTATAATGATTTAACAGTTTCTAGATGGTTTAATGGCTTAGGAATGATTAATCCTTGTTATTGATTACCCAAATTTCATGAAATATCACAATGTAGCATCAAAATAGGTGTAATAACCATGTTCAACATACTAATCTGACTGTTATCATAAACATCAGATAATCGTTCTAATGAGTATGTTAATGATTGTGATTAGTTTGAAACACTTGGATTTAACCTTGCATTTCAAAGATTAATCCAACTAATCACCTACATTGTCATAATCAAATGGGTTAAACCATTATAATCATGGGTATGGTTTCATGCAAACCGGGCATTACAACGGATCAAAACAAGGATTTAACCGTTAAAACATCGTGTTCTTCGTTTATAATCAATCATAGCCATCATCTAGGCAATAATCAACAATCCTAACTATACCATTACGTTCAAAATCAAGATCTAATCAATCAAAATCAAACTAGAAGGTTTAAGATGAATCATTACCAAATCAGACGAATATCTAGCTGCACAACGATGATCAGGACTTGTAAACACGTTATCTGGTGCAATCCACACGATCAGAAAGCTTGAAAGTGGTGATTTGATGGTGGTTTGGTCGAGTTTTCGTCTGGTGGGTCGAGTTTGTGCGAGAAGAAGAAAATAAATATCTTCTGCATGCGATCTGATGAAAGATATCAACTTATTCCACCGCGTTACCCGTCGCGTACCGCGGCGGGAAGCCAATAGGGGCTTCGCGTACCGCGAAGATTTCCGGAGGAATCTAAGATATTTTCCAAGCATCGCGTACCGCGGAGGACTCTTAAGCCCACCTCCGCTTACCGCGACGAATCCAGTTGTTCAACACTTAGAAATTTTTCTTCGTTTTTCGATTCCGGGCAATCCAGGACTCCGTTTTGCTTACGGTTTTCGCCCACGTTCATCATTTCTCGCATACTATCGATCTGTAATAATTACAATCATTAAATCAACGTGGATTTCTAGAACAACCAAATGTGCTCACATTATCAATGACGTGATTTCTCAACTGCAATTGTCACATCTAGCTTTTGGTTCACCCTGATACACGCCACCACGATCGCATTTAAGCCACACCTTTATGACTACTCCGGTTGCATTAGTTTTGCTTCGTCGTCTAACTAGCACATAACCATTTTCACGCCCTCTAGCCATCGCCCAATCAACCAGTTCATCAACACCGGCAAACACCTGAAAAGAACAAATGTATAAGATTTTGTAAACTAACAACCGTTAAACGAATAAGTTTATTACCTGATCAGTATCATAGACACACATATATTCTTCACCGAAATTGTTGCCTCCCATCTACATTGTTAAACCTTTACGATTTCGAAATTACAAACACGCAAATATTCACCGAATCAAGGTTGCCATTCAAATATATAGCTCACAATTGAATATTCGCACGTATTCCACACATCTATTACATCCATTCAAATAATTTGCGTGCAAATAGTAATCTGAAATTATTGGCGTTCAATACGACCCGTATTGCCCTATACGGGCCGTATGTACTGCGTGTCAGACCTGCGTCAGCCCTATGATTTGACGTGTCAGTTTTTGTCAGAATATTCTCTTCTATACGACGCGTATGTAACAATACGGGCCGTATGCCTGGTGTCCAGTGAACCATCTTGGCGTCTCCCTAACACACCCTTTAATTAAGGTTATATAAAATATATAAAAAATAATATATTTAATTACATACACTGTTTAAACGATTAACCGAATAAACAGAATTAAAAAAAAATATGCAACCGAAAACTTAATTCAAAATTCGGTTCGGTCTTTTCGGTTACGGATACGGTTCGGATAATGGTTTTAAACGGTTTTCGATTATTCTGAACACCTTATGAGACATTTAGTCCAGAAGTTAGATTCACAATGGTGCGTGTGGTTCTGTCACTTGCCGTCATGCGAAAGTGGCCTCTTCGCTAACTAGATGTGCAGAACGCATTTCTACACGATGATTTCCAGTAAACCATTTACTTACGACAACCACTAGGCTTCATTGGCACACAAAAACCGAATCATGTGTGTTTGCTTCAATCGTCTTTCGGGTGCCTTGTTATAAGTTGGGTTTCTAGGATCTAAAACTGATCCTTCATTATTCATCTACTCATGAAATGGTATTTTGCCATACATGCTTGTTTGTGTGGATGATTTTATCTTAACTAGCAACAATCCACAACCCATTCATCATATCATTCAGCAATTAAGCACTACCTTTGCGATTCAAGACATGGGTCGGCTTACAAATTTCTGGGCATCAAAGTGGTTCCAAAAGGTCCTGATTTACTTCTCTCCCATCATAAATATATCTATGATATTATTAAAAAGGCTGGTCTCTCAGAGTCTAAACTTATTGATCTTCCCATGACTACTAATTCAAACTTGGCCCTTGGTGATAGTCCTCAGTTTGGTGATCCGGAGACGAATCGGGTCGCTACTACATAAGGAGGCGAACTTCCAGAACCATTCCGAGTCACGGATGCCATCTCTTTGTTTCCCAGCAATGGAACCAATGACAGAAACATGAACTAAATGAATTAATTACTCATAAAACAAACGAATTAACCAACGTCCAATTCGAGATGGACAAGTCTCCAAAACGATACAAATACCAGATAAAAACTAGAACCTAAACAACACCAAAACCAAAAGTATTCCTAAATACATATAAGAAACTCAATAGGAAAATGTCCTGCTAAATTTGTTCCCCCTATCTTCAACTGCATATCCATCTTCGAAACATACGGGTCACGTGAATTACCCATAAAATATCCATATTGAATAGTTGGGCAATTCTAGGATGTGACTCGGCCCAGCCCATTGAGCTTCCTTCTTATGCCTGGCATAAACTTGAGTCGTATCAGTTGGTGGCAGACGTGAAAGCCTGAGCAGGAGGGACATCATAAATTGTTTCAGAATAAAATAACCATGATGAGGTAAAAGACCATGTAACTCAATATAAATAGTGGGAAACCAGCGGGTCAGAATTGTTGCTTTTACCCCACTGTGCCCCTCTCTACGACCAGCAACCACGAGCATGACCAGTTCTTTGTTTGAAAGAGGCTGCCTAATGTAAACCAAAGCATCTGTGCATTCTTGGGTTCATCACCTTTCATGGATATTCTAAGTAGTTTTCTTTTAAGTGTGTACTCTCGGGATGAGGATTTTGGCGCATAGGCTCTCTCAAGAGACAGCTAGAGTTCACGGGATGTGTCCCCTTGAACATAAGCAAAGGAGGCTTCATAAACAATGGAGATAATAAGCATCCTGACATGGGAATATTTTGAAACCCATGTAGCAAAATCAGGGTTAGGTTGTGGTGGAATGATAGAAAGCCGGTTCAGGTTTATTCCCGATGCCACTAATGGGTCAAACCTGATGTCTCCATGGATCACCTGGAAATATTATTTTGTCAAATCCTCAATCCACTTATCCTAGTTAAGGCCTTGCATTCGGATTCTTTAATTTTGGTTTTGAATTTTTTGGATTTGTTTAGATTTATTTTAAAAGTTATACATAGAAAATTAAAACAATTACGAGATATGACGTTGGTTTTGAGCATTTGGTATTGGTTTTTGAAAATTTGGTTTATAAAAGAGTCTTGACTTTAAATGCATAATATAATTCTATTTTTGGATGTCTTTAATTTTGGTTTTGATTTTTTTGGATTTGTTTAGATTAAACTTAAAAGTTATACCTTGAAAATTACAACAATCAATACATACGACATTGGTTTTGAACATTTGGTATTGGTTTTGGTTTTGGTTTTGGTTTTGGTGTTTGAACATTTGGTATTGGTTTTTAACCAATTAGTTGTTGAACATTTGGTTTGTAATAGAGTATTTAACTTTAAATGCATAATATCATTTTTTCCACCTACTTGGTCTTTTATTTCCTCCGGCTACATATCGAAGAGCCCCAACAATCTAGCGATATTTAACAGGGTTATTAAAGGGAGAGCTATCACCAAAGGCAAGAGTGACAGTGGTAGAGATGGGAGTTGGCACAGGTTTGGCAGCAAAAGTCCTGCACCATTAAGTAACTCAAGAATATAATTCTGTTATGAAAGAAAGGTCCATCAATGTTAGGAATGACCTCTAACACCCAAAAGATAAGAAAGCCCCCTCATATCCTGAATAGCAAAAGTAGAACTAATACTGTGTATAATCTGATCAATAGCGCGTGCATTGTTCCCTATAAAGACAATATCATCAACATAGACAAACATGTATAACAGTGTGCCCTTGTCAAAGTATACAAAAAATGAAAGGTTAGTTTTAGAACACTTAAAACCAAGTGAAACAAGAGAAGTGGAAAGGTGATTAACCCACCCGTAAAGAGCTTGCTTGAGTCCTTGAAAATAAGCCGTCTTCGGAAGATCAACAAATCACCATGCAAAAAAGGCATTATGCACATCTAAATGTGTCAAAGGGGTCGTTTTGTGTAACTACCTATGATAAGACAACATGTATTGTAGTAGATTTAACTACCGGACTGGCACTGAATGTTTCATGACAGTCAATGTGCGTTTGTTGATTTCAGCCTTTAGCAACCAAGCGCGCTTTGTAACATTTAATGACCCCAATTAATGATTTTGGATGTTTAAAATGTTAAGGATAAGGAAAAAGTATTCGTGGGTGAGTAATGTCACACCCCGACCGACGGTGGAATACGTCGGGGCACGAGTTTGACTGTCCATTAACTCATGGTGCTATGTTTTGTGTTTCAATATTTAATTCATCATTATTACAAAACCAACACAACATTCATTGAATAATAAACAAACATTACATGAATTGAATATTCTACAATTGAAATTCCAAACATCATTTTAGAATTTAACTAGGTCTACTATTCATATTCCTATGTCTTCGTCATGTCTTCACCTTAACCTGTTACATATGTAAAAATGGTTTTTGAGTCAACTATATGAATAGTTGGTGAGTATAACATACAGTTTAAATAAATGTTTTAAAAATAAATGATGCATCATAATCGAACTATCTAAAATTAAAATTTGAGCACGCGTAAGTTACATGTTTGCACATAATATGAATACAATAACAATAATTTTTTCTCAAACAAGCGTAATACATATAACTTAGTTAAGGCAGATCAAGTCTTGAACTAATACATGCAAAACACAAGTTTGCAGTAGATAACTGTCTCTCAAACCAGTTTCAGTAATAGTATAAGAACTAATACTTCAACTAAGTCTGCAATAGATAATAGTCTCTTAAACAAGTTTCAATACTATCATAACATCTAGTATTTCAATCTTGTTTGCTATAGATAACACATGAATAATGAAGAATAGACTTCACAAAACACAGATTCACATAGTAAGGATTCTAACTAACATAGACTAAATGCTTGCATCGAATAGTTTTGATTGTAAACATTGTTTTGAGTAAACATATGTAACATCCCAAAATACTAAAAGTAAAAGAGGGAGTATGAATACTCACATAAATGGTGCTCGAAAAAACTAGTATAATGAAGAAGAATCAAGATCAACAGTTTTATCAAACTGGATGCCCTGAGGATTGAACGTGCGTGGCTAGACAGCAACTCGAAGGAACAAGTATACGATCCGAATGCAAACGTGGTTCAACCTAAAAAAAACTTTGTAGACGAGACGATCTCGAATGACAGCACCTCCTCACCAAAAGCATAGAATAAAACTACTAAGTTAAACATCGCAATGGGTGTTGCACTTGTAAAACCAACAAAATTTGGTTATTATACTTGTTTATACTCAAGTAGGAGTGGAAAACTATAAAAGGCCAAAAAAGGATATTTAAAGGTGTTCAAAGGGGCAAAATATTGGTTTCTTCGGCGATGTGGGATGGGTTTTAGGAAGAATTTGCGTCTTGCAATCGTCAACAAACTTCAAACTTGTTTTCGCGATTCCTGCTTCGTTGCAACTCCGTTTTGCGCACGATTTTCGCTCACGTTCATCGTTTTCAGAGTAATATCATATGAAAGAAAGTAATCCAACATTCATGGTTTCAAGCATTGGGTTTAAACTTTGGATCTTGGAGTGAGTCAAGGGTTACGTTCTCAAACTTTTGTTTGTGATTCTTGCTTCGTTTAGGCTTGTTTTATGCACCTTAACATAATTTCTCCTTATTATACTAGTATATATTTAGAAGATTTGGGTGGTCTAAAATGTTAGTTCATGGATGGGGAAATGTTGGCTAAATAGTCGCTCGAAAGTTATCTTATGTCAAAACTACGAATACAACTCCAAAGCATGTTATAAACTTTGTTTTATTATGTACGAGTATAATTATAATTCAAATAGAAAATTGAAAAACCATAGGTATTACATGTAAAAGTGGGTACTGTCAATGTAAAGAATGGGACATGCCTAAGTCATACCCTAAGCCTAGGGGCAAGGCACAAAAAAAAAAGTAAAGGCTTTTTTAAACTAAACGCATTGTATTAGGTTACCATTTTTAGAGGTTTTACATTTAGGCTTAAATTTTTTAAAACAATATAAACAAAAATCTAACTACAAAACAAATAAAAATCTAGTTATACAAAGTTTTTAAAATATAAAAACCTTTTTATGCTTGTTTTATACTGGTTTATGGTTGGGTTGTTTTAAACTTGGCCAAAATTTTGCTAGAAAGTCGCCAGAATGCGCCTAAGCTGCCACAAGGCACCTTTCATGCGCTTGGCTTTTTTTTTCTTTGCATCATAGGGTTGGATTTTGACAACTATGGGTGCATCATAATTTGTGGAACCCATGTCTAGAAGCCTGTGAGCGGAAATTTTCATACATAGCAGATGGTTGTCCCCCCGGATAGTCAAAGGACCGTGATTTGGACATTGAGAAGGAAGGTGGCATATGTCACACCTGTAGCATGAACCATACACTTTATTTTTATCGGAAGCCAACTGAATTGACTGCGATAATGATACGAATAGTCCTTTATTTATGTCTAAAGATAAACCATCTAAGGTGCTCAAGGTTTATTCTAGAAGGGGGGTAAGTGTTACTGATAAAGAAAGTTAGAAGGTTTGTTAGAGGTAAGAGATAGTATAAATAGCAATGAGAGAAATGTGAGATCAGAGAGGATTTTGTTATTTGTCTTGGCTACTGCTTGAAGCAGTGAGAAGGGTGTAACCCTGGATTTGATTTCCTCTTATGATGTAATTTTAGTTGTTTATTAATATCATCAATTCCATTATTATCTTTCTTTTCAATTTTTCCTGTTCTATTGTCAATTTTGATTTTGTGTTTACTCTCAATTCCTATCAGATAACCACCCCTTTGTTGCTGATCACCGAATCCGATTCTTGTAGTTATTGTGTCCCTACGGTTGTTGTTTGGGATGCTTGTGTAAAAGGCCTATGATGCTGAAGAGGTATGTTGATTTGTAGGCTATAAATGTAGTCCAAGTTGACCCATTAAGTTGTTGAAAGGCCTGCAAAGTGGTTGGTTGGGTTGATGAGAGAACAGAGACGACATCAGAAGGGGTAGAAGGGGTTACTGGTGTTGGTGGCAATGTGGCAGCCGTGAAAGCTTGAGTAGAAGGGGCATTAGAAACTATTTTCTGAATCATATAATAATGATCAGCTAGAAGACCATGTAACTAAAGAAAAGTAGTGGGAAACCAACGGGTCAGAATTGTTGTTTTTACACCATTGTGCTCCTCACTATGACCAGCAACCACGAGCATGACCAGGTCTTTGTCTGAAAGGGGCTGCCCAATGTAAACCAAAGCATGTGCGTATTGTTGGGCTCTGGTAAGGTAAGCGGAGGACGTTTCATCACCTTTCATGGTGATTCTAAGTAGTTGTCTTTTAAGTGTGTACTCTTGGGATGAGGTTCTTGGATTTCACACTTCACCCTTCCATTCTCCTAGACTTTGAAAGCTTCCATTCTCTTGGATTTCATATTCGATAAGTTGAATATGTTGGTGTAAATTATATACACTAAGAAATTGAAAAAAGCTTATAAGGAAGACTACTCTAAAAGATAACGAGGATTTGATAGTTCGCGAGGAGGTTTTATCGGATGATGAGTGGATAGTCAACCCAAGTTTTGATGAAGATGATACTAATGGAGTTGGCGGGTCAAATAGGGAAGAAGTTAGAGCTCATTATCTAGGAAAAGAAAAGGCGTTGAAGTTAATTTGATTGATGAAGATGACGATGAGGAATTAAATTTGATTCATAAAAACATTAAGAATGATCGCAACAGAAAAGGAATTTTATAATATTTAAATATCATGACATTATTAAATTAGGTTATTGAAGTATTTTTGCTATAATATTGAAGTATTTTATAATATTTAAATCTCGTTTCCGTTTTTTTAAACCTTGCATGTTAAACATGATATTTTTAAAATTTGCATATATGTCGTCTTCATAGCTAGCAAGAAGTTTTAAAATTTGCATTTTTGTCACTACCAGGAATAGAGATATTGTCATCATACCATTGATCAGACGCAACAGTGTCGAAAGCTATCAATCAAATGCATTCCTCTAATACCCATAGACAAAGATCACTGAACCTAATAACCACTAACTGTCACACCCCAGGCCGGCGGGAACGGATCGGGTTTGCCCGTCGGGCGGAAGTTTCCCGGGGCGCGATATCTTGAGTGATAATCAAATGATCAGATTGTTTACATAGCACATGATAAATAAATGAGAAATTCTAACACATCCATGATATAGAATTACAAGATTAAATTACACTGTATCGTTCATAATTTAATCAAGTAAATCTACCAAAAGAATCAATGTAACTATATCTTGTATCTGTACAAGATATACAAAAGATGATTCATGTTCTTGTTCCCGAAAGCATGCAATACAAAATAAAGCTAGGTCTTCTAAAAGTCCACTAACTAAATCCTTGCATGTAAATAGCTACACCTGTTCATCACTTGAGAAAACATGTATTTAAACAAAGTCAACACTAGGTTGGTGAGTTCATAAGTAAGTTAATTGAAAACCTTGATTGATTCACATGCACATTCACAATGATAAGTTTGTTACTTGTATGTTGTTTGTTCACCTGTTCTCCCAATGGCTTCTCAATAGTTATAGTCACAAGTACTATATTATCCTAGTAGTGATGCTTATATATAGGGCATATGTAAGGGAACTAAGCCCTAGCCAACATCCCACCACATCACTACTAGAACTCCACACTACTTGCAATACAACTATTGATTTACATCCCCAATTCACATGTTTGTCCCATTGATCACCTGTGATATCATGAATAGAATAATATAATGATAGCGTTGTAGTTATCAAACCGAAGTATTGATAACCATTATGTATAGTAAGGATTTTAGATTTAATTAATCTGTTCCTTGTATTATTCTATTGTCTGTGTGTTAACTGTTGTTACACTTTTAAATTATTAAAAGTGTTAGTTAACTGTTTGTAATGTAATCTCAATGCAACGTATAGAGACCAAAAGGAGTCCATTGTGATCCTCACGTA
Source organism: Mikania micrantha (assembly GCA_009363875.1). Lineage (NCBI taxonomy): Eukaryota > Viridiplantae > Streptophyta > Magnoliopsida > Asterales > Asteraceae > Mikania > Mikania micrantha. The sequence goes on along the minus strand of CM018697.1, from coordinate 6,480,050 downwards.
ATCAGATTACAATACACCCGATTCACCTCTATCCCGCCGTGCGTTCCCAATGACTTCATCGAAACGATTACTAGTAATATGACATGGGAGAAAATAAATTCCTCAGTCTACTAGACAAAAGTAACGATGGATGATGTACATCTCAATGTGATTAACAAAGTCGAATAAGAGCTTGTCTTATTATGTTGTGTTAATCATGATACGGATGATATTGTCATCATGAAGTTACGTTATCATGACATCATTCGCTTGAACCCATATGATCACCATAACATCCTTAAGCCGTATTAAGAACAAGTCTTAATACTCTTAAGCAACGTATGGTGGTAAAGTACTCAATGCGATCATACTATCCAATAATATGTTTTTAAGGTGTAAATTAAGTATTATAAGCAATTAGCTTATCACACTTAATCAATTATGATGTGGAATGATATTAAGAAGATAATTTATCTTCTAATCATTCATGTATTGTGAAGTGTCACCATGTTTCACTGTAATAGTTCTCATTGTTTGTTTGTGTATGAATTGTCTCAATGTTTGCCCATGTAGGAATAACTAAGTGTTATAAGATAAATTCTTATATCTATGTTATTCAAATGCGTTGATGAATATGAAATTACATTATCATAATCATCTGAGTTTCCCTGTTATCTCATGATCATACAAGCATGCATACAATGATAAGCGATAATAAACAGTTTAATATTATCTAAATCAAAGTATAAATAACATGTTAAGCAAAACTTTTAAATAAATAAAAGTAAACATGTTTCTCAGCCCCGAGAGTTTAAAATCAGTAAAGATTAAAGAAAAGGGGCATATGAACTCACCTTGTAGTTGTTGGGGGTTGACTTAGCCTAAACAGAAATGCACGCGCTCTTGATTGTACTTGAGTATGTTTTCACGATCCTGTATTGATTTCACATTGTTTGTAAGTTGTGAGTATAAGTTGTATGCACTTATGTGTGTGCAAGTGTTAGTTCTGGTGTTAACTAACACACGTAAACCTTGGTCATCATTCGGCCTTGTTTATATGTTATGGGCCCTAACTACCCTTAGTCTTTAGGTTACCGGTTATGAGTCCATAGCATTTTATAATTTAACTTGAAAGGTGTTTGTTACATTCATCTTATCCTTCTTCCATTCATTTATTAATACTTGTAAAATGTAAGGTTTTTATGATTTTGAAATCTCATTAGTCCATAATTTATCCTCTTTGTAGTATTTCAGAAGGTTTTATGTATGTTTATCTTTAACCACTTAATTCTTTGTGTTTATTGCTACTAAACCTTGTGGGTCTCATGTTGGGCCTAACCAAGAATCCATTGGGCCACTGTAGCCACAGTGGGCCAGGCCAGTCAACCATGGGCCCAACAATCATCTGGGCCGAATGATGTAGGCTAATTTCATGATGTGGCTTAAATCAATTGTCATGTTTACAAGTGTAGAGATAGGCCAAATCTGTTGGGTTAAGCCAAATGGTTCTGCTAGGCCTAAGAGTGGACTGTGTCAGTGGGCCTTAGCCGAATAAAAATGCCTTGGGAACACGCTGGGCCTAATATACTGCGTTTGGGCCACAACAGATATGGGCTGAATAAAAGAGGATTTTGGGCCTGTTGCGACATTGGGCCGAAGTAGACACTTGGGCCAATCAGTTTACTGGGCCAAAGGGAATCTGTTAGGTTATTGATTTGAGGCCAGAAGTGGGCCGATGGAACTGGGCCACAAATGCTGTTGGGCCAAGGGATTGTTGTTGGGCCTGTTTGAGGTGGTTGCGCCGAGACATTCGCTTGGGCCGAAGCTAGGGTGGGAGCTGCTTGGCCGGATGTTGTTGTGGCTGCTAGGATGGCCGAATGACATGGTTGTGGCCGACTGAGTTGATGGCCGAATGAAGGGGCGTCGGCGAATGGCTGATGGGTGGCGAATGGAGGTGGTCGAATGGGGAGGTGGCTGGTCGAATGGTGACCCACGAATGAAGATGGCCTGCGCATGGAGGTGGGCGAATGGAGTCCCTTCGGCCGGCTGTGCTTCGGCCTAAGGCCCTTCGGCTCATGGCCATTCGGCGACCTGATGGGGTTGCTTCGGCCAGCCGCCGCCTAGGTGGTTTCCACAACCATGTGTTGTTAAATGATGATGTTCTAAGGTAGTGGTATACAAGGACTGAGTTTCAAAGTGTAGGGGTCGAGGATATGAGTTCTAAACCGGTTGATGTTGGTGTTTTCAAGCAAAGGGTATGAAAACCCTAATTTTCGCAACTTTCACAACCTCTTACCTCGGATTTCAGTGGAGTTTGGTTTAGATCGGTTGTACTTTCATGTAGAGGATGATGAGAGCTTCGTGTAGGTCCAAAGATGGAAAGATTTGGTTGAGTATTGAGGGAGATATGGAGGTTTTAAGCTTGAAAATGGGGGTGGGGGCTCAAAACCGGGATTTAGGGTTTGAGTGAGGAAGAAGAAGAGAAAGTGAGGGGAATTTCCCTCATTTAGAGTATTTATACTCCGAGGGTGTTCGGGTTCGTTTTCTTTGCTCGGTTCGCGTTTTCGCTTCGTTTCCGGAACGTAACGCCGTTTTTAAAGATTTTAAATCAAAGGGTTTATTTATTTAATTTTGATGAGTTTCAAAATTGTAAAACATTAAGATGTTTTATTTTCTTAAATTATTGTTGATCGTGTCGTTTTCGTTTTCGTTTCGTCAGAACGCGTCGCCTTCGCGCGTATTCGTTCAAATCGTCATTCGAACGAACACGACGATGGTTTTGACTTTCTGACTTTTGTTTTCTACTTTTCAGTCGTTATTTCAAAACTCTAAACTCACAGATATGTTTGTGTGAATCGTCACCCACGCAAACACACTATCAGTTCGTTATTCTGAAATAACACTGCACTTGTGTTTGAATTGTGTTTCCTCACTGACGGACTCAACTAACTTCCAGTTTTCACATTGAATTGTCGGCCATCTGATTCCTGTCATCTATGGATATCAGATCGCAACCGATTTGTTTCTGTAATTCCCTTGAATACTGTTGTTCCTCTTGATATGTTGTGTTAATTGTACTTAAGTTTTCACTTAAATAAACACAACTAATGTCTCAAATGTACGTTGTACTTACATTATTTAAGCTTACACAAAAATACGTACAACGATTTCTTGTATTTAGGATTCTGTTAATACAAACACTGTTCACAATCACATATGTACACATAGTGTGACACCCGGCAATTTCAGGTAAATTGCGACACTTACATTCTTTACATTTCACATTCATACTTGTTGCATTTCATTTAATTATGATTGATTAGATGAGTTGAACACAAACTACCGCGAAACGATAGTCCGTGGAGCTATCGAATCGTACATTGCACATTGGTTTTGGAAACCGAGTGTGGCAAACACAACACTAACGCAAAACAATAATTCGGGGAATTATTGAATTGTGCATCACACGTTGATTAGGATTAATCAAGCGTGCAAACACTTCGTTAGACACGAACACAAACAAGCACCGATAATTCGAGGAATTATCGAAACACACACGAGTCTCACGAACGTTGGTGAACAAACGATTGAATGACAATTGAGTCACAGATGACCAAACATTAGTAATCAAGGTCAATCGACGTTAAACGATAAGTTATAAGCATGAAATCATCGAAGAACGAATCGAAACGATGAAAATAGGCTTAGTGGGCCTAACTTTTTGTCCAGGCGCTACGCCTGACCCGGAGCCCTGGAGCTGGGCGATGCGCGCGAGAAAGAAAGGAGGTCGCCGGATGAGGCGCATCCGCGCGGTACGCCTGATTTCGAAGTGTCACGTCAGGCGATACGCCTGACAGTGTAGCACGCCAAAAATCTTTACTTATCCAAGAAAATCATTTCTATCCTACCTCTAATCACTCTTCCCGAAACTTAGCCATCATAACTCGACCTTATCCCTGCCAAAGCCTCTGCTACACTCCATAATCCCTGAAGGAAGCCATTGTTGAAGGATTTGAAGCTTTTGGAAGCTTGAAACCATTGAAGGAAGGCATCTAGACCTCAACCACCATCACCACCTTCTTGTTGGGCAAAGGAGCTGCTGTCCAGGACCTTCCAGAGCTGCTCCAACACTTTCTTGACAATCTAGGAGCTTGTGAGGTAGTCTCTACTAGTTTACACACCCTCTTCTTATCTCTACACACACATGCAATGGGTAAAACCCACATGCAAGCTCTCTAGCCTTGCATGCACGAATTTTGTGGTGTTTGAATCTGGGTTTGTTGATCTAAATGTGTTTCTTGATGATCTATGATGTTATTGTAAAGATCTATGACGATCCATGATGATGTGAGTTATTAAAATATGTGATTTGGTCATGACATGATGAAATAAGGCCATGCATGTATGATCTAAGACATTCTAGATGATTTTGTTGATGTTGGGATGATTCTTGATAATGTATAAGTGTTCTTGCAAGATTAGATGATGATCTTGATGATTAAAGACATGATATTTGATGAACTTTCTATTATTAGAAACTTTATTTTGTCAAAATGATGTTATGGATGAAATGGTGAACATGCATGTATGTGGAATTGCTATTAGGATGTTAAGATGATGATTTGAACACTTAGAATGTGATTTTGATAATGTTTATGGTCATTTTGACATAGTTACTATACTTAGTAACTTTTCGGGTCAAGATGTTGCTAGATGATGTTATGGACCATGTTTGCATGTTTAAATGATGCTAGGTGACTTAAAATGATGATTGGTGACATGAAAATTGGTTTAGAAATATTAAGATGGTCATTTTATGCAAAAACCATAAAGTTACTATTTTTAGTAACTTTATTTTTACAAAAACCGATTTGTAAACGTGATGTGTAATTCGAGCATGCTAGATGACTTATGATGTTGTGGTATGATGATTAGATACTAAGTTAGATGGTTTCCGATGTCACGAATGCTACAAATGGAAACTTTCCATTTTAGGAAACTTTTATGTGCAAACATGTTGTAAACGACTTATGTGACTTTGTATGATGGTGTGCTATGTGTTAACATGATCACGTAGGACTAATGAGCATGCTAGAACTCTAAAATCAATATGCTTGTGAACTTGCTATAAATGGAAACTTACTATAAATGGTAAGTTGTCCATAGACACGACTTACGCGTTTTGCACACAACGAGCACTAACACGAATGTTTCACAATACACAAACAACACAAGGTTCACCAACGGGTCGTTGACACACACGGTCAAACACGGTCAATGTAGACCGACACAGACAGACATGATCAACCGAGATTTATTGATCACGTAACACGATCACATACACGAACTCACGTATAGTGTACGATATAGGTAGCCGGTGACTGACTACCCGACGACACAGGAGCTTATGCTTATATTGTTCACCTCGCTAAGGTGAGTTCACGGCCCCTTTTTACATTTTCTACCTTTGGGGGAGAAAACATTGCATACAAACTACTTTTGAACAACTTACACGCTTTTGGTTATTTTTGTACATGCTAATATCGTATATGCATATGTGTGGCATTCATCCACAAAACTGATAAGTCCTCATTAAACACACCTCGAACCGTTATAGCGCGTTGCGCTCAGCGTGGAAATTCTGAATAGTACTATTTGGGCCTGACAAGCCCCACTGTTGCGCGCCGTATGGCCACCCCGACCGGAGGTCGGAACAGTGCATAATTGACCAAACAACATTTGCCATATCCTGGATAGATATGGTGGGAGGCAGCATGTTAGCTTCGGTTGCGAACCCGCATATGATATAAACATATTGACTAGCTATCAATTGATATTGCATTGTATTGAAAAATAGATCTGCTCAACATTTACTTTAAACATTTGATGTTTATTGCTGATTACAAACCTGTGCTCTCACCAACCTTTGTGTTGACCTTTTACTCGCATGTTTTCTCAGGTAATTAAGGCACGTGTACAAGGAATAGGATGCTAGGCTGGAGTCGCATGCATCTGTTTATGTGTCTTAGTCTACTAAACTTTGATTATCATATGATTATGTTGTGAAATGTTAAACAACTTTAATCGCTTCCGCAACTATTGTCATTTATCATTTTGAAAAACTGTTCTTGATTAACGCTTCCACAAACTATGAATGATTTAACTGTTTCGTTAACTTATACTTTACTTCCGCAACTCTGATATATTATGAAACTGTTTTATCCAAATTATTGGATGTACGTACACAACCAGACATATAGGTCTCGCATGTTGTGTGACCGGAGACTGCGATCCTGACAATCTGCCGCCGCTCGCGCCCCGGAAGGGACGGGATTTCTCGGGGTGCGACACATAGTTACTGTTTGCAAGTACACGTACCGTACGGACTTGCCGGGCGGTCAGGTAATAGTTGTCACACTAACACTCACGCAACAACAGTTACACTTGAATAACAATGGACATATGTTTACAGAAACATATCAATGACCAAATTGACTGAAATTTAACCCATATCTTTTGGTTACTTGCTATTTAGTTGAAATTGAGATATTTGTGACAAAAATTAAATAAAAAAACTTGCTAAAGTAAGAAGGTTTAGGTAGATTGAAAATAGGCCAATAGTCTTTTGAAATATAAAGTTGACATGCTCTAGCTAAATAAATATGACAATAATCGCATCCTGTATCCCATCAGTCACATATCCTTTCAAAGCGGATAGAAAGAAACATAACCCTTTGACTTTTCAATCACCAAGCATTTGTCAAGTTCATATTTGTACAAGTGTTCATCATAAATTCAACATGTTAAACATGATATTTTTCTTTGCATTCAAAAGGAGTTTAAAACGTAATAGTTGATAGAGCCGGTCAAAACTGACCTCTTTTTGAAACTTACCTTGTAAAGAACACCTTTGTCATCCTTGCAAGTGATGTGATCCTTGACTTTCTTCGCACATTTAGATCTTTCTCTTATAAGAATGCCCATTCTTCTCTTGTTGATGGTGATGTCTAAGGATTTTATATCTTGAGCACCCAGAAGCAAGAATTGAAATGGACAAAGTTCTGCACAAAACTATAACAACATTAGATTTTAGAAGGTCAAATAATTTAAATTTCTAAACGACAATAAAACCTAAATGAAAGCTACCTAGACAGCACAAACTCCATCGATAGTATGTCCTTCATTACCAGGCTACACAAAATATAGCAATTAACCGAACAAACTAATACCATTGTAAATTGAAAAGTGAAAGCACAAAAGATTCACCAGCTAGCAAAACAGAATGGTTCAAAACCTTAATGGTTCCATTACATTGCATAGCCGGTTCATACGCCACACTGCTATAATCATACTGATAATGCAAAGGTGTAAACAAATTTAATCATGGTTGATCAATGAATATCTGTGCTGCCATGTAAGGCAAGCATTCTTTACAATAAAAACTATTCATTATCACTTCATTTATAGAGTGTCAAAGCAGGTTTTACATGGAATGATTAACATTTTACAAACTAAAGTTTAAGTAACAACAACAGATATGTGCATAAATATAATCATGACAAGCAGGTTCATCCTCAATGAAGTCAAACAACATGAATCAAACTCATGTTAGAACTTGGAATAATATAGCATAATATAAACAATTATAAGCAATTTTAATTAAAGCGAGCTGCAAAACCATAACTAGCAAGAAGTTTTAAAATTTTCATTTTTGTCACAACTAGGAATAGAGATATTGTCAACATACAATTGATTAGATACAATAGTCTCAAAGCTATCAATCAAATACATTCCTCTAATGCCTATAGAAAAAGATCACGGAACCTAATCAACATCTAACACTCAGACACAACCGTTGCACACGAATAAAAATGGACACGTGTTTACAGAAACATATCATGACCAAATTTACTGAAATTTAACCATGTCTTTTAGTTGTTTGCTATTTTGATGGAATTGAGATATCTGTGACAAAAGTTAAACTTAAAAACATACCAAAGGAAGAAGGATCAGGCATATATAAAATAGGCCAACAGTATTTTGAAAAATATAGTTGACATGCTCTTACTAAATAATTACCAATAATCACATCCTGCATCTACTCTGCAGCTACTCTATCACATGTTCCGAAAGATAATACAAGATACATCATTATCATCTTATCTTCTCCTAGCCCACCAATCTTCTTTACACATCCCAAACGATACGAGTACTCTATTCATGACGTTTACAGTTCACTTTCATTTTTGACGTCTATATCAAAGGTAATATACCAGAGCAGGTTTAGTCTGGATCAAGTGTAATATGATGATGATGAGTAAACAAGAAAACTACCACCTCATTCATGCACTGAAGTATTTTTGAATATTATCAATCACTTGGGCCCTTGGGGTTCCAAATGAAATCAAGAGGTTGATTAGGCATTCAACATGCTATTGAAACACGCAGCAATCTGAAGAATTTAAGGTGGCATTTACTACACAACATAAAAACATACCTTTACATTCACATTACTACGGTGAGTACATAGTAAAACCATTAAAACGCAGAGGTGGCATTTACTTGTAAACACATAGCTAAACTAAGAAAAATAACTAAAAAAGGAAGGGCGAAAATGCGTACCCAAGGTTTGTTTCATGCATAAACCTCAAAATCATATCATTAAAAATATTATAATTTTCGTAAATCATATTGATTAATAATGCCACGTACTCTACTAGAAACATGAGAAGAAACAAGAACACTACGTGTACCTTCAATACAAAAGCAACAGAGTAGATGTCGTCTCTATCAACAACTTCGGTATCAAGCATCATGAGTCACGCTCTCTTTATTAAGTTTCTGGTGACAAAACTTAAACCTAAATCTTTCAACTCTTTGCTGCTGAAATTCAAGATTTCTCTGATAACATTTTAAGTTATACATACCAAAGAAAGAAAGGTCATGAAGATTAAAAATAGACCGCTGGTCAATTTAAAAGTATATCCAACATGCTATTAAAACGTTCCCAGAGTTGAAACGTGGTACATCATCATCCTCTCCCCTCCCCCCAGCCCACCATTCTTCTTCACCCATCCCAAACTAAATGAAGACATGCCCACCACGTTATAAATCATCACATTTGCAGGTAAATTTTTATTTTAAACATATATGCCAGTGATAGCTTACCATTACTGATCTTGCCTACATCAAAGAGGCATGAATCACTCTGTTCGAACCCTAGACTGTCGATCAGTACTCAATCGGCCCTAAAAAGGTTTTTCCAATTCTGTTTTGATTTCATCTTTTGCTATATATATGGATATCATTATGCACACTTCTTTCTATTTGTGATACAGTAATCGCGAATCATAGCAACGGAAACAAGGTGCAACAGGTAATGTTTGATTCATTTGTTATATATTCTTATGATTTTACTTCTTTCGAAATCTACAATTCCTCTAATATTCATCCATGTTGACTGTCAAACTGCATATGCTTTTGATCATCTCGTGTTTCTTCAATTACAGTAATATGACGACGATATACAATTATAAGAACAAGAGGCATGAATCAGTCTGTTCGAACCCTAGATTGTCGATCAATACTAAATCGGCCCTAAAAAGGTTTTTCCAATTCTATTTTGATTTCATCTTTTGCTATATATATGAATATTGTTAATGTACAATTCTTATGGACATCAAATATCTATCGTTAATGTTCAGTTCTTATGGATGTCAAATACCTATGGTAACATTCTGTTTTAATTTCATCTTTTGCACTTCGCTTGTTTATATTTTTTTTGATGGCAAATTGATCTTATTATATAGCAATTTCATACTTTATAAATTGGCAGGAGAGCAATGTATTGGTGATATGTGAAATAATAGCAACATAGTAGATATTATTTCATACTCTGTTGATATTATTTCACACATTACCAATACATTGCTCCCCTGCCAATATCTAAAGTATGAAATTGCTATATAATAAGATAAATTTGCAATCAAAAAAATATAAACAAGCAAAGTGGAAAAGATGAAATCAAAACATAATGTTACCATAGGTATTTGACATCCATAAGAACTGAACATTAACGTAAGGTATTTGACATCCATAAGAACTGTACATTAACGATAGGTATTTGACATCCATAAGAACTGTACATTAACGATATTTTCATATATATAGCAAAAGATGAAATCAAATCAGAATTGGAAAAACCTTTTTAGGGCCGATTGAGTATTGATCGACAGTCTAGGGTTCGAACAGACTGATTCATGCCTCTTGTTCTTACAATTGTATATCGTCGCCATATTACTGTAATTGAAGAAACACGAGATGATCAAAAGCATATGCAACAGTCAACATGAATGAATATTAGAGGAATTGTAGATTTCGAAAGAAGTAAAATAATAAGAATATATAACAAATGAATCAAACATTACCTGTTGCGCCTTGTTTCTATTGCTAGATTCGCGATGACTGTATCACGAATAGAAAGAAGTGTGTATAATGATATCCATATATATAAGCAAAATTAAGATGAAATCAAAATAGAATTGGAAAAACCTTTTTAGGGCCGATTGAGTACTGATCGACTGTCTAGGGTTCGAACAGAGTGATTCATGCCTCTTGTTCTTACAATTGAACCCCCGACACACTTTTTCCCACCCCCAATGCACTGAAACACAAAGGCTGGTTCAAGAATGTTCGATAGAAATACCAGTTTTTCCAAAACCGGTTGTTAACGATGCTCGAAGATGATAGCACACCCGAATCTTAGTTTCCGACGAGTTGTTCGTGTTGAGCTATGATGTGATTAAAAAACCCTACCGGAAATACTTATGGTTCTCACCGAAAAGAGAGAAATCAAAAGATGTTGTCGTCGAATTACAGAAGCCTACTATGATTTATGATTTTGCAATTACCGAGAATTTCGTGTTGGTGCCGGATCATCAGGTGGTTTTTAAGATGTCCGAGATGATTACAAGTAGATCGTTGGTTTATGTCGGTTGGGTTGGTGGTGGCACCAAATCTTGATTGGTTTATCGGCTAGGTGGTGGTGATTGACGAAGGTGGTAGTAGATGTGAACAAAAAAACCGATGTGGGTTTTCAAACCGGTTTTCAAATCGGTCCAGTCATGATCTCAAACCGGTTTCACCCAAACCAGTTTCCAAACCGGTCCTAACCGTCGGTTTATAATAGGTTTGACATCATCATCTCCGAAACCGGTTTCAAACCCTCCAAACCGGTTCTATAGGTTTGACATCCCTCATCTCCCAAACCGGTTTCCAAACCGAACCGATTTTCACCCAAACCGGTTTTGACCATCCGTTGACTAAACCGGACCGGTTTGAGCACCTCTAGGTGGTAGGCGGTGGTGGTTGTTGAAGGTGGTTAGGTAGCTGGTGTGATGGCGATGGTGAAGTTATATGTGTATGCATATATACATTTATCTTTTTTTGTTTTTGTTTTAATTATAAGATAGGCAATTTAGCCATTTCGTACGCACTTAACATAAAAAGATAATGTTCATCCGATCCAGGGATCATCAGTGTTACGTTTTTGCAAACTGTTCGACCACCTTTGTAATTTCTGAAGTTAGAGATCATCAGTGCAAAACAAGCGTACCACAGAGACCATTCGCGTAATTAACTATTATTATTGTTGTTGTTGTTGGTTTAGTTCTATTCATTAATTGTCGGCCACTTAAATCTTTAAAATATCTAAACTCATTAAACCTTAGACAAAAAACCTAACTTAAAACATAAAAAGCTTAAATTCAATGTGGTTGCAATGGGCGGGTGTGTATGGCAATAATTTATGTTATTGAGTTGGTATCCAACTTCGTATGACATGTGAGAGGGTTGTGGGATATGATGCGCGTAGTGATTGTCTAGATGGTTGAATTGAGCGTAGATGATGTTGTTTGACCAATGATGATGAATGAGTGTAGTTTGTATGGTAGAGAGTACGGGGATTGTGATGGGTGACGAGCCAACCACTAGTTATACTTGTAAGTGTGACGAGTGGTTTTGTTTAAGTTTTATACAAAGGTAACGACCCATGATATCATTGTCCTTTTGTGTATGGAACAAATGATTGTCATTAGTTTGTGTAAGCTATGAATGCTTGTTAATTAACTGTTTAACTGCTCACTCAAGAGATTATGGATGACACCAACGTAAAATTGTGTACCTATAATGGGGATAAATGCTTTTATAATAAAGTTTGGAAAAAAATAAAATTTGAAAATATATCCTATAAATATTTAATAGGAGAAAGAGACTGAAAAACCGATTTTTAAATGATTTATAAAACTGATACGTGTCTAATAAAACCTCTATTTTTATATAATTTAGATACAATTATTATATATATTAAAATGTATGAAAAGAAATAGTAAATATATGTATATTATATTAAATAGTAAATTAAGTGTGTGTGTGTGTGTATATATTATATTAATTAATTAATTAATAGTAATGCATAGGTGTCTAAGAGTGTTCATCGGTTCAGATAATGGTTTGTTCGGTTTAAATGGATCGGGTTTTCGGATTTGAAAATTCCGATACCCTATCCGAAACCCGACTCGACCTGAGAACATATATTTTTATCATATCCAAATGTATCATAACAACCCGAATACGTTTGATTTTAAATTCGAACAATCCGAATTACTATATATAATTGAATTACATTAAATGAAATAGCGTGCATATTATTATTATATAGTTAGTAACCTTTTGAAAATTTAAACTTGATCATTAGAAGTTTTCTAACTTTGAAAAGTAGTAAATAGAAAGAAGGGTATTAAATTTGAGAATTTTGCTTAGATATTTGGTTTTTATTAAATTTGAGATATTTGGTTATAGATTTGGGTTTCTATTAAATTTGAGATATTTGTTTATAGATTTTATTTTTCTTTTAATTCAAACGATTGATAAGATGGATTTTGTGATTAATTTTCTATTATTTTTATAACATATTTGTAAAGATTTGTATAATTTTATGTTTTTATGATAATTTGTATATAGTTCATGATGATAGATTTGATTTTGCTATTCAACTTATGTTTCGGCAAATGATATACAAACCCTGTTATTGGGAGTGTACTGTGATAACCCGCCGCAGCGTGTGGGTTGAATAAACCTAGTTATAAATAATATAACAAAACAAACAAATGAGCCTTTCACTTTTTCCTTTATCAAGGTTTCTTTGTGATTTTGTTGTAATAGTATGTAATTATCATCAAGGTTAAGTTTTATGTAACAATATGTAACTATCATTACATCAATTGGAGTTCAAACAACAATATATAACATATTCTTTCATTTGTAAACTTCGGATCTTGGTTGTCACACTCATGTTTCATTGATTCACAAATCTTTTACTTTCTATGAAGTTTTGGTGCTATGTTCTTAGTTTTATGCAACCAGATTATTCATGGAAATCAATGCGGCTGTTTTTCTTGGATAGCTCAAGCGATTTACAGGTAACTTCAGCTAACATCGACAATAAGGAGCATTGATATGTATAATGTTGTTTACCCAAGCCATAATTTAGCCACTTTCCAAGGTTTTTTCCTCTTATGAAAGTTTCATAATCCTGTACTCCTACAATGTTTAATGAGTTTGTTTTTCTGGTAAATGAAGTAATAAGATTGCATTTAAATTTTAAAACAGTTTCTTAAAGGTTTTATAGGGTTTTTAAAATAAAATGTTTAGAAACCAAACTTTAAAAAAAATGAAAAAAATAATATTATTATTTATTACTTAAAATATTAAGTTATTTGTAATTTCAATCGTATTTTAAATCAAAAAATCATTTACAATTTTAAAATTTTAATTAGAGTAAGCTTCTCTTTTGCTCCCTGTGGTTTGACAAAAGTAACCATTTTCATCCAAATTTTGAAATTTTGCAATTTTCCTCCATTAGTTTCAGAAAATTAACCATTTTAGCCTTTTTACTCACGGCGTCCATTTAAACTTTGGATGAAAATGGTTACTTTTGTCAAACCACAGGGACTAAAATGGTTAATTTTCTGAAACTAATGGAGAAAAATTGCAAAATTTCAAAATTTGGATGAAAATGGTTACTTTTGTCAAAACACATGGAGCAAAAGAGAAGTTTACTCTTTTAATTATTAAATTTTTATTCTAACCTAGTTATAAATTATATAACAAAACAAACAACTCAGCCTTTCACTTTTTTCTTTATAATTTATAAAGGTTTCTTTGTGACTTTGTTGTAATAGTATGTAATTATCATCAAGGTTAAGTTTTATGTAACAATATGTAACTATCATTACATTAATTGGGGTTGAAACAACAAGGATAAATAATGTACTTACGTGAAAGATTAAAATACACAAAATAATGATTGATTTTTCTTCTATTATTGAAATAAGATAAATATCTAATACGTAAATAAATGCATGATAACGACTAGTTTCATTGTTGACATTAACTGAAATAGCACATTAGTAACCTACGGTCTTACCTCATCGATGATCACGGACAAACATCATCCATTTCAAAGTCTAACTCAAGAAGCTTTAGCATAAACCATGTAACAAAAGCACAATCTTTATCACCTATCTTGTTTCTCCATAATAGCTACTTAAAGAATATTGCACATAATCAAATCAATATATTAATCATTATATTTTTTGACTTAACTTTGTTGCATTAAATTTGTAATTAGAGATGGGCAAAAACCAGAAAACGGAACCAACAACCAGAACCAGAACCGGTTGTAATCAGTTGGTACATGCGGTTCCGGATTATTAAAGAAATCGAAACCGGAACCAGAACATGAACCGGTTTAAAAAAAAAACTCAGTTTGCCCACCTCAGTTGTAATATTAAAACCAGTTAATACATAAAGAATATACATTAATAGCCAATAAACGACTTTTTATTATTATTTTTTAAATTAAACTTACCCTTTAGTTTTTTAAATAAAATGGTATAGTTATATATATCTTAGACACTTTCGTGTTGCTCTATTAGATATAATGCATTTTAAGAAAGGGAGTTAGTTTTAATTGGTAACAATTAAAATCCTAACGTTTTCTATGATCAACGTACACGTCATAATGTATTATACTATTACATAAATTTAAGAAAGAGTAAATTACGATTTGCAACCCTGTGGTTTATTCCTTACTGCAACTTGCAACCCTCTCTTATTTTTTTTTGTAACTTGCAACCTTGTGGTACTAAATGTCCTGCAACTTGCACCCCTCCAGTTAAAAATAACTTAACTCTGTTAAGTTATTAAGGGTAAACTTGTAAATTAGTATATTAAATGTCCTGCAACTTGCACCCCTCCACTATTATATTTAATTTTAATATTATTTTGAAATCCAACTTTAAACAAAACGTGCCGATCACATACAGACCATCAAACGTCGATCAAAATGTCTTGAAGAGCACCCAAGGGTATTTCTGGATTGCTTTGTATCATTGGTTCAATCTCCTTGGATGTAGAGGGAGCAACTAAGGAAATAAAATGCAATTATTTTGGCCTCCAAATATCTTGAAAAAAAAAGCAACTGCAATAATAATTACTCTGGCCTCCAAATAATTAACCTATTTCTTAACCATTGATTTACTATCTTATTTTATACTAGGTTAAAAACCGGTGTATTACACGGGACTGAATAATAGAACAAGTGATATAATGTAAAATAAAACTAAAAGTTCATAATATGATGTAATACATTGGTTTAATAAACCATTCAACGTTAATCAAAACAAATAACACAAACTGGAATCATAGTAATTTATCAAGATAAAATGAATCAGTGAGAAAGATGAGAAGATAATATTTTCTAATAGTTGGGTTATTAACAATGAAATAAAACATTCACAATTCTCACATATACTACACTATAATTCACAACCTAATCCGTTTTGAATAATACAATGAATAATTGAAAAGAAAATCTAGGGAATTGAAAGGCCTGTAGCATGGTTGCAAAAATCGCTAGGCGCTTCTAGGTCGGAACAGGTCCTTGGAGCGAGTAATCGGAGAGTACTCGGCCCTAGGCGGGAGTACTCGGGCAATACTCAGGAAGTACTCGGACTCGGAACAACACCTTGGAGCGAGTACTCGGAGAGTACTCGGCCTTGTAGAACGACTTTTACAACAGTGGCCTGTAGTAATGGAAATTTACTCTAAAATTTATAACATTGCAAGAAAAACATACCATGTAAAACATCAAATGACTAAGCAAACAAGAGATCGATATACACACATATATATATAATTATAAATTGAATTTTTTTTTTAACAAAATGATACAAAAGCATTATTACTTATTAGTTTTAATAATATTCATCCTACAAAATTAACTTCCTACAATCTTAAGTACTTGTCATAAGAGACACAATTAGGTAATTCAAGAAACTGGTTATGTGTGCAATTTGGCAACACAATCTAAGAGAGATAATAAGGTAAAAGAATTTTGATGTACAATGTAGTAAAATGAAACAAACATTAAATACGTGTCATAAGCTTGTGATAGTTGAGAGTTGCGCTAAGATTCTCATAGGTAACAAAGTTAAGTTCCCACACACGTAAGTACTGATGCATAATTGTAGAAAATTTGAAGTTAGATTACTTTAAGTTCAAATTAGATACATCGATATAAAGGGAGCAATTAAGGAAATAAAATCCAATTACTTTGGCCTCTAAATATCTTGAAAAAAAAAACAACTGCAATAATAATTAACGTTTGATGGTCTGTATGTGATCGGCACGCTTTGATTAAAGTTGGATTTCAAAATAATATTAAAAATAAAAATAATAGTGGAGGGGTGCAAGTTGCAGGACATTTAATATACTAATTTACAAGTTTACCCTTAATAACCTAACAGAGTTAAGTTATTTTTAACTGGAGGGGTGCAAGTTGCAGGACATTTAGTACCACAGGGTTGCAAGTTACAAAAAAAATAAGAGATGGTTGCAAGTTGCAGTAAGGAATAAACCACAGGGTTGCAAATCGCAATTTACTCTTTAAGAAATCAAAATGTTGTAGATAATTTGTATAAAAATTTATGTGTTAAAATGTCATCAAATGAAATAAGAAATAAATATTTAAAAATAATATACAATAATAGTTTCGTAAGTATAAATTAGATTTTAAGATAAAATATAATTGAAATTTTCTTGATTTATTAAGTTTTAGTAAATTATTAAATAGTTAGGTTTATATTTTTTTTATATTTATTCATATATTTTATTTATTTAAAATTATTTATACATAAAAAATAGAAAATAAAGATAAAAAAACTTAGATTTTGTGAGAAGAATATACTATAATTGTATATTATTATACTAGCATTAGAAACTCATGTATTACATGGGTTGTATATATTAAATATGTTACAAATAGTATTTTTTATAAAAATTTATATGTTAGATTTATCAGCTATTGATGAAATAAAAATTATGAATATCTAGAAATTATAAACAAATAATAATAATATTCTATAATTAAAAAATTATATTTTAAAATAATATATAATTTAAATATTAGTATATATATTAAAAACCAAATGTTGGTTTGTGAGACAAAATTACTGTTTCATTTGTTACAAATCGTAAAGCACAATTTACAACTCAACTCAACACCAAACATGAAACACAACGAGGGCAACAACAGCAACGCCCTCCGGCTCCGGCAAGACAATTTCGACGGCGAGATCGGATAGAATAACAGACGATTATAACAGGTTTTAATGGTGTTTTCCGGCCAGAAACGCGGCGGCGGGCAACGAGAACCAGCGAAGGAAGATATGGAGAGATTGAAGCCATTGCACAATTTCGATTTTCCGTACTTGAAGTGGGGGAATCAGAAGCTTCTACGGTGCATGAAGGTAGATTCACACGGTGAGGTATCGGTCGCCGATCGCAACAAATCGTCGGATAGTGGCACCGACGGCGGCGGTGGCGGCTCCTTTGCTCCGATGGCGATCGATTACACCTCATCTCATCGTCTCTCTTTCTCTCTCTACGTCCGATGGCTTCGTTCATTGACACAGACAATTTCCGGAACCTAGGGATTTCTTGATCAAAATAGTGATATGAATAACTCCAATCATGACTTTGTGAGTTGCCTAATTTCTACCTGATTTTGGTTAGTATTCTACAATCTGCATCTTTATACTGAATTTGTTTCAATTCTAGGGTTTTGGGAATTTTTTTACTTCACTGATTCTATCTGTACACATTTTGTTTAGTATCCATTTTGTGAATTGCTTCATTTTGCTTCATGTCAACTCCAACGAATTTCTGTGTGTTTCTTATATTGAATATAGGTTGTGAATTATGCTATAGCAAAGTATTTGCTAAAGTTGCGATTATTTTCATGACTAGGTCTTCATGTGTTTGGGTTATAGATGAAAAAATGAGGCTTGCTTTAGTTGCCAATGAAACCTTTTTCGCTATGATGTTTAACATATAAGAATAAATTCGAGCAAAGACTTGATGTTCCGGTATGATGGTTTTTTGGATGGATGCAAAAGAACATTTATTGCAGGTTGTTTTCCTCGATTTGATTGATATGTTTAAGTTCAATCTTGAAAGCAAGGAAGCTAAACAGAGTGGAGAAACATTACGGAAAGAATCATGTTTCTCGAGCTGGTCTGTTTGATTTCTCCTATATGTGTGCAAATGTGTTTATACGTGTAAAGACTTTTAAAATTATAAAGGTTGCTAACTTTGTCATCAAGTTTATGTCTGCTTTCCTTTTGTTGTGAATTTCAACATATCTTACATGTTTTCCTTTAAAACTTTTTAGATGAATAAAACACAAATTGTTCCATTCACAGGTTAATTGCTGTAATTTGGTTTTCATTTTTGTTCCTCTATTGCAGCAAGTTTCAGAAACCTACATTGGATGGACCATGGAAGCCTACATTGGATGGTCTCATGGTCATATATAAATCTGATATTTTTTGGTTATTCACACCCTTGGATTACATTGATGTTAAACGTCTTAGTTAACACGAAGGATATGGGAACAAAAAAATCTTAGCTGGATTCTTTAGGTAAAAGGGTTCTCAAAACACGTCAAGATGATAATTCCAAAAACTATAAGTTTGACCAGCAAGGTAATAAAATCTTTTTCAGGTTCATGGGTCAAAGTGGCGATATTACAAATGCAGATGGAGAAGAAGTGCATACATATATTTTGTCCTTTTGGGGGAAAAAGGGATGAAAAAAAAATGATATTAGTACAAAATGATAGTTTTAAGAAATTTTCCAATTCTGATAAGTGGGTTATACTAAAAACTTTGATCGGTTCATCAGGTTTATGGGCTAAAGTGGTAGATAAAACGGATGCAGACGGAGAAGAAGTGCAGGTTCATCATAAAGGGTAAGCTCTATAACACATTGTTAAAGATGGCCAATGGCCAATGAGCAGGCTAAGAGGGTTGGGTAATGATCGAAAACTGATCGGGTTGTGTTGAACTAAATATTTTTTATCCAATTGTTTCTTTTAGTTTTTATTTTGTGTATATGTTAAATTTAGTTATAAAAGTTGCTTATTGTTATAACCTTAATCTGTTTTTAATACATTATGACGTAAGAGGTTTTATGTCTTTAGAATCACCACTACAGGAAAAGCCCTTCGGAAAATTAACCTAAGAGATATCAGGTCACAAAAAACACTTTTAATAAGAAGAACCAATCAATATCATATCTAACTATTTTTTAATGTCATCTGCAGCAACAAACCAGTTCAGATAACACTGTGGCCAGACAAAAGACACTTGGTAGGAGATGATGTCATTCAAGGAGACATACTTGCAATTACTTCAACCAAGGTTACTCAGTATGACAGTAAGTATTACAATTAGTTAAATTTATTTCCAAAAAAAAAAAACTTACAAGTGACCAAACAATCTTACCATTGTGTCATTTTGTGATTCTTTTGATTGCGTACCTTTACTTTCATTTATATATGTTCCGTAAAATTAGTTGCAACACAACACTACCAAATTTCATATAAACATCGTGTTATTTTTGCTTTGTGCAAACTTGAAAACACCTCACCAAAAATCTTTTGCATCTTAAAATTTGTCTAACTAATACGAACATACTAATTTTATTGTTTTTTTACAATAGACGTCTGTATATCAGACCCCGCCGCAACGCGCGGGTCCTCCTTACTAGTTATTATAGTTTATCAAGTTTACTAAATTAGTAAATTATTAAATAAGAATAGTAATACATTTTAATATTTAATTATTAAAAATTGCTAGAATTTATCAGAAGAGAGAGACGGGAAAACTAGTTCCAGATTTAACCAGAATATGACACGTGTCTCCTAAATATACTTCTTTATTAAAACAAGTAGATAGCAGAAAGATTTATAAATACAAAAAGCATTTGGAGTACAAACAATAATGCGTGGCGTGCAACCTATAGAGAGAACGTGCTACCAAAATAGATCTTTTTGTCGTATACAAAAAATAAAAAACACTAATTTACTTCATCATCTTCCTGGACTTCCCTGATCTTTTTCCGGCGAGTGTGGGAATACTCTGTTCATTCCTGAAAAAATTATCAGGATCAACGGCGGTCTTTATCTTCACCAATCTCTCAAAATTCCCCATGAAATACTTCTCTCCATAAATTGCACCTTCACTGTAATTATCACCGGTCATCACTCCGATGTCAAGATCTCGGTAATTCAAGAAAGCTCCTCTTGGATTCTTTGATACAAACGGAGTCATGAAATCGTACATTACTCGGCTTTGATTCAAGTTATTTGCCTCCAATTGAGGGTCCGGATCGTTCCAGTTAATCGAATATTGGATTTTGAAAAGGTTGCCGGAGCGGTGAGGGAACGGCGTTGCGTCAGCCGGAATCTCGTACATTTTCCCGCCATACGGGTTGAACACGAATCCAACTCGACCCAATTCAACCTGCTTGTTAAAGATTGATGTAATTTCAGATGCCGTGATAGGAGATTGCACGTAATCGGACTTTCGTTTTCCGAAGTTTACGTTGTCGGAGTGACGGTCAAGAAGAATCTCCGGCGATGTGGTGTTTAAATCGAAGTTAGCCCAATAAAGCACCGATTGAATCCAGTTTACTTCGATGCAATCTTCTTTCTTTAAACCCAATTCCGGGAATTTTTCGTCCATTAATGCCACTAATCGATCGGAATCACCTAAAAAATGTGCGATGAAGGTTGCCCGACCGGTTCTCTGGCGATTAACCGTCACCGGTTGTAACAGAACCCTGATAAACAAATCATCGTCAATGTCAGGCATTATCATCTGCCATTTGTAAACAAGCTCCGACGCATTTTCCGCCTGAGTTTTCAATATTCGGAAAACGGTATTAACCTCCGGCACCGGAACTAATTTCACAGTGTACGATAATATAACACCGAAGCTGCCGCCGCCACCGCCGCAAATCGCCCAGAAAAGATCCTCACCCATTGCTTTGCGATCGAGGATCCGGCCGTTGACGTCAACAATCCGAGCATCGGTGACATGATCGACGGCTAACCCGTATTTCCGAAGCATTGTACCATACCCGCCACCGGAAATATGCCCGCCAACACCGACGGTAGGGCAAACTCCAGCGGGAAACCCATGAACTCTACTCTTTTCGTAAATCCGATAATAAAACTCCCCCAACTGCGCCCCAGCTCCGACGACCGCAGTTTCATCGGCGATGTTAACATCAATCGACCGGAAATTAAACATATCAAGTATGATAAAATCACGTTCCGACGAAACGTAGGAGATTCCCTCGTAGTCATGACCACCGCTGCGAATCTTAATCTGAACACCTATTTTCTTGGCACAGAGAACAGTGTCTCGCACTTGAGATTCCGTCACCGGAGTTATGATAACGGCTGGTTTGGGAGTTGAAGTGGTGTTGAATCGTCGGTTTTTGATGTAAGTTTGGAGGACGGTGGTGTAAGCGGTGGAATTGGCGGTGGAGCTGTAGATGACGGTGGTGGATTTGGGAAGACATTGGGTAAATGATTGGTAGATTGCATCTGGATCCATGGCTGCATTTGTGAAGGAGATGAAGAGAAGAGTGAGTAACAGAGAATGCATATTCATTGTTACGTGTTGATTATTTATTATTATTTTAACGTGAAGATGAAGGTATTTATAGTGTATATCGATGTTTGCGCGTTACAGGATTTTTTGTCGAAACTCATATGTAATGGTGGTTTTGAAAATCGTCGGCAACTGGTAAACGTGGAAGTTTCTTATCTGCAACTGGTAAACGCTTGTTTGAGAGTGACATTGAAACGGGAAGATATATTAATTTTAAACTTTTTATTATTTATTTATTTATTTATTTATTTAATCTCTAATTTTATATTATATTTTTTTACATGAAGAAAATAACGTATTAAATTTAATGTTTTTTATTATTTGATTCTTAACGTGTTTGGTTTGTAGAATTGTAGGTGAAGTATTTTTTGTAAACTATTTGTTATTTATTTATTTTTTTCTTTAACCCCTAATTTTATATTATATTTTTTTACATGAAGAAAATAACACATTAAATTTAATGTTTTATTATTTGATTCTTAACATGTTTGGTTTGTAGGTAAATTATTTTTTGTTATTTATTTATTTTTTCTTTAATCCCTAATTTTATATTTTATTTTTTTTACATGAGAAAATAACATATTAAATTTAATGTTTTATTATTTGATTTTTAACATGTGTGGTTTGCAGGTAAAGTATTTTTTTTTTAACTTTTTATAATATACTAGATTATTACCCCGTGTTTTACACGGAATAAATATAAAATATTAAATACTTAAAACTGATAATTTAGATATCATAAAAATAATATTTTGATATAAAATGATTATGTTACGTATTAATAAGTACTTTAAGTAGTAAAAAACAATTAAAAAGTTTAATGAAAATTTTATGAGAGTAAACAAGTTTGTTATTCTTTTATTATATAATATAAATGTTTTAAACCAGTAGTTTTATGAAAATTTATATGTTGGATATGATATCAACCGTTATTGAAATATTTATGATTTAAAAATTATAATTTTTATTTTAAAATAAGATATAATTAAAACTTAATTCTGATTATTAAGTTATAATAAATTACTAAAATAAAAAGATTTATAGTTTTTACATTTCATTATATAA
Organism: Mikania micrantha; assembly: GCA_009363875.1. Lineage (NCBI taxonomy): Eukaryota > Viridiplantae > Streptophyta > Magnoliopsida > Asterales > Asteraceae > Mikania > Mikania micrantha. The sequence goes on along the minus strand of CM018697.1, from coordinate 6,456,921 downwards.
TTTAATTATTTAAAATCATTAACATTAAATAGGAGAGAGAGCGAATAAAATATAATTGAATGGAAGATGAATGTGAAAATGACAAGTGTCAAAAAATAAAAACAAATGAATATGGGAGTGACATGTAGCAAACTTGTTATTCTTTTATTATATAGTATAGATATTTTTTTTTTGAACGTCAGTTAAACTGTCTCGTCGTGCTACCTTCAGTTATCCTGGCAATTGATAGCTAAGATCGATTCCTCGATCTCCGACCTGAGACACGTGTGCCCCCAGATGCGCGGGAACCGGATGAAATACGTAAACCCTCGTCCCCCATTAGGTTCGAACCTGGGATTAAAGCCCTGATTCGTTCCTTCACCTGGATATCCATTAAATTGCTCCCAACAAGGTTTGAACCCATGACCTCCACATTGGAAGGGTGAGCCTTTACCAGTTAAGGCAATTCTCCGGATATATAGTATAGATATAGATATAGATTTATTTTTTCTTTATTCCCTGATTTTATATTTTATTTTTTTACTTGAGAAAATAACATATTAAATTTAATTTTTTATTATTTGATTCTTAAAATGTCTGGTTTGTAGGTAAAGTATTTTTTGTAAAAAAATATAATTTTTTTTCTTTAATTCGTAATTTCTATTTTATTTGTTTACAAGAGAAAATAACATATTAAATTTAATGTTTTATTATTTGATTTTTAACATGTTTGGTTTGTAGGCAAAGTATTTTTTGTAAACTTTTTATTATTTATTATTATTTTCTTTAATCCCTAATTTCATATTTTGTTTTTTACATGAGAAAATAACATATTAATGTAATGTTCTATTATTTGATTCTTAACATGTCTGGATTGTAGGTAAAGTATTTTTGGTAAACTTTTTATAATTTATTTATTTTTATTTAATCCTAATTTTATATAATATTTTTAGATGAGAAAATAACATATTAAATATAATGTTTTATTATCTGATTTTTAACATGTTTGGTTTGTAGGTAAAGTATTTTTTGTAAACTTTTTATTATTTATTATTTTTTTCTTTAATCCCTAATTTTATATTTTATTTTTCACATGAGAAAATAACATATTAAATTTAATGTTTTATTATTTGATTCTTAACATGTCTGATTTGTAGGTAAAGTTTTTTGTTTGTTTTTGTTTTTATATATTTTTTCTATTAGAAGTTATTTTCAAGTTAGAAAACTATGTTAGATTGTTATGTATGTGACTATTGCACTAATACATGATAACCTGGTTAGTTATAATATAAGTTGATATAAGAGTTTCGTTTAAACTATACATTAATGTGTGATTAATTCACTTGCTAATGAGACTTTAATGAAAGATTATATGTTTATATTCGAGCAGTTACTTGTTTAATTTAAAGCATTTTAAAACTAAGAATATAATAGTTAAAAAATAATAATCTAAGCCTAGTTCAGGACGGTACCAAGTTGGACTCCAAACAACAACAATTTGTATTAGTGAAATCCAAAAAGAGTTTCATATGGTTTATAAAACTATGGGATGGTTAAGTTTGACTAATTCCACATGACGTTTGATAACTATTTAGCATATTAGATTAATACCATTTGAAACAGTCATTAATATTTAGAATTATGGATATTATTAAATAAGTTCTTACGTTTCAACTCATGAATAATTGAATATCATTAAACTCATAAAAAGCCTTAGTAATTAATTATTAAAAAAACGTTTCATTTAATAAAGTTATAAGAATTATGTTTGTTTAAATAATGTTTTTAATTGATTGACAAGTATCATTTTTCTTCAATGGCTTGATACGTCGACACTCAAGACGATATTTCAACCGTCACTTGGATTTGACGCTCTGGGATGTATGACCGAGCCAACCCTAGAACAAGTACTATAGTATGAAAAGATTCGTCAAGCCATAATCCAGAACAACCTTCATGAGCCATACTGCCATAACCACACATCTAGCTTCTTCATACCATGTATGTTGAGTGAATTTGATAGAGAGAGAACAAAGTAAATTTGTTTCATTTTTTGAAATAAAATTAGGGTTTTCAAAGCTTTTTGTCAGAAGTGCGAGAAGATTCAAATCTTTATATACTGCATGCTATATATAAAAGTTATCAGCTCTTGAATTTTAAGAGATTCAGTCAAATGACTATGTTATCGTTATTTAAGGGTTATTTTCAAAACAAGTGCAATCTAATTTAAAAGCAAAAAACTTATAGTTATCACAGTTAAAAGTTACAAAGCTAGCTATATCTTGGTTCTTAAATTACGAATTGAACTCATATTTATTGTAAACTACGTACATAAAGAACACATATTGCAGAGTATATTTTTACAATAGTTAAGGAGTCATTCAAAACGATTGAGATCATTAAAAAAAATAAAATTCTAATATCACAAAGGTGAAAGACCATAAAGTGTTGGGCCAAGCATCCAATTAAATTTACGTTTCATCCAGCATGATTTGGTAGCAATGCCTTCTTGGTATTATTTTGGACGATTATTCTTGGTTTTGTCTTGATATTTTGGATCTTTCTTATCATGTTATTGGTGTTTTGTTGGTGAATTTTTTTTTACGTACCTAGCATCTTGCTTGTTTTCTTTGGTGATATGCAATTACGAAACTTGAACGTTTTGAATGGAGGACAGAAATTTACGGAACCGAGAAAAAATAACATTTCAACCGAAAAAGCAACACTACGGACGGAAAGTCTAGCCCTATAAAAGCTTCGTTCAAGGTGATATGATATGATATGTTTCATTTTGCTATAAAAAAAGGGATATAATCATATATCCTCTTATTATACATCTAAATTACATATATCCACATTGTTAAGCTAAAATTACAAATATCCTCGTATTCCAAAATTGCCCCTTAGTAACAGGAAATATGTAAATTGTTTTTAGTTAGTTCATTAAGGGTAAAATATGAAATACATAACCTTTTTTTAATGAAATAGATAAATATGTAATATATTTGGTTTAGAAATGGAAAATATGTAATTTAGTTTTATGACTGGATAAATATGTAACAAAAAAAGAAAAAAAAAAGAAGACAAATGTCCAAAATGAACTCGATCTTCAAATAGATATCATGACTCTTAACAAGGTGACGAGACATAAATGTCCGAATAGTTCAATTTCATGGTAAATCTTGATTACATGACTATAGTTATGAAGATTAGGAGAGGATGACGTTTTAGTGGATTTAAATGCTATACAAGCCACTTAGCAACCAAAGTACCTATGGAATGATAATTATAATAAAAATTAAGATAAGCAAATTTTAATTCATCATTGATCCAATTATTTGAAAGAATGCACCTTTAGAAAGATGAAAATCTTCAACTGATTGGTACCAATAAAATAGAAAAAAAGTGTTTTTGACTAATATTTGTTATCTGTTATTGTCATTGTCACATATAAATAAACTCAATAAATGATGCAAAGATTTTCCAAAAAGGATTATATATGAAGATAGATTTTAGACAAGTCCACCAAGAAAAGTTTAAGATATGGTTGTGGGCGAAGACCAAAGCACCATGTAGGAATCGGTCAACATGCATGATTTTTTTCCTTCCTTTTATAAGTTTGACTATTTCATACAAATCGATTGCGTGTATGCAATCATTGTGTCATATAAATATACAAATTTTGAAATTAATTTAAAACAAATGTTTTCTATTCCCTATATCTTACGACGTGATCATACGATAACATTAACGTGATAAATGATGAGTATGCAAATATCTTAACCAATCTCGAAAAGTTATCATGACTCGATGATTGCGGTAAATCAAAATGGTCAAATAATTTGAAGAAAAACGTAAGCCTTGTGGTAAAATAATTTACAAAATATGAATTTGATAATTTACCCGCTTGTATGCAGTGTTACTAAGAATTTTTTATGTAAATGTCACATTTTATGAATTCGTAACCATGTGAGGAAATCTGAGATTTTTAGCACTCATTTAGGGGTGTTTTTTTTATTGCTTTGTGCATTTTTATTATGTAAATGTCACTTTTTATGTGGCTCATACAAGTATGAGCTGACAACATCTATAAGTTTAATCTGAAGTTCTATTAAGAATGCAAGACTGATTTATATCTTAATTAGGGTTGTCGGAGATCCACTACAGGGGAAAACGTTTCCACATTATTTGCTAAAAAAACCGTTTTGTGCTTTAAATCATGCCTTGTATTTGTATAAAAGACTTATTAGGATTTTTAAATATTAGTGAATATTTTAAATGGGGATATTTTCAAAATAAGAGGAAAAAAACTTTGTGAAAAATAATAACTTATAATATTAATGATACAACTTGTTTACATTAGTGTAATTATGAATACTTTAAAAAAAACAACAATGTATAAAAATTATGAAGATTTTAAAAATAAGAGGTAAACTTTTATTACATATAGAGTTATAATTACATCAAAACCTAATGATTTGTATTTAATGTTACAACGCGTATACATTAGTGTACTTACGAACATTTTAAAAAAAAATGTCAAGATGATACTTGAATTAATGTTCTCAAATTCAATATTCACTTAAATCAATTTTTCTTAAATGCCACCGACACGGTTGCTTACGGTCGCGCTTTACCTGTTTCTTTTGGTTAGTCGGGTATTGAAGGACCGAATGTTTACCACACAAGTGGTTTTCTACGGTTATAAAAAAAATGTTTTATGTCTAAATGACGTAAAAAGTATAAAAGGAATAAATCGAGTTCAAACTCAGTTCACACGGCGGTTCTCAACTTAAACTCGGTGGTCGCCCACTATTGGCTTACCTAATTTCATGCGGCAACTCATTAACTACGGAACCACTAATAGCACATAGGGTTCACCAAGGTATGGGTGGTCCATTCTTTGACTTTCAGGGTGTTTGACATCTTATTTTCAAGTGTTTTATATATCCAATTATATATATATATATATATATATTAAAAACCATTGAAAGGAATAGTAAAGTTTTGTTATTTCGATTTTGGTTACTAAAACTTTTAAATAATATAAAGTTTTGTTTTTCTGATTTTTGTCACAAAAACTTTTATATAATATAAAATTTTGTTTTTTCGATTTTTGCCACTAAAACTTTTTAAAGTTTTGTTTTTTCGATTTTGGCCACTAAACTTTTTAAAGTTTTGTTTTTTCGATTTTGGCCACTAAAACTTTTTAAAGTTTTGTTTTCTTGATTTTGGCAACTAAAACTTAATAGTAAGTTTTGTTTTTTTGATTTTGGTGACGAAAACTTTTATATAATATAAAGTTTTGTTTTTTTGATTTTGGCCACTAAAACAAATAAAGTTTTGTGTTTTCGATTTTGGTCAGTAAAATTTTTTTATTAGTACAGTTTTGTTTTTTCGATTTTAGTCACTAAACTTTTATATAATATAAAGTTTTGTTTTTTCAATTTTGGCCACTAGAACTTTTGAAATTTGTTTTTTCGATTTTTACCACTAAAACTTTTATATAATATAAAGTTTTGTTTTTTTGGTTTTGGCCACTAAAACTTTTTAAAGTTTTTTTTTTATATTCTGGCCACTAAAACTTTTATATAATATAAAGTTTTGTTTTTTCGATTTTGGCCACTAAAACTTAAGAGTAAAGTTTTGTTTTTTCGATTTTTGTCACTAAAACTTTTATATAATATAAAGTTTTGTTTTTTTTTTGCCACTAAAACTTTTAAAGTTTTGTTTTTTTGATCTTAGCCACTAAAACTTTTATATAATATAAAGTTTTGTTTTTTCGATTTTGGCCACTAAAACTTTTTAAAGTTGCCTTTTAATATATATATATATATATATATATATATATATATATAGGGTTAGGATAATTTGAAAACCATTTATTAATAAGAAAACCATGGAAACTTGATGATAGCCATTGGATGAAGTGTTTGGATGGTTGGGATTATTTTAACTTTAAATATTTAAAATAAATGAGTCAAAAGGGTATTATTGGTATTTGAGTTTGTTGTACTTTTTGTGTTGAAAAGTAATTAACCGTCATATCATCAAAAGTGAAACCATTTCTTGTTTGTCTTTTCCTCTTCACGATTCGTATCTCAAAAAAAAGGGGAAACCGCCATTGAAGTCTTCTTCTTCTTCGCATCCATCTGAAGTTCGTCGACAAGGTGATTGTAAAAGGTTAGATTCTTCAACAAGCTTAAAAACCCCTTCAATATCTGTAACAAAATCAGTTGTTTCATTTTTTTATCTTTTATTTACATTATGTAAATTTTCTCTCATAATCGTCTTTTAGATATGTCGTCGAGAAGAAAAAGTGGAAGAATCACAAACAAAACTCTTGGGAAGTTTACAAACACAGAAGATAATCCGATCAACTTAGATTCGGCAGAAACTTCGAAGAAGAAGGTTTTAAAACGAAAGATCAAGGGTATGGATTGTAACCTTAATGTAGGCTTCTTAGTTTATGTTAATAAATTTTTTGTTGTGAATTTAATGACAGGAAAAGATTTGCATGAAGACATGGATGTTGCAACTGGGTCGAAAAAGAAAAAGATAAAAATAGGTTTATTTGGTTCCCTAAATTTAAAAATAGCATGTGTGTGTTATTATGTCTGAATGTTTTTTTAAATCCAATGGATATATAGTGATGCCAAAAGGGGAAACAACGGAAAGTGAACAAGATAAAAGTGTGGTAATGTTGGAAAAAAAGATACATTCAAAGAAATATAAACATGTGAAGAAAAAAACAAAAACACCAGGTGCTTACGTTAAATTTACACAAGATTTACGTCTGCGTTTTCTTAATTATGTTATTGAAAATCACAGAGTCTGTTCAACTGTTGGAAGATATACATACTAAGCAAGGTAATCGGTCCAAAACAGGTAAGTATGCTGAGTGTTTGGTGCTTATGTTATTGACAATTGCGAATTTTTCATTTGGAATTTATAACAGAAAAAACAGGTAAGTTAAAGTTTACCGACACCGAAACAGAAGAGGTACCAACTTGTGAAAAGAAAGGGAAAAAAAAGAAAGTAATTGTAAGGCTGGAAAGCAGTAGCCCAAAGGGGAAGGGTCATTCGAAGAAAAAATCGTGTGTTGGTATGATAACAAAAAAAAAACATTGTTTGATATACCTATTAGTTACGTCGTTTTTACAATTGAAGTTATCGTGATACTAGGTGCTGAGGAGATTCTTGAAGCAGAACAGATTGATAAGTTAAAGAAAAGAAAAAAAGGTAATAACATTGAATGTTTAGCCTAAAATGATTTAGTTTACAATGATTTAGCCGAAAATGATTTGTGGAAAACATATGGTTACAACCTATGTGACAAAAAAAGTGCAGTTTTTTTTAGTTGTTGTTACGGTTGTGATACATGTTGTTTACGTAACTTATACATTAAGTTTTTTTGTCAGGAAAAGAGAAGACGTATGAAACAGAAACAGAGACAGACGAAGATGTTGTAGGGAAACCCAAGAAGAAAGAAAGACGATTGATTCATGAAAACAATGTAAGCAAAAAATGGATGGTTCTCAACACAAGGTCATCCCCCGCTCAGCTATACCGATGCATCAAGTTGTTAAGAGCTAATCAAAGGGATAGTGTAAAAAGAATGGGTTTCGCAAAGTTGCTTAGCTTTAATTTGGATGGTATTCCATCGAGGTTGGCACATTTCGTGGTAGACAGGTTGAAGCCCAAAAAAATGGAAATTGTATGTAGGGGTGGAACGTTAAAAATTACACCAGCATTGATACATAAACTTTGTGGGATCCCAATTGGTGGAACTAAAATTGAATCCATTGTCCCCCTAGAGACTTATGATGCATCAGTTTCGGAGTGGAGATCAACTTTCGATGGTAAGCTGTTGGCGACAAGAACATTCGTAGAGAAAATTGAAAGCGCAGAAGATGAGGACAATTTCGAGTTCCAAATGAACTTCATAATGTTGTTTATGACAGTGTTGGTAGAATGTCATAAAAATGGAAGGGCGCGAGAAGGAATTCTTAGGTATATCACAGCTGATACGGATTTTAGTCAGATTGACTGGTGTAATTATGTTTTCGAATCAATTAAATCATGCAAACTTGGATGGTCCCCAGATGACAACAGCTCGCCATTCAATGGACCTCTGGCGATACTAACGGTATGTTCTATGCTATTGGAGTAATTTGTTAATGTTAAGACGAATTTAATATACATCTTTTTGCAGCTGCTATATGTAGAAGGATTCGAGTGTAAAGGCATCTCAGTTGACAAATCCGTCGAGCCTATTGAGTTCTGGAACAAAAACCGTTTAAAGATTAGAGAAGAATGGGAAATAAAGCATGGAGGATTGGGCAGAGGTGGGGTTAATCCAGATTTGTGCAAAAACACAGAAGAAGTAGAGCAAAATGTGGCGGAGAGTTCAAAGGTTAGTTATATGGATAATTTTTAATCGTACATAAAATGACAGAATTTTTAGCTTAACTTATTTGTACTGGTAAAACAGGTGGACATAGAAGGTGTTAAAAAGATGCTGGTGCAATGGGAGGAAACAAAGAACAACATTGAAATGCATTTGGGTGAATTGGTTAAAACTAATCATGATAGTGAGGACGTACAAACAGTCATTGCTTGCTATGAAAGCCTCCTAGAAAAAAAACCAGTGTGGCCACAACCAACAATTAAAAACGACAATGTTTATGAAACAGTTGATGGAGTTCTGAATGATCTCTGTGTAAATCTGCAGGATATGGGAGATGAGGTAGCTGAAGGTAAAAAATTATTTTTCAAACACAAACTATACATATACTTTACATCATATTTACTTGCATTGTACGTATCTGTTATGATACTTTTACATATACTTTGATTGAACAGGTGAGAATTTGGGAGATGAAATAGATGGAGGTACGTATCATTTACATTATTGAAACTAAATTTTAAGTGCAATTTACAACTGTGTTACATATTTTTCTATTTATAGTAGACTTATGCATGGGGGAAAAAGGGGAAACCAGTACTTTGTCTTTTAAAGAAGCCGTCATGGACCTGAATATCAACATCCCGGTACAAAACTTTGCAGAAAATCCGGATTTGGAAACAGGGAGAAAAGTGGTGGTTCAAGGTACCTTGAACATAAATTTAAATGTTTGAACATAGTTATTGTAAAAAAAAAATATTCTAATTAAAGTATGATAAAAAAACAAAAATAATAGATCCTATCAATGAAGGAGGTTTGTTCAATGGTCCAAATTGGAGTCTTGGGATTACACAAAATGATATTCAAGACCATGAAAAAGGTTAGTTGATTGTGTATAAACATTACTGCGATGGTTATATGTGGGAACTAAAAATGAATACAGGAAAAGATGTTACAGAAACCATAGGTGATGTCGTAAGGACAGGTGTTGATTTGGAAGGCCCGAACTGGAGTCTTGGGGTATCACAAATTGGGACGACATGTCTTGCAAAGAATGTCGTTGACAAGGAACATCTTGACGTATCGGGAACCTCAGGGGGTAATTTTAGGAATCCTAAAAAAACATTTATGATAATTGTATCTATAATACACGTTTATTTTTGATGTTCACAGAGAAAAACACAGTGGTGGGTGCAACCAAGGAAAAGGGGAGACCCGAGGTTGAGCCTGCCAATGCAACCCCCGGTAAGTAGAAAATACATGATTCAAACATAATATAATCGTTGAAAAAACATGTTTCAAGAAAACACAAATTTGAATTGTTTTTGTGCCGTCAGTGAACCAAAAAAGTGAAGAAATTGAAAAAATGGATGTTAACTTGAACGAAGCAGTTGAAGATAGCGGTGCCCCCTCTGGTACGTATCATATACGTGATATATACGTTGCCAACAACGTTGTTTATACTTTGTTAAATTTATATTTTGTTTTTTTGGTTTTCAGAGAAAAGCAAGGAATCAGTTAAAAACCTTCAAGACGACACAGCCCCACATGGTACGTTATATTAAACTTCATTTGTACATTATTAAAATACATTGAAAACACAACTATAAAACATAAATTTGTTTATTCTGTACTAACAGAAGGTACTCACATGTCCCCAGTCATTGAAAATCAGAATGACCAGGAAATGGAATTAGATCAATCAACAATAGACTTATGTATTTCACAGCTGAATGAAAATACAGATGAAGCACATGTTGCTACATTTGTTGTTGGTAAGTATATAACATTTTTAGTAATAATTGGTATTTAATATTAAAGTAAGACTATAACAATTTTTATTCTAACAGGTAAAGATAAAGATAGGACTGTTGATGCCAAATGGAATGAGATCATAGCAAAGTTTGAAGCAACAAAAGTTAAACCAATTCGAGAGAAAGGGATAGCTGGTGTCAACAAATCTCCTTATCTTATTAGAGGCGTTGATGCAAGCAAAGAGATGAGTAAAGATGAGGAAAGTCTAGTCAACTTTATTTGGTGTGGTGGGTCGACACATAAGGGGAAAGATAATTTGTCTGAAGCAACTGATGAAAGGTATCACAATTTGACAAATATAATAACCATAAAAACTTAATTCTTGTTAATCCAGTATGTTTTTATTTGGATAAATTGACATTCACATCTGTCCTATGCAGTAAAATAATAGATATGTAATGAGAATGTAAAAAATCCGTAACATATATGTATGTATTGAATATATGCGTGAGGTTATACATAAAACACATATAATATCTTTTACATGACATTGTACTTCACGCTTTATGCGTTGAAAAAAAATGTTATAAACTTGTTAACATGTAAAATAAACGTAACACGTATGTATGAAATTAATAAATAAGTGAATGATGTTGATATGTAATTTAAACGCATTATATATGTTATCAGTAAGTAAATTACATCTAATATATAATATGTTGTTATAAACTTGTTTCTCTTTATTCTTACACACTATTTAAGAAAAAAATTTATATTTAATAATTGTATTTCAGGAAGGTGGTCTACCACAGTGTAAACCATCTGGTCTTAGAGAGAGTTCATTTGTTTTCGTTGAGGCCAGGCAACGAGGTAAACAACCAAATTATAGATGCTTGGGCTGAAGTGTTAAACTTTGAAGAAAAATACCGATCAACAGGTTCCCCGCGAAGGTTATTTTGTGGAACAAGTGCAATTGTAAGTTCCTAACATTTATTTCTATATGTGTCTGGGTTATGTTATTAAAAAAAACAACAATTACAGCCAGGATGGGTGCTGAATCAAGAAGGGATCAGTCATCAAGAAAGACTTGATAAGTTTTCAACAAACATGGATGGTTTGATAAAAGGAGACTTAAAACTGTCAGATTTAAAATTGTTTGATATGGTGTTCTTCCCAGTGTTAGAATTCAACCATTACTACCTGATTGTCTTCGAGTTAAAAAATTCTGCAATCTCGGTGATAGATAACTTCCATGATTCAATACCTTTGGTGGGACTTCGAGACAATACAAATTACTATCTTAAAGATTCACCATACAAAGTGGTAAGATATATAAATCTGTAATGTTATTATCTATTATTGTTACGTCTGAAGTGTTATCTTTCGTGCAGAAAGATGTTTTCGTCCAGTACATGAAGCAGATTCAGCATCCAAAAACAGACGACATCCATGCAACTCCTGTGCAAAAATTACACCTACCATGGGCAACAAAAACAAACGCTGTAGATTGTGCGGTTTTTGTTATGAGGCACATGGAGAGATTCATGGGGTGCCGGGAACAGTTCAACTGTGGCTTCTCGACGAATGGAAAAAAGAAAAAAAGCCAACTAAACTTGCTGAGGAAGAGGATCTTAATACATCTACTGAGATCGGAGGTTAATGTCTTGCGAGACACATTAATACTGGATGCACGGAAGAAGTAATGATGTTGTAAACATAACGTAAACAACTGTTGAACTATTTTATGTGGGTTTTTAACTTTATTTGGATGGTTGTTTAAGACAATTTTAATTTATATTAGATGCTGTTGCTATGTTTATATACGAAAATTACAGATTGAACAAACTATTTAGTTTGTTTTATACTGGTTGATAAAAAACTATCTTAACTTTTTTGTTATATAAAATTAATTTATTGTTAACATAAAATATATTAAAGGTACAAATATTGCATAAAAACACTATTGAAAATCAAATCAAAAACACAACTTCCAAAGTGGAAAAAGGACAAATGCATTTATATGTGTAGGGTCAACACCTACTACACTACTTCAAACATCAAATCAATTTATTTCAAAACATCACATCCACCTATAAAAAATGAGTAAAATGTTTTAAGTTGTACATATGAATTTTGGTATGGTTTAACATACATTTAGAACCTGTATAATTTGTGTAACTAAATTGTAACAAATATGTAAATGCTCAAAAAATCTAAACAATTTAATGCATGGCGGATTTAATTGATGTCAATCACTTCATAAAGGTTAAATTGCATGTCCATAATGGATAATAAAATAGATCACTTCATAAAAGATACAAAAGAGTTAAACCTAGGAATGTCTTCTTAAAAAACAAACAACCATGAACACATAAAAAAAAACCAACTGATTACTAGAATTGTTTTCAAAATACGGTTTTGAAATACAATCCTCTTAGCAGCTTCCTCATGCATGTTATTCTTTCTGAGAAGCCCCGGAATAATGTCGACAGATCTTGAACACATAGGTGGATCCCTCCATCCAATAAAACCACAACCACCTGTCTGAAAAAATAAAAAACAATTACTGTGTAGAAACAAAAACGCATTTTGGTGTTAAAAGTAAAAGATGTACGTTTCGATCACAACAGTAGAACCGCCTGCCAGGATTTGTGGATGTCCATGACGTACGAATGGTTGCTGGGTACCCACAAGAACACAAAACATGCTTTTGTGTATATTCCATATGTTAAAAAGAATGTGCCAAAAAAATTTAGTAAGCAAGAAATGGTTAAAAATTGTTTTGCATGCAAAACCATGGTATATATAGACAATTTGAAAAGTGTATGTTGGTAGGTAAAAATAATTATTGCTATTTTTAAGACCATTTTGGTATGAAAAAAATGTTAGATTTTCAATGTATGGGTAAATTAAAGTACATGAACAGTTACCATTGGGAGAACTTGTAATTTCTAACCCATCCATCATCAAAAGGGTCTTCTCGCTGAACTAAGTCAAAAGGTGTCGGTTTTTTTTTTAGGGATACGGTAGGTAGACGACTCAGTTAAAGTTGACGGACTCCTTTTACTTGATCCTGATGAAGACTGAAAACTTCTAAACAACATGCGTGGATTTGCAGGTGGGCGTGACGGAATAACTGGACTTGCAGTACGGCTTTGGGGGAATTTGTTAACTGAGGGTGGCGAGAAAGGAAGTTTTGAGGAACAAGAAGTCTTTGAATTGTTGAAAGTAGAAGAGCATGGCGGGTACGCAGTTTGTTTATGGGTTGATTTGTGTTGGTTGGTTGATACGTTACTTATAGGTAAAGGAGACGTAACATCGTGGTAATAGTAGTAGTAAAACTTTGCATTAGGAGGGGGTGGTTGGGTATTAGGTTGTTGATAATATCTACGAACCCATACAACAGGAGGGGATGGACTCCTTTCTTTATGTTCGTGATTTATGGGCTGAGCAAACTTTGAACGGTTGTTGACATTTGGGATACTTGTCATAGTTTCCTTGAAATCTTTGCTTTCTTCCTCAACTTTAAAGTAAGTTTTTTGGCCATTTGACATGGTGGAATATAGAAACACAAATAAAAACTTGGTGTGGAATGGTATAAAACAAATGTTTGGAGAGATATGCTATATAAATATAGGTTAGAGATGGTGGTTGGAAATTAAAAGTACAGACTAATAAATAAGTGGTTGAGATTACAAAAAAGTACAACTTAATAAATAAAACCAGACATATAAACAACATTAAGTTTACGTATGTAGTACATTAGTATTACGTTTTAAAACATATATTTTATATATCAAAAAACCAACTGGTACAAAACATATTTAAAAACATCTAACAAATAACCATCTGGTTCCATTTAAAAAATTATGTAGACATATCGTTTTACAAAAATAGGCATTTGAGATTGCAAAAATAGGTACAACATGGTAAAAATACACCCAAAAAAAACGTACGTCATTAGATTTACATATGTGTTACATGGTTGTTGCTTATAAACAACATATGTGTTACATTGTTAAAACATATCCAAAACATGACTTCCAGACAAAACATCTTCAAAAAGACGAATAACACACGAAAAAGTTCTTCAAAACACTAACTTAACTACGCAAAATAACTGGTTAACGTTTCGTTGTTCTAGGAAATGGAAACTTGAAAGAATCAAATACCCTTCTTCTTGCAATTACGTGAATCATGCCCAGTAACATATTTCTTGCATGTGCGACAGAGCCTTGGGGCCTTTGTAGTTTCCTTAACGACTTCCTCAACTATACCTTTCATACGACGTCTCTTCCCGCAACCTTTGTTTCGAATGCCTTGAGGGTTACTACAATCTATATTTGCATTTACTGCTTCTTTTTCTACAGTTAAACCAACCAACTGTTGGATATCAGCAACATTAGTCCCTTTTTCGTTTGCATCAGAAGAATCCAGATTCAAGGTGATGCTTTTCAATTCTTTCACTTTAGTAGCAAAAATCAAAAGTCTCTCAGAATCATAACGAAGTGAGTCAACGCATTCGGCCACAACATCCAAAATCTCGTTCCTAAGCATAGACTGTGGAGATTTATCAACACCATAACGATATTCGATATCAAATATCCTTTTGGGTAAAACATCTTTCGTCCATCGTTTGATGATGTACTTAGGAGGAATCCGATTAACTTTGGTAACCCTAAAAACACAAAATACATGCCTGCAAAGAAAACCAATGCTAGTGAAATTCCGACAAGAACATTCATAACTGCTATTGTTTGACAAAGTTGCCACCTGCAGGGAAATGAAAAAAAATAATAAATGATACTGTAGATGTAACGCTGTTGTAAGACTTATGTAACTTGGATGTAGCAGTACTATTAACTTAATGTAAGTGGATCACTAACCTGAAAAACATTCATTACATCGTTGCTTTTGTTGAGATGCGTAACAGAATAGATAACATTCTCCCCGACAGATTCGGTGTGTGAAACGTAACAATACAACTTACCTTTCATGATCTCTTTTTGTACTTCCAAAAAAAGAGAACGAGTGTATATCTCAAACGCATGCTTCTCGATTTCCAAACCTGTCAAGTTTTGAAAAGGTCTACATGAAGTTTTATGTTCAGCCAATCGTTGACGGTAACGTTGGCTTTCTATTGACGTGTCATAACACAGAACAAATTGAACTAAGGTATTCGCACCGTTGGAATTGACCTTGAAAGAAGCATTAGAACTCTCACATCTAGATGTAGTCTTCATTAAACAACACATGGGTAATTCGCGAAAATAAGCAGGAACCCATTGACTCCTAATAGCATACATGTTGCTCAACCAAACGTGATCGCCAAGATGGAACTTACAAATAAGTTCGCCCCATCGCTCTTCAAATGTAGCTGGTGAAATATACAAATTCCACACTAAACGATGAATACAATACCTAAAGTCTGTGTTGTTCAAGAAATCACTGGACAACTGTTTCAATATATGGATGTGTCGTTATTAATACAATGGGAACGACATAGGTAATCAAGAAAAATCAAGTAAAACTAATGTAAAAATAAACACCTTAAGGGGCAGCTTTTTCATAACGTGCCACATGCATAAACGATGTCTTGAATCATGTAGAACATGGGATATAGCTTGTTTCATAGACGGGTCTTGGTCCGTTAAAACCAACAACGGTTGTTTACAATGAGCTTTAAGAAATGCATTAAGTAACCATGTGTACGAATCAATTGTTTCATCATGTAGGAGCCCAGCACCAAATGTAACACAGTTTTTGTTATGATCAACACCCGTGAACGGTAAAAAAATCATGTTGTACCTAATAAAAAAGACAATAAGATTTACTTAATGTTAATGTAATTTATACGAACCTAAGACGTAACACATATGTTTTTACAATACTTTACAAAAAAGGTAAATGGACATTTTACTTGTTAGTATGATAGGTCGCATCAAATGCAAGAACATCACCAAAACACTCGTAGTTTCTCTTCGATATCTCGTCTGCCCAGAATGCATGTCTTAACTCACCATTGACAACACAAAAATCAAAATAAAAGTCCGGTAAATTTTGAACACGATCTCGTAGACGATCAAGAAACAGTTGAGAATCACGATTGCCAATAAACAAACGAATAGCCTGGCTAAAGTTTTTAAAGTCAGTTGGGGTTCCCTTGACATTATGATGACCACCCTTCATAGAAACTTGAAGCCTATGAGCAATTGTAGGACCTATCCGATTAAGAGTCATGTGATGGATAAACTGTTTCGTAGAAAATGATAACTTTCTTCCTGCTTTAGTTAGATCACGATTATAAGGCTCAACGAGAGGGTGGTTATGACACTCAACAAACTTGTACACGTAAAATGTAGACGTGGCTTCATTTACTTGAACACCAATATGGGCTTTGCAATCTGTTACTTGATAAGAACTTTTCCTAAAATGCAAGGAACTCTCTGCCAACGTGTCAAACTTACGCTTGCTTTGTGGTCTTCCAAATCTGTTACACCTTAGATACTTGTGTGTGATCACATCGTCTTTGTTCCTCTTGGTTTGACCAACACGAACAGAGAACCCACAATTCATAGCATAGTCCTTGTACATGGAAAGAACATCATGCCAAGAACCATATGTAGCACCTACGTATGGTCTAGAATCGTTATCTGATATTGGACACCAAACTTTCGTACCGTTGGGGGTAAGATATGTGTAGGACCTCTGCACGTCTTCCTCACCTTCAAAAAATGCACATGAAAAAATTTTAATTACAAAAAAAACATGTAATAGCTACGTAAAACTGACATACAAAGTGTGTAAAAATTATTTAACCTGATGTGTTGCTGACAGCCTTTCCTTTCTCAATTGACAGAGGCTCGAGAACATCAGAATCATCTACAACATCACCCGTTATTTCGTTTAACGGCATTGGCGAGTTGTGTTCCTGGCCCGGCTCTTCATATGATAAAGGCAAAGGAACGTATAAATCATAATCATCAAAAACATCGCTTCCATCGTCCAAGACTCCACTTCTAGGCAATACTTTACCATAGTAATTTCATGCAAAAACAAAGCAAAAACCAAATCACACATCTCCTTATAATAAATGACACCAAAAACATTGAAACATGTTTAATCAAACAATATAATACTAAACGATGGGGTAAACTATGTAAAATAGATAAACTATTATACCTTGCAAATCAGAAGAAATAAAACCCTCGTCATCCTCTCTGGACACCAATGAGTCAAACGTAGAAATATCAAACATATCTTCCATTAGGTTTACTTGAAAATTTGGTGTAAAGAATGTTGGATAAACGAGTCATGCATGAAGAAATATTCAGTTGGTTGGATATGTTTTAAGACTAAAAACTTTCAATTGAAAACTTCACATGACACTAAACATTAATGATGTGATGTTTGCTTTAAAAAAGAAGGTTGTAATTAATGAAATACATTATCATCAAGTACAAAGCCATACTATATAGTACATTTGATTTGATTATAAAAAAGGTAACATGATGTGATATATAGATAAACAACATAATATAATAGGAGGGGAAAACACAAAATTTTGAATGTTGTTCAAAAACGAAAGAGTTGGTGGAAAAGGTTTCTTTCGGAGTGCAATGTAAACTATATTTCACACGTGTATTGCGATGTAAAAATAAAAAAAAATTAACAAACAAAAAAACGAGACAAAAAGATTGCTCTGATTCAATGTAAAAAACACGTAACAGAAACAAATAAAAAAAGCTCAAAATATAACCAAAAAAACACAAATGAACCAATGTAAAGTATACGTAAAAAGTGCTGAAGCATATAAGGTAAATTCCACAAAACTATAACGGCCATTGAACGCACTGTTGAACCAAATGTGTGTGCATGACTTTGAACCAAATGTAAAACATACGTAAAATTCCTCTGAAAAGTGTATGCTATCTGAACGTGCAACAAATTATAAACATGCACATCATGGGGAAAAAACAAAAAAATGTAAAATTACTATCTTAACCCTCTGCACACAAAATGTACCAGAATGATGTGGCACCTCCTTGACCACATATTTTGGGTTTGCTTGGTTTTCTTGTTTTTACATGGTTTCCAAATTATGAATCCCCTATATATATATATATATATATATATATATATATATAATAATTCAAACGGTTGGTTGTCGGTGAGAAAGATTTTGTAAGTAATTTTGTCTAATATTTTTGTAACATATTTGTCAAGATTTTGTATAATTTTATGTTTTTTTGTGAAAAAATGTATAGAGCTTGTGATGAGATATTTGATTTTGCTATGTAACTTATACTTTTGCAAATGATATATAACACCTGTTCTTGGAAGTGTACTGTGATAACCCGCCGCAACGCGCGGGTGGGATTAAACCTAGTTGATATTATATTATAAGTCAATTCGTTAACTTTTATTTAACCAATTTTTTTTTCTCAAAATGTTTATTAACTTTTAGCCTATAAAAATGTCGGCGCTCGTACTTATATAGACGGCGCTCATAGAAACCATCAAATCAAAAATTGTCATATGTCTCCGTATAGACGGCGCTTATCTGGTGTGGGATAAGTACAGAAGGCTCCCATATAAGTACGGAGGCGTCTATCTAGTGTGTGAGAAGTACATGCGACATCTACAGACAATGGGTATTTTCAGAAATAAAAAGTCAAATGAACATTTTTAAAGAAATGATGTTCAAACATATTATTGATTTATTGGATCCGTGGAGATTGACGATAGAATGGACAGAAGATGACAAATAGTATTTCTTTATATTTTTTTAACTAAAAATTTAACGTAATTATCTTTTTAAACTAATCTAAGTTATTGTAGCTTTGGACTTGGGACCATTTATTGAAAGCCACTGCTATATCGTTGGAGCTAAACTCACGTTGACGCAAATAGTTACGATGAACAATTTGAACAACAATGACAATTAGAACTACGTTTGTACGTAAAAAAACCGAACGAACAAGAACGTGAACATATTAATGAACATGAATTTTGTGTTCGTGTTCGTTTATTAAGAAAATGCATATGTGTGTGTTCGTTCGTTAGAAAATTAAACGATGTGTTCATGAACATAAATGAATACAAACAAACCAAAATAAATGAACAAACATAATTAAACATAAATAAACATAATGAAATAAGTGCAAATGAACACAATTGAACATACTTAAACGAATTCAAATGACAAGTCTCTTAAATGTAAATACAAATCATTCATAAATTATATAGTTCACCAAACATAAACTAGATTGTTAACGAACACAAATAAACGAACATAACCAAACTGTTAAATGTATTAAAAATTATTAGGCTGTGTGTAGTGTGACGTGAGCACCTAGATGACGCGGGTGTCACGCCTCTCGAATCCACAACACACCAGGCGTGAGCCTGATCACGGGGTGAACACCTCTTCTAAAGGAGGCCACTTTTGAATCCAACAGCTATAAAGAGGGGTAACGAGAGAGTTATGATTACACGTGTGTATGTAAAGAAGGGGTGATAAAAATAGTTGTTTATGTGACGCTTACGTGTAGGGCTGTAACGAACCGAACGAACACGAACAAGCTCTTGTTCATGTTCGTTCATTTAACTTTTAACTTGTTCACGAGCGGTTCATGCACGAACGCTAACCGAACGAAAATTCTTGTTCGTTTTTGTTCATTAAGGAATTTAGTTTGTTTACGAACGGTTCGCGGACGCTAACGAACACATATTATTTAAACAATAAAAATCAACATTTTTAATCTCAAGCATTGGAGATAATCATTTATAAATATATAAATTAAAATATTATATTATAAACAAAAAATAAATTAAATATTATGGTATTAAACTAAAAATAAAAAATATACAACACATTTATTGAATAAATATAATAAATGAACTTAACCGAACATGTTACCGAACATGTCATCTGTTCATGTTCGTTCATTTATTAAACGAACGAACATAAACGAACTTCCCGCCGAACGATTCACGAAGTGTTCGTAGAACGTTCGGTTCATTTATAGTCCTACTTACGTGGGGTGATTAGAGGGTGATGACTACACATGATCTTAGTAGTCATTAATAGGAAACATTAAAGACTATTAAATATGATATTGAAAACCATTTTCAGTCTAAAAAATACACTAGAAATGAGACATAGTATTAAAGACTATTTTTTAGTCATTAAACGTATGTATTCAAGGCTAGTTTTAGACTAAAATGTATTGCATAACGAAAAAAGTTGTTAAAAATGCAACTAACAATCTTTACAAAATCATACTTGGTACTTAAACATTTATTATTATATATTCATTTTCAGTCTTTGAATAATCAAAGATCTAAAAAAATATTAAAGATTGAATTTTTGTTATCAGATACTAATTATTAACCATCATAGCATCTTAAAAAAACGAATTGTCATGAAACCCGATGCTAATGAAATATATATCAGACAAATATACACAAAGTTTACGGACTAATTTTGATTTTCATGCAAAGGTGAAATATATTGAGCCTGAAATAACACGATATCAAGTGCTAAATTGAGAACTGAGTTTATGTGTATTGGATACTGAAAATTAGTTATTATTGATGTCATATATTAAATAATGATTTTTAGTCACTGATACTACTATCTAGGAATAAGAATTAGTAACTGACTCGTAATTGACTCGTGACTAACAAAATAAGTCCCAAATGACCAATAGGTACTAATTTGATATAATGAGAGGCTAATTTCTCAGTCTCAAATACTATTTTTTAGTGATCACTCGTTTAAGTCTGTTGAACACGTAGGTGTAACCTCAAGAATTTACAAGCTTTAGACATTTATTTCACATGTTTGTCTTGTTTGTAAGTGCTTGATAAATACTAAGCTTCTTTTAAAAGTCTGATCTGTTGGTATATGGCTCTAAATGTACATCTGCTTTTGTGCAAAACAGTAATATTTTAAACTTTTGATAAAGCTTTCCTTATGAGTTGCATGTGAAAATGCTTAGAACCATTTGCGTGCTATTGTTCAGATAAGCATGATGAACATACTTTGGGTGTGAGGTTGGATTAAAAGTTAATTGTACGACTAGATTCGTTGACATGTGATACTAAAACTTGGTTAACTATATGCGGAGCTATTGCAACCATGACATTGTGATAACCGATGGCATGACACTATTCATGAGTAGTGGCGGATCTTGAACTAAGTGAGAGGGGGAACGAAAATTTTTGAAACCCAAAATACATGTTAATTTTTTTGAATCGAGGAGGGGCGAAACCTCTATTTCAACTAAAAATAACATTTCGGTCGAAAAATTAGCAATACGGACAGAAAAAGAGGGGGGCGGTAGCCCCCTCTAGCCCCTAAATAGCTTCGCCCATATTCATGAGAAAGTGATCAATTTTCAATGTTTTCATTTTGTTATCTGATTATATGCTTACGTAAGAGCTTTGGATTATTTGGGAGCCGTATAAATGCATCATAGGATTTGATTTGGTATTATGATTATTTTATGGTCGAGTGTGGTGTGTCACACGTCTTTCGATTGTGTGCGCTGGAGTCATGAAAGTGTATCATTGTGATTGTGATGATGTGGTACGATATGTTTGTATTAACTAGTTGTGTTTTATTTTGTATTTTGTGTCATTCTTTGGGGTATTAGTTTGTAACATTCTTTGTGCATATATATATTCTCTCCTCTTTTTGTGGAGGTGAGGAATCACATTTACTCTCACATGGTATCAGAGCCAGACTTTTTCGCCTTCCATATTCCTTCCCTTTTCATCTTCCTGATGGTTTATTTCTTAATCAGTCTAAGTATGCTCCTGGTGGTTTATTTCTTAATCAGTCTAAGTATGCCAAAGAGATCTTGGAGCGATCAAACATGATTCATGCCAAACTGGCTCCTACGCCTCTTGCCGCAAACATCTCGATGATTGCTACTGGTGACCCATACTTGGATCCATCTCATTATCGTTCGGTTGTGGGTGCATTACAATATCTTACTGTCACTCGTCCTGACATCTCCTACGCGGTTAATCAAGTGAGCCAATATTTACATGCCCCCACCGTTGATCACTATCAACATGTTAAACGTATACTTAGATACATAAAGGGGACATTATCATTTGGCCTAAGCTTCAAACGCTCATCTAAACAACTTCTTGTTGCTTATTCCGATGCTGATTGGGCCAGCTGCCTTGACACACGTAGATCCACACATGGGTTCTCTATCTTCCTGGGCAATAATCTGGTTTCTTGGTGTGCCAAGAAACAACCAACTGTTTCTCGATCCAGTTGTGAATCAGAATATAGGGCGTTAGCCAACACCGCTGCAGAAGTTATTTGGATTACTCATCTTCTTCGGGAACTTCATGCTCTACCTCCTAAATGCCCATCCATCTTATGTGATAATAAGAGTACTTTGTTTTTGTCTCAAAATCCCATCTCACATAAGCGTATGAAGCATATTGACTTGGATCATCACTTTGTTCGTGAGCTTGTATCAAATGGGAAGTTACAAACTCAGTTTATTCCAACCAAGCTCCAAGTGGCGGACATTTTCACCAAGAGTCTTCCTAGACCTCAATTTGAAGCTCTTCGTTTGTTGCTTCGTCTTGGCCCACCACCGTGTCGCTTGAGGGGGGATATTAACTAGTTGTGTTTTATTTTGTATTTTGTATTTTGTGTCATTCTTTGGGGTATTAGTTTGTAACATTCTTTGTATATATATATATATATATATATATATTCTCTCCTCTTATTGTGGAGGTGAGGAATCACATTTACTCTCACAGTTTGGCATTATGGGTGTTCATTGGTTATATTTTGTATATAGGTTATATACTCGTATCAATAATTCCAACGCTTTCATGCTTTAGTCTAATTTTCTTTGTATGGTGTGGAGTAGAGGAGGGCAAAAAAACGAAACCAGAACCGACAACCTGAATCGGAACCGGTCATACCCGAACTGATGAGTACAAACGGGTCCGTTTTTTCAGACAAATTAGAACAGGAACCGAAACCGAGACCGGAAATGGTTCTACCTGTACCTAGCCAAAACCTGAACCAGAACCAACCAAAAACCGGTAGCCAGAACCAGATATTAATTTTGTTCACCGGAACCGGTTCCAAAAAAATCCGATTTGTGCACCTCTAGTGTGGAGGTACTATTTGATGGGGAATTGTATGGTGTGTATTTTGTGGATGATTTTAGACTTTCTTTACCTTGTTATTAATAGTTTGGTACTAGGTATTTATTTTGGCTTTAATATTTTGTTGACATTTGACCTGAATTTGTGTTCTATGTAGGAATGAGGGTGTTATAAGAACATGCTTCTTGAAAGAATAAAACCAAATTTGGATTTAGTTCATAACAAGAGCCTTAGAAATGATGTAAGGGTGTTTAGAAATAACCAAAAACTGTTTAAAACCATCGTCCAAACCGTATTCGACTATCCGTAACCGAAATAAACCACCTATGGCCCTATGTGATGGGAAAAAAATGACAACAAATGTAAAATCATCTTCATTTGACTAAAATGTTCGATCCAGATGAACCTATGAGGATGCGAACATATAAGATATTCTACAAACATAAAAGAGATTAAAATTTTAGTATGAAAACCTCTCAAACGCAAGTAAAAAACAAGGGACTCCTAGAGCCGCTTCAAATATAATATCACCTAAAATTATAGCTATTCTCTAGGTATATTAGAGACATACAACAACCATCATACACATACAAATACTAACATCGAACATATAGAAACAAACAAAAGTAAAAATCACCACAAAAATGCAACAAAACAGGTGCTTCAGAAACTGATTACCAGACATGATTAATAGAAACCACCGTTAGATAAGACTGTCAAAATATTGTAAAGTTTTGATCTAAAAATCAGAATGATCCTGTGGTTGAAACTCCATAAATTGAGAGATACTGCAACTAGGTCTAAAATGACAGAAAAATTTTTCTTCTCCCTTTTCTTTTCATTCAATTAAGCCAGCCCTTCTTTGAATGAACATATGAACTCACATAACCCCACTTTGTTTTAAACCCAAATAAAAAAAAAAAAGAAAGAAAGAAAAACTATGGGCCGGGCCGGGCCAACCTATATGGTTTCTCATGAGCCAAGAATAAACCCAATGGCCAATACTATGCTTCCACTACAATGGAAACCTTGCACCGAAGGCCACTCCTCCCTCATAAATTGAAGAGAGAACTCTCTTAATATTAATCTAGAGTTAAAAGTCATTCAAAGTTTTTTATTCTACTAAAATGACTTAACTTTCGGTATGTGTTTCAATCATGTGTAATTTTTTAAAATTGTTTAAATCTTTTAAAATTAATTGAGACAAATGAAACATATATTAATTTTTATTAATAATAAGGAAAACTTTTTTTTTAAACTTGAAACAAGATGTAATTGTCAAGAAAACAAATTCATGAATTAATAACAAATCTTTTTAATTGTTAAATTTAATTCAAATTAAGAAAAATAATAACTAAACACTAATATATATTTATAAATGTTTTATTTGCATCGATTAATTTTAAAATTAAATATTTATAATAAAATTGCCTATTATTGAAACACCTAGTGAATGTTGAGTCATTTTAAGAAACAAAAAAACTTTGGATACACTTATTAGAACATTTGAGAAACTTGGTTACTATTTTACAATTATAATAACCCCTATACACGTCGTATAGGTTCTATACGTGCACAACCAATCATTGTCAAATTACTAGGAGTCAGGGGAAGTTATACGTCTCGTATATGTCTATATGATTCGTATAAGATCGGTGTGATGTTAAAATAAAAAAATTAAGTGCGTGAATAATCAAGCCTTGTGAATATAGAGGTGTCTATTACATTTTCAATGGGATTTGTAAACATTGAGAAATTTATATTTTCACATCTAATCCTACTTCTTAATAAAAAAATCTTACAAGGAACTCAAACATGTAAATTTAGGCTAATCTATATAACCAAGTAACATATGCCAAACGTTTGCCTAACATTTTTCATATGCTAATAAATTGCAATGAGGTTCATACAATATTCAATCAAGCTTACCAAACATCAACAGAATCACTTTTATATATGCTACTTCTTCAAATATATACACTCATCAATACAAAATATTATGCTCATTAGCTATTGTGAAAAACAACAAAAGCATGTCTTCATTTATGTGTTTTTTACTATTGTTGTTGGTTCGTTTTTCTTCCGCCGTTGTTAAACCTGGACAATTTGTGCCTAAAGCTGGTCCTTCTACCCGGGTCCCTTATAAGGGACCCGGACCCTCAGACCCTAACTCAATATACACATCATTCCTTGAATGTCTCCCAACTCAATCACCTCAACCCGACCCGTCATTCGCCTCAATCATATACAGCTCCGCCACAAACGCCGCCGCCTATGCCAAAACCCTACAAGACCACCTTAGAAACCTCCGTTACAACACAACATCCACACCCAAACCCGCCATCATCGTTGCCCCTACCAAAGAATCCCACGTTCAAGCCGCTGTCCTCTGTGCCAAGAAACTTGATATGCACATCAAGATTCGCAGTGGCGGACATGATTATGAAGCAATCTCCTACGCCTCGTCTGAACCAAGATTCATGATACTCGACATATTTAACCTCCGAGCGGTCGACATTGACATCAAGACCGAAACCGCGGTCGTCCAAGCCGGAGCTCAGCTCGGAGACCTCTATTACCGAATTTGGGAAAAGAGCAAGGTGCATGGGTTCCCATCAGGAGTATGTCCGACTATTGGAGTCGGTGGGCATCTAAGTGGGGCTGGTTACGGCACCATGATCCGAAAATACGGGCTATCAATCGACCACATAACCGACGCCAAAATCGTCATTGCTAACGGCAAGATTTTAGACCGGAAAACCATGGGTGATGATCTTTTCTGGGCCATTCGTGGCGGTGGTGGCAGCAGTTTCGGTGTCATCGTATCCTTCACATTGAAACTAGTGCCGGTCCCGAAAGTTACCACCGTTTTTCGGGTAGTGAAAACTTTGGAACAAAATCCGGTGGACATCATTTTGAAATGGCAATCGATCATGCCAACGATCGACAACGATTTGTTCATCAGACTGCTCTTAAATCCGGCGAAGGTGAACAAGAAAAACACAGTCCGGGTAACATTTGTGTGCCATTTTTTGGGTGATTCGAATAGATTGCTGGGGTTGATGAGCAAAACATTCCCGGAATTAGGGTTAAAAAAAGAAGATTGTATTGAAGTAAGCTGGTTTCAATCTTTATTTTACTGGGCAGAGTTTGATTACAGCAAAACAAAGCCGGAGCTTTTTCTTGACCGACGTACCGTTGTCATCTTCTTCAAACGGATGTCCGATTACGTGCAAACACCGATCACAAAACTAGGCTGGACCGCGATAATCAACAAGTTGACGGAACTTGATAAAGTTAGCATGGGTTTTAATCCGTACGGTGGGAGGATGAGTGAAGTACCGGCGAACGCAACTCCGATGCCTCACCGTGCCGGAAACCTGTGCAAGATCCAGTACTCGTTGAACTGGCCGGAAAGTGATCCGAAAGTGACGGAGAAGTATATGAAACAGGCGAAGGATATGTACGAATTCATGACACCGTATGTGTCGAAGAATCCGAGAGGCGCGTTTACAAATTATAGGGATTTTGACATCGGCGTGATGAAGTCCGGTGATGGGTTTAACTCCGGGAAGATTTACGGGGAGAAGTATTTCAAGGGCAATTTTGAGAGGTTGGTGAAGGTGAAAACTGCTGTTGATCCTGATAATTTCTTTAGGAATGAACAAAGTATTCCTACGTCTCAGAGTATGAAAACCTAAGACATATTTGCAAGTACAATTGAAGTATAAAAATGTTACAAATTTATGATTTATGATGAATAATAAATCAGTATATATTGTAGAATTGGCTTTGAAATTTGTTTGTATATAATTCAGAAAGTTTACGTCCTAAATTTTTGACTTGGTGGTTGATATGATTGGTTGTTACTGCTGGTGTCACGATGACACTCCAGTGATCCAAAATTAGTCGTTCAAAAAAAATAATGAGATAATACTCTCAGTCTTAGACCACTGTAACCATTACCTTCTTTTCACTACGTGTAAACGTTATATAAACAACTATTTGCATCATCCTGAAATTACATACACATTTGTAATCATCACTTACGCCTCACCTATTACCCATAACTCCTCATATACACACGTGTGGCTGTGACCACCATCACACATTAACCATTACGCCCGGCTCACGCCAGATGTGTAATGGTGGTAGGGACGCGACCAAGACGTGACACCCTCATCACCCGGGTGCTTACACCCCAATACATATGGCCTTACGAGGAGCTGAAAATAAAAAAAAAATACAATCTAATACAAAATGGAATTTTTCTCAAAACGTCTAAAGCTGATTGTTTTCTCCATTTTATCCATTTGACCACCAATTGCCATGAAATGTCCACACTTGTACGAGCATAGATGCATGTATACGTATAGTCACCCCGCTTGTAAAACCATCAAACCAGAAAACGCCACATGACATACACGGGTGTCAACGCCCATACCCTTTGACAGTCGCCCGTATAACTTTATATTGGTTCGTCGGCTCTACATGCCTATTCTCTCATACGTTTCTTTTTTGGTACTTAATGAAGTCCCTGCTAGCAACGTAATACACGTAATAAAATTCGTAAACACGTCGTATGACATAATATTACGTTTATTTTTTCTTACATTTTTCTACTAATTTACTTTTTATTTATAAATTTTTATGCCCGTAATAGACTTGTATTATCTTTATTTCAATCCACTATAATTACATATATTTTGTTTAATCATATCTTCTTATTAGAAATCAGATGCATGTTCCAGTCGTACCATCCATTATCCAATATAGGCGTGTGGGTTAGGGTTGTTCAAAAAGTTCGCGGTTCAAGACTCGACTCGAAAAAACTTCGAAAAAGCCCGGCTCGAAAAATGCTCGGCTAGAAAAGAGCTCGGCAAAAACGAGCCGAGTTGGAGCCATGGTTGGCTCGGCTCGAGCTCGGCTCATGGCTCGACTCGTTGGCTCAGCTCGATTTTTAATATATATATATATATATATAATTATATACACACACATATATATTATATTACACACATACATGTATATTATACATAATATATATACAATATTTATACACATATTTATATAAATATACATATTATGTATAATATATATGTATATATTAGATTTTATATATAATTATATATATGCATATATATTGGATTTTATATATATTAGATTATATATATAAAAAAAATATAAAGTGGAGGAAAAAAAACGAGCTGGTTCGTGGCTCGAGGTTTTTTACGAGTCGAGCTGAAGCCAGGATTTTTGGCTCGAAAGAAGTTTCGGCTCGCCTTGAGCTCGGCTCGGCTCGGCTCGATGTCTCGATTACAGCCCTAGTGTGAGTTACTTTTTTAATTCAAAAATAATATAAATCAAATGGGCCCTTGCATTTCGACGGCCTGAAAGCCAGAAATACAAAATCATGCATCAAGATAATCTTCCGCAGTTGATCAGTCAGATTCTCGCCGGACACCGGCAGCCTGACCTGCGAATTTTCCGCCGGTGGCGGTATCCACAGTATTCATCACTTCATTGTGTAAGCTTTTGATCACGTTGTTGTTTATCTGGAGCTTCGTGTCATCGTCATCAGCTCTCACCAATTTCCGATGCTAGGATCTCGATCAATACTCCGTGCAATCAAGCCCGACGTTGATCAACCTGGTTATGTAGTTGAATTCTTCGCACACTGGTGAGTTTTCGTTACAACAATTTTGGGATTATGAATTTATACATTAATTTGGGTGATAACTGATAAATTATACGCTTTGTCATGCTTGTTTTGAATTTGGCTTTCTTTTCATTGCAGTCAATTTGGTTTTCTATTGCGTGTTAGGTGAGTGATTATATCATTGTCAGAACTCCGTAAATTTTGTAAATGCAAATAGTGAGATCCAATTTGACTGTTGATGTCAAACCTTATATATCTTCCTGCTAAATTTGATACAAATTTAGCTACAAAGCGATCCAATTGTTTTCGGTAAAACTGTGGTCTTGTTCAATGAAAAATGGAAAGGGTGTTCTTAAATGGATTAATGGCAAATAAGCAGAGTTTTTTTTCTTTTTCTTTTGTTTTTTTTTTTCCAAGAGAAATTACTTAAATTCAAGCACTCCTTAGCTTTTTTGAGGGCTAAAATCATCGCTCTTTTTTATTAAATCAAATTATTTAACTTAGGATTGTAACATATGGAAACATGATGACACATTATTTGTATACGATTTCTAAAAGGCACACAATCACACATATTAGACTTGAAGTGAATTTTAGTGAAAAGAAAACCTTTCCATAGTATACTGATTCTTTGCTCTCTTTGTCAAAACCTGAAAATTAAACATAATTAAAATCTGAAAATTAAACATAATTCCATTGTATAGTTGTACCACTCCTGAATTTAAGCTGATCTACTACATGTGTTTTGACTATTGAATTATATGTTAATAAGTAAGATGGTTAAACTTCTTTTAATCATCCATCTTGTTAGCCTATGCTTCCTATTTACTATTATTCATAATATGAAGGTGCCCAGTTTTCAGAAACTATAAGTATACGATTTCATTTCTGATTTTCTGTACATTTCATCTCAAATAAATTTACAATTGCAGCCCCACTATGAGAAGGTTGCTAGACTTTTCAATGGGCAAATGTTGTTCATCCTGGATCTACATTGATCACAAGAGTTGACTGCACCAATAAGGTATCATTACTTCAGCTTCCAGTTTTTTTAATGAAACTTATATTATTGTCTGTTACTGTATTTTATCTTGGTGTTGATTCACCCTAAGTACATGTTTGGCAGCACAGGTAAATAATAAACTTTCTGTAAAGTTCAGTATTATGAATTATCCAATGCTCTTATGGAACCCACCTTCAAAATTCGTGGGTAGTCACTGGAACGGTATAAAAGAAAAAAGTGAAATTATTTCTATTGAAGATGTAAACATTACCAAATGTCCAAATGCCTGCTCAAATGGATTAATACACATTTGTGAAGAGCATAATATTCATATGATTGCTATATGCTTGTGATGTGACTTTATGTTTTGGTTTTGCGTTTAACTCATATCGCTTTGTAGACCAGAAATTCGAAAATGATAATTTTCTTCAGTCAAATCTCTCAGATCCTGTGTAGGTTAACTATAAAATGACAATTCTTTTTCATTACTTATTATGCAAGTGTCTTTATTTTAAAATTAGATTGCACGTGCTATATATGATGTTGAAGAAGCCACAAATGTTGCACTTGATATTATTTTGGAACACAGGGTTTAAATCCTTTACTCATTATCTTTTTTTCTCCTAACACATGAAATTTCTGATCTAAAAATAGAAATCCTTTTCTGTGTAAATAATGATAGATGATCACATTAGATACCCAAGTTACATTTATAAAGTTTATGCAGATTATGGTGGCTCATAATCCTTACACGAGGTTGGTATCTACCTTTTCTTCATTTGGATATGATATGTAGAGTTTTTATTGTTGATTAGGAACATATCAAATACATGACATCAGGTGCTGAAAGGGTTAGGGGTGTTCAAAATATCGAAACTCGAAAAAATTTGAAATCTGAATCGTATCCGAAACCCGAAAAAACCGTATCCGAAATCTATTTCGGGTTTTTCGGGTTATTCGTGTCGGATAATATGATTTTAGATTCGGGTCGGGTTTCGGATATGCAAAATTTGGTTTTTTCGGGTCGGATATACGAAAAACCCGAAAAAAACAGGGTTATTCGGATGAACGAATTCGGGTTTTTCGGGTTATTCGGATTTTTCGGGTCGGATAATATATTTTGAATTTCGGGTTTCGGGTAGACCAAAAAAAATCCAACCCGAAAAACTCGTTATCCGACCCGATGAACACCCCTAGAAAGGTTTGTGCTGAAATACTTGTAAACTTTGACAATTTATGCCCTTCAAATATTATGTCATTAAACAAAGATGAACAAACTAATATCACAGGACTTAGTCATCTGGATACCCTTAAGATTTGTGGAAAACTAGTTCCTTGTGGATATTGGGTAAAATTCTGCTTATGTATTCTTTGCTATTGCAGAAAATATTGTGTGCTTCTTTTTCAATCATGTATTCTTTGTTCACGTGTTCTTTAACCTCAACTCACCTCTGTTGATCCTACTTTATGAGCAAGATTTTACTAGATACGTTTGTTTGCTTGTTTTGTGTCCCACACCTTACTTTATGAGTTAGATTTTACTAGGCAGTTTGTCTATTTGTTCATTTTGTTCACGCATGAGGTGAACTTGCATAAAAATTGTTGGTCAATTATTGACGCCACCACCAACCACCGTAACAGTCACCGCCAACCATCACTTAACACCATTACAGTTAATGGAAGTTATGTCGGTTATATTAACGCCGTTAGTAGTTACCGTTAAGTTAGTTAATATGGAATAGTATAAATACCCATCTAATGTAACATTTGTACGTTGTTCACAATAAATACAATTTCATATTCTCTGTTCTTGTTCGATCCTATACAACAAATGCACACATCAATTGGCATCAGAGCCGACAAACAAGAACACAAAACATCAGATTCGATTAATCCCAAAGGACCGAGGATTATCAGAACCAAATCGCAAGGATTTCTTCGGCGAAGGACTGTCGAATAAATCACAATCGAAAGGAAAAAAATCAATTCATTCCCGAAGGACTGTGGAATCAAGACATCAACAGAAAAAAAGAAAAGGGGGCCAAGGACTGCCGTAAACAAAAAAGGAAAATCAATCGAAAATCAAGAAATCCACAAAGGACCGTTGGATTATCTTAATCAAAAACTTCAAAGAAATAAATCAGAAATCTTGAAGGACTAAGATTCGAATACTAACCTTGAAGGACGAAGGTTCAAACGGGATCTTTTGATACTCGATCGAAGACAAAAAGGAACCACGAAATCATCACTATACACCAAAACTTGGAAACGAGGGACTGTACACATATCACTTTGATTGGAGATAAGCCGGAATTGGAAGCGACCACCGTGGATTTGATAGAGAGCATCGAAAGGAAGGTTTTCTTTGAAAAACCTAATTCCTCTTTTCGAACAACCGGACAAACAAACAAAAAAAAGGGGGTTTTTAGAATGGGAAAATTCCCAATATGTCCAAATAGCCACCCCCGTCATGGGCGTCCACGCCCATAGTTCTACGGGCGCCGCCCACTGATCTCGACCAATTACGTTTCGCCACGTGGCCTACATAGGCCCCCACACCCATAGAAATATTCTAACGCTCGTAAAAAAAAACACCCGGTCACGGGCGGCGGGCCCACTCTGACACGCGTGTCGTGGGCGTCCCGCCCATAGTCAATTTTTTTTTGTAGGCGTCGTGGAGTAATAGAACCGAACCACCATTATAGGCGCCCGAACCTAGCTATGGGCGTCCCGAGCCTAACTATAGGCGTCCCGCCCTTTTTTTTGAATTTTTAAGCGGGAACACACTATGGGCGTCCCGCCCATGATGAGGGTTAGACTACGGGCGTCCCGCCCATGAACTCGAATTTAAAAAAAAAAAACTTAATTTTGCCCTTTACGCGTTATGGGCGTCCCGCCCATGATGAGGGTTACACTACGGGCGTCCCGCCCATGAACTCGAATTTTTTTAAAAAAAAAACTTAATTTTGCCATTTACCCGTTATGGGCGTCCCGCCCATGATGAGGGTTACACTACGGGCGTCCCGCCCATGAACTCAAAATTTTTTTTAAAAAAAAAACTTAATTTTGCCATTTACCCGTTATGGGCGCCTATGATGGAATAAAAAAATTAAAATTGCGTTAGTCATAGGCGTCCCGCCCATAATGGGGGACGGATATGGGCGTTCGACTTTTTTTAAAAACTATAAAAATAACCATTATTGTTAAACTTTTTCACACTCATCAAATAGTACTACTTAAAAATTTCGTTTTTTACCATTTTAATATATGGAGTTTACCGTTGTAGTTTGTATGAGTGGTAACTGGGAACATAAAGATGGTCTATACGATTATGTTCCAGTTGATTGTATTCGTCGTGCTCTATATTTTTCTTCTAAAATCAGTTATGGTGAGCTGATTGATTTGATTTCAGTTCGTTTTGGTATTCAAGATACAAGACGCTTATCTTATAAGTTTTCAACATATGTGTATCCCGTTGACATATACGATGACAACGATATGTCTGTGTTTTTAAAAATTATAGAGAAAAATCATACAGACATATGTTATATTTATGTTGTTGACTCTTTTACGGTTCGTCTATCTCGTCAAAAAAAAGACTCATCACATGGGTCTAATTCTAAAAAAAAGATGTTCCGGATTTAAACATTCCATTTAACAATATGAATGATTTTAGCCATGAGCCTGATAATTTTGACGTAGACAACCAATATATTGATAACAACGAAACCTTTCAAAATTATGAAACAAACATTTCTAATGTTTTATTATCATCATCTACACATCCAATTGTTAACAAAGTTTTTAAAGATAAAGAAGAATTGAAGTTAAAAGTATCAATGATGGCTTTAAATGAGTGTTTTGAATTCAAAGTGCAAAAGTCATCAAGAGAAAGGTTTGTTGTGAAATGTTGTGGTGATAACTGTGAGTGGGTATTAAGAGCTTCTACTTATAAGGATACTAATGCTTTTCATGTGACTTCTTTTAAAAACGAGCACACATGTTCAAGAACGCAGACGTATCCTAATATTAGAAATGCAAATAAAAAAGTTATCGGCCATATCATAAAAGATCAACTTACCGATTGTGGATGTGTTTATCGGGGAAAAGAAATCGTGAAGGACATCAATCAAAGGTTTAAGGTAAATATATCTTACAAACAGGCATGGCGAGGAAAACATCATGCTGAACAGCTTTTGTCCGGATTAGCCGATGAGGCTTTTGTCAAACTCCCTGCATACTGTCACAATCTTGAGTTAGCTAACCCTGGAACAATTACTCACATTTTGAGGGACGAGTTTAACCGTTTTGAAATGGTTTTTATTGCTATTGGTGCAGCTGTAAGTTATTTATTTTGAAGATATAATCGGTCCACTAACGGAAAAGTTAGATATTTTATTTTTGAATTATTTGCAGGTCAGAAGTTTTGTTAATTGTATGCGGCCTATCATAATAATAGACGGGGCACATTTGAAAGGTACTTTTAAAGGCACCATGTTTCTTGCAGTTGGTATGGACGGAAATAACCAAATTTTACCAATGAACAATGAAACATAATAACTATCAATAAATTTGTACAAACGATCATATTACACTAATCAAAAAGTTACAGAAAAAAATATAAAAATTACATCATATTAATATTTCATACAAACTAGTTATACAAACTTGAGCGGCACCACCAAATTTTCTCTGAGTCACGCGTTTCACCTTCTGATTAGCTATAGAAGTGTAAGGTTTAAAGTTCAGCACCACCAAATTTACATTAAGTCACGCAATTTATGTCTCGTTAAGTTTGTTGTAAAATGTATTACACACAAACAAATGTTGGAATTTTTCAACACCCAGCGTCCATTGCGAGCGAAAAAATTACATTTATAAAATAATTAAAAACATATATATATATATATATATATAAGTGGTTTTAATTCAATAAGAATTAAAACTAAGTGGTTTTAACTCAATAAGAATTGCATTTTTCAACTTTTATAAAACATTTTATAAAATAGTTACTAAGCCCCAAAAAATTTTTTAAGTAAAAACATTTTTAACAAAAATAATAAAATATCTTGGAACGCAAATGAAAAAACTTCGTACTTACAATTTATAGGCAAGTCACGAAAAAAATAATAATTTTGGCTAAAAAACCATTATGGGCGGCGCGCCCATGATATGTTTTATTTATGGGTGCCGCGCCTATATTGGCTAAAAAATTTTTTTAATTTTCCAAAACTTGATTTAAATTACCCGTGCCGGAACTTGATTCTTGATTGTTTCTTCCAAACGAATAATTTATTTCATTATTGGCATCCAAGTATATGTCTCCAAAAAATCGTCTTCAACCGGCCTATACCCGTCCACAAAAGGCATTTGAGGTGGAGGCATGTACATTTGAGGTGGAGGCATGCTCATTTGAGATGGATTCTCAAAACCCATGCTCATTTGAGGTAGATTCTCAAAAGGCATGCTAACTTGGGGTGGATTTTCAAAAGGCATGCGAGGTGGATTTTCAAAAGGCATGATCATTTGGGGTGGATTTTCAAAAGGCATGCTCATTTGAGGTGGATTCTCAAAAGGCATGTTTGGTTGAGGTGTATCAAATCTTAATTTCAACTGAAACATCTGATCAATGTATTCGAAACTATCATTAAGCCACTGCATTTTAAACTCTTCAGCTGTGGGTAGAACGGTTATTGGTAAAAATTCTGGCTGTTTAATTAAAATAAGTATAAGTTAAAAAAGTATCGGTTATAAGTATTAGTCATAAATGGAGATAATTAGTAATAATCAAACCTCAGTTGATAACTTAAGAATTTTGTCAAATGTGGACAATTTATTTTTTTGCAGCTTTTGCCATCCAATAGCACGTGGTATGGCCTCAGAATACGTACATACTTTCTTCATATAAGGAAATGATTCGTATATCCAAATCTGTTAAAAAAAATAACAATTACAACAAAATATTTTTAAAATTTAACACATGTGAAAACAATAAATGTACCTTAAAAGCCCAAATGAAACCGGTCATGTAATATTTCAACTTTTTTCCCGGTTCTGTCTTTTTTTTCGTTAGAACGTCTAGTATACTCGGGTACGTCCGACTCCACAGATATGAACCCCAATTAAATTTGTTCCATGCTTTAAAGTCGTCAACAAGCATCAGGTGTTCTTTCTCTACTCTTTTGTCCGTCTCAACTCCCATAAAGAGAGAGTATAACAGCAACAACAATGAAAGACGCACTATGTCGTCGTCATCAAATTTATTTTCGTTTTCTTGCAAAAACGTTCTTAGACCGTCTACCGAAAACGGAATAATAATATTGTCGGACAGGACGCGGTTAATAAAGGCACAACTTCCTTTATTTTTATTTGTGTTATCACCAAATGAAAATCCGGTAATAACACAAAATTCGCGTGGTCCGAAACGTAACGATGGGGAATTGTTGTTGAAAATATAATATATACCGTCATAATCAGGCTCAATATTAAAGTTTTGTTGAAGTCTTAGAATTGAGTGAATTAATTGACCATCTGGTTGTGTACTTTTTACATCTAACCAAGGTCCGAAGCATTGTTGTCTTCATAAATTTGCTCTATTCTCGTTTCTTGAAATAATTGTTTTAACTAACTCCACGTTTCTCCATGAAACTCTCATTTTGCATTCAGCCGCCTATTAAATATGTAATTAAGTTAGTAAAAATAAATTCTAAAAATTAAAAAAGTAAATTACCTATAATAACACGGGTGGGCCGCCCATTGTTATGTTACATTATCGGCGGGACCCCCATAGTTTTATTCGAAAAAAAACACTAACCTCTGTCATTTTGTCTGACAAGTATGTGACTCGGTGCTCCAAACCCGACAGGTAAATAACCCGGTGCTCAAAACCAGACAACTATATGACTCGGTGCTCCAAACCCGACAACTAGTTGCTCCAATGCTCCAAACCTCCAAACCCGACAACAAGATGGTCCAAAACCGACAACAATTTGACTCACGTGGCAAAAGTGGTCCCATTTTCGGATTAATAAACATAAGTTTTGGAGGGAAAATGTTTTTTTTTGGCGGGAAACTTTATGGGCGGCGCGCCCATATCGAAACTCGGATATGGGCCGGGCGCCCATGGTGGTTTCAAATGCAAAAAAAATAAATAAATAAAAAATAAATAAATAAAAACCGGCTATGGGCGGCGCGCCCATAATGGGTATCGGATATGGGCCCGGCGCCCGTAATGGCTTGAAGTGTAAAAAAAATAAATAAATAAAAAATCGGCTATGTATAATGGGTATCAGATATGGGCCGGCCGCCCGTAATGGCTTCAAGTGTAAAAAAATAAAAATAAAAATAAAAACCGGCTATGGGTGGCGCGCTTATAATGGGTATCGGATATGGGCCGGGCGCCCGTAATGGCTTCAAGTGTAAAAAAAAAAAATTAAAAACCGGCTATGGTGGGCGCACCCATAATGGGTATCGGATATGGGCCGGGCGCCCGTAATGGCTTCAAGTGTAAAAAAATATATATAATAATAATAATAATTAATAAACCGGCTATGGGCGGCGCGCTCATAATGGGTATCGGATATGGGCCTGGCACCCGTAATGGCTTCAAGTGCAAAAAAAAATTTTAACTTTTTTTTAAGTACAGACTATGGGCATATAAATAATATTGAAATGGTTTGTTTAGTTTCTCATTTTAAGTCGAATATAATGTCTGACTCACTAAAACTCATTGATACAATGAACAAAGAAGCTGAAGATAACAAGTTAGTTGAACCGGATAATGAAAACAAATTAGAAAACCCAAACAATGAGCAACAAGAAGAGAATCATGCAGATGAAGAAGAACGTTTCTGAAACTGGGCGTTTGATA
Organism: Mikania micrantha; assembly: GCA_009363875.1. NCBI lineage: Eukaryota > Viridiplantae > Streptophyta > Magnoliopsida > Asterales > Asteraceae > Mikania > Mikania micrantha. The sequence goes on along the minus strand of CM018697.1, from coordinate 6,419,093 downwards.
CGTTTTTGCCAACAAATGCTGCTGACAAAAACGAAGGTTTGGAAGATATCTACGATCCAGATGAAGACTATGTCCTTCCTGCACAAGATTATCTTCATTTGCAATATGAAAACCGCCCTGAGGACGAATACGTGCCTCTTGATCCATGGCAGGACGAGTATGAGATTTCATATTCTTGTCATAACCCGTGGGAAGATGAAAACGATAGTTATTCTGATTAGAGAAAAATAATTATGTTAGGTATTAATGTGAACTTTAATTTTGGCTGTGATTTTAATCATTTAACTTACGAACTACACAACAAACTATTAATAAAAATATTATATTATAATTTGTTACACATTACAAGGTCGGGGCAAACAGCGCCAAAAGTAAATTTGGTCAGCCATGAATAGGCGATAATTCGTACAACATTGTTTAAATCCATCAGTTAAGTCTAATGGCTTTCCAGTAACTAAATGTTCCATTAACATACAAACGTATAAGGCCTCATTGCCATATATTTCATTTTCGGGTCTTATGTAATCGTCATTAGTTCCGTATGTGATATTACTTTCTTGGCGTCGTTTAACTTTCCAGTAACGAATGTTCACCAACAACGCCGTAAAATAAACCGCTATCTTCTTCAAACTTGGATGAACACGCTCTATGTATCTATCACCAGATATACGTTTGTTGTTATACATATCAAGATCCAATGAATTCAAATCAATCATGATTAATGACCAATCTTGAGAACCAAAACATAACGGAAAATAAACGTAATCAATGTCAAAAAAAGAAGGAAAAGGAGAAAATTTTCCATTAGCAAATTTAATTGCGTTTTTGTTGCAGGAGTCTAAAAGACTGTCAACAAAGGATGGTGGTAAAATTGTCCAACGCAAATTTAACGTTCGACCCTCTAGAACTTCTCTGCATCTCCAATTGATTAATCTTCCAGCCCCATCCTTCAATGTGCTACAAAAAAAATAATATATAAATTATTAAATAAATTAAATAAATTTAAAATATGTATCCTTACATTTGGTGTTAGATATGCATTACTACAATAGCCTAATAACGTTCCCCAAAAACATTTATCAAGCTTTTCAGATTTAAAAAAAAAGCTGAATAACAATATGGAGAATCTCCTGTGTTAAAAAATTCAATAGCATCTTTTGACCATTTCTCTGACTCGTCATCTGGAATAGCCCATTTACGTTTTTTAATCTGTTGTGGCTGCTTCGTTTCGTTAGAGCGACTTCCTTCGCCTTGCATTTCATTTCACTTATCTGGTGAAATTTCGTTTCGAAAATTGGGACGTCTCCATTTTGAAAGAATCCATTTCGAAGGTTAGTCAACGGGTTGAGAAGAATATTGGTTATCCATTTTACGAAATTTTTAAGTAGTGTCTGTTTGATGAATGTGAAAAACTTTAACAAAAATGGTTTTTTTTTATAGGCAAAAAATTTAATTTTTTTTAGGTTTATGGGCGCGACGCCTGTATCCATCATCTCATCATGGGCGGGACGCCTGTGACAATCCGACTTTTCGAATTAACCTAGTTAACTGAAAATAGTGAGATCACAGGCCCAACAAGATAAGAGTAGGTTCAATGAGGCCCAAGTAGGTCCAATAAGGCCAGGTTAGGCCCAATGAAAACAAGGAAGGCCCACTGAGGCCCAAGTAGGCCAAATAAGGCCAAAGTAGCCCCAAGGTAGGCCCAATGAGGCCAAGGTAGGCCCAATGAGTCCAGGATAGGCCCAGTTGTATTTAAGAGGCCCAATTGGGGTAATCAAGCCCAACAATGTTCTAAGTAGCCCGATTTGTGACAATTTGGGATTTTCGGTTCAACTTTGTTAACCGAAATGTTATGTAATTGTTAAAAATCAAATCTAAGGGATTGGAAATTATAGAAATCAGTCCCAATATATTTAAATTGTAAAGTTTAGATTTGTAATTGATTTAAAGGTCCAATTTTGACTTTAGAAGTCAAAATTCGCGTGGGATTATCAATTAAATTCGTAATTGGAGTCATTAAACTGAAATTGATTGAATAAACCTTTCAATCAACATATATTTATGATCTGTAACAGCAATCATACGTTATTAGACTGTTAATGATCGAATTTAAATCATTTGGGGGTTCAAGAGTTGTAACCGTCAAGGTGGAGGACAAATAGTTCGAATTGGTGTATAATCGATCACAACTGATCAAAACTCACATACCTTTAGTATCTGCAACAGCCACCAATTCGAAGTAACAAGTTCGGGATTGAAGGAGGCGATTGAGACTTGGCCGAAACTCCACCACAAGTCGAATTACTACAATTCGGTATCAAACAAGGTAAGAAACCACTCCTATACCTTCTGAAACCTCCGACTAACAATATCCCTAACCTAATTTCATCTAAGGACATCGAATTATAACATTTCGATTTCTAGGGCTCATAGTAGAAACTGATTTGGGGATTTCTTGATTAAACAATCTAATGATCGAATTAAATCACATAGATACTTCCAGAGGATGTCGACTAAGAAACATCATGTATCAATTGGGTGTTTTAGTAACGAATTGAACGAGTTCGATTACTAGGGTTTTAGAACAAATCGGTTTTGGGGGTTTTGATCCTAAAGAGTTTAAAAATAAAATTAAAGTATGTAGGTAGTTTCAGAGAGGGCCGATTAAGGTTAATCCCAAATCAATTTCTGGTAATAACATCGAATTGATGAATCTTGAGTTCTAGGGTTCATAGGGCAAAGCGGTTTGGGGGTTTGGATTAAAACGTGTTCGATATTCAAATTAAATAGCATGGGTAGATTCAGAGGATTCCGATTGAGGTTAATGCTATGTCAATTTCATCATGGAACTACGAATTATTAGGTTTTGAGTTTTAGGTTTCTTGAACAAAAAGAGTTTAGGGATTTTGATATGAATGGATTTAGTTTTCGAATCAAGTGACTCAGACATGTTCGAAATAGCATGCACAATGAAAACCCTATGAATTCAGACATTGTGGTTCATCAATTTGATTGATTTGAATGGGGGTTTGATGAATTCGAATTCGGACCTGTGTACATCAAAATAAACGGGTTAGAGTGATTGGTTTTCGAATTCAAACCATCTACAGACTCTCTTAAGTTAGTAGAATAATAACCCTATGGTTTTAAGATCGATTGAAATCGAATCGTGGTTCAAATCGAGGTTAAAGGGTTCGGTTGGGGAAGAATAGGGGAACGAGGAGAGTTGGGTTTAAAAGAATTAAATCACATGTTATGTCAATAGAAACTGATCAGATTAGATGGTAGGGAGGGTGTGTTTGAAGTTGGAGGTCGCGGGTTCGAACCCGGCCCCCAACAGTTTTTAGGTTTTGACATTTGTTTTAGTATTTTGATCATATCTTCTTCATTGTAACTCCGATTCGACCCGTTTCAGTTTCGTTAGAACCAGAATTTCATCCCGAACATATTTGAATAATAAAATTCAAATTTTTGATCGAAAACGTAATCGCGTATAATTACGTTTATTTAAATAAAATCGTATATGATTTTATTTAAACGATTTTAAAGACACGCGTATAAACGTATGCGTATTTCTAACACTCTATTATACGTGTGTTGACACGTATGTGTTTTCAAGCAAAACGACTATCTGAATAACACTAGGTTATTGTTAAAACACAGGTTCTTCGTAGGAGGACTGTTTACACGAGTTTAAGTGCGTTTGATCATTCTGCAACAATCAAAGGTGCGTACACGGCCCCTTTCTTATTTAACTGTTTTGGGGGAGAAAACATGTGCAAACAAACATTTTAGATACATATCACTTGCATGAGTTAGCTGTTTACATTATGTGACAACATAGCATTTAAAAGTCCTTACACACTTCGAACCGTTTAGTTTGCCGTAGCGCAAAGCGTGGTAGTTGGAAATAGATCTATTAGGTTTGACAAACCTCACCTGGTAGATGGGATCTACGCAGGTGTTTGACTGACCAAAACACACATTACTATTGTTTGTGCTAGACAATAGTGGCAAGGCAAAAACATGCTATAGCATGGCAATCGTCAGTTTCGGTGTCGACCACTTATGTAAATAGTATAAATGACTACCTATCATGACTATGCATGTGTGATTATGTTATCTGTAAACTTGATATTCAAACTGTTGTTTTGAACATTGTGAATACTTAAAACCTGTGTTATGCACCAACCTTTGTGTTGACTTGATTTACATGTTTTCTCAGGACGCTAAGGTGCGCAACAAAGCTGGCATGGACTAGGAGATAGAGTCACATGCATGTTTTACATTTTAGTTAATTGAATTTGAACAATTGAAATCATGTATTGTAATTTACATTTTACAACTGTTACTGGTTTTAAAACGCTTCCGCAAACTTTGAAAACTTTGATGTTATGTTTTTAGACCAAAGTATGTTTTGAAATTCATATAGAGGTCTTCGTTATGTCTAATGATCTGAGATCCTGGTTTGTCATGCTCCCAAACGGTATGATTCCGTTAGTTGGAAATTGGGGGTGTGACAGATTCTAAGACAACTCACAGCACCATATTCCCCACAACAAAACGGAGTTGTAGAAAGAAGAAATAGATCAATTTTAAGTGTTACAAGAAGTATGCTCAAAGCCATGAAAATGCCACAGGATTTTTGGGCTGAAGGAACTCGACATGCAGTTTATTTACTTAACCGTGTACCCACCAAAACATTAAAGGATACAACACCTTATCAAGCATTAAAAGGAACAACACCAAACATTGAACATCTAAAGGTTTTTGGATGTACTGCATTTATGAAGGTACCATCTGTTCACTTGAAGAATTTGGATGATAGAAATTTAAAGACAATTTACTTAGGCACAGAACCTGGATCCAAAGCATATCGTCTTTATGATCCAATAAAAAATCAAATCCATGTCCGTAGAGATGTTAAGTTTAATGAAAGTTTACCATGGGAATGGATAACTAATCAATCAGAAATTAATAACAAAGATCAAGTTTGGACAGACTTCATTATAGAAAATTATTTGGAAGAAACACATTCGTTTCAACCTAATAATCAAGTGAAATCACCAAGACAAGAAGACGAATTCAATCAAAGTAATCAAGAAAATCAAGATTTTACTAATACAACACTTGAAGAACCTATAGAGACTCCAGATATTGATCATATACCTGTTAAAGGATTTCAAACCTTAAATAGTATCTATGATCGAACGATTGAGATTCAACCTAACTATAGCCAAGAAGATTTATTGTTGACCTATGATGAAGAACCATCTAATTCAAAGGAAGCACTAACTAATCTCAATTGGGAAAAGGCAATGAAAGAAGAAATCAATTCAATTGAGAAAAACAAGACTTGGGTTCTAACAGAATTACCATTAGGACAAAAACCTATCGGACTGAAATGGGTTTTTAAGATTAAAAGAGACGAGACGGGAAAGATATCTAAATACAAAGCAAGATTAGTAGCAAAGGGCTACATTCAACAACATGGCATTGATTTTGATGAAGTATTCGCACCAGTTGCAAGAATGGAGACTATAAGATTAATATTAGCACTTGCAGCAAAAGAAAAATGGGAAGTACATCATCTTGATGTTAAATCAGCTTTTCTAAATGGTGAATTAAAAGAAGAAGTTACGTAACTCAACCAGAAGGATTTATAAAGAAAGGATCTGAAAGCAAAGTTTATAAACTATCAAAAGCACTTTATGGGTTACGACAAGCACCAAGAGCATGGAACGTAAAACTTGACAAGACATTGAAGAAACTAGAATTTACAAAATGTCCACAAGAACAAGCAATCTACAGAAATAAAAAGACCAATATAATTATTGGAGTTTATGTGGATGATTTACTAGTAACGGGAAAGAACAAGAAAGACATCATCAATTTCAAAAAGGAAATGAAAAATCAATTTGACATGAGTGACTTGGGATTATTAACTTATTATTTGGGAATTGAAGTTACTCAAGACGCAAATGGTATAGCAATTAATCAAAGAAACTATGCAAAGAAGATATTACAACAAGTAAATATGAAGGATTGCAATTCAACAAAACACCCAATGGAACCAGGAATAAAGATAGCAAACTTTGAGAAAAGTGAATCAACAAATGAAACAGAATATAGAAGGATAATTGGAAGTCTTCGCTATCTTACTCATACAAGACCAGATATCAATTTTGCTGTTGGAATACTTAGTAGATACATGACAACACCAAAGAAGGAACATATGCAAGCAACAAAACATCTACTTCGATATATCCAAGGAACACTAAACTATGGAATTCAATACAAAGAAAATGGAAGTAAACAACTTATTGGATACAGTGATAGCAGTTATGGAACAGACCCTGATGATGGAAAAGGCACAACTGGAATAGTATTTTACTTTAATGATGCACCAATATCATGGGCAAGTCACAAGCAAGCAACAGTCACACTTTCATCTTGTGAATCAGAATTTATAGCCGCAACTTCAGCAGCATGTCAAGGATTATGGTTAAGGAGTTTACTAAGTGAATTAACAGGATGGAAGCAAGATAAGATTATATTATACGTGGATAACAAATCAGCCATACTACTTATGAAGAATCCAGTCTTTCACGGAAGAAGCAAACACATTGACACTCGATATCACTTCATACGAGAATGCGTGGAAGAAGGAAAGATCATCATAGAACACATCAGCGGAAACTTACAAAAGGCAGATATACTAACAAAAGCTTTACCAAGAATGAAGTTCAATGAAATGCGAAATCTATTAGGAATTGAAGACCTTGGAGCAAATTAAAAGCAAGTCAAAATTGAGGGGGAGATTGTTGGTCAATTATTGACGCCACCACCAACCACCGTAACAGTCACCGCCAACCACCACTTAACACCGTTACAGTTAATGGAAGTTATGTCGGTTATATTAACGCCGTTAGTAGTTACCGTTAAGTTAGTTAATATGGAATAGTATAAATACCCATCTAATGTAACATTTGTACGTTGTCCACAATTAATACAATTTCATATTCTCTGTTCTTGTTCGATCCTATACAACAAACGCACACATAAAAAATGAACAAAGACAAAAAAAAAAATTATAGATCCTAATGATCTCTTAAGATAATCCATGGTTACCATCAGCAGATACTAAATCTTAATATCTACTGCAAACACTAATGCAATATATGTCATAACGCGAACAAAAAACTGTGATTTTGCAGTTGTGGGTTATGAATATTTATTCATTTTACCAGGCAAGTTTTTCGTATATGAAGAGTGTAGTCAACATTTTTATGGCATGCGCTCAATGTAACTAACATTTTTTATTTTTCATTATCATTTGTTTGATTATGCTGCATTATTCTGATAAATTTCTGTAACATTTTTAACTTATAGGGTCACGAAACCTTTCAACACGACACGTGACTTTGTACTTTGGAACCGGCTATCCCAAATTTCAAAAATAAATAGGTCTTCTGAACGACTCTGCGTCTCTGCCCATCTTGTTATACTTCAGGAAACCAAACAAAAAACAACATTATCAACTGGGATCACAATGAGGTGTTCAAGTTATTAGTCAGCTATTATGGGCCCACACTCTGTCCCGTTACAGGGACATAAGGACATTGACTCAGTGATCACAAGCCATATGGACATAAAAAACAACACTGGTTCAGGAGACTTGTTAGCCTCATGATACGCAGTTGCAGTACCCGTGTGTAGGCATGTAAACGAACCGAACGAACACGAACACAGGCATGTTCGTGTTCGTTCATTTAAACTTAACCGAACACGAACACGAACACGAACACCTTAACGAACATGAATTTTGTGTTCGTGTTCGTTTATTAAGAAAATGAATATGTTCGTGTTCGTTTGTGTTCGTTCATTAATAAATTAAACGAACTGTTCATGAACATAAGCGAACACAAACGAACTAAAATAAATGAACAAACATAAATGAACATTTTTTTAACACCATTAAACAATCATAAACGAACATGAACACTATTGAACAAACATAAACGAACACAATTGAACAACTATAAACGAGCACAAACGACAAGTCTCTTAAATGTAAATACATATCATTCGTAAATTAGTCAGTTAACCGAACAAAAACTAACATTACATAGTTAACGAACATAAACGAACATTAACGAACGTAAATAAACGAACATAACCAAACTGTTCATGAACATAAATAAACGAACACAAGGTGTGTTCATGTTCGTTCATTTAATTAAACGAACTCAAATTTTATGTTCGTGTTCGTTCATTTATTAAATAAACGAACATAAACGAACTGTTCGGTTCGTTTACAGGCCTATCCGTGTGCTATGGCAATTGCAGTGGCTAGCTGTTTGTTTGTAGCGGGCCTGCTCAAACTTTTCGGAGGCTCAAGGGACATACAAAGATAGAAGCCCTTTTTGTAAATAATATTTTGTATGCCATAAAAATTTATGGTTCGCAAATTTTAAAAAACATAAAATACGTTAATTTGTCTCTATCTGCATAAGTTACTCATAATTATAATTATAGTATAATCATAAATGATATATAAAAAGAATGACAGAGAATACAATATACTTAATGATGATTTTTATAATTGTACCTCTCTTTATTAATCAACTTAATTACTTACCACTGAAAGTTTGTCTAAATCTTTCACTCGTACTATTAATAAAAAAATTATTCCAACGTTAAGGAAAAGTGAAATAAAAACGTAGAAGATGTAATTATTTATAAAGAGAGAAACTTAAACAAATTTACCATTTTGAAAATATGAGTGAACTATATAATTTTTCATATTTAAAACGACAAAATAAATAATCTGGACAATAACCAAACATAACCCGAACGGTTGGGGTCTCAAAAATTTGGAGGCCCTAGGCTTTTGCCTATATTGTTCTTTAACTAAAGCCGGCACTTAATGTAGATGTGGCTTATGTTTGGTGCTCACAGCAGAAGAACCGAAAGTTGTGCATGGTGCGGTTTGTGGTGGTTATGACCATTAGCATAACCAAAACTGCTAATTCGGTTAATTCTAAATTCATATACATAACCTAAATTCATATACATAACCATAACCAATTGATCGGTTAACCATTAATCCGCTAACTGCCGGTTATGGTTCGGTTACATACGTTAATAACGAAATTGTTGAAAAACAAATAAAAGGCTTCTAAATAAACTTGTGAATTGAAGTTCGGTTAAAATTGATTATAGTTTGGGCGGTTATCAGTTAATTTTCAATTATAGTTATATTATGCTCACCCCTACCGGAAGTAATTCTACGAGCCTCGTTCTTAGTTTTAAAGAATGTTTAATTAGTCATAATCATGATTAGATGTGGAGATCGAATAGGTCTAAACTTGTTCCAAACAAATTCCAGGCCAAGGAGAAGCTGGAACCGAGATTTGATACAAGACGAAATTGCAGAAACCAGTGAATTTTAGAGTTTGAATAGAAACCGAACCTGCCTGATAATTGTTTGACCTGTTCTTGAGGTGTTTTTATACATATGGTATGTAGAGATTTGTTGAACTCAATGGCCGTTAATGGTGATTTTCATTATTTTGCACAATGTATGATGATGATCAGACTGTATCCAATGCTTCTGAATCTCCAATGACAAACGCAAATGCTTGAATGTTACGTCCCTTTGGGTTCTTTGGTGACACATAATTCCAACTCCTTTTAAATGTCTAAAGTTTAGGATCATATGGATAAATTATGAAACTTAGGAACCAAAAGTGAAATAATAAACCATATCAGTAATTTAATTGTGATTTAGAAAGAATGTTAATATCAATTTGGAATGATACAATTGATGAAGCTAATTAATAATGCTATTAAAGAAGTGAACTTGTTGATTGAATTTTTCAATGCATTTAGAGAAACTGGGTTATCTAATGCAATTGATGAAGCTAAGAAAATTGCCATTGAAATGGATATTGATCCGGTATTTCTGCAAAGATGTCAAATTAAAAGGAAAAACAATTTGATGAGAATTCTAGTGGCCAAGACGTCTTATTATCACCTGATGAGAATTTTAAAGTAAATTACTTTTTATATATTGTCGATCAAGCAAGTGCTTCACGTCAAACAAGATTTGAACAATACAAAAATTATGAAAAATTATTTGGATTTTTATTTCCTAAAAAGATGAAGGAATTAGACGACAATGACATTAGTTCATGTTGTATTCTTGAGGATGCTTTGAAGTATGATGGAAGATCAGATATTGATGGTTATGAGCTTAATATGAAGTTAAAGTAGTTGGATACTTTATTACCTAGTGAGATTTTAAACCTGGTTGATGTTTTAAAATATTTGAAGCAAGTCGATTGTTTTCCAAATGCATCAATTGCATATAGAATCTTGTTAACTGTAGCATCCGCAAAAAGAACTTTTTCAAAATTGAAGTTGTTAAAGTCATACTTACTGTCACAACCCACGCCGAGTGCGGAATCCACGGCGCGTGACTATGTGTTCATGTGCCAATGTTGGAGAACAACCCGTGATTACTATGTTTCATAAAGTTAAGTTCATTTAACACGCATAACTTACATATTATACAACAAGGTTATCGTAAGATATTTATTATACAATACGTTGTTTAAGTTTTCTTTCTAGGTCACCACTAGTTCTGCTGCTGATCCTGACCTAGATTGATTTGCTGTCGTTCCCCATTACCTGAAACATGTAGATAAAAGAGTCAACTACGAATAGTTGAGTGAGAATCATAGGTTTTGCTGATTTAAATGATTGTTCAAACAATGATATAGTTTTTACAAGTGATCAAACAGGTACTTTGAAATTGAATCTATCTGAGCATGCAAACATCAAACCTAAAGAATAATGCTAATGTTTGGCGACCCCCAAACACCGTAGTTTCAACGTCCAGCTACCCGCCGGAACGCCGTAGTATTGACGTCTAGCTACATGCCAGAACGCCGTAAGAATAGTGTTCTTGTGTTCCCGCATATGATCATACCAGTACTACCAAGGGCTTGATAACAAGTTAATGATGTTCACATCAAGAATACCCCAAATAGCCTCCACATAACCAAAGTTCCCAAGTGATACGCTTGTTTTAATAGTTTGATAAAAGATTTACTCAAAATAGATTGTCATGATTTCCTGATGAAACCAATACATGATTTCACAGAAGTTGATAACTGTTTATCATCATCCCGATGATACTGATATATAATTTCACAAGGTTTGATAAATGTTTATCATGACGTTTCTCATGATAATGATATATGATTTCATAAGATTTGATAAGTGTTTATCATGACGTTCCTCATGATAATAATATATGATTTCACGAAGATTGAGAAATTATGTTCTGAAAATGTATCTACATGTTCCACCCCGAGTTTTTAGAAACCAAAACGTTGAAAAGGGGAATATGAAACTCACTGTTATATACGGATGATGATGGTCTGGATGTTCAGCTGATAGGGAATCCTCTATGGTTCCTATAACAATTTATGACTAACTGATTTAGTCACAACGTTGTCGGATTAATCAAATAGATGTTGTTGTTGATTATTTCACTAGAAAACTTTCTAGATGAATTTCTGGCTTAGGAATAGTCAATCCTTGTTATTGATTATTTAGGTATCATGAAACATGAGAATGTGATATTAAAATATGTTTAATAACCATACTCAATGTACTAATCTGACTGTTATCATAAACATCAGATCGTTAATCTGGTGCTTATCTGTATGCCTATCATTAGTTTGAAACACTTGGATGAAACCTAGCATTTCAAGAAATGATCAAGACAATCATAATCATGATTACAATCAAATGATTTAAACCCTTATAACCATTGTTGTGGTTTCATGAAAACCGGGCATTACAACGGCTCAAAACAAGGATTTACCCGTTAGAACATCGTGTTCTTTGTTTATAATCATTCCTAGCCATCATCTAGGCAATAATCAACAACCCTAACTATCTCAATACGTTCAAAAGCAAGATCTGATCAATCAAAATCAAGCTAGAAGGTTTAGAATGAACCATTACCAAATCTGTAGGAGTTCTGCGGACAGAAAGATGATCTGGACTCGTATAAACGTTCCCGGATGCGATCTAAGCGTTCCAGAAGCTTCAAAACAAAGATTTGAAGGGTTGGATGATGAATTTTTCGAAGATGGTGGTGGTTCCGTCGAGTAGATGATAAAAAAAATGATGATGAAGATAAGATCTTGACTTTTTAACCATCTTATCCGATTTTTCTGTCCCAGGCGTACCGCCTATCGCCACACCATGCAGCCAGGCGTACCGCGCGGAGGTTGGAACCCAGATCCTTCGATGGTGACCCGAGCGCACCGCCTGGAACCGTCACTTGACCTGGGGCGTACCGCCCCAGGGTAATTTCGCCCGTTTTTCGATCAAAACTTCGTTTCGCGATTCCGGGCAATCCGTAACTCCGTTTCGCGCACGGTTTTCGCCCATGTTCATCATTTTTCGTATTCTTTCAACTTGAAATAATTAAAATCATCAAATCATCATGGATTCTAAGAACGATGATATGTGCTCACGTCATGAATGACGAAATTCTCGGGCGCAATTGTCACACTTACGATCGACAATGTCTCAAGAAAGACTTAATAGATTGACAATGATAACTATTGAGAATGAAATACTAGACAATGTGGATTATGAAGATTTATTCAACAACCTTGCATCAAAAAATGCTAAAAGAACGTCACGTTTTATTTACTTATTTAAAACATTGAAATAAATCATTTTGTTAAAGCACTATTGTTTATCTTGTTTTTACTATTGTTTTAATTATCGTCAATTTGTGTGTGCGTTTACACACACATAGGGGCCCTTTTCTAGCGTTCGTACATGACACCTAATCTCTCAGAGACGGCCCTGTTTAAACTGATATCATAATGGTTTGCTCCCATCAATACCAAGTATTTAATATATTATTAATGTTAGAAAACGTAATAAAACTATTTTAAAATTGGTATAAAATTATTAAGAAATGTAAAATCTTAGTAACGTATTTGATTTTTCCAGTGTGTTTCAGATGTGTTTAAGATGAAGTTTCATGCAATGAAAATTACAGAGTATAATTTTTCACCATCTAAGATCATAAACAAAATTCCTAATGTATACCCTCGTGTAAACTAACTATGACAAAAATTTTAAATTAAGAATATATAAAATCATCCCAAATCCCAATTCATAAACTAATTCATCATCTTTTTCTAAACAATTTTATGTTCTTAAATATCATTTAATCATGATTTAGTAAGAATTTAAAACTCATATAACTTTTTCTGGTAAATAATAATTAATGTTTCTTCTTTCTTTTAAACTATCTACTTGGAATTTTACATATATGTCTTGCTTAAAGAAAAACATATTAGAATTCTCTCCACGTGATATGACGGGAGTTCTAATTAGTGGTGTATATGGTGCGGTTTGATCCATTTATGACCATTTTTATAACGAAAACTGCTACTTCGGTTAATTGTAAATTCATATCCATAATCATAACCAATTGATCGGTTAACCACCAGTTATGGTTCGGTTTCGATTTATTAATGAAATTGTTGAAAAACTAAGAAAGACTTGTAAATAAGTTTGTGAATTAGAAATATATTGATAATGAAAATCTAAGTAAATGCAGAAAAAATAAATAATGTTACAAAGATGTTTCCAGAAAAAAGTTACAGGAGAAAACAACTTATTTTATAAACTAGTTATAACGCTCTGATTTTTCATTTTTAAAAATATACTATTATCAAGTTGATTTTTAATATACAGAGTACAAGTGTTTATATAATATTTAATTATCCATAAATATTTCTATTTCACGTCTGGAATAAGTGTTTTAATTATAGCGAGGACTATATGTCAAATTTTGTAAGGGTTTTCTTATTCTCATACCCATGTCGTATCTTTTACGCATTCTATACGTCTCTCATATGTCCATACGAGACGTATACGACACAAATTATTGTCAAATCAATGGGTGTAAAAGAAAGATATGCCTCGTATAACCTATATGAGATGCATAGGATCGATGACGTATTAAAATAAAAAAGTTTGGCATATATGTAAATAACTAGTCTGTTTTGTAAATATACCTTACCCTCACCAATCAGAGGATGAGTGGCCTCGAAAAAACACATGAATAGCATGAAAGGCCTCCACATAGAGAAAATATTGTCTTTATCATCAGTCGGTTATTATGAGTATTTTTTTTTCAAGGGAAACCTCCTCAACACCTGTTATAAATGGTGTGTTAGATATTTTAGTGTAATTGGGGTTAATTTTATCGATCAATATGAATTATGAAATCATTAAACAAGTTGGGTGTGGGGTGCACGCTTGTTTAGTATTTTATAAATTCAATGGAGGTTCCAAGGGGGCAACGCCCCCTTGGCGGGGTTCCGGGGGCAGCGCCCCTGGTTAGCGGGGTCCAAGGGGCAGAGCCCCTGGCTAGGGTCGAGGTGTTCTTGATTGTTGATCGACGAATTTTTGGTTCTGGTTCATTCACGAAAAACACAATAAAATCTTCATACTTGTTCTTGAACGAAAATCAAATTTTATCCGATCAAATATTTGTGTGAACCGCAAATAGTTTGATCTGAAAGTGCGACCTACGACTTTCGATTTCATCCAATTTGTTTGCTTTCTGGAATTTCTCTACATGGTGGCAATGATCGCATAGACAGAGATCAAGCAAAAATGGAGATAAAGAATAGATAGAAGCTTTACTAAAAAAATCCTAATCTTTTAAGGGTATTATATATACACTACACATTTACAAACTGAATAATTTCAGTGAATAATCTTTTAATCTTTTAATTTCATGTTTTAAAACTTTAGTTCTCTACTTTTAAGGTTATTTTTGATGGTCCAACTGTCACTATGACCGAGTGATTATATCAACAAAATTGGTTGATTTTACTATTATTTTTTTGAGGTGACGCCTTCTTTTGATTGCTTGATACAAAATCACCGTCACAACACGTAAGTAAACCCCTAATTTATACGAATGATCAATTGTATTGTACGTGAATGAGATTTTGTGAACTAATCATTGACGCCACCCTGGTATGCCTATGATTGCATTATTTTAATAAACTGAAAGTTTATCGATTAAATCTATTTTTAATTTTTTTCTCTTTTCTAGTTATTAATTTTTACTTTTGAATTTATGAGACTGATTTTAACTACGAGGTAATATATAACACTTTATCAACATTACTACTTCTATATTATAGAAGTGAAAAATTGTAAAAAAATAAAAAATAAACGTAACTAAAAAAACTTCACTCATGCCATGTGTAGTGGTGGTAAAGCCTTCACCACTCTACGTAGGCGTCACTTAAACAACTAACATCATCACCCTCTCATCACTCCACATCATCATCACATGTGTTATCAGGCCATGTGTAGTGGTAAAGCACCTATCACTCAACGTAAATGCCACGTAAACAACTAACATCATCACCCACTTTCCACGCTATCACCACATGTGTTATCATCACTTCCTCACCAAGCCACCACCACCCTCTTTTTTCCCCTTTCTTTTTCTGTCACGCCATGACCTCCCTCACACAGTACTCCCCCCACGGCTTGGTCAAGCCACTGGGCACTGGGTAGTGGGGGAATGCGCCAAGGGAACATGAACGGCCCTCTCATGCCCACTTTCACGCTTCACTGCACATGACCTCATCACCCCATGATCAAGCTCCCATCACTTTTCTTTTTTCCCCTTTCTTCTCCTCTCACGTCGCTCAACCCCTCACGCCCCTTTTCATGCCATACTCACACACTACTACACATTGCCTCATAGAGTATGTACGATCTTGAAAAAATAAGATAAGAGTAAATCTTATATTTATTATGTAAGATAAATAAGAGAGCTTTCATAGTTTTTTTTTCAAGAGTAGAAAATCACATAAAATATACAAAATAAATAAATAAATAAATAGTTATCATAACATATTTTATTGTATCATAATTCAAAGCCTTAATTTTAGCGTACCTATAACTAAAGATAGACCTAAGACTTGATATATTTTAAAGGGTACTAGAGACAAACATAGAAACAAAATACTTTTAATAAGCCTCCTATGATCCTATCTAAGAGATCCATATGATCAACGTGAGATGAATACAAACAAAAGGGAGTTATACTAATAGCCAAATACCTATTTCCAACTTGTTTCTTTTAATAATGTTACTTCAAATGATTAGAATTGAAAACCATATATGGATCATGCATTAACCTCAATTAATTAAGCCCAATCCCTTTTGATTTATGATGTTTTTGATGTCATTTTCCAACTCCTAATAATCAATTAGTTTAGTACGTCATTTTATAATAGAAAAAGTTTCAATAGTACACACAATGAGTTGTAGATAATATATATATGTTCCACAAAGTGGCTTAACTCATGATTGACCATGACCATGATCAATCATTAGACAAAGTTATACCAAAAGTAGCAAGTGCCAATGTGTATGTTAAGTGTTTTGTTTAAATAAATTAAATGGGGTGATAACTGATAAGTACTTTAAATATAAAGAGAATCTTGATCTCTTAAGTTGTAAAGAGGGACACTAAATTTCTTAATTACTTTTAAAGCGCACAGTATCGTGCATGGAGCCTACTTTTTAGTAGAATTGCATGTGAATATAAACACTACTATACTTGGTGAAATATATTCGTTAAAAGTTTAAATCAAGTTAACTTAAACAAGCTTAACCAACTTCAAACGTAAGCTCGTGTCTAGGTTTCTAAGAAAAAATCCAGTCACAACTTCAAAATGCTTGCATAATTTAATGATAAAACAACCAATAATAATTATTTTGTTTATACAAAACATTACATTGAATTATTAAGAAAATATGTATTTGTATGTTGTAAACATGAGGACACTCCTTTCTAGAACTAAAAGTATATTTTAAGCATTCAAAAATTGAAACTACTGCTACAACTTATAAAAAAGCAGTAAATTAAAGTATTAAACTCAAGGATTGTGGAGACACAAAGGAAGACACCATGGAGGTAGACATGGCGATAAGTAATTGTGGCAATCCTGGCCCTTGTTCACAAATGAGTTGATGTATATAGGTAATATATACACACACAATGACACATCATATACGTATACGTATACGTATACGTATGGTGACGTGGTGCAGAAAGAAAATGATGAGTTTTGTTTGAAATTTGAATTTTATATATTGATATAAAGTCTATGGCTATAAATTAGCAAAATGAGGGAAGATAGTTTCTAAGGTTAATTAGACGAGTTATGCTTGTGGATGAAAAAGAAATTACATGGTTTTACTAATACTAACTGCAAACATGTTTATTAAAAGATTAAACTATATTATTTATCTTTTTTGGTACATAAAAAATATAACAAAATGTATAGACATAAGATTTAAAGTAGATAAACAAGTTATTTTAATGTTTGATACTACTAATAATCACGTCGTCGATCTCTAACAAGCTAACATGATTAAACATGTTTTGTCGGCCTCAACTAGAACAATATATATTTAGATAGACTTTACTATAAATTCTTTTTACTCTTACTAGCTTGGAAATCTTTTAATTTTATAAATAAAATAGTTAAAATAATAACTAAAATATTTCTAAACGAAAATTTTAAGCTGACTCCCAATAGAGAGTGATGGCCTTATCATGAATTATTTTAAAAGTTTGTGCTTGCTTAATCATTTATCTTGGTTAAGCAATCATTTGATGCCAATGTGGGACCAGCACTAACTTACTTGGTATAGGCTTTGTCTTTTAAAATAGTAGGTCATGTGTTCAGTCTCATACAATAATGTAATTATTTAGTATAATTTAGGAGGAGAGCAAGTTTAGTCATTTAAAAAAAAATCATTTGATGGCATATTAGGCAAAAACTAACGCACACAAATTCACTTGATTATTTTTAAAAGAAAATAATCTACACCTAGCTAATTGACTATTTCTACACTAATGTTCATTCCTTGCTAATTAATCTTATGAGAAGGAGCACCATTATATATACATGTGCATATCTTTACAATAGCTATACAAACACTCAGGGGTGGCCCGACATGCTTGTAAAGTAAAGCTAGCGCTTGGGGCCTTCAAAACCTTAGGGCTCCGTTTCTTAGCAAATTTTCTATATACGTTAGATTTTTGTTGAAATGATCCAAAATGAAAAAAATCAGAGTGAAAAAATACAACAATTTTATACTTTATGATGCGATAGTTTTGATTTTTTGTGTAAAATTTTAATTATGCATTCATCAATTTTTTCACTCATTTAAAATTTAAACTTTTAAAGTTCTTTTGATTCTTACACTCTCTTTTTTGTTGCTTCTTCATCTTGATTAATATGATATTTTGAATTTTTATTGTTGTCATCGATTGAATTTTTTAAGTGTTTCTATATTTTAACTTTGTTGATTTTTGTTGTTATTTATTATTAATTTGATATTTTGATACCAATTGATTTATTTGATTTTTGAATTCTTTACTTTTATTAAAGGCTAATTTTATTTTTTAAACATTTATTGCATATAGGCTTCAAAATTGTTTATGACTATATGTTTTGTTAAAATTTTCAATTCTTAGTTGACATGATAATAATACACCATCCTTTTTTTAGTTGCACGTTTTGATGTATGTTAAATACAATTTGTTGCTTCTGTTTGCTGTTAGCTAATTAGATATTTGTTATGCTATGATCAAAATAATATTATGTTAAGTGTGTTATCAACATTTATTACAATTGAAAGTAAAATATGTCTTTAATAAAAGGGCCTAATTGTATTAGTTGCTTTGTGTCCCTAAAATGCTTGGGCCGACCTGCAAACACTTTAATGACACACTATTTCAATTCCTCTTTAACACTTTAATGACATACCATTTTTCTTACGTGTACAAAGAACGACATGTCACATGCACTAAAATGAGTTGGCCTGATCGAAGATTTGAAACATGTTAAATATGATGTCAACATGTAAAGTAAATTTATAACAAACAAATTTAAATCTTTTATTAAAAGACAAGGTTAACTATTTGAAGAAAATACAACCACTAGTAGTCACTTATAAGAGATTATTTGAAACTAAAAAATAATTTTTTTGAAGCTGTTTTTTAACCACTTCATAAAATATGGCTGCAAAAAAAACAATCTATTTTCTGAAATGGCTTGAAAAAACCATACTAAAAATAAATGAAAACTGCTCTGATTAACAAACATAGTAGATTACAAAAAAAAACAAAAACAAAAAACAAGAAGAAGAAGATCGTCATAGCTTGAATTTGGAGCCTCCATTGCACTGTTGTCGTACCCAATACAGATCCCCAACCACATTAGATCTGAGTAGGAAAGCTACCATCACACTACAAGAAAAATGACCTTTAACAGCGACAAAAATCGCCACTAATAGTATTCAAAATCGCCACTAATAGCTTTAGCGGCGACAGGTTACCGCTAAAAGGTCGCCACTAAAAAACGTTGCTATGGGTGTCGCCGTTATTTCACCTTTTTCTTGTAGTGTCATTACAAATCCGCAATCACCCGAAACCACTAATCCACCATCGTTGTAGCTTGCTCCCTTGTATCCTAGAATAACATATCATTTTTAACTATAAGTGTTTTTACTTTTAAATTCAATAAAAGAAAGTTGCTTTTATGCACCTAAAATCATATAGTTAATTATAAATGTTTCTTTTTTTTGTCTTAAATTGGGTGTCTATGAAGAGACAATTTTATAGTGTTTTCAGAAGTTCATGATCCTTTACGTTTTTATTATATTTTTCACTAGATTAACAAAACAAACAATAACGTTACTATATGAAATCAACATTTTTATGGTGCTTTTCATTTTATAAAACAAAACGTACGCAATGATATTATGATTTTTCTGAAGGCTCGTCACATTGTTGAAATTCGGTGTTATCATTTAGGCCTTGATTTAGTTAAATAGTTTCTTATTTGTACATTATGTTTTTATTATGTACATGATAATATTGATTCTGTCCATGGTATTTATTGTCTATTGATGGTGATTTAAGTCTGTTCTTTGTGTTTTTTTTTGTCTGTATGATGTTAGTAATTTTGTCAATGGTATTTTAATTTGTACATGTTTTTATTTTAAGTCTGAACATGATGGGTTTTTTTTTTTTTTTTTCTTTTATAGTCTGAACATGGTGTTTTAATATTTTGCATATAGAGTTTTAAACTTAAACATCAATGTACATATGTTGTGGCTTCTTTTTAATATCAAAAAATATTATAAAGAAACCATCTTAAAATTATTAGGTTCTAAAATGATATGTATAAATTTGCTCTATTCAAAAACATCATGTATAAATTTAAGTGTTCACCAATCTTTTTGGCATTCAAGAACACAATTAAACACTCATTTTCATGAATACTTCGAAAAACATTTAAAAACGCAATATGTAAAATTACACAAATTTAAAACGTTATGTATGAATTTGCTCAATTCAAAAACATAATGTAGAAATTTGAGTTGGAAGTAAAGAAAGGGGTAACTTTATAGAAATGTAACCAACTTTCAGCTTTGTTCCAATTAGGTCACTCATATTTTTTTTTGTTCCGATCAAGTCACTCTTACTTTTTTTTGTTCCGATCAAGTCACTCATAATTTTTTTTTCCAATTAGGTCACTTTACTTTTAATTTTGTTTGAATTAGGTCACTCATATTGTAAGTAAAATGTTTGTGATTAGAACACTATTTTAAAGTAAAGTGACCTAATCGAAACAAAAAAAAAAGTATGAGTGACTTAATCGAAACAAAAAAAAATATGAGTGATCTAAGTGGAACAAAGCTGAAAGTTGGTTACATTTGTATGACATTTTCCCTTTTAATGATTAGTCTCATGAACATTTTAAAACACCACAAAGACGCCGTATGTAAAACTATCTGGCTTTAAAACACCAAGTATAAATTTGGTTAGTTCAAAAACATCATGTATAAACTTAAGTGTATATGTTGTCTTTAATTTAAAAAAAATTATAAAAAACTCAGTTTCATGAATGCTTGAAAAACACCAAAAAATGTCAAGTTTCATAACACCTTATTCATACTTATTCATATCGTTTTAAAAAATGTAACAATACTATACTCTTTCTAAAAAACTTAACACTCGATTTTATAGTGCACTTTTTTAAAATACATTGACATATAAAAATTATAAATATTTAAAAAAATGGGAATAAAATTTTATGTGACTTGCATACATATCCTTCTCTTTTGTTTTGACGTTTATGCACTTTGATCTAATGTACATTGTCTATCTCTTGTGACTTCTTACGCTTTTTAAAGTTTTGATTATACACACACACATACTTTTAAAATAAAAACATATTTCTATAAATGACTCTTTTAATTTTTAACTAGTATTAATTCTTATTTTAACCTCTCTAAAATTGAGTTATCAAATGATATAATCCTTTTACACACACATAAACACACGTTGTATCACATGATAACTTAACCAAACTGACTGTAACTGCAGACCAGGAAAAAGTTTTCACAGGAGAACAAGTAAAGGAATTTGCAATTATGCTTTTAAAAAAATTAGTGTGGTAACTAACGATTATTTGTTGTTGCATTTTTAAATTAAACACCCTAGATATAACATCCCCTTCACACAATGATGGTCTTTGCTAGTCTATAAATACCACACTCATTACAATCATTAGTACGCCATATCAAATCCAAAAAATGGCTCCTCCTTTAGTATTCTTCAATACTATTTTCAATATATTTTTCTTCATCTCTCTTTTCTCCATTGCCATTGTTTCCCATGCTAGACAACATCCTAAACCAAAAACCTCAAATTCTCTAGTCCTAGGTTTAACTAATAGCAGGACCACCATCAAACTCCCTAAAGAATCCTCAATCTTAAACCATAAAGTTTCATCCCAAACCTCACAAACTTTGGACATAATGGAGCCATTAAGAGAAGTTAGGGATGGCTACATATTATCACTAAACCTAGGCACACCCCCACAACTTATTCAAGTGTATATGGATACCGGAAGTGATCTCACTTGGGTACCTTGTGGAAACCTCTCCTTCACTTGCATAGATTGCCAAGAATATACAAACAACTCTCCCATGTCGCGATTCTCGCCTTCGTATTCATCATCTTGTGTTAGGGATTCTTGCACCAGCCAGTTTTGTATCGACGTGCATAGCTCCGATAACTCGTATGACCCTTGTAACATTGCTGGTTGCTCGTTAAGTACCCTAATCAAGGGCACTTGCTCAAGGCCATGCCCTTCATTTGTGTACACATATGGGGAAGGTATTGTTTCAGGAACCCTAGCTAGGGATACCCTAAGAATCCATGGGACAGACCTTGATGTTTCGAGGGATGTAAGCAGTTTTGGATTTGGGTGTGTTGGTTCAACTTATAGGGAGCCCATTGGAATTGCAGGGTTCGGTAAAGGTTCACTTTCTTTACCTTCTCAATTAGGGTTTATCCAAAAGGGTTTCTCTCATTGTTTCTTGGCTTTTAAGTTTGCTAATAACCCTAATGTTTCTAGCCCTTTAGTTGTTGGAGATCTTGCAATCTCTTCAAATGAACATTTGCAGTTCACTCCAATGTTAAACAACCCGATGTACCCAAACTACTACTATATCGGGTTAGAGGGCATAAGCATAACTCAAGAAACCGGGTCGGGTTCTTTGGTTCAAGTTCCTTCAAACTTAAAAAACTTTGATTCATCTGGAAATGGGGGTATGTTGATAGATTCAGGAACCACATACACTCATTTACCACAACCATTCTACTCTCAACTTCTTTCCAATCTCGAATCAGTCATAAAGCACCCTCGAGCGACTGAGGTGGAGGCGAGAACAGGGTTTGATCTTTGCTATAGGGTTCCATGCATAAACAACATTACAAGTGGTTTGGCACTTATGGATGTTGATGACCATCTTCTTCCCTCAATCACATTCCATTTCATGAACAATGTGAGCCTAGTTTTGCCTCAAGGGAACAGCTTTTACGCGATGGGCGCACCGCGCGACTCGACCGTGGTCAAGTGTTTATTGTTCCAGAGCATGGATGATGAGGATTATGGACCAGCTGGAGTGTTTGGGAGCTTTCAACAACAAAATGTGGAGGTTGTTTATGATTTGGAGAATGAGAAAATAGGGTTCCAAACAATGGATTGTGCCTCATCTTCAGCTTTCCAACAGCTTCATAAACCTTGATTAGCACTTTAATTTTCTTGTTTGAATGCAAACTGTGTTCTCTTTGTTGGAATCATAAGACCACCAGATAATCAAGAAGGTGAATAATTAATTTGTGTTCCCTAATTAATTAAAGTTTTTAATTTAAAAAAAACATTCCAGCATTTGATATGATTCAGAAAACCATATAATCATATATAATCCGTATAAATTATTTTTGCTTCTAGACAGAGGTGCATTAATTCTATATATTTCCAAAATGTGACATCCAAATATAAAGAAATACCAATTAACCACCTAGAGTAACCAGTTTTTGCAAGCATACATAAAGACAAAATATTATAAGAAATCGTGAGATCGAACCGATCTAAATAATTCAAATAAAAAAGTATGTGAATATAAAATATTAAATGATTTAGATATCTAACTAATTAATTAAAATAATCTTATTTTTTTTATCAAAAAAGAAAGAAATTAAAAAAAATTCAACCTCTAGAGATGACAAATTGTCGCAATAGTGCCCCTTGTCTCGACAACGGTATTATAAGCGACGAAAAGTCTCTGCTATACTGACGAACCTATAGAGACGACTTATTAGCGACCACATGCCGTTGCTATAGCCTATAACGATGATTTTAGGCATCTATAGCGACAATTTTTGTCGCACTATATTCTTTAATTCGTGTCGTGAAACTATATACGAGTAAACACAAAATTTACGTTTATCATTTCAAAATTTTATGTAATAATGATGTTTTTGATAATATTTAGTTAAAATTATAGTAAACAAATAATTTTAACATACTGTTTTTTAGGAGTTCTCGAATATTTATGGTTCTAGTAAAAAAAATGCAACATATGGCCTCGTCTACCACCACTGTTGTCCACTTTGCCCACTTAAAGCTAACGGGTTTGCGCTTAGTTGTCCGGGTGAAAACTTCTCAAGGATATCACCTATCCTGGATTGCTGCAACTCGAGCACGCTTATAAACTGTGGATTTTTCATGTGCTCCACATGCAGCCAGCTATAATTAAGCTTATAACGCATTGTGATATAAGAAACAAATTGTTACTAATGAACCTGAAATCTCTCATGTTCACGGCCGATGTGTATTTTTATCTTATAATGGATTTTTATTTATTCGTACTGTATTTTTATTTTTTACTGAATTTTTGAATGTTTTACTAGATTTTTATTTTTATGTTTTTCGTAGGTCACATGTAAAATTTTTATTAATTTATTCTCTTATTCGACAAAATCTCTTCCTATTATATCTAACGCCTGGTATATATATGCACGCATAAGCATATTGACAAATTCATTACATATATTATTGTATTACCAAAAGCAAATCGTGTGTGTATGGACCCAAATGCAAAAATTCAATTCTTTGTATGATGAACAAAAAATTTATTTATAATAGTATTCTTATAAACGGATCGACACTTTATTATATATCAACAGAAAAACATACAGACAATTCTCTAACAAAGATCATTTACCACATTTAAGTTGACAAACTGATTGAAAAATCACATTAAGGATTCGTTCTAAAAAATATTAGTGGGTTCACATTAGCTTTTAAGTTTTTCGAAACAAAAAATTTCTACTAAATCCTCGAAACGCACTGGGTTTCCGTGAACCCACACCCCATAGCTTGGACCCCACGCTTATAAACAGATCAGCACTTTATAAACAGATCATTGGGTGTCAGCGCCAACTATTGGATCCTTATACGCCCGTAGTGTCCACTACGAGGCGGCTACGATCCGTAGTGATCACTACGAGGCCAATTCTTGACAGGGGTGTTAAAATATGTTTTTTAGATGTGTAGATAACCCCTTACTTTTATTAATATATATCAAATGACAAATCAAAAGTAGGTTATATTTAGAATAGTATATATGAATTGCCTTTATGCGTGTTTCAGGTGCTTTTGGTTGTTATTAAAACAATATCCTTCGAGTTGAAGGTTGAATATGAGATGTTATAAAACAACGCACACAGAAAGAACGTACTCAAAGCAACCAAAAGTTGATAGAATCTTGTTTGAAGAAGTGGCAAACAATAATTAACTATATTACTTGTACCTTGGTGATGTAGAAACATTGTACTTGATTTCCTTAATTATTCATTGAATCGAAGGAAGAATCTTCCGATCCAAATACCGTTGCTTTTTAAATTTTACCAATTGTTAATAATAATTTTTTTATGCAAGTTCTAAATGTCCCGCATTTTCTGGGAACAAGGTATAGTGGATATGATATATATATATAGGGTAACGATAATTTGAAAACCACTTTTTTTTGTGAAAACCCACGAAACCGCTGTGTAAAATATACGTAACACAACTAAAAAAAGAAAATTTGTAAAACATACGTAAAAACGTACAGCGTTTACGTCAGATGTGAGTCAGTGTTACGTATGTTTTACAACGTAAAAAAAACTTATAAAATATTTTTTTTTAAATATTTCTTCGGCGCTTTTTTGATTTTTTTTTTATAAAAATGTCCCAAATAATGTTACAAACCTGTAAAAAAGTTTCAAAAAAAAATACGTTCGTTTTACATGAGTTTTCATGGTTTTCTCACTAAAACAAGGTTTTCATTTTATTAATCCCCTATATATATATATATATAGGGGATGGTTCCATTGTTAACCATCCCTTATAGCGTTAACCCGTTAACCCCTGGCGTTTTTTGCCCGAATCTTTGTTTTTTTTTTGTCATGGTCTTTATTATACATAAATAAGGGGGTTTCTTTTTTGTGTTTTTTCTAATTCATCACCGTTTAGAAATTAAATCAAAGTGTAAGTTTTTTACACTTACTTACATCAAATAGTGTAACTTAAACTTACAATTGATTTAATTTCTAGACGGTGATGAATTAGCAAAAACACAAAAAAAAACCCCTATTTATGTATAATAAAAACATGAAAAAAAACAAAGGTTCGGGCAAAGAATGCTAGGGTTAACGCTATAAGGGAGGGTTAACATTTGATCATCTCCCTATATATATATATATATAGGGAGAGGATCAAATGTTAACCCTCCCTTATATCGTTAACCCGTGTTAACCCGACATTTTTTGCCCGAATCTTTGTTTTTTTTTCATGGTTTTTATTATACATAAATAGGGGTTTCTTTTTTGTGTTTTTGCTAATTCATCACCGTTTAGAAATTATTTACAAATGTAAGTTGATGTAATTTTCTTACATTTAGTAAATGTTAGTAAATTACATCTACTTACATTTGTAAATAATTTCTAAACGGTGATGAATTAGCAAAAACACAAAAAAGAAACCCCCCCTATTTATGTATAATAAAAACCATGAAAAAAAAACAAAGATTCGGGCAAAAAATGCCGGGTTAACACGGGTTAACGATATAAGGGAGGGTTAACATTTGAACCATCCCCTATATATATATATAAGTGGTAGGGGGCGAAACTTTGCAACATTTAAATTTTTTTTCCCTAACAGCCTAACGCTAACAGTTAAATTTTCGAGTTGGCAATTCGGATCCGGATCGGGTCGGGTCAAACCATCAAACAATAAAAAGTAGATTTTTTAAAACAAACAAAGACCTAACTAGGGGTGAGCAAAAAACCGAAAAAATCGAACCGGAACCTAATTAACCGAAAAAACCGAACCGAATGAATAACCGTGCAAAACCGAACCGAAAAAAACCGAAACCAAATTTTTCGGTTCGGTTTCGGAAATTTGGTTTCGGTTTTTATAGTATGAAAAACCGAAACCGAACCGATTTTTAATATTTTTTAAAAATTAATATATATATATGTGTGTGTGTGTGTATGTTGCTATTTTCATACATATTTAACGGGAAAAAACACACAAAAAATTTACCGTTGGAGATGGTAAAAATTTAGATTAGATGAAATCTACAATTTTAAAAGGTAAAGATCGGAATTATTGCATATTTAATTATTTACTTTTGTTTTTTTAAATTTAAGAACATGATGATAATTATTTTGTTTTATTTTAATTAGTTGGTGTTCGATCAATTAATTTATTAATTGTTAATCATGTTTGCATTTTCAATGTTGGGCATAAGAGAGAACAAAAAAAAAACAAAAACAAAAGAAAAGTAAAAAAACCAAAAAAACCGAAAACCGAACCAAAACCGGAAAAAAACCGAAAAACCGAAAACCGAAAACCGAACGGTTTGTAATAAATAAAAACCGACTATGTCGGTTTCGGTTTCGGTTTTAGCCAAAAACCGAACCGAACCGTGCCCACCCCTAAACCTAACTAATTATCATGTGTTGCTTGGCTTAGTAAATTTTCACTATAAATCACATCATTTCTGTGTTGAGAAAAATTAATATGGTTCAAGAATGCACAACTTTTCCCATCATTAACTTTTTCCAATTGTTAAAACCTTTAACTGTAAATGCATCATATCCGGCTCACTAGCTGAACATCTTTGACGTTTTTGTTTCTCTTGACGTGTCTTATCACTCTTTTCATCAACAACTTGTATTTTAAAAAATGATTCAATAGTTTTCCCTTTTCCCATCTCAGACACTAAATTTATACCAATAATTCTGTAAAAAATTTGAAAAGAAATCAAAACCCTAAATGTTTAAATTCACTAACAATTAAAAAAGTAACAATGAAACTACTCAAATACTTAATCAAAGCAAGTAACAACAAGTAGGAAGAGGTGAGAGGCCGAATTCATTACCCGGTTCACAAATCATGCAAGAAGGAAGAAGAAGGCTGGAAGAGGTGAGAGGCCGAATTCATTACCTGGTTCACTAAACGGTAATTGGGTAAACAAATAAAACAAAAAAGATTTTTGGAGATTGGGCTTTGGATTTTAAGTTTTTGAACTTTGGATATTGGGTAAACACTAAACAGATTTTTGGGCTTAATATATACCCATAAATTTGTTTGTTTATAGGTTCAATTGAATCGGTTTTATACGTTTATAAATTATTTAAAAAAATTTTAATAATTTTTTAGGAGGGGGGGCAACATAGGGTATTTTTTTCCAGGGGGCCGAAATAATTTTTTTTAAAAAATTTTGCACCACGAATCGGGATATATGCACTACTAACCGAAAAAACAGGGGGGGCGGTCGCCCCCTACCCTAACTAACCTACGCCTCTGATATTTATATCGGTGTAAACGAATCAAACCGTCTCATTAAATATTCGAGAATATTGGATCGGTAAAAAGCTCGAACAAACCGAGCCTAAACAAGCATGAGCCCAGGCCCCGAGCTTGAGCCCAAAAAGATGGCCCATCTAGTAATCGAGTCCGAGATCAAACTCTACATATCGAGCTCGAGCCGGATCGCGAGCCTAAACAAGCTTTTTATTTATATAACTTTTATTTATTATATTAAGTGTATATTTATAAAATTAATTATTTTTATATGATAAATATGTTTAAATCTTATATTTTATGATAAATTTGGAAATTAAAATTAAAAATATATATTAAATTAGTAATAAAAATAAATAAGTTAAATAATTAAAATATAAAGGAGCCCGAGCCGATATCGAGCCTAAAAATTTTCTAACGAACCGATCTCGACCCTTGAAAATAAAACTCTTAACGAGTCGAGTTCGAGCTCAAGCCCTATTTTGTCTAAACGAACCGAGCTGAAGCCTTAACGAGCTCGGGATCGGCTCGGCTCGTTTACACCTCTATGTGTGTGTACTACACACATAGAGAGTGGATATGATATATACACACATGAGGTATAACCCAAATTTTTTTGTTTGTTTGTATATTTATATATTCAAAGTATATATTTTGATAACATTAATTAAAAAGTTAACTGTTAAACTTATTTTCTGACAACATATATAAAATGTTTGGAAAATAATATGTGATATATTAAATTTAACTTTTTTTAATTTACATTAAAAAAAACATGTAACTTAGAGTAAAGGGTAATTTGTTTTTTTATAATTTTTTTGTGAATTTTTTATTATTTATTAAATTTAAATTAATTAATTTTTTTTGTTTTTTATATAACCTTCTTTAAAAGGTCAAATGTTTTTATTATCTTTATATGAGTATATTATTAAATATAAAACTAACAATTTACAATATTTTTTTAGTTACACTACATTTTTCCTACATTACTATATTTCTAAAACATGTATTGGATTTTTCTAAAAGTGTGATGTATTTTAAACGTAATATATGACAACAAAAACATAGCAAAAAAATACAACACAAAAATATAATACAAAAAATATAATTTATAATAATATATCATAGAAAAAAATATAATATATAAAATAAAAGTAAAAACATTAACATATTATTCTTTTTTTTTAGGAAATGGATATCATCACTATATTCGAATTAAAGATAGATTTTATAGTGTAATTATTAGTATTATAAAAAAAAAGTTATACACGTTTAAAAAATGATGAAATTTGAAAAAGTAAAAAAAATTGTATGTTACCATTTTAATCTCAATTATTAATTTAAAATTTGAAGACTAAAATCTCTTTTTAATGATTTTAGGCATATAATACACACACACACACACATATATATATATATATATATATAAAGATTGAATCTTATGAAAACTCAATTTTAGAGAGAAAACCCTTAAACATATGTGAGCCATTGATTTGAATTTTGAAAATAAATATGTGGTCCAAATTAAACCTGAATAAAAAATTGTATTTGAATAAACAAATCATTTTTAATTTGGGTTAATGTGAACCAAATATTTATTTTCAAGATTCCAAATCAATGATTCATATATGGTTTAAGGGTTTTCTCTTTAAGATTGAGTTTTCATACAATTAAGTCCCTATATATGTATATATAAGCATTGAAAGATAAAAATAAATTGTCTTTAAGATTGAGTTTTCATAGAATTCAGTCCCTATATATGTATATATAAGCACTGAAAGATAAAAATAAATTGGACACGTATTAATTTTTATTAAAAACCAATAAAAAACATAAATATTAAAGTTACGCTAAACTAATGAGTGGAGTCTAGGAGTAATTTTTTTTAAGCATCAAAATATTAATTTCCTGTTTTTTTCTCTTATTAAATGCATATTTCTAATATTAAATACCAAAATATTAAATAATAATTATATTGTTCATAACTTTTGCAAAAAACATTTCTCCAAATACTAAAAAAAGATGTTCATCAAAACCACATTATAAAAACATAATTACATAAAATATGTAGTTTTATAAAATTTGGAATTTTTAAAACAACAAACTTTTTGAAAATATCTCATTCATTTATTTCCTCACACCTTCCATTTTCCCAGTCTATTATACTAAACACTTCCGTTATGATTATGGTTTTAACTTTTAAGGATTACGTTGTTGGACTCGTTGCTAAGCTCAAATTTGGACCCCGAGGATCTAAGTAGGTGGAATTAGTGGGCTTCCAAGGGAAACGGGGGATAGTTAGAAAACTTTTTAAGCAAGTCAGGTTACATTTATAAATGCATGGTCAAGCTAAGTAGGGGTGTTCAGAAAAAACCGAAAACCGTTTAAAACCGATAATTGAACTGTATCCGTAACCGAAAAAAACGAACCGAATTCTGAATTCGGTTTTCGGTTCAGTTCCTAACCGTATCCGAATTCCGAATTCGGTTTTCGGCTCGGTTAACGGTTTTAGATATTTTTTGAATTCGCTTTGTTCGGTTAACTGATTAAACCAAATTCATAATTAAATTTATTATTTTTATTAATAATATAATGTTGAATTCGGTTTATTCAGTTAAATTCGGTTTATTCGGTTGAATTCGGTTTATTCGGTTTTTAACCGGTTTATTTGGTTTTTAATCGGTTTGTTCAGTTGAATTCGGTTTGTTTGTTTATAACCGAAACCGAACCGATAACCATATCCCGAATTCGGTTCGGTTCGGTTAACGGTTAGGTGAAAATTTTTTTGAAAACCGAACCGATGAACACCCCTAAAGCTACAAATTGTTGTATTAGAGATTATTGATTATTGAACATGATACGTATTAGAGTAGGAATTAGAAGAGGTTAGTTTAGCTTAAATACCAATATATATAAAGGGGGGAGGTTGAATATGATGAAAGGGGGCGGAAATTTACTTCTCAGTATACATGTTAATTTCTTTACACGAGTGGGGACTAAATCTATATTTTTAACAAAAAATAGTCTCTTGGCCAAAAAATTAACAATATAAACAATGTACGTAAAACTTAAGAATAGAGTGATTTACAATTATAGATCATTAGCTGATTCGTATGTCTATAAAAGTCAGAATCACCGATCATGTATGGAAACAGCTCAAAACAAAAGATTTTGGGCTTTGAGTACAGCCGTACAGGTTACAAACCCACATCAATCTAAAAAGCCACCACATTCTTTTGTTCATGAAAACGAATTTTTTATCTAGTTACAAAATCTACCCTAGTTTTTTAAGGTTTACTAGATTTAAATAATTTTAAATTTGATTTCTTGGTCGGCAATACTTTCAACTGAGGAAATGTTTATTGGCACCCCTAACTTTCAACACATTTTCCATTGCCACTACATTATACTAATTTTTTGATAATGTGGCACCTGTTATTGAGTGCCAAAGGAAAATGTGTTGAAAGTTAGGAGTGCTAATAAACATTACTCAGTTGGAAGTATTGACGGCCAAGAAGACAAAGTTGGAGGTATTTAAATTCAATAATCTTTTTTTTAACAGCAATAAACTAAGAGTGTTACAAAGCCTCTTTTCGCTAGCAATTCTTTTAGGCAATATACCTGATCTACTTCTAAGAAGTCAAGGATGTTCTTGATTTCTTCTCTGGTTCTAACAACAAATTGAAGACATAACATCCACATAATTAAATCTTGAATAGCATGTGCCAGAACAAATTAGCTAGAGAATTAGCGGGTTGGATTTCGTTGTCGAATTAGCGGTTCCAGTTCGACTTTTGCTAAAGGTGAAACTGCTTCCGAGATTTTTTTGAGAATCCGGAACCGCTAGTACCCACCGGTTCGGGTTGCCGGTTCCAATTCTGAGTTTTTTGCCCACCTCTAGTTATAAGACCATGCGTAATACGTTCCCCGCACCCCCAGCGGGATCAAATTGGAGAGGCCAGCCGACCCCCGCTCCCTGTTTCTCCTCCTTTCACACCCCCGCTATCTCCTTTCTCACATTTTTAGTGGGATGACTATTACAGGGTTTTAAGGTTTTTAAATAGGGTGATGACATGTCAGAAAATTTCGATGAAGTGAGATCTCAGTGTGATGACCACTACACATAGTCTAAGGACCCGAGCCACCATCTACGAATCAAATCAGTCATCTGTCATTCTGTCACACAATGCATATAGGAGTACGTATAATAAAGAGTAAACCAAGCGACCCATCGTAAAACTCCAATTTTAGCTTGAATGCAATCAATCCTGAAACCAAATCATTTTTATCTTAAAGTACCTCAAAACATCATCTTTTTCTCCTGATCATTTCTTGCATTCTTGATGAAATAAAATCATAGACATAAAAGAAACATCTAAAAACCAGCAAACACATAAAATCTTGATACAAATAAACAATCCCCATTAGTGTTTTATAAAATCAACTACAAGAACAGAACTTTCCCCTGTTTTAGCCCTGATATCTTTATTGGGGGACATAAATCACACATGTTAGATACAAAGTTACAAACCCCTCAAATGCAGAAAAGTTTAGATTATCTTTTTTAGTTCAAAAACATCTACAGTTGGCCTTAAATCTAGTAATCTACCTCTAGGACTTGTTCTTCACGGTGACACCACCGTCTCCGGCGATGATAACAGTCGTCGCCATATCAACAAACATCCCATGCTCCACCACTCCCGGAAGCCGCAGAATCGCATCTCCGGCAGCCTTCAAATCACCAATACTTTTCTTGAAATACAAATCAATTGTGTAATTGCTGTTATCAGTCACAAATGGGTCCCCTGTTTTTGGGCAAATTCGAAGCTTTGCGACACAATCAGCTTCCTCGAACAGCAATTCAAGCCTCTGTGCGGTAAACTTCCAACAAAACGGGACAACCTCAACCGGCATTGCTAAACCACTGCCACCAATGTGATCAACGAGCTTTGATTCGTCGACGATTACGACGAATCTTTTTGACGCGAATTCGATCATTTTTTCCCGTAGCAATGACCCGCCACGCCCTTTTACCAAATTCAAATCCGGGTCGACTTCATCGGCTCCGTCTATTGCCAAATCGATAACCGGGTGGGTTTCAAGATCAGATAGCGGGATGTTGACAGACAAAGCTTGTTCTTGAGTTTTAATTGATGTGGGGATTCCGATGATGTCTGTTAGAATCCCTTGTTGAATCAGCTCCCCAATTCGATCGACTGCATGTTTGGCGGTCGACCCGGTTCCCAGCCCGACAACCATACCCGATTCGACGAACTCAACCGCCTTGTAGGCGGCGATTTTCTTCAATTCGTCTTGAACCATTGTCACCGGAGACGGGGAAGACGACGTCGTTACGTCGGCGGCGACGTTTTCCGACCGAATGAAATGAGGAGCGTAGGCTGTAGCCATTGTTATGACAATTACAGGAATAAATACACTCAAAGATTGAAACTTCTGAGTTGAATTTGTGGAAGACGGTTGAAAAGATGAGGTGGGAATCAAGAGGGGATTATGGATCAATCAATAAAAAATCTTGGGGTTTTTTGAAATGTGAAGATGGGATTAATGGGCGTGTGATTTGGGGCGTTTTATAGAGGGTGCAGATGGAAGAATGTGAGTCGCTGATAGTGCGGTGGTCGGTGACGGTTGCGTGTGGCGGAGAATGGCGGAGGAAGAGACCTCGAAAGAATAAACTTTGTTAATTGTGGAGAATCGTATCCGGGGAATAAACCCGGCTTTTTGATTTTTGACGATGGAGCACTATGGTAGCGTGAAAAATCTCCTCTAAACATTTTTCTAATTTTTATTTAATGACTATCGAATATATTTTGGGGCAAAAGCCAAAAGGTCACTTAAGCTATGGGTGTGCGTGGTTCAGTTCAGTTCGGTGCGGTTATGGCCATTTTTATAACCAAAACCGCTACTTCGGTTAATTCTAAATCATTAACCATAACCATAACCAATTGATCGGTTAACCACTAATCGGTTAACCACCGGTTACGGTTAAATTCGGTTAATAATGGAATTGTTGAAAAACTAACAAAAACTTGTAAATATGCTTGTGAATTATAGATATATTAATGATGAAAATCTTAATTAAGCTTGGAAAACTTTGTAGTGACTGAGAATGTGTAAATAAAAAGTAAAACCATGTGAACTCTGATGTATATTCTAATATCTTTAGTCTCACATATGATTCATAATATTTTCATATAATAAAAAGCGAAGAATCACCTTCTTATGCTTGACTTGCCCATAACTTTTTAAAAAAACATATAAACATATAAATATTAAAAAAAAACAAATATATATTATTCGGTTCGGTTCGGTTAATGTCGGTTAATGAGTAGCCTTAACCATAACCATAACCGAATGGTTCGGTTAATGGCTTCGATTAACCATAACAGTCAGTTAAAGTCGGTTTCGGTTAAATCGGTTATGGTTTGGTGCGGTTATCGGTTATTTTTCGGTTATGGTTATATTATGCTCACCCCTAACTTAAGCTATGCGTAGCGGGTAGGCCGCTGGCTTTGCGAGGATTTCATTTTCGGTGGGGGTTAGTGGGACACCGCCCCCTCCTCTGGTGGCTTCCAAAAAACCAATGTTTTAAAAAACCGGTATTTTAGGTGCATCGGATTTTATTCGAAAATGGTTCAACCGGTTGAACTGGGTTATGCCGGATGGTTCAACCGGATACACTAATTAAAATAAAATTTTAAAAAAGTACAACTTATATCAAATAAATTTCCAAAAACTATACAAATTCATCCAAAAACAATTTAAAAAGTACTCAAATTCATCCAAATCAATGTAAAAGAACTCAAATTCTAATAATTTTTTTAAATAAAAGTGCATAATATGATTATGACATTGGTTTGTTAAACGCATCAAGTTCACGATCGCTTATAAGCCAAAATTGCTTAAAACCCGAAATTTTGTGTTTTTTGAAACCGGAAATACCGGTAAAACCAAATTAAACCGCCGAAACGATAGATCGAAGAAACCTGCATAATACCGGATGGTTTCGTACCGGATTAGTAACCGGCAGGCGGTTGAACCGGTCGAACCGTCCGGTTCAAAACGGTTTTTAAAACATTGCAAAAAAACACTCGAACGGTGCCCGCTCTCCGTTATCTCCTTCCTTTTTGTGATTCGTTGATTTCATTTTAGTGGGACCCCAAAAAAATCAACCGTTTGTGATTGGTTGATTTCATTTTTTTGATGGTAATGTAACACAATAGGGAAGGTTTTTCAGTGTGGTGAACACTGTGGGATTTTTAGGTTTTTAGTGAAATGATGACGTGGCATGTAATTTTGGTGGGGAGATATTTTTAGTAGGGTGACCACTGTGGATAGTTTTATGCTTGGAAAACGGTGACTCGGTCCCCATCATTTCAAAAAAACCTATCATTTGAAGAAGTATTACAGCGAAACCTATTGTTGACCTGAAATATATTGTTACAAGTGATATTCGAATATATTATTTTTTATAATTTATATGTTATTTATTAAATTATTTCCTTTTCAGATATATATACGAATATTACATATTTTACCAAATTCTACCTCCTTAACTTGAAATGGCCGTCATTACTTCATATTCTAGCTTTTTAACTTAAAAGTTTTTCAAACTTATCACAACCTATATAGCATTATTTTAAGTTTTTTAGTTTTTAAAGTTTAAATTTTATCTTCAATACAATTTGTTTTTTAGTAATAACTTTCGTTCGTTAATTTTTTAAAATAATAATCATGGGTATACGACTAATAATAACGTGTTGGTATAGTAAAGATGAAATTGACACGTAACCACTTATAAAGATATTCCCTCAACTTTTATAAATTGTTACTTTTACCATCTTATATTTTTGAAGTTTCAAACTCGGATGTACATATGATTTGATTTTCCTAAATAACTTTCATTGGTTAACTTTAGAAAAAAATTTAGCTACGCTTTTATTTTTATGTACGTGTTGGTGAAATTCGAGTTGATATACGTTGTGACGTGAATTTTGTTCAGAAATGAGTCGGATTAAAGTATTAAACATAATACTTTTTTTGTGTTTATTTATATATGTGTTTTGAGTTTATATACGTTGTGAAGTAAATTTTGTTCAGAAACGATTTGTGTCGATATACCACGTTAGTATCATCGTATAAACAGGTCATGTCTTACATACTAAAAAGAAAACTTTTTTCTCACATATAAGGATTTTAAAATGACTGGATATGAATTGCGGAATAACGAAATGGAATGTAATGAAAGCAAGGTTCATGCCTTAGGGTGGCGGTCTATTTTGATGCTCACCCGAGTCCATTGATTCTTTTCACATGGCCGGTGGCTCCAAGTCCTGCCCTTTCGCTTAATGGTATTGGACTCTGGATTAGGGGTGTTTATCGATTCGGTTAACGGTCTGTTCATTTATTCGGTTCAGTTTAATCGGTTTTATAATTTTTTTTCTCTAAATGTAAACCAAACCAAATCGAATTCGGAAAATGGTTATCAATTCGGTTCGGTTCGGTTTCGTTTAAAACCGAGCAAATCGAATTTGACCGAACAAGTCGATTAAAAACCAAATAAACCGTTTAAAAACCAAATAAACATATCTAAATAAACCGAATTTAACCTTATATGTTATTAATAAAAATAATAAATTTAAATATGATTTCGGTTTAATTATTAACCGAATAAGACGAATTCAAAAAAAAAAAATTGAAACTAATAACCAAGCCGAAAATCATATTCGGAATCCGGTTACATATACGATTCGGTTTTTGGTCTTTTAACGGTTTTTGGTTTTTTTTAACACCCTTACACTTTGGATTATATTCTATCTCACCAATCCATTTGGTGTTCTCACCATGCCTTGTATTTGAGTTGCAAACCTCAATTTAAAGGTAATATGTATTCATGCATCCTAGGTTTTGAGTCATTGTGACATGTCACTCTAGTCATAAATATATAAAAAGTTGATTTATAGAATAGTATATTCTATGAATTACCATTTTGCCAAGACACGGTTCATAGGAAAAATGTTTTATCGACAAAAAGATTATCAAAAGAAGAGCGTGTCGGGAAAATAGATAAAATTGATAAAACTTCAAAGAATAATAGAAATAAGTTTTTAAGGCTTGTTGATCATCTATCAAGATCACCAAAGGTACAAAGCCCAGATGAAAGTAACAAGCAAATAAAAGAAACATAATCTTGATGTCAAAATGATTTTGTTTAAGGTGTAAACGAATCATGCCAGCTTGTAAATTACTTAGGATTAAATCAGTAAAATCTCAAATGAGCCAACCCTAAACGAGTTCGAGCTCGAGTCCAAAAATATAACTCGTTTAGTTATTGAGCCCTAGCTCGAGCTGGCTCTCTAGCCTAAATGAGTTTTTTTATTTCATTTTTATTTACTCTATTAGGTGTATGTTTATGAAATAAATTATTTTTATATATAATTTTGTGATAAATATAATTAAATCATATATATATATATATATATATACATACATATTTTTTGTTAAATTTGGAAAGTATAATAATAAACATATATTAAATTAGTAATTAAAATAAATAAATTGAATAACTAAAAGATAAATGAGCTGAGACGAGCTGAGCTTGAGCCCGAAATTTTCTAACAAACCAAACTCGATTTTAAAAACAAAGCTTTTAACGAGCCGAGTTCTATCCCTACTCTTTCAAAACGAGCCGAGTTCGAGACTTAACAAACTCGGTCTTGACTCGACTCGTTTACATAACTAATTATGTGTACAAAACTTGCAAGATTTGAGAGCATATGGTGCACATCTCAACATAAGTTTTTTTTGGTAGGCTTTAGAAAAATAGAAAGGAACATTTGTCGGCTTGTTTACGCATAAACCTATTTGTGGGTTACTCTGTATAACAAACCTAATTTTTGAATTAGGGGTTCTGATTGCAAACATGAATTTCTAATTTCTTTCATAAACGATGTATAATCCAACAAATAGGTTTATCTTTGTTGGATATAACATATATTGGAATCAAACAATATAAATCAAACATGTAACTTGAATTTTCATTAGCACAACTTACTTGAATATTCATAAACACAACTTGGATTAATCTCGGAATCGTGAATCAATATCAGACAAACCCATTTGTGGGTTACTCACAATGATTTATCGGATTAGACAGAGATTTCTTGAGTTCGGATTTGGATTTTGATGTTATACGAGAAGAAACCGTAACCTTCTTCTCTGTATTATTCTAGAAACCACACCACAAGAAAAACAAGATACCTTCTAATGTTGTTCACGTCATATAAATATAACCATCTCTGACCAAATACAGTCCAACAACATAAGCCAATAATCATTATTTAAGCCAAAAAAGAGCTCACCAATATATCTCTAAAATATCTAACATTTGATTAATTAATAGTTATGAGTCGATCTGAGATGCAATGAATAAAAAAAAACAGTCCAATGTTGATTTTTTTCCGTTTCATAGGACTTAAGTTCTACAAAATAACCACGGTGATTCTCTTAGCCTATAAATATCTAGGGAAAAATACAAATATAGTTATTAGTTTTAAAGAAGGTTTGATACAGATATTTATACAAATACCCCGTAACAAAAATATAAAAATCGGTCATTAAATATTATATTTAATTGGACCAACAGTCTTTAAGTTTATTCATTTCATTATATATCGGTTATAATTTTATAAATTTCTTGATCTGGTTTATTATTTGGTAACACAAAGTTAGCTTGGAGTATATTATTTATTTATTTATTTATTTATTTATTTATTTATTTATTTATTTATTTAACATGCTTTCTTGTCTATCGAAAATTTGGTGTGAAAGGCTCATTCACGGCCCATAAATTGGCCCATTATTAAAAATTCTATCTCCATTATTAAGTCCAACTAGTTAATTCAATGGTTGGTCCATATCCCGTTATCCCGTATCCGAAGACAGAATCACAGAAGTCCAAACAAAGTGTCTGTAACATTGAAAATAGAGGTGGGCAAACCGGTTTCAATAGTTCTGATTCTGGTAAACAAAGTTAATAACTGTTCCGGTTTTGGTTCTGGTTTTTGGTCGGTTCGGGTTTGGGTTTTACCAGGTAAAGATGAAACCGATTCCGGTTTTTCCGATTCCGGGTTTTCTGAGAATCCGGAACCGACAGCTCAAACAAGAACTGGTGGGTACATGTGGTTTCAGATTCTCAGAAAAAACAGAACCGGGAAAACCGGAACCGGTTCCACCTTTACCTGGCAAAATTCGAACCAAAACCGGTTCAAAAACAAACCCGGTTTCCCTACCTCTGGTAGCTATTATTTACATACTTGAAAGTTTGCAAACTTAACAAACGAATGAAATAATAAAAGAAGAATGCCATGGAATGTTAGTGAGTTACACAGAACTTTTGAAGGAATACAAATTTTTGACTTAACCTTTTTTTTTATTACATTGGGTGATTTGTATATGAAGAGGTATGCTAATTATTTAAGAATATTATAGAGCTTCCAGTCTAGCGTTACCTCATTAATTTCTATTATAGGAGGACTTGGATTCGAGTCTCTATGTTAGCAATTGCAGCAGGACGAGGATGAAGTTTTCCTAATGTTATGTTTTTTTATGAATTTGTAAGACATAAGTGACGTGACTGATATACGAGTTTTCTTTTAAAAATGTGTCAGTCAATTGATTATTGTTTGTTCATTTTTTTTAAGAATACGTGTCATGCTTACGAGAAAGCTTGTGGGAGAGGCCACATAGACCGATTACGTAGACAAACATCGTCTCAAAACATTAGGAGGCATGGCCAAAGGTGTTACCTGGTTCAGAGGCGTTGCTAAAATTCATTTGGTTTTCGACATTCAAGGATTCCACACATATTTCAATCACGTATTTTCAAGTGCACTTTTTGTCTTTTTTATTATTCTAATTTAATATTTCATTTAAGTGTTATTTTGATTTTTTTAATCAACTTGTGCTCGCTAAATAAACAAATAAAATATGCAATTTTGTTTATTTTTATATAAACATGCTAAAAAAAATTTGGTAATGTAAGCGGTTTAAACAATTGTTTTAAAAAATATTTTATGTTAATGTTTTTGTGCTTTATTTTGATAAATATATGTCTTAAAATAAATTTATTTATGTGATATATGTGTATATATATTTTTATTTATACTATATAATATTGTAATAAGAGAAAAATAAATTCATCAAAATTTAAAAGTTTTACTTAAATATTTTAAATCACAATATAAAAAATTTTAAAGCTAAACCAAAGGTTTATTAACTTTTAGTTTGCCTCACGTACGTTAAATTGTAAGCGTTAGAGTTGTTGATATCTAAAATCGTTAATTAAAGCATTTATCAAAATCTACCTACTCTAATAAAAGAATATTTCTAGGAGACACGTGGTGCGTCCTGGTTAAATCTGAAAATGTTTTTCCCGCCAATCTCACATACTAAATAATATTAATTTTTAGTAATTAGATTATATAATTAAATATTTAAGAATATAATTTTTCTTATTCCAATAATTACTAATTTATTAAAATTTAATAAACAATAAGAATTATTCGATTATATCTTATCATAAATATAATTTTATAATTATTAAATATTTATTATTATGTAATATAAATAAAATATATTTTTTATTATTCAACCCGTGTAATGCACGGGTTTTCTTAGCTAGTATATATATATTGTCGTAAGAAAATCGTTACATGTTTGACTAATCATTATTAACAATATAAATGATATGCTTTTAGAAAATATTATCGTTAAAAACCAGCTCGTGATAAAAACACAAGTTCAATTTTTTAATAAGAAGTTTAAGATTTTAAATTAAAAAAATTAACTTATAGGTATAGACATATATTATATATACTACACGTATGTCTTGACATATTACAAAGAACTTGGCTAAGTTAGAAAAGAAATCCATATGTTAACGTATATGTTGATATGTCATGTATATATAATTAAGCCACTAGACAAAATGTTAGTGGAATTTAAGTTAACGCGTTTATTGTGTAGGAACACCGTTAACAAAATAACAAATATTTTTATTATTCAATTACTCAAATTACAATTAAGAGAAATTCACAATAAAAATACATTATTACAAAAACACAAAAGTGCTAAAATTTAAATTACAAGAAAGAAACATAGTACAAGATGAAACAAGCTCTAAAATTTAAATTAGAAATAAGAAGTATATCATAAGATGAAACGAATTAAAACGAGTTTGGTGGCTGAGGATTTCTGTTCAACAGAGGTCCCTTAAAACATATTTCGGGCCACCCAGGTGAACCCGACTGTTTCCCATGGTAACAACAGGCAAAGCAGTATGTGCTGCCGGAGTTAACCGAAAACCCGAAACGTTACCTGAAACGGCTGAAACTAGAGTGTTTAACACGAGGAATAGATCTTGTAGGTTGTTGAGAACTCAACAAAGAATATACTTATGTTGAGAACCTTTTAAAACTTGTGTGTGTATGTCTCAGTTTGTTTAGAGATTTCTCAAAAACTGGCCAAGAAAACAAGAGACCAAATGTCTTTATTTATACATGTAGTCATATCATATCAAAGGTTGACATCATGTCCATTAACAAGCTAATTCATAGCTTAGTTAATAACCAATTTATGAAAATAACAAACTAATTCATGACAAATGAATTGGTAGTTAAAAGATTTCAAATTTCTTTTTTTTTTTTTTCTTTTCACACAAAATTCTAACATATTGTTTTAAAACGCAAGTTGATATGTCGCGTATAGTTCAACCATGTGTAGAATCTAAGGTGTCAGTAAACCATACATGTCATGTTTACCTTATGCAAAACATATATTGTTGGTGGATGTTAAATTCAAAAAGAGTTTATGAAAAAACGGAACTCATTATGCTTAAATTATATATGACAATTTGTCACGTGATCAAACTAATTGAAAGGTTGGCCTTAAAGTCCAGAGAAAACACATATATAACATTGACCAGTAGTTCGTCTTAGCACATTGCGATAGGCTTTATGTGTAGTTCGATACAAGAAAAGAGATTATATCTGTCATTCTTGACCCATAACAAGATAAATGGATAGAAATATGTAAACAATTATTGTATTTTGGGTTGAAACGAGTAACATTATAAATAGTATGGGTTGAGATGGGACACACCTCAACACAAGCGGATCAAGATGGGTATCTTAAAAACCATGTAAACATAATAGATTTTAATGGGTAATAATGATCAATAATATATTTAATAAGAAAATCATTACAAATTATTCAAATAAACTATTTATTTAGTTACAACTCATTTTAACTTGAGCTAAAATGATATTTTTTAAAACGACTTTTTTCAAATTCAAACGTATTTTGCTTAAAACCCGTCTTGACCCGCACTCATCCTAACCCACACCCGTTCTGACCCGTTACCTAACCCACCCATTTTGCCAAGTATAAAAGAGATGTTGCGACACTCAGCGACATTTTATTTGTAAATAAATAAATAAAT
Organism: Mikania micrantha; assembly: GCA_009363875.1. NCBI lineage: Eukaryota > Viridiplantae > Streptophyta > Magnoliopsida > Asterales > Asteraceae > Mikania > Mikania micrantha. The sequence goes on along the minus strand of CM018697.1, from coordinate 6,376,202 downwards.
AATCATCGTAAAATAAGTGTTAAAATTACAAAACCGACTCAACTTTCAATTTGCAGTAGCTCATTTTTGAATATGAAAACGCTGATAAAAACATATGTATAAAATTAGTGGGTTCACTGTGCGTTGCAGCGGGAATTCCGTAACGATTCCGAATATCAAAACGCAACCATGATCACATATTAAAATGCAGATATAATCACACGCCACAACAGATATGATTCCTCGTAAAATCTTAAAATATGCTCATCATAAACGTGTTTAGCACACCAAAAAATAAAAATCTTGTACTTCGTCGTAAAATCTAGTATAAAAAAACAAATATAAAACGACGAATAAATTTAACATATTCAATTGTAAGCATTTAACACACAATGTCTTCCAATTGAAAAAAGGTTGAGCCATACCTTTTTGCTTGTATGAGTATTTGGTCACGACATCGGTTGTCAATATTTCCTAAAACAATAAAATGAACAATTACGAAAGTAAGCGATACTCCCAAGGAATACAAACGCAAAAAAAAATGGCTGACAATGCTAAAAATAATAGAACAAAAATAATAAAAATGTTTTTTTTTGGCATTCACAAAATCTAATAGAAAGAAATATGAACATAAGAATAACAAATAAATTATAAAAAACATTATTTAATCATTTATATTATTGAAGTATTACTATTATTATTCAATTATTATTATAATTTAATTAAAATAGTAAATTAAAAAAAAAGGCAAAAAATAAAAAGTTGTTGTGTATGAGAATCTAACTATGAACTTTACACACTTACACTCAACACAATCAATGACTCAAATAGAGTTTAAGGATTTTTCTATCTAAAATCGTCTTTTCACATGATAAAATCCTTACGATATACAACAACAGCAACAACACCACCACTACCAGCCGCAGCTAGAGGTGGCCAAACCGGGTTTTTTTGGAACCAGAATCGGTTCCGGTCAACAAAGTCAATAACCGGTTCCGGTTTTGGTTTTTGACCGGTCAAACCGGTTTCGGTTCCAATTTCTCTGAAACCCGGAGCCAACCATACCCAACGGTTCTGGTACGACTGGTTCAGTTCCGGTTTCGGGTACGTTGGCCACCTCTTGCCAGCAGCAGCAGCAATAATAATCAAATGATACAAACCTATATATACACCAAAACAGTAACTTGGTACATAGGTGTAAAAATCTCTTTAACACCGTTGGTAACGGTTGTACGTGGTGTGAACTCAAGGAGCTAACTAGCTAGTTCCATTTCAACTATCTAGTTCTAGTTTAAAGTAACCAACATGCAACAACTATAGAATTAAGAATTATGTGGCTTTTGTTTGAATGAACAGTTTTGCTTTAACCCAAAACTGGAGTATAGCTGGCTTATATTCATTCTTGTGGGGTCAAATAAAGGCAGATCATTACCATTATCATGTAGGGTTCATAACTTCATATCATTATAGTACTTCACACGTTCTACATATATTTAAAAGTAAACTTTGGTTGCTAATGTCATTAAAATACTTTAGATGAGGTCATGAGTTCGATCTCCACAACCTTCACATCTTTATGAACAATGTTTGTCCATAAGGAATTATCCCATTTTTTTCATTGGGTCCGGGTAGAAACCAAAGATATTAAATGACCGATCCGACAGAACAATTCAAAATTTACGAACTCCAAACCTTTTAGAATTCTACAATAAATGTCATTATTTCAACTGTTTGATCAAAGACAAAATTTATGAACTCCAAACCTTTTAGCGAACTTTTTTTTTGTATTTATTTCAGGTACTAACCTATGGTTATATTTGAAAACCTTACTTAAGCATCAAGGTTGATATTCTCTTATATTTAATATGTTCTTGATATTTAGTTTCGTTTTATCCTGTTTTTTCTCGTCAAACGGGGTACCAAAATACCATGCTCAATTGGTCACCACCAAAGTACATTGTTGCTGAGAAAATGCAACATTTAGTTAAAGTACAAGTTTACTACCAAAGTAAAAACATACTACTAAATTACAAGTCTTCTACGAAGTGCTAACCTATTACTAATAAGCAAATTTGTTATCAAATAATAAATATTTATTTACCAATGATCCTCAGCTCAAGTGGTTAAGATTAGGTATCATGTGACTTCAATGTTAGATAGGTCACAGGTTTAAGTCTTGGCATGAACAAAATAGGGGTTTCATGCTAGGCTAGGGAGTTTTCTCTCACCCATGATGGGTTTCCTCATATTAAGTGTGAATGTGATCGGGTGAGTTTATGACCCATCAGTGATCTAAATTGACGATCAAAAAATAAATAAATCTTCACTTGAGATCAAAAAATATGAATCCCAGTTTAGAAGTAACGAGTATGTGAACATAAACATAAAGTACTTAAGATGAAATTATACTTGTTAGTCTTGATTGAATAATTAGCCAATGAAAACAAGGAAGACCCAACTAGAAAAAGATAAAAGAAATGTTGCTAGTTTAGACATACAATCATGTTCATGTGTGTCCAAATAATGATTCCCTTTAATTTCGCAGAAACAAAGAGACAGACCTGATGATCAGTGACCTCATCGTTCATACATATGGCCACATATACATTATGAATTCTATGCACACCCCACTGCAGATAGTTTGACTAGATGCAGGAAAACAGCTGGAAGCCTGGAATTGCTGCAAACTTACAACTCTACAACATGATCCATACAATTAAGCCTAGTAAAAAGAGTGAGTTGGGTCGGATTATGTAACATGTTAAAAAGAGTTTGGAAAAGGATAAGTACGGGTCAGGATAAGTTTAAATTAAAATCAGTTTGGATTAAAATGTACTGTTTTTAAAAATATCAATTTGGTTTAGTTTAAAACATGGAACTAATCAAATTATCCATTAACATAATTTTTAGTGATTTTCATATCAAAATGTTATTAACCGTCGTTAAACCTTTGAATCCATTGCATTTACATAGTTTATGCTTACCCATCTTGACCCGTAATATGTGAATGTGTTACCCATATCAACCTATTACATGTTATGATATTACTCATTTCAATTCTTTATAAAATAATCGTTCACACAAACCAACTCATATATTTTGATTTGGGTGAAATTGCCGCCTCTAATATACACACATGTCTATAGTTTATAATAAATAAAAGTGTTAGTTAGACACATGTCAAATTTCTAAACTATTTAAAAATTATTTTTCACGTCTCTCTCCCTGTTAAGTATTTGTATATAAACTTTTACTAAATTTTGATTTTTGGTTATCTTTTTCATAATAAATACTAATAATTTTGTTAAACTTAATAAATACTATTATTAAATCATAAATCAATTTAATGATTTTATATAAAGTATCTTTGAAAAATATATATTATACAATTTAAAATAAAAAAGTTTAATATTTATTTATTTAACATATTTAATACACAAGTTTTAGCCTAGTTATATTAATAGGTAAATTACGGTCTTACTCCTGTGGTTTTAACATTTTACGTATTTCAAACTAAAAAAATATAATCTTATATTAATGCAGTCACTGTTTTTTAAATAATTAACATTTCCAAAATTAATTATTTTAACGGTTTTAACTCTCAAACCTAACCATGAATTAAAGACAAAAGCATTAGTTATTCAAAAAAGTTGACCTAATCAATTATTTACTCTTTATTATTGATTTAAATTCGAAAAAAATACAATATATATGATATACAACTTAACATATATGAAAGATGATATATGATATACACCACCTGATCACCGTACAACCCCATATGGCCATATACACAGTAAAAGAATGTTGATTTGACCCCTCGCACAAACCCTAAAATTTGCTGTATCCACATGACCGGATATAACATATCTGGCTGCTTCAAAATCTACATCTAGATTTTCTGATTTCCACATATCCCATCAGCAGCAGGTATTTGTAAGATCTGAGAGTACGGATGATGTGAGCGATGATGGCCAGATAACCCTAGTAATGGAACTGTGAGTTTAAAGGATATCAAAAGAAAACATGTTTGTTGAAAGGGTGCCTGTGTGTCCATTTTTTTTTTCTAACAGTAACGTCAACTATCTCTGTTTAAATATGTACATTGACACCGTTATTTATGAGGAAACTCACAATGCGAAAACATCTTGCTCAACCTATAACATTTTTTTTATCTCGGATTAGACTCGAACCCAAAATCTTTTATTCAGAAAGTCAAGAGATACCATTAAATTATAAACCCTTTGGTTAGTGTGTCCACATATACGAGAAGAGAATAAAGAGAGGGTGAAAATCCAATGGTTAAGTTTGCTTAATTTTATTAAGTTTGTATTAATCAAATTTCTAAAGTGTTTTAATTAAGTTATTAATTTTTTATTTTGTTTCGTTAAAGTCACTAAACTAGCTTTCTCTAGGTGTTCTAATTTATGTACTGTTTTTATAAATATTTAAAATTTTAAAATTAATCGAGACAAATGAAATATATATAATTATTTATAGGGAAAATTACCAAAATGATCAATATTGACCAAGAAATTACCAAAATGATCACAATGATTTCGGCGTCTAAGACTCCTATTTAGACGCTCATTTAGACGCCCATTTTGTGTACTTTTTTACAACATACGGGCCCACATGCCGGCGGCTTTGTCGGGGTGTCTAAGACTCCTTTTCTACTGGCGTCTTAGACGACGACTTAGACGCCGACTTAGACGCCTTTAGACGCCTTTAGACGCCCTTTTTCTGTAATTATTGTAAACATACGGGCGTCTAAAGGCGTCTAGGTCGGCGTCTAAGACGCCAGTAGAAAAGGAGTCTTAGACACCCCGATAAAGCCGCCGACATGTGGGCCCGTATGTTGTAAAAAGTACACAAAATGGGCGTCTAAATGGGAGTCTTAGACGCCGAAATCATTGTGATCATTTTGGTAATTTCTTGGTCAACATTGATTATTTTGGTAAATTTCCCTTATTTATAACTATATTTGATTGTTACTTTTTTCTCAATTTAACTTAAATATAACAATTTTGAAATTTTGTTATTAATTCATGAATTTATTTTATTTTATTCACGATTACATTTTATTTCAAGTTAAAGATTCGTATATGGTTTATTTGCCTTCATTAATTTAAGAAAAAAATTATACAATTAAGAAAACTATATAGGATTTAAACACTTGCGGAAAGTTCCGTGACTTTCTAAAGACATAAATAACTTTGAATGACTTTAAAAAAACAAAAATACTTTTAGTGAGTTTAGTGAAATATTAAAAAAACTTGTTTAATATTAAACGACATATTTTCTTTTATAAAAAGACAGAACATTTAATTATAGAGGAGTTAATTGCTAATACAAATTTCCAATATAAACTTATGCCTATAACAGTACCATAAATGTCGAATTGTTAAAAATGATTTGGTTTATGAGGGCCAGGGTTTGATCATAGCCATAAAGCTTGAGTCTGATGACGGACCACTTTTGTTCAAAAGCATTTCATCTTGTGAAGGATTAAGTTTTTCTTGATAAAAAATAACATTTATATAAGTCCATATTTATTAGAGAGCTGATAAATTATGTTATTTTGTTATATACGGAAGATACATATATAGGCAATTAAACTAGTTCTTACACATACGCTTATAACTAAATTAAGAAAAAATATGCTCTCTTAAAAAAAAACTAACTTAATAATTTGTATACAAAAAATAAATCTATCTTACATAAAAAATCAAGGTTTTTGTTTATCATGTGATATACAATGAAACATGTTTTATTTTTGTTTCCGTCTTAAATTTGGAGCATTAAATCATTAATTAGCATTTTTTTAATAATAATGATAATTGATAAATTTGACAAATTATTACATTAATTATTTTCTTAGATTTTATAAATTATGCATACAAATAAATAATCAAGTCATGAATATCTTACACTTTCAATGTAAAATATAATAATATGTTTAGAGTATAAAAAGCAAATAACTATACAAAATTAAATAAAATAAAATAAATATATTATTAAACAAATTGTAAAGTATACATATAATCATTTTATTAAATAATTGGGAACATTTATTATCATCGTAGGTCATTTATTTATTTTTTTGTTTTTCGGTATATATATATTATTTAATTATTGATATTTGTTATTTAATTATGCATTATGAACGTGAACTTCTCGTAGCTAGAAATCACATATATATATAACTTAGCATGTTGTTAGGTCTAGAGAAATCAAGACTAATACTGATTTGATTAGATAAAGCGTAAAAATGAAATATTATATATTTGATAATTAAGGAGCAATGAGTCATCATAGGAGTAACTCAAAATTCAAGATTACGAAAACACCTCGGTACCAAAGATTCAAAACCATAGCAAAAGATAAAGATTGATTTAGTATTTACTATTTATTATCATTTTGTTGTTTTTTTTTGGGTTTTAAGTCATTAGATACTATAAATATATAATAGTCTTCATTTTGTAGGGTAAGCATATCTCTTTTCTATTAATTTCATGGATTATTTCTAAAGTTTAAAAGCATGGACATGTAATGTAATAATGATGGCAATTGAATCTATATGTCCATGAAGTCGAATTACTTATTTATCATATTATAATGGGAGGCCCTGTGAGAGACAAACCCGACCTCCGTCCAGGGCCCATTTATCGTAAGGACACAAAAATTTTAAAAATCTTTTTTAAATTATATATATTCACTTATATCTTCAAATACAAAACCTGAAAAATATAAGTTTATAATTCACTATAGGTCTTTTTTCTCAGTGTGTCCGGGACAACTGAATTTTCAGGGTCACCCCTGCATATTATTATTTGGTGTTTATCATTCTTCCCCTTATCTCTAAGGTAGCGTTTGGTATGCATGAATGTATGATGGAATGGAATGAGTTATTACGTTGGAATGAAAAGAAACGTGTTTTGTTACCACATAGGAATGAAATGCACCATTCCATAAGGAATGTGATTCATTCATTTTTGATGACTTTCATTCCTTAAAGTAGCGGTGATTTTTTTTTATTCCTTCTCTTGGAGGAATGATCAGACCAATGACCCGACCCATGTCCAAAACCATGAGCCGACTCTTGACCTGACCCATGACCCAAACCATGACTCAACGCATGACCTGGACCATGATGAGGACCATGATTCGAACTATGACCCGACCCATGACCTAAACCATAACGCGAAAAATGATCCAAACCATGACTCAAACCATGACCCGATCCATGGCTCAAAAAATTATCAGACCCTTGTCTCAAACAATAACCCGAACCATGAACCAAACCATGACCCGAACCATGACCCCATCCACAAACGAAACCATGACCCAATCCGTGAAATACCCCATGATCGAGCAATGAGCTAAACAACAACCGACCAACGAACTGATTGATAATCCGAACCATGACCCGATCCATGACACATGACCCGACCCGACCTATGATTCGAACAATGATTATAACCACGACTCCACACCCATAATTAAATTGTATTACATTTCTTCATCTTCTCATGTCTACCAAACAATAAGAAGTAATGAAACATTTCATTACTATAGATAACCAAACAGGACAATGAAATTGTGATTATTCATTTATTTCTCACGTCTATTACATTCCCTCGCCCATTACATTCCTCCGTTCATTCCATTTTCTTCATACCAAACATAACCTAAGATTTTAATTATTTTTCAAGCTTTATACTTGTATCAAAATTATAGAATCTTTACCCATTTTGGAGTGAAGGATCCATTTTTATTTTAGAGTGAAACAAAGTGAAGTAAAATGCGATGTAATATTTATGTGGTTTCGAGTATAGAGTGATTCACAACTCCATAGCCTAACTTGATTATTTCCGCATAAAACTCTTAATTGGGTTATAAGGTTTCACTTTACATTGCAGGTCATTAATTACTATATGTGTAATTATTATATATTCAAAAGGTAATGATTACTATGAATAATACACAAATAATTACAAAAAATGTTAGTAATTAGATAATAATAATGTTTAAATAATAATAATTAGTAAATAATAAATAAGTAATTAGGTAACCGCCGTAATGCAAGAGTAAATACTAATTTTTATACATATGTGGCCACCTACTTGATTATTACCGGAACTTGCCACCCAACCATACACTGATACACTATTGTTTGTCCACTTTAGTCAATACTTGAGATTTCTGCGACGCGGTTTGTTGTGTTTTGAAAAATTCTGAACCAAACAACTAACTATGGTTTTAAAAAATGACAAACTAAATAGACCACGTAAGTTAGGTACACCAAACCGACCAGTATTGACGGCTTCAGGTTTTGTTGTTTGGTTTTACGGTTGGACAATTTTATAAAAACAATAAAGAACGATTAATATATTGATGCAAAAGATCATAATTCATTTCAAATTCACATTTCAAAAGTAGAAACCATAATACAAAAATCAACCATTATTAAAATAACAAAACTAGTTTAAAAGAGAGAAGACATGTTAGACGAAGTCATGATCTATTACAATGTTCTACATTAAATTATTCAGTCATACTCTATTTCATATGTTTCTGTTTTCATATCTTTCAGTCATGATCTATTATAATGTTTTACATTAAATTGTTCAGTCATACTCTATTTCGTATGTTTCTGTTTTCATAGCTTTCAAACTATGTTTCATAAACATATGCTTTTCATAAACATATGCATACGGTTATTGCAGTTATACAGTTTAACAAAAGTGGAAACCGTAAATCGCACCAAATCATCTGGTTTTTAAATACTCAAATCATAAACCAAAGTGTTAACCTTTAAAACCAACCAAGCTAACAAACTGTTTTTGGTTCAATAGGATTTAGAGGTTTTATCGGTTTATAGACACCACTTGTCAGGGGACTAGGAGTCGTCCCACCCTTCCCCACTTTTCCCCACTGCCACATCAGCGCCACATCAGCTTTCCCCACTTCTCCCCATTTTACACGGTGTCGTCCCACTTTTCCCCACTTTTCCCCATTTTCAAATCTTATTTTTAATTAATTATTTTAACAACAAATAATAATAAAAATTAAATAGATTCATTAAAAATAAAATATAAAATTACATTAAAAGTTTAAAAAATTTGACGATTTACTTTCAATTGTGGGAAGCTCCAACGTCAATGGATCCATTGTTTTAAAGTTTAAAAAATTTGAGTGAAGAATGAAAGAATAAAATGATAAAGAGTGTGAGAGAAAAAAAGTGTGAGATTTTGGTTGGTTTTGAGTTGTTTAAATAGAAAAAAAAAATTGGTTTTTTTTTTTTTTTTTAAAAAACAGCCGTTGCAACGGCTACATTTTTTTCCCCATCTTCGGCTTGAATCGGCGAGTCCACACCGAAACACCCCACCCCGAAACCGGGGGGGTGGTGTTCCCGATCATCACCGGCCGGCAAAAGCCATTCCCCGGCTTTCCCCGGGTGCCACTCCGTGTGGCCTCAATACCCCCAAATCCATTGCCTTATTTGCCTACGATATTAAATAGACCAAAAATAAAGGCAAAATAGGCAATGTTTAAAAAATATATAAATTATAACAGATCTTGGCGCCAAAAAGCTCAACTTTTGGATTTTACATTTAACAACCCCTCAGTCTGTGTCGCGTTGAATCACCATTCACCATTATATATTGACAGCCAGCCACTACTTCTGTCCTCAGATATTGCTCATCGATGGCGACGAAACTGAGATGATTCTCACGGCGGCATCCATCATAACTATACTCCACCGGACCACCGCAATCCCGTCGGAAACACTCACTAACTCTCAATCTCGTCTCCGACGTATTATTTTCTCACCATAACTCCCCCACCATTTTCACTCCGCCGGACTCATCATTCCCCGAATCCGGCCAGCCTTCGCTATCCCTCCTCCAAGCGCACTTCTCTCCGATGGCGTTCTCGCTTCGTTTCTTAATCTGCAATTGCTAGGGTTTATTAATCATCATACGTTAACTGTTTCGCGCCTAATGATGAACTGATGGTTGATTATTCGGGTCGGTTTCCAGATTATCAATCTCTATTTCACCGGCACATGTTGCCTTGTAAGATTTCAGGGCGATATCTGATTAATGTAAGGATTTAAGATCAAAATTACCAGATCTGGTGGTATGTTTAAGGTGAATGACGATCCGATTACTTTTCCGGACATGTATCATAGTGATTCGGTTGTGATTCTTGGAATTCGATGTATTCTTTCTCTTCCGAAGCCGGTAGATGAGGTTAGTGATGGCGACGGAAATCCGTTCGATGAAACTCCGACAAAAACTTCCGGCAGCGAACTGATTGCTTTTGCTCCAGATCGTTCGGAGTATTGACTCTGTAGGTAAGCTACATGATTATGTTTTCCAGATTACATACTATTATATGCATATAATAACTTTGTGCAATGCTCTTGTGCATTATTGTTCCACATTTTACGGGAAAAACTAAAGTTTCACAAGTCCCAAATCGGTGAAACAAGAACCTAACAAACACATAAGATAATGGAATAACTCTCGAGCTATATAACTGAGAATTTTTATCTCAAAAACTCATTTACAATTTATACCCAAAATCATGAACTTGGTTGGGTTTATTGACTAAATTTGTTAATATCTTAACAGACTTCGACTTTTAATGCAATGACACAACTGACTTGTTTTATCTTTTAACTTTTAACTCCCAAACTTGAAACCCAGGTATTCGGTATCTTTCCAACAGTCTTGATCTGATTATGAATTGTAGTCCAATCATAATTCAAATTATTCAATCAATGATCTACCGTTTTAGCGTCTTCCTTTAGATTTTGGATATGGTAGATATGGAGTTGGTATGATCAAGAGAATGAATTGTAAAATCTGCTTCCAGTTTCTAGTAATTGATGTTTAGTTGATTCTTTATCTATACAGAATTAAGAAGATATGTAATATTTTTTAGAGTTTCTGCAATATCATCAATATTTGATTTCACTAATTTATAGGTTTCCGAAGAGTATACCAAACACAAATATGAATTTCACTAATCAACAGGGTTCAAAGATTTATTTTGATATATTACTTTTGTTTATTTGTTATTAGTTGTATTCGTTGTATTACATGAATTAAATAAAAAAAACAACAAATAATCGTTGACAAATATTTTGAATTTACAAATTAGATTTACTATGAATAGTTAAATAATAATATTATTTTTCAAAACCTTTGTCTTTTAATTTTCTAAATACTTTGATTTAGAAAAATTTCCATTTGTTACAAAAATATAAACCGTTATATTTTTATCATATAAGGTTAATATGTAAATAATAAGTAGTTAATAGTAACGAATGATAACTTATAAAACGATATTTTGATATAAAATATGATTAATATTATGTATAAGTATATAGTTTAAATAATAAATAATACTATTATTTTTAAAACTTTTGTTTTTTAAAAATTTGATTCTTAAACTCTTTGTGAGAAAATATTGTTTTGAAAAATGATTTTGTTTCCTAAAATTTTATTTGTATTGATGCTCGTATAAACATGTAATTAGTTTAAACTAAAAGTCTAAAACATAAGAACATAAAGAATAGAACAAAAGACGAAATGCAAGATCTAAGGTGTCTAATTACATCATGCAATCGGAACACATACAATACAATATAAAACAAACATTACATTTAAATTAAGTTATCTAATAATCAAGTAGTATTAAAAACTAAATATCTTTAACATTTTTTTCAAAAATTTTAACCTTTATTCTATGTTTTTAAAAACTTTTATGTTTGATCATATGCTCTTAAAAGAGATACAAATCTTAAAAAAATACTAACGAATCTTTGCATCTCACGCCAATTTTTGTCCATCCCTGTTCATCTTGCACATCATCATGAGAGTTTCCTCACTCTTCGTAGATATGTCATCATTTCTTTTCCTTGGACATGTTTGAGGCATCTCAATCTTTTCTATCTTACTTTGCCGTTTGAAATGCATGGTATTCACAATATTTTACATAAAAACTTCTTTCTTTATCTGGTCAAGCTTCGTGCGTCAAAACATCCATATTAGCATTCTTTTTTTTTATTATTATTATTTTCAACTTTCTCATAATGAATAACTATTAAGAGAACTGAAAGGGATTTCAATGATTTATTTGATGGCTGTCGTGTTTCGTAATGGCTCCTAGACTGATATTATGTAACGACAAGAGTCAGTAATCAGCGGCAGATGTAAGTAATGAGGCGTGGGTTCACCGGAACCCACCGTGTCTCGAAGTGTTAGTTGGAAAAAAATTTATTCGAAATAGTCAAAAGGTAGGGTAAACATATTAATATTTTAAGAATGAATCATTACTGTGATTTTCCCAATAGCTTGTCAACTTGAGTGGATGAGGTAATTTTTATTCGAAACTTCTTGATAATCAATTCTTGGATTATATAGAATCGTGCGTAAAATCATTTTCTGAAATAAATATTTTATCCCAAATTTCGTTTTGGTTTCAAGGCATTGACCTAATTAAACCCCACAAGGGGCTTTGCCACTTGACCTATGTCTGCTGGTTGGCCAGAGGGACCGCCCCAATGGCTTAGTCCCTTGGACCCCGTTGCCAGGGGTATGCCCCCTCTTGACTTTTGCTTGGCTTGAAGCTCAAGAATCTTAAATAAGTGTACTCTGCACCTACGAAATCTTATAATGTCGATATTTTTAATTATTGGCATAATATACCGCACAGTTATTACGTGATGAATATTTCAAAACCCAAACCGTCAAACTGACTTAGAAATTTGTATGTTCGGTTCCACTAATTTAAGCGTATGAAAAAAGTAAACCTACTAGAAAAAAATACTGGATCCTCAATAATAGCTGTAAGGTTTTTCTTTTCATGCATCATAACAACCGTAAACTTAGGTATTAAGGTTATGAGGAATTCGTTGATGCTAGTGTAATTTGGTAAACAAATCACTATTTTTTCTTTTTCTTTTTCTTTCAAATAAAAGATTTTTCTTATTTAGCAGATATTAAAAAGAAAGTTGTTTGGGAGACATTTTTTTCAAAAACGCCATTTTGGTAAAAAAAAAAAAAACTGGTTAATGACCTCCTATGTGTTAGTCCTTGAATCATGTTATGATTTCAAATATCAAAATGTAAATAAAAAAAAAAAATTTGTAGCAAGTAGCGACTATCATTTTTGACGTAAAACTTTAAAACTTACCCAAACATAATAACAACCATAAGTGGTGCGGCGGTAGAACCTAAAAGCTTAGCATCACAAAACCTAATTGCGAACATAGATACAATGATAAAATAAAGTTAATAGAGGAAAAATATACACCAAAACATTAATAAAAACAAATGATAAAATAAATAAATTTACAAAGGCAAAATTTTTTTTTTAAAAAAAAACTAAGCCATGAAAGCTCATGTTTAATATAAATAAATGATATAAAATCCCATATGGATTGAACAAAACTGCAGTAACATGCTCAGTGGTTCCCACATGATCCTCGCATAAAGAACATATATTGAAGTGAATGTGAACATGCCATACCACCATTGCCGCCTTTGAAGGAAGATCTCTATCTGCCAAGCGAGGAAACTATCCTTTTTTTGTACCCAATTGTTCCAAAAGAAGGTAAAAAGTGGGATCATGAAAGGAGTCCAATCTCTCGAATTACAAAATGAATTATCAACTTATTAACAACACAAAACAGATTTACTTGACAGCAAACAAAATAGGAAAATACAAAACTTCACACTCAGCTCATGAACTATTAACAAATAAATTAATTGCCCCTGAACTATTAGTTAAATTTTACAATTAACCAATTTCTTAACAATCTCCATTTTGGAAATTGTCAACCAATATTTAGCAAATCCAATCACAATGCAAACTTTGAACCATGCAAAACCTTTGTAAACATATATATCTATTCCATTCTCCAAAGTATTCACTTTTTGAACTTCAAACTTCTTTGTACCTAATCACATCTCTAATAAAATGCAATTTTTCATTGATTTACTTGGTTCTATTATGAAATACCTGATTTTTAGTTAATTGCAATGCTCTCATGTTGTCACACAAAACAACTAAGCTTGTCAAATTAACTCCCAAATCAGTTATTGGATCTTTCAACGACATACGTTCCTTGACAGCTTCTATAAGTGCCACATTTACAGCTTCTATAGGTGACAAAATATGTTTTGTAAAGAAGTTTTTCAACGTACAAGTGAACCAATAATAGTGAAAGCATATCCTGTCATTGACCTGCCCCTTTCCATATCCTTAGCAAAATTAGCATCAGCATAACCCTTAAGAACACTATCGTAAGAGCCATTACAAATACTAATCCAACATGAGAAGTACCTTTAAAATACCTCAATATCCATTTAGCAGCTTTCCAATGTAACTTTCCAGGATTAGCAATATATCTAACTTACAAGACTCATTGCATATCCTATATCAGGCCTAATACAGACCATCAAATGTATTAATCCATCAAATTATCATATGTCACATTTCTCATCCAAATCTCCTCATCTTCTATCTCAGGAGGATTCTGAGTAATAGCTTAAAATAAGCAGCTAATGGACTAGAAACCACTCTACAAGTATCCATTAAATTAGCATATGTCACATTTCTCATCCAAACCACCATGCAAGAAAGCTGTATTCACATCAAGCTGTTGCAGTTTCAAATCTCTATAACTCTATAAGCAAGTATCTCATTGTAATCTAATCCTACTCTTTGAGTAAACCCCTTTTCTACCAACCTCACTTTCTGCCTAGGAGATCCTCCATCTAAGCCTTCTTTAATTTTAAAAATCCATTTACACGAAATTAACTTTTGATCTTTATGCTTACCAACCAGCTCCCATGTGGCCATGTATCATTATTATATAAAGAATTCATCTCATCTTTCATAGTATTAATCCACTTATCCTTATTCACATCACTTATTGCTTTATTATAAGACAAAGGTTCAGAGCTTGACCCTTCCTATGCTGTTGTTAACACAAATGATGCAGAAAGATTATCTTTTCTATATCTAATATGAACCACCACTAGCTTTTGTACTCTATCTCTAGCAATGCTATAATTACTAGTGGCATTACTAGTCTCTTCCTGAGTTTGCTCTTCAACAACCTTTTCAAGTACTAGTGTCAACATTTTAATTCTCCAAATGCTAAAAGCCCCATTTGCGATGCGCACATATAATGTATATATGTGTGGGCTAATAAGGGGCAAAAGTAAGATTTTACTATTTTTAACGTTATTTTACTTATTTGTGAAAATAACGTTAAATGCGTCGGAATGATTAACTTCAAATTACCACTTTGAGCTGGGGACTCATTCGGAGCAGCCTCTATCCCAACTTGGATAGGGGTAAGGTTTGTATCTATCATTTCCCTCAGACCTTACTGAAATGTGGGAATATACTGCGTAATTTTGTTTTTTTGTTTATGCTAAAATCGTTTCTGCAATCTAATTTCTCTAGCTTAAACTTTGTTGAAGCCATCTTGATCTTAGATTCGAAATTACTTGATCAATTCTTTGATCCGAGCCTTAACAAGGATTTGATACCACTTGTTGAAGAACAACTAAAGAAATTTAAACCAGTGCCAATATTAAACCAAGTTTTATTTAATTTACAAAATGATTACAGTATAAGAAATCAGAGACCCCAAGATTATTAGAAATTCAATCTCCCAAATTACAAAATGAATTACCCACATATTAACAACCTAAAACAGATTTACTTAAAAACAAATAAAATAGGAAAATACAAAACTTCACACTGCCCCTTTAACTATTAACAAGTAAATTAATAGCCCCTGAACTATTAGTTATATTGGTAATTACTTAATGGCGTCAGGAGGTATCAATGGCGTCATAACCAAGCTAAATGGCATTATTTCCAATGAAGAATTCTTTTTATCTTGTAGATTTGCCAAGTGTTGATATAAGTACAAAAAGGTTTTTGTCTTGGTGATATTATCTTTATTTCTTGTAAAAAAGTTTTTATTTTGAGGTTCCCTATGAGCGATTGCTCCTGGATGAGCAGTAGGCTTTTTCGGTGATGAGTTTCCTTTTAAATTGGTGACATGTAGGTGATGTAGCTGATGTATTAGCTTTCGTCATTCCCGAATGTGTGCTAATTGACTGTTACCCTTAAAAAACTATGTAAATAAGTTTAAATTTCTTTATGTAAGTTGGAAAGTAGTTTTTATTTCTTGTTTCTATTAATGAAGTAAGAAAATTATCTACTTGTAACAAAATATATTGTAGCTGATGATACATAAAAAATTGTTCATTGACAAAATAATAATTAGGAAAAACTTCTCTCTTGCTTCCTGTGTATTGACAGTTTTAACCCTTTGCTTTAAACTTTTCAAAATGATCTTTATGCTCCCTATGATTTGACAGTTTAACCATTTTGCTCCAGACTTTTCCGATATGTCTTCATTATACTCCATTTGAGTATTACATCTGTCCCTCCAATTTGGACATTAGATCCCTCACCAAAACGTACATGTCCGACAAACTCTCTTACAACTCAACAAGCATGCCTTTAAGGCTAGTCATGTGATTATTGAATCCATTATCAAGGTATCAGGCGTCATAATTCCCTTCCTTTTGATTGACATGTCTATGCGGGTATACATACTCTTCATTCAACAACACCATTACGGATGTTTCTTCACCGTAAATGCTTAACAACCGTGTTGTGTCTTCTACTTGTTTTTCTATCAAATTTGCTTCATATATTTGATTTTTTTTTATTTTTACACTTGAAGGCATAGTGTCAAAATTGGTCACAATCGAAATACTTCACGTGTTTCCTGTCTCTTGGTTTTCTAACTCAAACAAATAGCATCATGATTCCAACTACTACTCCATTGATTACTTCTACAACTAAAACCATGTCATCTTGTGCAACCTTTTATCATACCCATGTCCTCGACGTCTTGTCATTACTCTTTTTGTTATCCATTTTTGGTTGAATTTCCCTTCATCCTTCATGAACAACAAAGTTTTTACACTATTTGAACTACTTTGCCCAAGTCTTAATCAATCTTTGTATGTCTTTATCCAACCAATTGCTTCTTCAATTGACATTGAATCAATATCAGAATATTGCTCTATTGATTCTATATGGAACATGTAAAACAACTCGCGAACCAACTTTATAGACTCCAAAGTTTCCCCCAAACTATTGTATCGAGGAATCATTCCGTATAGCTTCATGACATTCTCGTCTATAGAATCATTGTCTTTCATCTGAAGAGCTTCAAACTCGCCCTTAAGGGTGTGCAAACTTGCTCTCTCCACCATTTCGCCTTGATATATCTCAAATTCAATGATTTTCATGCTTCTCTAGTTGTCTTATTTTTTTCTACTTGCAAAAGAACATCTTCAAGAATCGCGTGAAAGATAAATGCTCATGCAAGCTTGCCTTTTTTTCAAATTCAACAATATCGAGGGTTGGTTCCATATATCACACAGTCCTGGTGTGATCGCAACTTCCATCTTTATTGCCTTGATTGTGTAGTTTATGGGTGTCAAGTTAGGCATTGGAGGGTTTAGGTACCAGCTTCTTTGAGGTTACCGCAAGTGGTTGTTAAGGTAGACATATGTTCAAAATTGGGCTATTTTTGCACACTATCAAACCGTACAATCTCACATACCAAGTGTTGGTATATTCGGAGTATATATCAAAGATCAAAAATAGCAAGAACACAACATAATAAAAATATTTTTTTTCTAGATTGAATAACTACTAAAGCAAATTACAAAGAGAAAAAAAAACCCTGCTAAAACAAGAGATATATCAACTTCTACCCTATGCTCTTTTTAAAACAAAATACCATAAGGCCATGTGTTATGAGGCGTGAGGAGGGCTTGACCACCCTCCATCACGCCCTCATCGCCACATCCACCACAACACATAGGGGTGTGACCACCACCTGTTGGCAAGCCTGTGAGAACCTTCACGACGTGAAGGAGAAGAAAGGGGAGAATAATGGGGAAAAATGAGGGGGCTTGATGAGAAGGTGATGATAACACGTGTGATGTTGACGTGGAGTGATATGGGTGTGATGGTGTTGGTTGATTACGTGGCGCCTACGTGGAGTGATGGGGCTTGATGATAACACATAGCCTAAAGGTAAACAAACTACCTACGTGGACTTAGCCCACTATTAAAGAGCTCCAAACAACCTTCTTTGAACCCTTGATACCCGGTGATCAACTTCTCATACCAAGTCAAGTGTTATACGATAGACACCATAGCATAACTTTGATTATTTCGGCTTTAGGATTGTTGAAAACTTGAACAATTAGAAACTTATGGTTATCCATATGTAAACACTTGAATACTAAACTCATGTTTTTAATTAAATTCTTTTTCTTATTATTTTATGGAGAAAAAAAGGAATAACCTATAAAAACGAAAAACATTTACTAGTTCAAGAAACAAGAATCATGTGACCAAAAACAGAAGGCCTTTCTTTATTTCTGTAGAAGGTAATAACCTATCATATACTTTATTCTAATTATATGGCCTCTTATACATTATGATAACTACACAAATAATCTTCACTACTTTGATTGGATGTAAAAAGTAGCAACAACTATATATCACTATTTTATATAGTTTATGTATGATCAACAACTTCTTCATAAATCCTTGATTTAACATTCCAAATCCCCTCATCAATTTTTGTGTATCTTTGACTTTGAGAATAGAGAAAGAGTTAGAGAGAGTGAAAAAGGAGAGAGAGGGAGTTTTTGGTTAACCATGCTTAAAGAGATGAAAGATGCTGTCTTTGTTTCTTGTCCATCATCAATTTTATGTTATATTTATGTTCGTTACATTGATGTGAAAATGAGTTGAGATTGGTTTTTATCGTCCATTATGAAGAAGTTTAGATCTTTTGGTTCATTAGGGAAAATAAAGTATAGGAAGGAGCTCTCTCAGTCCATTTCGAGACAATCTTAAGGACTAATTGCTCAACTGCTGAATCATTGGTTCAACAACGCATTAAACTTGGTAGGATCAATGTGTTCTTGATCCAATGACGCAGGAGTTGGAAGCTTAGTCATTAGTGTCACGTTTGGACTGAAGGGAGCTCCTTATTCTACTATATATTTTTTTGTTTTCATTCAAATAACTGATCTTAGCTTGTAATATGTGGCATTCTGACAGAAACGGTTTTCATTTCTCTACCATGAAAAAATGATGCAGATCACACTGATTAATCTATAAGTTTGATCAATTCTGATAATAATGTAACACCATATTCCAAAACTTCTTGGTAAATTACCACAACTCATAATGTATATGACAAAAATAAATATATAAGTTATTTTTTAGGTGGCTTTAGGTTAACTAGTAATAAAACAAGTCTTTTGTTGGTTTAGACCATTTCCTAACCAAAGTGTGTATATCTACATTTTTGTGGGGTTAGCTTAAAGAAAGTTGTTTTTAATTCTTTCATAGATACACTTTTAACTCAATGGAGGGTTGAATCAGGGATGGTCAACAAAGTTCAGTCAATGAGAATTTGTCACATCTATATTTAAAATTTACTTAAATAAGAAGAGAAAAAGAGTTTTACATCTTAGTTATTGCCAGCAAAGAAAGAAGAGAAGCTTAGGATGACACCTTCAAATATTTTGATCCATCATGTCTACAGATCGCGACGCAAAACTAATGGGAGTTCTTGATTAATGGTTGCTTGAGGACTCTTGGTATTCAAAATCTTCATTTTCAGGTATACTATCTTTCCCTAAAACTTTGATTGGCACTATTTTTTTCTTGTTTCTTTAATTTTTGCTTTTGTAATTTAACACAGTTATGTTCTGTGTTAAATATAAATGATACGGGTTCGATGATAATATTTCTGCTTTCAAAAGATCAGATGAAATCTTGAATAAAAACAATAAATGTTTGTGAAGCATCAAAGTTGAATATTACATAAAAGAAAAGAAAACATTTGAGACTATTGATTTAATAATTAGCAAGGATATGCACTCATCTAACCCTGTTACATTAATTATAGCGTGCATCTAACGACTTAAAATCCTTAATCTCCAAAATAAAAGAAATGTAATGTTACATTCATATAACCCTCTTCTCCTTCTTTATTGTTTTTTTCTTTTTTTTTTTTGAACGAAAACAGTCGATGATTGGATGTCATAATTGGGGTTTTGAATAAGACGGCCCAATGGTATTTAACATCCAAAACACCGCCAAATAAAATGACCACAATTTAGGTATTCACTACGCGCTCGCAACTTTTCCTAAGCTAGGATGGGGCAGAATAGCAATGCAAATTGGTAGGGGATGGACTTATTTTTTCTTATATCCTCCATAAGATGTTGATCGTAAGTGAGAAGATTGGTTACAGAGAAAATTCGTCAAAATATTTGGAAAAGGAAAGGAAAACGGCTGAGTTTGCTAGAAAATTGGGACAAGCGTTTACTCCTTTTCAAGTCTCATTTTTTACCCGAATTAAAATCTTTGGCCCTTTTTGGTGTGGATGGCCCATTTTCATGTCTGGGTGAGACAGAATTGAGTGAAATATGATGCTGATGTGGCATAGAGTGGAGAGAGTAAGGAGTGTTTCACAACACAATAGCCCAACTTGATTATTACTACATAACTAGGTTTTTCCCCGTCGCTCGTTGCGGCGGGTATCACAATACAATCCTGATAATGGTTATTATATATCATTTGCAAAATCATAATTTACATAGCAAAATCAAATCTTTTATCACAAACTATATTCTAATTTCTCATTAAAAAAATAAAATCATACAAAATCCATAAAAATATGTTACGAAAATAATAGAAAAATTTATTTACAAAATCGTTTTCACCGGCAACCAATTTGTTGAAATAAAAAAAAATTAAAATCTCTAAACAAACATCGATTTTTTATGAGAACAAATAAATCACCGTTATCTCCTTCAAACACTACTGAAACCCTAAAAAAACCATGTTTTTATTCTATAGTATCCATACTTTTAATAATATATATATATATATATACACACACATGTGTATCTTATATTGAAATAGTGTATATATATATATATCTATTAATTACTATTTGAATATAACACAAATATATATGCTACTAGGTTATAAACCCATGTATTACATGTGTTTGAGTATACAAAATTTATAATTAAAATATATTTATAATAAATTACATAATCTACTATACAAGAATACGCTTTATAATTAAAAATACAAACTATAAATCTCTAAAACTTTTTTTATATACAACATTAGACGTACTATTAGTAATATTACCATCTTTATTAAAATTAAAAGTTTTAAATCATCTTTACTTTTGACTCTAAATAAAACCACGTATAGTTGACCGTGTGAAAAACTTGTTTCAATTCAATTAATTTACACTTCACATAAGAGTGTGTCTTCTTCTTATCCCAATTCAACAAAATCCTTTCAGTATTTTTGTCCAAAAGTGAGATTGAAGTTTTTATTTATAATTTGCATGTACAATGATGTAAAATCCTTAAAAAAGATTAAAAAAAATTGTTAGGATAAATATTTGGATGTTCTGAAATAAATTAAACTATATGTTTGTAATAAAAATAATTTTTTTTATATATTTATTATTTTTTTGCAACATATGTTTTGTTATTTAAAAGTGAATATGAATATGTAGCACATAATACCTTAAAATTAAAAAGTATCTTAAGTTGTAAAATTGGTTTATATAATATTGAAGTTATTTTAATTTAACATAAAAATAGAAACTATTAGTTAAATTATTTTTAATTATTTTGTGTCATGTGTCATTAGTTATTTCAAATTAAATGTGAGATTGACATGTGACATTAATTTTGGGAGAATTATTGTGGTGTTGACACATAGGCAAATTTATTTTCTTTTATTATAAAGTATAGATATAGATTCAATGTGGTTGCTTTTTAATATATATATTAATACTCTTAATCTTGGGCATCAAGGTTCCAAATTTCGGATATCCGAAATCAAAAAATATATAAAAGAATTTAAAAATATATATTTCGGATATCCGAACATCCGAAAATTATCCGGGTATCCGATAATTATCCAGATATCCTAAAATATCCGAAATATACGAAAAATATTCGGATATACGAAAAATATTCGGATATCCAAAAAAATTATTTCGGATTCGGATACTAACTAGCTGCCTGTTGCAGTCAGAACCGATATGCTGCTTACGACTCCTGTCTTCCATACGTATGTAATTCCCATTTCCCACGCCGATTCGTAGGTTTTGATTGCGATCCACACCGAAAAGGCCAATTGTGGTTTGTAAGACGTTAGAATAACCAATTGAATTAAACTTATGAGTACTTGAGTAGAATGATGTCGATTTATGAACTTGTTTCAGTGATTCAATCAACTCCTCAATTTAATTACACAGCTCCACCCTCCAACTTTTGTTACAATGCTTCTCACGTTTGTGTTTGATCTCACGAGTCCTTTGCAGGTCACGACCCGTTTATCTTTGTTTGAACCGCACAGGTCTTCTTTCGATTGCTTCGCAGATGCTAAATGGTCTCTTGCTTGGCCTACACGGGTGCCGTTCTTCTTTCAAGGGCCTGGGTCGAGGTGCTTTTAAAGGAGACTTAATGGCCAGTTAATTCGACAAGCTTTGAAATTACATTATTTAAGGTATTAAATATAAACCATTTACTTTCCAATATAAGTTACTAGTCTATGTAACGACCCAATTTAACTTAATAATAAAACTATTCGATATGTGACATATTTTATGTTAATTTAAATTTACTTGTGGTAACTAGTATGTTAAATTGATAAAATGTTCAACTACTAGTAAATACTAGTTAAATGATTAACTAGAAAGTTGAGGGACTGAATTTGCCATAAAGTGAAACTTTAATTAAAGGGGGGTTTTAAGGGGAATGGTGGTCAAACTTGGTCAAAATCAGAAATCTTGTGTGGGAGAAAAGGGGGCGACGGCCAAGAGGAGAAAAGAGAAGGGTTTTTGAGGTTTTGATCAAATTCAACCACCAAACTCGTTCTGATCGTAAATACAAGTTTGAATTCGTATTCTCCTTGCAATTTCACAACTATAGGTATGTGATTTCATATGTGTTGTTAAAATTTTGGTGGGTTTTCAAATGGGTGTGGTTAGATGGTGATGAAACTCAAAGTTTGAGACTTTGGTGTAGTTTATATCATGAGATTATGTTTAGTAATGTTAGAAACGAGTAAAATAATCATGTTTTATGTATAGTATCTTTAAAACCTAGAATTTGAGTTTGGGTAATTCTTGGGTTTTATGAACTATATGAATTTTATATGAAGAATATAATGAGTGTAGATGAATGGGTGTTGATTGATTTCATATGTGCAGTAATTTTGATGAAAAACCATAAAATGAGGAGTTTGATACTTCATATGCTTAAAATGGATAAGAATGGAATTGGAAAGAATGTTTATAAAACATGAATGAAAAATCTGCATATAAGGTGTTTGAGGAAATGCCTCAAACAACCTCAAGTACTCTAATGATGTGAGGTCTTGGTCAAAATGGGGGTAATGGCTAATTAACTTAATTGTATGAATTATAAGTGCCAATTAGGTGTAATTAGCTAGAATGAAAGGAATTGATGGTGAATTGGTGATTTAGGAGATTTGACTACAATAAAGTCAATTATGATGATAATGGATCAATAAGGGTGTGAGTTGATTTTCTTGTGTGCTATTCCTAGATTGAATGTGTATGTGTGATTATATGATCTAGGAAGTGGAAATACAAATCAACGACCCGGTAAGGAGAAGATGGAACAAATTGGCATTATAGACCAAGGTGAGTAAACCTAACCATGGATATGCAACCATAAGTCATATTCATGTTTGTTGATTTGGTTGAATTGTATGAACTATTTGATATAGTGTTTTGTGGAGATTGTTGTATGTCATGTGATGTATGCATAACTTAAATTGGTGTTAATGCATGATAAAGTGTAGTTAGAACATTACTTGGTTGATGATCCACATTCGTGTGGAATGTGATGTAAGATCACAATTGGGTGACAATTGGGTGATGATCCACATTCGTGTGGAAGTGGGCATAAGTCCATACTCTTGTATATTCGTTGTATGTAGTTTAAGTGGAATGGAGAAAATTCCAATATTGTTAGCATTATTTGAATGAAATGCTATTTTGTAAATAATGGTAGTTATGTTTGTTGTTTGTTTCACTAGTAGAAAGTCAAAAGATAATTATGCAAATGAAGGTAGAACTACAAATATGAAGGGTTAACAATGATGAATGTTTGACTAATGAAAGTCAAAGTATGTGTTTATATGCAGTAAAATGATTATGATAATAATTGATGCTTGATGTATGGTGTATGCATAATATGGTATGGTGTCAATCTATGTTAAAGGATAGTTGACACATTACTTGATTGATGATCCACATTCGTGTGGAATGTTATGTACAACTACAATTTGGTGACATTTGGGTGATGATCCACATTCGTGTGGAAGCGGGAATAAGTCCATACTCATATGGCAAGAGGAGATGATCCACATGCGTGTGGAGGATGATGTAACGCCACCATGGAGTGGCATTGGTGATGATCCGCATTCGTACGGAAGGATGTGGATAAATGAAGGAAATTAATAGATTAGGAGTTTGGGTGAATGACCCATTAAGTGATTTTATATAAATCACAAATTGTAAAGTCACCAAGATAGGTTTGAAACTTATTTATATTGTCCATAAAGTATTATGGGATGTATTTTGTGGTAGAATAATGATTGGAAACAAAATTTGGAGGTAAAACGGATTATAATGCGTTTGGGTAGTTTTTGGGCAAAATCTGTCAGTGGAGTCTGGGACGCCACCTAAAACGCCACCTGGAGTCCAGGACGCCACCAGGCCTCTGTAGACGCCACCCAAAACGCCACAGTGGAGTCTGGGACGCCACTGGGCTTCCCACAGACGCCAATCAGGACGCCACTTCCTGTTGGAATGGTTATGAATGGGGAGGTTAAGGGGTTAACTCACTTAGTCCTTTTGGACTAACACTTGATTGTTTTCAGGTTAAAAGTAGGCTCGGCTACGAACGTGATGATCTGGATAAAGGGATCGAACCAAGCTCGTTGTAACAAAACTAACTTTTGTAAATCATTGCAAATGGTTTAAGGGTGGTTAGTGTTAATAACATTTATGCTTTAAAAGCTTTGAATGTTTAAATACGAACTAGATGGGTTATGTAACCAACGTAAATCGAAAATTTTTGGGACCTGCTTATGTAAAGCTCTGATATAATTATGTAAAAATGGTTTAGAGATTTGGGGCGTTACAGTCTAATTTGTTTTGAACATAGTTACTAGTCTAATACCCCGTGTGTTATACGGATTGGATATAAATAAATACTTAGTAATAAAAATTTAAAATTTTTGAAATTATATTTTGATATTAAATGATTAAATTATGTATTAATAAATACTTTAAATAATAATAATATCATCTAACCTTCTTAATTTGTAATAGTTGAGATATTTAAACTAATTAAATTTAAAAATTAAGTTAATTTTCTTTCAAAACTAACTAATTCAAATTAATAATATAAGATAATATTTCATATTAAAAAAAAACTAATTTGAAATTTTTATTAAACATACAAAACAAAAAGAAGGTAATTTTTTTTATCATTTTTTTATTAATTTCGATTTATATTTCATTTTATTGAAAACTATTCGTATTTAAAGAAAACTTGTTTTTCATAAAACTTTTATTTACAATAACAATTTGATACATTTCATTTTTCTTAATTTTGATTGTTAGAAAAAATATAATATTTAAAATTTTTTAAAGTATGTTTTTTAATTAAATAATTTGATATTCAATTTATCAAAAACTATTTTTTTAATTTGTAAAAGACAAATATATCATTATTTACATTACTATAATCATTTAATGTGAGAGATAATATAATTAGTATTTAATAATAAATAATTAAGTGGAATATAGTATTAGGATGTGACAAGTGGCAAATATAGATTTTGTTTATTATAATAGTAAAATTTGAAATAACAGTCGGAACGAGCTAAGGCTTCTGGGTTTATATAATAGACCATGAAGTTTTGAATCGTTAATTCTTCAATTGAAACAGTCACGCTGAGTCAAGTCACACGTACTTGGCTAGAGCATTAGCTCAAAAATTAAAGAGCTGGCTAGGCTCAGCTTGAATGCCCCTTTCAAGTTGAAAAGTCGAGCTCTTAGCTGGTGAAAAGCCGACTCAATTTTTTATTTTTATACATAGAAAAAGTCTTTTTTTAACGGCTTCAGGTTGAACGACTGATTTAAGCCTAAACGGACATATCTAAGGGCACCACCCACCAGATAAGCGTGAACTCGATAAATTCGTAAACCCTCTCACCTGCTTAGGTTTGAACCCCTAACCTTGATAAGGTGAATCTTCTCTCTTTTATCGTAATGCCAATAGGCTAGAAGTCCTTTGGTAAAAGCCATTGTTTTTTGATAATGACCCTTATGAATTGATTTAAAAGAAAACATGTAATGAGTTTTAGCATTAAAACTGTCATAACTCAAAATCATTATTTGTAACTCTCTCTCTCTCTCAATGTAGTAAAAGGTTCTTGTAGTTTTATTTGGTCACTATTTACTACATTATAATTCTACTGAAAAATATATAGAGAAGTGTACTATAAATTATAAACAATTTTAGTTAATAATTATAGTTTAGAAAAATGGCCCACTTTTGGTCACGCAAATTTTAAGATCATGCTTGAAAGAAGTTTACTAGCCAAATTTATAGTATACAATAAGCATAAATCCATGTAATATTTGACTTAAAAATAAAATTTTAAAACACGAACCTATTGGAAAAACTCAATGCATTAGAATCTCCAATGTGTGGATTCTGATTAGGGGTTGCTGTTCTTATTATCATGGCCGACGAAGTTTTTATAGGGACAGGGGACGACCACTTCTCCATTTCTCTTTTTTCATTCGTAATATTAATTTTTTGGCTGAAAAGTTATTTTTGTTAAAATATTGGTTTCGTCTTCTGTCGTTTCAAAAAATTAACATTTATTTTGGGTCTTGCAGATTTCCGCCGCCTTTTTCAAAAAGTTCAAGCTCTATCACTACTTATTATGCATTGTCACATCTTATTATTTTTACGATTTGAACGCGTGACCTTCAAGTTAGTAACTTAATTTTGCATTCCAACAAAAATTGTGCCTGAAAAAGCAATATTATATTTGTTCTTATAGATGCATCGATCTATATTATGAACTATAAGTTGTTAAATAAGTTCGAATTAAGAGTCTGTCTATGTGCTATTAAATTAGTCGTTTTTGTATTTGTAACTTGTAAGTTGATAACGAACCTAAAATTGACACAAACATGACACCCGTTATAAATGTAAATACAAAACAGGAAGCTACATTTTTAAATCAATTTTATATGATATTAAGTCAATATATCACCACAAAAATAAAGGCCAAATAATCAATGTTTTATATCTATAACAAATTTGGCGCCAAAAAACGCTACTTTTGGATTTTACATTTAACAGCCCCTCTGTGTCACGTTGAATCACCATTATTAACAGCCAGCCACTACTTCCAACCTCAGAGATTGCTCATCAATGGCGATGAAACTGACGATGATTCTCGCGGCAGCTTCCATCATAACTATACTCCACCGGACGACAGCAATCCCATCGGAAACCCTTACTAACGCCGCTGACACTCTTTCCAACTCCGGCTACGTCGCAATGTCATTAACACTCAATCTCGTCTCCGACGTATTACTTTCTCACTATAACTCAGCCACCATTTTCACTCCGCCGGACTCATCATTCGCCGAATCCGGCCAGCCTTCGCTGTCCCTCCTCCAAGTGCACTTCTCTCCGATGGTGTTCTCGCTTAACAGCATCAGATCCCTCCCGTTTGGCACCAAAATCCCGACGGTTGACTCCGATACGTTCCTCACCGTCACCACACCTGCATCA
Source organism: Mikania micrantha (assembly GCA_009363875.1). Classification (NCBI taxonomy): domain Eukaryota; kingdom Viridiplantae; phylum Streptophyta; class Magnoliopsida; order Asterales; family Asteraceae; genus Mikania; species Mikania micrantha. The sequence goes on along the minus strand of CM018697.1, from coordinate 6,348,171 downwards.
GCCGATCATGTTTCGATAAACAACGTGAAAATCGTCGGATCGCCGGTTTTCGACGACGGATCGCTTATCGTGTTCGGTATCGAGAATTTTTTCGATCCGAACTTCACGATTTCGGAACCTCCGCTGTCAGTCGAGAGATTGGATCATTGTACGGCATCGTTTGGAGGTGATGGTAATTTCACGTTTCACGAAAGTGCTAACGTATTGATATCTAGAGGATACTCTGTGATTGCTTCGTTTCTTAATCTGCAATTGCTAGGGTTTACTAATCAACCTACGTTAACTGTTTTCGCACCTAGTGATGAACTGATGGTTGATTATTCCGGTCGGTTTCCGGATTATAAATCTCTATTTCACCGGCACGTGTTGCCGTGTAAAATTTCGTGGCGAGATCTGACTAATGTTGACGATGGAACCGGTTTTGATACGTATTTGGAAGGATTTAAGATCAAAATTAACAGATCTGACGGTACTTTTAAGGTGAATGAAGTTCCAATTACTTTTCCGGACATGTATTATGGTGATTCGGTTGTGATTCATGGAATTCGTGATATTCTTTCTCTGCCAGATCCGGTAGATGAGGTTAGTGATGGCGACGGAGATCCGGTTCATGAAACTCCGGCAAAAACTTCCGGCAGAGAACTAATTGCTTCCGCTCCAGATCGTTCTGAGTTTTGACTCTGTAGGTAAGCTAAATGATTACGTTTTCCAGATTACATGCTATTAGATGCATATAATAACTTTGTGTAACGATCTTGTGTTCTATGAATTTTCAATTTCCATTATTGTTCCATATTTTTGGCGCAAAACTAGGATGTCTCGATCTCTGATTATGAACTGCAGTCCAGTCATAACTCAAATACTCAACAATGATCTAACTGATGTCTATTTGATTCTCTATCACATTCTTTAGAGTTTGTGCAATCAATCATCGTCATCTAAAGAATATGATGAAAACAAATCTGATCTTAATCTAATAAGATAAACAATATGCTTTTGAAGAGACCCTCGATTCAAATGTCATATTAGGTTTTTTATTTGGTTGATTCGAATAACCCTATTTACTAAAAGATAATTATATAAATAAAAATTTCAATGTGTTTATTTATATAAAAAAAGAGTTAGGAGTATAATTGGGATTTTAATATTTGTGCTGAGTCGCAAATTCAAATTCCATTCTAGACATGAATTCAGAATTCAGTATGAGTGCTAATCTAAATCGAAATTTTAAAAACCGAATTCGATTCCTAGTTAATTTGGGTTGGTTGGAATTCTGTTTTTTTGTTCAATTCGAAGTTCGAACAATAAATTAGCAGGGGAATTGGCTGGGCTGCTAAAGTCTAAACTGAGTTATGTTTGGGCCTGGTGTCACAGCCCAAGGCCTGCAAAGAAGAGCTCAAGTTAGCACTTATCAAGTTATCAGCGTGGGTGTTCACCACACCAAACCAAAATGTTATCAACGGTTTGGTTCTTGTTTGATTTTATGATTTGAGCTTTTGATCTTGTTAAAAATAAAAATCGAATCAAATTGAACTTTTTACACTTTGAGAGAGACTAATTACACCAATCCTAAATGCATTTTTTTAAATGACGCATAACTCATAACTCAATCTTCACATATATATGTTTGTATATATATGCATATATATTTTCATACACACAAACAGTTCAGTCTGGTATTATATGAATGGTTTTTGATGAAAACCGTAAACCAAACCGGTATTACGTTTTCAAACTTTTGAAACCGTTTGTTAGATTTCAAACTTTTTAAACCGTCAGACCAAATGTCTAAAAAAACTAACCATTAAAGCAAAACATGACCGGTTTAGACGGTTTCGTTATTTAAAATAAATTGTGAATATCCCTACTTAACAGTTAGGTGAGTTGCTATCCGCATTATAATTTTATTGGGTTCCGGTTTCCTGGTCCATTGCTTGGAAGCTTGATTGAGTACAACTTATGTGGATTCACGGTCAACTCTCTTGGTCTTAGGAAAGATACCAACCTTTACATCTTGAATCATGGTATCCAAGTCATACGGTGGATTCATGTAATTTATGCTTATAAGAAAGAAAGAAATTCATATATACCCACCAAATTTTTTTACCCAGTTAAAGCTTAAAATATCATATTATACCCTTAAAATCTAATTAAAACATCAAATTTATCCATTTCATTAAACGGTGATGATTCGGCAGCAGTTTAGTGAGATGCTCCTTTATAAAAGTAAAAATTTTATAAAATAACTTTTTAATCAAATAAAATTAAAAAAAAACTTAAGTTTTTAAACAACAAAGCATTTATAAAAAATGATTTTTTTTGAAAAATAACTTTTAGAACGTAGTGTTTCGAAAAGAAACTTTCTAAAACATGAAGTTCAAAAAATGATTTTATTCTTTTATTACTTAAACTAAGGTTATTAACTCGCGTACAACACGGAGTTGTATAAATAATAAACATTTATTAAATTGATTACTTATAAAAAATTAGAGATAGATAAAGTAAACTTTTTAACGTTTTTTGAAAGGAAAAATAGTATAATTTATAAATCTTTAAACACTTCTTTATATACAAGATTGTATATATAAAAACAATATTGTAATAAATATTTGATATGATGAAAATTACCTATTACATATAATAATAAAATATAACAAATAAAAGTTTCTCTTAAGATGTTGATTAATTTTATCTAAGAACGAAGAAATAAAATATCACTAAAATGTGTTAAATATGACAGCATGAACTAAATATTGACAACAAATGCTTTAAAAATCATAATTAATAAAGTGTGATTATTATAGATTTAATAATCATACGAATCACGTATCAAAAACTATATGTTCTAAGAAAATAAATACGTATAAAATTAAGAACTAAAACTTAGTTTAAAAAAAAAAAAGCAACATATTTATTATTATTTGACATATTGCATTTTTACCATCTAGTGACATTAAATTATTAAAATTATAAATATCCATAAATAATAATTATTTTCATTATTTTTCATTTTTTTAGCTATAATTTAAACTTTTGAATTATGTATCTTGATAATTCAAAGTATGAAATAGTAATTAAAACTTTTGACATGATTGTAATTTAATTAACATTTAAAGATAATTTGACTTAATTAATTTACCTCATTTAAAGTATGAATTAATTATGTTTATTAAATGAAATTAATTTTTAAAATGTTTAGAATTAATATAGTATTGACATGTGGCAAACATATGACATGGATAGCCTAAAATGATGTCATATGTCATAAATATGATGTGGATAACCTAAAATGATGTCATGTGGCCAATTGTTACTTTTTTATTAGGTAGTAATAGAGTATAGATATAGATATAGATTATTTAGTTATACATATTTTAATCATATCTCAACTCAAAATCTTTTTATAATTTTAAATTTTTATTACCAATTCTTTTATATCTTCTTTATTAAACTTGTATAATACACCTCTCATGCCCACTTTCACGCACGCTTAACCACATACGACCTGATATAAATAAAAGATAAAACTAATATATGATAATTAATATAATTATAAGCTTACAATAAAAAAATGCAAATATTGGAATAAGATAACTATTAAATATGGTCTTATAAAAACATACGGTACAAAAATATCTTTAACCATATGATACAACCGAACAAGAGAAACAATCTACTAATTATTTGATGGAACGTAACTATCATATAATGTAGCAAAAATATCGCTTTAGCTTGTAATTTTATAATAGGAATAAATCATGACCAAATAATTAAAAATAAAATTATTATAGTTGTAACGACAAGTAATCTTATTTATTTTGTTGATTTTAAGTGTTCAGATACTACGTGGCATCCTATTTTGAAGACGTGTTATGATAATAATTGATTATTTCTCATATATACTTAACAGCTGCCATTTTCTACAATCCTTGTTTCGTTTATTTTAAAATATAAAATAAATTAGTAGCTAACATTAAATTTGCATGTCATCTCCAAGAATTTAATAATGAAATTTTATATCAATAATGGATATCAAATTCTAGAAAGTTACACGTACGTTAAGGTTGTAAGAGTACGTGTTATATTGGATAGAAGTTTTTCAGTAACTTTTAACACTAAGGGTACGTACGTAAATGTGCAAATGTAGAGACTCATATAGAGGTTAAGTATCATTTACATATGAGTATTATTAATAAGCTTGAATGACCAGAATAATTATGTAAATATTAATATTAATTTTTTTTGTTTTTTTATATTATTGTTTGACTTGTTATTTTAAGACACCTTTTTAAGTTAAATAAAAAATAAATACATTAAAAAAACTTAATATTTCAAAAATAAATAATAAATAATTAACAAACTTTAGTTATTTTCATTTTGATTTTTTCATTAGAACACCAAAACTTGATGACCCATTAAGAAAAAATGTTAAGTTAACCACTTTATATAAGTGGGAGTCTTCTAAGGTAACTATTTCTTTTTAGGGTTATACAAATGAGGACATGTATGGTGTGAAGAAAATGTCAGGTTGCAACCAATGAGATTACCAGTGCAACCGATGGCATCATTCGAGTACTTGTTAACATTGATGAGTTGTGAGAGATTTGCATAAGTTGCTGCGAATTAATGTTTACCATTTAATACTGTCTAATAGTGAATGAAGAACTTTTAAAAACTTTAAGATTGAGTCTTTTACAAAAAAAAGAAGTGTATAGATGTGTGAGTAAGAATAGAAAGTTGAGAGAACAAGTTAAGAGATTAATGCACACTACTACAAAAATCACCCTAATGCAACATTTATAGTCAAATAAAGGCTGCATTAGCTGAAGTTGCATTAGATCTAATGCAATTTTTTTGTTACATAATGCAACTTTCTTTTTCCTAATGCAACTTTCTTTTTCCTAATGCAACTTTTTTTAAATGCAACTTTTTAAAAAAAAGTTGCATTATGTAATAAAAAGGTTGCATTAGGCTAATGCAACTTCACCTAATGCAACCTATTTGCAACCTTTTGTGTTAAAAAAAGTTGCATTAGGCTTATTTTGTAGTATGTCAAGTTTTTTTTTGTATATTTCATTCAATAGATAACTTTTACAACGCAAATGCTTATAGAATACTGATGTATAATTATAATACAAGTCAGCTATTTATTTTGCTATTACATTAACGCTCGGTTCCCGAGTTTATTAAAGGGGAGAAAAGAAAGGAAATGGAAGGAAAGGAGAAAAATTTTGTGTTTCTGAGTTTTATTTAACGAGTGAAAAGAAAGTAACACATGTCGTGTTCCTGAGTTTCATTTAAGGAGGGAAATGAAGAGAAGTGGAAGGAAAACTAGACAAAATTACTTAGTTTTCATTTCCTTTCCTCTCATTTGTTTTCCTTTCTTTTACTTTCTGTTATCTCCTTTAATAAACTCGGTAATTAAGCGTAAGTGTTATTATGCTAAAAGGTATACCCTTTTGCAACCATAGCTGTCTGAAATACACTAATTAACAAAAGCAACTAATTAGTGTATTGATATTACTCAAAAAATATTCAATGATATTAAGGAATTATTGAAATATATGCTAGAAAATATACTATGCAACATGCATAGTTAAACAATAATTAATTAACTTTTAGAAGATCCTCAAATTATATTGTGTTTGTCATGCCTAAGGATATGCCCTTGTTTGTCAGTTAGAAGCATTCCACTATATACTAGCGGTTGTCATTGTACTATTTATTGGAAAATCTCAATCCCTCAAAAGCTTAGGTAGTTGTTTGGAAGAATAAGCTCCAACACTATCCATATCAGTAACCCAATTCAACCCAACCTTTTATTAAAAAAATAATTTCTCTCTCTACCATATAAACAACCCAACCTAACTTAATTAATTTTCCACACACATCAACAACTCAACCCAATTCAAGTTTTATTAATATATTTATTATATAAATATGATTTATTTAAAATATTAAAAAATTAATTTATCTCAAACAAAATACTTGTTATTTTTCTAAATGGTTATAAAACGATTAATTTTTTTTAAGACGTTTTTTTTTAAAATATTTTTTTTGAAAATAATTCCGTTTTTAATAAAGTTTATACCTGGACGTTCACAAAAATATAAATAAACAAGATTGCGTGATTAATTTTTAAAAAGAGTTAAATTATATAAGTTATTAAATAAAAATTAAATTTGAATTAAAATTAATTGAAAAACTTAGGTTGTGACTTGGGTTGGGTGGTTGAGTTATGAAAAATGGATTTTTCTTTTTTCTTTTTACAAAAATGGCAACCAACCCATGGTTTGGGTCACCAATGCACATGGTCTGAAAAGCACTAAGTGGAAAAGGAACAACCATTCGAAAGGCTCGGTTCTTCGAAATCTTTGTCTTGTTTGGAAGGAACTAATCTTCAAAAGATTTGTCTATCTGAAGAAGCTTTGTCCTTAGGAAGTGTTCTTAGAAAATCTTGGTTATCTTCAAAAACAAAAGCTTTTCTATAGGAAGTGTTTTTCGGAAGACTTGGCTCTCTTCAGAAGCTTTGTCTTTAAAAAGTGTTTTTTTAGAAGGACCAACCTTTAGAAGAAAGATTTAGTTTTTGTGAAAACTTTCAGCCCTTTGGAGCTTTTGTGCTTCTTTCGAAACACTGTGAACTTCCAAAAGACTATTTTCTTTTGAAGACTCTTTGGACAGATTAGTAATCTTTTGGTGATCGTCGTCCTTTATAATCTTTGTAGTCTTGTAGTTGCAATGTACATTAGAATTAACAAACACACAACAAATAATTACACTCAATCTCTACTTCTTTCTAATGTTCTTGTTTAAGATATGTTTTATATTGCTTTATTCTTATAGTTTTTGTTATATTACACTTTTTAGTCCAGCAAAGAAAAAGAAAAATAGCCCATAAACCGTAGATTAATTAACACGGAAATACAGAAAATCCTTGTTGGATTAATGATTGATCATATATATTGGTTATTAAAACAAAATTCCCAAATTTGGTGTCTACATGTATATAGTTTTAGACTTTGATTCTTCTCTCATTATTTGATGACCGGCCAACCTCGTTTCTTCTTATTATTTTTTTATTATTTTTTTAATTATTTTATTTATTTTTTTTCGGCTTTTATTTTATTGTTTGAGGTTTAATTTTATATTAATCAAACATTCAACACAGTTGTGAGAGCTTTTAGCAAAGTTATTAATTGGGTTAGCTTTCTTTGTCTTAACTTTCTTTAACATAAATTTCTTGTCTCGTGTGCAAAAAGACAAATATTTTTTTTTTTTTTAATTTTCTTTAAAACCTATCCTCTTTTTTTTTTCATTTTGTTAATATAGTATGAAAATGGTATATTTATTAGAAAAAAAAATTGGTTACCAAATATTTATATGAGAATTGTCTGAAACTAAATTTCTTTTGAGGACATGAAGTATATATTGAGCAAGCTTATGTGAATTTTATCGTAGAAACCACAACTTTAATTATATGATTTTTGGAGTCATTGCCAAAGAAAAATTAATTTCTTATATTGCAATTTCAATTTTTGTACAACAACTTTTTTTTTTTTACTTCAAATTCGTCTAATTCTACATTATTGCAAATACTTAAAACTTTTTTTAAACAACAAACGAGGGCTTATTGGCATGCATATTCATAGCTAACAACATCTCTTTTTGTGGGTAACAATTTCAATTACTAATTACAACTATCACTTTATAATGTATGTAACTTAAGAAAAATAATGAGTTGTTTAAATTTTTGCATGATATTAGAAGTTTAGAACTAATCAAGTGTTAGGATAAACAAAATTGAAGTTACAACACCAAATCTTTTATTTAAGGAATTTAAATATAATTAGAGATTCTCGAATATTAAATTTTGGTATGGGTAGCACTTCATGTAATTTACAAAAACTAAGTAATGAATTATGGTAGACTTTAATAATCACAGCTTGCTGACAACTATTTGCTCTCCAAACACTTTCTGTTTCACCAATTTCTTTCCTATAAATACCACATAACACCCTCCTCTCATGCATCCCTACCTAAAACCCTTCTCATCCCCCCACAAACACACACACACCGTCAATACACACACACACACATATATATATATATATATATATATATAAACTTGTAAGTACAGATTAATCAAATCGATTATGGGTTATTTGGATCATATCTCAGATCTATGTTCTGAAACCAGAATAAGAAAAAGCAAACGCAAGAATATGGAGGTTTGTTGATTTCTCATTTAATTTATTAGTTGTTTCTTGATTTTCATGTGTGTTTTTCAAGATTTCTTAAACTTGAATTTGTTGATTTTAATTCAGACAGTTGAGATCAAGGTGAAGATGGACTGTGATGGCTGTGAAAGGAGAGTCAAGAATGCTGCTTCTTCTTTATCAGGTCGACCATCTTTTTCTTTCAGTCTATATATGCAAAATACATGTGTTAATTAATTATAACAAATGTATGCACTGATAATTAAACAAATTTGTCATGCTATTTTATTAACAACCCCGTCAAAAAATATATATATAATAAATAACAGAAAATAAATTTCTTTTTAAATATTAAGGAACATGCATGACCATTACTAGGGATATATGTTCGCGGTACAGTTTGGGTGGTTTTGCAAAAGAAATTGAACCAAACCGACCACGTATTGACATACAGTCTCACAGTTTAATAAAAACAATAAAGAAAGGTTAATATAATGATGCAAAATTTCATAATGAATTTCAAATTCACATTTCAAATATTGAAATCGTACGTAATCCAAAAACCCAACCATTATCAAAATAACAAAACTAGTTCAAAAAGAGTGATGACATGTTAGACAAAGTCATGATGTATTACAATGGTTTATAATAAACTTCAAAGTCATACTCCATTTTGAATGTTTTTGGTCTTCATAACTTTCGAACTCCATTATATACACATATATATGCTTTTTATAAACAAATAATCATATATATATATATAAGATTGGTGTGCTTGATACAGTTTATTAAAAATGCAAAATGTAAACCTAACCAAACTGCTCAGTTTTTAGAATACTTATATCACAAACTGAACCATCAAATTTTAAAACCGACCAAACCGATTACTTGTATTTGGTTTTGTCTAGGGCTGTAAACGAACCAAACGAACACGAACGAGCCCTTGTTTGTCTTCGTTCGTTTAAATTTTAACTTGTTCACGAACGGTTCACGAACGCTTACCGAACGAAAATTCTTGTTCGTGTTCGTTCATTAAGGAATTTACCTTGTTCACGAACGCTAACGAACACATATTATTTAAACAATAAAAATCAACATTTTTAATCTCAAGCAATGGAGATAATCATTTATAAATATATAAATTAAGATATTATAGTATTAAACTAAAAATAACTTAAGTATTATGGTATTAAACTAAAAATTAAAAATAAACAACACATTTAATGAATAAATATAATAAATGAACTTAACCGAACATAAATGAACGTAAACGAACATGTTACCGAACGTTCACGAACACAAATGAACGACCACGAGCTGTGTTCATTTTCATTCATTTAAGTAAACGAACGTAATTTCTTGTTCGTGTTCATCGTTTAATAAACGAACGGACATAAACGAACTTCCCGCCGAACGGTTCGCTGAACGTTCGGTTCGTTTACAGCCTTAGACTTTTGTCCGGTTTAAATAGTTCGTTTGATTAATTTTTGGATACCCCTAACCATTATAATGGTATTCATTGATCAAAACCAAACCAATCGAGCTGAGTGTCACTTTTGTAAACTTGTTCAATCTCAATGTATATGGACCGTATATATAAAATATTTGATGATTTTTAATATTGAAAGAATGATTAATGATTAGGATTTAAAAAAATAACATTAATTGTTTAATCCATTTCTCTACCAGATTGTCTGAACGAACGAACGAAGACCTGACCTTTGACATTTGAAAATTCCAGACAATAAATGTTACAGAAATTAAATATTAAATCTTTATTCGCAATCAATCGTTTTGTTTTGTCGTATGGGGATGGTACCCATGTCTCTTTCACCACGGAACGTGCTACGGTGCTAGCTATACGCGGCTATACCCTTATATAACTACTAATGCTATTCTCACACCCACCTCACACCGGCCTCTAGAACCCTTTGAACATGGGCGAAGGTTTAAAGGGAGGGGGAGGGACGATCGCCCCCCTCTTTTTTTCTTCAGTAGTTTTAATTTTTGGACCAAAAGTTTAATTTTTTTAAAAATATTTGATTTCGCCCCTTCATTTAAAAAAAATTATGTTATCATCTCTTCTAAATTATATTTTTTTGTAATTAGTAGATAAAAAATTAACTTTAAAAGTTACCCACATATTAAAATCCCTAATTTTTTTTGTTTACCTTTAATTACCCTAAATAGAGTAAATTACGGTTTTGGCTCTAGTGGTTTAAGTATTTTAACTATTTCAACCCAAATAGAATCTTCTATCATTACATCACATGTGGTTTAAACAATTAATGGTTTTGACACTAAACTTGACTATTCTAACAATTTTGATCCCAAACCTAGCTATAGTCAGAGGCCAAAACCGTTAATTTTTTAAATCACATGGGTTTCTTTGATAGAAGATTCTATTTTAGATTAAAATAGTTAAAACTTTTAAATCACAGGGGCTTTTTGATAGAAGATTCTATTTTAGATTAAAATAGTTAAAACTTTTAAATCACAGGGGCCAAAACCGTAATTTACTCCCCTAAGTATTTAAGTCTCTCCTTACCCCTGACTTCTTTTCCCTATTTCCTACCCTAATTTCTTTATTTTATTCTTCTCGATCGCATAGCTATTTCTTTCCCAAATCCCGTCCACACCACCCCACCAGTCCACCGCCACATTTAATTAGTTGAATTGGTGATTTTAGTTGATTTGTTGATGCAGATTTAGTTAATTAGTTAGTGATTTTAATTGTTGCAGATTTAAGTGTTTATGTTGTGATTTGGTTGAAATGTTGAATTGGTGCATAATTTTTTAAACAATATATCATGGGAAAGGTGAAACTATTGAGTCATTTTTCAAAAAAAAAAATGTTGATACAAAATCAAGATAAACGTAAAAAATTCTTAACCAATCTCAAAGGTTGTCGAGCTTAATTGTAATTTTTCTTTCAGATACTTGCTTTTTTTTCATGCATGATAATTATTAGATGCTTATATTTTTATTTTTTTACCCCACTTGACCCCAATATTTAAGCCGGCTAACTGAGACATACCGATCGGTTGAAAAAAAATTTTAGGTTACGTAAATTTTCGCCCCCCCTAACAATTGTTTGAAGCTCCGCCACTGCTGGCTTTACATGCTTGGTATAGATTTATACGAAGTGTGTAGGGGCAATCATTGTTAAAATTCCTCAGTATCAATCATTAGATTTCTATACGCATCGTATATGTCCTATACGAAACGTATACTAGATCAATCAATCAATGTCAAAGTATTGAGAGTCATAAGGAGCTATACGTCTCGTATAGGCATACACAAGCTGTATAAAGTCGGTTGAATATTAAAATAAAAAAGTTAGGTACGTAAATTACCAGTTTCCTTGTATTTAGATCATAGCTACACGTTGTCATAGTCGGATATATATAATATTTTAAGTAGTTAGTAAATTTGTAACATTTTTACTTGTTTCACGCGTTTCTTTAGAATCATGCTAACACATATTAACTCATAAAACATAACATGTTGTACGTGCAAGTCATCACATGACACTTTGACCATTTTTATTGATCATGGGTTACTCTTGATCATCTTATGTAGGCGTGAGATCGGTGGATGTGAACCGGAAACAAAGCCGAGTAACAGTTAAGGGTTACGTGGAGCCAAAAAAGGTCTTAAAGAAAGTCCAAAGCACAGGAAAGAAGGCTGAAATGTGGCCATACGTACCCTACACTCTTACATCCTACCCATATGCTCCTCAAGCCTATGACAAAAAGGCCCCTTCTGGCTATGTTAAAAACGTCCCGCAAGCGTTTCATAGTATGAATTCTCCCACCGAGCGGTTCGACGCTATTTTTAGTGACGAAAATCCGAACGCGTGTTTGATTATGTGAATCAATAGGTGCCCATGTCATATCACAAATTTTGATCTATTTTGATATTACTTGTATATTTTGTCCTAGTACTTAGTTTACTGGTTTGTAATCTTGGTGTAAACAAAGCTTAATGTACGTTGTTGCTAGCTCGCATGTATGCTCTAATAATAAACAGATACTTTATTATCATTAAACAGATTTCTAAGCGATCCAACTCATACTGGGCCTAGTGCTCAGGTGGTTTGGCCGATAGTGGGCTAAGAAATATTGAATTTGATGTGGGCGGGGGGCCTTAATGGGAAAATAAAATAGGGCACCTAATTAACAATGCATCTTCAGTGACCAAAAACTACGACATCACCCCTTTCCGTTTGAGCTTTTCGTCGAAGGTATGACATGGGTTACTTCAGCGCCATAGCGCATGATACTCGAACATTGGTTCGAGGCATTTCTTCTACCCCTTCTTACCTGAAAAGGGTAGCTAGAACATAGCATGTTTCAAGTGTGACAAGATGGTTATTATGAATTAGAGAGTAAAGATAACAATGGAAAATAAGTAGTTAATAATTGTTGAGTCACGAACAGATGACTTAAGTTGGTTACCAAAATGAAATGAGACATGAATTTTTAAGAATACACGATGAAATGGGAGGCTGGCTCAACTTTTTTAGAGGCAATAAGCGAAATAAAAAAAGCGGGGTCTTCACTAACGGTTACGTTAAAAACCTACTCCTTTTATCCGGGCTTGGGACCGATAATAATAAACTAAAGTTTATATCTAGTGGAGTTAAAAAAGAAATTTTGTTTATATTTACATGTATAAATATTTAGATTAAATTTATTTTTCTAGTTTTAAATTCAAATTTTTTAATAAATGTTCATAATCAATTTTTTTAAAAAGTACTTTTCACTCAAATATTTAAAAATTTTTATATGAGCATTTGTTAAATCTCTTATTCTTTTCAGAGACCACGGGCTAAAAAAAAGCCCATACATAATAAAAAAATTAGAGGTCTTATATTTTTAGGAGCTCTAAACCCGTGATTGGGTTGCTTGGCTCATTGGGCAGCCCTCCTCGTGATGTAATTACAACATTCAAATAACAATCTATACAAAATAGCTCTTAAGACCACACTATTGGTACGGTTGGTCTCAATTCCTCAAAACTAGATGATGTGGCATGGATGTGAGACGTCAGAATTTGGCACATGAGTTTCCAAGTTCTGAACTCCAAGGTGAAAATGGGAAGTAGAAATGGTGTACCAAACATATCATATCCAACATAAGTCTGTTACGGATGCATGATGATTAAGCAAAAATAGCAGCCCTACATCACCTACATTGTTACCACATCTCTTGTTTGAAGTTTTGCTCGATCATGGTGAATCGCGGGGCTCAAGAACTGAATAAGACTCGACCAACAACCAATAAGTCATTTTAAATATGGTCATACACATTTCCAAGGATTATATCTTCTTTTATATGCATGTGCAAAAAAGTTACGAGTAGAAGAACCAATGAACGATTGTAAATTTGCAAGCAATAGTGGCAGGGAGAAAGCCATGAAAAATTAATTAATTGACTTCAATTGGAAAGTACTAAACCTAGACATTGGTTAATCACAAGGTATGTATGAAAATGGTTTTTGAAGAAAAGAAAATCACATACGGTAAAGTCACCAAGCATAAAGCTCATTTAGTTCCAATCCTCCTATTATATTTGACGCACTAGGACATAAGTCCGAACTCACCTCAAGATAAGCCCTGTGACTTGGTAAATCCTTGACCTTATCATAGCAAAATGCATTAGCTTGGATTAAAATCCAATATCCCATAAGAAAGTTATAAGGTTAACCACTAGCCTAGAAGTTTGTGCAAATATTATATAACAAACAAACAAACTAATTTACTCAGTATATTTTCATTCTTCAATAGGAACTGGAGGGGATGTATTGAGACAAACCTTACCCATATCTCATATGGGATAGAAAGACTGCTCCAAATGAGTCCCCGGCTAAAAGTAATCGTATGAAGGTAATCATTCCTACACTTTAACGTTATTTTCACAAAATAAGTAAAATAAAGTTAAAATTAGCCTAATTTTACTTTTGTCCAATGAAGACTCACATATATATACATTATATACATTAGGGGTGAGCATAATATAACCATAACCGAAAAATAACCGATAACCGCACCGAACCGTAACCGATTTAACCGAAACCGACTTTAACCGACGGTTATGGTTAAGCAAAGCCATTAACCGAACCATGCGGTTATGGTTATGGTTAAGGCTAGTCATTAACCGACTTTAACCGAACCGAACCGAATAATGTATATTTATTTTTAATATTTGTATGTTTTTTAAGAAATTATGGTGTAAGTCAAGTATAGAAGGTGAATCCTCATTTTTTACTATATCAAAATATTATGAATCATATATGAGACTAAATATATTAGAAAATAAATCAAAGTTCACATGGTTTTTACTTTTTGTTCACACATGCTTAGGCACTACAAAATTTTACAAGCTTCACTAAGATTTTCATCATTAATATATCTATAATTCACAAGCATATTTCAAGTTTTTCTTAGTTTTTCAACAAGTCAATAATTAACCGAATTTAACCGAAACCGAACCGTAACCGGTGGTTAACCGATTAGTGGTTAACCGATCAAATGGTTATGGTTATGGTTAAGGATTTACAATTAACCGAAGTAGCGGTTTTGGTTATGGAAATGGCCATAACCGCACCGAACCGAACCATGCACACCCCTAATATACATGCACTGTAAATGAGACATGCAAATATTATAAAAAATAGATAAAGTAAGGTTTTTTGTAGTTATTATGACCAAAATATGAGATGATATAATTAAGTTTGTTTTATAATTATCTTTTTAGAAAAATTAGATTTTTATAATCCAAAGAAGAAAGTAGTATACTATACCATACATGACAATTTGGGGGGGGGGGGTGTAAATCTAAAGAACAATGTAGATGTTTGCTGTTGTTTTAACAGCTTTTTGGTGTTTATGGAAAGCAAGAAATGAGGCAATTTTCCGTGGCAGGAGATGCTCTTTACATGGTCTACTGGAGGAGATAAAAGCTCTTTCTTACTTTTGGATAGGGCTGGTAATTTCAGATACGAACACGTTAAACACCACACGACTTTAACATGTTTCGTGTCTAAAACAGGTTGACACGTTAAGACCTATTTATTTTTCGTGTCTAAACAGGTAAAACCCGCTAAGACCTGTTAAGACATGTTAAGATCCATTAAGACCTATTAAGATCAGTTAAGACATGTTAAGACCCGTTAAGACCCGTTAAGACCTGTTTAAAGTTTAAAATAAATAATATATAATAAAATGTATGGACATATGGGTAACTGATTAGCTTCAAAAAATTTATAATTGTCTAACCCTAGATCTGTAACAGGTTCCTTAACAGGTTCTTTAACGGGTTTTAACAGGTTTTTTAACAGGTCATTTACAGTGTTAACTGTTAACATGTTCTTTAACGGATCTTTTCGTGTTTACGTTTTTTAACGGGTCGTGTTCGTGTTTGAAAAAACATACACGATAAGAATTCGTGTCGTGTTCGTGTCTAACCAGTTCGTGTTTCGTGTCTTAACGTGTCATGTCTTAGCGGGTCGTGTATGACCCGTTATGACAGCCCTAGAACTACTAGTTTTGGATTAATAATCGCACTAGATGGGGATCAATGACTTGGGATCACTGGAGCGCCTTCAGCTTTAGTTAATAAAAAAAAATTGTCGTTAATTTTATAGAGAATGTTTCATCTGGTGCTATGCTTTGTTGTTTCTTGGGTGTATTGGAGCTCTAGCATCTTGTTGGCTCGCTTTGGTGTGTCTAATAAAATTTCGCTGTTCAAAAAAAAAAAAAAAAGATGTTTGTGGGGGAATATGTTGATTAGAGTTGGAAGACAATACATAGCCGTAAATTGAGATCAAATCAACGTATTGATTACCGGCAAATGCACATGTGGATTGATGGATTCTTTCGCAGAAGCTACACCTACAAATGTGGTGGGGAAGCCCAACCGTCACTTCAGACCACATGTAAATACCCAAATGTTTTGTCTTGTCACTCAATTATATGTTCAACTGTGGTCGGGTACCCATCAAACGTTCCTCATTGAACCCATCATGTGCCTCACATAGCCCTGTTTTTAAGGAACACCATCATCGTTTTATGTTTTGTTGGTATACAATGCATTTAATACAAGAACAAAGGAAAGAATAAACAACTCAAAGGGTGAATACGTGGTTGGATTAATGATGTGTGTGTGCGCATTACGTGTCAAGATACTCTTTTTTTGGGGCATTAGTGTTAATTTTCAAGCTGAAAGGTTATTTTTAGTTAAAAATATTGGTTTCGCCCCACTCGTTTTAAAAAATTAATATGCATTCTGAGTCTTATAAATTTCCGCCCCCCTTGCATAACAATCAAGTTCCGCCACTGCCGGTTATGCATTAATATAAGAACAAAGGAAAGAATAAACAAATCAAAGGGTGAATACGTGGATTGATCAATAATGTGTGTGTGCATTACGTGCCAAGATACTCTCATCATATCTTATTATTTCATGATTAGGAAGTTTGCGGTCACCGGTTATCAGGGTCGAAGCTCTTTAGGTACATGGGCTCTTTTTTTCGTTAGTAGTGTTAATTTTCGGGTTGAAAGGTTATTTTGAGTCTCATAAATTTCTGCCTCCCCTTGCATAACACTCAAGTTCCGCCACTGTCGGTTATGCATGTCACATCTTTCTTTGTTTTTTTAAGCAACTTTTTACTTTTAAATTATACTTAATCATATACTTTTAAGGATTTAAACTCATACCATATTTATTAGTATATTGAATAAATTAATGTAATCATTAGTGTTTATAATCGATCAAAATAATTGCATCAACTTATTGTGTGTATAAAAGTTTGGTTGATCAATTATAAAAACTTAGAAGTAAATTAACTTATTAAATAGTTTACAATGTTATATCATTAAATAAACTTCAACAAGAATATAATTACCAATGTAACTAAGGGATTGTTTACTAACTTGCTTCTTAATAATGACTATATCTTAGTGATTCATAACATTTTAATGGTTATGAAGTAACCATAATTATGAATGATTAAGAGGTTATCTCTTAATCATTAAAAGAGTATGAACTGTTATGATATAACCTTTTAATGATCGTTAATAGACTGCTACCAAACAAACTATGAGTTGCAAGGTTGTAGGCATCTTTTCATCAATTGATTCTAGATCATTAGAGGCAAGGCCTTCTTAGTCACATATAATTAAAATAATTATGTTTATTTGCTTTATTAATTTACAGGAATGAAAACAACCAACCAAAATTTCCCTACTAGCTAGCTTAGGTATGCCCGCTAATTACTAGATCTCTAATTGCTTAAATTTGTACGTGTTGTCATATGCGACAATCAACAATAATTTGTGGAAAACTATTAACGTTAAATCTTCCAGAGTATACATTCTTGACACATTTTATTATATGTCACATGGTTTTATTTATTTTTTTTGAACGGCGAATGTCTCAATCGTGTGAGCTCACTGTTTCCAGGCCATATCACCAAGGTCTACTTGCTTGAACCTCCCATGAACCTCCACAGCCACCCCAGGAGGAAACCTCACAGGAAAACCCCCTGACCCCCCCCCCCACAGACCCTTTTCTTTGCTGCGGGAGGATTTCGAATCCGAGACCTCCCATTTGAAAGATACCCGGGATACCGCTGTGGCACTGCTTCGTTGGTGTCTCATGCTTTTATTTACATGCTAATATGTGTTTTTTTTTTTCTCTAATTAGAAACTCAAAATAAAGAGCGACTTAAGTGTATGCTTTGAAAAGATGAGGTATCACATGATCCTAAACTCCAAAAATGTGTAACACACTGGGGTGGAGCCAGAAATTTTTTTCACGGGGGCGAAAATTTTTTATGGTTATTTGAGGTTCGCTATATAATTAATTTTTTTTTCTTTTGTTCAGTTAGCTAGGATTATGTCAAATTGGGTTGTGTTGAGTTAAAAAAAGATAATCAAACTAAATTTAATATACATAAACATTATAAAAATACAATACATCTAAAGTTTTTTTATACATCATTTGATTTTTTAAAATTTACCCAAAACATCTATGAAAACTTTTTAAGTAACTCTTTCTCCAAAAACAAGTACAACGATCAATTAAATTGTTACCACAAGTTCGATTATGAATTTAAGGGGGCAATTACAAAATATTAATGGGGTTGGTCTGGATTTTAGTATTAAGGGGTTGTCCCCTTACAAACAACATGGGTACGCCACTGGTAACACATACAATATTTAGGTAAGTTTAATTTGGTCAAAAATGTGAGAATAATTTGATGAATAAAAGATTATATGTGTTACAAATGTTTATAAATTTGAAATCATATAGATAATCTATGACACCCTGAGACAAAGAAGAAAATATAAGCAAACAACATGTACTATCTCACAATTTGCTCTTAAATTTATAAAAGAGATATGTTTTAAAACGTTCCATATTAGAAAACATGTAATCTAATTCTAAACTGCTTTTTTGGACCATATAAAGAATTAAATTAGAGACCACAAAATATTAAAGGCCTTAGGCCCATGTCTAGAAAAGTAATAAAGTGGCCCGGCTCTATTGCCTGTGAGGTTGTGAATGGAAAAAGTTGCAACTTACAAACGAGTCGTCGAGTCGAGACACATGCATCAAAAGTTCACGTGTTAATGTTTGATTGCCTTCTGTTCAGTTTCTATATTGTTGTGTTGCAAAGTCAACGATTAAGATTCGTAAGTAGGGGTGTTCGTGGTCCGGTTTTTACGGTTTTTAAAAGGAACCGTAAACCAAACCGTTTACAATGGTTTTTGACAATGAAAACTAAAACCGAACCATTGAAAATAAAAGCGAACCAAACATAACCGTTATCAACGATTGGTTCCGGGTTGGTTTACGGTTTGGTATTTTGATCCCATTAAAAAGAAAATCGAATCAAACCAAACATTTATAGTTCAAGACAGACTAATTATACCAAGTCCAAATGTAATTTTTTTTTAAATGTTGAATAAATCAGGAAATCAGTTTATGCACAGACGCACATATAGACATCTACATATATACATATATATATATATATATGTATATATTTATATCTATGTTTATATATATATGCGCAAACACACATAAGGTCCAGTCTGGCTTTTTACGACCGGTTTGGTATGAAAACCATAAACCAAACCGTTTATTACGGTTTTAAACTTTTGAAACTGACCAACCAATGTTTGAAAAGAAAACTGTAACATCTGTGCCGGAATCGTTACCGGAACAGTAAACTGTACAGTAATTAGTACAGTAACTCAGTTGCAAACTAGGAGAAATACTTAGAAGCTATTAACATTCGATACTAAACGTAAACTATTATACGATGTTTCTGAAATCCTGATTTAATCCTTATGGTTAAACAGTCAGAAACACATCAGACAATCATGAACAGATGCAAACATGTTTAATTTTGTGTTATTAGGTTTAAACGTATGTGAGGATAAACAGAACAAAACAATAACAGTTGTTGTTATGGAATGCTAAACTGACGAACTATTCGTAAAGGTGACGATCTGTACGAATAGATCTGATAGTTTAACGATCTGAAATGATGACTGAACAATAGAAAACAAAATCAGAAAGTGAAACGTACGATCGTGTTCGTACAGTTAGCGCTCTGTACGAAGACGCACGTAAGTGACGTTTTCTGACGAGACGAAACGAAACAAACGACGATTCGAACGAAAATAAATTTAAGGAAATCTAATATTTCCTGTTTTACAATTTTGAAACTCATCATAAATAAATTGAAACACGTAAAGCATACTATACGCGAAAGAATTAACGAAAAACATAAAATAACGAATTACGACAGATAATTCAAGAATTATAATATTTAAAATAATTCTATAAATAATCACCCTTCAAATATTTAAAATAAGGTCCTTTTTGGTTTAAATTATAAAACGCGCGCGTTACGATCCGGAAACGCAACGGGGACGAAAACCGAGCAACCGAAACGAACCCGAACACCCCCGGGGTATTTAAACCCTAAAAGACACCATTTCTTTCATTTCTTACATTCCCACTCTCTCTCTACAAACAAATTCCGGCCATCTCTCTCTCTCTAGGAGAAACACCCTTCAAACCATCATAACTCACTCATTTGGAGACGAAATCGGGCGTTCTTGGTGTCCACGCGTAGCTAGCAACGAGCTCTTCAAGGAAGTACAACCGATCTGGAAGGTTACTCACTGAAAAACGAGGTATGATCAAGAGAAAGTCTCGAAAAAGAGGGTTTTCACTTCGGTTTTCTTTTGATACCCATCAACTTAGTCGGTTCTAGGCCACTCTCACCACCATAACATCTTCGAAAAGCCTTAGTCACATGTCACGAACCAGTAGGTCGATGTTTGAACCATGAGTGTTGGATGAAACGATGATGATGACACACAGTTTTCATGAGTTCGACGGGCGAACCTGTGCTGGACGCACACCAGCCGAACCTTCGACCCTACGAACCCTTGAAGCACACACCGAACCCTAGACACCCTCGCGAACCTGATGTGGCGAGCCATGGGGCGGCGAACCTTCTGCTGTGACTAGCCGGCCGAACCCAAGCAGGAAACCCTAGGCGAACCCTCATCTTTGGGCCGAACCCTGCAACCCTACACCAGCCACGAACCCAGGAGCTGCATCATGACCAACGAACCTACCTGCTGCTCGCGAACCTACTTCATCCACGAACCATTCATGCAGCGCTTGGGAACGAACCTTGTTGCTGTCAAGAACCACCTTCACGAATCCATGTTGTCTGGAGCCGAACCCTCATCTTTGCCGAACCAGCCTAGGCGAATCTGTAGATAGTTATAGCCACCGAACCTTTGTGCCCTTAGGCCGAACCTTAGCTGGTGAAATCAGGAAGGCTCGCTGCCATGTTGCTCCATTTAGTCGAAGTGCTATCAGCCCATTCATTCTATGGGCCCAAGTAACTAACTAAGTTGATATCTAAGGCCCATTCTTTAAGTGTTCGGCCCACACCCAAGACCACTCTGGATGTCCCTTTAGCCGGCCCAAAACCATCTCAATTCCATTTCGGATTCTTCGGCCCAAGTAAATAACTCTATGGGCCCAATGAATTTCGGCCCATGTCAATTAGTTAGCCACTTCACTAGTTAGTCCATGAGGTTCATTGTGGCCCAATAACCTACTCGGCTCAATAGAATAACCAATCAAAATGGGTTTGCAAAGTTTTGGCCATGTTGGCCCAATGGGCCCATGGTCCCCATTTCGGCCCACGTATATATACATGGCCCAATCCCGGTTCAACCTATGGTGACATGATCCATTTCCTCCTTGTTTGGCCCACACTCTTCATTCTTGGCCCAACAATAGTAACCAACTTGATGTAATCATTTGGGTCTAAAGCCCAACTCAATCGGCTCACCTTATTGATACGAGGCTCGACTAGGGAAAACGTTAATACTTGAGGCCCATCTATCCTTATTCGGCCCATGTGCTAGGGTGCAATCTAACACTTAAAACTAAATAATGTTAAATATCATGCAATGAAATGTATGATGATTTTCACAAAATGGTGAAAGACTTGGGAAAACTATACGCTTGCAAACTTTACAACTACGATGTCGCAAACCATTTTGAAATCAAAGATGACAGTAAGTGTGATAAATTTATGATATGATGATAATGCAATAGTAACCACAAGTAAACAAGGGCCGAATGACGAGCGAGACTGATTAGTGTTAGCCGACGATAGGGCTAACACTAACCCTTACACGCACACGAATCAATACAACTCATGCTTATAAGTTACAAATACTTACAAACTACAACATCATGAAATCAATACAGGATTGTGAACATTACAACAAAGGGCAAACAAAGAGCGAGCGTATTCTTATTCTACTTGATCAAACACTTCGGACCTAAGGTGAGTTCATTTGTCCCTTTTCAAACTTATTTGTTTTACTTCGGGACTGAGAAGCATGTTAAACATTTTCACAAAATTATTGAAATGTTATTTAATGCTTTAAACATAAACTTGATACTTATGTTGAAACTTATTCGTGAAACTTAGTAGTCATTGAAAAGCAATAGACTTGAAACCATATATTGGATGCTTATGAGACTTGATGCAAACTTATGGGATTCATGATGAAACAATGTGTGAACACTTGAAGCTATATACATGAGGCTCACAATATAGATTGGGAGCCTAAACATTATAAACTCTTATGATATAAGCTATGTGCTTAAATTATACAATTGAGGTTTAACTTATAAACTCTATGTTTAATTATATACAAAACCATAAGGCTTTGAAAATACTTTAAATAAACACTAATGCTTTATACCATTATTTCATAAAGTTATTGTACTGCACCTTTAATAAAGTATTAAATTACTTTACACTTACAATGATTTGCTTAAACTTAACTGGAAACATATATTCTTAGAGATACTTATATACGTGAGATATCAGAAAACACGTGAATACTTGTTATACTTAGAATGCTTGAAACGCGTGAATGCTTGATACATTTGGATGCCTGAATACCTGAATGCTTGAAACATGAGATGCTTAAACAAAAGACTGATTGACCGCCGCGTGTTGACCTAAGTGTCAACTCCTACTAGTCATCAGGGAAACAATGTGAATGCTTTAGACTTGTATGCATAAACTTTTGGACATTGTAAGACAGACTGTTGGCCGCCGCGTGTTGACCTGGGTGTCAACCCCTACTAGTCAACAGTGTTCTTCTTTGTCAGAGTCATGTAAGACAGACTGATTGGCCGCCGCGTGTTGACCTGTGTGTCAACCCCTACTAGTCATTCAGTGTTCTTCTTGATTCATCCATGGTGATGACAAGTGACTAGAATGATTGAGATTCTTCTAGTTGACTTTGTGTTAACTTGAATGTTACTCTATCTAAACATGTCACGAATCATAAATAGGATCATTATGGATGGATGCTGAAATCCTTAGGGTTTTTCAGCTGTCCATAATGGTGCCTATTAAGCTTGAGACTTATTCGTTGTGGAATCAATAGCGTGGAGTGAAACGCTTAATTATCATTAACAACAATATGTTAAGCAGCCCGGTATGTGGTGGGACGGTGGCTGGGGCTTGTCCCCTACATATGCCCTATATATAAGCATACTTGGTTGAATAGCATAGGTGGTTGTTAGTGAGGTTAAGGTTGTCATTTCGGGGGAAAACAATGTAAACATTTGCAGGGAAACAAACGTTAAGAATCATATGTCACGAGATCAGAGTAGTGGGGATGAAATGCTTAATTATCATTCACAACAATATGTTAAGCAGCCCGGTATGTGGTGGGACGGTGGCTGGGGCTTGTCCCCTACATATGCCCTATATATAAGCATACTTGGTTGAATAGCATAGGTGGTTGTTAGTGAGGTTAAGGTTGTCATTCAGGGAATCAAAGTAAACAATTACAGGGTAATCAAATTCAAAGAATCAAACACTCGGAATCAAACATTTTGTGAATCATACGGGTAGGATGAGACGCTTAATTATCATCAGGAACAATATACCATGTGGTTCAGTATATGGTGGGACGGTGGCTGGGGCTTGTCCCCTACATATGCCCTATATATAAGCATATTGAATCGGATGGTATAGGTGGTTAATGGTGAGGTTAAGGTTGTCATTCAAAGGATTTTACAAACTATTTTACACAAAAACTACATGAACTCACCAACCATTGTGTTGACTTTATTTTTCTACATGCTTTCTCAGGTAATGCATTGGATTAAGCTAAGATTCAGGATTTGCATACTAGGATGACCAGACATAGATCCTAGTTGACTTTTGAAGAAGCACATCTTGAGATCAATACGAATCTCTTTTGGATATCTTGTACAAATACAAGATAGATATATTTGATTCTTTTGGATAGGTTTACTTAGTTAAATTACTAAACATTGACTTTGTAATTTAACTTTGTAATCCTAGTTTATATTTTATTGTGCTTAATTATTCTTAACATTGATGCTATGTAAACAATCTGATCATCACGATTATCACCCACGATATCGCGCCCCGAGAACCTTCCGCCCGACGGGGACTCCGATCCAACCCCGCCGGCTCGGGGTGTGACAAAAACCAACCGTGAAACCAAACCGATGAATGGTTTGGGTGGTTTCGTGGTTTGGAACCAGACCGTGAACACCTCTATTCATAAGTATAAAATTCCTATAATTCTATAAACCACCAATTTATGATGTAATTAATACGAAAGAGAAACATGAGATCAAAGTTGAGGTGCTTTATGAATACAATGTGTATTCCTATAAACTTTGATTTATTGAAATAAGTAGATTAATTTGTTTAACAGCAAATGTTCGATCACTCAGGATCACCCTAACAAATAGATTTTCGTTATGTCTGAAGAACAGAGCATGGTGGCCTCTAGCTCAATCCAAATCAATATTTGCTCTAAACGATACTCCAACTCAAGACCTCTTATAAGAGAAGTTAAGGGGCTAACGCTAGACTATAACCCCTATTAACTAAGATTGATAACCCCAGATCCAATCAACCTAAATGTTTATAGAAACATTAACATTCATAATGTATTACTCTTAACTAATAGCCGCTCAAAAGGCCAATTCTAAATGCTTAGCCCAATCTTTAATTTTGTCTACATGTATACAAAAACACACATCTATAATAAATCGTTTACTACGGTTTGAAACTTAAACTAATTAACTAAAGTTTAGAAAAAACCAATCATAAACTAAACCGATGACCAGTTTGAACGATTTGATAATTTTAATCGAACCATAAATAGCCGCAAATTATACGCTTGACGTAAAGATTATAAATAAATGAAATCTCTTGAAAAGATGCAAATTTAGTTATTCTGTGACCCAAATACCATAAATATAAAATAATGAATTTATCCTTAATTAGATATGGTAAAAGCTAAAGAACAGTATAGAAAAGTCAATATTTCAGAAATTGTCAAAAAGAGAGAAAATATTAAGAATCGTGTAAGAGATAATGGTATTCGTACCCTAAAAGGGTCATTTCTGCACATCCCTTTTCCTCCTTTTCAATCCCACTAATCTCTGGTCCCTACACAATTCTAAAAAAATCCGATGGTGGCCTACTGGTAAAAGGGTAAGAATCCATAATAAATGTATAGGGTTCAAAGTCTGACACCACCCAATTTTTCCCTGAGTCACGCGATGGTGGCGTTCACCATTTTTTTTACACAATTCTAAAAGAATAAGCGACTCAAAGTATATAATTTTGTTTTTTACTTTGTTAAATAAGTAGGACAAGTTGTAATAACTAATAAGTCATTAAGTAAAAAATATATGAATGTGTGACGAATTGAATATCAATATCAAAACATAGGTAAAAATACATGCTGTTCAGAAAAAAAAAAAAAAAAAAGGTAAAAATACATCACAACTATAGTTGTCATTTTTAACAGATTTTGATTAAAATCAACCTAAACCCAAATAAATGTTAACCCGATCTAGTAATAAACCCAAACCCAAAGTTTTTAAATGTTTCGGGAAATTGTTGGTTCTCTCGAATATTTGATAATATGAATATCCTTATCATCGACTATGTGTATGTATATATATGAATTTATTACTTTGAATATCACTCATAACCTGCTTGTCAAATTAAATATGTATATGTTATATATGTGTATGTATATAATATATATGCAACATCCGAAAACTATCTCGGTCTTCGTCTTTTTTACTTATGTAATTGATATATGTAAGCATATATGCATTCATTATGTATGTGTTATGTGTACGTATAAATATTGTATAACATATCTTTTTTTGTTAATTTTAAGTTGATCTTAAAGTGAATTTCGTATAGCATAAATACAAATTATTACTTACTTACTTACCTCAAAACATAGAAATGTGTGGTTTTAAGAAAATTATACCAAAATTAGTGTATTCAAAGGGTATGAAATTGATATACTTTAAGTTTTGTAAGATAATATCAAAATATGCATAAAATTTATTATAAATATTAAAGAAATTTTTAAATAGTTTTTAAAAAATACATGTGATATACCTGCATGTGTGAGTGGGAGCCCAAAAAAGTATCAAAAAAGTCGTTGGGGGAGGCAAAACCGAACCAGAACAGCCTGAAAGAGAAGGGCACGATAAATGAACCAAACGCCAAAACCCGTTTTATTATATGGTTTGTTTTTCAAGTTATTTGACTAAGAAATACTTTTAAAAAAATTACAATTCATTCTCTTTCTTTTTTTCGAATCCAACGAACCATTTTGATATTAAATAGAGAAGATGCGGGACAGTTGAAATCTCGTCTTAGTGTCGACGTACCAGACCGTTCAAATAAATAGAGAAAACGTCTTTTATGTATATGTCAATTATTGTACTGAATATCCTTCATATTTAGGTCTATAACACATTTGGTCCTCTAAAATAAAAACATTATTCTGGTAATTGTTTCGAAAATGGATGTCAAACCTATCATCTTCAATGGTACTCATAAACCCTAATCCAATGGCGGTGTTGAACCTCGATCAATAACCCGACCCTATTAAGCTTAATCGGGTATGAGTGCGGATTTAGTTGGTCGGATTCGGGCATTTTCGACAAGCCTACTTATAATAATATAAAAAACATCTTATAATATATTATAAAGTATTAAATTGTAGTAATTAGTTTGGAAAATAGAAATGGAATCTCAAAATTGAAGCTTTGGTCCTGAGAAAACTATTTAGTAGACCCGTCAATCTTGACTCAAAGCAAAAGAAATAGGTTGGTTTGGAATAAGTATTGTATTTTGGGTAAAAATGAGTAGCATCATAACATAGAAATGGCCGAGATGTGTAACTTCTTAACCTAATACGGGTTAAGATGGGTAATTTACAAGCTATATAAACATAATTGATTCAAATATATAATAATTATTAATAATATGTTTAATGAAAAAATCGCTAAAAATTATATAAATAATATGTTTAGTTACAACTCATTTTAACTTAAAACAAATTGAAGCTTTTTTAAAAACGATCTATTTTGACTCAAACCGATTTTACTTAAAATACATGTTAACTCAAACTTATCCTGACCCGAAGCAGTTTTAACTCGTTACCAACACAACCCGACCCATATTTACTTTTTTATTTATATAAATAAAGCAGAAACTAATTTATGGGAGCTTGATTTGCATAAATATTA
The DNA here is from genome assembly GCA_009363875.1 of Mikania micrantha. Classification (NCBI taxonomy): domain Eukaryota; kingdom Viridiplantae; phylum Streptophyta; class Magnoliopsida; order Asterales; family Asteraceae; genus Mikania; species Mikania micrantha. Next base: position 6,320,765 of record CM018697.1, on the reverse strand, counting down.
AACAAACTAAACACATTTCAAATAATTTCGAATTTAAAAGTAACTTAAATTTGGTTAAAAAAAGGTAGAAATAATTAAAAAAAATATATTATGTTTGATTAGTTAAAAGAAATTAGGAGACGTTCAAAATAAAAAATAAATAAATAAAAAAGGTTTAAGAAATTAGGAGGTAAAAAAATACATTAACAACTTTTACTCCCTAAATAACAACTTTTTCGAAGACCTCGCTCCAATTATTAGTTTTGGAGTTTTGGTTTCTTCCTAATGTATTATAGTTTTCAAATCGTTTGTTGGTTTCCTTATGTCGATCCTAGTCTTTTGATTGGTTCCCAAAATTTGCGCCATCTTAAGACTACGTGTAACTATCATAAGTCATATGTGTTCTGACAGTTAGTCAAACACGTTGGATCTACTCCGGCAACTTTCCAAACACACTGGAGCATCAGCAAACACACATGAGGACGCCAAACGTGCCGGGGCATCATGCGGCGATGCTCGTGACCACGCTCACACAACACTTGTCACACCTCAGTTAAGCGGTGTGCATATTGAAAGAAGGGGTGCAACAAAGCAAGACAGTGCCAAATAGGCTGGTCACAAAAGGCCTTCCCATTCAACTACACATTGCCTTGGTGGTTGTGGTTTGGTCTCAATTGTGTGAGTATATGGGTTGGGTTGCGGGTTCAGATCCTATTTCGTCAATTTTTTTTGTTTGACTTTATTAATTTAATTAGGAAATAATAATAATTAATTGATAGTTCCAATTAAAAATCGATAGTATTTAAATAATGGTAGTAAAGTAATATACATTGTAAAACATTTTTTCTTCGTTTTATTTGTTTGTCGCATTCTTTTGTGATGATTTGGTTTATAGTTTTATAAAGGATTGATATCAATTGCAAACAGTTTTTGGGTGTACATTGTGATACTTATGATATTTTTATCGACGTCGTGATGGAGGACTCATATCTGCAAAACGGTATGACTCAAGTTTTTTTTTTTTATAGGAGGAACTGTTTGATGTGAGTTTTATGTTGTCTTATATTTTTTTTACTATTATTAAATGCGTACAAATTAGCAATAATATTATTTTAATAAATAATAACTTTTTTCTTGTATAATTTGTTGATATTATGTTTATGTTTATTGATACTAGATTTTATGACTGAGCATAACCGATTTTGTTTTTGGTGTGATGGCCACTTTTACAATGAATACACTTTAGGACTTTAGGATTTATGCCGACGTAACAATCGTTAGATGTGTTTTTATACATGTTTGCATTATACGTGATCATGTTTTCGTACTGATATTCGCAACTGTAACAGGATTTCCGTCACAACACACGAGAAACCACTAGTTTACGTTTATTTAAAAAAAACATTAAAAAAGTGTGCCACAAAATTATGTTATCTGAATCAGTGAAATAAATAAATGTTCAAGGTGTGTTATATGACCAAGTTGACCATCATTGGCAAATTAACCCTTCCCAAGTGACTAAACATTGAAAGCTAAGCGTATGTGTTGTCGAGCGTTACCCAGGCGTGAAGGGGCTTGGTCACGCCCCGGTGGCGCTCTCCCCCATTACACAGGGGCATGAAGGGGGCGTGAGGAGGGCAGGTGTGAGGGGCATCACGGGGTGAAAGAAAAAGAAAGAAGGAAAAATGGGCGATGACGTGGAGTGATGAGGGAAGTGACGAGGGAGTGATGGATAACATATGTAAAGATGATGTGAAGTGATAAGTGGGTGATAGTGTTGGTTGATTATATGACGCCTACATAGCGTCTACGTGAAATGATGGGAGGTGATGCATAACACATAGCCTAACATCATTTGAAGTGTCAAGACATCTTACGTGACCAGGATGGCCATCTCATGAGTAAATATTCAATGCTAATTACACTATTGGACCCAACCGCGTATGGTTTCCTTCTTCAATTCCTATTTTGTTTTTGAAAGGGTGGTGTTAAACTTACACCCCAAAATAATGTCTGCACACCCCTCAAACGCCCCGTAGTGGCCACTACGGGGCGTTTTGGTACGGCTTGTACTTTCTTGGTCAAACGACAGGTGCATTGATTAGACCAAAACGCCCCGTAGTGGCCACTACGGGTCGTTTGGGTATGATGTTCTGAAAAAGGTTCCGACATGTCAGTTGATTAGACCCAAACGTCTCGTAGTGGCCACTACGGGGCGTTAGGGTTAGCCCTAAACGCCCCGTAGTGGCCACTACGAGGCGTTTATTGTTTAAAACGTGCCAATTAGTTTCTAACTTACGAATTCATCGTCCATATATACACACATACTGCGTTAAAATATGAAACGTTCACTCGAATCACTTTACGTATAGTTGATCGAGTTTATCTTGTTTCGTTTATTAAATATCTACACTCTACACCCATTTTTTTTTATTTGAAATATGTCTTGGTGGGACGGAGACTTTTTCTTTGGTCAATATTCCGACGTTTCGCGTGTGGCTGAAACATATCAGGTACGAAACTGTATTTACTTGCTTTTATTGTTAATCAAATGACAAACTAATCATAATGTTTTTAAGGATGAGACTGGTGCGCAATCGTCTGAGGCGACAAATAGACCAGCATTGCCAGATCTTAACGAAGAGGTAGCGGGTCAAACTTCGTACTGGCAGTTTGATTTGAACCAGGAACCTTGCAATGATGAAGACGTTAACAGGGAATGTTACGGTGGTGAACTATCACAACCACCCAAAGTGGCCGTTAAAAAGGAAGAAGCTGACATTGTATACCAAAATATGGACTGGAATACCAATGAGGTAATATATTTTCACTTGTTTTTAGTTAGATGGACATTAGTTTAATGACAACATTGTTTTCAGATATTCATTTCTGTGGAGGAGCTGATGGCATGGGTGAAAAGTAGAGCCCTTGATAATGGATACGTCGTAGTTACCAGACGATCTAAGAAAAAGATGGGGACCGATGAGGTCAACAAAATTTGGCTTGTGTGTGATCGTGGTGGTGAACACAATAGTACAGCCATCTTAAGGCGTACCGGTAGCAAAAAAATCGGCTGTCCTTTTAAATTAATAGGGATATACGACACTGATTCTTATGGTTGGAAGCTTCAGGTCGGAAACGACAAACACAACCATGAACCTACTCAAAATCTTGAGGGGCACCCGTTTGTTAGAAGAATGTCCGAGCAGGAACAAAACATGGTGCATCATCTGACTGAGCAACACATGGAGCCACGCAACATACTCTCCAGCCTAAAGAAGCAGAATCCCGACAACGTCTCCATCCGTAGAGACGTATACAATGTGCAACAAAAATTTAAAAATAAACAAAAAGTCGGATCAACCCCAATGCAGGTCTTAGAGAACCTGTAACATACTAAAAATTACGTATACTATACTCGCGAAAACACTAAAACGAATGTCGTGGAGGAGATTTTCTTTTGTCATAAAAAATCATACACCTGGTGGCGTGCGTTCCCACATGTTCTTATGATCGACGCGACTTACAAGACTAACATGTACAAACTTCCTTTTGTACAGATAGTTGGTGTTACCTCAACACACCATACGTTTTGTATTGCACACGCGTTCGTGAGTAAAGAAAAAGAGGAAAATTATCATTGGGTTCTAGAACGAGTAAAAGATATGCTAGATAAGTGTATGGAGCTCCGCGTGATAATAACCGACAGAGACCTTGCTCTGATGAATGCATGTCGTAAGGTCTTTCCGCACGCTTCCAGGTATTTATGCAGGTGGCACATAAGCGAAAATATCGCAAAACACAGCAAGGCGATTTTCTCAGACGGTGATTGGAAAAAGTTTAAGGGTCGTTGGGGGAATTTGTGTGACTCTTCGTCGCCAGAAATTTACGACTACAACTATAACCGCCTGTACCAACAACTAGTCGCAGATAACCGTCAAAGTAAGCGTCATTCAATATCATTATCATTATTTTTGGTAAACTTACGTTTTCGTATGTCATAGTTTTTTTTTATTTCAGGGGTTTTGAATTATGTGACTCAGACTTGGTTAAACCCATACAAAGACATGTTTGTCACAGCCTGGACTAACAGAACGCTTAACTTTGGTCAATGTACAACTAACAGAGTCGAGAGTCAACATTCAAACTTAAAAAGATATCTGAGAACTACTAATAACTTGCTCTCGACACTGGTAGGTTTTGTTGATCAAATGGTAGAATCGCAGGAGGTAAACATGAAACATGGGTTTGAAACAAGTTTAATAAAGACAATGGGTCATCATAAAATACCCATGTTTAATAACTTACATGGCAAGGTTTCACATAAAGCTCTTGATTTACTACTTGATGAAATAAATAAGATCAAGGTTATGCGTCAAGGTAGTATGTCATGCGGCCACCAGTTGTGGACAAGTTGTGGCTTGCCATGTGCCTGTCGGATCTCAACATACGAAAATACAGGTATCAAATTACTGTAATCAATTCCTCTTTGTTTGTTTTTTACATTTTTTTTGTTATAAACTGATTATTTTCCTTTCATTTGTATACAGACACGATTACCCCGCTTTCTGATATAGACATTTCTGGACAAAACTTGATACTCGGTACCTGACACTTCTAGAAGATGAAGAAATCGACGTCGCAGGACAAATGGGTCTGGTGACGCAGGAAATAAATTCAAAACCTGAGTCAGTGAAAAAGAGTCTGGTTAAAAAAATACTTTCACAAGTGTTTCCGTTTAAAAGTGAAAAGAAAACGCCATTGGTTCAGAAGGATACACGCGGACGTCCGACATTGAAGACTCAACAACAAAGGGGGAGTGAATCTAAACAAAACGCAGTTGTCGACTAACAAGAGAGTAGTTTTCAACTTCCAAGGCATAGTTCATTCACTCTAGCAATGTCAAACCAGCAAAGACCCGCCCTTCAACGTAGTCGTTCAACGTCTTCTAGAGGGAAAAAAGGACTCGAGACAAGTCAAGTTGACTCGGTAGTTGCCTCGCCAGTGAAACCAGAAGGAATGAACAATCTTAGACGATTTGGTGGTTACATTCCTTCAATGCTTCATTGTTATGTAAGCAACATACAAGATGTTATGCCAGACGGTAATTGTGAATTCAGGTCTGTAGCCGTTGGGTTAGGGTTCGATGAAAATCAATGGGGTTTCGTTCGCCAGCAACTGTTACAAGAGGTGGACACCAATAGGGAAGCATACAGATATGTTTTTAACTCCGTTGATGAAAATTTATATGAAGCAATACGTCATAGCATAAACTGGTTTGATATCAGACCTGTACCTGAAGAACATTGGATGCTTATGCCTTATACGGGACTCATTGTTGCACAAAGATTTGGCGTGATAGTTCACCTTATCAGTCAAGAAGGGTGTATCACGTTTTTCCCGTTATGGTTAGCTCCATCGACAATACCACAACATAATGTGGTTTGTCTTCTTCATATGCCCATGCATTTCGTCAACCTAAGGTTGGAGGGGGATTATCCGATTCCAACTCTAAGTGCGGTCTGGAAACGTTACCGAAATGATGCGGCCGGTGCGTGGGAGATGGTTTATCAAGAACGAATCCAACGGTATAAATCGATTATAGACGCAAACAAAGAAGTATATTATCACAACGAAACTTTGTAACAACGACAATTTGTATTTATCTGTCATTGTTTCTAACGAAACGTTTCGAACCAAAAGTCTATATTACAAATAAATATAATATAATTAAATATAATACAATTATATATAATACAATTAAATATAATACAATTATATACAATACAATTAAATATAATACAATTATATACAATACAATTAAATATAATACAATTATATTTAATATAATTATATATAATTACAATTAAATACAATACAAGTATATATAATATAATATCATTATATATAATATAACATTATATATAATATAATATCATTATATTTAATATCATTATATATACAATACAAGTATATATAATATAATATCATTAACGTACGAGAGATACGTCATCGTAAAGTATAAATGCTACGAGAGATACGTCGCAAAATATAAAAATAATTTTTAGACAAAAATTTTATATTTTTAATTTTTTTTTTACAAAACAACTATATTTTTGCACCCCAAAAAACATACCCAAACCCCCCAAATCACACTCAAACGCCCCAAGTGCTGCGTTTGCTTTTTTGAACCCTATACGCCCCGTAGTGGTCACTACGTGGCGTATAGGTCTGCAAAAGCTGACAAAAGAATGTTTGTCGTTTAAGGTTGCAACTATATTTTTGCACCCCAAAAAACATACCCAAACCCCCAAAATCACACTCAAACGCCCCAAGTGCTGCGTTTGCTTTTTTGAACCCTATACGCCCCGTAGTGGTCACTACGTGGCGTATAGGTCTGCAAAAGCTGACAAAAGAATGTTTGTCGTTTAAGGTTGTCAGTCTGTGGTTAAAACGCCCCGTAGTGGCCACTACGGGGCGTATGGGTGGCGGCCGGCGTGTTGAATTAAAATTCTGGGGTGTGTAGATAACCCCTCCCTTTTGAAATAAACCAATGATCTTAAAAATAAAATTAAAAAAAAAAGAAAAAAAAAACACTTGCATACTATCATATTATGGTTTTTGATTGGAATAGGCTTTGACCTTCTCTATCTCTTTTTTAATACGTAGTTATGTTCGACTTTAAATCAATGTTTTAAAATCGGTATTTTAGATGCATCGGATTTGGTTTAAAAATAGTTCAACCGGTTGAACCGGGTTGTACCGGATGGTTCAACCGGACTCACTAATTAACCATAAAATTCTATAGAAATACAACTTATACTCAAATAAGTTTCCAAAAAGGTAGTATACAAATTCATCTAAAAACAATTCAAAAAGTACTCGAATTCATCCAAAACAATTTAAAAATACTCAAATTCTAATAATTTGTTTTTTAAACAAAAATGCATAGGATTATGACATTGACGTGATAAACGCATCAAATTCACGATCGCTTAAAAGCCAAAAATCTTTTATAAGCCGAAATTTTGTGTTTTTTTGAAATCGGAAATGCCAGTAAAACCGGATTAAACTGCCAGCATGATCGATCGAAGGAACCTAAATAATACCGGAAGGTTTCCTACCGGATTAGTAAGCAGCAGCCGGTTGGACCAAATAATTTGGTGCGTGATTCATGCAGTTTGTCTATGATTAAGAGTGTTAAATTACAATATGTGATTATTGGTCCGTGATTTATCCAAATAATTCCTTCACTATAGGTGTTAAATTGCAGTTTGTAATTTTATATAACATGATTTACACTTGGTCTGTATTTATCCAGTATCACAGTGTGGATGACACATGACGTGTTCTTGTTTTTTCCTACGATTAGTCCCGATTATTTACTTTGTACATTAACCGTATTCAATATATATAATAATACACACACAGAGAGAAAACGTAGAACGGAATCTTGAAGGAAAAAGGACCATCGGGACGGGGGAAGCACGTGACGACGAGCAGAAGGCTGCCAAAGACAAAGTGTGTGTTGGTTGGTTGGTCTTCACTTTTTATTGTGTTTTGTTGACCATGGTTTCATCATATCCTTTCTATACCTTTTACTCTCTTTCTGTCCCTCACCAAAATATTGGCTTTTATTTTTTATAATAAATTATCAAGATAATTTCTATTCTATTCTATTCTTTCTTTCTTTTTAAGTTTCTTAAATTACAAATATGTTCATCAATTTAAATATTTGTAACATGTAAAATTAAGAGTAATTAGGTCATTATTATGAAACTAATAGAACATCTTAACATTTTACTCTTTTTCTTATTATCCAAACATAATCCAACTTTTTTATCAGCTTTTTTCTTTATCAACTTAATTTATTTTATATGTTTCCTAGTCACATCATTTAAATAGTAGATAAAAAGTCCATCAAAATTATCATTTTCGAGAAAATCAATACTAGGACATTTAATTGGGCTATTACAAAAAATAGTTGTTATTTTATGACTAGCTTATTTAGTATAAAGACTATACCTTTAAAAAAAATTGTATTGGGTTCAAACTAAAACAGAAGACAATATTTGAAACTTACTTGTGTGTATGAATAAAATAATACTTTTGTTAAAAGAAGTTGTAGATTGAATATTACAAGTGCAAATTGATTATATGACATTTTTATACAAAAAAAAAAGTTAGAAAAGAAAAGTTTATAATTTTAAGTTATAATAATCTACTTTCCTTTTATAGCTACAAGGCTCATAAGAGGATCTATGACCAAATAATCCAAAAAATTGAATTAAATTCCCCTGCATTGACTAAACTAGCTAGATACAGACGGCTTTAGAAACAAATAATGTAAAAATGTAAATGTTTAGTTATTATGTTTAGAAAATTATTAATTTTATATAATTAAGCATATTATTCAAATGTTAAATATGAACAATTATTTACACATAGTCCACGAACCCAATGAGAAATGAGTAATCAACTGCTGGATGGATCTAGAACATATAATTGCATTTTTTTTTTTTTTTGAACGGCGAATTTCATAGAAACACTAAGGGCATGCAAGACGCTAAAGTCTCCAAACACCAAAACAGTCACCCAGTATAGAAAAAGGAAAACAACAATTTCTCAGGTGATTTATATATGAATTAATAAATCACTCAGCGATGAAATAGCAATTGATGAAATAGCAATTTATTTAACAAATATTATTTTTTAACATTTTTACTCTTTAAATATCCCACTTATTCTTATCTTTGTAAATATTTGAACTCATATCAATGTTAATCTACATATCTTATCTATTCGAGGATTTTAATTTTTTATAAGAAGCAATTAATAATACTAATTGGTTGCAAAAACATGAGCTATTAGTTTCACATACCGGATATTTTATATGCATGGTCATGTGATGATATATCTTTTTAGTTTTAATATTCTTTGGTCAACAATTTGATTAGTTTCGGATTACAATAAACGGATAAGATGATCTAAAACATTGATCTAAAGTTACTTCTAACTGGAGGTGGGCAAAAAAACCGGACCCGGAACCGGAACCGGAACCGACAACTTGAACTGGTCATACCTGAACCGATGGGTACAAACTGGTCCGGTTTTTCAAACAAATTACAACCGGAACTAAAACCGGAACTGGTTCCATCTATACCCGACCAAAACATGAACCGGAACCGGAATCGGGTCTTGAGTTTGTTGACCGGAACCGGTTCCGGAACATGAACTGATTAAAAAAACCCGATTTGCGTACCTCTACTTCTAACAAGAAAATTTAAAAAAAAAATGACAAACATGGTGAGAGAGGAAATAAATAAATAACACATCAAAATTTAAATACTAAATTTTTATGTCTTCAAACATTATTCATAGGAAAATTACGTTATGAAACGTCAAGCAATTTATTTAATTTTTGGGTTCGCTAGTGTGCTCCCACATGAAAATCGAGGGACTTATTCAAATAAAATGGTGGAAAATTTTGAGAGTTTAAATAACATAGCTGGTGATAAAATGAATGGAAAGAGGATATTTTTAGGATGTAATTCAAAAAAACACTTTAACCATCTCATAAAATGTAATACTTTTTTATATTAGCAAGTATAAAGTTGTTAATTTGTTATTTGTTACAAAAAAAAAAAAACATCAAAGCAATTAAATAACAAAATCATAAATAAAAGTAATCTTTAAGGATGGAACTTGGAAGCATGATTAACCATCAAATTGATTCCTAGCAAACATCTTATGTTTAAATCTTGTTTTTAGTTCTTCATTTCATAACTTTTTAAATATCTTATCCGAAATTGTGATTTACATGATCATGTTACTTAACATCGTATTGAAAGGTTAGATAATTTTTCAATAACAAAACTCTTGTTATAAAAAAACAATTTCTTACAAAAGTAACATCAATGTTGACCAAAATTCACATCTAACTTAAATATCATGTAATTTTGTACATGTCATACATGTGGCTCATATACATTGTGTAAAGACATATACAATACGAATAAGCTTTCAATTAACACTTAAATTACATTTGAATTATTTGATGTGATGCAAAATTATCTTAAAACTCAATATACACACCCTGAAAGGATGTGATTCAATTCAACATTGATGAATTTTCTTACTTAATTCTATTCCCTTGGTTCAATCTTATTTGTTTCTATTAAATAAAATTACTAAATTTTATAAAAAAAATGTTTAAATATCAATATTGTTTAAAGTGTCTATAATCTTTTATTAAAAACAAATACATGTCATGTATGTATAAATTAAACTTAAAAGTGTTTTGACACATCAAAACAGTCTATGTTTATATAAAAACAAAACAAGATATATGATCCTGTACATGTAATATAAATCAAAACTAGTTGACTAGTAAAACTGACATATTAAAACAAAACAATTTAAGATGTCATGTATATATCTGTGTATATATCATAATATGACAAAAATAAGTGTTTGAATTAAAATAATAACGTGTCTAAATATACCTTTATTTTATTACTTTCAACCTAGTATTTTGGAGCTTTCACTTATAAATAGAACCACACATGTCTCACACTTTTTAGCCTAAAACCAGAGAAAGAAAAGAAAAATAAAAATACTGAAATTATCTCATTCACTCTCAACAACCACAATCACTTGAATCCTCCGTCTCTTTCCTTCCTTCTGCCATATCCAAACACCAGAAATGACTAAAGATGAAGACTTTAAAAGCTCTCAAGATCCAGGTGAACCATCTTTTCTCCTATTTATTTTTATTTAAACAAAATATCAACAATTTTTTGATCTGATAAACGACGAACACAATGACGTTTTTCTTGCTACATTGTCACTATTCTTGTTAAATTTATGTCTGCATTTTGTTTTTCCTTTGTTATTGTTTAATTTGGTTTTGTTTCTTCTTTTTCCTTTTTTTTTTTTTTTTTTGCACTTTAGACTTGTGTTCTCAGAGTGAATTTACACTGTGATGGTTGCAAACACAAAGTGAAGAAAATTCTGCAGAAAATTGATGGTGCTCTCTCTCTCTCTCTCTCTCCTCTCTTCATATGTGTCTGTGTTTCTTTTTTGAAAAGTATATGGTTGACTTTTAAGTCAAAGAGACAACTTTGGTTTCAAAATGACATGAATGTTTTGGGTTAAGAAAGAAAATGGTGAAAAAAGTTTATATATTCTGAAGTATGAACTTTTTTAGTGTAAAAACTTATTATACACTAGTAATTTTCAATTTGAAAGTTAGTGAGTATGAAATTTCAAAATGATGGCTTCTTTTTGGGGATTGGGAAGTGATGTGTATATTTATGTTGTGGGATTTTGAATTTTGATGATGATTCAAAATTTCATGTTAATTGTAGATGATGATAACTTTTGATTAATGTCTTGTTTTATAGAATTATTTGTTATGTTTTTCCCCTAAAAATAAAATAATTTATTATAAACTTTTGTCTTGTTATCTTCATGATGCCATTAAAGTAAATTTAACCTCAATACTTTCCAATTTTATTTAAATTCCCATGATCTTGACTAGTCTCTGGTTGCTGTCATCTTAAAGAACTCATCTTTATTAAAAGATGTTTAACAGTTTAAAGTATTTCTGTTGACCATAGAATGTCCTTTTCAACATCATGTAGATTGGTCTTTTTTTTTGGTTCAATTTTTTATAAATAAAAATGTAGGTGTATATCAAGTGAACATAGAAGCAGATCAGCAAAAAGTGACTGTTTCAGGAAGTTTAGACTCTGCAACTTTAATCAAGAAACTGGCTAGAGCTGGTAAACATGCTGAACTTTGGTCAAACAAGTCAAACCAAAATCACAACCAAACCAAAGTCAAAATCAGCAAAATCAAAAGGGTTCTTGTATGAAAGATGACAGAAAGGCAAACCCCAGAAACAAGATTTGTTCAAAGGTCTTGAATCGTTGAAAAACAACAGCAAAAGTTTCTGCCTTGATCGCAGAAGAAGACGATGAATATCTTGATGATGATGATGATGAACTAGATGATGATGATCTTGATCCGGAGAGGAGCTAAGACTGTTGACCCAAAAAGCAAATCAATTGGCATTGTTGAGACAGCAACAACAGCAACTGCAGCAACAACATGCTGCTGCTACTGCTGTTAATGCTTCAAGAAATTTGAATACTTCTAACAATGGAAAGGTGATTAATGGTGGAAATGGAAATGGGAACAAAGGAAATTTGAATAATAACAATGTGGTGGTGGTGGTGGTGGTGGTGATGCGTGAATATGAATCTTGGAGAGGGTAAAAGGGTAAATGACAATGAGCTCCATCATGAACAATCTTGCTGTTTTAGCACTGGTGGTGGCAGTGGTGGTTTTGGTAATCTTGGTGGTTTTCAAGTTCCTCAAAAGAACAATGTATCCAGGATCATTCCACCAGACTAACATGGGCTGCCGCCAATGGCAGCCGTTGGTTATAACCCGTCATCACAACCGGCTTGATGTCGACGAACATCAACGGTGGTGGATCAGGG